>OY759225.1:18768086-20036329 GCA_963662175.1 Aradus depressus | reverse complement strand
TCAACATTATTTCGAAACATCCTTAAAATAAAAAAATACGTAGTATATGTAGGTATTAAAAAAAGTCAGTAATTTTTTTTTTGGCTTTAAATAATTGGTAATCCTATTTATTGTATACTCCTAAATATATATACATATACAAAAAAAATATATAATGAAAATAGAGAGAAAGAAAAAATGGGATAAGTAAATAATTTAAATGATTAGAATAATGAGGTTGACGAATTAGAGAATACGGGGGAGAGATGAAGGCTTAATGAAAGGGGAGTGGATTGTAGGTTCTGGATTATTTCATTGGGAGTTATCGTCTTCACACACAGATAATTTTCATTTTTGAAATATAGAAAATAGACTTTTATCATACTATTTACTGTTGAGCTACATTTCAAAACATTAATATTTCTGTCAGTAATGTGCACCAAATTAATGCTCGTAAGCAAAATAAATTTTTAAAAAAATGTATGGGATCGAATGTCGTTGAATAAAAAAAAAGTATAATGCAGGCATAAGGTCTTCCTATTTTAGTCCATTAATAATAATAATAATAGTTATTTCATTTAATCATAACATGGGATAGGTCATAAAAATGTTTACATTAAGAGAGCTTATAAATTAGATACATAGACAGATATTAACTCTTACAACTGAGGGTCATGATGGCCGTGCGGACTAGAGCGTAGGGCATTGTTCGCATGGTCTCCCATGGTTTGCGGGTTCGAATCCCGTCCGGTGAGTTTTATTTCGTAGATAGAACTCCCTCCCGGAGCCATGGATGTCGTAATTAACTAGATAACTCAGTGACATGGCTAATATGCATCGTACATAAGGCCAAACAAATAAATAATAAAACTAAATAAATAAATATTATAAAATAAATGAGCACAAAAATAATAATAATACTAATAAATACAATAGATTGAGTTTTTAATTTAATTTCAATTATGGTGAATATTTTTTCGATTTCTTTCGGAAGTGTATTTTTCTTAACGATAATTCGAGGGTCCTTTCCATAGGTCACAATTTATTTTTAAAAATAATAATAATAATAAATATTTAAAGAAAATAATAATACATAAAAAAAGTATTTTTTCTCCCCCAGATATAGGTATAGGGGAAGTTTTGTAATCGGTCAACAATTCGATGCATTTTCAACGGAATTTCATGTTTTCCGACCTCTAGATGTCAAATATGAAGAAAAAAGGCTGCGTGTCAATGAACACAACTTCAATAAATGAATGTATCAATTTTTATGTGCGACTAGAGAAGGTTTTTTTTAAGTTTATTTTTTATTTTTCCGTCTACTATAATTAAAATATAGCGTATATTTAAAAAAATAAAATAAAGTTTTTATAACTCCAAGAATCCGAATCGTTGTAATTGTTTTTTTATGTTTCTTCTTTCCCAGCTATACGATGTAAATAAAAATTAAATATGTGAATTCAGAACCTTTTAACGACGACACGTATTGATTCTCAGCCAAATCGACTAGAGGGAAGGGGGGATTAGGGGAAGGCATAACAGAAAAACTCTAATAACTGCCGATAGAATGAATGTATCGACATGAAATTTTATATGTGTATTCAGAACTCACTTAGGACGACACATATTGATTCTCAGCCAAATCGACCAGAGGGAAGGGGGGGAGGGGAATTACCGATGACATAAAGTAAAATTCAGTTTCGAACCTAAACTCACTATCTGTCCATTCTCAATGCTGCACTTTGAGTTAAATTATCTAACTGAACATTCACGTTCCGCTCTTTCATAAGAATGCAGCTAGGTCACCCTCTCTCCGTCTTGTTAATATCTCCAGAAATAAAAAAAAAAAAATCTGTCTATGGCTGTCTTTGAACACGATAACTCCCGATAAAATGAATGTATCGACACGAAATTTTATATGTATATTCAGAACTCTCTTAGGAAGACTCGTATTGATTTTCAGCCAAATCCGCCAGAGGGAAGAGAGGAACTAGAGCGGAGGCATAACACATAAATTCTAATAACTGCCGTTATAATTAAAGTATTAACAGGAAATATTATATATATATATATTTAAAGTTATATAAGGACGACACCTATTAAGTTTCAGCGGAACCAGACGAAGGGGAAGGGTGGATCTGAGCTAAACTCAAATATCTTAATAACTGCCGACGTAATAATTGTATCGACACAACATTTATTATGACTATTTAGAAGTCACTATGTAAGTCAAATATTGATTTGTAGCCCTAAAGGTCGATTGACTTTGGAGGGAGAGCGAAAACTTAATTGATTAATTCGTGCTGGGGAAGTACGTAGTCAATGATTCACCGAAGGCTTTATCTTTATGACTCTTTCCTTAGGCCTAAGGAGATCTTTGACTACCCTTTTACCAGCTTTAATTTCATTCAAATTATAAAAAATATTTAAAAAACACATCTATCATTTCACACTCCTGGCGCACAGACACAATAAATCAAAGACTAACGGACTTATAGACGAATCAAACGGTTTTTCTATAAATGGAAACTTAAAATTAATGAAGGAAAACCTGAAGCGATCCTGTTTACAGAAAGCCCAGCATTACCCCAGAAATTAGAAAATTTAGACTGAATACAGTAAAATACCTTGGTGTTCTTCTAGACAGACGACTGACCTTTAGGCCACATAGACAGAAAGCAAATACTGTAAGCGAACTTGTGTTCTCCTTATTCCCGTTACTTCACAGAAAGGCACCCCTTAATCTAACCAATAGACTCCTCGTATACAAGCTTCTGTTACGGCCAGTGATGACGTATGCCAAAACAAATTATTAGATTGGTTGGTAGCTACTCGAGGGACACCTCCATCCTCCAAATCCATAAAGACCTAAATGTTGAGCTCCTACTGGACTACATAATAAATTTCAGTAAAAATTTTTTACTTAAGTGTGACACAAATCAAAGTTTTGGTAAAGAAAATAGGGAAAACTCAGGGACAAAAACACAAAAATATCTGTTGCAGATTTTAAATTATAATCTCTGTTTTTGAATGTTTATTAATTTATTTTCTATTAATTTCAGTTAATTTGTATTTTTTTTTCTTTTTTTTTAAGAGTTTTTCAAATTGACTCTTAAGCAGTAGCATTGTTTTTAATTTAACTGATTATTTTTTATTTGTATTTAGTGTATAAGGGTAATGGTTAAGGAACCTTATTGTATAGCCTGACTCTACTTTGTGTGTCCTAAATTTTGCCTACCCTAATTTTTTATTCACCTAGGGCAGGGGTCTTTAACGAGTACCTGACATTGTACAGGCTCGGGACCATCGCTTAGTCCCATCCGAAGGACGGCGTGCTTAAGTTTATTTTACCTCTCAGATAAAATAAACTAAGGAGCTAATAAAGAATTTTGTTTTCATATTAAATATTTATCTCTTTTTTTTTTTTTGTGATTGGTTTTTGACCTTCCCCCTGTTTGAGTTTTTAGTTTCTCCAAAGTTGAAAATCCTGCTGGTCGCTGGAGTGGCTGGAGAAAGTGACCTCAGAAGTCTTGTCACGCCCATTGAGTGATTTACGTGTAACCTTGAAGATAAAGTAGCCACTGTCTTAAAGCCATGGTGCGTTAAATAAGCAAGAAATGTCCTAAATGACGTCAATTTGGTTATTCCCAGTATTTTGTTAAAACTTAATTTATTTAATATTTTTTTGACAAATTTACTTTCTTATACAGTGAAACCTCTCTTAACGGACAACTCTCTAAAGCGGACACTCCTCCTAACGGACAATTTTGGCATAGCCACGGCAAAATAGATATGATTTGAATGAATTTTAACCTCTCTTTAACAGAACCCCTCTATACCGGGCGTCAGTCCCCATCAGAAGAAATCACCTCTCAAGAACGGACAAAATTATAAGTACATAGAAAAAATTATCGTTGTTTTTTTATAATATAAAAACATAAATTAGTTTTAGGAAGGTAGGCATAATAATGATCAATAGAGTCGACAGTATCTTTTCAATGTAGAAGGAATTCAAGGTTCTGTTCACTTTACGTTCAAAACCAGACAGAATTTTGTGAAGCAAATTTTGAATCCCAAGATCAAAAAATGTTGCACTCACAGAAACAATTTAATTTACTATGTCCTTTGAAAAATTAAAAATTACTCAATTGTGTAACTTGCGACATTCCTCGAGAAGCTTACTATAGACAGTATTATAGTAGAAACGCCTAATTTAGATATTGTCACATAAGTGTTTAGCTAACTATTCCCGTTATGTCCTTTCTCAGCGCTAGTGAAAGCTATTTTTCCGTGCTTAAAATGTCATTAGGAACAATATTACAAATAACAAATTAACTTCCATAAATAATTTATAAAACCATTACTTTCTTATACCTATAGTATAAGTATTGTAATCGTGCGAAAATTCGAGATCGAGGTTTCAACAGATTTTCACATTTCCCCTGAATATCATTTTTGCGTAAATGTTTGCTCTTGTGAGTGTGGTTGGAAGGTTGTGAGCGCTCTACCGTGGAAACATATAGATATAAGTTCGAAATTTGGAATAAAGAAGTCGCATGTGCTAACTTAGATATGATTAGATTTTGGACAAAATCGGAAGAAAATTGAGACCACTTTACTCCGGGGCCTAAGTAGAGTTTACAAGATACCACTTATGTTTATGACCTAATCAAAATTATTTTCAAATAATAGTTGTAGAGAATAGTGAAATTAATTTTTTATATAAAATACAATTTTTCGCAGGTTAGGTTTTCGAACTTACAAAAATATATATACACTCTATAAAATTTCAAATTGCTGAAGTCCTCAAATTTCAAATAGGTTCAATAGGACCAATGCTATAACGCCTCAAAGAATGAAAAATAAATTTCCTGGGGAAATATATCAAGATTAGGTTTTATATATACCCTAAATTTTTATTCACCTAGGGCAGGGGTCTTTTACGAGTAACTGACATCGTACAGGCTCGGGACCATTGCTTAACGTCCCATCCGAAGGACGACGTGCTTAAGTTTACTTTACCTCCCAGATAAAATAAACTAAGGGCCTCGGTCAGGTTTTGAGCCCATGTTCTTGAGCTCAGTAGGCAAGCACGCATACCACTGAGCTACCGGCGCCCTCCAGGAAAAATATATCAAAATAATGTTTAAATTTCATTGCCTAGCAACAACAAATATTTTTTTATTATTGTTAGGAGGGCGCTGGTAACTCAGTGCTACGCGTGCTTGCCTTATGAGCTCAAGATCGTGGGTTCGAAACCCGGCCGAGGCCCTCAGTTATTATATCTGGGAGGTAAAATAAATTAAAGCACGCCGTCCTTCTGATCGGACGTTAAGCAATGGTCCTGTGCCTGTACGATGTCAGTTATCGTTAAAGACCCCTGCCCTAGGTGAATAAATATTTAGGGTAGGCAAAATTTAGGATTCCCACAGTAGAGTCGGGCTCATGTCCACCAGAATGATTAAAGAACGCTCTGTTAGTAGGCGATATGACCTCGTAGTTAAAGCCCGGGCATGAGTTACAATAACTATTATTGTTAGTTTTCATTAAAAATTATTAAAATGAAGATAAATACATATTTTATATACAATTCAATTTTTCGAACGTCGTCCGGTTTTTGTGATATCGAAAACTGTTATGAAATGTAGTTTGTAAACACATATTTTTGGACGTTTAGTTGATTTACTCGAAAAAGGTTAGTCCTATCGAAAAATTGGTTCTTAGCAAAATGTTCCTTATAAAATTTCCAATCACTAATAAGCCCTTAGATTTGATATAGGATCAATAAAACCAATGTTATAGCGCCTCAAAGAATGAAAAATAAATTTCTGTGGGAAAAACTTCAAAATAATGTGAAAATTATTAAAATGAAAAAAATAAAATAAAAATATATGCGATGTGGCCATCACAGGACTCTCTTATACCAACCTCACTTACAGATCACTCTCTCGTCCACTCCCCCTTCTCAAAATCATTTCATACTGGCAGTATTGGGTATAAGAAAGTCTCTCTCAGAATTACGCTATACACTGATACGAAAAAATGTGACGCCAATCCATTAATTTCATATACTAAGTTATGCTAGTATGAAATGATTTTGAGAAGGAAGGGGGAGCATGGTATAAGAAAATCTTGTAATAGCCACATCACATATTTTTTTAGTTGTCTAGTTCAAATATTTTGTATATTAAACTTTAATTAATTATTAAACAATCTAGTCTCACACGTATTTGCATGTCTTACCAATGTCTGTCAAGGTATAGTCAAATTACGTAAGGTCACGTCCCCAATAGTCAGACGGTTCCAATTAGCGTATCTTTTCCCCTATTTCCTTTTATTAAAAAATAATGAGCGTTCCTTATCACTTATAACTTCCCCTAAATCCCCTAGATTACTGTTAATGAAAGATTTATAAATTGAATTTATATGTATCACAGAGAATGTTTATTAAGAAATTGATTAATGTTCTTTTAAATATTGTGATGCATAAAAAAATACACACATTAAATTGATTAAATTATTAATATTAAAAAATTAATTATATTTATTTTTCTATAAAAAGTAAATTTCTTTTAAAACAAAACTCGGCCATCAGCTGTTTTTCTAGTGTGTGTAGAGACGAGTCGAGGCTTGGGTTGAATGGAGACGGTCTGAGTGAACATGGAGAGTTGTGTTTAGGCTTAAGTTGTGATGAACTAAATAGAAGTGAATTGACGGTAAAATTGATCCAAAAAGAAGGTACTTTTATTTGTTTATATGTACAGGATATATGCCCAGAAATATATACCTAACTTAATTTTTAAAAAATGGCCGAAATATAAAACAAAAAAAGATTGAATTAGTGTTAAGAATTTAGTTTTTAAGATTTTTCTTTTGATTTTTGTTTGTTTCAATGTTTAGTTTTTTAAATTTTATAATGTAAATTTAAGAAAATAAACCCAATATTTGTTCTCATAAATTATATTCTATTATTTTTCCCTATTGGGCCAGTAAGATAATTTGAAAACCTTTGGATTAGATTTAATATTATTTACAATTATTAAAAATGGCATCTCTTTAGAAATACAAATGAAAAGTTGGTTAATTGAATTTTTTTTTAAAAATACGTGTACTTTCTTAAAAATTGCACGTCTTGAACTATTGATATTTTCAGGGCCCTTTTCGAAAACTAGTGTAGAAATCAAAATTTAGTAAAAGACCAGTTATAAAATTTCTACAGGAAATGTGGTAATTTATTGTTTATTAAATTGTTTTGCATAAAGACTCGGAAAAAGTATAGAATTTTGTCTAAGTCCATCTTTAGATAGTTTCAATGTCAACTTTGAGGTTGAAGATCGTGTGGAGGTGTCTTTTCGAAAGTTCTTTTCCCACAGAAAGAGTTCTTGTCCCACGCAGGAGTTGCGATTAAAAAACGTTGGGAAATTCAGTCCTACCACACTTGTTTAATGACTCATACTTTCAGTTTCTTTGTTGTTTTTACAATTGTTGAACTATTAGAAAGTTCTTATCCCATCGAAAATATGTTTCACGACATTTTAAAAAATGTATAATTTAGCGAATCTACTTATGTAATTTAACCAAGACGACGATTTGTGCTATAATTGTTTTCTTAATTAATATCTTCAGTGGGCGACGGTAGCTCAGAGATGCTACCTCTTCTTAGGGATCTATCGACACAAATAAATACAAGTAAAGTATCGATACTGTTGGTAGATATAATCACTTTTGGTATCGATACTTTTCTTTCGATAGGTTAAATAGGTATCGTATAGGTATCATGTAGGTATGGAATATAAATTACTTGTATCGATTCAAATTACTCGTTTCAAATTTCAACAATTTAAAAAAACCAGGCCAGTGGACGTTTTGAATGTTAAATGGCCGAAGCAGTTGTACCAACCCATTCTCTTTGAGGTTTCTATCTTGAACATTTCGGACTTTGGGCTAATCAATATTCCCAATCGTAGTATTGATCATTTATTTCGGCCAATCGCCGGATTCGGGGGTTAGGTACAACATATACAAACATGTAGCACACTACTATACTCTTATTTTAGTCACTTTTTCTTTTCTCATTTTTTTTCTTTTTACTAAAGATTCTATTTTTATTTATTTATTTTATTTTATTCTTTTCTCTTTCTTTTTTTGTATTGCTTCTCTACATTAATTTTCTTCATTCATAGGTATTCTTCTATCTTAATATGTATCTACTTCATTAATTTATCGAGTCACTGTCATGTTCATTCTCATTATTATTGTTGATTATATCTAAGTATATATATATTTGCTTTTCTATTGATATATTATTACTATTGATATATTCAAAGATAGAATAATATGTAACAATATGTTTAATTATTAAGCTATGTACAGTCCTAGCTGACTGCTCCCCTCCCACACTCAGACTCCGTCTTCTGGCAGGAGGTAGCCTATTTATCATTTGTCTTATTTTGTAAAGATTTAAAGGCATTGAATAAAAAAAAAAACAGCTGATGCAACCTCTTTTAGTTGACTTGTACGCATGCGCTACTCGTCCCCTCTTCTTAGCGTTTCATGTTTGATTTTTTATACTTTTTTTTATGATTTTTTTATTAGGTAATTCCGATTAACTAGTTTCACTTCAAAAAGATTGGCAAAATACTGTCTTACCATATTTGTTTAATGAGTCATCCTTTCAATTTTTTAGTAGTTTTTGTAATTTAAACTTTTTTACACTACCTCTAAGCATCGAGTAAATGCAAAGCCCCATGGTGTAAGGAGTGTTGAAATGAACGGTGTATGAGAGTTGGGATGGTGGTTGGTGGTTGGTTGGGTTTATAGAACCTGTTCCTTCAGGAGGCCGTCCACTCTTCGCCAAATGTCAAATACACTACCTTCTCTTCGTCATACTCGATGCTCCTCTTCCAACATAGGTCGGGAGGACGGAGTGGTCAAGTCGCCAGGCTACTGTAGAGCATCTTGTTCGCCTCACTCTCTGCCCTGTGGAGGCAAGGGATCTTTTAATGGACAGACCTCTTAAGGAGCGACATTTTTTTTTTTCGCGTGTCCGGTCCATGAAGGGGACTCAACAACACCCGTCCAACGCGTTGGGGAAAATTTAGGTCATATTTTAGGTTTTAAATTCGTTTATTTATTTATGCGTTTCTCGAGAGAACTCGGGACCAGGCACTTATGTTCTTGGCTGCGTTGCGCCGAGGATGGTCGCAGGTGGGTCATCCCCAGCAGCCAGAGGTCATCCCCAGAACCACGTTAAACTGCCTTCTTTACCTTCCACCAGGAGACAACGAATCGTCCGAACTCTGGGTAGTCAGCCTCAGTCATCAGCTTCCGCGGGTTCAGTCCCAGGTACGATCCTGTCCGGCGTATCAACTCCACTCTAGGCCCGTCGTATAACGGGCATTCGAGAACTACGTGTTCTGCAGTCTTAACGCCGCCGCACGAGCAGTTCGGGTTGTTCTTCTTCCTGAAAAAGAAGAGCTTGGAGTTGAAATCCCAGTGACCCGATAGTATCTGGGACGTCCAGTGGTCCGGCTATACCCAAAAGTCTTACCCGGACGTTTGGAAAGTAAGCCCAGGTTAAGGAGCGACCCTGGAAGAGTGACAAGAGCCCCCCCCTCCCAGAAAACGTTTGGATTTTTGAAAGTTTACATACACTAATATCATAGTAGCATAATACACTGCTATAGCCATAGACATTGTCACTTATCCTAAATAACCTACTTACGTAAACTTTGTATTATTAACTGTAAATTATAATATGTTTTAATATTTGAAATGTTCTGTGCGACTCATGCCCGAGCTTTAACTACGAGATCATATCGCCTACTACCAGAGCGATCTTTCGTCTTTCGTGCACACATGTGGACATGAGCCGACTCTACTACGGGAGTCCTAAATTTTGTCTAACTCTTTAAAGAGTACCTTATTTCGTACAGGCTCGGGACCATCGCTTAGTATCCCATCCGAAGGACGGTGGCTCAAGTTTAATTTCTCGGCCGGGTTTCGAACCTGCCATATTGAGTTCAGTGCAAGAGCGTCATCAACAGTGTTGAGAACGCCAGTAGTCCTGTAGCCTCAACACTGTACGAGTGGCACCTGTTTCTGATGAAAAATAAAACAGTGGGAAACAATGTTCTTTGTTTCTATTATTTGAAATTTTGTTCTTTTATTGACTATTATATGAAGATCATTTACATTTTATTTGACTATTTTCTAAAATTTTAATAAATATCCTTTGGCTATTTCGTTTAAGTACATTTTTTCTTGTCAGTGACAACGCTAAGTCCCTTGGTTATAAATAATTTTATGAGACAGTAATCACGCGAGAAGGAAATCTATTTAAAAAAAAAAACTATTTAAACTTTTTTTTTTTTTTTCTTCCTCAACCTTCAAAAAATTTAGAAGGATTTCCTTATTTAACCGTTATGCTAGCAGTATTTCAGGTGAAATATTAATTAATTAAGAGGGCGCCAGTAGCTCATTGGTATGCTTGCTTGCTTACTGAACTCAAGGTCGCGGGTTCGAGACCCGGCCAAGGCTCTTAGCTTATTTTATCTGGGATGTATAAATAAACTTGCGCACGCCGTCCTTCGGATGGTCCCGAGTCTGTGCGATGTCAGGTACTTAAGGATCCCTACTTCTATTACATCTTCTCTCACTCAGACTGGTTCACTACACCTTAACCCTAAAAACACTTCTCTCTCTAGACTGTCCACTTCCACAACACAACTAAGAGTGTTTCACAATATTAGAACAGCCGGTCGTCCTATTTTGTCTCCATTCATTGGTTGTTCACATTTCGCATTAAAACAAAACGCGACTAGTCCATCTTTGTATATTTATTCACTATTTAAGTTACTTCACTCCTAACAGCTGTTTTTATACAAATAATAATAATTGGTTTTATAATATGCTAATAATCTTAATGTGTGTAATTTGTTTACATCACAGAGGAT
The DNA here is from genome assembly GCA_963662175.1 of Aradus depressus. Classification (NCBI taxonomy): domain Eukaryota; kingdom Metazoa; phylum Arthropoda; class Insecta; order Hemiptera; family Aradidae; genus Aradus; species Aradus depressus. Next base: position 20,025,395 of record OY759225.1, on the reverse strand, counting down.
TGGGGAGCCCCTATGTAAGTCAACTGTTGAATATTAGCGCAAACGGTCGACTGGTTTTGGAGGGGGAGCGGAAAGTTAATTATTTCGTTTTGGGGACGTACATAGCCGATGATCCACCTACTTTTTCTAAATCTTATTATTCTTCAAGAGCTAAGGGAGATTTTTCCTCAAGTCTGAGGGGATGTCCTTGGCCTTGGGGAAAGTGACTCTATATTTATGTTATGTTTTACTTTCTACAACATTTGGAGTTGTCAGTCCTATACTTCTTGAGTCGCCCTGTTGTCACCGCTATGTATGGTCACTATAAACCAGTTCAGTTCCCAGTGAAACTGTATCCACTGAATGTTTTAACACAAATAAGGACAAAATAGGCTATTCAACTCTCTTATTTGTTGTTATTGGGACGTTAGATGGGTCTGTAAAGAGTAAAACAGAGAAATTTAGGTTTAGAATAATCGAGAAGTTGTGTTCTTTCTTGAGAATTACAGTTGGCTCGCGATAGTCCGACACTATGGGACCGCGGGGTTGTCGGATTATCAAAGGTTGGCTCTATTTAATTGAATTTGCAGTGTATAAGTTTGGAAAATTGATTTAAAAAAATCTGTGATGGTCTTCTGTTTCTTTTTACGCATACAATGAGTCATAGCCGTTTCTTGAATGTCTTTTAAAATGAACACATTGTTCACGTCAACCTCACGTTCCTCGCACCAGCGTATTCAAGTGTTAGCAGCCAAGTGACTGTATATTTCGTCTCCACGGCCTCCTCGATTGTGTCGGATTCTCTGGCCAAACATTTCTCCAAGATCTTATTAAATTTGAGGGCTGAACTTGTTGCCATGCAAAAGTTGCGTTGAGAATTGCATCCTTGATGTTAAATTGTTTCAATAGCACAGTGATGTCTGCGTTAGGTTGGCTAATGATGTCCATGAGAAGGCGTTTCTTGTAATGTGCCTTTAATGTTTTGATAACATTTTGATCCACCGACTGAATCAAAGCTGTTGTATTTTTTGGCAAATACATAACCTCTATGTAACCATCAGTTGTTTTAACTTTCAAGTCATCGCCGCAGTCATGCCTCTTAATAATTTCCCATTTTTCAGGAAGAGTTAATGTTTTATGCTTACGTTTATTGCTTCCACTTGTACTTGCCATCACACTTAATAATAAAAAACGTAGGGTTAACTGTAATAATATCACAAATAGAGCAACTGCACACTCACGTTATTGCTACTGAACACAGCGAGGAACTAACGGCGATACGTGAGATACGACGATCCTGTGAATCACAATACAGACTAGACCGATGACTCATACGGCGCGGCGTCGGACTACCGAGCGTGTCGGGCTGTAAAGTGTCGGACTATCGCGAGTCAACTGTACTTGAAACTCGGAGTATTAAAATTTCTAATTTTTCATTATTACATTAATTTATCTTTGAAATGGTAAATATAATAATAATATTTATTTCCGTTAAACCATAACATGGTAATAGGATACTACATAAGAATGTTTACATTAAGATACCTTATAAATTAGATAGGTACATAAACAGATATTAACTCTTAGACTCTGACACACATGGATTGGAATTAAGAATACTACTAAAGAATAGAATAAAAGGGGGCGGTGGTAGCTAGAGAGTAGGGCTTTGGTCGCATGGTCTCACCATGGTTTGCGGGTTCGAATCCCGTCCGGGAGTGAGTTTTGTTTCGTAGATAGAACCCCCTCCCGGGGCCATGGAAGTCGTAAATAAATAGATAACACCTTTACAAGAGATATGGCTAATATGCATCTTACATAAGGCCGAGAAAAAAAATAAAAATCATAATAAAACAATTAATACTAGGAAATTAATGAGTTCAAAAATACTAATAAATACAGCAAATACGTTTTTTTAATTTGATGGAAATTAAGATAAATATGTTTTATAACTTTTCCGGAAGGAAACACCACAGTCTACCTGGTTTGGGTCAAAGGCCATAGCTCCAACAGATACAACGAGGCGGTGGACAAGCTGGCTAAGACAGCTGTTGACTCTGGCATCAGACAATGGGAGGTGGTATCCACCAGTGATGTCAGGGCTCACCTCAAGAACTATGCTGTACGTAGATGGCAAGAGGATTTTTCCTCCCGGGTAGATACTACAGCCTTATTCAGCCCAAGATTCCCACCCAACCATGGTTCAAGATGTACGACAAGCCCAGATCATTTTTCACAACTATCATTCACCTTCGTCTTAATCACAATCGGTTCCCTTGTCATCTTCACAAGATTCATATTCTTCCATCACCATACTGCACCTGCCAACAGCAAGAAGAAGCGGATGCGAACCATCTCCTCTTGGCTTGTCCACTTACCAACTCAGAACGTGAAAATATGTACAGTGTCCTCATTCAAAACAAGATGGTGCTCCCCACTACAGTGCAGTTAATAGTGTCGCGAAGCAAAAACCGAGAATTTCTTGATACATTGTTTTGATACATTTTTGTTAACCATATTGTTGTATAACATATCATTGTAAATAAACGATATTTCGGGGCGTGCTTACGTCCCTTTATCAGGTCCCAATCTGCGAAATATAGAAAAGAGAAAGAAAACAAACAATAATAAATGTAAATGAAATAAAAGATAACAATAACAACAACACATCTAAATACAAGGTTAGGTTTAGGTTAGGTTTTATGACTCATGCCCGGGCTTTAACTAGGAGGTCATATCGCCTATTACTAGAGCGCTCTTTCGTCACTCTAGTAGACATGAGCCCGACTCTACTGTGGGAGTCCTAAATTTTTATTCAAGTAGGGTAGGAGTCTTTAACGAGTACCTGACATTGTACAGGGTCGGGACCATCGCTTAACGTCCCATCCGAAGGACGGCGTGCTTAAGTTTATTTTACCTCCCAGTTAAAATAAGCTAAAGGCCTCGGTCGGGTTTGGATCCCCCGATGTAAATATAATAAAACAATAACAAATAAAATAAAATATAACAATAAAAAATATACATTAAAAAAAATATAAATCAATAAATATATATTTCATATTAGTAAATCTATAGGTACCTGTTTGATCAAATTATTTTGACTAGTAGAGTCAGGCTCATGTCCACCAGAGCGATGAAAGAGAGCTCTGGTAGTAGGCGATATGACCTCGAAGTCGTAAAATATGATTGGAAATATGATATATGATTTGTTATTTTCATATTATGTACCCGAATAAAAAGTTTACGCTTCCGTTGGTCCTTGTAGTGAAGCAGTACAAATTCTTCTGATAAAAGTTTAAAAAAAAAATCTTTTCATATAATGTGAGAGTTTGCACATTGACCAGTAAATTTACACATTAGCCGCTTGAGACACGTTAATTCTCTAGTCAGTGTGCCTCCCTTCTGGCACACTTCCCGAATGACGCTCTACGTGGCAATCGCCTAGAGACCTCATATCAGACAGGGACAGTGGTTAGTCATGAGTGAGACTCAGTACCTAAGCAGTGTCACCCACTGGGTGATTTCTCCTCTCTTGACATTTTGACATTGCCATTTTTTCCTCTCTTAGCACATTTGCTTGTACTGTTTGTATATATTTTTTATGCAGTTGTAAATAAAAATTAGAAAATCTCGTCTAGCTGGGTGATCGTGATACTCGATTCTCCTTTATTTCTGTATGATAAGCAGATGCATCGTCAGCCATCCGACCGAGTTTTTCTGAAGATGTTCGTTATGTGCACACCCCAAAGCCTTTTAGTATGACCTGAAATAACATGCATTCAGTATAAAGGAGTTGAGAACACATTCCCTGCCCAGCTGTAAATGCAATGAGAAATCTATTTCAAAACAAAAGTGTAATTTAAGTTCTTCCTGATCTTTTTAATCATTGTTCTTCGCCCTTGGAAGTCACAGCTGTGACACAAAGCTCTGTTAAGTCTTTCAGAGTTGAAGAATGCGGAAATAATACCCCATCTTCTCTTCCACTGTCTAGCTCAATAGATTTGTAAATTGAGATATATAAGCTTACATCTAATGATACTTTGAGCGCGCTCTCCTTCTTGTTTTACACGTTTGCTTGATTTACGCGAAAAGGTTTAGTTCTATCGAAAAATTGGTTTATACCAAAAATGTTCCTTATTATATTTTCAATCGTTAATGTGACCTCAGATTTGAAATGTGGCAATATTGCCTCATTTATAAAAAGTAGAAAAAACGAGATGAAAATACTTACCTACAAATAGGGAATTCTCGCTGTCAACGAAAAAATTAAATGAAATAATATTCATTGTTGATTTGGATCACGAAATTATTTATTGGTCAGATTAAAACGAAAAAAAAAAAAGTGTGACGGTTTTCTCATATGACAATGAGTCTGTACCCACCCTATTTATACGTACTTTTCTTTTTTTGGGTATTGTCTATTTCACAAATATATATTATATGGGAGTACTTTCGGTATTGCTACCATCTTCAGCCACGACTTAACAAATACAAAATGGAAGTTCAACCAGTTTACAAACCAAACGGTACCCTTCCTTCGGCCCTCGGGGTTTTTCCTGTCCCTCCTGTACAGTTATGTCCTAAAATAGGTAAACATTAAAAATAAAATTTAGTCTCAAATTAAAATTTTAATAATAAATACTTTATGGCTGCGCTATCTGGGGTTCTGCCTCCGATTCTCAAATAAAACGTATTCAGACATTTCAGAATCGGACCTTAAGGATAATCACCAGTGCGCCCTGGTTTGTCTGAAACAAAACGATACACAATGATCTTGAGATCCCTGAGGTGAAAAAATGTCTGCCTATTTGCTACGCCAGTCTGCTGCGGACCATGCAAGAACACCAAAACCCTCAGCTACGTGTCATCCCTCTCCACCTGCCTCCACCAAGACCAGAACATCGTCTGAAGAGGAAGCATCATAGCGACCTTAATCAAGAGGACTGACGCTGGTCAGCGGCCTCATTCAAGTGCCAGATGTTTTGTTTTATTTGATTTTAGCACAATTGAATGTACATTGTACAAAAATTGCCAATAAATGAGAAAAAAAAAAAAAAAAAAAGAATTATTTTATTATTAAAATTTCAATTTGAGACGAAATTTTATTTTTAATGTTTTCCATATACATGACTGTACAGGAGGGACATAACTGTACAGGAGGGACGGAAAGAAACCCCTGGGGGCTGAAGGAAGGGTACCGTTTGGATTGTAAACTGGTTGAACTTCCATTTAGTATTTGTTAAGTCGTGGCTGGAGATGGTAGCAATACCGAAAGTACTCCCACAATATATAATATAGTATATTATACTTTGTGATAAAGACAATATTTTTTAAACAAACATATCTTGTTTCTTCTTTTTTTATTGTTTCACAATATCTCTGCAAAAAAAAAAAGTTAAGCATCACTATACATACCTATAATAGGTAATAATTACCTATATTATCAAATTTTTATTTAATATTTTTTCAAAATTTGCCGCCCCTAGCAAAATGCCGCCCGAGGCGGACGCCCTAAAAGTCTCTATAACCCTTCGAAGAGAGTTAGGTTCATGTCTGAATTGTGTCTAGAAATTTGACAAAATTAATGCTTCATTGAACTATATACTCAAGAAACAAAAGAATGGTTTTCAAAACCCTCTTTGCTAACACTTTATATATCGTAACGCCATTTCGGATGGCTTTACGAACACTCCTATTGACACAGAGAGGTGTTCCAGCCTTATACCAATGTAAGGTCGAACACAAGGCTAACCTCTCCAGACGACCTCGTTCTTAACGCTACTTCCCCACCCCGCCTCAGCTCATATAAGTTATACTGGAGCAGAAACCTGTTAGTTTGCATAATTTGTCATTATTTATTTTTTATTCTATGTATATGTTACATGATTCCTAACGGAAGAGCGTCTATAGACAGTTTGATAAATATAAGTGTTGAGTGAGGAAAGAGTTGTCACAAGTTCAAAACTTTTATTATATATATATTAGGGTGGTCGTTAATAATGCAAGGTTCAAATTTTAATGCTCTCACCCAAAAATCTCGATCAACATGATAAAAAAATACGATTGGAATTATTCCGGGCCCATAATAAATGATTTAACCCGTGCCGGCAGAGAAATCAAATTTTCCGTGTATTTTAAATGGCGTTTAGTGATGTTTCGGGTTTTTGTTCTATAACTATGAAACTGTCTATCGTAAATCTCTGAAAATTTGTACACATTTTCGAAATTTTGTCACATTTTGTGAAATTTCGTAACAATCCCACGATTAATTAATCAGTTAGCACTATTTTTATGCTTAGCCCCCCTTACAACCCCCCTCCCGTTCGAAATCTCGGGACGTCACACATCTTATCTTTTTAATTTGGCCTTCAGGAATACTACATGCGAAATTTCGTGACAATCAGACCAACCGTTAATGAGGTGGGACTATATTTATACTTGGGCCCCCCCACAACCCCCCCTCCCGTTCAACATTTTGGGACGCCACACACCTTATATTTCTATTTGACCTTCAGGAATACTACGTATGAAATTTCATGACAATTCGACCATTAGTTAATGAGTTAGCACTATTTATATACTTAGGTCCCCCTTACCACCCCCTCCCGTTTAAATTTTGGAACGCCACATAGCCTATTATTCAATCGGGCACAAAAGAATGCTACATGTGAAGTTTCATGAAGATCCGTCCAGCGGTTTGGGCGTGATGCTAGACCAAACAAACACACAAACCCCGTTTCAGCTTTATTAATATAGATAAATATCCGGTGGAAGAGAATGGGTAGATTATCGAATCTGAATTTAAAAATCCCAATAACTGCCGATGTAATGAATGTATCAACACCAATTTCGTATTTAAAATTACCATTCACGGAGGACATAACCAGTCAAATTTCAGCGATATCGGCCGGTGGGTGGGAGGAGTTCCGGGGTGGGGACTCAATTCAAAAATCCCAATAACTGCCGATGTAATGAATGTATCGACATCAAATTTCGGATTTAAAACTAAAATCCACTTAGGACATAACCAGTTTAATTTCAGCGATATCGGCCGGTGGGTGGGAGGAGTTCCGGGGTGGGGGCTCAATTCAAAAATCCCAATAACTGCCGATGTAATGAATGTATCGACATCAAATTTCGGATTTAAAACTAAAATCCACTTAGGACATAACCAGTCAAATTTCAGCGATATCGGCTGAGGGGAGGGGGGAGTTCCGGGGTGGGGGTCAATTCAAAAATCTCAATAACTGCCGATGTAATGAATGTATCGACATCAAATTTCGGATTTAAAACTAAAATCCACTTAGGACAAAACCAGTCAAATTTAAGCGATATCGGCTGAGGGGAGGGGGGAGTTCCGGGGAGGGGGGAGTTCCGGGGAGGGGGCTCAGTTCAAAAATGCACAACCCCCCTCCCGTTCACAATTTTGTGACGTCACACACTTTTTTCTCTATTTGGCCTTTCAGAATACTACATATGAAATTTCATGACAATCCGACAATTAATTAATGAGTTGGCACTTATTTTATGCTTAGCCCCCCTTACAACCCCCTCTCACGTTCGAAATTTTGGGACGCCACATAGCCTATTATTCAATCGGTCTTGAAAGAATGCTACATGTGAAGTTTCATGAATATCCGTCCAGCCGTTTGGGCGTGATGCTGGAATAAACATACATACAAACCCCGTTTCAGCATAGAAGTATAGAAGCCGGTGGAAGAGAGTGGGTAGATAAGCGAATCTGAATTTAAAAATCCCAATAACTGCCGATGTAATGAATGTATCGACATCAAATTTCGTAATTAAAACTAAAATCCACTTAGGACATAACCAGTCAAATTTCAGCGATATCGGCCGAAAGGAGGGTGGAGTTCCGGAAAGGGGGCTCAGTTCAAAAATCCAAAAAAAACCTCCCGTTCACTATTTTGTGACGTCACACATATTGTTTTTTTTTTATTCGGCCTTTAAGAATACTACATATGAAATTTCATGACAATCCGACCATTAATTCATGAGTTAGCACTATTTTTATGCTTAGCCCCCCCTTACAACCCCCCCACCCCTTCGAACTTTTGGGACGCCACATAGCCTATTATTCAATCGGTCTTGAAAGGATGCTACATGTGAAGTTTCATGAATATCCGTCCAGCCGTTTGGGCGTGATGCTGGAACAAACAGGCAAACAAACTCCGTTTTGGCATAGAAGTATAGAAGCCGGTGGAAGAGAATGGGTGGATAAGCGAAACTGAATTTAAAAATCCCAATAACTGCCGATGTAATGAACGTATCAACGTCAAATTTTGTATTTAACATTAACATTCACGGAGGACATAACCAGTCAAATTTCAGCGATATCGGCCGAAAGGAGGGGGGAGTTCTGGGGTGGGGGCTCAATTCAAAAATCCAAATAACTGCCGATGTAATGAATGTATCGACATCAAATTTCGTATTTAAAACTAAAATCCACTTAAGACATAACCACTTTAATTTCAGCGATATCGGCCGAAAGGAGGGTGGAGTTCCGGAGAGGGGGCTCAGTTCAAAAATAAAAAAAAACCCTCCCGTTAACAATTTTGTGACGTCACACATATCATTTTTTTTTATTCGGCCTTTAAGAATACTACATATGAAATTTCATGGCAATCCGACCATTAATTCATGAGTAAGCACTATTTTTATGCTTAGCCCCCCCTTACAACCCCCCCTACCGTTCGAACGTTTGGGACGCCACATAGCCTTTTATTCAATCGCTCTTGAAAGGATGCTACATGTGAAGTTTCATGAATATCCGTCCAGCCGTTTTGGCGTGATGCTGGAACAAACATACGAACAAACCCCGTTTTGGCATAGAAGTATAGAAGCCGGTGGAAGAGAATGGGTAAATAAGCGAATCTGAATTTAAAAATCCCAATAACTGCCGATGTAATGAACGTATCAACGTCAAATTTTGTATTTAACATTAACATTCACGGAGGACATAACCAGTCAAATTTCAGCGATATCGGCCGAAAGGAGGGGGGAGTTCTGGGGTGGGGGCTCAATTCAAAAAACCCAATAACTGCCGATGTAATGAATGTATCGACATAAAATTTCGTATTCAAAACTAAAATCCACTTAGGACATAACCACTTTAATTTCAGCGATATCGGCTGAGGGGAGGGTGGAGTTCCGGAGAGGGGGCTCAGTTCAAAAATAAAAAAAAACCCTCCCGTTAACAATTTTGTGACGTCACACATATCGTTTTTTTTTTATTCGGCCTTTAAGAATACTACATATGAAATTTCATGACAATCCGACCATTAATTCATGAGTTAGCACTATTTTTATGCTTAGCCCCCCCCTTACAACCCCCCCACCCCTTCGAACTTTTGGGACGCCACATAGCCTATTATTCAATCGGTCTTGAAAGGATGCTACATGTGAAGTTTCATGAATATCCGTCCAGCCGTTTGGGCGTGATGCTGGAACAAACAGGCAAACAAACTCCGTTTTGGCATAGAAGTATAGAAGCCGGTGGAAGAGAATGGGTGGATAAGCGAAACTGAATTTAAAAATCCCAATAACTGCCGATGTAATGAACGTATCAACGTCAAATTTTGTATTTAACATTAACATTCACGGAGGACATAACCAGTCAAATTTCAGCGATATCAGCCGAAAGGAGGGGGGAGTTCTGGGGTGGGGGCTCAATTCAAAAATCCAAATAACTGCCGATGTAATGAATGTATCGACATCAAATTTCGTATTTAAAACTAAAATCCACTTAACACATAACCACTTTAATTTCAGCGATATCGGCCGAAAGGAGGGTGGAGTTCCGGAGAGGGGGCTCAGTTCAAAAATAAAAAAAAACCCTCCCGTTAACAATTTTGTGACGTCACACATATCATTTTTTTTTATTCGGCCTTTAAGAATACTACATATGAAATTTCATGGCAATCCGACCATTAATTCATGAGTAAGCACTATTTTTATGCTTAGCCCCCCCTTACAACCCCCCCTACCGTTCGAACGTTTGGGACGCCACATAGCCTATTATTCAATCGCTCTTGAAAGGATGCTACATGTGAAGTTTCATGAATATCCGTCCAGCCGTTTTGGCGTGATGCTGGAACAAACATACGAACAAACCCCGTTTTGGCATAGAAGTATAGAAGCCGGTGGAAGAGAATGGGTAAATAAGCGAATCTGAATTTAAAAATCCCAATAACTGCCGATGTAATGAACGTATCAACGTCAAATTTTGTATTTAACATTAACATTCACGGAGGACATAACCAGTCAAATTTCAGCGATATCGGCCGAAAGGAGGGGGGAGTTCTGGGGTGGGGGCTCAATACAAAAAACCCAATAACTGCCGATGTAATGAATGTATCGACATAAAATTTCGTATTCAAAACTAAAATCCACTTAGGACATAACCACTTTAATTTCAGCGATATCGGCTGAGGGGAGGGTGGAGTTCCGGAGAGGGGGCTCAGTTCAAAAATAAAAAAAAACCCTCCCGTTAACAATTTTGTGACGTCACACATATCGTTTTTTTTTTATTCGGCCTTTAAGAATACTACATATGAAATTTCATGACAATCCGACCATTAATTCATGAGTTAGCACTATTTTTATGCTTAGCCCCCCCCTTACAACCCCCCCACCCCTTCGAACTTTTGGGACGCCACATAGCCTATTATTCAATCGGTCTTGAAAGGATGCTACATGTGAAGTTTCATGAATATCCGTCCAGTCGTTTTGGCGTGATGCTGGAACAAACATACGAACAAACCCCGTTTTGGCATAGAAGTATAGAAGCCGGTGGAAGAGAATGGGTAGATAAGCGAATCTGAATTTAAAAATCCCAATAACTGCCGATGTAATGAATGTATCAACGTCAAATTTTGTATTTAACATTAACATTCACGGAGGACATAGCCAGTCAAACTTCAGCGATATCCGCCGAAAAGAGGGGGGAGTTCTGGGGTGGGGGCTCAATTCAAAAATCCCAATAACTGCCGATGTAATGAATGTATCGACATCAAATTTCGGATTTAAAACTAAAATCCACTTAGGACATAACCAGTCTAATTTCAGCGATATCGGCTGAGGGGAGGGGGGAGTTCCGGGGAGGGGGCTCAGTTCAAAAATCCCAATAACTGCCGATGTAATGAATGTATCGACATCAAATTTCGGATTTAAAACTAAAATCCACTTAGGACATAACGAGTTTAATTTCAGCGATATCGGCTGAGGGGAGGGGGGAGTTCTGGGAAGGGGGCTCAGTTCAAAAATCCCAATAACTGCCGATGTAATGAATGTATCGACATCAAATTTCGGATTTAATACTAAAATCCACTTAGGACATAACCAGTTTAATTTCAGCGATATCGGCTGAGGGGAGGGGGGAGTTCCGGGAAGGGGGCTCAGTTCAAAAATCCAAAAAACCCCTCCCGTTCACAATTTTGTGACATGACACCCATTGTTTTTTTTTTATTTGGCCTTTAAGAATACTACTTATGAAATTTCATGACAATCCGACCATTATTTCATGAGTTAGCACTATTTTCATGCTTAGCCCCCCCCTACAACCCCCCCTCCCGTTCGAACTTTTGGGACGCCACATAGTCTATTATTCAAACGGTCTTGAAAGGATGCTACATGTGAAGTTTCATGAATATCCGTCCAGCCGTTTTGGCGTGATGCTGGAACAAACATACGAACAAACCCTGTTTTGGCATAGAAGTATAGAAGCCGGTGGAAAACAGTGGGTAAATTAGCGAATCTGAATTTAAAAATCCCAATAACTGCCGATGTAATGAATGTATCAACGTCAAATTTTGTATTTAACATTAACATTCACGGAGGACATAACCAGTCAAATTTCAGCGATATCGGCCGAAAGGAGGGGGGAGTTCTGGGGTGGGGGCTCAATTCAAAAAACCCAATAACTGCTGATGTAATGAATGTATCGACATCAAATTTCGTATTTAAAACTAAATTCCACTTAGGACATAACCAGTTTAATTTCAGCGATATCGGCTGAGGGGAGGGGGGAGTTCCGGGAAGGGGGCTCAGTTCAAAAATCCAAAAAACCCCTCCCGTTCACAATTTTGTTACATGACACCCATTGTTTTTTTTTATTTGGCCTTTAAGAATACTACTTATGAAATTTCATGACAATCCGACCATTTATTCATGAGTTAGCACTATTTTCATGCTTAGCCCCCCCCTTACAACCCCCCCTCCCGTTCGAACTTTTGGGACGCCACATAGCCTATTATTCAAACGGTCTTGAAAGGATGCTACATGTGAAGTTTCATGAATATCCGTCCAGCCGTTTTGGCGTGATGCTGGAACAAACATACGAACAAACCCCGTTTTGGCATAGAAGTATAGAAGCCGGTGGAAGAGAATGGGTAAATAAGCGAATCTGAATTTAAAAATCCCAATAACTGCCGATGTAATGAATGTATCAACGTCAAATTTTGTATTTAACATTAACATTCACGGAGGACATAACCAGTTTAATTTCAGCGATATCGGCTGAGGGGAGGGGGGAGTTCCGGGAAGGGGGCTCAGTTCAAAAATCCCAATAACTGCCGATGTAATGAATGTATCGACATCAAATTTCGGATTTAAAACTAAAATGCACTTAGGACATAACCAGTTTAATTTCAGCGATATCGGCTGAGGGGAGGGGGGAGTTCCGGGAAGGGGGCTCAGTTCAAAAATCCAAAAAAAACCTCCCGTTCACAATTTTGTGACATGACACCCATTGTTTTTTTTTATTTGGCCTTTAAGAATACTACTTATGAAATTTCATGACAATCCGACCATTAATTCTTGAGTTAGCACTATTTTCATGCTTAGCCCCCCCCCTTACAACCCCCCCTCCCGTTCGAACTTTTGGGACGCCACTTAGCCTATTATTCAAACGGTCGTGAAAGGATGCTACATGTGAAGTTTCATGAATATCCGTCCAGCCGTTTTGGCGTGATGCTGGAACAAACATACGAACAAACCCCGTTTTGGCATAGAAGTATAGAAGCCGGTGGAAGACAGTGGGTAAATAAGCGAATCTGAATTTAAAAATCCCAATAACTACCGATGTAATGAATGTATCAACGTCAAATTTTGTATTTAACATTAACATTCACGGAGGACATAACCAGACAAATTTCAGCGATATCGGCCGGTGGGTGGGAGGAGTTCCGGGGTGGGGGCTCAATTCAAAAATCCCAATAACTGCCGATGTAATGAATGTATCGACATCAAATTTCGGATTTAAAACTAAAATCCACTTAGGACATAACCAGTTTAATTTCAGCGATATCGGCCGAAAGGAGGGGGGAGTTCTGGGGTGGGGGCTCAATTCAAAAATCTCAATAACTGCCGATGTAATGAATGTATCGACATAAATGTCCGTATTTAAAACTAAAATCCACTTAGGACATAACCAGTTTAATTTCAGCGATATCGGCCGAAAGGAGGGTGGGGTTCCGGAGAGGGGGCTCAATTCAAAAATCCAAAAGAATCCTCCCGTTCACAATTTTGTGACGTCACACATATCTTTTTTTTATTCGGCCTTTAAGAATACTACATATGAAATTTCATGACAATCCGACCATTAATTCATGAGTTAGGACTATTTTCATGCTTAGCCCCCCCCTTACAACCCCCCCTCCCGTTCGAACTTTTGGGACGCCACTTAGCCTATTATTCAAACGGTCGTGAAAGGATGCTACATGTGAAGTTTCATGAATATCCGTCCAGCCGTTTGGGCGTGATGCTGGAACAAACATGCAAACCAACCCCGTTTTGGCATAGAAGTATAGAAGCCGGTGGAAGAGAATGGGTAGATAGGCGAATCTGAATCTAAAAATCCCAATTACTGCCGATGTAATGAATGTATCAACGTCAAATTTTGTATTTAACATTACCATTCACGGAGGACATAACCAGTCAAATTTCAGCGATATTGGCCGAAAGGAGGGGGGAGTTCCGGGAAGGGGGCTCAAATCAAAAATCCAAAAGAATCCTCCCGTTCACAATTTTGTGACGTCACACACATTGTTTTTTTTTATTCGGCCTTTAAGAATACTACATATGAAATTTCAAGACAATCCGACCATTAATTCATGAGTTAGCACTATTTTTATGCTTACCCTCCACTTACAACCCCCCCTCCCGTTCGAACTTTTGGGACGCCACATAGCCTATTATTCAATCGCTCTTGAAAGGATGCTACATGTTAAGTTTCATGAATATCCGTCCATCCGTTTGGGCGTGATGATGGAACAAACATACAAACAAACCCCGTTTTGGCATAGAAGTATAGAAGCTGGTGGAAGAGAATGGGTAGATAAGCGAATCTGAATTTAAAAATCCCAATAACTGCCGATGTAATGAATGTATTGACATCAAATTTTGTACTTAACATTAACATTCACGGAGGACATAACCAGTCAAATTTCAGCGATATCGGCCGAAAGGAGGGGCGAGTTCTGGGGTGGGGGCTCAATTCAAAAATGCCAATAACTGCCGATGTAATGAATGTATCGACATAAAATTTCGTATTTAAAACTAAAATCCACTTAGGACATAACCAGTTTAATATCAGCGATATCGGCTGAGGGGAGGTGGGGGGGATATAGATTAGGATAGATTGCCGGGGGCACAGCCCGCAGTTTCCGTGGTTAGCGCTTCAGACTTTTTGTTATTAATTTTGGAGACTCGGACCTCGGACATAAGGGAGCTTCTTATGTAACCACTGACAGTAATACTTAAGCTGACCTTACATGAGCAGCAAAAATGCAATGCGCAGTAGCAGCAAATGCACGCTGTGGTTTCTCTGATTTTAGAATTAAATGAATCACAGCCAATAGCATGCATTTGCTTACTTTACTGCGCATGTAAAATCAGCTTTAAGAGTATAAATTATAACATAAATGAAGATTTTGAGCGAGGAAATTAAATAATCGAATTCATATATATTGAAATAAATATAATATGACTTGTTTTGTACATGTACATTTAAGCAAAACACAATTTTTGTTATCTTGGGTTTTGCTCTGGCCAGGGGGGGGGGGGGGGGGGCACTTGCCTCCCCTGGCTACGCCTCTGTGTATATAATAAATAAATTTCTATGATGTTCATTGTATGATGTTTTAATTAACGGATGTTTTTGGAATTTTGTATATTTGACAAGAGATTGTTATTAAAAATTAACGGTTTTGGCATTGCAGCATCGTTAGGTTTAGTTATAAATATAATAAGACATCTAAGACTAACAATTTTTTGTGGAATAGAGAATATTTCAATATGGAAGTTTGTTTTATTTATTACAAGTTCCAACAATATGTCCGCATAATTTCTCAACGAAGTTATGATTATTATCCTCAGTCAATTTATTCTCTTGGAAATTCCGTAAAAAAATGAATAGATAATTTCTGTCCGATTAAAATATTACCGAACTGGAGAAAATGAAAAGTTCTTTTTTTAACATTTCACTTTGGAAGAGAGATTGAATGCATGTGTGAGAGGGGAACAGAATTCTAAAATTATTTATGATTAATTTATGAGATATTTAAACAATCTAATTGTTTTAAGGATATTATTCTGTATCTTGAGAAGTTTCTCCAGCTGGGATTGGGATTAGAGCTAAATACTTTTACCATTGTTTTTAATTTTCCATTTAATAGAATTGCTTGGGAAATTTGATAACCCCATTCTCATAACTACTTAGTGTATTTTGCTATCAAAATAAATAATTATTTTGCTAGGTCTGGATAGTAGCCATGTGTTTATTAAGGTTTTACGCTTTAAGCTTTTTAAGCTATACGAAGTATAACGGGTATATACAATATACCTATTATTTTTCAGCCAAATCGACCAAAGGGAAGAAGGGATTAGGGGGAGGCTTAAAACAAAAACTCTAATAACTGCCGATAGAATGAATGTAGGTTAGGTTAGGTTTTATGACATACCCGGGCTTTAAGTACGAGGTCATATCGCTACTTAAAGAGTGCCCTTTCGTCACTCTGGTGGACATGAGCCCGACTCTACTGTGGAAGTCCCAAATTTTTCCTACCCTAAATTTTTATTCACCTAGGGCAGGGGTCTTTAACGAGTACCTGACATCGTACAGG
The DNA here is from genome assembly GCA_963662175.1 of Aradus depressus. NCBI lineage: Eukaryota > Metazoa > Arthropoda > Insecta > Hemiptera > Aradidae > Aradus > Aradus depressus. Next base: position 20,009,277 of record OY759225.1, on the reverse strand, counting down.
CTCGGGACCGTCGCTTAACGTCCCATCCGAAGGTCGGCGTGCTTAAGTTTATTTTACCTCCCAGATAAAATAAACTAAGGGCCTCGGTCGGGTTTCGAGCCCACGATCTTGAGCTCAGAAGACAAGCACGCATACCACTGAGCTACCGGCGCCCTCTCTCTATATATATATATATATTTTGTTGGAGACCTAAGGCCAATCTTTGTTTACAAACGATCTTCATCAAGACAACTTTGAACTGATCTCAAATGACTTTCAACTAAATAAGGACAGTACTTATACTCGTACGAAAAGGCTGATGACTTTGTGTCGAAACATCTCCTTAAATATTGAATACTATTTCTGGAACACCAAATACGTTTTTCATCTACTTTACTTAAGATGTTATTCTCTGCCCGTCTATCTCCATTTCTAATAATTTTTGTTTGTGTTTCCAGTAAGCGGACAGAAGAAGGAGGACAAGAAAGAAGAAGTTGAGTTCATCTGTCCTGAGGGGGCTGGGAATGGCAATTTTGCCGATCCTGCCACATGCAGAAGGTTTTACCAGGTACATACACCCTATTTAACAAAAACTGAAATTTGTACTAATTATACTATTTTATTATAACTTCTTTGTTTTTAAAGGGATAATACGATCAATAATATCGATAATACCTATAATGATGGTCGTAATACTGCCGCTACATCTGTTGTGAAGTTACTTACACAGTAGTCACAAAGATATTGGATTAGTTTATTTGGAAGGATCAACTCTCTATTGCAGTTGCGTAGCTAGAGAATTTGGGCCCCAATGCAAGCGTTGGTAGAGGGCCCCCTCCTCTGAATTTAATTTTTTACATTTAAAACATGAAAATTTACTACACATTACAGATTACAGGTGGAAAAAAGAAAAACTAGAAAAGTATGAAATTAAAATTTTTTCTTTCTCGATTTTGCTGAAGCAAATTCATCTATCAGTTTGCATGTTCATTAATCAATAAATTTTCCACTAATATACAAAACTACACTAAAAACACAAAACTTGTTGACACACCGGCACGTGGTAAATTTCCTGTCGGGTGAATCCGGCCGTTTTTAACTGTGACTTCAACACAAGCGCCTGAGACAAGCTGGAAAATAGCTTCCTGTGCCATTGCCATTGTGAATATTAAAAATATGGATGATATTAATTTCATCATTGATTATTAGTCTAATTTTTTAACATTTTTTTTCACAAAATTTAAAATAATAAATTTTTTCTCGGAGCCTCGACTTGCAAAGGGCCCACCAAAGACAAGGGCCCCAATGCGACCGCATTGTTTGCATTGGCATCGCTACGCCACTGCTCTATTGGAAAGGCCTATGAATGAGCCTACATAATTACGATGCCTGCTACTACAGACCTTGACCTCCTTCAGCCATTCATTTCACATCATCATCCTTCTATAATAATAACACTTAACTTTATATTAATTCGGTTTGGTGACAAATCTCCCAATCGGGTTTTCAGTCACATCATAGAGATAGAGATTGTCTTATTCTAAAGGTATACGAAAGTAAAAACTCATCTGGTTATAAGTAGATAGTTTTGAACGTAATCTTCGGTCCTTAGTGAATAGCTGGAATTCGCAAAAATTCTTTACCGTGAATAAATAAATAGATAGTGACAATGTATTATATCTAAGTTTCAGCCAGAACAGTCGAGCGATTCTATTCGCCTTTTTTTAGACATTTCCTTAGTGGGGTTTCACACCAAAGCCGGGCCGAGCCGAGCCGGGCGGAAAACACTTGAGCGCTAGATACACAGGGTTTAGATGGGAGTATTCAAACCAAGGCCGGGCGATGCCGAGCGATTTTGAGCAGTACTACCTCCCGCCAATTCGAGCGTTTTCTGCCAAGCGGTTTCTTCCGTCTTTCAGTCTAGTTCGGTGTTTCAGCCCAGTGAGTTACATCATATTGCGCAATATATTGTTTTTTTTTATTGTTTCAAGTGGTTTTTGTTTTTTAAATTTTTTAATATTATAATGAGTGTTGACATAGAAATATTAATTAGTTCGATTCAAGAAAGAATCGCCTTCTTTCTGCCACACATTCATCATCAAGTGATGAACTATCCAATAACATCATCATCATCAAAGTTGATGACATCACTTTGCACCACGTTTCAACTGAGACTGAATAGGAAAGAAGCACCTCTCACTACAAGGCTAGAAAACCTACTGAGAGCAAATCGGCTTCCGTGCGAACGCAGGCAGATTCCGCTCGGCTCGGCTTCGCATCGCATCGCCCGGCCCGGCACGGCTCGGCTTTGGTGTGTAAGAAGCCTAGTGCGACACGACTCACACTAGACCGGCGACTTAGACTATTGTACAGTATTTTGAATAGGCGTTCTAAATTATCTACTCGACAAAAACTGAATGGTTATACCTATCTTTTCCTACCTCTCTGGACTTATGGCTTACGAATATATGGTACAGTCAAGACTTCCAACATCACAAGAATACAGGTATTCATGGGCGTGCATGGCACGTGCCCCCCCCTGGCTAGTGAAAAAAAAATATAAAAATTAAATAAACTAAAAAATTGGTTTTATTAAAAATGCATTGATTGCAAGTTACCATAGGATCATCAAATTTCCCGTTCTTGTAACTGTTCACTGTGTTAGTGTTCATGTGACAGTTTGTTTTGAGGTTTTGACGAAGTTTTCGTCTAACAGTTCCGTTCCGTTTTGACTGTTTTCCATATTTGCATAAAATTATTAAAATTAGCATGGATATTAGGAAGTTTTTTAGTAAGTATCTTGAATTATTTTATAATTGAATTGAAGAGCCTAGAGATTCAGACAGATAACCTAATAGTGCAAGCTCCCATGGCACAAAAAGAAGCTACCCCATCAAACATCTCAAATTTTAAAGGTGAAAATGCTTGGAAAACATGTAAAAAAACATTTTACCCCCGCCAGACTAGAAAAAATGTATTAATTGATATGTTAAATGAATTTTTGAAATTAGTTTAAAAAAATTAATTTACTTTTTAACCCCCCCCCCCCGTAACCTAACTTTGCCCCCCCCCCCCCCTGCTCAAAATCCTGGCTACGCCCCTGCAGGTATTTCAATCCAAGACTCTCCGACTGGTCACGCAATGCCCACCGTTAGCAAGAAGACTTTACACCGCGACTTTGTCACATCCATCGATACAACCATTAAACATTTATACCAACGTTTCTACACCAAAATTTACTTACACAATCCGGAAGTTCGCAAAATCTTAAATACAAATTTACCCCACAATCCCCCAAGAAGATTAAAGAGAGTTTGAGATGTGAAGTGATGTCATGAGGGTTCACCGCTGGCTGTATTTCCTTTCTCAAGCCTTTCATGTCTAATTTATTTTTATTATTTTATTTTATTTTTATTATTTTATTTTATTTTTATTATTTTTTGTATAGTTGTCAGGCCAGCCGCTGGTTGTGCATTTTTTGCATAGTTGTGGCTTAAGATAAATAAATACAAAAAATATATATATTACTACATACAATTATGTATCTACAGGTGAATATACGAATGTAGCAAAGTGATCATTAGGGTGTCCGTTATTTTGAAAAAGTTTATATTTTGATGATTTCCAAACGGATTCCAGTTTAGAATCACAAAAAAATAAATCTCTGAAAATTTGGAATTTTTTGAAATGGAAAAACTTACTGTCAAAAATGCTGTCAACTTTTGAAAAAATAATAAAATTTGTTGTTAAAACGGAATTGTTCTTTTTTCTTTGTCAACTGAAAAACTACAATTCTAAAACCGGATTCGTGATTAGCACCCACCAAAACCTAAGAATACGAATTTTGAATCCGAAACATAAGAAATTAAACGAACCGCGCTGTAAAATATCTTGAAGTGTTTAAAACGAATGTTAAACTCCATTTGAAATTCAAATGATCGGTGGAATGGGTTTTTCCATTTCAAAAAATTCCAAATTTTAAGAGATTTATTTTTTTGTGATTCTAAACCAGAATCCGTTTGGAAATAATCAAAATTTCAACTTTTTCAAAATAACGGACACCCTAATGGTCACTTTGCTACATTCGTATATTTACCTGTAGTTACCTATAAAGTGTGATTCCTTCTCTCTATTATACTATATCACATGACAAGTGAAAGGTTATAATTAGGGGTCTCACAAGAAACTGTTACAAGGGTGTAGTCTCTCAACTAATCAAGATAAATCAACCAGTTTTTAAAAATTTAATTGCAATTTAACAGATTAAAAATTTGTAATTGTTGGCTTATTTATGCAACAAACTTTAACCCTTTTTAGTTACTTGTATTACGAAAAAATAGTCTATTAAAAAAACGTTCTTTATGAAATTTCTATCAACAGTTATTGTCAAATTTGGAGAAGGATCAATGTGTACAGAGTTAGTTATTGTGATTCATGCCCAGGCTACCAGTGTGCTCTGTCGTCGCTCTGTGGACATGAGCCCGATTCTACTATGAATGTCCTACATTTTAGTCAAAATAGTTTTAGTCACCCAGATTTACAAGCACCTACGATTTGAAATTGCGGGCCTATTCGGAATTACATACAAAATGTTCTCTGAATTTAATCTGTCAAGTACAAACAAATGTTTCCAATATTTAGTAAATATGGTTAGAATGATATTAAGGCCTCTTTTAGTTCTAACATATATATATATTTTTTTTTTTGAACAGTGTGTGGACAACTACCCCTACTTGAACAGATGTCCATCTGGTCTCTACTTTGACGATGTCAACAAGCTGTGTACCTTCAAATCGGAGGCACGGTGTGGACCCATACCTACAAGTAAGTTGACAATTTTTCACTTGAATATGAAGAAATTTTAAAACTGAGCATAGTATAGTTGGCTATGTACATAGTGTACATACGGAATATAAATTCTTGTTGTAAATAGAATTTGTAGCAAAAAAATTCTATAAATAATAGTGCAAAAAGACGTCGCACAATGAAAAATTATTGAACAGAAGTGCAGTCATACTTTCACTGTGAGACACCAATCCTGCCCTCAAGTTTCCTCCAACAATGTCATGATTCCTGTATCCGATCAAGTTCGCTATCTTCGGTTCTACTTAGACAGAAGACTGACGTGGAATCTTCACACATGACTGAACCGACGAATCCAGACTTTCTGTTGAGAACACTCCATAATGACCTTGAAATTCCCTCTGTTAACTATCTCATCAAGTCCCGTTCCTGAACTTTCATTCCATTAAAATCCTTTTGAGCAATCTATGTCATCCCATTCCCATCTCGACATTCCTCCCCGAAGATTGAGGCGGTGCTGACCGAGAGACTTGTTACAGTAAAGTATGTTCGTTTCTTCCCAAATTATTCATTCAAATTTAGCTTTTCCTATCTTTCTCGGTCTGCCACCAGTGCTGGTCAGAAGCTGGCAGAGCGAGATGATACGGGGGATCTTCTACCTTTATGAAATTGGAGGAATGAAGGTGACCTAGTTTTGAGGGATCTCGAGTCATGTTACATTTCATGAAAATCTGATCAACTAGATCAATGATCTAGTACGAATTGTTTGTCTAGGTCCCCCATAACCCCCGTTTTGAGATGCCAATTACCCTACATCACTCCTGGCAAAATGAATTATTCACCAGAGAAAGTCTCATGAAGATCGATCCAGCTTTTGCTATAGTTGGTAAGAAACAAACGTACTTCGCTTGATGAACAACACTCTTCTCCATATGTGATACTTAGTGAAATGTGGGACGAAATTTCTCATAGAAACAAAAGACGTTGTCACATTGTCTTCCCATTGTCTTATTTTTGAGTATAACCAGTTTTTAACGCAACAGCATCATCATCAGTGGCCCATTTATTTGTTACGTGGATTTTATTTCTGATCTTTGCTTTACTTATTTATTTCATATATTTTATGAGAAAAATTTATTTGGCTGTTTGTTGAATTTTATATTATTTCAGATACTCATGACTATTATATAGATATATTTTTTTAGTTATTCTGCATATTTTGAATGAGTGTTTTTTCTATATAGCTCGCTATCCCCACCCTTTTGAGCTCTGCCAGTACTCCTTTAGCCTCTAAGGTGTACGGGTGGGGTAAGCAAATCTTTTTTATTGTTACTCTGTACCCTGATGTTTTAAGAATTGTTAATAATTTTTCATTATTTATATTTTATATTTATTCAATCATAGATGTGCCACTGATGATGACGCTGTTACGTTGGAAACCGATTCTGGTCAAAAATAAAACTGAGGGAAGACAACGTCTTTTCTTTCTTTGAGAATTGAAGCGATTGAGTTCAAGTTTGAGATGACCCCCTCCACCTCTAATTTTCGGTGTTTTTTTAGCTAGTTTCGTAATTTTGTTTTCTTATAGTTTTCTCTCTTATTCTTCTATCGAAATGTGCCAAAAAATAGACAAAAAACCACCTTTTTTTAACGAGATCTCACACATGCAATGGCAGTAAGAACAACTCATCTGAGCGAAGTGCCATTTCTGAGAAGGTTTAACAGATCAACTGGTGGCTGTCATTGTTGTCTTAATGGACAATGCGGCGGGTAACTTTCTCAGAATCTCTTTGGCTGATGGCGTGTTGTCCCCCTATTGTCCCGGGGTCTTGCCCAACATCCACCCGACCATTGAACTCATTCCATGTCTTAACATTCATTAAACAACCATTCCCTGCATAACCATAGTCTTTGTGGTGTCCCGCAAAACAACTTGAAATTTGCTGCTTTCAACTTAATGAGATTCACAGCCAAGCAGGACTCCAAGCACTTGCTGGCGCTGAAGTCAGATTAAATCTAGCAAGGGAGTGCGCAAATCAGTTAAAACCATAGGAAACTAAAAGAAAGTTCGGTTCTTGAAACGAGGAAAAACACCGACTGGCCAAGGAAGGTTCAAGTAAAGGAGGAATTTCCCTGGAGACATTCGAACTCTGATTTAAAAGTGGACTAAAGACCTTTTGGAGCAGTCATGGAGAGAAATAACCACATGCAGACAGGTCGATGTTCCTGGGTGAGGATTCCAAGGTGTTGAAGGATGGTATCGTGAACCTCAAAAGGAACGAGCTTCGGTAACTAACTGGAGTTCTTAGAGGAAACGGTCTGTTCAATAAACACTGAAAGAGTCAAGGACAGTCCCACTAGTAACGGATGTGGAGAAGAAGACGGATGGGTGGGATATGCTCGCGCGAGATTTCACAATCTCGGTAAAGATGTGATCATAGAAGATTGGACCACGAGAGCATTCTCGGATTCGTTAAGCGAACTGGGAGACTGGGTCTTTTATGAAGAACTTGGTATTAATAGTCTAAACAATTAGTTAACAAAGTGAGGTGGAAGCCCAACGCTTCCAAGGAAGGGATAATAGTATTGGATGCTTTGATCCCTAGGTGCAAAACACTAGCTCCCCCGGAGGTTGTAAAGTGCCCCCGAGAAGATTAATTGAAATTGACGATTCCAATTGACAGTTTCAATTGAAGACGCGATTGATCGAGCTTCAATCATCACATCAATTCTAATTTCTGTGTTCACCTTCAATTGTTCTGTTCTGAAGTAGTGTTCTCGCTGATATTTTAATTTGTTGATTATTAAAATTACATTTTTATTTTAATCTCGAACATTTCATGCATTAACACTAGCCCTCTGCACTCGGAAGAAAGAAAACAGAAAGAGACGTTGATCCAAAGAATGGTATAAACTGAGAAGCCGTTTTACCCACGAAAATTTATTATGTATCCTTCGAGATACTGAACCCGAGGATTACAAAAATTTTCTCAGATATTAACAGCAAAACAAAGTCTCTTTCCTCAAACGAAACCACCTCATCAGAAACGACACTCATCTTGGCTGTCTGGCGAACAACTGACAGAACGATAGTAAATTTGCTAGTTACACTATCAATCGCTGCATCAATTGCTCTTATCAATGACCAATCAAAATTTATATCATTCACCGTCATTTAATTGACAATCGCGTCAATTGCCTCCTAGACGATCAATTAGTCCCATCAATGATATCATTGACAATTGCAATTGTCAATTTTATTCATCGTCTCGGGTTCACTTTAGGTGGGGTAGTTTGAAAATTGATGGTGACAATAGAAATATTTTTTATATATTAATTTTTATTTTTGTTATCCTATAAAAAAAACATTTATTTTCATTTGCGCTGTGGCCCGGGCTGTTCTCTTCTTTTATATTTCGGGTTGTGTATCACGTGCGTATATGCTGTTTTCAGATTCGCATGGTACTACAGTGATTCATACGTCACTGAACCTGATGTTTTGTGATCTTCATTTATTTTCTTTGATGTCTTCTGGTTCAGACTGATTATTCGACAGGGGGACAAAACAGTTTCCGGGACAGACCAACTTGAGCGCTCGGAGACAGACAGACGTGAACACAAGCTAGACCAGCTCTCTCCCCTCCCTTCATGCCGAAGCCTTCTCAATAATTAATAATTAATGTTTATATATATATATTTTATAAATAAAATTTATATATATAAATATAATATATATTTAAAATAAATTAGGTACCCTAATTTCAGACCGTTACAATATATATAATGTGATTCGAAGGCGCCGGAAGATCAGTGGTATGCGTGCTTGTGTTCTGAGCTCAAGATCGTGGGTTCGAAACCCGACCGAGGCCCTTAGTTTATTTTATCTGGGAGGTAAAGTAAACTTAAGCACACCGTCCTTCGGGTGGGACGTTAAGCGATGGCCCCGAGCCTGTACGATGTCAGGTACTCGTTAAAGACCCCTACCCTAGGTGAATAAAAATTAGTAGTGGTAGCTAAAATTTAGGACTCTCACAGTAGAGTCGGGTTCATGTCCACCAGAGTGACGAAAGAGTTCTCCAGTAGTTGGCAATATGTCCTTGTAGTTAAAGCCAGGGCATGATTCATACAACCTAAACCTATAATGTGATTCGTTATGCAAAGTCTGGCTGCGTTTTCAAATTATTCTTTCTCATTACTTTAATACATGTGAACATTAAATATAATATTTAAGCATGTATATGTGTGTATGTTTAATGTGTATATTATATATCTTTAAATATTTTGTACATATTTCTGTCTTTATTGTCCCTGAATGGGGCACAAATTAACATATTAAAGCAGGTTATGGTAAAATGCGGGACAAACGAATAACTAGCCTCAACCCTCTGTGGCTGATAGACTGAGTGAGGGGAGAGTCCCGCACAGCACCAACGCGGTATGAGAAGGAACTAAACTTACATAATATCTCGCCATAACAAGTATTTCCTTAGTTTACAGTTAGCCTAGGATATGAAAGCAAAGTGCATCATTTCAAGTAGTTAGTGACTTCAAAACGAATGTGTTCAAATCTCCCCCTTGTTTACCTGATGTTCGTGTTTGTTTACAGCGATAGCGCCGAGCACGGACCCTCCAGTGGACCTGGCAATGAAGTGTGACACAGGCAAGTGTCAGCTTCCCTACTGCTTCTGTAGCAGAGATGGCACCATTATACCCGGCGGACTTGATCCTGAAAAAGTAAGTTACTTTGTAAAGTTTATTTTTTGAACTGTTCGATGGGATGCGCATGGTTTGTAAACTTGTCAAAATTCAACATTCAAAACCAAATTAGTCAAGTACCAATTTTGTTTCTGCATAAAGGATTCCATACTAACAGAAACTATACAATAAGTTATGTATCTACTATTAATAGGTACAATTTAATTTTAGCCAATCTCAAGAAAATCCAAGTCTTATCTCAGAAACCACTTAACCAATTTTGAGAACTTTTCATGGACATCCCACATAACTATTTTTAAGAATCTTGATTTTTTCACATTTTCCGATGTATTGAAACACCCTTGAAATATGAGTCGAATATAGATATACCAGGTGATTCATTTAACCTGAAAAACAAGAATAAATCGAAAAATAAGCTTTATCGAAAAAATTGTTCAAACAAAAGTTGCAGGGTTTAAAGGGGGACATATAATGGTAATACGAAATTTAACCTCGAGTGGCGTTTTCAGGGTCAAATCAAGGGCAACTTCGATTTTTTCAATGGAAATACATAGTTTTAATTGCATCCCTACTTGTATTCTACGTGAAAACATACGTATCTTTTGTAGGAAAAGTTTTGTTTGAAAATGTCACTTTTTTATGGTTTTGAGAATTTAAAAACACCAATTTGATGCACAAAGAAACAAACATCGATTAAATTAAAATGAGTGTTATTGTAACAAAGAATCAATATTTTTTACACATAATGTATTTATTTATTTATTTTAAATGTAAATAAAATGTAAACATAACTGAAACAAAGAAGTTATTTATTACTACGAGGGAGTCTTAATTTACAATAGACCTAATTCTGTTGTAGTTGATATCTTGTGCTTTATTTAGACGTACACAATATCTCAATTCTCAAAACCAAAAAAAAAATACATTTTCAAACAAAACTTTTGCTACCTAAGATACGAATACAAGTACGCAATTTAAAACTATGGGTTTCCATTGAAAAAATCGAAGTTGACCTTGATCTGACCCTGAAAACGCCACTCGAGGTTAAATTTCGTATTACCATTATATGTCCCCCTTTAAACCCTGCAACTTTTGTTTGAACAATTTTTTTCGATAAAGCTTATTTTTCGATTTATTCTTGTTTTTCAGGTTAAATGAATCACCCGGTATATCGAAAATATATAAAAATTAGAATTTGTCTGGATTGAGTCCGTCAACTTTGAATTTCATTATTGTAGCTCTTACAGCTTAGAAGCCAGAATAGTGAGACCAATGTGATTCCTCTTGGACCCTTTAGAAACAGACCCTAAAAATTAATAAACTAACTTTCCTCTTGCGAACATCCGTGAGTCGGTTTACCTATCCTAAGTTGGAGAGTTTAATATGACAGAGGGTTTTGTCTAACCGTTGGTATGAAGGAGTTGAATGTCAGTCATTCAGTTCTAAGGTTTGAAGCAGACGAATATGTGTTTTTCCTCCTAATATACGTAGTGTATAAGAATGTATATATTAAGATAGCTTATAAATTAGATACATAACCAGATATTAACTCTTAGAGTCTGACACACATGGGTTAGAATTAACAATACTTCTAAAAAATAAAATGAAATGTATAAATAAATACTTGAAAATATGAGTACAAAAATAATAATATTATACAGTATATAATAAATACAGTATATAATTTTTTCAATTTAATTAAAATTAAGATAATAATTTTTTTTATATATTTTTTTTTAGACTCCTCAAATGATTCTGCTGACGTTCGACGGTGCTGTAAATTTGAACAACTTTGATCATTACAAAAGGGTTTTCTCACCGGATCGTAAGAATCCAAATGGGTGCCCCATAAGGGGTACGTTCTTTGTTTCACACGAGTACTGCAACTACAACATGGTTCAAACCCTAGCCCATGAAGGACATGAAATTGGCACGGAGACTATCTCGTAAGCATCTCCCTCCCATCTGTAAGGTTGGATGTTTGTGTATTAAAAGAAAAACAATAAATATATATGGAAATCTGTGGAAGACTAAGGCTAATCATGGATAACAAGCGTCCTATTATGACGTCATTGCTGCCTCTTCTTTCAGTGAGTATTTCTTAGTGAATAAAGTGGAAATTACGCCATTTTCTGATGAGCAGAGACTTCCTTTGGTAAGTTAGTTAAGTCAAATATTTTACATTCTAAGCAACTCCACAATTAACTTTACGTATAAATTATTATATGTTAATGCTTTTTATTATTATTATTTATCCACAATTCGTATCAATATATACGATTTTTAGAGACCTTCTTAATTTAATTTAATGTAGGTATTTTAATAATTCCAAATATTGGCCCTTTTTGGTCTCATTCTATTTAATTTATTTTTTCTTAATTTAGAAATACAATATTTCATCCATCAGGACATTTTCAAGTACAAACTGAAAAATATTACATAGATATGAACGTCTAAAAAATAAACGATGTTAGTTTAATATGAAATCTAAATCAATCTTCATTTCTTGTTATGATGTGAAACATTATTTTTTATCAACTTCTAAGTTGAGGAACGAGGACATATTGTGGAAACTTGTAATAAATAAATAAAACAAACTTTATTTTGAAATATTGTCTATTCCACTAATGATATAAGTATATATATAACTATCGGTTTCGGCCTTACACCATCGTCAGGTCTAGTTATGAACTAAGTTAGTTTGCAGAGAGCGACCCTTCAAATACATTTCAGGTGAAAGGGTGCTATTAAAACTTGGGAGTCCCCCGGCTGTACCGTTAGCTATCTCATGAAATATTTCCTAACAAAACGTAGTTCTAAATTTACATAAAACAATATCATTAGACTAATACGTGGAAAAATAACAAATAAATAAGTAAAAATTCAAATAAATAATAAAAATAGAAATAAAATTAATAATAATATTAAGATTTAGATAACATGAAACATATATGTGGAACCAAATATTAATAACAGATAATACAAACATATATGTGGAAACAGAACTGGTTCAGGGTGTTAACAAAGGGGAATAGTTGAAATAAATTTGGTCATTCATACAGATGTTCTTTTTGGTAGCTTTATTTATTTCTAATTGTTCTAAGTCTAAGACGTTCATATCTATGTGATATTTTTCAGTTTGTACTTGAAAATGTCCTGATGGATGAAATATTGTATTTCTAAATGAAGAAAAAATAAATTAAATAGAATGAGACCAAAAAGGGCCAATATTTGGTATTATTAAAATACCTACATTAAATGAAATTAATATTGATTAAATATCAATCGCGTAGCCAGCCCTGAATGGCCCTGTATCAATATTTCTTGGGGACCCTTTTTCGGAAAATAAACAAAAACACTCGCATAAACAAAATATATTTGAAAATAACAAAAACAATACATATTAAAAAAAACTTAAAACATATTCTAGTGGTTAAATAGGTACTTTTCTTGCATTTTTGTTCGGCGAATTTATTATATTATCCATAGCTGAAGAATATTTTAGTTTCTCAAGTTCTCCTTTTTCTATGGACACTATTGATAAGTCCGATAGCCTTTCTTGTCCCATAGAAGTTCTAAAATAATTTTTAATAATTAATTTAATTAAAAAATGTTTGCTTATGCATGTTGGGACACCTCTAGCTTGGGGGGCTCTGTATCATTGCTACAACTGCTACAGCAGTAGCTACGCCCCTGTTAAATATGTAAAGAAAAATATATGTGAAGAATAAATAAAAAGAAATAACTTTTATATTGTTTAATTCCACAAAATATATATACTTATAGTGCACAGGTTTCGGCTTACGCCATCGTCAGCACAAAGTTGAAAAGTAACTTGCAACTTTATCATATTTGTATCCTCTGTTCACCTGAGATTATCTGAATGAAAGTAAAACGTGCTAAGATTTGCCGAATGGAATAGAAAAATTAATAAATTATCATACTTCCCAATGTTATTTCGGGTTGATTTCACGTTCGCAATGATCTCTGAAGAAAGGGGTCGTGAAATCCCCTGAAATATCATTGGGAAGTGGAGTAGAATGAGAGAAGCGAGGCTGGAGATGGCGAGCGATGCGAGCAAAGGGCGGAGTATAATATCTTAGTATAATAAAAAAAATAATAACATTGGTTTTAATGTGTTTTTTTCTTTATTTTCAGACTGCAACAAGGTCTTCAGGACAAGGGCTACGAAGAGTGGGTTGGCGAGATGCTTGGGATGCGAGAGGTCCTTCGACACTTTGCCAACATCTCCAGGAGTGACATCGTAGGCATGAGGGCACCCTTCCTCAAGCCAGGACGTAACACTCAGTATCAGGTGAAGACTTTTTATATACTCGTAGCGAGGGCGCCGGTAGCTCAATGGTCTGCGTGCTTGACTTTTGAGCTCAAGAACGTGGGTTCGAAAGGTAAAATAAACTTAAGCACGCCGTTCTTCGGATAGGACGTTAAGCGATGGTCCCGGGCCTGAACGATCAGGTACTCGTTCAAGAGGTGAAAAAACCTGGGTAAGCAAAATTTAGGACTTCCACAGTAGAGTCGGGCTCATGTCCACCAGAGTGACGAAAGAGCGCTCTGGTAGTAGGCGATATGACCTCGGAGTTAAAGCCCGGGCATGAGTCATAAAACCTAACCTATACTCGTACTCAAGTGCAAAGTATTATAATCGTGCAAAAAGCTGAGATCGAGTTTTCAAAGGAATTTCACGTTTCAAAGTACCCTGAATATGTTTTGACCATTTTCAAAATCAGACGAAAATTATGACCACTTTAACTTACTTACTTCGAGATCTAAGTACATTTTACAAGATACCGTATATATTTATGACTAAATCAAAAATCTCTTCGAATAAAGTTGTAGGGAATATGGAAAGGCACATATTATTTGCAAAGGCCGCCCGGTTTTCGAGATACATGCTAAAAATCGTCTTAAAAGGGCGTTTTAATTGGCGTTATCAATTTTGTGTAGATGTTTGCTCAATTTAAACAAGAACGGTTAGTCCTATCGAAAAATTGGTTCTTACCAAAAATGTTCATCATGAAATTTCAACTTGCCACAATGCTCCCAGATTTAAGATAGCGCGAATGATGTGATAATTAAAAATACGTAAAATGACCACATTTCCTGAAGAAATTACAGCAGGTCTTCTACTATATTTTGATTTCTACAGTAATTTCCAAAAAGGGACCTAAAAAATATCGAAAGTTCAAGATGTGCAATTTTGAAAAAAGTGCACATATTAAAAAAAAAATTCAATTAACAAATTTTTTATTAGGATTTCTTCTAAAGATACCTAAAGAGATGTCATTTTGTTTTCCTAAAATTATAACTCTCTAAAAATTTCTTCTGTATTTTCTGTAGGTAATAAATACATAGTTCAAAGCTATGTTTAAATTATGTCAAAAGGCAACGAATTTTAAAATATTTTTATTTTTATTCTTAGTTTTGAAAATAATTAAATATATACAGTTAGTTACTAACATAGTTTGTTAGTAATATAATATACTATGTGAATGAGAATATATATAGTTTGTTAGGGGAGCGATCTGTAAAAATGTAGAAGGTTTAAGAAAGACATGTTATGGTCACATCAGATTTTTTTTTCTATTTATATTTTATATATATAATATATAATATATATATATATATATATATATATATATATATGCTCTCTTCTCAAGTGTATGCATACATTGGAAAAAAAAAATCTAATGTGACTATAACATGTCTTCTTTAAACCTTCTACATTTTTACAGATTACTCCTCCCTCTCAAATGCATTACTCCCTTTTTTCAAATTGACATTACTGCATATTAGAGAATATCTCTCAGAAGTATGTAGAACCTACAATGAAACAAATCATAACTTTCATATGACTTTCTTATAACCATTAATGTGAATTTGAAATGAGGAAGAAATGAATTTGAGTGGGGGGGATTCGTAAAAATGTAGTGGGTGTAATATATATATATTTTTTTTTTGTTCCAAGCAATAACTAAGTACAGTTCTTGATTTGTGATCAATTCATCTATTTTATTTTAGGTTATAGAAGATTTTGGTTTTATCTACGACAGTTCTGTGGGGATTCCTCCATCGAAGGTACCCATTTGGCCGTACACTCTGGACTATAAGATACCTCATGAGTGCAAATCTGGAACCTGCCCTTCCAAGTCCTTCCCAGGTATTATTTACAATTTGTTTAATATTTTATATCTTAATATAAGTCTGGAAAGCTGTTGATTTACAGTCAGGCCGGTGAATCATGTTCATCGGAACGTTGAATAGTAGAGTGGGTGTGAACTGCGATGTTGCCGCTTGCTCTTGCTAACTCCCGCCCGTCATATGCACCCCATGATTACTCATTTATCGTTTTTGGTAGAGTAAGAGAGTTATTTTCGCCGTTTTATAAGAAAAAATTGTGAAAATTGATTTGTTTATTTCAATAATGAAAAAGAAAGAGTAAAACGACAACTAGGCGACTGAGGAGTGAAATGGGTGTGCAACGGAGGATAGCAACGTTAGACTATTTCCAAGGTAAAATGATCTCTTATTGGCTCAAGCGGCCTGTCTTCCCCTTCCACATCCTACTGGCCCACACGACATGATTCACCGTCCTTACTATAACCTTCAGCATCGACGCAACCCTCCACCAGAGGCGCTCCAAGCACACAACTCCCATTGGAATGGATAAATCAACTCGAAAATGTATATTTGCAACAAGAAGTCTATAAACTAATAATTTTCAGTCAAGTTAGACAAAGGAGAGAGAGGATTTCTAGGAAGAGCGGTAACTTCGTGTAGCTTCCAGAAGTTATTAGGGGCTTAACCCAAAAACCCCAATAACTGCGGTTGTAATGAATGTATTGACAGGAAAATTTAGATATGGATCTAAAACCCAATTACGAAGACGTCTGTCGTTTGTCAGCTAAATCGTCCGAAGGAAAAAAGGGGTCAGAGGAGGGGGCTCAACTCGAAAACTATAACTGTCGATGTATTAAATATATCGATACGAAATTTAGTATGTACATTCAAAATTCTCTAAGGTATCATCTTTAAATTTCGATTGAGTTTAGAGGAAAAGCGAAAATTTATCTTAGATAATCTATTAATTGATCTGTCTGTCAACAGGTATCTGGGAAGTTCCACTGAACGCCCACTATGTTGAATCCTACGAGGGAGGACATTGTCCCTACCTGGATCAGTGCGTTTTACATAATCACGACTCTGATGAAGTGTTTGACTGGCTCCGAGAAGACTTCGAAAGGTAAATTGGTTATTTATAACGTTAAATTTATTAAAAAATTAAATAAAATGCTGCATCGAGTCACGGAGTACATCGTGACGGGCTTCGAGAGGAAGGAATATTCGATAGGTCTTTTCATCGATATGGCTGCTGCATTCGACAGTGAGTGGCACGAGGGTTTTATCTTCTTTGGAGGACGGAAGTTCCTCTGTACCAACCACCAACGGATCATCTCGGCGTTTCAGGTCAGGGTGAACTTCTCTATTAGTGTGAAGACCACAAGAAGCTGGAGTACTTCCCATACCAGTTCAACCTCTACTGCCACGACATGCCAGACTATCCTGTGACAATAAAAAAAATGAATTTAAAAAATAAAATTATTGAATAAATTTTAAAAAAATTTAATACCGATTTTTACATATATTTCAGCAAATATTTTTATTGTTTCACTTTGAGTCCTAGTAGTGCTCCTCAAGGTCTTTACAATGACACCCGAATCAATGTCTTATCTAAACGCGTTATCACGCTACACTAATTTCTAATTTTACACAACGCTAATTCGTAACAATCATCAGCCGGCGCCCACACTAGCCCGATAACGTCACAGGCAAAACAAACACGTACAGACATGCTCTATCCATTGTGACCTCAACCGTTGTTATCGCATTATTAGTCTCGTAGTTATTATCGATTGAAATCTGACTGTATTTTGTAACACAAGAAAGTTTGACCGGCTATCACTGTGATTAACGAGCGAATAGACGTTTTCACGTCAAAACAAATAAAATTATCACATTTCCTGTAGAAATTTGTTTGCTGGTCTTCTACTAAATTTTGGTTTCTACAACAGTTTCCGAAAAGAGCCCTTATAAAAATATCGAAAGTTCTAGATGTTAAATTGTGAAGAAAGTGCACGTATTTGAAAAAATTTCTATAAATAATTATATATATATATTATATTATAATCTGAGATTCCATCAAGTTTTTCTAAATTTGTAAAAAAGTTCAATCTAATCCAAAGGTATTATCTTACTTGGTTGACAGGGAAAATGAATAGCATAGAATCGAGAACAAAAATTGTGTTTATTTAAACTCAACCTAAATTAGGTTAGGTTAGATGACTCATGCCCGGGCTTTAACAACATGATCATATCGCTAATATGAAGATGGCTGATGTAGTGAGAAGTGTTTATTTCACAGGATGTCAAATATAAGATAGTCTGACCTCTCACAGATTTTTATTTGTAGTAATAGCTAGCCTATTATTTATTATATTATTTAGTTCTTTCAACATTTTTAAATTTTTATCAGACAGCCTGATGATGAGGGAAACCTCGAAAGCCAGCTAGCTATTACTACAAATAAAAATCTGTGAGAGGTCAGACTATCTTATATTTGACATCCTGTGAGATCATATCGCCTACTACCAGAGTGCTCTTTCGTCACTCATGTGGACATGAGCCCGACTCTACTGTGGGAGTCCTAAATTTTGCCTACCCTAAATTTTTATTCACCTTTAACGAGTACCTGCCTGACATCGTACAGGATCGGGACCATCGCTTAACGTCCCATCCGAAGGACGGCGTGCTTAAGTTTATTATACCTCCCAGATAAAATAAACTAAGGGCCTCGGTCGGGTTTCGAACCCACGTTCTTGAGTAACCTACATTATATAAAAAAATAACTTTGGAAAATAAAAAAAATTAAATTATATACAAAATTCAAAAATTCTTATGAAATATTTTCTAAAAATACTTTAGTCTCTTTTCAGTGGCCACTCTTTAATTTTTTTATATTGGGCATAGTGTAGTATACTATATTATTTATTAATGTCTGTATTATGTGTACTTTTATTTATAAAATATTATTTATTCCCCAGGTATTATGAGCAGAACAGAGCTCCTTACATGATGCCATTCCACACAAATTGGTTCCAAATCAAGGAGCTGGAAGGAGGCCTCCATAAATTTGTCGACTGGGCCATTAACCTGTAAGTTGAACAATTATATCAATTTCTCATTAAATAAAATTGTTAACTTGCAATTATGAGTTGTTTTTCTTGTTGTCCGGACCTCTAATCCAGTGGTTCGCAACCCATGGGTCTCGACCCTCATTTTTATCAAATAGTGGCATGGCACTTTTGTTTCTTTCTTTATTTTTTAATTATACCTATTTAATTATTTTTTAGTAATATTCAGTCACGATTCCATATTATAATATTATATTTTAAACTAGAATCACCTCTAATATGAGTATAAAAAATTATTTTCCCCTCTTAGTTCCCACAATAATGCTCTAGTCAGTTCCTCCTATTCTACCACACTTCCCCAACGACGGCTTAAGCGTCAATGGCCTAGAGACCTCCTTAGCAGTGACAGTGACAGTGATTAGTTACAAATGAGAATAAATCAGTGACTAGGGAGTGTCACCACTGGGTGATTTCTCCCTTCTTGACATTTTGACATTGCCATAATCTCTCTATTATCTCATTTGCTTTTATTAATTTTTTACTGCTGTAAATATCTATTTTTATATTAAAAAAAAAAAATTATTAAAGCGTAGTCAAGGTCCACGCAGTAGATTTTCCATGAAAACGTCGTGATAAAATCATAACAAGGGTTTCGTATTAATATGTAATTTAATTATCAATCTCTTTAATACAATGGTTATACAGAGTAGTATGGTTACAGAATAGATAAATCACAAGTTTATTGCATGTAGCAAGGGTCTGTGGTAGCTAAAGTAACACACGTACACCTCGCACTGTATCGAATTCAAGTGTCTAGTAAAAGTCATACCGAGTGTTGTAGGGGAAGGAATCGTGACGGACATCATACCAAATTGCGCGAGCATGAAGCCATTCAGCACTGCCTTATCGCTGTCGGCATTAATATTAAAGTCTCCTGTGAGAATAAGGGGTACATGTTTTCATTTTCTTTTCGATGCTGCCGTAGCTCTTGCATTTGCTCGGCACTAGACTTTTTAGGTTTTTTAAATTCCTTTTGTTGCGAGCTTTCCTCTGATTTGCGTTTTCTATAATTCCGCGCATATTTACGATTCATATGAGATATCTTTAATTTTTTTCCAATATTCAATTTAATATCGACTTTTACATATATATCGGAGAATATTTTTATTGTTTCACTTTGAGTCCTAATAGTGCTCCTCAAGCTCTTTACAATGACACCCGAATCAACGTCCTATCTAAAAGCGTTATCACGCTTCACTAATTTCTCATTTTACACAACGCTAATTCGCAACAATCATCCGCCGGCGCCCACAGTAGCCCGATAACGTCACCGGTAAAACAAACACTGCACAACAAACACGTACAGACATGCTCTATCCATTGTGACCTCAACCGTTGTTATCGCATTATTAGTCTCGTAGTTATTATCGATTGAAATCTGACGGTATTTTGTAACACAAGAAAGTTTGATCGGCTATCACTGTGCTTAACGAGCGCATAGACGTTTTCACGTCAAAAATCATCGTTCTCATGACTGAGGTCAAATCAGTCTATTGTGCCATATCAGTTGATCAATTAACATTCAACTCATAACATTTATTATAAAAATAATACAAATTGGTAATGACTGGTTTTCAGAGAGGACGTATGGTTTGTGACTGTGACCCAAGCGCTGACCTGGGCGACAGACCCTCGACCTACCAAGGAACTGACCACGTTTGAGCCCTGGAAGTGCGCCAAGAGGGACAACCTCCCACCGCCTCCCTGCAACCTCCCCAACAAGTGTGCACTTGCCTTCAAACCACCTGGAGCTAACTTCTCCGCCACAAGGTCTCCTTACGTTAACCAATTTTATATTATTTTTATCTTTATTGTTTGTGAAACATACCTTAAAACGGAGGGCGCCGGTAGCTCAGTGGTATGCGTGCTTGCCTTCTGAGCTCAAGAACGTTCGAAACCCGACCAAGGCCCTTAGTTCATTTTATCTGGGAGGTAAAATAAAATAAAGCACGCCGTCCTTCGGATGGGACATTAAGCGATGGTCCCGAGCCTGTATGATATCAGGTACTCATTAAAGACCCCTACCCTAGGTGAGTAAAAATTTAGGACTCCCACAGTAGAGTCGGGCTCATGTCCACCAGAGTGACGGAAGAGCGCTCTGGTAGTAGGAGATATGACCACGTAGTTAAAGCCCGGGCATGAGTCATAAAACCTAACCTATACTCGTACTCAAGTATAACAAAGTATTATAATCGTGCAAAAAGCTGATATCGAGTTTTCAAAAGAATTTCACGTTTCAAAGTACCCAGAATATGTTTTGACCATTTTCAAAATCAGACGAAAATTATGACCACTTTAACTTATTTACTTTCGTAACGAAAGTAAGTAAGTTAAAGTTAACGAAACGTTCGTAATTGATATTTTTTGAAAAGGAAAAATAAATAAATGTGAGAATGTAGCTGTAATAATATATTATTTATTTATTTTTTTTTAAACCGACATTACTTATGGGATTACCTGTTACATACATAATACATAATAGAATTCTTATGGTTTTCTTTACATTATTAATCTCTCTCGATATTACAAAATCTTTTTGATGTTCACTCGATATAACGAACTCTTATTACAGAAAAAACTCGATAATAATATATTTTTCTTATGCCCCTTGAGTTTCGTTATATCGAAAGTCGACTATAACTAATAATATGTTTTCTACTCTTGTAGGTATCTGGAAACGTGTCGGGAGTGTCCGAACAAGTACCCTTGGCTTGGAGATTCAGAAGGCAGTGGAATTGCTGGTCGTGACGTTTACAACAGGGAAAACTAAATCAACCTCACCCCCCCCTCCCCCTAAATTTTCAAAGAATCAATTACGAAAAGACTATTATTTGTTGATTAGGTGTTTTTGTACAAAAATATTGTGAATTTTTCAGTTATTTTTAATTTAATAATTAGAAGAAGAAAAAAAAAAATGTGTAAAATAAATAAATAAAATTAAGAAAATATACAAAAAAAATTATAAACTTTGAAAGAAATAAGAAGTGTTTTATTATTATTTATTTTGATACACACAAAATATATTCTTAATTTAGTTGAGAAGGGGCAAAATGGTAAGACTGACTATTAAAATATAATGGATTTATCAAATATGATTCTATAAATATATGGTCCTTTCAAAAGTTTTGTCGTTTTTTTATAAAGGAATGTTTATTTTGACGGTAGCGTCTTTGTTATGATTCTAATTCCAATGCGACCTTTGCTAATTTAAAAAGCATTGTTTACTATCTGTGAAAACAGTATAATATTTTAATCCAGTCACTGCTAGACGTTCAAACGAATTTATTAAAATGGGTTGAATTGAAATTGAAATTCGGTCGATTTTACTTTATCAGTTTAAACTCGGCTTAAAAGCTACTCTGGTCGCTCGAAAAATATGTTCCAGTTTGGTGAGAAGGTTGTCTCTGAGCGTAAAGCTCAATTTTGGTCAAGACGACGAAACGCTCGAAGACGAGGCTCGTCCTGGAAGACCTCAAGTTGCCGAAGAACAGCAAGTTTGGGAATTAATAGAGTCGGATCCACGTCAAACATATTCGGAAATAGGCAACAGACTAGATATTTCAGAAGCAACAGCCTGGAGATACCTACATCAAATGGGAAAAATAAAAAAGTTTGACAAATGGGTCCCTCACAAGTTATCGGATGCTAATAAGATGATTCGATTAACAACATCTTCATCTCAGCTTCTCGATAAAAAAATTATCCATTTTCAGACAGAATAATCGTCGTATAAGTCGTTTTAGACGACGTGGAGGATTGTCAGGGTGATTATGTGAGGTAAGGCGTTTTGTGAGAGAATTATGGATGGTTGCTGAGATTCGTTTGGGAATTTTTGAAACGGGTCTGGGTTAAATGTTTGGACGTAAGGATTGTTGAAATCTTTATAAAGGATTTTGTTAGGTACATAGAAAGGAGCATTTGTGATGATTCTAAAGACATTGGATGAAATTGGATTCTATTGACATTAGAATGTTTAACGGAGCCTCAGAGTTCAAGTCCATATATCCAAATGGATCGTAGATTTGTTTTATAAATAGTTAATTTGTTTTGTATTGATAATTTATATTTAGATAACGTTAAGTCCATATCGTTAAGTTCTATTTTATTGTCTCGTGTGTGGGTTCTAGGTAAGTCTTCTGACCAGGTAGAACCCCAGGTAACGAACTTGGTTAGAATAAGAAAGAGGAATATTTTTTATGGTAACAGGAGGAATATTGGCGGCGAACAGTAAAGGTGATCTCAGGACGTATCTCTATATTCAACTTGATACAGCCATAGGCAGGGGCGTAGCCAGGATTTTGAGGGGGGGGGGGGGGCAAAGTTAGGCTAGAGGGGGGTGGGGGGGTACAGACTCCCGGGGGCACAGTCCACAGTTTCCGTGGTTAGCCCTGCAGACTTTTTGTTATTCATTTAGGTGACTCGGACCTCGAGTCGCCTCCCCCTGAGGTAACCACTGACTGTAATACTTAAGTTGACTTTACATGAGCAGCTGAGCAGCAAAACGCCCCTGGCCATAGGTTACTTATGAATCTGACTTCTCCTACACTTCATATAGCTGGGGCATAACAATATATTTTGTTTATAATTAATACTGTGAGCACACCATCCTTCGGATGGGACGTTATGCAATAGTCCCGAGTCTGTAGGATATCAGGTTTTCTTTAAAGACCCCAACCCAAATTAACTGAACGTCTACAACAAATATTCCTGCGCTGTCAGAAGACATTTAAATTACCTATATCATATTATATATCACCACGGAGATCCTTAATAATTATTATTATAGTAATTATTACGCCGGCCTTTACTGACTACGCCCTTGAAATGGATATATTAAACAAAATTAAATATATAATGAAAAATGTCTACTTCTTTGTCTAAAGTCGTAAATTATTTTCATTATCTCGGTTAGATGTAATATCGTTAAACAAATTTGTTTTGTTTCCTTCTCGTTTGTCTAGGAGATAGTTGAACGAATGAAATAATAGAAAAAAAGTATAATAGAAAAAATCTCAATCTTTGGATACTTTTTTTTTGTATTTTTCCAATATTTTTTTGACATAAATATATATTGTTGAATTTTTTTTTTTTTTTACTTTCTTATACGCATAGTAGAAGGAAGTGTCGTATCGAGTGAAAATGCAAGATCGAGGTTTCAACGGATTTTTACATTTTAGGGTGACCATTTTCGATTTTAAGAAGGCTGAGGGCGAGAGTGATATGTAAGCGTGATTGATAATGAACCTGAGAATGCTCTCGTGGTCCAATCTTTTAAAGTCCTCCTCTGTAATTACATCTTTTACCTGTGGGAACTCCAGTTAGTTGCCGAAGTTGGTTCCTTTTGAGGTTCAGGATCACATCCTTCAACACCTTGGACTCCCCTCCCAGGAACATCTTCGACTGTCTGCATGTGGTTTTTTTCTCTATGTATACTACAAAAGATCTTTAGTCAACTTTTTAATATGGGTTCGGTATGTCTTCAGAGATATTCCTAGTACTGGCCAAACTTCCGTTGTAATGAATGTATTGACACCAAATTTCATATGTAAATTCATGGAAGGATCAGAGGATGGTGACAAGACAAAGGATGAGGCGCTGGGGGACAGCCCCACCATTCTGGATAGAGTTATTTTTTTCTTAAAAGAAGCTGGGCTATAGCAAAGAATTTGAACTCTTCTGTCTGTGATCATTTGCCTATTTTAGGTCGCTCTGTCAGTTGAGTAGGGTCTAAACAGTGGCCTTGTCCATGTGGGGACCCCCTGGGGGCCTGAGGGTGGTCCTGTGAGGGGCCCTCGGGTAGCTGGATCGGGGGGCCTGGGGCAGCTCCGCCGGGGCCTCCGGACTGGAACAGTCCCGGACTTGGCTTTTTTACATGCACACCCTCATCTTCAAGCCCCGCTATCTTCACGATTAAGCTAAGTGCTTACATATACTTGAGAGAGTGGCCCGGCGCTGTTGCTTGCCCCCTGACCTGGCCTGCCTGTTCGTTGGTTGCCCTGGGTCCTGTACTTTGCCCTACCCCGGTCCCCCTGGTCCCCTGTGGAATCCCATCATGGCTACTCTTTATTTGTATAAAGAGTTCGCTGGCTTAGTTAGGATAGGGAATATAACAAGATAGGGCGATAATAACCAAAGCAGTTGTTCGCTCCAAATAAAACAACCAAAAACCCTAATAACTGCCGATGTAATCAATGTATTGACATGAAATTTCATATGTAAATTCATGGGGAGGACCAAAAGATAGTGACATGACACAAAAAGCCTAATAACTGTCAATATAATGAATATATCTATACAAAATTCAGTATGATTCAGAAGTCCCTATTTGTGTAAACTATAGATTTTTATCCCAAATTTCAGTTTTATAAATTGGTTTTAGAAGTTGAACAAAAAATTAATTGATTAATTCAAACTGTGGAAGTACATTGCCGTTGATTCAGTGACGAATTTTTATTATTTTTTTAAATACAATAAATAAAGATTCCATGAGTGATTTTCACAAATAAATATTGGAGATAAAGATTATAAAAAAAAACAGGAAATGATCATTTATCGAAGGAGTGGGGATGATATCTGTGAACTCTTAGGTCTATATACTGTCAGTTGTGTATATTTTTTACTTCAGTTATGTGTTACCTTTATAGTAAGGTCAATTGAGAGGGCATAATAATATTACTAAATCTATGAGAATCATTTTTATCAGTAGAGTGTTATCAGTAAGATGCTTCACCAGTTGCCGCCCCGACCATGTGAGGCATACATATGGCGTTATCTTCCCGACTGCAGGTAAATCAATACATAATTTAACAATTTTCATAACTATACAAAGTATAAGAAAGTTGTGTAATTGGTCAGAAATTCGATATCGAGTTTTTACCGGAATTTCATGGTTTTCAATTCGAATTAACAGAAAAGAACAACTAACATTTGCCCCCCCCCCCCCCCCCCCCCTCCCCAAAATACATATCGAACGTTTGTGCTAATATTCGACAGTTGACTTACATAAATGAATTTTTTTATTTATTTATTTTTTTCCGAGGGTTGATTTGTGTCGCCGCGGCCAGAGTAGGCCTATTGTGTGCCCTGTGTATGTTGGTCCCTACAGCAGCCCTGTATCTTTGATAAAGTCCAGGATTCTTCTGCAGGTTCCTTCCATTACCTGCTTCGGTTCCGTTATGGCAGACCCGAAGCAGTAAAATCTTCTGCTTTCTAGTGTCCCGCACTGCCTTAGAATATGAACCGGAGTTTCATTTTCCTCGCCATATTTCCTGCACAGAGGGCTTCTAGCGATGCCCATATTGTATAGGTGTTTGTTCATATGACAGTGTCCTGTGATCTGCCCTGTCATAGCTCTTAGATCCATTCTGCTCATATTCAGCAGCTCTCCGCTTCTTTTCACTGAAGGGTTTCGCAACACAGAATTTTGACTATCTTTGCTTTGGGAGCTTTCTCCAGAACTGGATGTGTTTCCTGGTCAGCCAACCTTTTATTACCGCCCTTGCGGTGCTCTTAGAGAACCCGCAGAAAGGTTCCCGTCCTATAGGTTCTCTGTCAGCTCCTGACCGGGCCAATTGATCAGCCCTTTCGTTGTTGATGCGATAATAACATCTCACCGCCTCTTCAAACTGCCTCCAATGTTTCTACTTTTAACACAATTAATACATCACAAGTTGTAAAATAGAAACGTAGTCTGACCTCTCACAGATTTTCTTATACTGTCTGCTAACCGGCTTTCGAGGATTTTTATTAAATCATAATTTAGTAAATAAACGTATAAATGTTCTAAGGGGTAAACAAGGGCGCGCTGGTAGCTCAGGTGTTTGTTCATATGACAGTGTCCTGTAATCAGCCCTCTCATTGCTCTTAGATCCGTTCTGCTCATATTCAGGAGCTCTCGGCTCCTTTTCTCTGAAGGGTTCCACATAAATGTAAATCATCATAGTAAATTTTGTTTCGATACATTCATTACATCGGCAGTTATTAGGATTTTTGAGTCGAGCCTTCTCTGATTCCCCGCTTTCCATTAACCGATTCCGCTGAAAATTGATAAGTGTCGTCCATAAATGTTTTCGAATCCTCATAGTAAATTTTGTTTCGATACATTCATTACATCGGCAGTTATTAGGATTTTTGAGTCGAGCCTTCTCTGATTCCCCGCTTTCCATTAACCGATTCCGCTGAAAATTGTTGAGTGTCGTCCATAAATGTTTTCGAATCCTCATAGTAAATTTTGTTTCGATACATTCATTACATCGGCAGTTATTAGGATTTTTGAGTCGAGCCTTCTCTGATTCCCCGCTTTTCATTAACCGATTCCGCTGAAAATTGATAAGTGTCGTCCATAAATGTTTTCGAATCCTCATAGTAAATTTTGTGTCGATACATTCATTACATCGGCAGTTATTAGGATTTTTGAGTCGAGCCTTCTCTGATTCCCCGCTTTCCATTAACCGATTCCGCTGAAAATTGATAAGTGTCGTCCATAAAAGTTTTCGAATCCTCATAGTAAATTTTGTGTCGATACATTCATTACATCGGCAGTTATTAGGATTTTTGAGTCGAGCCTTCTCTGATTCCCTGCTTTCCATTAACCGATTCTGCTGAAAATTGATAAGTGTCGTCCATAAAAGTTTTCGAATCCTCATAGTAAATTTTGTGTCGATACATTCATTACCACGGAAGTTATTAAAGTTTTTCAGTTAAGCCTCTTCTCTAAACCCCCCCCCCCCTTTCCTTTAGTCGATTTGGCAGAAACTCGACAGTTGTTGTCCTTACAAGGTTTAGTTCAAACACATACAATTTCGTGTTGATACATTCATTCTATTGGCCGTTATTAGAGTTTTTGTGTTAAGCCTCTCCTCTAATCCCCCTCTTCTCTTTGGTCGATTTGGCTAATAATCAATAGGTGTCATCATTACTGGGTTTTCGATTGTGATATAAAATTTCATATCGATAAATTTATTTTATCCGCAATTATCGTGTTCACGGACGCAGACAGACAGAAAACATGAAATTCATTGAATAATGCGCATATTATTTACCGATTCCATAACTTCTTCTATACTTCGTATACCTGGGAAAGTAATAAATACGCCTAAACTTTAATGTTGATATCTGAAACATTTAGAAAACGCTGATATGACATTTTTCTATTCAGTTAAAAAAATATTTTTTGAATTGTGTTTCTCGATTACATCTGATTCGGATGAAATTCTTGAATTGACTATGACCTCAGGTGCTGGCCTGCTTGGCTGCATGCGGAGGACTCTTGTCATCGGGGATGACAGTCGCTTTCCCATCAGTCTCTTTGAGTCGCTACACCACCTCTGCCTCATGGATAGGTAAGTCACGTCATTAAAAAATAATTTAGGCCTTTTATTGATAACAATATTGCTAGATGTAAAGATTTTTCATACAATAAATATAGTTATTTTAGCTGGAATTTCTTAAACTTAATATAAACATAAATGTGTTACAAAAAAAAAAAATTCAACATAAAAATTACACATTTAGTGTGAAATTGAGCAAATTAGACACTATTTGGATATTTAAAATACTTAAATTAAACGTGTAAGGACAAAAGTTGTTCCTTTCATCGTGAAAAATATTTTTTGTCGAAAAAGTTTTTCTATAAAATCAATGGTTCAGCAGTTATACGGAAATAAACAATTAAAGTGTTTATAACAATTGATCGCGCTAGAATTTTTCAATCCTGATCATTTTAGCTCAATTTATACCTAATTCTCAATGTTCATGATTTTTTTCAGATTTTTCTGAGCGATCCTTTGGTGATAAGGGTGGGAAACAGCAATTGTAAACGTTTTTTTCCCGAAAAATGTTTTTAAAAAATCCATAATAATACATCATATATATTGTTGAATTCTTGCTTCAATAAGCTTTCATTTGACACCCTACACGATTCTCTTGAAAAATTATTTTTGTTCATTTTCCAATTTACCCCCTGAAATTAACCCCCAGAATCAAAATTCATCTTTGTATACTTCACTTCTATAATTGGGCCAACACACTCTGTCTCTGTGCTAAATTTCAAATGTGGCCTGAGACAGACGGACGGACGGAAACCGAACTGATTCCATAAGTGTTCCGTTTTGCTAATTTTGGCACGAAACACTAAAAAGAAACATACACCTGACAACATTACTGACAGCCATTCAAAAGCTTGTTAATAGATAATCCGGTAAACAGAATACTGGAGTACCCCATTTTAATTGGTCTCAATTCATTTCTATCCTCTTCATGCAAGTTTCATGAATGAGATTATTTCTTTGTTTCACTGTACATCATAGTTCAGAGAGTGATATTCAGTAGCGTGAGTATGAAATGATTTTGAGAGAGGGGAGGAGCAAGGAGTGTGACCTGTAAAGTGATTGGTATAAGAAAGTCCTTTTTATGGTCACATCATCAGCAATGTACTTCCCCAGACCGAATTAATCAATTAATTTTTGGCTCCCCCTCCAGAACCAGTCGACCGTTTGCGCTAATATTCAATAGTTGACTTACATAGGGGCTCCTAAATCCCCATACTAAAGTCTTTTTTTTTTGAAGGGGGTTCAACAACACCCGTCCGCCGCGTGGGGGGGAAATTAATTCATTTTTAGGTTTTTAATTCATTTATTTGCTGCTACGGCCAGTTGTAGGACCCCGCCAATCACCGGAGCGATCGGTTGGGTCCTCCAACTTACCTTTTTCTTATTATTATTTCGGCGTTTCCCGAAAGAACTCGGGACCAGGCACTTATGTTCTATGGTCGCAGATGGGCTGTTACCAGCACCCAACGGTCATCCCCGGAACCACGTTAAACTGCCTTCTTTACTTTCCACCAGGAGGCGACGAATCGTCCGAACTCTGGGTAGTCAACCTCACTCATCAGCTTCCGCGGGTTCAGTCCCAGGTACGATCCTGTCCGGCGTATTAACTCCACCCTAGGCCCGTCGTACAGCGGGCATTCGAGAACTACATGTTCTAAAGTCTTTGGGTTTTGACTTCAAATTTGAAAGTTTATGTCAATACATCGGCAGTTATTGGGGTTCTTGAGTTCAAACAACCACTAATCCCACCTTCCCTTCTGCCGATTCAACTGAAAATTACTAAGTGTCGTCCTTATGGGGTTTTGAATTCACTTATGTAATTTTGTGTCAAGACATTCATTACAGCAGTTGCTAGAATTTTTGTTTTAAGCCCTCATATACAATGTGCATTTTATTTTTCTGTACAATTTTTTGATTAGGTCCTAAATATAAGCGGTTAGGTTAGTTATTATGACTCATGCCCGGGCTTTAACTACGAGGTCATATCGCCTACTACCAGAGCGCTCTTTCGTCACTCTGGTGAACATGAGCCCGACTCTACTGTGGGAGTCCTACATTTTTATTCACCAAGGGGAGGGGTCTTTAACGAGTACCTGACATCGTACAGGCTCGGGACCATCGCTTAACGTCCCATCCGAAGGACGGCATGCTTAAGTTTATTTTAGCTACCAGATAAAATAAACTAAGGGCCTCGGTCGGGTTAATATAAACGGTATCTTGAAAAATAAACTTAAGAATGATTCTTGGAGCGCTCACAAAGTTCTAATTACTTACACATATATTTACACTATAGTTATAAGAAATAAAAAAAATTGTCGGTGAATCATCAATGTACTTCCCCCAAACGAATTAATCAATTAATTTTTCGCTCTCCCCCCCTCGAAAAGCAATCGAACGTTTGAGCTAATAATCAATAGTTGACTTACATAGAGGTTTCTAAATCGAAGAAATTTTGAGTTGCGTCCTCTCTGATACCTAAATTCTTTTTGGCCCATTTTGTGGAAAATTGATGCTGTTCTTATGAGATTTTGAATTAAAATATAAAATTTCATGTGAGTTCATTACATCGGCAGTTTACAGGATTTTAGAGTTGGGCCCAATTGATTTAAAGGACTCTGAATTTACATAGAATATTTCGTGTTGATACATTCATTCTATCGGGGGTTATCGTGTTTAAGGACACACCACATTTTTTTTTTTTTTTTTTTTCATTGTTGGAATCCAGTGTTGAAAAACATGCAATTTCGGTGAAAATTCAGTTTCGAATTTTTCTCCGATTTATACCTTCGTATAGCTGAGGATGTAAAAGGTTGCAAGTGACTAATGTGGAGAATATAAACATTATAGATTATAGTATATATTTATAAGGTTATATATAACACACAAAGGCCTCAGTTGTGACAGGCACAATAATACGGTTAATGTTATTAAATAGAATGATTACATCACGATCGATTCAGCCATTTCAAAGAGCCTGTGTGTCCGACCAGGATAACTCCGTAATTTTGTTAAAGCATCTTCCCTTTGTCTTGTCAGAGTAGAAAGCAAGGCAAATTTAATTTACTTCACCCAAATGCTTCGGTCTTGAGATGTTACAGAGAAACGCCAAGAGCCGGAAGTACTATCCAAGAACAGTGCCTAGTATGTTAAAATGTATGTGATCATAACAGATCTTGCTTATACCAACCACGTTTTTATAGATCACTATCCATATCACTCCCTTTCCCGCCTATGTCAGAAACGATTGTCGCTGATCTTGAAATATGAAATGAAGAAGATTGATTGATGCAATAAAATTTTCGTTTCAGAATCTAATGGGGATTGTTAGATTCAATGAAACAGATTCCAAGGTGTTCTCACTTAAGAAAGATGTCAAGCAGATAGCTTAAGTCCTTTGCTTTTCATAATCTTTATGGAAAAGCTTTGTAAACGAAGAATTCCATGAACAGAAATCTGAAAACATTTGGACTCTGTTCTTGATCTACGCAGATGTGGTGCTCATAGCCGACTCACAACGGAAATTACAGGACGGTGTGGTTGAATGGCAGGAAGAACTCAAGAGGAAAAGTATAGGTTAATATAGTTAAAATTTAACCGTTAAATATTATTTTTGAATATTTAATATTCCTGGAAATATTCAGAGGAGTCAAAATTTCAACACAATATTAATTTTTCTCCGAAATCTAACACCTTCAGACATTTATCATATATTAATCTCGGCATCATTTCTTCCATTTATTTTCTGCTTTTTAATAACTAACAGTTACAGAAATGAAAACTGACATAATTGCAGAGATATTGTGAAATAATTCAAATGGACTTGAAAAATAAAATAAAACTGGTTTATTTAATATGTTGTCTAATTTCACTAACTATATATACATGGGAGTACTTTCGGTATTTCTACCATCCTCAGCCAAAAGAGTCTTATCTCTTATGCTTTTGGCTGAGGATGGTAGAAATACCGAAAGTACTCCCATGTATATATAGTTAGTGAAATTAGACAACATATTAAATAAACCAGTTTTATTTTATTTTTCAAGTCCATTTGAATTATTTCACAATATCTCTGCAATTATGTCAGTTTTCATAAATATATATATACCTGGCAACACTGCTCAACCGTTCAAAATTATTTTAATAGATTTCTTTCAAAATCTACATTTAAAATTAATTTGAAATTATAGTTATACATACCTTTTGTTTAGTAATTAATAACTTAAATGTATGGTTGAACGTTTTTTTAAAAAGTACTTTCTGGGATAACGCTTTTTTAAAAATTGTTTATTTTGTTTTATTTGTGACTTCCGGGCTTTACGAGATGTCATATCGCCTACTATCAGAGCGATCTGGTGGACCTCAGCCGGACTACTCTGGGACTCGTAACTATGGCCTAATCATGCTCAAGTTTTTTTTTTTTTTTTTTTTTTATCTTCCATTTTGATTTAGGATTACATTTCTGATCTAGTCTTCTCACTTTTAGGCTTATAATTTACTTAATTTTGTTTGCCATTGTTTCAGCTAGTGCCTCACATTTGGCAATGATCGGAGGGTCACTTTTTGTAGGGCCATTTCTGGACAATCGTGGAAGAAAATTTGGTCTACTTGCTTCTCTAACATTCTCATTTTTAGGTAAGCTTTAATATATATTACATATATATTTACATTATTGTAAATATAAATATTATACACAGTTTGGAGATTTGTTTTTTTCTATCTATATATTATATCCAAACTTTGTGAAAATGTTCCCTTAGTACATTTAAGTATTTGTCCAAAATTTTAGATTTTTAGAAATTAATGGATCCGATATACAGCAGTTCGAAGTTAGCCAAAAACGTGATATCTGCTAAAATCGCGTTTTTTCTATTCTGAATTGCGCGAAAACGAAAAAAAAATAAAAAAAATCAAAATACCTTCTTTTTTTAAAAAAAAAAAAGTTCCCGTACTTAAAAAAAAAATCATTTTGACCTTCTATGACCTTGGAGATACCTTTGTAGGCATTTTAAGGGCCAAAATTGGTCAAAATTTGCTGCCGCCTTTTTTTTTTTTTCTGTGAACCATGAAAAATGGATTCCTCGTTCAAAAATCTATAGGATCCTACATTTTTAGAGTGGGAATATAAGAACTCTTAAAACTTATTTTTGTTTCTTGATTTAAATGCAAAAATTGTTTTTTTCAGTCAGAAATTTGATGTTGAGTTATCACTGACTCCCTATTTACAAAAAATGAAAATGTTCTGTGGACACAATAATTTCCGATAGGATGAATGTATTGACAAAAATTTTTGTATATGTATCTAGAACACCATGAAGACGTCACCTATTGATTTTCAGGCAGATCGGCCAATGGGATGAGCAGGCTCAACACAAAAACTCTAATGTAAATTCAAAACTCTATAATGTCGACACCTATTAAGTTTCTGCAGAATCGGCAGAAGGGAAGGGGGATAGAAGGGGCTGAACTTTAAGAAAAAAACCAATAACTGCTGATGCAATGAACATATCGACATGAAATTTTGTGTTCGTAACTTGTAATTTCATAAGGACGGCACATATTAATTTTCCGCGAAGGTGGTCTAAGGGAACTGGGGATTAGAGGTGAACCTAGAATTCAGAAGCCCCTATGTGTCAACTATTGATTTTTAGCATAAACGTTCTGTTGGTTTTGGAGGGAGACAAAAAACGTAGTCGA
This sequence comes from Aradus depressus, assembly GCA_963662175.1. NCBI lineage: Eukaryota > Metazoa > Arthropoda > Insecta > Hemiptera > Aradidae > Aradus > Aradus depressus. Next base: position 19,975,487 of record OY759225.1, on the reverse strand, counting down.
TTAATTCATGCTTAGTCGATTAATTCATGATGAGGTACATTGCTTACCATTCATAGACGATTTTTTTTTTTTAATACTCCGTAAGCGAAAACCTCGTAACTATTTTATGGATATATCTTGAAAAGTATTGTTTGGATGAATTTAAGTGTATACTATAACTACAAGCGTTATTCTGTCTCCATATCGGATCCACATCACTTTACAAACAGCCCCATACTCTGTCCTCGCAGGATGGCTGACACTGGGATTTGGTGGCTCTATCGTCGGTGGCCGTCTCCTGACTGGACTGTCTGCTGGACTCGCCTCAGCTCCTGCTTCCGTTCTAGTAGCTGAGATCAGTTCGGACCGGCTTAAAGCCCCTCTCACCACACTCAAACATATTGCCTTCTCTACAGGACTTGTCATCATGTATGCCATGGGACTTATATTTAAGGTAATGTACTTTTTTTAAATAAAAAAATGGCGTCGGTTAATCGCTACAAATGTACTTCCCCAGAACAAAAGAATTAACATTTCGCTCCCCCTCCACCATTTGCGCTGCTAATATTCAATAGTTGAGTTCCATAGTCCTCATACTAAATTTTGCTCAATTCAAAAGCCCTTCTCTCCTGAACCTCTCTTTCCTTCAGCTGGCATCGCTGAAATTTGACCTATGTCCCTATTGGGTTTTGTCATCAAATATAAAATTTCATATCTATACATTCATTACATCGGCAGTTATTGTGGTTTTGAAGTTGAGCCCCTTCCCGCATCCTCCACTTTCCTTTGACCAATTTTTTTTTTTTTTTTTGTCTTTTATTTATAAAGATGCAACTGTTGCTAGGGTGCAACAACCAGCATCTATGTTGGTAGGTATGGATATGTTGGTGTGAATGGCATGTGAGAGGAAGGCCACCCAGTGGTAGGTCCTCGGGACGAAAATTTATATTAATTATTAGGACAAGGGAAAAAAAAAAAAAAATCAATAAATAAAAAAAAAAAAAAAAAAAAAAAAAAAAAGGAATTGAAAGACAATTTTGATGGAATGGGTAAGAGAGATGATAAAAGTGAAGGAAAATAATGTAAAAAATAAAAAAAAATATATTAAGAACGAATAGGAATTAAGGTGGCAGTAAGTCGCGGTTCCACCTCCTCTTCAACCTTCGTGGGGGGTTTTGTGGTAAGTGTTGTGAAGATAAAGTACGTATTTCTGGATTTGTATGTGTGTAAAGTTTTCTAAAGAAACGTATGTAGGTAGTTTGTATTGTGTCGGGTACTGTGTGTATCATAAGATCGTTATGAAGTGTTCGGTTGTTTATGTATGGGGGGCACTGTGTTATCAATCTGAGGGTTTTTGACTGAAACGCCTGAATTCGTTTGATGTTGGATGTTTTTGCTGAACCGTATATCTGTGATCCGTATGTCCATAATGGTCTACGTAAGTAAGTATAACAGTTCCGTTTTTGTGTCATGTCTAATTTTGATCGTCTATTTAGATGTCCGTAGAGTATTTTGAGTCAACGGTTCAGCGTGTTTCGTGTGAGACGTGTGGGAGGATTCCATGTCAGTCTATAAATATTATTTAATTGATTTTGAAATTTGAAAATCTGAGCTCAAGAACGTGGGTTCGAGGCCCTTAGTTTAGTTTATCTGGAAGGTAAAATAAACTTAAGCACGTTGTCTCGTTTTGACCAATTTGACTGAAATTTTATAAGTATAGTGCCTCTCGCCTTCGGCTGATTCCACTGTAAATAAATAGGTGTCATTCTTCGAATTTACATAATAATAGTAATAATAATATTTATTTCAGTTAAACCATAACATGATACAGTAGAACCTCTATAAGTCGAACATCAAGGGAGACGCCAAAAAATTCGAGTTATAGAGTTTTCGACTTATGGAGGATTTCGACAGGCGGATTTTGAATCGACTTGTAGAGGTTAAGATTCATTCTAACTAATTTTGAGTTAGAGAGGTGAAATAAATAAAAATTCAAGTTACAGAGGTAACAAACATATTTATATTTATTATAAATCAACATTATTTCAAAACGTCCTTAAAATAAAAAATACATAGTATATGTAGGTATTAAAAAAAGTCAGTAATTTTTTTTTGCTTTAGATAATTGGTAATCCTATTTATTGTATACTCCTAAATTGTTTTCTAAGAAACAATGGTGTACATTTTCGGCAAATTCTTAAAGTCGGTAACTTATTTATCTTCGAGCTATAGAGGTAATAAGTTTCAAATAATCGAGTTGTAAAGGTTGTAAAATAAAACATTGCTATGTTCGAGATACAGAGGTCCAATTTATTTTTTCGAGTTATAGATGGAAAATATGTACCAAAATGGCTTGTAGGGACTCACTGATTATTTTGACTAATAGAGGGTTGAGATTTCGAGTAATGGAGGTTTTGGGGCTTGAAGGGAAAGGAACAAAACTTTTTTCTAGTTTCGGAGGTTTTCGACTTATCGAGGTTCGACTTAAAGAGGTTCTACTGCAATAGGATAAGTAATAAGAGTGTATACATTAAGATAGCTTATATATTAGATACATAAACAGCTACTCTATAAGTTTGGTTAACCCGACCGCAGCCCTTAGTTTATTTTATCGGGAGGGCGCCGGTAGCTCAGTGGTATGCGTGCTTGACTTCTGAGCTCAAGGTCGTGGGTTCGTAGCCCGACCGAGGCCCTTAGTTTATTTTATCTGGGAGGTAAAATAAACTTAAGCATGCCGTCCTTCGGATGGGACGTTAAGCAATGGTCCCGAGCCTGTACGATGTCAGGTACTCGTTAAAGACTCCTATCCTAGGTGAATAAAAATTTAGGGTAGGCAAAATTTAGGACTCCCATAATAGAGTCGGGCTCATGTCCACCAGAGTGACGAAAGAGCGCTCTGGTAGTAGGCAATATGACCTCGTAGTTAAAGCCCGGGCATAACAATAATAATATAAATTAATATCCCCTAATCCCCCCTTTGCTTGGACCGATTTGGCTGAAAATCAGTAGGTCTCGTCCTTAAAGATTTCTGGATGCATATATAAAATTTCGTGTATACATTCATTCTATCGGGAGTTATCGTGTCCACAGACACTCACATACAGACAGACAGAATACCGGAAAACTTGAAGTTCCGTTGAAAGTCTGTATCGAATTTTTTGACCGATTACATAACTTCCTCTGTACGTCATATAGCTGGGAAAGTAAGAGGAATAGTTTCTTTAAAAAAATTATTGAGAGAAAACGTTAAAAAAATTGACGTTTATTTCAAACGTCTTGTGAGATGACCAACTTTATACCTTTTGTGTGACAGAAACTCTCACCTCCTCTTCCATAATTTCGATCCATAACACGGGTGTTTTCTGAGATGACCACCACAAAATAAATAAATACATAATAAATTATTTATTAAATGAGAGGGCGCCGGTAGCTCAGTGGTATGCGTGCTTGACTTCTGAGCTCAAGATCGTGGGTTCGTAACCCGAGGCCCTTAGTTTATTTTATCTGGGAAGTAAAATCAACTTAAGCACGCCGTCCTTCGGATGGGACGTTAAGCGATGGTCCTGAGCCTGTATGATGTCAGTTACTCGATAAAGACCCCTGCCCTGAATAAAAAATTGGGGTAGGCAAAATTTATGACTCCCGCAGTAGAGTCGGGCTCATGTCCACCAGTGACGAAAGAGCGCTCTGGTAGTAGGCTAAACCACTGAAAGTTATGTACACTTTGACTGAAATACTCTGTATATTGTTGTATTTGAACAGGACTCATGGGAAAGGACTTGTCAGATCTGCGCAGGTCTCTCTTTGATATGTTTGCTGGCGGCTGGATGGCTGGTCCCTGAGACTCGACCTCGTTCTTCACACATGGCCTCCTACAGCTCGCTTCTTGCTGCTTTACCCACTCGACCGGACCTCGTCAGATCTCTTTCCGTTATGGCAGGTCTCTCCATTCTCAAACAACTTGCTGGCACCACTGTTCTTTTATCTTATGCTGTAAGTATATTTATTTATTTAGTTATTTGCCATATTGGCAAATGCGATAAATTGAGCAGTGTCAAGTGCGTGGCTGTACTGCTGAGGTACTTGACCGAAGAGGAGTCCAGGCGTATTCTGATAACAGTGGATATAATGGGATGTGTCATTATGCAATGTGAAATTGGAAACGTAAAAAGGCGCATCGGCAATATGACGTAGTATAATAGACTATAGTGACTGAAGGCGTTGAATATTGGATTTTTTTGGCTGATCCCCATATCTCGATACCGTCCAGATGGCTTTTAGTATGGTGTTGTAAATGTAAAGTTTGTTCTCAAGAAATAATACTAATGGTCGTCCGATGATTGATTTCAGTCGTCCAAACCATCTTTTAGATCTGTCCGTTTCAGTCTGATGTGGGTTGTCCAAGTTGAACGTCTGTCTAAATTAAGTCTATATATCTATTTTCCATTTAGTTAAGTGTTAATTTAAATATTTAACTATTATATATTATCAATTTATATGTGTTTGTATCTGAGGTCACAGGGAATAAATTTGTAAGTCTAAATTCGTAACTTTTCAGGGCAGCACTTTTTTACTTTTGCATTAATCGTGTAAATCCAGTTTTTGGAATAAATAAATTAATGATAATAATAATAATAATAATAATAATAATAGTCTTTATTTATTTTTATTTTTTTTTTTTACAAATGTACATTAATAATATTGACCGACAATACTCATGGTCAGATTGACCGTCTGAGGGGTTATCTCTTCTATTTCTACTCATATAAGTGACAAAACAAAAAAAAATTCAAATACAAATACAAATGCAGTAATTTACAAAATTAACTTAAATGATCCTTTAAAGAAACTAACAAAAAATTAAAATAAAAAAACATCTTGCTGTTTATATATCACTAATAATTAAACTCTGAAACCAGCTCAAATCTATAATTCCAGGCGGCTTTGCAATAGTTAATTAAAGTTTTGTAATTTCGTCCATTTACATATTCAATAAACTGAACATAGCTCAACTCTGCTTCACCAAAATAGATAAGACGAAATTCCCTGAATAAATAAATTATGTTTGCATCATTATTAATCATATACCTTTCAAATCAATAGGAGTGAATGAAAATGAATATTGTTAAACCTTTCTTGGATTTTGCCTTAGTTACCTAATGATTCCCCATCACTTACCTAATTATTGAGTTGCCAACTTCTTCACAGTGCACAGATGGCTTGGTAGATCATCATAGTACACTTAACTCATTTTGGCCATTTTTCGACTTAACAACTTATTCCCTGTGACCATAGATATAATGGTATTATTAGTAGCACTATTTTAAGTTTTTTTGTTTTGTTTGTTTTTCTTTTTAGAGCTAACTGATATTTTATTTTATTGTTCCTTTCTCTTTGACTCTGTATGAGTTTATTCTTAATTATTATTCTAATTTATTTTCATTTCAAATATTAATATTTTTAAAAAGCAATAGTTTTCTCTTTATTTTTATTTAGAGTAGTGTTTGGTTATATACTGGAAATACTGTTCTCTCCAGCTATGCTATAGTTTGAAATGAAAAATCTAGTTAGGATCCAGTGTTGTTTAATTTGATGAAACAATAATATACTGAAAAAAATTCACATCTCTGAACCACTTCGATCCGTTCAAATTCAAAATTATATTAGCTTTTAGGGTATATAAAAAAGGAGGAAGTAATTTATCTAAATTATATTCATTATGATTTATGTTTTAAATGCCATAAAACATTTTTAAAGAGGGTTTCCGCTAGAAAAGACACTTCGATGCTTTTAAAGCGCCTCCTACAGGTTATATGAAATTATAGTATCGGATTTAATAAATTCTTAATTTATAGTTGGGAAGGAATAACTCCGAGGTGAAGTACGTTAAGAAGTACCTTGGATTATATAAAGCTAGCAACCTGGAATGGAGAAAACATAAAGAGGAAATAGTAGCTAGGCTTTAGTGTGTACTGTATGCATTGAGTAAGCTGAGAACTGAAGTTCCTAAAGAAACATTGCAATGTTTCAATGCAACATTTTTTTTTTTTTTTTTTTTTTCAACATAAATATTGGACTAATACTTTGGGGAGGCTCACAAGCTGCACTTTAGGTCTTCAAATGCCAGAAAAGGCCAATGAGAATTACCCATTTTCAGGACAGAAGTGAAGATTCACAACCAACTCACGACAACAATATCAAGATTCCACATCACCGACTGAGTAGGACTGAGCCAAGTCATATAATTATGCTATTAAAAATATATAATCATTTACCCAAAGAGATCAGAAGACTGAACGATAAGGAACTTTTAAGCAGTGTCCTTACTATTTAAAAAAAAACATTTATTTTATGACATTAGAGATTTTTTTAAATGTGATGATTTATTAAATTATAATGTTATTTATGTATTATAGGTAGGTGATTTGTTGTTTAGTTTTACGTTCAACTATGACATTACATATTATTCTTTTTTTTTTCAATGCCTTTAAAGCTTTACAAAATAAGACAAATGATAAATAGGCTACCTCCTGCCAGAAGACGGAGTCTGAGTGTGGGAGGGGAGCAGTCAGCTAGGACTGTACATCGCTTAATAATTAAACATATCGTTACATATTATTCTATCTTTGAATATATCAATAGTAATAATATATCGATAGAAAAGCAAATATATATACTTAGGTATGATCAACAATAATAATGAGAATGGACATGACAGTGACTCGATAAATTAATAAAGTAGGTACCTACATATTAAGATAGAAGAACCCCTAAGATTAAAAAAACTAATGTAGAGAGGCAATACAAAAAAAAGAAAGAGAAAAAATATAAATAAATAAACAAAAATAGAATCTTTAGTAAAAAAAAAATTAGAAAAGAAAAAGTGACTAAAATAAGAAATATTCTCGTAATATAGAAGAAAAATAAAATAAAAATTAATGTATGTACCTATGTGGGTTGATTTGAATAAATGTAATCTATAAATAATGTACTATTATTATTATATTGAGAGACTGGAATTTAGGCGCCCCTGCTGGAGATGGGAGGCGTGGAGCAGCCTGGAGAAGCGGCACTGTTCCTCGGGCTGGTCCGCCTGGGGGCCTCACTCTCAGCCACTCCTCTAGCTGCCTCCTTCGGCCGCCGCTCCCTCGCCTCCTTCTCTGGATGGATATCTTCTCTGACTCTTCTACTTCTGGCTGGAGGTGGCATCTCCCTAACTCCACTTCTGATTCATGTCTACACCTCTGCAATCTTTAGCTCCGCCATACAAGCTGTTATTGGAGAAGTTTTTCCGGCCGACTTCAGAGGGGTAACTATAATTTCAATTTTTCCTAAACTACTAGTTAGTTATTATGACTCATGCCCGGGCTTTAACTATGAGGTCATATCGCCTACTACCAGAGCGCTCTTTCGTCACTCTGATGTACATGAGCCCGACTCTACTGTGGAAGTCCTAAATTTTGTCTACCTTAAATTTTTATTCACCTAGCGCAGGGGTCTTTAACGAGTACCTGACATCGTACAGGCTCGGGACCATCGCTTAACGTCCAATCCGAAGGACAGCGTGCTCAAGTCTATTTTACCTCCCAGTTAAAATAAACTAAGGGCCTCGGTCGGGCTACGAACCCACAACCTTGAGCTCAGAAGGCAAGCACGCATACCACTGAGCTACCGGCGCCTAAACTACTATAATCCCTATGTACCTGTTGGGTAGATAAGTGACAAAAATACAAAGTTTTGAAGACTAACTAATTGGTTATTAAGCTAACCAAATGACCTAATAGGTCCTTTTTTTTTACTCATTTCGAGAAATCAAGGTTTTATGCTTGCTAATAATAGTATTTTAGACTTAATCTGTAGTTAGTTATTGTGACTAATGCCCGGGCTTTACCTACAAGGTCATATCGCCTGCTACTAGAGCGCTCTTTCTTTGCTCTTGTGGACGTGAGCCCGACTATGGGAGTCATACCTGACATCGCACAGGCTCGGGACCATTGCTTAACGTCCCATTCCTTCACGTCCCATCCAAAGGACGAGGACCTCTAACCCACAGTTTTGAACTTAGTAGGCAAGCACGCTATCCGCGCCCTTGCGTACTTAACCTGTAGCCGAGCTAGCTTGGTGATCCATGGAAATATTTGTGATGAATGAGTGTCATGTTGCGCGTCAGTTTATGTAACTCAGAATCAGATAAATATGAATTGATCCATTTGGTTCTCTTTGTTGTTTGTGATTCATACCCGGGCTTCAATGACAATCATTAATTTTTATTGAATGATTGAATAACTGTATTGCTCTTACGAGATTCGTTATCTTCCGGTCGGGGGTTCAAAACCCGGCCGAGGCCCTAAACTTAAGCACGCCGTCCTTTGGACGGGACGTTAAGCGATGGTCCCGAGCCTGTACGATGTCAGGTACTCCGTTAAAGACCCCTACCCTAGGTGAATAAAAATATAAGGAAGGCAAAATTTAGGACTCCCATAGTTGAGTCGGGCTATAGTCCACCAGAGAGACGAAAGAGCGCTCTGGTAGTAGGCGATATGACGTCGTAGTTAAAGCCCAGGCATGAGTCATAATAACTATTAAAATATTTATTGAACTAAAGTAAAGCAAAGCAGATAACTTAAACTATATAGTTTACCCGAAAAAGATTGTATGTAACCCACACTTTTTGAAAAATGAGATTTACATGGAAAAGGGTTGTATACAGTCATGAGAGTAGTAAAACCAAGATAGGGAAATTTGTTTCTGCACTGTTAGTTAGTTATTATGATTATTGTCCGGGCTTTAACTAAGTCATATCGCCTACTACCTGAAGGCTTTTTTGTCTCTCTGGTGGGCATGAGCCCGACTCTAGCATAGAGCTTGTATACTGAGCAAAATAACGGTTGCATTGAGCTTGTATACTGCGCAAGATGAAGGTTGTATAGAGCTTGTATACTGAGCAAGATATAGGGAGCATAGAGCTTGTATACTGAGCAAAATAAAGGTTGCATAGAGCTTGTATACTGAGCAAGATGTAGGGAGCATAGAGCTTGTATACTGAGCAAAATATAGGTAGCATAGAGCTTGTATACTGAGCAAAATATAGGTAGCATAGAGCTTGTATACTGAGCAAAATAAAGGTAGCATAGACGTTGTATACTGAGGAAATATAGGTAGCATAGAGCTTGTATACTGAGCAAAATGATCTGGCTTCGATCGCATATGGGTCTTGTACAGTCGGGCTTATCTTCACCAGAACCATATAAGAGTGCACGGTAATCGAACCAAATCCATCCCTGGGTTTGATTTATGACGGAAATATTAAAACTTATGAAACATCAGCAATTGCGACTGATTTAACCAAATGAGTATTTAGCGCAGGCTAAATCGAGTTGTGCGCCTTATTTTTTTCAAACACAGGCAAAGTGATGCGATTGATTTATACATAGATTCTGAAACTCGAACCGCAACCAGTGTTATTCTATGATGACAAAACTATTGAAAGGCTTGGATAACCAATAAATTGTCTCTACAGTTTTGACAATGTCTATACAGTTATGGAACGTTAAGCAATGGTCTCGAGGTATGCGTAGGTGAATAAACCTGAATAGGCAAAATTTAGGAATTTCATAGTACAGTCGGGCTCATGACGGAGTGACGAAAGAACGCTCTGGTATTAGGGGATTTGACTTTGTAGGTAAAGCCCGGGCGTGAGTTAACTATTAACATGTTATAGTATATCGAAAATGTACTATTATTGGCTTGGGGGCTTAAGCCTGATGCTATATCCTCCATTGAGTGTAGTTCTCTTTGCAGGTGTGTACAGGTCTAACCAGTACAGCCACTTACCTGTCTGCCTTTGCGGCCCTCTACTCCCATCCTTGGCTCCTCCGCCAGCTGAGTCTCACTTCACTTCTGGGTCTCTACGGCACCTCCTCTGTCGCCGCCACCATCCTATCTATATTCTACTTTCCTCGCGACATCTCAGGTATTTTTTTAAAATTATTTATCTTATTGATTCCAATTATTTCCCAAAAATGACGTTTTTCTAGCGTATTTAAGAATGGTTTGATTATTAATTATATATTACTTTTGGGTGTGTAAGGAGATTCTGAACTTATAATCAAATATATTTCTCCATAGCTTATTCTCTCCAAAAACGAAAAAACTCCCATCGTCAGTATCTTAAACGTTATCAATCATAACACAACCTTTAATTTATTTGCTGATCGCAAAAAGATCAGAAGGGAGTTCAGCTCAAAATCGAGGGTTCAAAACCGGGCCGAGGACCTTATTTTTTAATTCTGGTAGGTGGAAAAATCCTCAGGAGTGATAACTTTTTGTTTGTTTGGTTAAACGTTCCAGATGAGGTTAGAAAGGACGAGTTCCTGTAGGCCCTATTGGACCGGTTTTTTCCCTTAATGTATCCAACTTAATTCTTCCCCAGCGAAGAATAGGGAAAGTTATGTAATCGGTCAAAAAACGCTTTCCACGAAATTTCAAGTTTTCCAAGCTCTAGATTCCAAATGTTAGAATGAATGTATCGACTCGACATTTTATATATGAATCCATAACCCTTCGGATGGGACGTTAAGCGATGATCCCAAGGCTGTGTGATGTCAGATACTAGTTAAAGAACCCTACCCTAGATGAATAAACCTGAATAGGCAAAATTTAGGACTTCCATAGTAGATTCGCTCAAAAAAATCAGCAAATAAATAGAAGGTTACCACTCTTGTATAGTTATTATAACTCATTTTTGGGCACTATGAGATCATATCGCCTACTACCAGCGCGCTCTTTCATCGCTCTGGTAGTCATGAGCACGACTCTGTTGTGAGAGTCCTAAATGTTGCATACCCAAGGTTTAGTTACTTAAATTAACGAGTATGTGGCATCACACCATCTCTTAACGTCTCATCCAAAGGACGGCGTGCTTATTTTTTTTGCCTCCCACTTTCTTCAAAATTTTTGATATTTTTTTAGGGCCCTTTTCGGAAACTATTTTAGAAATCAAAATTTAGTAAAAGACCAGAATTATAAAATTTCTACAGGAAATGTGATAATTTATTGTTTATTTAATTATTATTAGTTATACTAATTAAATTATTATTTATTTATTTCTATTTAACAACAATTTATTTTATCACAGTCCATTCGATTCTTATTAATAACATGCTACAGCAATACTTTTAATTTTATAATATTTTTTGTTAAATTTAACATAGTAAACAAAAAGTTCTTTACTAATTACTCTATGGGTCTCGTTTCAGGTCAAAAAGTTCTTTACTAATTACTCTATGGGTCTCGTTTCAGGTCAAAAAGTTCTTTACTAATTACTCTATGGGTCTCGTTTCAGGTCAAAAAGTTCTTTACTAATTACTCTATGGGTCTCGTTTCAGGTCAAAAAGTTCTTTACTAATTACTCTATGGGTCTCGTTTCAGGTCAAAAAGTTCTTTACTAATTACTCTATGGGTCTCGTTTCAGGTCAAAAAGTTCTTTACTAATTACTCTATGGGTCTCGTTTCAGGTCAAAAAGTTCTTTACTAATTACTCTATGGGTCTCGTTTCAGGTCAAAAAGTTCTTTACTAATTACTCTATGGGTCTCGTTTCAGGTCAAAAAGTTCTTTACTAATTACTCTATGGGTCTCGTTTCAGGTCAAAAAGTTCTTTACTAATTACTCTATGGGTCTCGTTTCAGGTCAAAAAGTTCTTTACTAATTACTCTATGGGTCTCGTTTCAGGTCAAAAAGTTCTTTACTAATTACTCTATGGGTCTCGTTTCAGGTCAAAAAGTTCTTTACTAATTACTCTATGGGTCTCGTTTCAGGTCAAAAAGTTCTTTACTAATTACTCTATGGGTCTCGTTTCAGGTCAAAAAGTTCTTTACTAATTACTCTATGGGTCTCGTTTCAGGTCAAAAACCTGAACATGCAAAAATTTCCACAATAGACCTTCCTGCATCAATGGTACCGCTAAAAGACTTGTCGAAAACAACTGTTACACAAGTCGAGTCAGAAAAAGGATGAAATTTGTAAGAAAGATGAATAATTTTATAAATAGCCAAATGAATATTATATATAAAGAGGCTAGTGGTCGATAAGAGAAACTCAAAGAAAGTTGGCCGTCTTTAGAGCCTGTATGGACAATGTCCATTGGACATATACTCAATAGTGGAGAGATTTAATAAACTAAAATTAAATAATAGATGATTTTACCTGAACGAGATGTATTGAGATTATCTATATTTTCTCAGTTATTCACAAAATTATTTTTTTCATTTTTCATATGATACATCTTACAGTGAGTATATCTTATTTGGAATAAATGACAGTTTTTGATAATAAAATGTTATGTACACATCACTTCTTAATTTCCTTATTTCTTAGTGTGAATGTTTTCTTTATTAAAACATTGATGGATTTTTTGGAAACATCTATGTTTGAGAACTTTTTAAATATTGATGGCCAGAGGCGTAGCCAGGATTTTGAGCAGAGGGGGGGGGGGGAGGGGCAAAGTTAGGTTATTGGTTATTAGGTTAGTCATACAATGTACGTATATTAAACACGATATACAATATATGTATATTAAACACGATATACAATATATGTATATTACACACTGAAGCTGTGTTATTGTCTCGATACGTCAGTTGAAAAAAATGTCACTTGCTGGACAACACAAACATTCATCATCTTTCTTTCTACACTCATTTTTGGAAATGAAATTGTTGTAATTCTATTTTTTTTTTTTTTCATATTTTATTACAGGAACAAATTCACTTTTAGTATCACACATTTTGAGTCTTGCTTTTCACACACAGTAAAAAAAAAATCTATTGGTTAAAAGGTACATTTTTGATATTTTTTTTTTTTTTAACAAATTCTCCCACAGCCTTTCATGAAATCAATCACCTTCTTAAATATACTAACAGCCTGGGTGATTTCATCTTCAGTGACGATGAGAGGAGGCGTAAATCGAAGATATTTATCTCGACATGGCCACACTAACAGTCCACAGTCTCGCAGGTTGTCCACAATTTCACAAGGGCTTCCGATCCCTATAACAACAAATTTTTGGAATTAATTTCAGATTGTTTCAGGCAATGGGACAAAGGACCCCGCACATTTCTTATGTAAATTGGCCCCCGGTTAAATTGGTTGAAAGTGTTACCTGTGATAGATACTGAGCTCCTGAACAAATGTCTCCATAGACTCGAAGCTTGAAGAATCGAATATTTTGGAAAAAACGCATCTCAAAGTCAATCGTTTTCCCAACTGTCTCAAACCTGTGAAGTACTATGTTTTCAAAGGAATTTCATTTTTCTGCAAATGGTTTTTTTTTTGTTTTTTTAATCTACTGCTCACATACTTCCTATATGATATTTTACGAAAAAAAGGGATTTGTGAACAAAAAATATTGGAAAAACAGTCTAAATAAAATATTCATTTTCAATTGTTATTCCAATATTTTTTGTTCACAAATCCCTTTTTTTCGTAAAATATCATATAGGAAGTATGTGAGCAGTAGATTAAAAAAACAAAAAAAAACCATTTGCAGAAAAATGAAATTCCTTTGAAAACATAGTACTTCACAGGTTTGAGACAGTTGGGAAAACGATTGACTTTGAGATGCGTTTTTTCCAAAATATTCGATTCTTCAAGCTTCGAGTCTATGGAGACATTTGTTCAGGAGCTCAGTATCTATCACAGGTAACACTTTCAACCAATTTAACCGGGGGCCAATTTACATAAGAAATGTGCGGGGTCCTTTGTATTCCAAGTCCGAGTTCAGGATGTTTACCATACTAAAACAATATGAAAACGAAATTGATTGAACAGCTGGAGGGAGATACATATCAGGCTGTAGAAGTTAGGATTTTTTTATAATATATCTTGTAAAACTAAAATTAAATATATCAGTATGAGGTACAAAGAAATAAATACGTAGATAAATAAATGAGTACTACATTGGAGAAAAACTAGACAATTTTTAATATAGATAAACAAAAGATTAACATAGAATAACAGCTTAATTATGAAGAAAAAAAAGTATTCATATAAATAGAAGAAAATTAAAAAAAAAAGAATCTAAATAAATGTGAATAAAATAAAATCGATAGGGCATAATACAATGATGGTTGACTATAAAAGAGAAGCAAGGATGTCTAGATAAGGTTTGAAATAAAATTAATTTTAGAATTAATATAATTTTAGATAGAAAAAGAGTGAAGAGAAAGAAGACAAATTAAAATAGTTATAATAAAATGAGATGGAATAAAAAATAAATAAATGCATGATAAAAATATATAAATGTGTAAAATTAACAAAAAAGAAATAATATTGATTATGATCGAATAATTTAGGAAATATGATAAAAGAAATATAATAAAAATAGATAACAAAAAAAAAAAAAAGGGATATGTAAATAATTAAAATGATCAGATAATTGGAATTCACGAATTAGATAATACGGGGGAGAGATAAAAGGGGAGTCGATTGTTTATTATAAAAATGGATTTTATATTTTAAGAGGGCACCGGTAGCTCAGTGGTATGCGTGCTTGCCTTCTGAGCTCAAGGTCGTGGGTTCGAAACCTGGCCGAAACCATTAGTTTACTTTATCTGGGAGGTAAAATAAACTGAAGCATGCCGTCCTTCGGATGGGACGTTAAGCGATGGTCCCGAGTCTGTACGTTAAAAACCCCTGCCCTAGGTGAATACAAATTTAGGACTCCTACAGTAGAGTCGGGATCATGTCCACCAGAGTGACGAAAGAGCTCTCTGGTAGTAGGCGATATGACCTCGAAGTTAAAGCCCGGGCATGAGTCATAATAACTAACTATAAATATGTAAAATGAACAAAAAATGAATAATATTTATTATTATAGAATAATTTAGGAAATAAAACAAGGTTTGAAATAATAATTTCAGAAAATAGGGGCGGATGGATAGAAAAAGAAAATGTCATAATAAAATCAGATAAAATAAAAAATAAATAAAAAAAGGGCTTGGCTATGTTCCTGAGGAAAAACAGTTGGTTACAAATAATTCGATGTTTCGAGGTGAGGGAGTAACTGACGTTTTTTTTCGTTTAGTGTAGGATCAGTATGTCTGTGATGCAATAGTGGCCATATTGAACACATGATGTGATATAAATGTTTATCTGCTCACTTGGATCTATCTGACAGGCCCAAATGAGGCCCCGTCCCCGGAGGAGCGGCATGTCGTCCTTGTTCAAGGAACACAAGAGCCCGTCCCTGAAGAGAGCCCCCATCTGTGCACTGTTCTCTGGGAGACAGTCTTCTTTGGTCAGTTTGAGCATGGTTGAAGCCACCTTACAGCCGAGAGGACTCGCTCCAAACGTCGTGTAGTGAGCCCCTGGACGAAGCAAGTCCATTACTTCGCAGCTGGCCAATGTTGCCGACACCTGTAAATAAAATAATTAATTCTAGAAGAATTAACGTAAAGAGAAAATTCTAAGGCGGGGAAAAACGACAGAGTGAGCCAATAGTATTCGCAAAATACTGGTCTAAGCATTCCCTTCGTCACCGAAGATAACTTAACTCGGCAACGCTTCGGTTGAATGACTTTCTTAGTTGCATCCGTAACCGTGCATAGTTTTAAAAAACATGTGTGCGTGATACGGTATTCACGAGAATAAATATGTAAACAACTGCTTGCACTGATTTTGATTAAAATTTGTTTTATGATGTTACAATAAGAAAAGTAGTTTGAGGAATTAAACTTTCAAATTTATTGTTCTTTAATTTCTTTTATACATGAAATTATAGGTTTGTGATAGCTAAAATATGATATATACAACTGTGATTGTAGTGTCTCTAAATACCGCGAGTATACAGCGTCGATGCTAGTTTTCAAATTTGTTGTTGAAATGCTTCTCGAACAAATGAGGTGTTTGGGTTGTTCGGCCCGAACTTAACTACTTATTATAGACGTTTATAGAGGAAATATACGTACAGGATAAAGTCCTCCAGCTAAGGATCTACCCAGACAGAGAATGTCTGGCTTGACACACTCATGATCAACAGCGAGCATGTAGCCTGTCCGTCCCAGTCCCACCTGAGTCTCATCAGCCAACCATAACACCTTGTTCTGGGTACAGAGACGTCTGACCTCAGCCAGATAGCCATCGTTAGGCACCACAACACCCATCTCACTTTGTATCGCCTCCACCATGAACCCACATACGTTTGGGTGTTTCAGGATCTCCTGACAGATGGATTGTGAAAAAAAAAAAAAAAAAAAAACATTAGAAAATAGTTTTGATTTAGTAAGAGACAATTGTAAGTTAAACAAGAGACACCTTCATCCAGTGGCATAGCAAGGATGTGTGCAAGATTGGAGTGCCAGGAAGGCCACACCTTGCTTCACCAATAAGGTTAATAATCACAATTTGAAATAACTTTAAATCCAATGCGGTGATATACCCAATATTTCAAAATAAATTTATTTTATAAAAGTTCCACAATATGTCCGCGTTTCTCATCTTAGAAGAAAAACAAAGCTTTTGTAAAATGTTTGGCCCTCAAAAAAGTTACTGAAGAATATGATATCTGTTAGATTTGACATTTTTTGTCATTTATGTCCGGATGTCGAAATATAAATTTTTTTTTTCACCAAAATCAAATTATATTTATTAACAGGGAGCCCTAATTTTTATATTTGATAATAATTGTTATTCTCTTATAAGGATCAAAAAATTCAGATATTTTGAAAATTCGACAAATTTCTCAAAAGTAACGTGATGAAAATGTAACGCGCTGCGAATTTAAAGAAGGTATGAAAAAGTAATTAAAATTACAAATCAAGTAAATTTGTTTTCAATTTTCTATGCTTTGTAGACTTCTCAGGGATGCTTGGTATTTTGAACGATCATTTCACTTCAGGTCACAATGAACGTTCATTATTACCTGATAAAGAGGTATGGAATTGACCCAAAATATCATTTGAAAAAGTGGACTCCTCTGAACGATTTCACGAAATTATGGAACATGAGCGTCCCAGAGAAGCTTAAGAAGCCCAGAAAAGGATTAAAGCTTTTACTTAATTTAACTCTGTTATATTCTTCAATTCTAGTCCGGCTAAGATCTCAAAAATACCCCAATTTCAGACAAGGTTAGTTACCTCCAGAGAGCAAGGATCATCGTATGGTATCAACTTGAGTCCAGTGAGGAGAGGTTGAAATCCGTTGAAGAGGACAGGGTCAGTGCTGGCTGAGATTGCAGCTATGGATGGACCCCAGTAGTTCCCATTGGTGAACACAACGATTGCCTCTTTTGGACAGATCCGCTTCACTTTGTAACCCCAGAGTCGCGCCAGTTTCACTGCCATTTCCACCGCTTCGTTTCCTGAAAATATAATATATATACAAAGAAGTGTGATCTGATTATGAAAGATTCCCGTCAATTTCTTCCTTATCCATCTTTACATATGGTAGACTTCTTGTGAAAAGAGGATAGATGCGTTTTTCCAAAGAGTGATCGTAATTGGTTCTAGCTCTGACGGCATCGTTACTTCGCTGTTTCACTTTCACCTACTTGCAAGAATAGCTTGTAACCATGTGAAGCATATGTAACATGACAGCCAAGTAGACGCCGTCAGTGCTAGAGCTATAAACGATCCCCTCCGCAACTTAGATCGGATTCGCAATGGCTTCGCAGCGCATTAGGTACCCGTTCGCTTTTTCGTCACAGTTTTATGAGATAACTACAGTACGATTTCTTTTTCCGGGGGGAGGGGGTGCTAAGAGGTTTACGTATCAAAAAGTTCGTAAATCCTTCCTCTGCCTACAGACTTAAATAGATGAAGGGTTCACAATTTAGAACTCTCAGAGTAGAGTCGGGCTCATGTCCACCAGGGCGACCAGACGCCCTCTAGTAGTTGGCGATATGACCTCATAAGGCCAAAAAAACAAACAATGAATTGCAACTTATTCTTTTATTTTTCTTATTTTCTGATATAAGTACATTAAAAGGTACAGTTTACAATAAGAGAGAAAGTTGTAAACTAGAAGAGGCAATATTCTAAAGATATAATTACCGGTGTTGAGTGCCATAACACGGTCGTAGTTGAAGAGCTGACAAATGGTCTGACAGAACTCCGGTGTCACATTGTTGTGTATGGAGCGAGTGGAGGAGTGCAGAAGACACATCTGTTCCTGCATAGCTGCCACCAATTTGGGATGTGCATGTCCTGCATTGATGCTGCCTCCCATTCCAAGGAAGTCCAAATACTCTTTGCCATTTTTGTCCCAGACTCGCACGCCTGCATAACAACGTTGAGAAACATTGCATGATTACAGATAAAAAAATGTGGTTTAAAAAAGGGTGGTCCAGCCAGTTTTTCTCGAGGACTAAAACTAAGTTGTGAGCGCTCTAATGCAGAAACGATTGTAGCTAACAACTTTAAATTTTGAAATGAAGAAGTATGTGCTAACTTAGATCAGATCAGATTTTGGCCAATTTCGGACGAAAATTGTGACCACATTAATTCTGAATCTAAGTACAATTCACATTATTATGAAAACTGACATTATTGCAGAGATATTGTGAAATAATTGAAATGAACTTGAAAGAAATAAAACTTGTTTATTTATGGTATTGTCTAATTTCACCTACTATATTTAATAATATATGGCCAAATAATATGACTTCAATAATATGACCCTCCAGTCGATGTGCACAGATACGTTTAAATATACATAGAATTTACCTCTTGCCAATAGATATATATATATATATATATATATAATTTACAGTATAATAATTTTAATTAGGTTGTAATTGGAACCAATTATTTTTCATTTGTTAATGTTATATTATTCGCCTCTTCATTGTTAATGCATTATAGTCTACAATATTACCTAGATCTTAGAAGGGGTCACACATTTGAAATATGGGGACCGCCTTGTCATAAAATATCTCACAGCTTGACAATTTAGCTTAGTTAGGAATGTCTGACGTCATGGGGAACACCAGGAGGGAGGGTAAGGGGTTCCTCGAGAGGCTGACATTCTGTAATATTAACTTATTCTTATCTCTTATGCTTTTGGCTGAAATACCGAAAGTACTCCCACGTATATATAGTTGGTGAAATTAGACAATACCATAAATAAACAAGTTTTATTTCTTTCAAGTTCACATTATAATGCTTATGGTGATATTTACAAAAAATATATCCAACTTAACTTCAACCCTCCTTTAAAATACACTTTTTTTTTGTCAATATTTTAACGCTAATGAATGTGAAGTTAGACGATATTTAATTGTTCAAAAATACTGTATTGTGAAGCAGAACAAAACGAATATTAAGCACAATTGATTTGAAATAACGTACGTATAAGAACGTAAAGCAGAAGCTAACATAACGTACCTACTGTAAAAGACGTTGAGAACAAACGTCGTTGGTACACAGGGGCAAATATGAAATTATTAAATTAACTTATCAAAAGTGTTTATTTTGATTTTTGATAAAAAGAAAAAGTAGGTAATAAAATAGAATTTGTGTTTAGAATTGAAAGGCAACTTAGGCAATAAGATCATAACGAGGGCGCCTTTAGCTCAGTGGTATGCGTCCTTGCTTACTGAGCTCAAGATCGCGGGTTCGAAACCCGCCCTTTAGTTTATTTAATCTGGGAGGTAAAATAAACTTAAGCATGTCCTCCTTCCCGAGCCTGTACATCAGGTACTCAAAGACTACTAGGTCTACCCTAGGTGAATAAAAATTTAGTGTCGGGCAAATATAGAGCTCCCATAGTTGAGTCGGGCTCATGTCAGATGAAAGAGAGCTCTGCTAGTATGCGATATGATCTTGTAAAGCCCGGGCATGAGTCATAATAACTAATAAGATCATAAGTAAAATGTGACATAGCACGCACAAATATTATAAATTTAAACCAAAAATAACAAATAAAGTCCTGCAAGCTTACCTTGCCCTTTACATAAGTCTACTTCAAGCATGTACGAATTGATAACATGTTGAAACCGTTTTGTAGAATCCCACAGAGGTAGATTGGATTTTAAAAAGGCCTGTTGGGGAAACAGCTTACTGAGACTCATTTTTTGCAAATCTACAAATAAAAAAATACCATTTTCATTTTTTTAAAGAAACATAACTAATAATTTAAATTGACTAGAATGTTTGTACTCACCTATCACAAAATTTTAATTATTCCACACATGAAATTTGGATTATTTACTACTTATTAGAGAAAAAAATAAATTATGTTGGTGGCATCTCAAATTTGAACAAATTTTTATTTAATTGAATTGTTTTTACATGTGTACTAATTTTAATTCTGATTAAAACAAAAGAACATATTTTTTTTAATGTTACACAAAATAAACCTCTATGCAACAAATGTACATTTCTACTTAAAATGATTAAAAAGAAAATATCGTCTGAAAAATGTGGAATATAATTCTCCATATTATTAAGATATTGTATATACTTAAAACATTTCTAGTATCTATATATACAATTTTTAGCTCATTATGAATCAATTTAAGAAAATTATTGTGATGTTATTAAATTTTTAAAAAAATCTCAGATTAGATTTCATAAATATGGCCTATATCGGACCGAACTTTGAGTTATCTGAGACATGAAAAAAATAAATCCTTAGAGTCCACGAATTAAGTTTAATATGTTAGCAAAAGCTTGACATTTTAACAAATTCTCTATTATTTAGAGTACAAGGCCGTGCGGGCTAGAGCGTAGGGCTTTGGTCGCATGGTCTCAAGTTTGCGTGTACGAATCGCGACGGGAGAGATTTTTTTTCGTAAATATAACTCTCTCCCGGGGCCATGGATGTCGTAAATAACTAAATTATAACACTGTTATAGAGACGGCTAATACGCATCGTACATAAGGCCAATAAAAAAAAAAAAAGTCGCGCCGATAGCGTGCTGGCTTACTGAGTTCGCAGATTCGAAACCGAGGCCCCTGGTGAAAACCCTTGAGCACGCTGTCCATCGGATGGGACGGGACGTTAAGCGATGGTCCAGAGCCCGGTACGGTACCGACAGTACGATGTCAGGTAATCGTACCTGACAAGACCACTCACTAACCTAGGTGAATAAAAATTTAAGGACTCCCATAGTAGAGTCGGGCTCATGTCCCCCAGAGGGACGAAATAGTCTGGTAGTAGGCGATATAATCTCGTAGTTAGAGCAGGGCATGAGTCACAGTAACTAACAAACTTCATACTAATTATAAGTACACTTAAGAGAGGGGGTTAAGAGGTTTACATATAAAAAATTTCGTGTATCCTTCCTCTGCCTACAGACTTAAATAAGTGAAGAATTCACAATTTAGAACTCTCATAGTAGAGTCGGGCTCACATCCACCAATGCGACAAAAAAGCGCGTATGACCTAATAGTTAAAGCCCGGACATGAGTCACAATATCTAAATATCCTAGGTAGACAAAATTTAGAACTCTCATAGGAGAGTTGGGCTCATGTCCACCAGACGCCCTCTAATTGTAAGCGATATGACCTCACAAGGCCAAAAAAACAAAGAATTGCGACTTATTGTTTACTTTTTCTACAGAACATTAAGGCCAACCTCACACTAGACAATTCCGAAGAGACGCGAAGGATACTTAAGTATCTTGAGGGTATGTTAGAAGTCACTTCCTATATTGTGTGGTGAGTAGACACAAACGAAGCCACTCCCAGGAGAGGCGTATCCTACCAGTCTCACACTATCTGCCAGGAAGGTCGCCCATCCCTTCAGTCTCCTGCGTCGCATCTTGAAATGGCTGGTGAACTCTTGTTAAATAAACAATTTGTGTATGAAATTAAAAAATGCCCTGAAACCCCCTGAAAACAATGCCAATCAAGTGTAGGAATGATTCTTTCGTCACTCGGTAGAATGCTACGAACTTGGATTCTGACTGTTCCAACCCTTTAGCAGCAACAAATAATCTGCAGTTAACATTCCTTTCGATGTAAGGATGGCGCCATAATCTTCGAATTTTCCTTTTTCTATAATAATAATAAGGAACAACGACATCTTCATCACTTGACATGGTGAACAACTCAGCTCAGTGGCGGATAAAGCTTCTGCTCTTCCCCCCCCCCCCCCCCCCCCCCCCATAAAAAACGAAAACTTTTCAGCAATTTCTTTTATGAATTTATTGATACAGTTATAATTCTTAAGAATAATATTTTCAATTCGCTGTAAAATTGACTTCATACACACTTCTCCTGAATTTCGATTCGCTGAATTTATCGATCACATCATCGAAATCAATTTTTCTCAAAATGTCGGATTCAATACTAAGAAGACTTAACATATCTAAGTGTGTAAAATCATTTTAAAAGTGACAAGGTTTTTTTTTTTTGACATTGGGGCCTTCAGCATCGAGGGCCCCTTTATCATCGGGGGCCCTAGGCACCTGCCTAGGTTTGCCTATTGGTTAATCCACCACTGACTCAGCTTCTCGCCACGGCTTGATGCAGACTGAAGAGATCCTAGTCTCTGCACAGTTTCCTCAGTGTGAGGGAAAAAATTTCCTACATACCCACAGGCAACTCAAATTGATGATACTTGAGTATCCGTTGCGTCTCTTCGGAATTGCCTAATGTGAGGTTGGCCCAAAAAGGTTCATTGAGATTTAACAAACAAATAATATAATCCATTATAGAGGGTGCTGGTAGCTCTGTGGTATGCGTGCTTATTGAGCTCAAGATCATGTGTTGGAAACCTGGCCGAGGCCCTTAGGTTTTTTATTTGAAGGTGAAAAGCTTTAAGCACGCCGTCCTTCGGATGGGAAGTTAAGCAATGATCCCGAGTCAAGTACTTACCTTTCTGGTGACATACCTACCGAGGTAAGGTAAGCTGGTAAGCTACAGCCAGTCCGATAGCGCATACAGAGGCGGTTAGACGTCGTTGGCGTTAGGAGAAAAAAAGATAATTAGAAGAATTAAAATTTATTAGTTTTAAGAAAAAAAAAAAAAGGAACTAAACAAATATAATATTTACATAGTGTACATTTATTATAAATATCAATGAATTATTTATTTTTTTAACCCATGTCTACTTGTATTGCTACTACTTGACGTTAACTTAATTTAGCACTGTAGTATCTAAATACCAGCTTAAAAATTAACAGAAGATATAATGAAAGGTTTGACAATGACCTTCACAATAAAGTATATACATATATAGGTTGTGGCCAATATAGGATTTTCTTATACCGTCTAATTTTCTTAAATTCGTGTTTTCTTTGAAAATGTTCCTTGTCAAATTGGCTGCTGAACCGATTCTAACCAGCATTGATTCTATTTAAATTCTGAGAATACATCGTAATTCATAAGAAAAAATTATTCTGCAATGATCGTTAGAATGATTACTGTTCGGCTGATTATGGTATATTGATAACGATCGGCACCCCAGCTAGTGTGTTTTTAAAAACGGTAAAAAATGTGTTCATGAGTGCAAGTATTATTACCGCAAAGTCGGCAGATTGCCGAGGAGGATCCTGGAGGGACACCCGGGAAGAGAACACCCGATGGAGAATATTATATCAAATCGTCCGATTTTTTTTTTTTACTTTTTCAGGTATACATAGTATAGGGAGGGATAAATATGTGAATCTGAAGGAAAAAAAAACAAACTATAAATGATTGCGAATATAACTATCGATGTAATGAATGTATCGACTCGTTTACGTAATTTCAGCCATAGTTAAAGGAAAGTGGAGTGGTATCAGAGGATTGAGAAGTCAAATCGACCAAGGAGAAGGAGGATTAGTTGGGAGGCAACATAAAAACTCTAATAACTGCCGATAGAATGAATGTATCGACATGAAATTTTATATGTATGACCAAAACTCCACAAGGACAATACCTGTCGATTATCAGCCAAATCGGGCAAAGGAGAGGAGGAGATTAGGGGAGAGACTGAACTCAAAAACTCTAATAACTGCCGATGTAATGAATATACCATCATGAAATTTCATATTTAAAGTCAAAACCCAATGTGGACATAACCTTTCAAATTTCAGCGATATCGTCTAGAGGGAAGGGGGCTCAAAACAAAACCCAGATTTAGTATGAGGATTTAGGAGCCTCTATGTAAGTCACATATTGATTATTAGTGCATACGGTCGACTGGTTTTGGAGGGGGAGCGAACCCACTTTTTTTTTGTACATATTTGAAAATATGAATATAAATAATAACGGAATGTAAGGTTTTTGCAGAATTTTCTCTATTATCAGTTCTATGAAGGTCATAATACAAACTTTCGGACTAAAACCAGTCCAGACAAAGGTTTTATTACTATTAAATAAATATTTTACTATTTACAATGAATATAATAATAAATAACACATTATTAGCCATTCCAAATTCATTAAGCACATTGGATACTATGTCGCTTTAGAATGACAAGGCTCTAACTGCATTATACAATCTCGTTTATGTAATCATAACAAGAAAAGTGCACCGAGATCAGCGAAATAGTTACGATTTTTCCATAATATTTAATTATTATATACTTATATATTTTCTTACTAATGACAAGTCTTTTAGAACAGATGAAAAATATATCGACATGAGAAACTATTTACAAAATGATAAAAATCATACTAAATAAACATGTAGAAAATAAACTATTTTTAAGGTGTTTACAAAGTGAAAAATAAATTACATTTGGTCATACAAATATATATACAATTAAAATAAATAAATATATATACAGGGTGTTCATTTTATCTTGACCCAGGTAAATAACTGGAAAAATGATTTTCTCAAAAAAAGCTTGAGACAAAAAATGTAGAGTAGAATTGACCGCATTATTTGCTCTAATTTTTAAACAAATGACAATTTTTTAACGTTTTTTATGAATTAAAAAAAAAAAAAAATTTTGACCGTCAACCTATTTTTTATTTTTTTATTTTTTTGCATATTTAGATTCCTGGAGAAAAATTAAGGGGAGGAGGTTCAATGAGACATCTTTTTGTTAGACCAATATTAAACCGAATAAATGAATTTTATTGCAGTAAATGTTCGAACTGATGTCCTGCAACTTCAATAGGTTGAGTCAACATTTTTTTTTTTTTAATTCATAATTTAAAAATTGTCATTTGTTTAAAAATTAGAATCTAGCAAATAATACGGTCTATTCTACTCTACATTTTTGTCTCAAGCTTTTTTTGAGAAAATCATTTTTCGATTTATTTACCTGGGTCAAGATAAAATGAACACACTGTATATATATTCATAAAAATATTTTTTTAAATGACTTTATTTATTTTAATTGTTCTAAACTGTCAAGTATCCTGCTTTATGAGCAATAATTTTGAGGTATTTGTAAACATGATGGTGTAATGCCAAAATGTGGAATAGTCAATATTTCAAAAACAATTGTTTTATTTATTTAAATGAATCCATATCGATCGAATTTGAAACTATAGTTTGATGCTAACCTCATTTTGACCATAGAACGCTCAAGTTTCTACATTTTTCTCCCTATTCTTTATTTATTCTTCATTTTGAATAGTGGGAAAATATATTATGTATGGATGGATCTATATTATTCAGTCAAATTGACCAAAGGGAAGGAAGGGATTAGGGTGGCTAAATAGAAAAATTCTAATAACTGCCATTGTAAATGTATTGACCCAAAATTTAGTGTGAGAACTCGAAAGTCGCTATGAATGTCAAATGTTGAGTTTCAGGCAAAACGATCGATGGAGGTGGAGCGAAAATTTAAATTATTAATTTATGTTGGGGAAGTACATAGCCGGTGATTCAAAACTTAGATCACATGGAAAACTTATAGATGGATCTGCAAAGTTTCAGAGCTCTATTACTCAAAATAGCTCTTGTATCAGATAGAACCTTGTCAATCTGAAGCAACAATTAAGTGACATAGAACTTCTATTCACACAGACTAAAAGGAATTGTCAGTACACACCTACATTTATATAACTATAAATTACAATAAACACATTTTTGTCATTAAACATCAGACATAAAACAGAGATAATCTTAAGAATTTATTCAAGAGTAACAGCTCTGGGTTTTCATAAAATTCACATTTATGAAGGGGGTCCTCAGACACACATATAATACATTTTTATCTATACAATCATTCGTCACACAAAGTATTTAAAAATAATAATAATAATTTAATAGAACTTAGTTCGTTATCTTGTTTCTGCTTTGTGTTTTGGAGGTTTAAAGCCCTTCATTTTTTTCGCTTTACTCTTCTTGGCTACGCTGCTACCACCCTGCTGAAACGCTTTCCAGCTGTCAACTCGGTTCTGTCTTGATTCCTAACAAAAATATCAATTTAGTAGTACACTTTCAAAGAATAATATGTTCTCCAAAAATAAAAATATGCTGGGAAGTTAAAAATATTACTTCCTCAGATACAAATATTCGTCAGAAATTCGATGTTGAGTTTTCACCGAAATTTCATGTTGTGATTCCAAAAATAAAAAATAAAAAATTTCTGTTTGTGAAAACGATAACTCCCGATGGAATGAATGCACCGACACGAAATGTTATACAGTAGAACGCCTCTAATCCGGCATCCTGTGATCCGGCACTGGTTTAGGTTGGGATGAGGGGAGGTTGGCACTCGGTCTAGCTCGGAAGTTTTCGGTACCACAAAGTTGGTTGCACAATTTGACTGTACTTTGTCTAGTGAACACTGTTGTTTAAAGTGCGTGACTCTCTTTTCGAAGTCATTTTTCGTTTTGTGAAAGAACTGGTGTAATTTTAACGTAGCACAGAAGTCACATAGCCATGGGACCGAAAAGGAAACACGTAAGTCTGAACCTTATTGAAAAATCAGAAATCCTTGAAAAACTGGAAAAAGGGGTAAGCAGGCATTTAATTATGAACGAATATGGTATCGGTTCATCCACCATCTATCATATCAAGAAACAGAAAGAAGAAACTATCAAATTTATAAAATAATCGGAAAAGTTGGAAAATATGAAAAACAGGCAAACTATGAAAAAACCCAAGGCTGATCAGTTAGACTCAGCTTTGTACAAATGGTTCACGGCAAAAAGAATTGAAGGGAAACCTGTTACCGGCCCTTTATTAACTGAGAAAGCAAGGCAATTCCAATCTGATTTTAATATTCCCGAGACTGGTTAAAGCCTGGATTCGTTTATTTCATTCGCAGAAAAGAGCAGCTCTTACAATATTACAGAGGTGATGTATCTTCATATAATGAGGAACGATTCCCATAAGAAGAGAAGAGTCAGAAACAAGAGCAACAGACATTCGAAACTTCCTGACTTCTACACTTGTACATATTTATGTAGTGATAATTTATTATGCTTGAGCTCCACACATTTTTCCATTATACATATGTACATTAAACTATGAGCAAATGTGAACACTTATGTGTTTTACTGTGTTTTTAATGTTAATAAGTTCTTTTTGAGACCACATCGTGTTAATTTTATTTAACGCTCTGTAATCCGGCATGGGTCAGGTCCCGAACATGCCGGATTAGAGGAGTTCTACTGTATATATATGTATTCAGAACCCTATAAAGACACATATTGAATTTCAGCCAAATCGACCAAAGAGAGGATTAGGGGGGGAGGCTGAACACAAAAACTGTAATAACACAGTCCAGCGAAAAAACATTGGCCTTCAAGAATGAAGGGAAAAGTAGGTGGGAACAGAGCAGGGGGAGTCCCAAAAATCTGAATAATGGCGAAGTAATGAATGTATCGACCATTGACCAACCTCAAGACAATTCATTACTTCAGTGTCGGAAATTCTCATTCATACCTGTATTAAATTATAATTGAATTATCATTAAAAAAAAGTCTTACTTCGAAATTCTTCTGCCACTCCTTGTTCATTTTCGCGGCTTCCTCTTCTTCTATTTCAGCCTCTCGTTTCCGTTTCCTCTCTTCGGCATCTCGTATTTCCAGTTCCCTCCGTTTTCGCTCCATGTCTGCGAACAGCTTCATTGTCATCACGTAAACAGCATGTTTGTATTTGGCAGGATCGTCCTCTTCAACTGCGGGGTCTTTACCCTCCTTTTTTTGACGTTTTCGCTTTTCTTCTATCTGAAAATTAAAATTATCAACATTAATTGTTTATTTCTGTAATCTGAACGTATCAGGTCATCCTACAAGTAATGTCAGTTTGTGTGTTCTGGCATAAAAAGTAATACAAAATCAATGATGTATTTTCCAATATTTTTCTATCTTGCTCTAAAATTTTCAATTCTTTTTAACTTCCCAAGCTACACGAAATATAGGGAAAGTTGTGAAAACTGCCAAAAATTCGATGGGGAGTTTTCACCTAAACTAAACCTGCCCTAAATTTTTATTCCCTTAGAGTAGGGGTCTTTAACGAGTATCTGACATCGTACAGGCTCGGGACCATCGCTTAACATCCTGTCGAAGGACGGTGTGCTTAAGTATATTTTACCTCCAATATAAAATAAACTAAGGGCCTTGGGCGGGTTTCGAACCCGAGAAATGAGCTCAGTAAGCAAGAACGTATACCACTGAGCTACCAGCGCGCCCTTGTTTACCCCTTAGAACATTTATACGTTTATTTACTAAATGATGATTTAATAAAAATCCTCGAAAGCCGGTTAGCAGACAATATAAGAAAATCTGTGAGAGGTAAGACTACATTTCTATTTTACAACTTGTGATGTATTAATTGTGTTAAAAGTAGAAACATTGGAGGCAGTTTGAAGAGGCGGTGAGATGTTATTATCGCATCAACAACGAAAGGGCTGATCAATTGGCCCGGTCAGGAGCTGACAGAGAACCTATAGGACCGGAACCCTTCTGCGGTATCTCTAAGGGCACCGCAAGGGCGGTAATAAAAGATTGGCTGACCAGGAAACATCCAGTTCTGGAGACGGGTCCCAAAGCTAAGACAGTCAAAACTCTTTGTAGCGGAACTCTCAGAGAAAAGGAGCCGAGAGCTCTTGAATATGAGCAGAATGGATCTAAGAGCTGATTACAGGACACTGTCATATGAACAAACACCTACACAATATGGGCATCGCTAGAAGCCCTCTGTTCAGGAAAATGAGACTCCGGTTCATATTCTAAGCCAGCGCGGGGCACTAGGAAGCAGATTTCTCTTCTTCCATAACGGAAGCAGGTAATGCAGGGAACCTGCAGAAAAATCCTGGACTTTATTAAAGATACAGGGTTGCTGCAGGGACCAACACACACAGGGCACACAATAGGCCTACTCTGGCCGTGGTGACACTATCAGAAAAATCGCCTCGGAAAAAAAACGCATCAACAGCTTTACCCCCACTGCAATTAATTTTATATAAACATAATTAAATTTAAATATACTTTTTTATTTTTTTCTTCTCTAGCAATACGAAGTATATAAGGAGTTATATAATCGGTCAGAAGTTATGTTGAGTTTTTACTGCAATGACATATTTTCCGAACCTCAACTCAATAACCTCTAAAAATTGCCAATGAAGTGAATGCATCGACACAAAATTTTACAAATCGATACAGGACCCAGTAGAACCAAACCTGCTGATTTTCAGAGAAAACGGCTGAATGAGAGGAGAGGGCTCAACCCAAAAACCCTTATAACTGCCAATATAATCGATGTATCGACATGAAGTCTACCTGCAAAAAAAAAATAATAATAGACTTACCATTAAGTCAGTCCGACCCCTGGCCTCCTCAATGACATCCATACATTTTCTTCTCGTCTCTTCATTTTCCAATGTTTTCCAAGCTTTATTAACAACTAGAACATCACACAGAACCAAGGTTGAAAGTTAAATATTATCAATTTATATAACATTAAATAATTTAACACAATTTTCAAGTCAAACCTCATTATATTGGTAATAATTAAACCGCGACCGATTTCGCCTTCCTTGGGAACAGTGCATAGTTACAGCAGAAATGAATGCACTCGCAGCGGCCAACCACAGAACTTGATATGTGAATTAGAGAAAAAGTGTTATTTTTGCGTACCTAATATAATTACTGCCAGAACTTGATATGTGAATTAGAGAAAAAGTGTTATTTTTGCGTACCTAATATAATTACTGTCACGACAAAGAATACTGTTATACTCTGAGATATTCATATATATTTTTTAAATGTTTTCTTGCTTTTAATGATATTAGATGAAAGAAAATAAAAAACAGACAGTGAAAGTCAGTTAAACCGCGAATGTAAATTGACACGAATGGAAACATGTCCTGTTTTTATATTAAGATTTATTGTTTGGAAAATTAAGTTGAATGATGTCTTCAATTTTAATTTTTTTACCGTTTTCCAAAATCGGTGATAATCGACGTCTACATCAAACATAAGAGTTGAATTTAAAAACAAATTTACTTGATCCATTCAATGACAACTCGACCGATTTGAAAGAAAATTCAGAAAGGATCTCATCATCACAAATCTACTTAATTTCTTACTTACACACTTAGTAGTAGTAGAGAGAGGGGCCACACATTGATGAACGAATCCAAAATAGATCATTTGGATTAATTAATGAAGAAGAAAACAACGCAGCGTTCTTGTGGGGAACTGAAGTCAAAATATCAACACTGCGGAGCCGCAGGTATCGTGTGCATCACATCACTGCCTAGAAGTGCAGCACCGCAACACACTACTGACTGAAGTGCAGTACCGTAGAGTTCTTGTGATTTTTTTATTATTACCCACCCTTGCATATATTTTACTCATTGTGAATATATTATTTATTACTTTGTACATATTCTTCACCATTTCATATCATTAATTATTATTCTTTTTTTAATTTTTTGTTTACATTCCTCATCTTGTAAAAATTGCATTTATTATTTTACATTATTCTCTAATGATTTTATTTTGCCGATTGTAAATATACTTAATAAAAGAAAAAAGTCACAAAATGAGAAAAGGAATTTTGAAAAATTGAAAGAACAGTGTACTTACTTTCAAAAGCTGTTTGGGCTCTTTCTGGATCATCTTGATTTTTATCTGGATGAACCAAAATAGATAACTGTCAACATCATAACATTATTATACCAGTTTATATATATAAATAGAAAAAGGCGACAGTAAATCGTACCCTTAAGGCCAAAAATACAATTGTGCAAAAATAACTTAATTTTCAACTATCTATATTGCGCCAGAAACTTAATAGGTACATAGTAAATAATTCTTGAATAGTTTATCATTACTCAAACCACGAATGAACCAGTGAAGATAGAATTGCACATTCGAGATCTTGGCCCTAACGGATGTACATTGCAAGACTTTTTCCATACATAATAAATATAAATTATAAACAGAGGCGGACTGTTGTCGTTCACCTCCTCAAACTTTAAGACAAACCCACCGAAAAAATGTAGCTTACTATTTTATGTAACTTTTATTCACTTTGTGTTGGAGGTATAATATTTTTCTTACATATGTTCAGTGTACATATCATCAGTGTCACATCTATGTACATTTACACATAAAATATATAAATATGGAAAATTAACATGAGGATATAGAGTAAAGAAAAAGTAATAAACAACTCCAATGGGCAGGAATACGAGGTTTATACACTCACACTAGTTAGTTATGACTCATGCTCGGGCTTTAAGTACAAGGTCATATCGCCTACTACCAGAGCAATCTTTCGTCACTCTGGTGGACATGAGCCCGACTCTACTGTGGGAGTCCTAAAATTTCATTCACCTAGGGCAGGGGTCTTTGACGAATAACTGACATCGTACAGGCTCGGGACCATTGCTTAAAGTCCCATCCGAAGGACGGTGTTACCTCCCAAATAAACTAAACTAAGGGCCTCGGCCGGGTTTCGAACCCACGACCTTGAGCTCAGTAGGCAAGCATGCATACCACTGAGCTACCGGCGCCTTCAATAATATAGTATATACAATGTAAAATAAATATCTAAAACAAAAAATAACTATGCAATAATATAAAATTAATGTAAATCCAACGACAACCAAATTAATATTATTTTATTAGCCTTTGAGCTATTAATCAGTGTTTCATTAGACTTCACACTATATGGGTCGAATAAGACAATTTTATTTTATTTTTTGTTACTCTATACATATATATATATAAATATAGATGTGCCACTGATGATGACGGAGTTACATTAAAACCCGGTTCAGATCGAAAATAAAACAGTGGGATGATAACCTCTTTTGTCTCTAAGAAAATTAAATTTTATTTAACACATTTAAAAAATATCAAAAGAGGGAAAGATACTACGGAAGATATTTTTAATTTAAATTGGTGGCCAATAATATAGTATACACCTCGCGTGGCATAAAAACAGAAGAAAACAGAACCGTGTTCTTCGTTCCGCAACTCTTCAAAATGTCTACTTAGTAGGTATATACAATAGAATACCTTAAAACATACAAATGCTAATAAATACAATTTTAGAAACTAATTATTAAAATAAATTCTCAGTACATTTCGTATTAAGAATTTGTTTCATTTGCAGAAAATAGCTTACACACTAAAGATTGAAATAAAACTATTTTTTCAAAATAGGAAGGAACATACTGGTCGGTTAATAACTTGTGTTTGTAAAAAAACTTTTGTCTCAAAATTTCAAAGTTGCAAAGCCAATAAATAAAATTTTTGAAACAATTCTGTTCATTTCGTATTAAGCCTTTGTTTGATTTGCAAAAAAAGATAGGAAGGATCTTCCTGCCCTGGTCCTAGTAAATAACGTGCTAAGTGTGTAAATGTAATTTTGGTCGCGAAATTTTATTCATTTTAAACGGGGAACTGATACAACATACATATTATATCTCGTCAGTTACTAAATATTATTATTCTGGTGTCAAATCATCAAATTATTAACTAAAACGAGCAATTAATAACACCTCTTTCAGAATTATTTTTATGTAATCAACACACAATAAAAATATATTAAGTAAATGATTTGAATGGTCTGAAGAATGTATAGCATCAATACGTTTAAATTATAATTTTGAAACAGCTTATGTTTTATTTTTACAGTAAATTTTCAAAAAAGGCAAGAACACTATAATAAAATAAACATGATATCCAGCTTACCCGACGGTATTTCTTCTTGGCTTCTTCAACGGGTAAGTCGGGATCAACTTGTAATACTTCGAAAGGATTTAAGTTGAAGTATGTCGAACCAGGCCGAAGTAATCTGTCTATTTGTTGTTTGGGTGTAAGGACAGAGTCCCTTTTCTCTATTTCTTTAACCTGTAATATGAAAAGTAAATTACAATGATTAAGAACAATAATATTTATTCTGTACTTGATATTTTTTAAAGAAAATATCAAAATGACTTTAAATTAGATTAATAAAATACACTATTTACTTGAATTAACTTTAAGATAAACCAAACATAACCTTAACGCACAATCATAAGCCGATACAATATTTTTGTTTTACTTAGAGTAATAACGCCACATTAAACACACACAATATTAAATATTAAAAGTATAAATCCTACCTCAGTATAAAAAGTATTAAAAGCAGTTTCTTTTTCAATAGGTATTCCGTTACTGTTTGGATCTGAACTCGCGGCCGCCATGTTCAATTGTTACTAACAAATCCAATGCATGAGAACGTACTTTTTCCTTATATTTTTCGTTAAATGGATTTAAATAATAATCCATTAGCATATAAAAGAATTTTAAAAAATATTAACAAGAAAACTGTTAAGTTTACTTCAGTTTAAATATTAATTTATTAAACTTACATGCCTTCGAAAGGGATCGATTTCTTACTGGATTGACTAAAAATTCAAATATATTTGAAGAAGTAAGGAACATTTCTTTATTCCAATTGTTCAGTAGCATAGTCGAAAATAGCACAAATCCGCCTCCCCTTAATAAGGAAGTATTTTTATATTCCAAGTGACGTTGGAGAATTAAATAATTTTTTTTTTCTCATAGGTTATTTTAAATTGTATTTTATTTAAAAAGAATTGTGGATTTTTACCTATGGAAAAACTGTAGACATTTGTATTTGTCTAGAATAGTGTAATAAGTATCGATATGTTGAGACTCACAGCGATACTCTCTTTTCTGAATATCATAGTTTGAACGTCGATACTCAAGGGGGGAAATACAAAAAAAATTTTAATCTATTAAGTTTTCTCTTTCCCACTGAAACCAATCTACTTGTTAAAATCGTATTCTTATTCTATCCAAAAATTAATATATTCTATGCTAATTTTTGATATATATTTTTTATAATAAAAAAAATGAGGAAATTGAATTCTAAAGCCTTCTTTACATTCGGCAAGTAATCGTTCAAATCATTTGAAGTTGTAAATTGAAGAAGGTGTTCAAACATTTTTAATGTTGACAGATGAGTGGAATGTTGTCGTAGACATTACAATAAAAATTTTAAAAAAACTTTTCTTCTGGATTTCAGGTTGCTTTAAACGAAGAAATAGAAGAAGAGACTTAGGAAGCTACTCTCGAAAGTTTGGTTACTTGAAGAATAAACAATCCTCAAAGAA
Organism: Aradus depressus; assembly: GCA_963662175.1. Taxonomy (NCBI): domain Eukaryota; kingdom Metazoa; phylum Arthropoda; class Insecta; order Hemiptera; family Aradidae; genus Aradus; species Aradus depressus. The sequence goes on along the minus strand of OY759225.1, from coordinate 19,941,032 downwards.
CGATTGTAATATTTTGTTGAGCTTGACGCTGCTCATTCAGCAACTGAAGTTGATTATGATTGCAGAAGAAGACGATCTGAATGAGGCAGAAATATTGTTTTTTTTTTCTTTCGATCACAATCGTACTTTTGTTTTTGTGAGTAGTAAAATTAACATACCAGAAATATAAACAGCTTTAAAAAAAAAAAAAAAAATTGAGAATTCTATTTAAAAAGTTCATTGTTCAAAGAGCAAACTACGATAACCGTTTATTTTTACAAAAAATTATTGGATTTGAATTATTTGTATTAAACTATTATATTAACATTTTGTATTATTTTATATTGTAAATATAAGTACTTATTTTCCTTCGTTAATTTCCTTTTTTTATTTACGTTTCCCATAATATTATTATTTATTTTTGTTGAAGAAAGCTATGAAGATTATTATAAGTGAATTCTACTGTAGTTGTTTTATCCTAACCATAAATATGGATTACGATTCCTATGAGTTATACTTTTTCCAAAAAGAGAGTTAGAATGTTTAGTGTTTCATGACGATATTTCGAAATATAGACAAATAATAGAAGTAATAACAAACATAACAACTGTAAATAAATCAATCAAATAAATCAATATAAATAAATAAAAAATTACATATAATAATAATAATAAGGAATATTATAAGAAATATAATCAGCTATTCATTATAAATCCTTGTCCTATTTTTAACCCCCGAAACAAAAGCAGGGGTATTATAAGTTTGAAGCCCTTGTCTGTATGTGTCTGTCTGTGGAATGGTAGCTCCAAGACGGCTGAACCGATTTCAAAGCGGTTTTTTTTTGTTTCAAAATTGGTATTTGCGAGATGCGTTCTTAGCCATGGTGGAAATCGGGTATGGAATTTCCAAGATCTTCAGGTTTCATCAGGCCCGGGGTAGGGATCTCGGCCTCTATTACAGCTAGAGACTTGGAGTTTGAGTTCAAATGTTTAAAAGGCCAAGCCCCCTCCCAAAAAAAAAATCGTATTCTTCCATATTTTTAATTTTAAAATGTTTTTTGAGTCGAACTCATGTTCACCACAGAAGTAAAAAGAGCGCTCTTGTAGTAGGCGATATGACCATGTAGTTAAAGCCCGGGCATGAGTCACAATTACTAAACTAGCTAAACTTTCATGTAACCAGTATGAAATGATTTTGAGAGGTGGGATGGCCAGGGAAGTGATCTATATACAATTTTTTTATATATAAAAGTATACATAGACTTTATTTATGTGGAGGGAGAGCACTGGCTTGAAATTTACCACCCCCCACCCCCTTCTACCCCCTCTCCCCATTTTCCCCGTGACCCTAATGGGGTTTTCCTATTAAATCAAGTCCCCCTTCCTCTTTTAAGTAGAACCCTTGTAAAAGTATATTAAGTGTAGATAAAACAAAGAGCGAAGTCCATGAGGTGAAGAAGTGCTCCCTGTAGAATTTATCTCCCACTCTCTCTTGCTCCGCCGTTAATTGGGGGGATCCAAGACACAAGTTCTTCTGAAGACGTGGGAAAACCAACATCCGTTTCTTACAGTATTTTCCATTAATGGGGTGTAATTTTCCAATCGACCAAACCCAAAACTCACACCCCTCTGGAACTTAATTGATACTCACAAAGCCACGATTTTCCGCGTCCTAAGTTCATTTGTCTAGGTATACATATATACAAAGTATACGTGAATTTATGTAATCTGTCAGAAATATGATATTGAATTTTTACTCAAATTTTGGAGTTTTCTGTTAGGCTTCCCCTCCTAATTTCCCGATTGAGTCGATTTGGCTGAAAGTCAATAAGTTTCCTCCTTACGTATGGATATATATTTAAAATTTTGTGTCGATACATTCAGCCTATCGGGAACTATCACACGTCTCAAACGATTCACGCTGAACCGTCGACTCAAAATACTCTACGGACTTCTAAATAGATCATCTTTTACGTTACACTTACTTAGACTGTTATGGACATACGGAACACTTTATAACTATCTCATGATACCCACAGTACACGAAACAATACAAACTACTTATATATGGTTTTTTAGCAAACTTTACACATTTACGAACCCAGAAATACGAACATTATCTTCACAACACTTACCACACTTACCCCTCACGAAGGTTGAAGAGAAGATACAACCGCCTCTTACTACCTTGAATCATATTCGTTATTAATATTTTTCAACATTATTTTCCTTTACTTTTATTATTTCTCTTACTGCTCATCCATCAAAATTGTCTTTAAATTCTTTATTTATTTTCTTTAAAATTTTATTTTATTAATTTTTTTCTGTTTTGTTTTTGTCCTAATAATTAAGATAAATTTTCGTCCCGAGGACCTACCACTGGGTGGCCTTCCTCTCACAAGCCATTCACGCCTCCATATCTATATGTAACATCATAGATACTGGTTGGTGCACCTTAGCAACAGTTGTATCTTTATAAATAATAGACAAAAAAAAAAAAAAAAAAAAAAAAAAACTTTTTAAACTTTACAAAAATACAACAATACTCAAACCCATCTGGACTTACGGTATCGAGATATGGGGATCAGCCATAGAACGCCTATAAACACAACCAGGGGCGTAGCCAGGATTTTGAGCAGGGGGGGGGATGTTATTAATTTGGGAGACCGGACCCTTAGAAGCCTCCCCTGAGGTAACCACTGACTGTAATACTTAAGTTGACTTTACATGAGCAGCAAAAATGCAAAGCGCAGCAGCAGCAAATGCATGCAGTGGTTTCTGTCCTTTTAGAATTAAATGACTCACAGCCAAAAGCATGAATTTGGTGCTGCTGCGCTTTGCATTTTTACTGCGCATGTAAAATCAGCTTTAAGGGTATAAAGTATAACATAAATGAAGATTTTGAACGAGGGAATGAAATTATTTAATTCACATATATTTAAATAAATGTAATATGACTTGTTTTGTACATGTACATTTAAGTAAGATCAGAGAAGCGAGGCTCGACTCAAAATCTTAATAACTGTCCATGTTATGAATGTATCGACTCAAAATTAAGTCAGAGGATTCAGAAGTAAGTCAAATATTGAGTATCAAATGGTTGATTGGTTTTGGAGAGAGAGCGGAAACATAATTGATTAATTCGTGCTGGAGAAGTACATAGCCGGTGATACACCGATGACTTATTTTCTTTTCTGAAGATGGTCGATCCAAGAAATTGCTGAAGGGTAAATATTTTGGGCAACTGTGGCCCGTAAAATTTGTAAGTGTTTGTTAGTGACGACTCACAAACTCCCATGACGAACACACTCTTACAATCTTTCTTATTGTTACCTACTATTGACACAACTGTACACACTATTATATTTATTTTAATTTTATATTTAATCTGACAGGTCAACTCACTATGATATCTTCTAAAATGAGAAAGGATATATTGTGGCAACGGGTGCGCCGGTAGCTCAGTGGTATGCGTGGTATAAACCAGACGCTAAGCGATGGTTCCGAGTCTGTACGATGTCAGGTATTCGTTAAAGACCCCTGCCCTAGGTAAAAATTCAGGTTAGGCAAAATTTAGGACTTCCATAGTAGAGTTGGGCTCATGTCCACCAGAGTCACAAAAGAGCGCTCGGGTAGTAGGCGATATGACCTCGTAGTTGAAGTCTGGGCATGAGTCATGATAACTATAGTTAGTTCAACATTTTTCAACAAATATGAATATAGTTATTCATATTTGTTGAAAATTGAATTATGTTGAGATGAATGAATGAATCGACACAAAAACCTACATACCATCAGATGAATGAATGTATTGGTGTACATCAAAAACCCACTTGGGACGACACATATTGATTTTTAACCGAACACAATAATTACCATTGTGATGAATGTTTTATCATGACATTTCATATATAAATTCAAGACCTCAAAATAACACCTATTAATTTTCCGTGGAATCGGTCGAAGGAAAGGGGAGGGGGCTTAACTTAAAAACCCTGATAATGATAATAATAATAATAATAATAATACATTTATTTCCGTTAAAGCAGTACATGGTAATAGGATACGTCAAAAGAATTTAAACATTAAGATAGCTTATAAATTAGATATTATTTGAGTCTAACACACGTATGATTAGTAATAACAGAACTATTAAAAAAAAGTAAAATGAAATTAATAAAAACTGAACAAATAAATACTTAAAAATATATGAGTATATAAAAAAAATTAATAAAAGATATTTTTATAATAAGTAGACACATTTTTCAATTTAATAAAAATTAAGATAACTATTTTTCAAAAAAAAACTCTTCGGAAGTGTTTTTATCCCAACGATGTTTCGGGACGTTCTTACGTCCCATCATCAGTTCCCAATGCGCCAGATATAGAAAGAAAAAAATGTAACTATAACTATATATATATATTGTTATAGATTCCGCGGAAAATTAATAGGTGTTATTTTGAGGTCTTGAATTTATATATGAAATGTCATGATAAAACATTCATCACAATGGTAATTATTGTGTTCGGTTAAAAATCAATATGTGTCGTCCCAAGTGGGTTTTTGATGTACACCAATACATTCATTCATCTGATGGTATGTAGGTTTTTGTGTCGATTCATTCATTCATCTCAACATAATTCAATTTTCAACAAATATGAATATAGTTAGTTATCATGACTCATGCCCAGACTTCAACTACGAGGTCATATCGCCTACTACCCGATAAATGAATGTATAAAAAAGTTTAAATAAATAAAAAATTATAAATGAATAAATAAAACAATAAGGTACATTGGACTGACCCTTGAGGTGTGGAGGAACTCTGCTCAAAAAATAAAAATGAAAGCTTTGTATCAAATAATGTTTTTGGATATGAAACTAGATTCTTTATTGTGAATATATTATTCTTTTTGAACAGTGAGAATAAAATTCCGTTTCCGTGTAAAGGGTTTCCTCTAACATGAACATTTTTAGTTGAAATTTAAATTTTTTTATTGCATCTATTGACTTCAAGAAGTGGGGAAGGGATCTGCCGATGTAATGTAATTTAGTGTAAGGATTCAGAAGCTAATATCTAAGTCAAATATTGATTTGAGGGAGAGCGACAACTATATTGATTAATTCGTGCTGGAGTAATTCAAAGTAAATCAAAATTTATACTTAGGATAGCTGACAAATGAAAATAGAATTACCTCCGCCCATGATCTAATTTCTAAGAGCGCCCCCGATCAAAAATAAATCATAATTAAAAAGCGGGTTGCTAAGTAGAAAGTTGCCGACTGGAGTGGGGGGGCGACTAACGAAGCGGAGCGGCCCCTTCCCTTTCAGAGATTTACTGGCCAGTGCGCCGCCAGTAACTTGGGCGCCCCCCCCATCTTCTTTCAAACTTTTCTGACGCCCCTATCTTTTACATTAGAGACCCCCCTCCCTCTCCACATCCCACTATAGATCTAAAGGCTCCTCCTCTTTTTGGATTTTTGCCTCTAATGTGACGTTCCGTGATAAATCCAAACTTTCCGATCAAAGTGACTCGGGCCTTCCTGACAAAGTTCGCCCCCCCCCCCCCCCCCCCCCTTCTCCATCTAAATGTATTACCGCCCCCCCCCCCCCCTCCAAAGTTCGGACTCTGGGTTAGAATTTCACTAATGTGACATCTCTTGATAAATCCAAACTTTACGATCAAAGTGGCAACACTGGTTGGGCCAAACTTCTAAAGTGTATTACCTCTCTTGCCTCACCTATAATTCAGTTCTCCGCAGGTTCCACCCCTAAACAAATAGATTACCTCTTTCTCAATGGGGCACTTACCTTCAAAAAAACTATATCTTTAGAATACACAACTCAACCCTGAGCAGTATTTTTTTTTCTTTAATAATAATAATAAATAAATTTATTTCCGGTTTAATAGAATACGTCAAAAGAATTTATACATTAAGATAGCTTATAAATTAGATTTATAACTATTTAAATCTAACACACGTATGATTAGTAATAACAAAACTATTTAAAAAAAATAAAATGAAATTAATAACAACTGAAAATTTAGGGTAGGCAAAATTTAGGACTCCCACAGTAGAGTCGGACTCATGTCCACCAGAGTGACGAAAGAGCGCTCTGGAGTAGGCGATATGACCTCGTAGTTAAAGCCCGGGGATGAGTCATAAAACCTAACCTAACCTAACAACTGAACAAATAAATACTTAAAAATGTATGAGTAATACTCATTGAGTATATAAAAAAAAAGAATACATAGATACATTTATAATAAGTAGGCACATTTTTCAATTTAATAAAAATTAAGATAACTATTTTTTTTTAAACGTTTCGGAAGTGTCTTTATCCCAACGATGTTTCGGGACATTCTTACGTCCCATCATTTATAATTGATTAATAAATATATATTTAACTATTATTATTATTAAGCAATGTTTAAGGTAGCGGAGAAGGATGCGAAGCGGAGCGGTATCCGATGTATCGAGTCGGGTGTCAGAAGTGACGTGGTGGGACAACCTTGGTGGAACCTTGAATATTAAAATGATTACAATAAGAGAATAAAAGATGATAATATATATGTATATATGTGTAATTTACATATACCAATACGTAAAGGTCCATATATCAATGACGGAAGAGAATCAACCTTAATTGTAAAATCTCGTAACTCATCTCATTTCATACATTTTATTACGAATTCTCTAGGGCGTCGGTATGCGTGATTGGTTACTGAGCTCGAGATCCAGGGCTCAAAACTTAAGCTAGCCGTGTCGGGCTCATGTCCACCAGATTAAAGAAAGAGCGCTCTGGGAGTAGACGATATAGCCTTATAGTTAAAGCCCATGAATCATAATAACTAACATAATGCACATTAATTTTTGGATAATCTTCCGATTGTATAAATAAGTATTTAAAACGTGCGGAAATCCAAAATTGATTTTCATCTGAAATTCAACGGTTCCTGAATTTTCACGCTGATGTGTTAGTTATTATGACTCAGGCCTGGGCTTTAACTATGAGGTCATATCGCCTACTACCAGAGCGCTCTTTCATCACTCTGGTGTACATGAGCCCGACTCTACTGTGGGAGTCCCTTAATTTTGCCTATCCTAAATTTTTATTCATCTAGGGTAGACATTCTGACTTAAGTGTAAGGAAGTAACTGAAAGTGAAGAGAAAAAAAGTTGCCGATAATGCTTCTTCTCTAGTCTTGCGACACAAAAAAGATAATCATGAAAAATTCCATCGCCACCTCCTCTCCCTCCAAAAAGTTTGGAATTGTGAATTTTTTTAGACTTTTAATAACTTATTAAGGAAACATTTATTTCATACTTTAGTTACCATAAGCCACTCGTGTCATTTGTTGAAATTAAAAACATGGAGTTTGAATAATAAAATATAAAATAATTTGTAAACTTGGTACCAATATAATAAATAAACCCTATAATTATCCCACTCCTGATACTGCATTCGTCTCATTCTCTAGCAGTTTTGTTTTCTGAAGGTTTCCCTTCTACCGCATGTGAACTGCACACATGTCTTTTTTTTTATTTATTAGAAATTTACTACGGATTTTTAGGTAAATTTATTGTACATTCTGCAGAGCTGTAACATTGTTCGTAATAATCCATCCCTGCATCAAATTTCTAACCGATTTCATAACATCCTCTACACTTCGTACCTTCGGGAAATAAAAACAATTCCTTTTGCATTGTCTTTACGTAAGTGTAAAACATTATTATTTATTTTTAATTTATATTTGTAATTTATTTATTTTTTCTTGAAATATAAATCAGAATGTACAAATGGCTGAGGGTTTTAATTGGACTACATCTTAAATTAGTTTAAAATTAAAGCCTCTGAAGACATTTTATGTTGGATTTATGTTAATTTAAAAGGCGCCTTGGAAGGTTTGAAACCGAAGCAAGTAAAACCGGTCCAAGGCGACCTAAGGTAGGTGACCACAAAGAGTGTTCCTGTCTTTGGTTCAACATTACTTTCTGATGAGAAGTACAGGGGATTTAATCGGTCAAAAATTCGATGTAGAGTTTTCAACGAAATTTCCAAAAATTAAAAAATTAAATTAAATTGTTGATCGATTAAATAACTTTCCCTATACTTCGGATAACTGAGAAAGCAAAGTGTCTGTCTGTGTGTATGTATCGATATCTCTCGGTAGAATGAATGTATCTGGTGATTCCTATCAATGAGCACCAATTTCCAGTAGTCAAGGAATTCAAATATCTCGGGGCTCTGATCACAGAAGATAATGACGTTAGCCACGAAATAAGAGCACGCATTGCTGCAGGGAACAGATGTCTATTTGCGGTCCAAAGAATACTCAAATTCCGCACATTAACCTGGAGGGTCATGCTAATCATATATATAAAGCTGAAAATGTCTGTGCGTTGTATCGCTATAACTCACGAATGGCTTGATGGATGTGATTAATTTTTTTTTAAATTTGTTCGTCATCGTCTGTGGAAGGTTATAGGCGTATTAGTACCTCAATATCTGCTCCATCCCAGCATCCACCCACGCAATCTTTGTAACTCAAAAACCACTGCAATGATTAATGAGGAATCTTTTTGAATAGATAAGTTTTATCTACCGGAAGGTTAAGGTCTATTTTTTAATCAACCCCTGGTCCATCCCAGCATCCCCTCACGCAATCTTTGTAACTCGAAAACCATTGCAACGATTAATGAGAAATCATGAATGTACTGTCGAGGAACTGAATAGCCTTATAGGAGATATTGGGAGAAAAGTCAAAGTTCCCCGGGCAACGCCGGGTATCACTGCTAGTTGTCTATAAAACCATTGTCCGTCCAATTGTAACTTACACTGGTGAAACTTGGGCGTTGACAAAAGAAAATGAAGAGACTCTGCTACTGTGGGAACGCAAAGTACTCAGAAAGATTTATGGACCTGTTTCCGAGAACGCAGATGGCGTATCCGGAAGAACAGAGAGTTGAGAGACCTCTACGGGGATTTCGACCTGGTGTCCGTGATCAAGCAGGTTGGGTGGGTCACGTAGAGAGAATGGAAGGAGGAAGACTCCCTAAACAGGCCCTCTACGGTAGGCCAGGCCGTGCCAGGAGAAGAGGAAGACCGAGACTCCGTTGGCTGGACGACGTCGAGGCGGACCTCCGAGTGTTGGGCATCAGAGGATGGAGGGAGAAGGTTTTAGATCGAGACGAATGGAGGAGGATTGTGACGGAGGCCCGGGTTCTTTCAGGACCGTAGCGCCGCAGGAAGAAGAAGAAGAAGAAGAAGAATTAATGTATCGACACGAAATTATATATGTGTATTCAGAACCCTTGAAGAACGACACCAATATATTAGAGAAAAGACTCAACTTAAAAATCCCAATAACTGCCGATATAATGAAGGTATCACCATAAAATTTAGGATGGCAATTATTAATTTTCCGCAAAATCGGTAGTGGGGAACGGGGAACCAGAGTAAGGGGGCTCAACCAAAGTACCCTAACAACTGCCGATGTAATGAATGAATAGTAGTAATAATAAAACTATTAAAAAAAGTAGAATGAAATTAATAAAAACTGTATAAATAAATACTTAAAAATATATGACTATAAAAAACAAAATTAATACATAGATACATTTATAATAAATAGTTATATAATATAATAAATTTATAATAACATTTTTCAATTTAATAAAAATTAAGATAACTTTTTTTTGAAAACCTCTTCGGAAGTGACTTTATCCAAACGATGTTTCGGGAGCTATTCCGAAGCCTGATTCCAAAACATGGAAAAATATTGACATGAAATTTATTTTGGGATTCAGAACTTTCTGATCGAGACACCAATTTTCAACAAAATCTGTAAATTGGTTTTAGAGAGAAAGCAAAAACTTAGTATTTTATTTCTTATTTTTTTTTATTTATTTTATTTTTTTTTTTGCCTTATGAACGGTGCATATTAGCCGTGTCAATGTGTTATTTAGTTATATTTACGACATCCATGGCCCCGGGGGGGAGTTCTATCTACGAAATAAAACTCACCCCCGGACGGGATTGGAACGCACAAACCATAATGAAACCATGCGACACCTTAGTTGATTTCCTTAAGATGAAACATAAAGCGATGATACGAAGTTAGATACTCATTAAAGACCCCTGTTCAAGGTAAATAAACCTGGGCAGGCAAAATTTAGGACTGCCACAGTAGAGTCGGGCTCATGTTCACCAGAGTGACGAAAGAGCGCTCTGGTAGTAGTATGACCTCGTAGTTAAAGCCTGGACTTGAGTTACAATAGGTAATTAACTACATTGAAACCCTCTGTAAAACTCGATTTCAACCAAAAAGGTTAAATTAGTTTCAGAGGATAAATAAAACTTAGTTGGGGAAGTATATAGATTATATAAAGTGAATGAAGGACTATAATTTCCTTCGAAAAAATATAATATAAATATACTATTGAGCCACCATTATGAAATTTATTTAATCATGTTTTGAGGAGGTAATGAATACGTTCAAAATCAGCGGAGTGATCAATATTCTCCAAAACGATCGTAAAAGGCCTTCAAATTACAATCACGCGTCACGAATTTAAAATAACTGTAATTTTACAAATTACACATAATTTAAATCGAAATTTCCAACAAATAAGTTTCTCCAATGCCATCTCAATTAGGGGATGATGATCGAAATTCCGTTACTAGGCTAAATTTTTATTTAATATACTCTAGTGGGCGCCGGTAGCTCAATAGTATGCGCCCTTGTTTTCTGAGCTTGAGATCGTGGGTTCGAAACCAAACCGAGGCCCTTAGTTTATTTTATCTGGTAGGTAAAATTAACTTAAGCACGCCGTCCTTCGGATGGGACGTTAATCGATGGTCAGGTACTCGTTAAAGACCCCAAACCTAGGTGAATAAAAATTTAGGGTAGGCAAAATACAGGACTCCCATAATAGAGTCGGGCTCATGTCCACCAGAGTGACGAAAGAGTGCTCTGGTAGTAGGCGATATGACCTCGTAGTTAAAGCCCGGGCCCGTAGTTAAAGCCGAGTCATAAAATCTAACCTAACCTAATATACTCTTTATACTCTTCATAATTGTCAGTGGTAAATAAATATAATATTCTCAATTGGGCGCAAAATTTCTGTTAAGTAGCTTCAATAGAAACTTTAGTTAGTTATTGTGACTCTGAGCACACCGTCCTTCTGATGGGACGTTAAGCTACACGATGTCAGGTACTCATTAAAGATCTCTATGCTAGTTATATAAACCAGGGTAGGCGAAAGGACTCCCAAATCGGAGTCGGGCTCACGTTTACCAGACCGCTCTGGTAGTATGTGATATGACCTTCCAGTCATTATGACTCATGCCCGGGCTTAATTAAGAAGGTCATATCTCCTCTTTCGTCCCTCTGGTGGACATGAGCCCGACTCTACTGTGGGAGTTCTAAATTTTGCCTACCTATTCGCCTACGGTAAAGGGCCTTTAACGAGTACCTGACATCGTACACGTGCTTACGGTTTTTCTACGACCCGGATAAGAGGGCTTCGGCCGGGTTTCGAACCCGCGATCTTGAACTCTGTAGGCTACCACGGTACCTCTGAGCTAGCAGCGCCCTAATAATCATCAATGTTTTTTTGTTTACTCAACAACAATTTCTATTTAAAATTTTATTAAAAATGTCAAAACTCAAAAATCATCTACACAATTTTTGAATTGAGTTTTCTTTTACGTTCCCAGCTAAGTAAAGTTTAGAGGAAGCTACGTAATCGGTCAAAAATTCGATGCGGAGTTTTCAATGGAATTTCCTGTATTCCGACCTCTAGATTCCAAATATGAAGAAAAAAAAGTCTGTCTGTCTTTGTGTCTGTAAACATGATGACACCTAGATTTTCAGCCAAATCGGTCAAAGGGGACAGGACGATTACGGGAGGGGCTTAACACAAAACTAATAATAACTTCCCTTGTAATGAATGTATCGATGTTAATTCAATACTCCATTAGGGCGACACTTATTAATTTTTAGAGGAATCTTTAGAAGGGAAGGGAGGGCTCAGAGGGTAGCCTAAACCCATATACAAATAACTGCCGATGTAATTAATATATCGACATCAAATTTCATATTTAAAGTTAAAACCCAATTTGGACATAACCTGTCAAATTTCAGCCATATAGAGGATTCAGAAGTCGACTAACTGATTTCTAGATCAGGGGGAGAGAGTGAAAACTTAGTAAATTCGTGATGTGAAGTACAATTCGTGTGATTCACCGACGACTTTTTATAAATTTTAGATCCTCATTCATACGAAGTATACGGGAAGTTATGTAATCGGTCAACAATTTGGTGTTGAGTTTTATGACAATTTATATTTGAATCCAGAAGCCTCTAACGGCGACACCTATTGATTTTCAGTCAAATTGACCAAAAGGAAGGGAGGAAACACAGAAAACTCTAATAACTGTAGTTGTAATAAATGTATCGACACATTTCATATGTGAATTTAAAATCCTATAAGGAAAATAGTTATTAATTTCCATCGAAATCGGCCGAAGGGAGAAGGGGCTAAACTCAAAAAACCCAATAACTGCAGATGTAATAAATGTATCGATATGAAATTTCACAAGGAGGACATAACCTGTCAAATTTGAGCAATATTGGGCGAAGAGAAAAGGGGACTTCAGGACTTCTCCCAATAACTGCCGATGTAATGAATTTAACTACACAAAATTCAGTATGAGTATTTAGAAGCCCATACGTAAGTCACCTGTTGAGTATTAGTGCAATTGATCTACTGTTTTTTTTTTTTTGGGGGGGGGGGGGGGGCGAGAAGTACATTGCCGGTGAATCACAGACTACTTTTTAAAATTATGAATGATCTGATTCTTATTTATCTGATTTATTAATTTAGGAGTCCCACACCAGAGTTGGGCTCATGTCCACCAGAGTAACGAAAGAGCGCTCTGGTAGTAGGCGATATGACCTTATTAAACCCTGGGCATGAGTCAGAATTATAAAAGTTTCTGAAAGTGGCTATTTTCGTAAGTCCAATTACCGTAACAACTGTGTTAACTAAACTAACTTTCCATACAGGACAGAACTATCGTTCTAATGTCGTTAGTAGTTAATGTGTTTTCTATTGTCAGTAGTGATAGGCCATTTTAACATTTTTCTTACACCTTTCTCAAGGTCCACTCTCCAGCTTTCTCGTTGGCACATTCAAAATCAAAATAACTGTTTTTTTTAAATTTTTATTTAATTACATTTTTAATTAATTTTTTCTTAGCGAAGTATAGGGGAAGTTATGTAATCGGTTGAAATTTTGATGAGTTTTCAACAGAATTTCATGTTTCCGATCTTTAGGATACAAATATGAAAAAAAAAATCTCTGTCTGTGTGTTTGTGAGGATACCATTCGATAGAATGAATGTATTGACACAAAATTTTAAATGCGAATCCAGAACTTTCTAACTACGAGACCTATTGATTTTCAGCCAAATCTACCAAGTGGAAAGGGGGGATTAGGGGGGAAGCTTAACATAAAAACTCTAATAACTGCCGATGAAATGAATGTATATAAACGAAATTTTATATGTGTGACCAAAACCCTATAAGGACAACACCTATTGATTTTCCGTCAAATCTTGGGGATTTCATAAGTTCGTATAGCTAGGGAAGTAATAATTAATATTTCCTGATTGTCTATGATTGACAGTGAACACGATATCTATTGATACCCAGATGGCAAATGGCGTCGCTCCTTGGCTTCTTTAGGGACGCCCTCTATAGAGAGTCTATGCTTGCTTGCTTATTGAGCTCAAGATCTCAGTACCGATGTCAGGTAGTCCCTAAATGAATAAAAATTTAAGGAAGGCAAAATTTAGGACTCCTATAGTTGAGTCGGACTCACGTCCACCATTGGATATCCCGCAAAATTTAGAACGGTTGGTCACCCTAGTAGATAGGAGATAAGGGGTTGGTGAGGGGTGGTTGGGGGGTGGGGGGGCATAGCAGAGATTACGCTGATGTGGGAGTGACTGAGAGCCACTTGTAGCTGAGGTAGAGAGTGGGGGTGCGCGGACCTTCACAGCGCACCAACGACGTCACCAGATCAGCTGGCCGTCCGCTTTCTGCGTATAAGGCCAGACACGGATCAGCACTCGTGCTGTCAACACTAGTTTGTGTCGTACTATTCTCTCATTTTTGCAAAGACGTAGTTACAAATTATAATTTTTTTTTTTTTAAATTGTTTTTATTTTTATATTATTATTTATTATTTTTTTTCCGGAAACGTGTGTGTGTTGTTGATACAATTTGGTGGATGCTTTGAAAAGTGAAGTGATTCGAAAAGGATGGACCAAACGGCCGACATGGGTCTAGAGCCACAGGCAAGGGCTCGTTCAAACACGTGGCCTCTACCTCGACCTGAGAACTTCATCGAACCGGATGCTGTCGATATGTCAGAGGCTAAGTGTGGAGTCAATCTTCCCGGAGGATCACATGTCAAGAAGAATTCCTCAAGACGGAATGCTTGGGGTAATCTCTCTTATGCAGATCTTATCACACAAGCCATCGGTTCCGCTCCTGAGAAGCGTCTCACCCTCTCCCAGATATATGAATGGATGGTGCAGAATGTCACTTACTTCAAAGACAAAGGCGACAGTAATTCTTCAGCTGGATGGAAGGTAGTACTTTTCTATTTTTCTAGAGTTAAGTGGCGTAGCCAGGGGGAGTCACGGCCACCCTCAGAATGCCCAGTGCCCCCATAAAAGTGTAATCTAGTATACCTAATTAAAAAAAATTATAATATATAAAAAATTCTGGGGGTATTGAGGGTCAGTCAATGATGAAAACACTATTCAAATGCCAACGTTTCGATATATTTCATATCGTCATCAGGGCCTAACAACAACAACCACATTTATTTGGACCAGCAAAATGCTTTACACAAATATATAAAATAGGGTTTAAAAAAGAAAGTCCTGGTACAGTCTATGTTTGAGTCGCCTCCCAGGAGTAGGCGCACCTAGACTGTAGTGTACAGCCCCGGAACAATGCACAAGGGCTTCGTGGTGATTTTTCACTAGCTTCTCAATGTGAGCTGCAAATTGAGGAACTCCCAGTTCTTCGTGGATTTTGTGATTCCTGACAAACCAGGGTGCGTTCGTTGCTATTCGGAGTACTTTATTTTGAAATGTTTGTAGTCGTTTCATGTTAGTGTTGCTGGTACCGATCCAGACTGGACAGGCGTATGTTAGAAGTGGAAGTAGGAGTGTCTTGTATAGCAGAATAGTACATGTGTGTTTGAGTGGCGTGTTTCTGTTTATAAAAGGGTAGAGGGCATTGAGTCGTGAATATGCTAGCTGTAGTTTTCTGTTAATGTGTAGTTTCCATGTGAGTCGTGTATCCAAAAGTCCTCCGAGATAGCGCACACCCTGGTCCTTATGATTCCAGAGAATCGGGAGGTCATCAATTTGCAGCTTGATCTGTTCTTCTATGGAGAATCTGCGGAGAGTGAAAATTTTGGCTTCGGTCTTCCCTGCGTTCAGTTTGAGCCTCCATTTTGAAAACCAGTGAGAAACGTCTGTTAGGGCTTCCTGGAGCTGTTCAATGGCGACGGAGAGGGCACTATGCTGACAGGCTATCATAGGGCCTAACAAAAACAAGACAAACATGGGGGAATCAAGATTGGAAAAATATCATGAGTGATGGTTTAAATTTATATATAGGTACATAAATATACACTCACAACATACACATATCCACATAAATACATATATACTATACATCCATATACATACACATACATATACAAATTGATGAACAACAAGAATACTTACTATGAATATAGATGGTTGAGGAGAAGGCATGAAGGCTGTGAAGTCTTACGTTCAACTAAGGGTACAGAAAGGGTAGAGGGTAACATATAATAAAATATAAAATATAAATATATATATATAATATATAAAGACAACACGACAGACAAACATTACAGTCAATACATTAGAATATAGAAAGCTTCAGTTCTCAGTCAAACGTTATTCGGATTCAAATTACGCAAAAAACGATGTTTCAATGCGGAAACGATGGTAATGAAAAACATGCTTCAATGCAATAATAACTAGTACAAACGTGTCAAGTTGCAATTGCGCTCCCAGTAAGTTGAGCTAGTGAAAGAAGTTTCTCTGTCATGAGGCGGGTAAAATACTGCTGCACATAGAGAATAAAATATTAAAAAATAAAATTATTGCTAAAAAAAAAAAGAAAATTAAGGCATAGTATTTAATTGAGGGTACTTACTACTTACTACTTTTTATTGTATGACTAGACTGATGAAAATTTTAGTTGTGTTGATTATTTTGTTATAACATAATAATATTTTGTGGTACCTGATTGTTAATTATTAAGTTAAAAATTAAACTAAAAATAAGATTGTGAAATGTAAACTATTGTTTTATTATCTCGTGTTGACCGGCTGCACCCCCCCTCCCCGAGAATAATGCTACCTATGCCAATGCATAAATTCGCAAAATAAGAGAATTGAGAAATTTTTACTTTTCCAGAGTTTAAACGTATTTTTACTTCTTCAGCGATGTATAGAAAAAGTTATATACTCAGCCAGATGATGTGATATGTCAGAAAAAAAATTATTCTATATGTCCCGTTAGAATGAATAGATCAACATGAAATTTTATGTTTATCTAGAACCCTATAAGAAGGAAACATAATTTCAGACATATCAACCAAAGCGCTTAACACAAAATTTTTTTAATGGATTCAGAGTCCAATAAGAACGACACCTGTCGATTTTAAATTAAATCGGCCTAAGGAAAATGGGGGATCAGAGGGTGGGAGGGGGGCCTCGACACAATGACCCTAAGAACTGACGATGTAATGAACGTATCCATATGAATTTGTATGTTTATATTAAAAAACCTATCGCCCTGATAATGATTTTCTGCCATATTGGCCAAAGGGAATTAATAATAATAATAGTAATATTTATTTGCGTTAAACCAATACATGGTAATAGGATACGTCAAAAGAATGTATACATTAAGATAGCTTATAGATTAGATGCATAACTACTTGAATCTAACACACCTATGATTAGTAGTAATAACAAAACTATTTAAAAATAAAAATAAAATGAAATTAACGAAAATTGAATAAATAAATTCTTAAAATTTATAATAAGTAGACAGATTTTTCAATTTAATAAAAATTAAGATAACTATTTTTCAAAAAACTCTCCGAAGTGTCTTTATCCCAACGATGTTTCGGATGTTCTTACGTCCCATCATCAGGTCCCAATGTGCGAGATATAGAAAAGAAAAAGAAAACAATATATGAAAAAAAATGTATATATATTAACCAATTATAAATAAAAAAGTCTAAATAAATAAAATTATATAAATGAATAAATAAAACAATAACGCACATTCAACTGACCTTTAAGGTGTGGAGGAACTCTGCCCAGAAAATAAAAATGAAATCTTTGTATCGAATAATGTTTTTGGATATGAAACACGATTTTTTATTGTGATTATTTTATTCTTTTATTTCGTTTTTTCTTTTAATGTAGATGGTATTTCTGAGAGTGACTCTTATAATCAGTAATACCAGTATGAAATGATTTTGAGGGGTAAAGAGATAGAGAGTGTCTGTAAGCGTGGTTGGTATAAGAAAGTCCGCTAATTATTCCGAATCAGGCCTAAATTTTTTTTTTTTAGTGATTCGCATATGAAAACATTAATATTAAGTCGGGGGAAGGAAAAAATAAAATATGTATCTAGTTAAAAAAAATTTATTTCTCAACATAAACGATATAATATGTCAATTAGATATTTTTTGTGTGTGGAGGAACTCTGGCCAAAATTGGTTTATAGATTTTAAATCACATCAGTTTCAGAGAGAGAGAGAAAACTTAGTTGATATGTGCTGGGGAAGTACATTAGGTTAGGTTAGGTTTTATGTCCCATGCCCGGGCTTTAAGTACGAGGTCATATCGCCTACTACCAGAGCGCGCTTTCGTCACTCTGGTGGACATGAGCCCGACTCTACTGTGGGAGTACTAAATTTTGCCTACCCTAAATTTTTATTCATCTAGAGTAGGGGTCTTTAACGAGTACCTGTCATCGTACAGCCTCGGGACTATCGCTCAACGTCCCATCCGAAGGATGGCGTGCTTAAGTTTATTTTACCTCCCAGATAAAATAAACTAAGGGCCTCGGTCGGGTTACGAACCCACGTTCTTAGGCTCAGAAGACAAGCACGCATACCACTGAGCTACCGGCGCCCTCTAACAAATAAGATTTTATTTATTATTGTTTCCAAGATATACGAAGTATAAGAGAAGTTATGTAATTCGATGCTGAGTTTTCAACGGAATTTCATGTTTTCCGACCTTTAAATTGCAAATATGAAAAAAAAAATGTCTATGTGTCTGTGAACTCGATATCTTCTGATAGAATGAATTAGTTAAAGTGAAATTTTATGTGTATATCTAAAATACCAAGAGGACGACAAATATTAATTTTTGGACCAAATCAGCCCAAGGGGGGAGTCAAAACCCTAGAACTCCAATAACTGTCAATGTAATGAATGTACGGACACAAAATTCACAAACTATATAACACAACTTTTTTAGCCCTATTCTTAGATTGGTTTCTATCGGGAGATCGAAAACATAATTGATTATTTCGTGCTGGTGTTTCATTGACGATTTTTTTTTAGTCTCAAGTAAAAATTTCCATTATTATTATTTTTTTTCATAAAATATTATTTAAAAAAATATTTTCATAAAAATCTACTTTTCATTAACTGTAATCGGAGTGTGCATAAGTCAACGAATATAAACTAAAATTATAGTTCAATATAATTGTCTTAGAGGGCGCTGGTAGCTCAGTGGTATGTGTGCTTGTCTTCTGAGCTCAAGAACGTGGGTTCGAAACCCGACTGAGGCTCTTAGTTTATTTTATCTGGGAGGTCAAATAAACTTAAGCACGCCGTACTTCGGATGGGACGTTAAGCGATGGTCCCGAGCCTGTACGATGTCAGGTATTCGTTAAAGACCTCTGCCCCAGGTGAATTAAAATTTAGGGTAGGCAACATTTAGGACTCCCACAGTAGAATCGGGCTCATGTCATGTGGGCATGAGTCATAAAACCTAACCAAACCTAACCTATAATTGTTTTATTAATTCTGTTGCGGAAAAAAACATTGAAACATTTTATTTTGCGACTGTAGCGCTAAATACATTTTGAAAACTATACATTTATCTGATAAATATATATTTAAGTGAGAATTATATACCCAACTGTTTTGGATTGAAAATTTATTGTTTACAAACATCTTTGTTTATGAAATTTCATATCATTTTTTTAAGTTTATAACATAAATCTCAAATTGGTGGGAAAGTTTAAATGTTTCACTATAGTTTTTATTTATTTATAATGGTATATTATCATTGTTTTTAAGCAATAACCCAAAAGATAAGAAATCCAATCTTATGGGGAGTTGATAATTACAGCCTTATCGCATCGTTACGAAAACATAGGCCCTTTGTTCATAAAACAGAAAACATTTGGCCATTCATTTTTTTTTTTGAAAATACTTTATATAAAATTTTTATTTCCAGCTATACGAAGTGTAGCGGAAATTGTATAACCGGGCAAAATTCGATACAATGTTTTAAACGGAATTTCATGTTTTTCAAAAATAAAAAAAAAAAGCTGTCTGTGGATACGATAACTCCGTATAGAACCCTCCAAGGACGACATCTATTAATTTTCAGCCAAATCGGTCAAAGGGAAGGGGGGATTAGGCGGGAGGTTTAGCTCAAAAACTCTAATAACTGCCGTTGTAATGGATGTATTGAGATGAAATTTCTTGTGTATATTCAAAGCACTATAAGGACGAAACATATTAATTTTCAGCGGAATCAGATGAAGGGGAGGGGGGATTTGATGGGACTCAACTCAAGTCTCAATAACTGCCGATGTATTGAAATTATCGACATGAAATTTTATATTTACATTTAAACCCGATAAAGATGGCAACTAATAATTTTCCGCGAAATCGGTCAAATGGATTAGGGGATCAGAAAAAAGGTCTTATCGCCTACCAGTGACTATCAGTCACTACTCCCTCGTCATTCTGGTGGACATGAGCCCGACTCTTCGATGAGATCGTACAGGCTCGGGATCATCGCTTAACGTCTCAACCGTTTTTTTTACCTTCCAGATAAAATAAACTAAGGGCCTCGGTTGGGTTTTGAACATTGAGTTTAGTAAGCAAGCACGCATACCACTAAGCTACCGGCTATCTAAAAAAAAAATTATAATAATAATAAATATATATATAAAGAAGTAGAGGGCGCCGGTAGCTCAGTGGTATGTGTGCTTGGCTTCTGAGCTCAAGAACGTGGGTTCGGAACCCGACCGAGGCCCTTAGTTTATTTTATCTGGGAGGTAAAATAAACTTAAGCACGTCGTCCTTCGTATGGGACGTTAAGCGATGGTCCCAAGCCTGAATGATGTCAGATACTCGTTAAAGACCCCTGTCCTAGGCGAATAAAAATTTAGGATAGGCAAAATTTAGGACTCCCACTGTAGAGTCGGGCTCATGTCCACCAGAGTGACGAAAGAGCGCTTTGGTAGCAGATGATATGACCTCGTAGTTAAAGCCCGGACGTGAGTCATAAAACCTAACCTAACCTAAAATAAAATAAACAGAAGCTCGAGAACCCACAAAACATGTCCGGTTAATTTTCAAAATGTAGTTATTTTAAAATGAAATAGTGTGTAGGATTTTTGTTTTTAAAAATAACTGTACGCGACCTTGGGCAAGGCCGATAGTCCCTCTGGTATGCGACTTAATTTACATGGAATGATGTATTTGTAATTTGTATACTTGGAGCCGCCATGATTGCGCCATGTTTTTATTTTTCAAAAAAAATAAATAAATTAATAAAAAAAAAATTAATCCCCCACTTGTTGACATTTTCCACTCAACGAATAGTATCTGTACTGTACACGTGACTTGGTATAATACCATTGGAGGTCTTGTATTCTCTATTCTGGGGAAGTTAAGTAATCCAAAATTGAATCCAAAAATTTATAAAATGTTGGTGAATCACCAGCAATGTACTTCCCCATAGCGAATTAATCAATTAACGTTTCGCTCTCCCTCCAGAAGCAGTCGACCTTTTGCTCTAATTTTCAATAGTTAACTTACATAGGGGTTCTTAAATCCTCATACTAAATTTTGTGTCGATAAATTCATTACATCGGCAGTTATTAGGAGCCCCCTCCCCGATTTTGGCCGATTTGACTGTCTAATGAATTTATCAACATGAAATCTTATATGAGGAATGAAATGTCTCTGAATAAAAAAAAAAACTAATTATTTTTTTATCAAATAAGGCGAAGAGGAAAAGAAAATAGTTTAGAGAGAGAGTGAGAACTTACGTTGATTACAAATAAGGTGGTTGTCAGTGATTTAAAGAAATCATTTTGTGACTAATAAGGTTTGACATTGACAACAAAAACTGAAAATTGTTAAAATTTTCGGATTTTCAGGATCGAATGAACTCAACCTAGAATATCTGTCCGGTTCTATAAACTTCCTCTTTACAATTTACAGTTGAGGAAATCCTTGTAAAATTACATTTTGTAATTTAACTATTTTGTAATTTTTAAGTGAATAAGTAACTAACATGGCGCCAGTGACTCACTAACTTTTTTCTGTATTTTTATTTATTATTGTTTCATTTTTATTTTTATATGTTATTTTTATCTACCATTTTATCAATAAAATGTAATCATTTTTCAGAATATATTTAAGAATACATTTCAAGAAGTAAAAATAAAAAAAATAAATGATTAGGGAGGTCGAGAACCTTTAAATGTAACTCTAGTGTGTATTATGTCTGTATGTTGATATATTATCGTGATACAAAACATAATTTTAAGTTTTATTAAGTAGGTATGTATGTACGAAAACCAAGAGCCCTCGAATGACACGTATTAATTTACAGCCAAATCGACCAAAGGAAAGGGGGGGGGGGGGGGGGGGGAAGCCTAACACTAATGCTCTAATAACTACCCATGTGATGAATGTATCTATATTAAATTTCATATTTGATGTCATAACCTAATGAGGACATAACCTGTCAAATTTCAGGGATATCGACTGAAGGGAAGGGGGGATCAGAGGGAGGGCTCAGCTCAAAAACCTCAATAACTGCCTATGTAATAAATGTATCGACATTAAATTTCATATTTGAAGACAAAATCTTATGAGGACATAACCTGTCAAATTTCAGCGATATCAACTGAAGGGAAGGGGGAATCAGAGGGAGGGCTCAGCTCAAAAACCTCAATAACTGACTATGTAATAAATGTATCGACATTAAATTTCATATTTGATGTCATAACCCAATGAGGACATAACCTGTCAAATTTCAGGGATATCGACTGAAAGGAAGGGGGGGATCACAGGGAGGGCTCAACTCAAAAACCTCAATAACTGCCGATGTAATAAATGTATCGACATTAAATTTCATATTTGAACATAAAACCCAATGAGAACATAACCTGTCAAATTTCAGCGATATCGACTGAAGGGAAGGGGGGATCAGAGGGAGGGCTCAACTCAAAAACCTCAATAACTGCCGATGTAATAAATGTATCGACATTAAATTTCATATTTGAACATAAAACCCAATGAGAACATAACCTGTCAAATTTCAGCGATATCGACTGAAGGGAAGGGGGGATCAGAGGGAGGGCTCAACTCAAAAACCTCAATAACTGCCGATGTAATAAATGTATCGACATTAAATTTCATATTTGAACATAAAACCCAATGAGAACATAACCTGTCAAATTTCAGCGATATCGACTGAAGGGAAGGGGGGATCAGAGGGAGGGCTCAACTCAAAAACCTCAATAACTGCCGATGTAATAAATGTATCGACATTAAATTTCATATTTGAACATAAAACCCAATGAGAACATAACCTGTCAAATTTCAGCGATATCGACTGAAGGGAAGGGGGGGATCACAGGGAGGGAGTTATATGCTGATTTCAATAAAAATTTCAAATATTACGATCCCCTGATTCCAAAAATGAAAAAAAAAAAAATAATAATAATCTGTCTATGTGTCTGTGTGTGTCTGTAAACACGATAACTCCCAATATAATTAATATATCGAGAAACAAATATATAATGTATCCAGAACCCCATAACAACTTCACCTATTGATTTTCAACCAAGTCGGTTTAAGGTGAGGAAGGGATTAGGGTGGGGGATCGATACAAAAACTCTATTAACTCCTGATGCAATGAATGTATCGATACAATATTCAGTATGAGGATTCATAATTCTTTATTTAAGTCAAATATATATTTTTAGCTCCAATCTGACGATTTTTTTTTAGGTTGACATAGAATTAGAAACATTCATAAACTTGTTTTCTCAATGGTTGGCACCGTCTGCCCTTGACGAAACATTATTATACATATATAAATATATATCTTGTTTTTGTAAACTTCCATGAACTCTATGTGATGAGAAGGACAGAACAACTGTCTTGTCTGGAGAAAGAGGAGACGGCTATGTAGTCAGTTTAACAACTAAAAATGTACATTTTTTTCAAATTTGACTTTTAAAATAGGATTCGATGGGGTATATGTCGGGGTACGTGGAAAACCACTGACCTCCACAGTCAAACCATCCATCTATTTCGCTTTGTACATGACAACACAATTCTTTGTACATACTCATACTGGTATATAACATGTTTTTGTACATATTCACTGTTCAAATGTACATAATTTTGTCTATTTATCTGCGGAGTTTTCTTTATAAATTCCAGTAATGATAATATTTATAATTAAGCACGTTAGTAACCGAATCTCCGCCTATGTACTTTCCCAAAACGAACTAATCAATCAACTTTTCTCTAATAAACTTTCGCCACCGAAACTTTTACACCTAGGGACCTAAGCATCCATTGCTCCCTTCCCCTGGAAGAGCTGGGCTTCCACCTTATTATATTACCTGTATGTTTATACTACCTGAACCAAGTTCTTCATAGAGTGCTCAGTCTCCCAGTTTCCTTAATGAACCTGAGAATGCTCTCATAGTCCAATCTTCTAAAGTCCTCCTCTGCGATTACATCTCAACCAAAGATGCGGAATCTCGTTCGCGCATATCCCGAGCAGATGCCCAGGAAGTGTGCCGCCGTTTCGTCTTCTTCCCCACATCTATCGCAGGTAGGACTGTCCTTGACTCCTACAGTGTGTAGGTGTCTATTGAACGGACCATGTCCTGTGAGAACTCCAGTCAGTTGTCCTCTCAGGAACAACTTCGACTGCCTGCATGTGGTCTTTTCTCTCCATGTACACACCTTAGTCCATTCTTTAATCCGGGTTCGGTATGTCTCCCGAGATATTCCCAGCACCGGCTCTGGCCCCATAAAGGGCTTACTTGAACCTTCCTTGGCTAGTCGGTCTGCCTCTTCGTTTCCCTGGATCCCCGAGTGCCCGGGAACCCAGTGGAGTCCAATCTACTTGTAGTTTCCTTGGTTGTTTAACTGATTTTCGCACTCCCTTACCAACTTTGAACTGATTTCTGCGCTGGCAAGTGCTTTGAGTTCTACTTGACGCGCATTCCAGGTTCGCCATAACCTCCGCTTGAAATACCGTAGCATGGGATCCCAGCGGGATGACGGCCTCCACCTCCAGACTCGGGATCCATACACCCCCTCCTGTGAGTCCTGTGTCCTTCTGTCTAGAACCGTCGGTAAAGCATCGTATATGCTTCCCAGTAACTTCTGTCGCTTCTTGCTGTGCTCTCTCTCTACTCCTGATAGTTACTGCATACTTCCTATTTACGTTGGTGCGCTGTACCATCTCATCTTTTCTCCATCTAAATATAGGGTCTATTTCGCTTAATACTTCTTTGATTCAGGAGTGTCCCCCTCTGAACGCCCTATTCCACTCTCCTTTAGCCTCAAGGCTGCAGCAGGTATTCATTGCTGAAGACACTTACATCCAGAGGCTCAATCCCTACTATCATAGCCATAGCAGCCTCCGTTTGCGCTAATTTTCACTAGAGTTTTTGTGTTAAACCTCCCCCTAACCCCCCCTTCCCTTTAGTCAATTTGACTGAAATTCAATTGGTGTCATCCTTAGAAAATTCTTGATTCACATATAAAATTTCGTGTCAATAAATTCATTATATCGGGGGTTATCGTCATACAGACATACATTCAAACTGATTTTTTTTTATATATTTGGAATCTGGAGGTTAGAAAACATGAAATTCCGTTGAAAACTCAACATCGAATTTTCAACCTATTACATAACTTTCCCTATACTTCGTACAGCTAGAAGTAATAAATTGAAATTTTTAATGATTTTAGAATATGATTTGCTACAGTTTTCGTGATTCCGTAGGTGAATACAAATTTAGGGTAGGCAAAATTTAGGACTTGTACAGTAGAGTGGGATATGATTTGCTACAGTTAAATCCTGGGCATGCATCACAATAACTAACTAGTTTTGATCAGATGTTATAGTTTGCTGCTGAGACCTAGATATTTAACTCGGCATTTTGTCCAACTCATCAGAAAACTCGGCAGAAATTGCTAATGAAGGCATGTTATTTTTCTTGTTTGTCGTGGGAAACTGGGAGATAGAAACGAATTTCTCCTTTATAATTATTTGCAGAGATGTATACCTTCATTTATAATAATTCACTACTTATAACAATAATTATTGTTAATTGAAATAATATATTAAATTAATGAAACAATTCACTAATATTACAGTCAGGTTTTGTGACTCATGCCCGGGCTTCAACTATGAGGTCATATCGCCTACTACCAGAGCGCTCTTTCGTCACTCTGGTGGACATGAGCCCGACTCTACTGTGGGAGTCCTAAATTTTGCCTACCCTAAATTTTTATTCACCTGGGGCAGAGCTCTTTAACGAATACCTGACATCGAACAGGCTCGGGACCATCGCTTAACGTCCCGTCCGAAGGACGGCGTGCTTAAGTTTTTTTTACCTTCCAGATAAAATAAACTAAGGGCCTCGGTCGGGTTTCGAACCCACGTTCTTAAGCTCAGAAGGCAAGCACGCATACCACTGAGCTACCGGCGCCCTCACTAATATTAATATTAAATTTAGTTATTATTTTGTTATAATGGAAACCTACAAGTTTTTTTTACTTTTATGGTATAAGGAATCGTGGGAAAATCCGAGATAGAGATTTCAATAAATTTTCACACTTCAAGGCCTCAGAATATGTTTAGATCATTTCAGCGCTGATGTCTGTCAAATCGTGTTTATTTGGTTTGTGGGCGCTATAACTGAATAAACGATTTGTAGCTATTAACTTGAAATTTTGTATGAGGGAGTCATTTCGAAGCTTAAAGTATATTTTACAAGTTGTGTTATAAACAAAAATTGTTTCAATGAAATGTTGTAGAGCCACATTATATACGAAATGAGTTTTTGTAGGTTACGGATTGCGAAATACATGCAAGAACAGTACAAAATCTGTCTCTGTGAACACGATAACTTGCGATATAATGAATGTATCTACACGAAATTATATATATGTGTATCCAGAACCCATAAGGGCGACGTTGATTTGAGCCAAAGGGATAAAAAGAGAAGATCAACAGCCAAAACAATCGATTAGTTTTTTGAGGGAGAGCGAACATTTATTAATTCGCGCTAAGGATATACATTACTTTTGACTGACGGACTATTTTTTTTCTCTATAAAAGAAAATATATTTGATATTTTAATATGAAATAATACATAGGTTAACCTGAATTGATTAAACCCAGCACGAATTAATCAAATACGTGTTCGCTCTCCCTCTAAAGTCAATCGACCTAAAACTCAATATTTGACTTATTAGTGGCTTTTGAATCCTCATACTAAATTTCGTGTCGATACATCGACAATTATTAGAGTTTTTGAGTTATGCCTCCTACTAATACCCCCTTCCTTTCAGCCAATTTTGCGGAAAATCAATAGTTGTCGTCCTTAGAGGATTTTGTATACACATATACAATTTCGTGTCGATACATTCATTACGTCGGAAGTTATAGTGTTCACGATAACATTATTTTTTTTCATATATGGAGTCAGGAAGTCAGGAAATTTGAAATTTCGTTGAAAACTCCGCATCGAATTTAAGATTACATAATTTTATGTATACTTGGTATAGGATAAGTAAAACTTGTGATTACATGTTGAACGTGCTAATGTGTATTTGTTTTATGTAAGGTTAATGGTAACATTGAATGACGATTTGACACGAAACAATATATTTTGAAGGTTATTACACGTTTAACATACCCACAGTCTTTTTTTTAAACCCGAGGGCAAACCTTCTATTCTTAGCATAAACAGACATGATTCAAGATCTATTTGTAATGCTATTTGTTAAGTCGTGGCTCAAGATGGTAGCAATACCCAAATTACTCCCTCTATCTTACTAATAAATTAAGTAAATAAATAAAGAGACAGCGTTTGTTTCATGTTCGGGTTAATCTTAAAAACTACTGGTTCAAATTTCAATATATATTTTTCTATATGAATGCCTTACGTTTCCGCGTTGGCTTTATTTTTTAAAGGAAATATTTGATTATTGTGTATATAGTATCGATAGGCGTAATCTCTTTTTATGTTTCTGAAGTCGCTATATGGAAAGCTTATTAACAAGTGTTTGTCCCTGTTTATTGTGTTGTGTTTTCAATTTCTTTTGGCATAAATGTCAATTCAACTTTCTATAAATATATTCTGTTACTTTACGTTAATTAAGTGCTTTGATATAAATCATCATTATCTTTAATCAGAATTGAAAGCACTTTAAGGACTTATCTATGTTGTTAGTTATCGCCTACTACCAGAGCGCTCTTTCGTCATTCTGATGGTCATGAGTCCGACACTACTATGGGGTCATCCGAAGGACAGCGTGCTTAAGCTTATTTTACTTCCCAGATAAAATAAATAAACTAAGGCCTAATTTCGAACCCACGACCTTGAGCTCAGAAGGCAAGCACGCCTGCCACTGAGCTACCGGCACCCTCTTACCTATGTTCTGCTGGGGGAAAAGTTGTTCTACTATAAGTTAATAGTTTGATTTTAGGTTTGCATTATTTATCTGACTTTATGAAAAGTATTAGAAGTTATAACACCTTGTTTTGGTGCTAAAGAAGTAAAAGAAAGAAACTTTATGCCAACGAATAACGATGGGTACATATACGCCTGCTTAGAGTTACCAACCTGTGTAAAGTTACTAACCTGCTTGAAGTTACTAACCAATTAAAAGTTACTAATCTGCTTAGAGTTACTAACCTGTGTAAAATTACTCCGAGAGAAGCCGGGTTATATATATTTTGTGAAATAGACAATATTTTTTAAAAAAAGATACATTTTTCCTTATTTTTTAGTTACGTCATCGATCATAAATTCGATGCGGAATTTTCAACGGAATTTTATGTTTTCCGACCTCTAGATTGCAAATATTAAAAAAAACCAATATGTGTGAATGACGCGGTACTCAAGAGAATTGTTGTGTAAACACTTGATTGAGTTTCAAAAATTTGCTGTCGTGCACTGATTTTGATTAAAATTTGTTTTTATAATGTTACAATAAGAAAATTAGTATGGGAAATTAAACTTTCAAATTTATTGTTCTTCAATTTCTTTTATACATGAAATTATAGGTTTGTGATAGCTAAATTAATTATATTTTTTTAGATTTACACTGCTATATTATTTCCTTTTACCACAAATTTTATTTATTATATCAAATTCAAGCTATCGAAGCATCTTAACAGAATTGTTTTTCTTACCATAAATGTTCCTTATTAAATTTGCAATCACTAATGTTCCATGAGATTTGAGGTAAGTACAATTAGAACCATCTTATAGCGCCTCAATTATTGTAAAATACATATTTCATATTAGAGTTATTGTGACTCATGCCCGGGCTTTCAATACGAGGTCTTATCGCCTACTGAGCCCGACAATGCTGTAGGAGTCCTAAATTTTGTAAAAACCAAAATTTTTATTTATCTAGGGTAGGAGGTCAATAACGAGTAGCTGACGTACAGGGTCGCTTAACGTTCCATCCGTTGAATGATGTGGTCAAGGCTTTTGAACTTTTCTAATAATAAAACATTAGGGTTTCGAACCCGCGATTTTAAGATATTTCAAAGTAATTAATTAAATTGTACCTCATGACATTGAATTAATAATTGGTTAAAAGTTAATAAATATTTTATCATTTGAGAATTTATCGAACATTCAAATCACGATGGCATGTGATGTCTCGCACTCACTTTTATCGGTGTGAACTGATAAAAAAAAGTACGAATTTCTTATCATAGCCGAGATTATTTTGTTTTTGGCTTTCGAAATAAAGGAAACAAAATGAATATAGGTATTTAGTTTAAATTTTACATATGTTTATTTATTAGTTTTGTATGAAATTATTATCTCAAGGTTATTTTTATTTAAGCATTGACTTAACCTGAAAGTCTACTACTCATAATATCCAGTTGATAAAATAAATTAAAAAATAAATAAATTAAAAATAAATAAAATTCTGACTACGAAAAAAAGTCAGATGTAACCCAAGCCAATCGACCATTTGGGCTAAAACTCGATACTTGACTTTTTTTTTTTTTTTTTTTTTTTTTTTTTTTTTTTTTTTTTTCCCGTTTTGGCCTTATGATCAATGCATATCAGCCAAGGCACTAATGAGGTACAAATTTGGCAAGGATGGATTAAATAAGTTAATTTAGACATTTTGCAAGAGGGAGGACTGAAAAGAAGGGACTAAATAATTTTACAAGTGAAGATGTAGTTAGCATTAAATTTGGAGTAACTATAAAACTATACTATTTGCGGAAATAAAACTAAAAAGAGCGTCTAGGATCTCAATATTTTTAACTCTACTAATTATTAATCTGATATCGGTTGGTAGAGGGACACGATGGGATATTAAGGTATGAAATAGCTGGTCTCTGTGGAGGGCAGTTAGTGGACAAGCTAACAAGACATGATTGGAGTCAGCTGGAGTGAGTC
This sequence comes from Aradus depressus, assembly GCA_963662175.1. Taxonomy (NCBI): domain Eukaryota; kingdom Metazoa; phylum Arthropoda; class Insecta; order Hemiptera; family Aradidae; genus Aradus; species Aradus depressus. The sequence goes on along the minus strand of OY759225.1, from coordinate 19,910,942 downwards.
CGTCGCAGCTACAAAAAGGATGATCTAAAATTTTGATTTTATGAAGGTGGAATGGTAATCGGTTGTGGTTGAGTCTAAGGCGGCAAATGGAAGTGAAGAAGTGTCTGGTTCGATTATGGTGGTGGAACCATGGCTGGGAAGGGATAGAAGGCTGGATCCTGGTGAAGAAGCTCCCCTTCATGTTCTTCATTGCGTCGTATTCTTTCTGCCATAGCAGCATCGATGCTCCTTTGATGTGTGAATTGATGTCTGAGGTTGTCAAGAGGTCCATGAGACTCCCTGACTCGGCCGCCTCCTTGGCCAGCCTGTCAACTAGATCGTTGTACTTGTTGCCACTGTGACCCTTGATCCACATCAGATATACGGTAGTGTTGGTCTTGGACAGAGAGATCAGTAGCTGAATGATTTCAAACAAAAGAGGATTGTCGATCTTCAAGGGGTTTCTGAGAGCTGTTAAAACGCTGAGACTGTCGGATAGTATAATGGCATGCTCCAAAGGTCGGCTGTGGAGATACTTGAGCGCCTCTCTAATGGCAAGACTCTCGGCTGAAAATATTGTAGAAATGCGATTTAATTGGATTTGCCTTGAATATTTATTGTGGGGGTCCAGAAAAGCAGCTCCAACTCCTCTCTGGGATTTAGAACCATCGGCGTAAATGGTAGTAACAACAGGGGTAAATCCCGCTTCAAAACAGTTCTGAACGAACTCAGGGTATGGAGTCAAATCACTTTGGTCTGTTATAACATTAGCTTTATGAAGACGGCTCTCCCATGAATATGAAACACTTGTATCCTTGCTGGAGATATGACTTCCCAGAGTCAGATGTTTAAGTCGCACCAACTGTTGGATTAGGATGGGAGGACGTTTGTGTTGCCAGGTAGGTGATGTATTGACCAGATAAGTCAGTTGGTCTAGAGAAGGGATCACTGGAGCATTTGGTTTATTTAGGCGTTTGGATAAAAATTTACCTGCCAACAGATTTCGTCTCAGATGTAACGGCATCACCTTAGCCTCTGCCAGTAAAGTATTAGTTGGAGTGGACAGCATAGCACCGAGGCAGCATCTTATAGCTTTAAACTGAAGTCTATCCAAGCGGGCTAAATGTGTCTTTGCTGCATCTCCGTAAAACATACTGCCGTAGTCTATTCGGGACAGGACTAAGGCTCTGTATAACATAATACAAATGCTGGGGTGAGAGCCGTATTTGATTTTCGAGACACATCGTAGTATGTTTAAAGCCTTCTCGCACTTCTCCTCCAAGTAGAGAATATGTTGTCTCCACAAGAGCTTACGATCAATAATTACTCCGAGGAATTTGCAAGAGAGAGAGGATCTTATTTTGTAACACCCAAGTTTTAAAACATCTGGGAAGTCTATTTTTCTACGACGAGTTAATAGCATGGCAGTACTTTTTTCTTCAGATAAGGAAAAACCCATTGTCTTGTTCCACTGAGAAAGCAGCTCAAATGTTGGCTCGAGTTCATTGATGGCTCCATCTACAGTTTTGTGGGAAGTGTATATTGTTATGTCATCTGCAAATTGTGATATTTTGACAGTTGGAGATGAAAGTTTCTGCAGAGAGGATGAGTAAAGTGAAAAGAGAAGAGGGCTGAGGACGGCACCCTGAGGGAGGCCGAGATGAACACAGCGTGGACCGTGAAGTTCATTGTTTAACTGAATGTAAAGAGTCCTCTTTTTTACAAGGTTTATAGAAGATTGAATTATTCTTCCAGGTATACCCATTTGCAGCATGATCTCTTTCAGAATGTTAATATTCACACAATTATAAGCATTTGTAAGATCCAGGAATACTGCTAATGTTAGTTTACTCTCTGAGAAAGAGCTGTATGTATCGGAGACCAAAGTAGAGATATTGTCGAAAGTGTTATGAGATTTCCTGTAACCGTGCTGGAAGTCGGGAAGCAAATTATTCTTTTCAGTCCACCACTCAAGTCTGGCTTTAATCAGTCTTTCGTATGTTTTAAGGAAGCAGGAGGATAAAGATATAGGTCTATATGAAGAGGGCTCATCAGCAGGTTTCCCTGGTTTTAAGATGGGGATGATCACTTGAATCGCCCACTCCGGAGTTTCCTTACCATGCATCCAAATATAATTAAATATACGAAGGAGGCAGTGCTTGGCAATAGTTGGTAGATGATAAATCATAGGGTAATGGATGCGATCGTATCCAGGAGCAGTGTTGGAGTTAGATTTGATGGCAGCTTCTAGCTCATCCATGGTGAATGGGCCATTAAATTCCACTTCTTCGTCGATGGCTATGTTACTGCATATAATGTTCTCAGCAACAGACGGTGGAGCCTGAAGATCTATAAAGTCTTCAAGCCATTGAGTGTTAGATGAAGGGCGTGAGATGGCAGAACCTTTCATTTGTCGGATTTTCTTCCAAACCCATCCAATATCTGATTCTCTGCTCAAAGAATTGCAGAACCGAACCCAACTTTCTCTCTTTTTTTCCTTGAAAAATTTCCTACAGACAGCTGTGGCTTTCTGAACTGCCAGGTAATTGTTCATGGTCGGTTGTGCTTTATATTTCCAAAAAGTGTTTTGTTTTTTTTCCCACTCATGTTGACAGCTGTCATCCCACCAATGCTTGGGGACGCGTTTCGTGTTTCTTTGGGGTATTGTAGAACTCAATTTCTGAAGTGGAATGCTTTTGCTAGCTGCTCGATTGATGATATCAACTAGATCCTGATAACATGCAGGAGAACTAGATTGAACAAGGAATTCGATATTTTGTGTGTAACCATTCCAATCCGCCTTGTTGATGAGCCAGCGTTGTAGAGGAAGAGATGGGTTGTCGATCCGAGCCGAATCTATCTGCAGATGAACGAGGAGGGCGAAGTGATCAGAGCCAATATGGTCGGGGAGGATGGACCAAGAACAAGATGGAGCCAGACTAGCTGAGAGAAGGGAGAGGTCAGGGGCTGAGGGCTGCCGACCTGGTCTAGTTATAAGGGTGGGGGAGCCGTCGTTAAGAAAACACAAGTTGTACTGATCCATGAGGTGGAGCAGCACCAATCGGACACACTCAGAGACTGGTTTGGCTTGACATAAATCGAGGCTATTGTTAACCATCCTCTAGGAAGCAGAGCTTTTATGGCGGAGATCTGAAGGATGTCTTCAAAGGGATTGGAAATTGGTATAAGGACAAAAGAGATACTCTTATGGAGAAGAACGGCGCTGCCTCCATAGCCGTCCTGTCTGTCGTTGGAGATAAGTTCGTAGTCAGATATCTTGAACCCATGGTTAGGCGTCAACCATGTCTCAGATAATATTGCTACATCGATTCGCTCTCTGCAAAGAATGAGTTCAAGAGAGTTCCTGTTAGAGGAGAATGAGCGGATATTCCACTGTAGAATACGCATAGAGGAATTCGAAGCAAGATCTGTAGAATGAGAACTACAAGAATAATTCTTATAGTTATTCATGGAAATATACAGGATTATAATTTATGATAGAATAAAGGTAAAAAAAAGCCTCTACACTGAAAATTAGATAATAGAAAAAACTTAATAAATATCCACATTGTCGGGCAAGAGAAATATAAAGCCGACCTGAAGAAAAGTCGCCAAGGAACATTGACAAAAAATTATTACAAATTAATACATCAAAGTGTTCCGGACTGAATAATAGAGAAAAATAAATAAATAACATAGAGAAATAAAACAAATAGAAAAACAATTGACTTTGAACTAGATAGAAAATGTTTGAGCAGACTATTTGCAAAAAGATTATAAGAGATTTACTGTTCCATAGACGAGCAGCTATTTTGAATATTTTCATATTTTTTACATATACTATCAGCAGATTGATTTTTATCTACTAGATTGAACAAAACATAGCCGAGATATTCAACCATTTTTTCATGGGGCATCGTTGGATCTGCCTTCAATGTTTCTATCAATTTCATGAAGATAGAAATATATTTTTCTACTTGGGTAGACCGGTGAGGATTCTCAGAGATGGGCTGTATAGGATGTGGATGGGTGACGGGGAGGGGCTGGGGCTGGGATGGCTGCTGCACTCTGGTGTTCCGTGGACGGAACCTCGTTACATGTCTGCTTCCGCCACTGCCAAGCATAGGAAATTCTCCATCTGATTTGCTGGGTGGAAGATAATCTTGGGGGAGGTTACTTAAAATTTGAAATTTATTGGTTACAATGTCAACATAAGTTGGGTCGGAGAATTTTTTTTCATTGTCTGATTTTCTTTTGAGAAGAACCGGGCAATGTTTGTCATTACTCAAGTGCTGGCCTTGACAATTTGCACAGACGGGTTGGCTCTGAAGGGAAGGACAATCTTTGATGAAATGATTCTGGCCACAGTGGAGACAGCGGTGGCCGCTCCGACATTGGTTGGCCGAGTGGGAGAAACGTAGACATTTGAGACATTGTCTGACGGGGGGGACGTAGGCCCGGACCGGACACCGCGCCCCGTAAATGTTTACATAGTCAGGGATGGCTTGACCCTCAAATGTGACAAAACAAGTTTGGAGGGGGGTGTATACACTTTTATCACCAATCTTCTCAGTTCTGGTGAGCCTCCTAACGTTGAGAGGCTTCACTATTGTCTTCATGACAGATAGTAGTTCCTGTTCACAGAGGCAGGGGTCTACATTCCTAATAACTCCAGTTCTTGTGGTAAGGAACTCGGGAATATAAGCGAATCTTTCAGAATTATTAAACACCTCGTGGGCAACTAGCGCGTTGGCCGCACAAGCGCTACGAGTTTCCACCTTAATTCTGTTCATACCTGTACAAGATATGTTTATGATATCACTAAAACTGATATCTGTGTATTTACTCATCCATTTTCCAAACGTCATTCGATGTAATTTTCCTATGTTTTTCTCAATGCCCTCAACAAACAGGAAGTAAGGACCTTTATCAATAGCAGAAAAGCGATTTTTAATCATACGATTTCGAAATTCCTGATTTTTTTTATTTTTCTCTTCTTCAGAGGTGATGCTTGTAGTATCACGTACGAACACTTTGGCTGCATTCTGAAGGCTGTCACAGTTTTGCCGTTTGTTGGTCATCTTAGTGTTATCTCCTATATTACTTACTACTTGTAAACCGTTTTCTATATTGTTACAACTGTCCTTATTTTTTTCATTAATATTATTCTCATTAGGATTTTTATATGTATCGGGGGGTCTCCCCCCACTGGAGGATTCCATATCTAAATTCTAGGAGCTATATACATACAAAAATATTGTCCTAATAAAGAAAATAAAAAAAAAAAAAAAAATTAGAGATCTCGTAATAAATGAACAATGTTAAATTAGTCTTGTCTGGGTTGACAGAGCAGGAAAGTTTACATACAGTATTCCTCAGGAGCAGGATCTTCATACACTAAGAATTGAACACAAACTATCACTTATTACGTTATCGTTAGTTTAATTATTTAAACAAAAGTTAATTTTTTTTTTTTGTTTTTTGTTTAAACATAACCTATAACCTACTGTACGCTACTAGAGCTGGACACCATATAAGGATACTTGACTTAACAAATGACTTCTGAATCCTCATACTAAATGTATCGATTCATTCATTGCATTGATAGTTAATAGGTTGTATAAGTCGAGCCCCTCTTCTCTGTTCTCTCCCTTCCCTTCGGCCGATTTCGCCTAAAATGAATAGGTGTCATCTTTGTGGGGTTTTGGATACACATATAATATATCATGTCGATACATTCATTACATGGGCAGTTATTGAGATTTTTGTGTTGAGGCTCCCCCCAATCACTCCTTTTCATTGCGCCGATTAGTCTGAAAATCGATAGGTATCGTTCTTAGAGAGTTTTGGATTCACATATAAAATTTCATGTCGATACATTCTTTACATGAGCAGTTATTGGGATTTTTGTGTTGAGGTTCCCCCCAATCCCTCCTTTCCATTGCGCCGATTAGTCTAAAAATCGATAGGTGCCGTCCTGTCTAAAAATCGATAGGTGCCGTCCTTAGAGAGTTTTGATTACACATACAAAATTTCATGTCGATACATTCATTACATGGGCAGTGAGTGAGATTTTTGTGTTGAGGCTCCCCACAACCCCTCCTTTTCATTGCGCTGATTAGTCTGAAAATTGATAGGTGTCGTCCTTAGAGAGTTTTGATTACACATACAAAATTTCATGTCGATACATTCATTACATGGGCAATTATTGTGATTTTTGTGTTGAGGCTCCCCACAATCCCTAACTTCCATTTGGCCGATTAGGCTAAAAATCGATAGGTGTCGTCCTTACAGAGTTTTGATTACACATACAAAATTTCATGTCGATACATTCATTACATGGGCAATTATTGTGATTTTTGTGTTGAGGCTCCCCACAATCCCTAACTTCCATTTGGCCGATTAGGCTAAAAATCGATAGGTGTCGTCCTTACAGAGTTTTGATTACACATACAAAATTTCATGTCGATACATTCATTACATGGGCAGTTATTGTGATTTTTGTGTTGAGGCTCCCCACAATCCCTAACTTCCATTTGGCCGATTAGGCTAAAATCGATAGGTGTCGTCCTTAGAGAGTTTTGATTACACATACAAAATTTCATGTCGGTACATTAATTTTCTTGGGAGTTATCGTATTCACAGACACGGGCAATTGTTTTTTTACTTCCCCAGCTCAAAAATTCGAAGCTTAGTTTTCAACGGAATTTCATATTTTCACACAAAAACTCATATATTTTTATTTTTATTTTACAAATATATATTTACAACTGTATAAAAATGGAATACAACAAACAAATATGCTAAAAGAGAGAGATAATTGCAATGTCAAGAGGGGAGAAATCACCCATTGGTGACACTCTCTAGTCATTTGTAACTAATTACAGTCACTGCTGCTGCTAAGGAGGTCTCTAGGCTATTGTCGTTTAAGCCGTCGTTGGGGAAGTATGTCAGAATGGAGGACACGGACTAGAGGATTATTGTGGGATCTAAGAAGGGAAAATAATTTTTTTTATTTGGATTCGACTATCGGTGACAAAATGTACGTTAAGGTCAATGTGAAGAGTTTTGTTGGAGACATAATAAGGAGCATTAGCTATTTTACGAAGGATTTAGGATTGAAAGGATTGGATGCGCTGGAGATTTGAAGCCTTGGCAGAACCCCAGTTATTCATAAGTCCACTTAGGTTTGAGTATTGCGTTGTATATAAGTCGTTTTGTTTTCATAGTTAATCTGGATCTTTTGTCTAGTAGTCTTAGTAACTGTTTATATCGTCTGTTCATTTCTTGTCTTTTCAGTCTCTTGTGAGGATTCCAAGTTAATCGTTTGTCGAGTATGAGGCCTAGATATCGGACTTCGTTTTTTAAAGAGATGGGATTGTTATTAAGGTACATTAGAGGGCAGGTATATTTTCGACGAAGGGTAAAGACGATGTGAACTGACTTCTTGTGAACGATATAAAATTCAAATAAATAAAACATAGCTTTTAACAATTAAAAAAAAATATATATTATTCTTAATGTAATATTATTTAATATATATAAATATTATTGTACTCTAATTCTTAACGCCATTACTATGTAGAGCATGATATTATTGTTGTTATTAATGTTGAAAAGGGTCTTGTGAAGTTGTGGGCTGGTCGGTGCTTCTCCCAGGTACTTTTTTCCGACTTGTCTGAAGGCTGGTCACTCCATAAAGATCATAGCTACAATCTTTTATAAGTTAGAACGCTCAAAAAGTTCCCATTACACGAACAGACATCAGCGTTCGAAACGGTCAGAAGGGCGGACATATTGTGAAATCGATGGCGCTAGTAGCTCAGTGGTATGTGCTTGCTTACTCGAGTACTGAGTTGTATATCAGTCGTTTTGTTTTCAAAGTTAATTTGGATCTTTTGTCTAGTTGAGTAACAGTTTATGTCGTATGTTCATTTCTTGTCTTTCAGTCTCGTGTGAGGATTCCAAGTTAATCATTTGTCAAATATGAGACCTCCGTTGAAAACTGAATATCGAATTTCTGACCGATTACATAACTTCACGGGATATAATAATAAATGTCATATAACTGCCTATAATATATATTATTGATCTGAATAATATTTTGAGTAGGTCTGTCGATTAGTCTGACGCTGCTGTAAAGTGACGCCATAGATCTTATCACGTATGGAGGAAGGTTACGGGGCATTAAGAAAAGGTTATCGCTTGTGTGTTTTTTAGTATTATCTTTCCTCTTCGTTGTTGTGTTATTATTCTGTTGATTAGATGAGCAGTCATATGAAATTTTGTTCTCATTTAATTTTTTTTCCTATGATTTATGAACGCTGGAGACCAACCGGATGTACGACGTAGTTGACAATATGTTTGGGTTAAATTTACTAAGCTCATTGCTCATTGATCTATTACTTGTCCAATGTATGTTAAGTATAGGGAAAGTTATGTAATCGACCAGAAATTCGATGTTGAGTTTTCAGTGGAATTTTAGGTTTAGGTTTTATGACTCATGCCCGGGCTTTAACTACGAGGTCATATCGCCTACTATCAGAGCGCTCTTTCATCACTCTGGTGGACATGAGCCCGGCTCTACTGTGGGAGTCCTAAATTTTGCGGGGGTCTTCAACGTCGTACAGACTCGGGACCATCGCTTAACGTCCCATCCGAAGGACGGCGTGCTTAAGTTTTTTTTACCTCCCAGATAAAATAAACTAAGGGCCTCGGTCGGGTTACTGGAATTTTATGTTGTCCGACCAGGAACATGATAGCTCCCGGTAGTGATGAAAGTATCGTCAAAACATTTTATAAGTAAATCTACATATCAAGCATTAATTTTCAGTTAAATCGGCCTCAAGGAAGTGGGGGATGAGAGGAGCGGTGCAATTTTCATTTTTAATTGAATTTACTAAGCTGAATGCTTATTTATTTAGTGCTCTCCTAGCTATGCGAAGTATTGGGGAAATTCGAAGTGGAATTTTCTAATTTCATGTTCCTCGAATAACAATTTTTTTTTCTTGATTTTGACGCCCTGGGTGCTAGCATTTCTTTAACTATATATATATTGCGTTGTAGAGGGCGCCGGTAGCTCAGTGGTATGCGTGCTTGATTTCTAAACTCAAGAACGTGGGTTCGTAACGAGGCCCTTAGTTTATTTTATCTGGGAGGTAAAATAAACTTAAGCACGCCGTCCTTCGGATGGGATCTAGGTGAGTAAAAATTTAGGGTTGGCAAAATTTAAGACTCCCACAATAGAGTCGGGCTCATGTCCACCAGAGTGACGAGAGAGCGCTCTGATAGTAGACGATATGACCTCAGAGTTAAAGCCCAGGCATGAGTCATAAAACCTAAACCTATTGCGTTCTAGTTTCCTAAATAATAGCAAACAAAAAAAAAAAAAAATTTGTTAACAACAAAAATGAATAGCACTGTGAGCCACTGAAAGATATGTTTACGTAATAAAATTTTGTAAACAAGTTTTTGGGGGGCAATGACGGCCATGAACCAACTCCACGTGTCGCTATCAGGCGTGGTTGTATAGAAACAAATTGTTGATATCAGACTCGCAGTTCGCAGCCTGTTTCCTGACTAGATGTATTCCACTGTCAATATTCCAACAGCTACCTCTATAGAAATATTAATTATTTGTTTAGGGTGAACAGTACGGATATGTACTTCCCCATCACAAATTAATCAATTAAGCTTCCGCTCTCCCTCCGAAGTCTGGACCGCTTGGAAATCCGGAATTTTGAATTTATATATAAAATTTCATATCGATACATTCATTACCTACGTCAGCAGTTCTTGGGATATTTAATAGAGCCCCCCCCCCCCCCCCCCCCCCCCCCCCCCCCCCCAATCCCGTTACTCCCTTTGACCGATTCATCTCAAAATCTTTTAGGTTCCTTAGAGAGTACCAAATACACATATAAAATTTCGTGTCGATACATTCATTACGTCAGCAGTTCTTGGGATATTTAATAGAGCCCCTTTCTCCACAGATACACATAAAGTTTTTTTTTTCTAATTTTTGTATCAGGAGGTCGGATAACATGAAATTCCGTTGAAAACTTCGCATCGAATTTCTGACGATTACATAACTTCCTCTATACTTCATATAGCTGTGGAAGTAAAAGAAATTTCCATCTGTGAACACGATAACCCGATATCGACACGAAATTGTATATGTGTATACAAAATCCTGTAAGGACGACACCTATTGATTTTTAGCCATCGGCCAAAGATCTTATCTAAGGAATTGTCGCTTAAAGTCCCATCCGAAGGAAAGCATGCTCAAGGTTTTTTTTTTGCCTCCCCAAGGAATATAAATATATATAAAAAAAACTACGAGCAGTTATTAATGATTTCCTCAAAAATCCCTTCAAACTAGATACTTGATTCCGGATTTTTTTTGGTAAAACAGCTCTTTTTTTGCGTTGAGGTCTCTGGTTAAGAAGCTCAATTTTTTCAGTTCCCAAATACCATAAGCACTAAGATACTTTGCCATTCTGTTCCTCCAAGAATAACCTTGATTAATCCACTTCCTTCATAATGTATCTTAATTTTTTTGGAGGTTTTTCCTTTTTTGGCTCACATATACATTTTTTTTGGCGCCTATTGGAGTATATTTTTTAAATACTTTCGCTCATCTGTCAGCCTATAGAGATTTAATTTCTAAATTTGAAATGTATTTCTGAATTATTTATTTTGTTTTATTTGGTTCTTGTATTATCTGGCGTTCCCCGGGGAAACTAGGGGAAGTTATGTCATCGGTCAGAAATTCGAGTTAGTTATTGTGACTCATGCCCGGGCTTCAACTACGAGGTCATATCGCCTACTACCAGAGCGCTCTTTCGTCGTTGTGGTGGACATGAGCCCGACTCGATTTTGGGAGTCCTTAACAGATGGTCTTGAACGAGTTACCTGACATCGCACAGGCTCCGGATCTCCCATCCAAAGACGGCATGCTCAAGATTTTTTCACTCCTAGATAAAAAAACCTAAGGGCTTCGGCTAGTTTTCGAACCCGCGATCTTGAGCTCAGTAAGCAAGCATGGATACCACTGGGCTACCGGCGCCCTCAAAAAAATGATAACTTACTTTTGTAGTTACTCGTGTCAGTTTACGTTACTCGCTTACCAGCACAATGGCGTAGGAGCGAGGTAATCTCCCTTTGTGGTTATCCGTATCAGGTTATGTTACCAGTTCATATTACCAACACTGTGCCCTAGCTACCACTTACGACTATCGCGCAGGAGTGAGGTGATGCTCTTAGTGAATGAGGCGAAAGAGCGCTCATATGACCATGTAGTTAATGCCCTGGCTTGATTCACAATAACTGCCATCTTTATAGTACACTGCAGGTACTACGTAGGCACTATAATACACTATACAAAGCAGTTATGGTACACTGCAGTTTGAATATAAATATGTGTATTATCTAGTGCGGGGGCACATCACATTAAAACCCCGCATTTCGGCAAGGCGTTGCCTCCAGGTCTAAATGCGAAGTTTTTCTTTATTACTTTTTTTTTCGATCTCCAATTTTCCTTCTCTTTTTTCTTTTCGGTGTCTATTCCGTTGAAGGGTTTCCCCTCGTCCCTGGGAAATAATAAATTGGTTTTTCTCGTTTTCGCTTCTGTCGACCTACCCACCTCTTCTGTGTACTTCTTTTATACACATGACCTTGCCTCGTTCCTCATTTGTGGACATTTAAATTGGAAATGACAGTAATTCTGAAAAATAAAAATGTGTAAAATATACCTATGTATCGGATTTCCATGAAATTTCACATGCAGAATTTTTAGTAGACCGATACTTTATTAGATGTGTCTCAAAATTTTGAACGGGAAGGGAGAAGCAATGAGTAAAATGAGTGCGTCTTAACGGTTGATCAGATTTTCATGAAATTTTACATGTAGAATCCTTAATAGACCGATACTTTATTAGAGGCGTCTCAAAATTTTGAACGAAAGGGGGAAATAATACGTAAAATGAGTGCGTCATAACGGTTGATCGGTTTCATGAAATTTTACATGTAGAAGAATCCGTATAGGTCTGATTTATTATTAAAGATTTGAACAAAATTTTTTTTAAAAATCATAAACAATATAAAGGCAGGAATTTAAGTAAGTTTTAATGTCTAATTTTTATCCAAATGCCTCGATTTGATTCTTGGTTTGATTGGGTCGTAAATGAAAACAATCTTTTTCGATTTGATAACCTATTAAGGAAAAATGGAGGGCGCATGCGTGTTCCCCCACTCAACATTGGGATGATTGCATAAGTCACAACTCAAGGATATGACCTTTGAATACTGATCAAGTGAATCCTCAAATCAGTGGCGTACCCAGGATTTTAGTTCCCAGCAATACGGGAAGTTACGTTCTCGGTTAGAATTTCGATGTCGAGTTTTTAACGAAATTTTTTTCGATCAGAAACCATATGTGAAGAAAAAAATGTCTGAGTATGTGTCTGTGAACACGAAAACTCCCGATAGAATGATTGTAAACATAAAATTTTATATGTGAATCCAGAACCCTCTAGCGACAACTCCTAAATATAATAATAATAATAATAATAATTTTTATTGTTTAAAGGGATCACCCCTATACAATTGAGTCAGTGACCATTACTTTTACAATATTAACACACATATAATACAATAATGTCATATATAAAGGAACCTTTAACAATCTAAATAAATAACATAAATAAATAAAAAAAAGTAATTACAAATTAATAATAATAATGTAACAAAGACAGTAAATATGGAGTGGGGATGTAGGTGTTGAATATCAATATAATATGTAAGTTGAAATACATTATTCGTTAACAATGAATGCTCTAAGTTTCAGAGCTCTGATCAAATAATAGAAAATGTTTGAGGTTAGGTTAGGTTTTATGACTCATGCCCGGGCTTTAACTACGAGGTCGCCTGCTACCAGAGAGCTCTTTCATCACTCTGGTGGACATGAGCCCGACTCTACTGTGGGAGTCCTAAATTTTGCCTACCCTAAATTTTTATTCAACTAGGGTAGGATACTGACATCGTACAGGCTCGGGACCATCGCTTGACGCCCCATCCGAAGGATGGCGTGCTTAAGTTTATTTTACCTCCCAGATAAAATAAACTAAGGGCCTCGGTCGGGTTGAAAATGTTTGAGATATCATTCTTATTATGGGCCAGGAGTAATGTATGAAAGTTGGATCGATCTATACTGATACTCTGAGGCAGGAAGTGGCTTATAATAGGGGAGTATATCGGACAGGATATTAACAGGTGGTATACGTCTTCCAATTCATTTTTATTGCAGATTGTACAAAGTTCTTGGGGATTAAGTGTGTATACATTATTTTTGTAACTGATTTTACGATAGTACTTGAGTTGAGCCAGTGCTTTTGATGTGTGAGAAAGGAGCATTCTGGTTTAGGTATGGTTGAAGTTGATCTGTGTTGTAAATATTGGGATAAAAGATGTTGTATCGGCATTCTAAAAGGTAATATTCATATTTACTCTTCAGATGATTCACATAAGCGTCCGAAACCCTAGGCAGAGAGTTTTTTAGCATTATCGGATCCAATATATTAATAATTCTCCCTCCACAATTTCATTCAAAATGCTTTTTACTTGGGACACCCAATTGAAACTCGTCGCATTTGGCTTCTGTAAGCTTAATTCCCTTAGTTTTATGTAACAAATTTTGGGGTGTCTACTGTTATCCATCTCCAACAACCTAACTATCCATCTGAGCGAGTAGTTCAACAGTTTCCAGGCTATGTGCGTCAAGTTAAATTCATGTCTTATGGAGGTTGGGGTACTTCTGGGCAGGGAGAGGATCCTTTAAAAAAAGTTAAGATGTGTCCTACAACTCCTAAATATAATAAATGTTTTTTTCCATTTCTACAAATTCGCCATATGTAAGGTATAATTTGCACAATCTATCCATAATTTTTGTGAAGTAAATTTAAATTTTGTTATTTTTTTATTTTATTTTTTTTGTTTCAGGTGAGTGAATTTTTCATCTAATTTTTTGTTGAGGTATGATTTGTTATTTTTACGCTATTTTTGATATCTCTCTCCCCCCCTCCAAAATAAATAAATAATAATAATCAAATGTTCTCTAAGTGCCAAACAATTGCACAAAATGGACATCGCTGTGCGGAAAATGTAGCAAGGAAAATGAGGAAAAGCCAGTGTAAAGCTGAAGAAAGCAAGAAGTTTTACGGCTTCGGGTCTGTCATAACTGAACCAATGCAGGCTTATGGAGGAAATCTGCAGCAGAATCCTGCACATTATTATACAGGGTTGCTGTAGGGACCAACACACATGGGGCACACAATAGGCCTATTCAGCCCTCATTGGAAAAAAAAAAAATGTTTCGGTCATCAAAATCGGGACCTTTACCTTGATTTAGTCCATGCTCGGGCTGGCTGCTTAGAAGCTATGTTCTCATTAAAATTTATCTTATCTTAGGTTGTATTGGTCAGATTCGAATGATCTTTCTATTAAAGCCTATTAACTAATCAATCGAGGGCGCCGGTAGCTCAGTGGTATGCGTGCTTGCCTTTTAAGCTCAAAATCGTTGGTTCGAAACCCGATCAAGGCTCTTAGTTTATTTTATCTGGGAGGTAAAATAAACTTAAGCACGCCGACCTTCGGATGGGACGTTAAGCGATGGTCCCGAGCCTGTCAGGTACTCGTTAAAGACCCTAGGTGAATAAAAATTTAAGGTAGGCAAAATTTAGGACTCCCACAGTAGAGTCGGGTTCATGTCCACCAGAGTGACGATAAAGCGCTCTGGTAGTAGGCGATATGACCTCGAAGTTAAAGCCCGGGCATGAATCATAACTTACTAATCAATCGTTTTACTTCCTGGATATTTTTCGATATCTCTAAAGTTTTTTTGTCAAGATTACAAAATAAAAAAAAAACTTTGTTTTATGTTACAGTTAAGCAAAGAAATCATTGAAACTAATCTAAATAGAGAAAAATGTTTGTTAGGAATGAATTAGAGCGGAAATACAGAGTTTTGAACGAGTGAAAGTCATACAGTTCAATTCGCCTCTCGAATTTGTTATGTATAATGAATATCTAAGAATTAAATTTATAGTTTAGTTAATAAACGTTAATTTACAAGAAAAATTATTCAAATTGAACCAATAGAACCTAAGATATAGTCAATTTTATAAAGTTCCGCCGTTTTGAAATACCGCCATTTTGAAAAGGGACCACTTGGAGAGGCGGCAACATCGCTTTTCTCCCTGTTGGACCTAAATAACAAGGACGATTATATTTTAATGCACATGGCGTCTTAAGGATAATGTAGTAATATAAGAGCACCTTGCATCATATTTGAGTGGTGCATTTGTCAATTGCAGGTAAAATGCAGTCATTGAAGCTCACTTTTTTGTTTGTTTTTTTAAAAAGAATTATCAGCAATGTTTGTATTTCTGGATAATTCAAGGTAACCAACTTTGATAAATATATTAAAATAATTATCAATATTTACTTAATATTTTTTTAGAAATACATTAAAATAAATAATTACTTAATATCCTGAGTATTTATAGTTAATTTTCGTAAAATGGGATGTAGAAATAGAATTGAAGATAAGATAAAATATAATGTGATGTACTACTCAATATATTCTGAACTTCATGGCCGCTCCCAAATTTTCAAAGATATGTCGAAAAAAATATTTTGAAAGAGAAGAATTTATGTTGTAGGCAGAGGCGTAGCTAGGGGGGGCAGGCACGTGCCCCCCCCCCCTCCCCCCCCCCTGGGCAGAGCAAAAACCAAGATTACGAAAATTGTGCTTTACTTAAATGTACATGTACAAAACAAGTCATACCTATTACATTTATTTAAATATACATGAATTCGATCATTTCATTTCCTCGCTCAAAATCGTCATTTATGTTATACTTTATACTCTTAAAACTGATTTTACATGCGCAGTAAAAATGCAAAGCGCAGCAGCAGAAAATGCACGCTATTGGATGTCAGTCATTTAATTCTAAAAGCACAGAAACCACAGTGTGCATTAGCTGCTGCTGCACTTTGCATTTTTGCTGCTCATGTAAAGTCAGCTAAGTATTACAGTCAGTGGTTACCTCAGGGGGAGCTTCTAGGGGTCTGAGTCTCCCAAATTAATTTAAAAAAGTAGGGCTAACTACGGAAACTGTGGACTGTGTCCCCGGGAGTCTGTTTTTTTTCAATGTAATTTTCCCCACATATGTATTATGAACAGCTAAAAGGGATTATGATTAACTTATATTTTTGCTATCATTGTAATTTGTGACATCTTATCTGCCGCCATTTGCTGATAATGGAGAAGGTCAACGTCACATGAAGATTTCAAACTTATGATTAATTTTCTACTTTTAAATATTAAAAAGTAATTATTACTAGTCACTGTTTTGTTCCCTGTTATAATTTCCGAAATAACATTCAGAGAAGATCGCGGGTTCGAAACCCGACTTGGGCCCTTAGTTTATTTTCTCTAGGAGGTAAACTTGAGCCGTCCTTCGAATGGGACGTTAAGCGATGATCCCGAGCCTGTACAATGTCAGGTACTCGTTAAAGACCCCTGTCGTAAGTGAATAAAAATGTTGGTCTTCCATAGTAGACTCGGACTGATGTCCATCAGAGTGATGAAAGAGCGTTGTGGTAGTAGGCGATATGATCTTGTAGTTAAAGCCCGGGCATGAGTCATAATAAATAACATTTGAAGAAACACACATAATTCGAAGGCATTGGATATGGTCAACAAGAGTTGATAAACTGGAGTACTATGTGGAACAAGTTGTTCTAAAAATTTCGAAGCCAAGACAGACGAGCAGTCGAAGAGACATTTATGCTTTGCCAGAACTAGAAAAAATGCTCTTGTGATTTGTGAAATTTTTTTCTATTTTCTATTTGCTTTTTATTTACCTATTCTGAGACTGAATTACCTATTTGAGACTAAATGAGTTCCTTTGCCTAAAGTGTGCCTTATTGAAGTTGCTTTTGAAGCTAAAAAAAGTTTATTGTTCGTTAAACTTGACTTTATTAATAACACCTACCTATCTTGAGTTTTCAATGGTTTTTTTGTTGTTTTAGAAACTGGTTTTTATTGTTTAAAAGAGTTTTAAGGTGTGAAACGTCGAGTAACTGTGACAAAAGGAATTTGTACGTATTTTCAATGTAAAATACCTCTGTCACAAAGTCACCCCGCCTGTCGGGGTAAAATTGTAACAAAAAAAAACTTTTTGGAGCCTCACGTGTGGTGAATTAAAATTTGCCTATGGGATAAATAAGCCAAGATGTAGGGTTATCAGAAAGAAATATCAGAATGAGAAAAATAAATTATCTTGTACACAAAACATCAAAAGTTGTCACAAGGTTTTCCCACTTCACGGCACCAAATAATTTTAATAAAAACGACGGTGAATTCCTGGCAATGTACTCTCAGCACGAATTAATCAACTAAGTTTTTGCTCTCCCGCGTTAAAAATCAATAGTTTATTTACGATATTATCGTGTCGATTATATCGTAAATAAACCCTCCCTCTGAGCTCCCTTTTCCCTTTGGCCGATTTGGTTGAAAATTAATAGCTGTCGTCCTTATGGGTTTCTGGATACACATATAAAAATTCGTGTCCATACATTCATTCTATCGGTAGTTACCGTGTTTACATACACAGGCAGACTGGACATTTGACTTCGCAGCTATACAAAGAAATTAATCAAATTCTACCGAAATTTCATGTGCCGATATAATGAATGTATGCTATACGAAATTTTATATGTGTATTCAGAACCCTATAAAGGCGCCATCTACTGATTTTGAGTCAAATCCGGGAGAAGGGACTCGACATAAAAACCCTAGTAACTGCCGATATATTTAATTTATCGGCTCATTTAGTTCAAAGATTGAGAAGCCCCTATGAAAGTCAACTATTGATTTTCAGTGTAACCGTTCATTGGTTTCAGAGAGAGAGAGCGAAAACTTAGTTGATTTATAAGTATACGTTCAAGTTTATAAGTATAAGTTTTTGGAATAGGTTCGGAAAAATTGAAAAAACCCGGTGAAAACTCAAATTTCAGCCCTTCGTATAGCTTGGGAAGTAATACCTAATTAGTTAGTTATTGCCGGACTTTAAATTAGAGGTCATATCGCCTACTACCAGAACGCTCTTTCTCCTCTCTGGTGGATATGAGCCCGGCTCTACTGTGGGAGTCCTAAATTTTGCCCACCCCAAATTTCTATTCATCTAGGGTTAAAGACCCCTTAACGAATACCTGGCATCGTACAGGCTCGGGACCATCGCTTAACGTCCCATCCGGAGGAATGCTTAAGTTTATTTTACCTCCTAGATAAAATAAACTAAGGGTTTCGAACCCACGACCTTGAGCTCAGACGGCAAGCACGCAAACCACTGAGCTATCGGCGCCTTCAATAATATAGTATACACAATGTAAAAAAAATGTCTGTAACAATAAAATAACTATAATATAAAATTAATGTTAATCCAACAACAACCAAATTAATATTATTTTATTAACCCATTGGTAGTCCTATATTTGGCCGACACTAAATTTTTATTCACCTCGGATATGGGTCTTTAGTACAGGACATCGTACAGGGTCGGGACGTCCCATCCGAAGGACAGCGGGCTCAACATAAGGACTTTGGCCGGGTTAAGCTCAGTGGGCAAGCTACCTCATCAGGTACCGGTTCCCTCTTAAATCTAGTCGTGGCGGCGGGTTTAGCGAATGGGGCCACTGCTCCTTGTTTTGTATCGGGAACAACACTATAAGATAGTGTATAAGATATAAGATAGAAAAAAAATGTCTATCATGACGCTAATTTGTGAAAATTATTAGACAAGGAAGTATTTTTGTGGTTGTATTTCGGTACCTGTTTGTTTTTGTGGTCGGCCTATTTTGAGGTTGATATCACGCCAGACTCTCATATTCAAATTCTTAATTTGGATTTTTGAGAGTATTATTTCTATAAGCAACTAGATTTGCCAGGTGTAATTTACCAAAGATAGCTTTAAAAAATCGAGACAAACAGCTATAAGCCGGGACATCAAATATACTACAAAATAATCCCTTTAATATTGGCCAGATACAATATGTGTCAAATAAAAATAATAATTATAAATAATGAATACAATAATGCCTAAGAGATCAATTAAATAAATTAAGTAAAATGAACAATCAACTATGAAATACAATGAACAGAGTATCACAAAATAAGCTCTTTCTCATTATCTTTAGCACAGACAAATGTTAGTACTAAACTTAACTAATAACATATTAGCTTCCTCTTATTAAAATTAATACTCAACTAATATATCAATTAAGTATGTGAAGTACAATAAACTTAAATCTAAGCCATACAGTACCAAAGGTAACAGAAAATAAGCTAGGTATCTTTCCATTATCTATCCATTATTAGACTAATGTTAGAGCTAACTAAACTAATGACATATTATCTTCCTCTTATTAAAGTTAATGCTCAACTAATAGGTCAATTAAGTATGTGAAGTACAATAAACTTAAATCTAAGCCATACAGTAACAAAAGTAACACAAAATAAGTTAAGTATCTTTCCATTATCTATTCATTATCAGACTGATGTTAGAGCTAACTAGACTAATGACATATTATCTTCCTCTTATTAAAGTTAATGCTCAACTAATAGGTCAATTAAGTATGTGAAGTACAATAAACTTAAATCTAACCCATACAGTAACAAAGGTAACACAAAATAAGCTAGGTATCTTTCCATTATCTATCCATTATTAGACTAATGTTAGAGCTTACTAAACTAATGACATATTATCTTCCTCTTATTAAAGTTAATGCTCAACTAATAGGTCAATTAAGTATGTGAAGTACAATAAACTTAAATCTAAACCATACAGTAACAAAGGTAACACAAAATAAGCTAGGTATCTTTCCATTATCTATCTATCCATTATTAGACTAATGTTAGAGCTAACTAAACTAATGACATATTATCTTCCTCTTATTAAAGTTAATGCTCAACTAATAGGTCAATTAAGTATGTGAAGTACAATAAACTTAAATCTAAGCCATACAGTACCAAAGGTAACACAAAATAAGCTAAGTATATTTCCATTATCAGACTGATGTTAGTGCTAACTAAACTACTGACATATTACTTTACTCTTAGTAAAGTTAATGCTCCACTAATGATCAATTAAGTATGTGAAGTACAATTAACACTTAAATCGGGTGTACAGTAACGGAGTAACAGTTACTTGAAACGGACTTCAGTAAAAAAAAAAAAAAAATTAGGGCAATTTACTTGGTTCTCTAAAATGAATTAATCAACTAAGTTTACGTTTTCGACTCCAAAACCAATCATAAAGTCATTAAAAGTCATAAGTTGACTTAAGATGGTGCTTATGTATCATCAAACTAAATTTTATGTCGATATATTAATTTCATCGGCAGTTATTAGAATTGTTTATTAAACTCACTCTTTTGTTTCCCCATTTTTCTCCTCCCAATTCCACGGAAAATTGATAGGTGCCATCCTCATGGGGTTTTGAATTCAAATATGAAATTTCATGTCGATAAATCCATTACTACAGCAGTTAAATCCTGGAATCGATTCAATTGTAGAGTTTTGGCTTTAACTACGAGGCCTTATCGCCTACTGAGCCCTACAATACTATGGGAGTCCTAAATTTTGCCTACCCCAAATTTTTATTCACCTAAGGGTCTTGAACGAGTACCTGTCATCGTACAGGCTCGGGACCATCGCTTAACTTCCCAGAAGGCAAGCACGCATACCACTGAGCTACCGGCGCCCTCTTTCGATTGTAGATCCTTGCCGTGAAGATGATTGCTTATACGATTCGACTGCAGCTGAACGACTCATACTCTACCATTGATTGAGAATCATTCTTCTTCAAGCCTACTTCGACTAGCTGTATACACCCATTGGTCAAATAACTAAGAGACTCTGATAACTCGGAGTTGATCAATGGGGTCCTTGATCCAACTTTGAAGTTTCATTCATCTCATTCCCTAATTGATCGTGTTTTCGAACAACCGTTCAATCGGAGTCAACCCAGCAGTGCAAATCAACCTCATTCGATGCTCCCCCTCACTGGTCAAATGCAGTCGAACGACTCATGCCGTTCTATCCCAGTCGAACCTGTTCTTCAGTTTTCGCCCCCGCGTTCCTCCTCCAACCTGCCCCCCACTGTCCACTGGGGATTTCCCCAATATTCCAGTTTCTTCAGATGACCTCCATATCCTCCCCTCTACCTCCGTCTCGTCTCAGAGGCCACCACGTGTCTGCGTCATTCATTATTTCTTCAAGTCGGGGCGCCAACTTGACCAAGAAAGGAAAAATTATTTTACTTCTCAAGTTTTAAAGTTGTGTAATCGGTTGGCAAATCGATTTTAAATTTTTAATGATTTATATTTTTTCCGATCCCCTAAATTCAAAAATAGAGAAATCTGTATTGCCCGTATGTCATTTTGTCGGTGTATGAGGGGTGATCAAAAAGTTCCAGGACTTTTTGGATTGCGCGCCAACGGAGCGTTAGAGAGCGGTACAGTTGTCAGCATTAGTTGTTGTGACTCTTCCTGAGCTCAGGTGTTTCTGTAGATTCTTTGCAACCTACTTTGTTGTGAAGTAACAGACGTTTTTGGGAAACTCGTGACAAAGACCCAATCATCACATTGGAAGACAAAATCCTCTCCAACACCCAAAAAAGCTCGTCAAGTCAAATCAAACGTCAAGGTCATGCTCACTGTTTTCTTCCAATGGAAGGGTGTGTACAACAAATTTCTTCCACGTGGTGAGACAATTAATCATTTTCGTTACCTTGAAACCCTGAGACATTTCCTCGAGGCTGTGAGGAGGAAGACACCTGAGCTCTGGCCAAGTGGGGAGTGGGTGCATCATTCTGTGTTGCTCATTCGCAATTATTGTACAAAAAACGCCATGGCCGTCGTACTCACCAGACCTGGCCCCTGCGGACTTTTTCCTATTTCCGAAACTCAAGGTACCCTTAAAAGGGCAGAGATTTCACTCAACTGACGAAATTAAAGAAAAATCGCTGGAGAATCTGAACAACATTCCAGAAGATGAGTTCTCAGGGTCCTTCCAGCAGTGGAAACGGCGTTGGGAAAAATGTATAGCTTCCCTAGGGGAGTACTTTGAAGGGGACAATATCCAATCACTTGAAAAAACATTTTTGCAGAGATATTATGAAACACTTGATAAAAATAAATGAAACATATGTTTTTAAAAAAATATTGTCTATTTCACCAATAATATATAATATGGGAGTACTTTCGGTATTGCTACCATCTTCAGGTAGGATTGTAAACTACCTAGTTGAACTTCAATTCAGTATTTGTTAAGTCGTGGCTGAAGATGGTAGCAATACCGAAAGTACTCCCATATTATATATTATTTGTGAAATAGACAATATTTTGTAAAAAACATACGTTTTATAAATGATCTTTAGTCAAATATTTTTGGGTTTTGATAGATAATTGAATCATTATTCATTATTCTTACTTCTAAGTTCCGAGGAACAAAATGGAATTACGGTGATAGGCTCAAAAAATCTTTATAATTATAATCTACGGAAATTCATTGTTCTTATTTTAGGGGGCTATAATTTTGTTCAAATTGGTCCTATCTCAAATCTAAGTGCTTATTGATGCTGAAAATGTTATAAGGAACATTTTTGTTACTGACCTATTTTTCGATAGAACTAAATGTTTTCGCGTAAATCAAAAAAATGTGTTTCAAAATGACTGCTCTAATATTCAACAATTGACTTATATAGGTCCTCCTAAATCCTTATACTTACTTTTGTATCGTTAAATTTATTACATCGGCAGTTATTGGGGTTTTTGAGTTAAGCCCTCCTCTGATCTCTCCTTCCCTTCTGCCGATTCCGCTGAAAAATAATAAGTCCTTTTGGGGTTTTGAATTCACATTCAATTTGTCTGAAAAACAATATGTGTTGTCTAGAGGGTTCTGGACTCACATATAAAATTTCGTGTCGATACATTCATTCTATCGGGAGTCATCGGATAGACAGATTTTTTTTTTCATATTTGGAATCTAGAGGTCGGAAAACATGAAATTCCGTTGGAAACTCCGCATATACCTAATAATAATATAATATAATATAATTTTTGACCGATTACATAACTCCCCTTATAATACTAAGTACCTATTGCCTAACTCCTTATGTCAAAATCTTAGTTAGCCATCTTTTCATCTTTTATATATGTATCTCATTTAAATTGTTTTCCCGCACTCAGGCCTAGGTCTTGTGGGATTTATCCTCAAATTTTACTTTGTTATTTTGTTTGTAAACTTTATATAGTAGGGTTAGGGTTAGGGTTTATGACTCATGCCCGGGCTTTAACAACGAGGTCATATCGCCTTCTACCAAAGCGCTCTTTCGTCACTCTGGTGGACATGAGCCCGACTCTACTATGGGAGTCCTAAATTTTGCCTACCCTAAATTTTTATTCACCTAGGGTAGGGGTCTTTAACGAGTACCTGACATCGTACAGGCTCGGGACCATTGCTTAACGTCCCATCCGAAGGACGGCGTGCTTAAGTTTATTTTACCTCCCAGATAAAATAAACTAAGGGCCTCGGTCGGGTTACGAACCCACAACCTTGAGCTCAGAAGTCAAGCACGCATACCACTGAGCTACCGGCGCCCTCACTTTATATAGTATATTATTACAATTACATTGTCAATTTAATGTTGTCTCATAGTACATATGTATAGTACTGTATAATTTGAGAAAAAAAAAATAATAAAAACATTTAAATAACTAGAATTCTAGCCCAAACGGTCGATTTTTTATTTTATATTTTGGATCTGGCGGGTCAGTAAACATGGAATTCCGTTGAAAAGTCAACACCAAAGGGCCTAGCCGAATAAGAGTTCGAAAACTGCCCCCAACGATTTTCGAATGGGCAATTGACCGACAGTTTGCACATATAAAAAAAAAAATTTTCCTGAAAATTTCAGCTCCCAACTTCCATTATTCAATGAAAAATAAAAAAAATGCAATTTTCATTATTTTTTTTTTTCTTTGCGGTTATTCCGAGTATGAAACTGTCGATTTTTTTTGAGTTCTTATGCTTCAAATACACCTCTATAGTATTTTTTTATTATCTTTCGATTTAATTTCAATTTTTTATTTTTTTAACATTGTTGCACCATACCAAAAAATTTGAAAAAATTAGGGAATATTTCGATATAAAAAACACGTATTCTGTGAAAATTTGATGAGTGTCACTTAAAAATAACATTCCAAAAGGTCATTTTGAATTTTTCTAAAGTTGATAAAAAATCGAATTTAAATCGGAAGATAATAAAAAAATACATCAAGGTATATTTGAAGCATAAGAACTTAAAAAAAGTATCGACAGTTGTATTCTATTAATGAGAAAAAATTCATTTTTTTTTTTTTCTCATCGAATAATGGGAGTTGGGAGCTGAAATTTTCAGGAAAATTTTCTTTTTATATGTGCAAACTGTAAGTTTTCGCACTCTTATCCGGCTAGGCCCTTTCTGATTATAAAACTTCCTCCATACTTGGAATAGCTGTGGGGATGTAATAACGTCAAGAGATGAGGACCCGGTCGGAGAAGGTTGGGTTGTCCCAGTATGTTGACAGAACCTGGCGCCGTATTCACACCCAACCTATGCAAATTTTATATCGTTTTCACTTCTTAATCCCCTCCCCCACCTTGCCTCTTTCCGGTTATTTATCTTCGATGTCGAAGGGAGGGGAGAGCCAGTTCTTGCAAATGTCTTGCTCTGAACCTCGAGAGGACAAGTTATGAAAAAAAAAAAAAAAAAAAAAAATCAAGTTTGATTTTCAAATCAGGGCGCTCTCACAGAGACGAGATGCCATCAAATTGTCAACAGTACAAAATAACACCCTCACCCAAAAATGAAAAAGTCCCAGCGATACGAGTATAAGGGAAGTTATGTAATCGGCCAAAAATTATATTATATTATTATTATTGCCAAAAGGTAATTGAATGGGTGGCTGGAAGAACGTTGCATGTTGAAAATAGGAATTTTTTTTTTTTCAAGTTAGATTTTAAGGCAATAGAGTGCAATTGACTTAAAATCTAACTAAAAAAATGGGTGGGGGTTGTCAGAGATATATCAAGGGCTCTATAACTTGAAAAAAAAAATTCCTATTTTCAACATGCAACGTTCTTCCAGCCACCCATTCAATTGTTTAATTTTCCCTGGGAAAGTACACTGCTGGTGATTCACCAACGAATTTTATTTTTTCACTTATTTCAATAATTATTACAATTTTTTTTCTTTTATTTTTTTTATTTTTTTATTTAATGTCGTTAATGTTTAATGTCATTCATCAAATTTACTTATAGTTTGTACTGATTGTAAAATTCAAAATATAAATATAAAAATTTTGTTGGGATTATATTATTATTAAATGCGGAGTTTCCAACGGAATTTCATGTTTTCCGACCTCTAGATTCCAAATATAAAAAAAAATCTGTCTGTGCGATGACTCCCGTTCAACAGTTACCGATATAAGTGGGATGATTGTGTTGAGACAGACTGACAGAAATATAGTCAGTGACCCTGTTTTGAAAAACAGAGCCAGGACAGCCACGTCACTGAGGTCCCATTGCATCGTTCAAACAGCTCTTGACCCCGACCCTCTCCCCTTCCACAATTTGGTCAACAACGAAGGGACAACAAGAGTAATGAGACAAGACTCACCTACAGTCGGCAACACAACAGTATATCGTAAGCAATCATCGGATCAATAGGCAATTAGACGTATTGTGGCCTTTCATATACTAACCACGATTTTACACAATACTCTCCTCCCCCCTCTCCGGCGGCAGCGGTTTTTTTACCCCTTTTTTTTTTTTTTTTTTTTTTTTTTTTTTTTTTTTTTTTTGTCTTTATAATGTTGGTCGCAACTGTTACCATGACGCAACAACCAGCTACCAAGAGGATTTCATTGAATGTGGATGACTTGATTGGTGTGAGAGAGGAAGGCCACCCAGCGGTAGCTCCTCAGGGCGAAATTTAAAACAATGAATATTATGGTTATTATCAATGAATAGCGATATTATGATTTTGTTTCAAGAAGTGGGGGGTTGTAATTTGGGATTATATTAAGTCACGGTTCCACCTCCTCTTCAATCTCCTGGGAGGATTGTGTGGCAAGTGTGGTGAAGAAAGTGAGTGGACGTAAGGATTTGGGTGTGAATGCAATTTGCTGTGGAAACGTCTGTAAAGGTCCTGAATTGTGTCGTGTACTGTGTTTATCATGAGGTCATTGTGAAGTGTTCTGTTACTTACGTATAGTGGGCATTGTGTAATGAGTCTGAGTGTCTTTGACTGGAAAACCTGGATACGTTTCAGGTTAGATATTTTAGCCGAACCGTAGATTTGTGAGCCATACATCCAGAGTGGCTTTAGTAGAAATGTGTAGTAGTTACGTTTTTGTGTTAAGGGTAATTTTGAATGTCTGTGCAGAAGAGAATAAAGCATTTTTAATCGTTTGTTTAGTGTATTACGTATGGGGCTTGTATGTGGGTTCCATGTCAGTCGTCTGTCCAGAGTAAGTCCCAAATATCTCACGGTGTTAGTCTGAGGGAGGGGCTTGTTGTAGATAAAAACGGCGGGACATGTATCTCGTCTTAGTGTAAATGTGATATGTTGTGATTTGTTCGTGTTGAGTTTAATTTTCCAAATGTTGCACCAGTTCTCAATTTGAGTAACATGGTGTTGTAATGTGAACGAGGCATGTATGGAAGATTCAGCAGCAGCTAAGATGGCAGTTTTACCCCATTTGACAAAAAAATTACGCAACTTAATGTTTACTACCTAGGCATTCGAGCTTATAATCTAATACCACTTGCCATCAAAAATTGTAGTATTCAAAACTTCAAACTGAACTTAAAATGATGGATGAATAAAATCAATGATGAAGAATTTTTATAACTGATGTCATTTTAATGTACTTAAAATGTTGCATAAAACCTTTTTGCATTGGTTTCTATGGAGCACTAAAAATGTTTGAGACTTCTTTCTACCACACCCTTACCCCACCCACGCATCTCGGGTGTACACCGTAGCACGGGTTATTCTAATCAGCTACGATGACCATCGCTGCTTGGTCTTAAATTAGTTTTCATATCAAAACAATAAACATCATTGCCTTTTTTTCCGGGATTTGACTATATGCCAAATTCCATGTGACTAATAGAAAATTGTAAAGTCATGAATGTATTGTTGAAGGAATGCCTAGGAATTGCATGAGAGATATTATGGTAAAAATTCAAAGTTCCCCGGGCAACGCCGGGTAATACTGCTAGAGTATCTATTAAACACTCATGACTGCTGGACATTTTGATAATTTAATACTATCTCCCAGATAAAAAAACGTAGCCTCGGCCGAGTTTTAACCCGCGATCCTGAGCTCAGTAGACTAGCACACCGATTAGTGAATCGTTTCCTTGAGCACGCCGTCCTTCGGATGGGACCTTAACTGAGGGTCCCGAGCCAGGTGCTCGTCGAGCATGAGTCACAATATCTAACTAATTCTATGTAATATGTTTCTGTTCTTACACCAAAATCACTTATTACACAATTTAAATTCAAAGTCTGTTCTTACACCTCGGCCGAGTTTTGACCTGCGATCTTGAGCTAAGTAGACTAGCACACCGATTAGTGAATCGTCCCCTTGAGCACGCCGTCCTTCGGATGGGACCTTAACTGAGGGTCCCGAGCCAGGTGCTCGTCGAGCATGTGTCACAATATCTAACAATTCTATGTAATATGTTTCTGTTCTTACACCAAAATCACTTATTACACAATTTAAATTCAAAGTGTTCTTACACCTCGGCCGAGTTTTGACCCGCGATCTTTTGAGCTAAGTAGACTAGCACACCGATTAGTGAATCGTCCCCTTGAGCACGCCGTCCTTCGGATGGGACCTTAACTGAGGGTCCCGAGCCAGGTGCTCGTTGAGAATGAGTCACAATATCTAACTAATTTTATGTAATATGTTTCTGTTCTTACACCAAAAAATTAACTTACGTTACGTTTTTGAGTTCCCTGCGACCTGGATTAGTAGGAATCCTTGAGTTGGTAATCCTACGATAAACTCTGATGCAACTTGGCATATTTTCATAGTTTATCTCTTATTTATTTTCTTGTAAATTAGTTTGTTATCAGTCCTTTATTATAGTTATAACGAGATTATCGGAAGTATTAAATCTGAAAAAAAAAAATTATATGTGATATTGCCATAAAAGGACTTTCTTCTACCAACCCCTTTTTTTCACAAATCACTCTCCTTCCCCCTCCCTCCATTGTAGAACGTAATTCTGAGAATGGTTTCAAATTCCCAGTAATGCGCAGTATTCAATGAATTTAAGAAAGGGGTGGGGGAGAGTGAATGAGAATGATAGAATGAATATATTGTCACGAAATTTCATATTTATATTCAAAGCCTTGTAAGGACGACAACTAATAATTTTCAGCGGAATCAGCTGAAAGAGAGAGGGGAATCAGAGGGGTGCTCATCTCAAAAATCCTTATAACTGCCGATGTAATGAATGTATCGACACAAAATTTAATATGTGGATCCAGAGTCCACTATATAAGTCAAATATTGAGATTTAGCCCAAACGGTCGATTGAATTTGGAGGGAGAGCGAAAACATAATTGATTAATTCGTGCTGGGGAAGTATAACATTCATCGATGACTTTTTTTTTGTTTTGAATGAGTACCGAAGAACTGAGCTTTGCTCGGTACCTGTTGCATTATTTACAAATTTTAATTTAATAGGTACATTATTATTTTTGCCGTCATGGGACCTAGGGGACATTCTCTATGTAAAAAAAAAAAAAATACTAAGGCTTGAGGAAAGAAAAAGTTAATAAGATAATGGTTGAATAAAAAAGAAATTTTCTTATAAATTAAAAAAAAAACACGTAAGATAATATTAATGAATAAGTAAATAGAATGATAACAATACAAATAAAATAAAAGTTCTAATCACCTAATAAAAAAAATGCAACTGACTTACTGATATTATGCAACTAAAATGCATTTCTGTACAGTAGAACCTCGATTAACCGTCTCTCGATTACCCGTGGTGTGTTAGCAGTAAATATAGGTTCCTAGAAACTTAGAAACAGAGTAGAATGACAATGATGACAGCTTTGGGGCTAAAGAAGAAAACATTCAGATAAGTCAAGCTAATGGATGCAGTTGATGTTCTCCTGAACTTCTGCGAAAATTTTGACTTCCATGACGTCATGATTTTGAGAAAAATTTGAACTGAAGTAAGGAAAATAATTTCAAACCGCAAAAAACATAGAAGGTCGATTAACCGTGGTTTTCATTTATCCGTGCGACCTTTCCCCCCATTACCCCGGATAATCGAGGTTCTACTGTATATATCTTTCTTCACTTTTCACTTTCCTTGGCGCTACGGTCCTTGTAGAACCAGGGCCTCCGCAACGATCTTCCGCCATTCCTCTCTATCCTCAGTCTGCCGTCTCCATCTTCTCACACCCATCGTTCTGAGGTAGTCCTCCAGCCAACTTAATTAAGCGTACCTCGTCTTCTTCGGGTGTCCCCCCAGTATCTTCCTCGGCCATCCTCTGTAAATGCCCCAGCCATAGGCGCCGCCCCTGCTTCACGAAGGACACATATCCTCCATATATATATCTTCCTCTTCCACGTATTGAGCAAGACTTCGTCCCTCTTAGACAGGACCCAGGTTTCACTCGCATATATGACGACCTGTCTCAGAACTGTTTTATAAATAATTTTGGCGTCTCGGTAAACAATCTTCGATCCGAGCACCTTCTGCATATATCCCTTCTTTATAATTGAAGCGTGTGGAATATATTGGTTACATGAAGCCATGCGTGTGAAATATGTTGGTTATATGAAGCCATGCGTGTGGAATATTTTGGTTATATGAAGCCATGCGTCTGGAATGTTGGTTATATGAAGTTATATGAAGCTATGAGTGTGGAAAATGTTGGTTATATAAAGCCAAACATGAGATGCCCAAAGAACTAAAATGTACAGTCGTCAATTTCGCAGTTTATATAAAATACATTTATCGAATACTGCCCGGTTTTTGAGATATACATATCGAAAATCGTCTTAAAATGTCGTTTTGGACCCAATTTTTTTTAGACGTTGG
The DNA here is from genome assembly GCA_963662175.1 of Aradus depressus. Taxonomy (NCBI): domain Eukaryota; kingdom Metazoa; phylum Arthropoda; class Insecta; order Hemiptera; family Aradidae; genus Aradus; species Aradus depressus. The sequence goes on along the minus strand of OY759225.1, from coordinate 19,880,716 downwards.
CTTGATTACGTTCGTCGCGAAAAAGGTTCTTTCTACCTAATGTTCAGTTTTAGCCCAAATCGATTGGATTTGAAGGGAGAGCGAAAACGTTATTGATAAATTCTTGCTGGGAACGTACATAGCCGATGTCTCACCGACGCCTTTTTGGAATTTTGTAGAAAACTCAACTTCGAATTTCCAACTGATTACATAACTTCCAAATAATTTGTATATTTATGTAAAAAACTTCACAGGGGCTACAAAGGAGCGAACATTCTTGTATACAGTTTACAGTGAAGTTTGTTTTCTTGAAAAATTATACAACCTTTCACCCTTATCTGCGACATTCATCCTTTTAAAGAATTTATTAAGTTTTGCTCAGTATAATTTTAGACTTTTCTCAGAGACATATCCTGGAGTGTTTCGTTGAAGATAAGAAAGCTGTTAAAGAAATGATGTCATTAGTTGTGTGTTAACATGGTCATTAGGTCATTAGGTCTGTCATTAACGGAGTCATTTGGACATGGCAGCAGACAGGTTCATATCAGGGACCTTCTTGGGTTGTTTGTCTATGTCCTAGACAATGGCTTTAAATGGATTTCTTAGATTCCAGGTAATTAATGGACAGTATTACTTTTATTTGACTATAATATTGTATCTCATAGAAATAAAAGGCAACAGCGTCATCATCAGTGGTACAGGATAAAATAAATATATAAAATATAAATAATGAAAAGTAAATAACAAATCTTAAAGCATTAGGGTATAGCGTAACAAAATTAAAAAGTCGTTGGTGTCAGTGGCGGATACAAGGGGAGGGTGGGGTAATTTTGCTTTTAACCCCTCCCCCCCCCCCCCCCCCCATCCCCACCCCCCTATCGCAGAGGCTCATAAGTCAGTTTCGTTAAGGAAAAAGAATATGCACATTAAATTGGGAAAGACGTCCTAGTGATGCGCGAAGGACATCTTGCGGTCTTGCGCACAGACTTTAATGACGTCATTCCTTTACAGACTCAGACTGTTACTCAACCTGTTACTATTATAATAATATTTCAGACTTGATTGTTAATTCATGCGCTTCGTCAAACCAGCCAAAATATTACTTGTCCTTCATCGTTCCAAATCTTGCGAATAGGGTATAATATCCAAATCTTGAACCAACGAAATTTTACACCCCCCCCCCCCCCCCCCCTCCTGGCATCCTGGATCCGCCCTTGGTTGGTGCATCACTGGAAATGTACTGCCCCAGAACGAATTAATTAATAAAATTTTCGCTCCCCTTCCAAAACCAGTTAACCATTTGGGTCAATATTCAACAGTGGACTTACTTAGGAGCTCCTGAATTATACTAAATTTTCTGTCGATAAATTCATTAGATCGGCAGTTATTGGGATTTTTTAAGCCAAACCTCTCTTCTAATCCCTTCTCCTTTTTGACCGATTCGGCTGAAAATCGATAGGTGTCGTCGTTAAAGGGTTCTGGATTCACATATTTTGTGTCGTTACCTTCATTCTATCGAGAGTTATCTTGTTCACAGACACACACAGACAACATTTTTTTTTTCATACTTGTAGTCTAAAGGTCGGAAAAACATGAAATTCCGTTGAAAACTCTGAGTCGATTTTTAGGCATTAGTCTCTATGCTGTACGCATGGGGTAAGCTTTTTTTAAAAATATTATTTTGTTACTCTGCACTCTGATGCTTTAAGCTTGCTAGTTACTTTTCTTTATTTATATTTTACATTTATTCGAATATATATGTGCCACTGATGATGACATCTTACTATAATAGATTGTATCGCATTAAATTTTTTATTTATAAACCTTAGTAAACTGCAAACTTTAAAGTATAATTTTGCACTTATATGATGCATTTCTTAAACTTCTCTGGGATGTTGAAATGTTGATTTTTTCTGGAAGTGTCTTCTTTCTTATTTTTTGCCAATATTTCATGTCCTTTCTTCTGGTCACTATGAACGTTAGGTTAGGTTTTATGACTCATGTCTGGACTTTAACTAGGAGGTCACATCGCCTACTACCAGAGCGCTCTTTCGTCACTCTGGTGGCCCGACTCTACTGTGGGAGTCCTAAATTTTGCCTACACTAAATTTTTATTCACCTAGAGCAGGGGTTTTTAACGAGTAGCTGACATCGTACAGGCTCAGGACCATCGTTTAACGTCCCATCAGAAGGACGGCGTGCTTTACCTAAGAGGTGAAATAAACTAAGGTCCTCGGATTTCGAACCCACGTTCTCAAGAGCTCAAGCTCAGAAGACAAGCACGCATACCTCATTATGAACGTTCATACGGACCAGAAGAAGGGACGTGAAAGTATCCCGAAATATTGTCAAAAAAGAAAAAAGCAGACACCATCTGGAAAAAATCAACATCGCAGTGTATATGAACCTATAGCGCTCTGTCCAAATTTTTGGCAAATTATACCTGACATCTTAAGCTCTAAGATTCGCGGTTCGGATACAAGTCTGGAGCATTTTATAACACTATATTAATTGGAAGTCTGCCTCTGAAAGAAGACAATCCAAGAAAGAAAAACAAATATCTCATAAGCAAGAAATACGTCGAGCTGGGTCAATATGGCTGAACTTATTGGACTTTGGCAGTAACAGAAGAGCAACAGGCTTATTAGAGGAGCCTGGGGGAGGCAATATCATTGCTTGAATTTTTTTTTTGGGGGGTGCCCGGTGTATAGTTTGAGGCACCTGCCTTGCAAACAAAGTAATATTTTTAGGGATGGCAGAATGGAGAAGTTGACGGAGAAAAACAGGATGAGGGATGCAATCTGAGGGTATATGAATCTGAGCCCAGGCGTCAGCAAGGGGGGACTCCAAGGAGTAGTGAAGACAGGAACAAATGTACGGTGTAGTAAAGTCCAAACTGAAGGAGTCGGAACACGACTTGTCAGCTATTAAAAGTCGACGTTGAAACATCAGTGTACTTCCCCAGTGTAAATTAATCAACAAGTGTTCGCTCTCCCTCTGAAAACTGGTAACATTTGTAAGTAAGGAGGCCCTCACATTGGCAGAAATTTCGCTCAAAAATTTGAAGATGTCGGTTTTGTGCAAAAATATTGAGAGTGTGAGGACAAATATTGTGCAAAAAAAGGGGTATTCCATATTTTGTGGGGCGTTCAAAAGTTTTCTGAAAGTTTAGAAAATTTTTGAGGACCTGTCAATATTTTGTAGCATGAGCGCTTAGTGTGAGGACATTTTGATAAAGTGTAGGTTCCAAGCTCAGTTCGCGAAGTAGGTTACGATGACCATGGGTCGGTCGCTTCTTCAAATAATTCCTGACCCACACTCTTTTCTTCTTATTATTTAAAGACTCCTTCAACACTGCACACAATACAACTACGCTAATTTCAACGTCCGGGTTTACCCTGGGCAAAGGAACGTATGCAGCTATGGCTGAGTACAACGCGATGCGCCGTGCTTCCATCACGAATGTTTAGTCGACACTCAAATTTTGTGCAATATTTTTGTGTAGTGTGAGGGGTCCACGACCATTCAATATTTTGTACAAAAATAAGCTCAATATTTGTGCTCAAAATTTTGAGCGAAATTTTTGCCAGTGTGAGGGCCCCTTAACTGTGATGTACCCCCTAATCCCCAACTTACCTTTCTCCGGCTGTTTCAGCTGAAGATCAGTAAGTGTCGTTGTCATGGTGACTGATTACAGTGGTATGCGTGCTTGTCTTCTGAGCTCAAGAACGTGGGTTCAAAACCTGACCGAGGCTCTTATTTTATTTTATCTGGGAGGTAAATAAACTTAAGCACGCCGTCCTTCGAATGGGACGTTAAGCGATGGTCCCGAGCCTGTACGATGTCAGGTACTCGTTAAAGACCCGTGTCCTAGGTGAATAAAAAAATTTAGGGTAGACAAAATTTAAGACTCCCACAGTAGAGTCGGGGTCATGTCAACCAGAGTGACGAAAGAGCGCTCTAGTAGGAGATATGACCTCGTAGTTAAAGCCCGGGCATGAGTCATAAAACCTAACCTAACCTAACCCAGATCAATAAAATAATTTATTTATTTATTTTATTTATTTTATTTATTTTATTTATTTTATTTATTTTATTTATTTTATTTATTTTATTTATTTTATTTATTTTATTTATTTTATTTATTTTATTTATTTTATTTATTTTATTTATTTTATTTATTTTATTTATTTTATTTATTTTATTTATTTTATTTATTTTATTTATTTTATTTATTTTATTTATTTATTTATTTATTTATTTCGCATGGTTAATAGACAAAAGAAGTTTCACTTCAACCATATTAACTTATATATTTTATTCAGCATATTTGTAGATTGTAGAATGCTCATACTTTCTGCCCTTAATTGAGAGTATTTTAAGACGTTATACCAAATATTAATTGTTTAGTTATCCGAAGGACAGCGTGCTCAACGTTTTTTTTTACCTTTCAGATATATAATCTAAGGTCGGGTTTCGAACGCTACCTCTGAGCTACCGGCGCTTTCGGGAAATTTCATGTTTTTCGACCCCATTCCAAAAATTAAAAAAAAAAATTCTTGTCTTTCTGTGTGTCTTTGAACACAATAAATTTCTTTGGAAAGAATGTATTTAAATGAATAAAACAAACTTATTTTTGAAATATTGTCTATTCCACTAAAGATATATATATATATACAACTACCGGTTTCGGCTTTATACCATCGTCAGGTCTAGTTGTGAACTAAGTCAGTTTGCAGAGAGCGACCCTTCAAATACATCTCAGGTCAAAGGGTGCTATTAAAACTTGGGAGTCCCCCGGCTGTACAATATTTCAAAAATAAGTTTGTTTTATTCATTTATTACAAGTTTCCACAATATGTCCGCGTTCCTCAACTTAGAAGAATGTATTTACACAAAATTTCTTCTATTTTTGTGTACCCACAACCCCTAAAAACGACACCTATTGATTGTGATTCAAATCGGAAAGGGACTTAGGGGCAGTTTAACCCAAAAACTCAAAAATCTGTTGATGAAATGTATGTATCTTCATGAAATTTTATATTTGAATTAAAATCCTCTTAAGGACGACACATTGATTTTCAGCCAAATCGGTTCTTCAAAAACCTTAATGAATATGACATTCAAGTATAAGGATTCAGAAAACAACTATTGATTTTTAGCGCTAACGATTGATTTTGGTGGGAGAGCGGAAACTTAAATCGGGATGGAAAATTACATTTCCAGTGATTCACAGACAGTTATTACTTTCCCCTTCCCTGGCATTAAAGAACGGAAAATACATTTAGATGCCAAATTTGTTGTCTCTCTTGACCTAATCTATCTTCTTATCTACGCCATTGAGTTGACTGTAAAAAAAAAATAACACTGTTGAGTCGGGATCGTTGACCGAGCTATTCATCAGTATAGTTAGTAGAAAAAAAAAAAAAACAGACTTCGAAGTTATTTCTGGGAGACTGAAATGTATACCGCCTTTTTCAGTGTTTACGTTCATCTCTTAACTTCACATATCAGGTATTTTATCATTCTTGTGAATTATTCAACTTTTGTCTATGTGTATGTGAGTGGAGGAGGATTACATAAATTATTTTTACTTTATATACGAAGTCGAGCTTTCAGCAGAATATTCCATATTTTTCGACCCCTTGATACCAATAAAACCTTTACGACCCTTAAAACGTCCGTACGATAACTTCCAATAGCATGAATGTATCGACACGAAGTTTTACTTCTCGAGTAATAATGAAATATAATAGAAGTTATGTATTCAATCAGAAATTCGAAGTTGTGTACATTTGTCTATAATATCGTGTCTATAAAACACGATAACTCCAGATAATAATGATAAAAATAATAATATTTATTTCCGTTAAACCATAACATGGTAATAGGATACATAAAAATGTTAACATTAAAAGCTTATAATTTAGATACTTAAACAGATATTAACTCTTAGAGTCTGACACACATGTATTAAAATTAACAATACTATTAAAAATATTAATAAATAAATACTTGAAAATATGAGTACAAAAATAATAATATTATACAGTAGATAGTTATTATGACTTCTGGCCGAGGTTTAACTACGAGGTCATATATTATACCCTGGCCTACTACCATAGCGCTCTTTCGTCACTCTGGTGGACATGAGCCCGAATCTAGTGTGGGAGTCCAACATTTTGTTTACACTAAATTTTTATTCACCTTGGGTAGGGGTCTTTAACGAGTACCTGACATAAAAATTGTAACTCATTAACTTATGAGCCAGTCAAATTAAAAAAGAATTCCTAGTCTCGGAGGAAGAGCGGATACTTAATTTATTCATTCGTTCTGGGGAAGTACAACTGGTGATTCAATGATGACTTTTTTCTATTCAGAACTCCATAAAGAAGACAACATTTCTCGTTTCGGTTTGAAAAATATTTTTCTCAAGTTTCGGCCGTAATAATTCGAGGAAATATTGAACTTAAGTTATTGTGACACATGACCGGGCTTTAACTATGAGATCATATCGCCTACTACCAGTGCGCTCTAACCTGCCTAGGTTTATTCATCGAGAGCTCATCTGACGTTGCACAGCGCTTAAAGTCTTATCCGAAGGGCGGTGTGCTCACCTCTCATATTAAAAAGCTAAGGACCTCGGCCGGGATTCGAACCCGCTGTCTTGAGTTCAGAAGGCAAGCTACCTCTGAGATACTGGCGCCCTCCAATCTTACGTAATGTGTTGTTAATTATGTAATTATGAGGTCTGTACCTGTTTGATCCCTCTAACCACTTTTCTCTGTTACATAAATCTCTGAGCATGTACCATACGTCGTGGTATAACCGGAGATTGGATTTGTCCAAGGTTAATTTTTTTTTTATTTCTCCAACTATTGAAGTATAGGGGAGGTTATGGAATCGGACAGACATTCCATGTTGAGTATTCGTCCAAATTTGATGTGACCGATTTTCTGGATTCTATAAATTGGAGTAAATCAGTTCACATCGTCTTCTCCCTTCGTCGAAAATATAACTGCCCCCCAGTGTACCTTAACAAAAATATACCTGCCTTCCAGTGTACCTTAACAAAAATATACCTGCCCTCCAGTATACCTTAACAAAAATATACCTGCCCTCCAGTGTACCTTAACAAAAATATACCTGCCCTCCAGTGTGCCTTAACAAAAATATACCTGCCCTCCAGTGTACCTTAACAAAAATATACCTGCCCCCCAGTGTACCTTAACAAAAATATATCTGCCCCCCAGTGTACCTTAACAAAAATATACCTGCCCCCCAGTGTACCTTAACAAAAATATACCTGCCCCCCAGTGTACCTTAACAAAAATATACCTGCCCCCCAGTGTACCTTAACAAAAAAACCCATCCCTTTAAAAAACGAATTTAATATATAATGTTATTATGACTCATGCCCGGGCTTTGACTACGAGGTCATATTGGTTGCTACCAGAGCGCTCTTTCGTCGCTCTGAGGACATGAGCCCGGCTCTACTGTGGCTATCCTATATTTTGCCTACCCAAGTTTCTTCACCTAGAGTAAGAGTCTGTAACGAGTATCTGACATCGTAGGCTCGAGAACATCTCTTAACGTTCCATCCGAAGGACGGCATACTCGATTAGGTTTCGAACCCACGATCCTGAGATGAAAAACTGCAAAAGGAATTTTGAAATAGAAGAGTGGAGTTGAAAGAGACACACATTTTCCCGTACGATGCGCGGGGGACAAGAGGGAATTGACCAGGCGAACGGCTTCTAGCGGCGAAGAACGGGTTCTTTTTTTTTTTTTTTTTTTTTTATCTTTTTTGTCGAAACGGGTTCATTGGCCAAAACCAAAAAGAGACGGACAGAAGGGGGGGGGGGGGGGCAGATGTGGTTATATAAAACCTTTGGACGAGCCTACTACGCAGCTCCAAGGCGAGACGCCTACAATCTAAAAGGCCTATATCAGTAACTCTACCTCAACATATTCAGTCGTAACATACCAGTATATTTTCAGAGAACTCGATGGGTCAGTGGTTAGAATGACTGGCTAAAAATTTAATATTGCTAAAAAAAAAAATGTGCCTCACTCATATAAGCGCACGGTTGAAGTGAAACTTCTTTTGTCTTCATTAACCATGAGAATTAAATAAACAAATTAATAAATATATATTTTAGGTTAATAAAGGACAATAGAGCGCGTCGGTAGCTCAGTGGTATGCGTGCTTGCCTTTTGAGCTCAAGATCGTGGGTTTGAAACCCGACCGAGGCCCTTAGTTTACTTTATCTGTGAGGTAAAATAAACTTAAGCACGCCGTCCTTCGGGTGGGACGTTAAGCGATGGTCCCGAGCCTGTACGATGTCAGGTACTCGTTAAAGACCCCTACCCTAGATGAATAAAGGGTAGGCAAAATTTAGGACTCCCACAGTAGAGTCGGACTCATGTCCACCAGAGTGACGAAAGAGCGCTCTGGTAGTAGGCGATATGACTTCGTTGTTAAAGCCCGGGCATGAGTCATAAAACCTAACCTAACCTATTATATTACCAGAGGGCGCCGGTAGCTCAGTGGTATGCGTGCTTGCCTTTTGAGCTCAGTTTCGTGGGTTCGAAACCCGACCGAAGCCCTTAGTTTTTTTTATCTGGGAGGTAAAATAAACTTAAGCACGCCTCATCAGGTACAAATAAAAAATCAAATTACTTACAATAAAAAACTTATTTCTACATCTACTTTAGTCTCTTTTCTTTTTAAATATTGTGGGCATTCTTTAATTCAATGTTATTTTGGTACCTTTTCTCTTCTACATACTTCCAATGTTATAATTTTCACTCCTACATCTCTACATCTTCTCTCAGACTAGTTCACTACACCTTAACCCTAAAAACACTTCTCTCATTCTATTTAAGTTACTTCACTCCTAACAGCTGTTTTTGTTTTTTTTACAAATAGTAATAATTGATTTTTTTTTTTTTTTTTTCTTTACAAAGAGATATTTACAACTGTATAAAAATATATACAACAAGCAAATATGCTAATACAGGGATAATGGCAATGTCAAAATGTCATGAGGGGAGAAATCACCCAGTGGTGACACTCCCTAGTCACTGATTTTCTCTCATTTGTAACTAATCACTGTCACTGTCACTGCTAGGAGGTCTCTAGGCCATTGACGCTTAAGCCGTCGTTGGGGAAGTACGGCAGAATGGAGGGCACGGACCAGAGGATTATTGTGGGAACCAAGAAGGGAAAATAATTTTTTATATTTGCATTTAGCGACTTCAGTAATGAAAGGTACATTAAGGTCAGTGTGAAGGGTTTTGTTGGAGACGTAGTAAGGAGCATTGGCTATTGTACGAAGGATTTTGGATTGAAGGGATTGGATGCGCTGGAGATTGGAAGCCTTGGCAGAACCCCAGAGTTCAAGTCCGTAAGTCCACATAGGTTTGAGTATTGAGTTGTTTATAAGTCGTTTTGTTGTCAAAGTTAGTTTGGATCTTTTGTCTAGCAGTCGTAGTAGAAGTTTATAACGTCTGTTCATTTCTTGTTTTTTCAGTCTCGTGTGAGCATTCCAAGTTAGTCGTTTGTCGAATATGAGGCCTAGATAGCGGACTTCGTTTTTTAAGGGGATGGGATTTTTGTTAAGGTACACTGGAGGGCAGGTTAATTTTTTTTTTTTTTTTTAATTATATTAATAATTTTAATGTGTGTAAATCAGGGTGTCGAAAAACATGAAATTGAAAACTTAATTTACATAACGTTCCTATATTTTGTATACCTGGGGAAGTAAACGTTTTCTGTGTAAAACGAAAGAGAATATCAAAATATGTCAAAAGACAATATAACTCCCAAAAAATTAAATTTTGTATGATTTTCAGCCAAATCGACCAATGGAAAGGGGGATAAGAAGAGGAGGGAGGAGGTAAACTCTAAAATCCTTATGAATGCATATTTATTATTCTTATTTTTTATTTTAGTACTGTTTCATTTTTTTATTTAATTTTTCAAGGATTTGGGTCTAATTTGTCCCTGAACAACTCATATTAATGAGTAGATGAATTTCAAATTTCATAAAAATAGATTATAACCTTTTTTAAGAAAATCTAGAAACCAGTCATGCATTTTTCAACACTGGTTAAATTTTAAATAAAATTCTCACTCAGCCATGAAATTATTTTCAATCAACGTCTTCTCAAAAGGTCCCGGTCAAAAAGAAAAAAATATTTTTTTTTTTTAATTTTTAATTACGATCTATCTTTTTTACACTACTAATTTAGGTGTCACGAAAAATTAATTGAATCCCCTTATACCTTCCAGTGAAATGATATGTCACTTCATATTATAAAAACTAATTTATTCACAAACTAATTTAAATTCATTCACTATTTTTAAAACGTATCGAACTGGGGTTTCTAACCTCTTCACAAAAACCTGATCATAATTGCGTGTATAGAAGGAATTCGAGGTTTTGTCGTGTAAATGAAAAATTCAAAATTGGCCAACGTTTCGAAAACTATTTATTTTCTTCTTGAGGGTCTTATGAATGACTTGAGTGGATGTGTGTGGTGAAGGTGTTGTGAGTTTGTGTCCAGTATAGTGAGTGCTATGGTGTCGTCTATGTAACTGTCGAGGGTAAGTAACTGTCTAAAGCCCAAATAACTGATAAATAAGTAATTCGATTTATCAGTCCAACATTTTATTTATTTGAACCACAACTAGTTTCGGCAATTTGCCATCTTCAGGTGGTGAATCTTTCTAGAGAAGAGGTCAAGGGACACGTACGAGTATCAGTGTCCAGCTCGTACGTGTCCCTTGACCCCTTCTCAAGAAAGATTCACCATCTGAAGATGGCAAATTGCCGAAACTAGTTGTGGTTTAAATAAATAAAATGTTGGACTGATAAATCGAATTACTAATTTAACAAGTTAGTCCACTACATCTTCCTACCACCAAGAAATAACTGATAATGTAATCAATTTATCGGCACAAAATTTTGAATATTAGCGCAAACTGTCGACTGGTTTTGGAGCAAAACATTAATTGTTTAATTTCTTCTGGGGAAGTACATTGCCAGGAATTCAATGAAGAAATTCCTGTCAAAATTTAACATCGAATTTTTGACCTATTACATTAATTCCTCTATATTTCGTATAGCTAGAAAAAAAAAAAAATTATAATTCGCCTGAAGGAAGTTGTTCGTGTTGCTAATTGATGGCACTGAGGCTGGTGTAGTTTAAGGTCCTGACCGTGAGGATAGGGCGCCGTTTTCAGCCTTGAGGCGTCTTCCATTCCGTACGCAAACCCTCACGTTCTCTCGCGTACAGATTTATAGTCACGGTTGACCCCGAAAATCTGGGGTCACACCAAGGTGTCTCACTCTAACACCTCTTCCTTTTTTTACTCTATGATCTATGGCTATTCAAGTTTCCTGGGTGTAAAGATAATTTTCACAATGATTATTAAACTATTTAAGTATCTTAATAGGCTGTTAATTGATGTGTTTTCTCTGTTGAGGGCTAAAGGGCAGTTCCTCGAATAATGTTTTCATAAAATGAAGCAATTCGTCGGTGACACACCTGCGATGTACTTCCCCAGAACGAATTAATCAATTAACTTTTCGCTCCTCCTTCAAAACCAGTCTACCGTTTGCACTAATATTCAATAGTTGATTTACATATGGACTCACATATTCATACTAAATTTTTTGTCTATAAATTCATTACATTGACAGTTATTAGGGTTTTTGAATTGAACCCCCTTCCCTTCTGCCGATATCGTTGAAATCCTCACGGTTTTTGTCTTCAAATCGTAAGAACGTCCCGAAATATCGTTGGGATAAAGACACTTGCGAAGAGTGTTTTTGAAAAATAGTTATCTTAATTGTCTCTACTTATTATAAATGTATCTTGTATTAATATGTTTATACACTCATATATTTTACTTGTTTTTAATAGTTTTGTTATTACTACTAATCATAGATGTGTTAGACTCAAGTAGTTATAAATCTATATCTTAATGTATACATTCTTTTGACGTATTCTATTACCATGTATTGGTCTAACGGAAATAAATTTATTATTATTATTATGAAATTTCATGTCGATACGTTCATATCCGCTGAAAATGTTTAAGTGTCGTCTTTAGAGGGTTCTGGATTCACATATAAAATTTGTCGATATATCGGGAGTTATCATGTTCACAGACCCTCACACATACCTACACGCACTTTTTTTCGGAAGATTTGCCAGATCACTTTTATGATAAAGGGATTTTCTCTAATACCTATACGCACTTTTTTTCGGAAGATTTGCCAGATCACTTTTATGATAAAGGGATTTTCCCTATAAGACATTGTTACTATTATGATTATGGTATTTGCCCGATAAGATCGTGTTTTTCTTACGATTAATGTATTTGTCCGATGAGACCTAGTTACGCTCAAGATTAAGAGATTTGCCCAATAAGATCTTGTTACTCTTATAATTAAGGGATTTGGGCCAGTAAGTCCGATAAGATCGTGTTTTTCTTACGATTAATGTATTTGTCCGATGAGACCTAATTACTCTCAAGATTAAGATATTTGCCCAATAAGATCCTCTTAGTCTTATGATTTAGACATTTTCTCGATAATACTTAGTTACTTTTATGATTAATAGATTTGCCCAATAAGATCTTGTTACTCTTATGATTAATAGATTTGACCAATAAGATCTTGTTACTCTTATGATTTAGAGATTTTCTCGATAATACTTAGTTACTCTTATGATTAATAGATTTGCCCAATAAGATCTTGTTACTCTTATGATTTAGAGATTTTCTCGATAATACTTAGTTACTCTTATGATTAATAGATTTTCCCAATAAGATCTTGTTACTCTTATGACTTAGAGATTTTCTCGATAATACTTAGTTACTCTTATGATTAATAGATTTGCCCAATAAGATCTAGTTACTCTTATGATTAATAGATTTGCCTAATAAGATCTTGTTACTCTTATGATTAAGCGATTTGGGTCAGTAAGTCCGATAAGGCCGTGTTACTCTTATGATTAAGGGTTTCGCCTGTTGCGATCAGGGTTGATAGATTGACTTACTATATCCACCCAGTTCTGTAGAGGCTGTCTGCCAACCTACTCTCAATATCATTGGTCAGTCTGAAGGAGTTTTTTTTAAGATACAAATTCTTGCCGACGAGAGGACCTCGTTTATTTTTGTGCCGAGTCGCTGACCCCTTCATTTTATATATCTGCATTTCTTTTTTTTTCAACTTATTTTTTGCCCAATCTGAAATGCGTTCCAAATTCTAATCGCTCAATTTTGTGTCTGTTGCATGTAACTATTCTATTTACTTGGAGACTTGGAGTTTGAGCTCAAATGTTTATAAGGCCAAGCCCCTCCCCCCCAAGGTTTCAGTAAAAAAAAAATTTGTCGGAGGTTTTTTAAATTTTTAATTTAACTTTTTTTTTATATTTGATACAATTAATTTAAAACATAAAATTTTAAATTTTAAAAACTCCCGAACTTTTTTTTACTGAAACCTTGGTGGAGAGAGCTTTTTTTTTTTTTTTTGAGGGGGCTTGGCCTTATAAACATTTGAGCTCAAACTCCAAGTCTCTAGCTGTAATAGAGGCCTAGATCCCTACACAGGCTCTCATGAAACCAGAAGATCTTGGAGACGGCATACCCGATTTCCACCAAACATGGCTAAGAACCATCTCGAAAATACCAGCTTTTGAAACGAAAAAACCACTTTGAAATCGGTTGGAGCTACGATGCCACAGACAGACACACACACACAGACAAAAGCTTCAAACGAGGTAAGGTAGTAAGCGATATAAGAATATTTAATGGTAATAAAACATCAAAACTAAGAACTTACCTTCGTAGTTGGGTTAGATCTTCAGGGAGTCGAGGATTTGATTTTCAGTCAAATCGGCTAAGTGGGAAAGAGGACCAGAGGAGGGGGCTCAACTCATAGGTCATTGTATAGTCACGAAATTTAGTTAGTTATTGTGACTAATGCCGGGGCTTTAACGAGGTCATATCGCCTACTAGAGCGTTCTTTTCTCACTCTGGTGAACATGAGCCCGACTCTATTGTGAGAGTCCTAAATTTTGCCTACCTAGGTTTCTTCAGCTATGGTAGTACCTGAGGCTCTCGGGGCCATTGCTTAACGTCCCATCCGAAGGGTTGCTGAAGGTTTTTTTACCTCCCAGATAAAAAAAACCTAAGGGTAATTTAGCGTGAGGACACAGGAGTTCCTGAGTATATCATCCGATTTTCAAGGAAATTGGATAATTGGTTTAATGGGAAAACGAAATCATACTTGATTTATTACCGGTCATGTCGACCAGAGCGGCCAGAGTAGTAGGCAACATGGCCTTGCAGTTAAGCTAAACCGTCGTCGACTTTTTTAATTTAGGTGAGATCTCAGCCGGAACATAAAGTCAATATTGTTCATTTATTCAATGAAAATTAATTGATAATTTTTTACTACATTTTTTGCTTTATTTTTTGTACTTTTAGTATAGATATTGGATACACCTAGGGACCTAAGCATCCAATGCTCTTATCCCAGTCATGTTAGCTCTACTGTGAAATACCTAAATTTGGCCTTCCCAGCTTTAGTTATCTACTTCGTTAACGAGATCCCATCGCACAGATTCGGGACTATCGCCTAATGTACTATCCGAAGGACAGCGTGCTCACGCGAACTACCTCTGAGCTACGATTATTATAAGGAAGTAAAATAATCGTGCAAAAATCTGATATCGAGTCTTCAACTTAATTCCATGTTTCAAGGTCCCGTTGAACACGTTTTGACCATTTTTGTGATCATGTCTTTGTGTGTATGTTTTGTGATTGGCACGTGAGCCTTCCAACTCAAAACCGAGTGTAGCACTGAAGTTGAAATTAATAACTATGATGTCACATGCACTCGCTATCTTAGATATGATTAGATTTTGGCCGATGTCAGACAAAAGTTAAGACATATCTACTTATAACGCTTATACTACTTTATGACCTATCAAACTTCTTTTCAAATAAAAGTTATAGTGAATACTAAAAAGCATAATTTATATAATTACGATTTTTGAAGGTCGCCCGGTTTGCGAGATACATGCCGCAGACGGTCTTAAAATGACATCTTAAAACCGATTTACGCGAAAACGATGTATCGAAAAATTGGTTCTTACCAAAAAATGTTGCACACGTGCAAGGTGCACTCAAAAATAATAAAAGATTAAAAGGTTCTTAAAAAAAATGATCCCTATTAAAATTCAACTATCAAAATGCCCTCAGATTTTTATGACCAATAAGAACACAATGAAACGAAGAACAATAGAGTCGGGCTCATGTCGACCAGAGCGACGAAATACCGCTCTGGTAGTAGGCGATATGACCTTGTAGCTCGAACATGAGTCACGATAACGATTATGGCGAATGCGAGGGGCTTAACACAAAAACTCCAATAACTGCCGTTGTAATGATAGTAACGACATGAAATTTCATATGTAAATTCAAAACTACATGAGGACAACACATTAATTTTCAGGTAAATCGGCCGAAGAGAAAGAGGCTTCAGCAGTGGAGGCTGAACTCAAAAACACTAATAACTTCATATGTAAAGTATTTATCGACACAAAATTTATTAATTAAATTGAGGATTCATAAGCCCCTATGTTACTTAACTTAAAACTTAATTGGTTGAAATCGTGTTGGACACGACTTGCTTGCGCAAGCCAGTTTGCACAAGTAAATCGTTGCGTGTGAACTCAGGCATGACGTTTGCGCAAGCCAAAAAGTTTGGCTTGAGTAAAATCTGTCCCGACAGAAAATCGGCTTGAGGTTGGTTGTATTGGCATGAGCGTCTAAACGATGCTCAAGCCTCAGCTCCAACCTTGGGCATGCGCATCGCATTTTATTTAAACTTTTTATTAACATTTAATAAACTTACCTTTAGAAATGTGTCTTTCAATGCCGTGTAAATTGCGTCGCATGTTTCTGGAATTATAGCACTTAGAGCTGGTTTGGAAATACATGTGGAAAATTTTAAATCTTCATAACTTCTCCCTGTTGCCAAAAATCTCAGCGTAGCTGATAGCCGATCATGGGGGGTGATTCCACGTCTCATAACAGACTCTTGAAATTATTGGTGTAATTAAATTCAGCAAATGCTGGTATGTGGCTTCGTCCATATGCAAATAGTTGCAAAATC
Source organism: Aradus depressus (assembly GCA_963662175.1). NCBI lineage: Eukaryota > Metazoa > Arthropoda > Insecta > Hemiptera > Aradidae > Aradus > Aradus depressus. Next base: position 19,864,538 of record OY759225.1, on the reverse strand, counting down.
GTCATGCTCACTGCGTAATTCAGCTATTAAATTGGTATGAGAAAACAAATCCCTTTTTAGCAAACATGGTTTAAACCATTTCCTTTTATTCGCCTTCAAATTGATCTTTTTTTTTTATAATGCAAACCGCACCCGTTCTATGAATTAGTTCTTAGTTAAAAGTTTCCTATTTTGAACACAGCGAACTCCAATTTTCAGGGTTCCTCACTTCACAATTGTGCAAGCCAAATTGAACGTGTGAACGGCAACATTTCATTCAGTTCATTTGCACAAACTAGTTTGAGCGTATAAACGGGCCTTAATAAATGACACCCAGAAATGCAATTTTTTATTAAATGAACCCTCCCATAAGTGACGATCTGTGATTATGCAATGGTATGGTTTGAGCTGTGAATACCGAGTAATTGTTAACGAACGAGTAAGGTCATACTCGGGGCTCTCACCTTATAATGAGTGAACGAGTATGTGCCTTTTGTATTGGACTTGTGACTGTGGTCTGAAAACTAATTGTATGTTAATATGAACCATTGTTAGCGCCACAGGGACATGTTACGTGAAGAACTTGTCTTGAATTTCTTTACGAATTTCGTAGTTCCACTGCCAGGGACGAGGATATGAACCTGCTTGGGGGGAAGGGAGGGGGCCATTTAAAACTCGAGATTTTCCGAGAATTTTCCACAATTTTATAGGTTTCTATTCTCTTTACCTTTTCTTTCCCTTTCTCAGCTTGCCATCTCCACCTTTTCACACTCATCGTCCTGAAGTCGCCTCAAATTCTTCTCTATACTTTTTTTTTTGGGGGGGTTGCCGACCTCTGGTGGAAGCCAAGATACCCGTTCGCCGCGAAAAGAGGGCCTAACAAGTTCACTATATATACAAAAAATAAGAAAAAGTAATTATCTGTTGCTGTGGTCGATAGGAGCGACTCCCACTCCATCTTAATTTCCTTGGCTCACCGAGAGAGTTCGAAATAAATGTTTGGCGCTAGTAGCCATTTCTCCACAATCCATCCATGGACAATGTCATTGCAACGCTCTAGTCTGGACTGTCCGCGCATCTCTTCCTATCTGCTCCTAAAGGCAAATCGCGTCTACAAATGAACATCCCCGTTCAAGACCAAGATTTTATTTTATCTTTATTATTATTGTTTTATCTTTCTGTTTATTATTATTTAAATTTAATATTTTCTCTTGGTTTTGTATATATTATATTATTTCTTTAGAGACCATTATTATTTTATTATATACATTTTATTTTTTTTAATCTATTATTTTATACATAATCTATTTGCTTTCGATGTATATATTTTTAAATTTTTTTTTTTTAATGTATATTTTAATGTTTAATGTCATTCATATCTTTACCTATGGTTTATACCGATTGTAAATATTCAAAATAAAGAATTAAAAAAAAAAAATTAATCAAATCCATCAAGCCGTTCGTGAGTTATAGCGGTACAACGCACAGACGTTTTCAGCTTTATATATATGATAATAAAAAATAAAAAGATAATAAGGTATATGAAACTTTGTTTGAGCTGGGGAAATACATTGCCGGTGATTTACCAACAAATTTTTCATTTTTTTTCCTATACTCGGTTTCTGTAGATAGTAGATTTTTGATAAAAAAATTTTTTTTTTTTACTTCTTTGCGCCCAGATTGTCCATTATAAACATTTCATCACAGATAAGTGATAAGAATGACTGATAGATTGATAAGAGGGAGACAGTCAGCCTCTTCGCTTTCACCAATTGGCAAAGAACTGTGTCAAGGGCCTGGTCCCTTGCTTAAATTAATTCATTTCTCGTATTTAATTGGGGACAAACGAGGAGGGGAGTCTTTTAACTGAATTCTGTGTTCATTTATATCGCCACAACTTTCTCTCCTTCATTTAAGCAAATTTTTCTATTGAAGAACTTTTCGGAAAATTATTAAAAAAACACGAATGTTTTTTAAATATTGTCTATTTCACAAGATATATAAAATATATGGGAGTACTTACGGTATTGCTACCATCTTCAGCCACGACTTAACAAATACTAAATGGAAGTTCAACTATTTTTACAATTTAACCGGTAGGTAGGTACCCTTACTCAGCCCCCCATGGGGGTTTCCTATCCCTCCTGTACTGTTACTTCTTCAAATTTGTGAAACATGAAAAACGAACCTCCGTCCCAAAGCGAAATCCCAATAACAAAAACTCCGAAGCAGTAACTATGGTATACATCATATGATTTGTATTTTAATGAACCTACCATCCCAAAGCCTCCACCATTGTGACCCCACCCCGAGACGAAATCTCATCTCCAACGCTCCACACATTTGAAGAATACATATTATGTATGCATACATTAAATAAATCAAAGACTAAAATTATACAAATGAAAATCAAAATATAAAATAAAATACATAGGTTCTTGGGAAAGTAAGTATGTATACAAAGAGACTGGAGGATTATATTATTGGCGATAAAAGGGGTGAATATTTGAGATTGGTCTGATCGTTCGTACAATTTCCTTTTTGTAGCGCTCTGTTTATTTCTAGTTGTTCCAGTGAGTTGAGTAATGTACCTTTGTCACAAAAATGTAGATATTGTATGCCTGTGTTTATGTCAAAATGGGGTTTGTTTTCGTTGATGTGTTGTGCGAAAGTTGATTTTACTGAGTTGTATGTAGTGAGACACCGGGGGACGGCATGCTTAAGTTTATTTTACCTCCTCGATAAAGGGCTTCGGTCGGGTTTCGAACCCGCGATTTTGAGCTCAGAAGGCAAGCACGCTACCTCTGAGCTACCGGCGCTACTAAAAAAAAAATATATATATAATATAAAATACAAATTATTAATTTAAATGTAATGAAAATATGTAGTTTATCATTAAGATTTTCCAATGGGACTGTAAGCCAAGCAGGTTGCCCGTGTGAGATTCCTCAAGGATTCGACCAAGGTCGCTTCTTCACACACACACAAACACACATACACTTTCCGCTCTCTCACAATTCGCGTCACACATGGCCATTTAATTTTTTACTTTTTTCTTTTATTTATTTTTATTCACATATTTTTTATTTATCTGTAATTATGCATGGAAGCTTCAGGATTTTAATATATTTAATTCTTCATATATATATATATATATATATATATATAAGTAGAAGAAGAATTAAATAAAAAGAAGCTTCCATACATAATTACAGATAAATAAAAAATATATGAATAAAAATAAATAAGTATATATATCTGTGGTCAGAGGGAATAAATTGGTAAGTCTAAATTCGTAACTTTTCAGGACATCACTTTTTTAATTTTGCATTAATCGTGTAAATCCAGTTTTTGGAATAAATAAATTATGTTTGCATCATTATTGATCATATACCTTCTAAATCTATAGCAGTGAATGAAAATGAATATTGTTAATCCTTTCTTGGATTTTCCCTTAGTTACCTAATCATTCCCCATCACTTATCTAATTATTAACCATACTTTTTGAAATACTCTTGAATGATGCCTCTCTAACTGGCTGTATCACACAAAATAGTTAGTTATTAGTTATTATGACTCATTAGTAACATAATGAGTCGGAATAACTATCTTGTAGGCTTTGTCATACTCTAAAATACGTCACGCTCAGATCCTCAAATTTCTTTCATCCCTCATTCTAGAAAAAAAAAAAGTGCAATTTCATTTTATTAACCCCCAGAGATGGTTGAACTTTTTAGTGACTCTCTTTCTGGGTGTATTGTTGGTCAAAGTTGCCCCCTGTGCTAGTTTTACGAGTTTCATATCGAACTCAACAAGTCAACTCCGCTTCATGTCTTTTATACTGCCAGTATACGTTCTTCTCGGCTTCCTTTATATTATAGCAGCACGTTTGTCTATCCACTACATAAAACTACATTTTTATATCGGCTAGACATCATCCTGATATTACAATTGACACCGATAAACAGAATAGTCAAAAAGAAAAATTAGGTCTTTTGTGATCTCACAAAGATGGGAGATGCAAGTATTTTTTAGTCTTAACTTTCGTTATTTTGAATATCTACAATCGTTAAATCACTATAAGTAAATGTGATGGTGATAAAAGAGAACAGTAAAAATGAATGATAATATAAAATAAAATAAATTAAATTAACTAGGTACAGATGAGTTTTTTTTATTTTTCGTATTTATTTTATTCATGTTTTCATCTTCATCCTTTTATTTTATTTCTTTTTTTTCATCAGTTTTTCTTAAATTAATTTTATAAGTTCTAGATTTCCTCCTCCTCTATAATCTTGTTTTTTATATATTTTTTTAAAATTTATTTTATCTCCTTCTATATATTTATTTAGAGACATTTATTTTCGTATGATTTCTTTATATTGAAGCTGTTATATTAATTATTTTTGAACTATTATTTTATTTATTTATTTTTTTACTTATTTCATTATTATCTATTTTATTTTTATTTTATTGTATTTTCTTATTTAGTTATATTTATTTTTTTGTTTCTTATTTCTATCCACTATAGTACAGATATTTTATTTTATTTGTATTTGTTGCTCTGTTTAGTGACTTTCATGTTGTTAATAAATAACATAGACTAGATTTTGAAAAATAATATAATTATATTTCATTTCAAATACAAGGGCCAGTCGGCGTAGTTAAAAGGAAAAACAAAAATAAACAAAGTTAACTCTCCTGATGTGGAGGAGTGAATGTGGAAGATGGGCTGATGAACTGATCTCCAAACAAGGCCGAGAAGATCTGGGAATAGGCTGAGGACGCCGTCACACCAAATGAGCAAGGCACCAGACTTCAGAGGTCCACAGAAAGGCGATCCGGGTTGACGAGAGAAGTTGGCGGGTTGTTGGCCTTGAGGAGTGCCCTGATGTCAACAGGCAATGTACCATGGAAGACTATCTGTCCAACACTGACCAGCGGTCATAAAACGAACTATTCCCCACTCCCCCACATACATAGGCTCCTCCCACAAATTGTTAATATGATCAGTATATGTAATATAAACATAAGAATAAATAACATGAGTAATATTGACCATAGTTATTATGATAATAATATTAATAATTATTAGAATAATTAATGAAAGAAAACTTAAGAAAAAATACCTCTACAAAAAATCAAAAATTAATTAAATGTTGCGCTAACACATGTATTTATTCTTAGGGGACCTCGGTCCCAGAATAAAATTTATTTGATCTCCTATATATTTATTTAAATAGATTATTTTTTGTATGATTTCTTCATAATGAAGCTGTTAATTTAATTACTTTTGTACTATTATTTTTTTTATTTTATTTTTTTACTTATTTCATTATTATCTATTTTATTTTTATTTAATTGTATTTTCTTATTTAGTTATATTTATTTTTTTCTTGTTTCTATCCACTGTAGAACAGATATTTTATTTTATTTGTATTTGTTGCTCTGTTTAGTGACTTTCATGTATTTATTCTTAGGGGACCTTGGTCCCAGAATAAAATTTATTTTATCTCCTTCTATATATTTATTTAGAGACATTTATTTTCGTATGATTTCTTTATATTGAAGCTGTTATATTAATTATTTTTGAACTATTATTTTATTTATTTATTTTTTACTTATTTCATTATTATCTATTTTATTTTTATTTAATTGTATTTTCTTATTTAGTTATATTTATTTTTTTCTTGTTTCTATCCACTGTAGCACAGATATTTTATTTTATTTGTATTTGTTGCTCTGTTCAGTGACTTTCATGTATTTATTCTTAGGGGACCTTGGTCCCAGAATAAAATTTATTTTATCTTCTATATATTTATTTAAAAACATTATTTTTTGTATGATTTCTTCATAATGAAGCTGTTAATTTAATTACTTTTGTACTATTATTTTTTTTATTTTATTTTTTTACTTATTTCATTATTATCTATTTTATTTTTATTTAATTGTATTTTCTTATTTAGTTATATTTATTTTTTTCTTGTTTCTATCCACTGTAGAACAGATATTTTATTTTATTTGTATTTGTTGCTCTGTTCAGTGACTTTCATGTATTTATTCTTAGGGGTCCTTAGTCGCTGAATAAAATTTAATTTCATTTCAGATGTATACAAGAAGCAAAAGTTAGTTACTAACTACAATATTATTATTTAAGTACTTTTTTTTGAGGAAGTAAGTACGTATCCACAGAGACTGGAGGATTATATTATTGGTGGTAAAAGGGATGAATATTTGGGTTGGTCTGATCGTTCGAGCAAGTTCCTTTTTGTAGCGCTCTGTTTATTTCGAGTTGTTCCAGTCACTTAAGTAATGCACATTTGTCACAAAAATGTAGGTATTGTACGCCTACATTTATATCGAAATGGTGTTTGTTTTCGTTGATGTGCGAAAGTTGATTTTATTGAGTTGTATGTTGTGTCATATTCACGTTTTATGCATTTTTATAAGAATAATTAAAAAATGTACTTGGTTTTATTAGTAAAACTTTTACTTTTTGACCTGCCCGATTTTTTTGGGACGCCATTTTAGTACATAAATAAAAACAAAATTTGAGAGGTCTCACTTTTATATGGTACACATTGGAAAAAAAGAATGGTAAGGGGTTAATGTCCCATCCGAAATTTCATCTAAAAACCTATGGGCCTCGGACGGGATTCGAAACCGCGATCTTGAGCATGGCTAACACACTAGCTCTGAGATATGGCGTTCTCAAGTTATAATTATTTTTTGGCAATAATTACTACAGTCGTATAATTACAATATAAAAACATTTTAGGACTGAGGGCGCCGGTAGCTCAGTGGTATGCGTGCTTGACTTCTGAGCTCAAGGTCGTGGGTTCGTAGCCCGACCGAGGCCCTTAGTTTATTTTATCTGGGAGGTAAAATAAACTTAAGCACGCCGTCCTTCGGATGGGACGTTAATCGATGGTCCCGAGCCTGTACGATGTCAGGTACTCGTTAAAGACCCCTACCCTAGATGAATAAAAATTTAGGGTAGGCAAAATTTAGGACTCCCATAGTAGAGTCGGGCTCATGTCCACCAGAGTGACGAAAGAGCGCTCTGGTAGTAGGCGATATGACCTCGTAGTTAAAGCCCGGGCATGAGTCATAAAACCTAACCTAACCATACCATTTTAGGGCTCACTTATTTCATATACCAATATTTTAATGATTTTTTTTTGTAATTTGGGATCGAATGATATTCTCTGAAATCCTTCACAGGTGAGCATTCTGAGTCCTCTTCTCTATGTTGCAAGCACCCAGCATCCCAACATCACCTGAGATTAGTTGCAATTTTGATTACTTATAAAACAGTTGGGGACGCATCTAAATCTCTACAGGACGATGAATGATCTGTAAAAAAAGGGTTCATATAAGATATTTTTTAATGGCCACGTTACATACTTTTAACGTGGAGATGATTTTATATTTAGATGACGCTCGGAGATGATTTTATATATATTTTAGATTTTTAAATTAATTTATCTGTAGTGTTACTGCCACGTAATGTTTGTTACTACACTTAGTTTACGTTTGACTTAATCCCTAATTCCTTATTTTACGTAGATAAGAAATATACTCTGTTTTGATTCCTTATCAATTTTCTAATCTTATCACTTGTTGTTTCTGGTAAAAGTGCTTCAAATACATATCTCAAAATGATTTTTGGGTGTCCAGTTTTTTTTAAAAAGAATGAGCTGCTGTTATTCAAATTTCTGTTAACCCTGTCATTTGAGTGATGAAGTATGAGTGTGTTTTGCTTACGGTTTTAGGCTCTTCATCTTCCTAATTTTCCACTAAACTTGTGTTGACCTGATCTCTTCGACATGGATGCGTCTGTTGTTTTTGCAACAGGTGGCCTCTTAGCACTTGATACCACACTTTAGGGCTGCCAGACTGCCAGGTTGGTGGCTAGGTCAGGAGGGTGAGGTGAATGAACTGAGCCTCCCATTGATCTCTTCTACCTGGATGCATCTGTTGTTTTTGCAACAGGTGGCCTCTTAGCACTTGATACCACACTTTAGGGCTGCCAGACTGCCAGGTTGGTGGCTAGGTCAGGAGGGTGGACTGAATGAACTGAGTCTCCCATTGATCTCTCCTACCTGGATGCATCTGTTGTTTTAGCAAGACTCACGCAACAGGTGGCCTCTTAGCACTTGATACCACACTTTAGGGCTGCCAGACTGCCAGGTTGGTGGCTACTAGGTCAGGAGGGTGGACTGAATGAACTGAGCCTCCCATTGATCTCTTCTACCTGGATGCTTCTGTTGTTTTAGCAAGACCCATGCAACAAGTGGCCTCTTAACACTTGATACCACACTTTATGGCTGCCAGACTGCCAGGTTGGAGGCTAGGTCAGGAGGGTGGACTGAATGAACTGAGCCTCCCATTGATCTCTCCTACCTGGATGCATCTGTTGTTTTAGCAAGACCCATGCAACAGGTGGCCTCTTAGCACTTGATACCACACTTTAGGGCTGCCAGACTGCCAGGTTGGTGGCTAGGTCAGGAGGGTGGACTGAATGAACTGAGCCTCCCATTGATCTCTCCAACCTGGATGCATCTGTTGTTTTAGCAAGACCCATGCAACAGGTGGCCCCTTAGCACTTGATACCACACTTTAGGGCTGCCAGACTGTCAGGTTGGTAGCTAGGTCAGGAGGGTGAGCTGAATGAACTGAGCCTCCCATTGATCTCTCCTACCTGGATGCATCTGTTGTTTTAGCAAGACCCACGCAACAGGTGGCCTCTTAGCACTTGGTACCACACCCAAGAGTTGGCACGTGCCGTCCCAGGTTAGTGACTCAAGAGGCTCCAACAAATAAGTCAAGCTTTTCAAAAAATGTGATGTGAAAATTATAGCTTATCGTGTTCCTAGTGTACAATTATGAGGTATTAATATCCAGAAATCTTAGAGCCCGTCAATTCCACATGCAACCTCTCCCTTTCTCAATAGTGTATTCATTTTGCGTTATAATTTTGGCTAAGCTTTATACCATTTTATTAAGTTAGTAGTTACGTATTATCTCTTGATATCCGGGTAATCTGCTGGTGTGTATACTTCTTGAAGAAATGGTCTTGTTGATTTTTTTCCGGCACATCTTCCAGAGGTGTCGTCTTTTTTCCCTTTTTAGACAATATTTCGGGACACTTTCCCGAAAAAAATTTAAAAAATCAACATTTCAACAGCTCAGAGAAGTTTAAGAAACGAAATGATCTTCTGAATCCTTTTACTAAATTAGCTCACAAATCTCTAATCATAGCGAAAATGGTCAAAACGTATTAAGGAGAACTTGAAAAGTGAAATTTCATTCAAAACTAGAATTCGGATTTTTGCACGTTTAGAACTCTTTTTAATAAAACAGCTATTTCAGGATTTGAGCCTGGAATCTATAGATTGTCTAATCGGGTATTTCACCACGAGACGAGACACTTATCTTCATTGCTTAACTATTTCTTCTGGTCAGGTTATCTTTATAACCTTGAGTAAATTTAAAATAATTACCTTTTCATTATATATCCGTATAAATAAATGTATGTAAGAAAAATTGTTAATTGTTAAAGTTGTATCTTACGATAAGAGAAACTTCAAGGTCTGTGTAAGCGTCATCTCAACTGACCCACTCGGCTGTAATTCACACGTAAACAGTAAGTGTAAACTAAACTATTGTTTGTAAATATTTGGTTATTATGACTCATGCCCGGGCTTTAACTTCAAGGTCATATCGCCTACTACCAGAATCGTTTCATTACTCTGGTGGACATTAGCCCGACTCTACTTAGTCCTTTTGGTCTACTCTAAATTTTCGTTCACCTAGGGTCTTTGACGAGTATCTGACATCGTACAGGCTTTTAGTTTATTTTACCTGTTAGATGAAAGAAACCAAGGGTCACAGCCGAGTTTTGAACCCGCGATCTTGAGCTCAGTTACATTGACAGTTATTACGGTTTTTTAGTGGAGCTACTACCCTGAGCCCCGTTTTTTCAGCTGATTTCTTTGAAAAATAACAGTTATTGAACTCATGGGGATTTGATTTAAATATGAAATTTCATGTCGTGTGATGTATAAAAAATACATACTTTTAAATTATTAATATTAAAAAATTAGTTATATTTATTTTTCTATAAAATCCAAGAAGCAACTGAATTAGTAAATAAATAATATGAATGCATTTTCTTTTAAAACAGAATCAGTGTAGAGGAGTGAATGGTGTGTGGTCTGAGTTACTTAGGGGGGGTAAACATAGGTCCGATTCGGAACCGTTTCAGAAATATTCAACATCTTCCAAGTTTTGTACTTAGCACTATTTTTTAGACTAAAATCTCTTTTTCCTCCTTAAGTATAAGAGCCAACACAAAGTTAATTATATCATCATAAAAAGCGGTAAATTACCTTTAAAATAAGTTCACTTTATCAGAAAATTGGTTTTCAAGAAGATATGAAAACAATAGTTAAATCAGTTACCGACCGCTGTATGTGCTGTTTAAGTGTGGATGGTGGGCTATTTTGAACAATTTCTATGATTTTAAAATGAATTTTTGGGGGCCATGGTGGCCGTGCGGGCTAGAGCGTAGGGCTTTTGTCTCACCATGGTTTGCGGGTTCGAATCCCGTCCGGGAGTGATTTTTATTTCGTAGATAGAACTCCCTCCTGGGGCCATGGATGTCTTAAATAATTATACATAACACATTGACATGGCTAATATGCACCGTTCATAAAGCCAAAAGAAAAAAAAAAAATGAATTTTTGATTTTTATATTTATAAATAAACTAACCCCAAAAAGATTTTAATGCTATTATTCAAAGAAAACCAAATTTCTGATAAAGTGAACTTATTTTAAAGGTAATTTACCGCTTTTTATGATGGTATAATTAAATTCGTGTTAGCTCTTATACTTAAGGAGGAATAAGAGATTTTATGCAAAAAAATAGTGCTAAGTACAAAAATTGGAAGACGTTGAATATTTCTGAAACGGTTCCGAATCGGACCAATGTTTATAGGAAATTTTTTGTTCAAAATTAAATTTCCTTTAAGACCTCAAAGTTTTTAAACTCCATGCTGGAACATCCTGTATTTTATAATATTTTTTCTATGCGTTACAATTTAAACATTACTTACATATTAATCAAATCATTATTGACATTTACAATCTTTAGATGCAAATTTGCTGCGCAGTCCTTCTGCATTTTATTTCTTCATTTTTATTTATTTTATTTTCAATAAGTATTCTACTAATATTGTTTTATTTTTATTTTTTTGTTTCAGGTAAGAAAGTGTATTTCCATTTGTTATCCGTTTCTGAGTAAGTTTTTGAATTTTATAAAAGTGCAAACCAATTTTATATCGTCCTTTCCGTGAAGGTTCCTTCATTCCTCAGTGCAAACCTATTTTATATCACCCTTTCCGAGATGTTTCCTTTATTCTTCAGTGCAAACCAATTTTATATCACCCTTTCCGTGAAGGTTCCTTCATTCCTCAGTGCAAACCTATTTTATATCGCCCTTTCCGTGAAGGTTCCTTCATTCCTCAGTGCAAACCAATTTTATATCGCCCTTTCCGTGAAGGTTCCTTCATTCCTCAGTGCAAACCAATTTTATATTGCCCTTTCCGTGAAGGTTCCTTCATTCCTCAGTGCAAACCAATTTTATATCGCCCTTTCCGTGAAGGTTCCTTCATTCCTCAGTGCAAACCAATTTTATATCGCCCTTTCCGTGATGGTTCCTTCATTCCTCAGTGCAAACCAATTGTCTCCCAATATTTCTGATCACCTTATTATTTTTACTGATCCTGAATGAGGCTCATTCATGCCTTTATAGCGACCAGACCAACTCATTCATAGGTTATAAAAGATGTTTTTACAACAAGGAAGAAGGCTGTCCTACAGATCAGCTGTTTGGTTTTATGACTCTTCTTCCCTCCTGCCTTCTTGTTGTTTCATTGTAGTTTTGTTTCTTTGTGACTTTTTGTTAAGTGTGTGTAAGTTTAACGGCCGGAATGAATTACGACTCCCAACACGAACCCACCCGTACAGATCCAACACTAATTTAAGTGCCTTTATATATTTTTCCAACTTTCGGCTCTAAGTAGCGCCATTGAATCTTAAAAAAAAAAAAAAAAAATCAATGATTCACCGACAATATACTTCCCCAACATGAATTAATCAGTTATTTTTTCTCTCCAAAACCAATCTACCGTTTGTGCAATATATCAATATGATATTTAACATTTTCGGCAGAGATATTGTGAAAAATAAAGAAAAACGTATGTTTTTAAAAATATTGTCTATTTCACAAAATATATATAATATATGGTAGTACTTTCGGTATTGCTGCCATCTTCAGCCACGATTTAACAAATACTAAATGAAAGTTCAACCAGTTTACAATCCTGGAAGGACGGCGTGCTTAAGTTTATTTTACCTCCCAGATATAATAAACTAAGGGCTTCGGTCGGGTTTCGAACCCACGATCTTGAGCTCAGAAGATAAGCACGATTACCATTGAGCTACCGGTGCCCTTATATATTTATTTATTTATTTTTATTTATTTATTACTACATTGAAGCCTATTAGGGCTTATTGTAGAGAGTTGGGTTACAATCTGAATATACATTCGATATAATAATATAGTAAGAATATTACTGTTTAATAAATATCCAAATATTATAATAAGCACATTTACTTGTATACATACAGCCAAGAGAAATGCAAAACAGAAAAAATATATACTTTTATAAACATACATACACATATACATATTATAATGACTTTAAATAAAACCAAAGTAATAAACATTAAGTCAAACCGCTTTGTACTTAAACTGTAAATAACAAGTATTTGACAAAAACTTAATATGAAAATCTCAACTTTCAATACATTTTTCATTATCTCATAATAACTAATTCATAATGGATTAGCTCTAAATATACGCATAAAATAAAGAAAAAAAAAATTGATGCGACCATAGCATCTCTCCGTACCTCCATTAAATACACATAGACATCTACTTCGTACAGCTGGGGGAAGTAGAATATTCTAAAATATATAATTTTTAATGATTTCTTCCCTGGAGGACAAAATATTCAAAGAAATATTAATTATTTTCTTATCTGAGATACTATATAAAACAAAAAATGATATTTGTACAACTGGTAATGTGTATTTTCGAGTTATTTATATAGAAAAAAAAAAATTCCATTGAAGTTGTTTGCATATTTGGCTCTGATGAGGATGTGTCAAAAACATTGTCATAGACAACCCATCCGCAGAGTGTGGATAAATAATCCACACTACAGGAGAGCCATTCTATTCACCATTGTCCATTTTAAATTTGTTCATTGTAAAACACATGCCCGGGCTTTAACTACGAGGTCATATCGCCTACTACCAGAGGCTATTTCACCATTCTGGTGGATATGAGCCCGACTGTACTATGTCAGTTCTTAATGTGGCATATTCTAAATTTTTATTCATTTAGGGCAGGAGTCTTTAACGAGTACCTGACATCGAAAATGGTTAAGACGGGTTCAGGGGACGTTGAAATGTGAAATTCCTTTGAAAACTCGATCTCGAATTTTCGCACGATTACAATACTTTCTTTAGAAAGTAAAAATAGAAAAACATATATTCTTCACAGCACACATAACACGATTATTATTTATTTTTTTCGGAGCGACACTCTTTCGCGATCGGCCTAATTTCATTAGGTCGAGATCTAGGAAAAGCGCTGGCTGACATTACTACCGTGTGCTTTCCTCTTCCTCCGCCAGGGGGCGACAAATTGGTTGAACACTGGATAGCCGGACTCCGTCACCAGCAGCCATAGGTCGAGTCCCAGTTACGATCTTGTTCCGCGCATCAACTCCACCCTAGGCCCGTCTTATAGGGGACATTTGAAACATGCTCTACATCGACTCCATCGCACGAACAAGTTCTTCCCCTTAAAGAAGATGAGCTTGAAGTTGAAATTTCCGTGACTTGATAGTATCTGGGACATCCAGTAGTCAGGCTACCCATATAGAGTCCATACCTGGATTTCGGGGAAGTATGCATTGGTCGTCCAGCCATCCGATGATCGTGACCACCCCCTTTTTTAGAAGAGACCTTTATTAGTATGAAGGTTTTTGTTATTCCTGCCTAAATGAGTCGTTCACAAATGAGCCAACACAATTGCCATACTCCAGAAAGTTCTGATCATGAGGTTCCTTCGATGATATCCATTACTTTTATTAGGGACAGACCCCTAAAGTCCCCCCCATTTGCCCCCAGTCCCCGACCCTCCCCCATGACAAATCCTAAGCCCCTAAGAAAGGGGAGTATCCTTATATTCTGTTAAGGGCTATAGCCCTTCTTCCGGTCTTTCTATTTTCCTTCTTTTGGTCGACAAGTTTGCAACGAAAAGTCAGACTAGGAATTCACAAAATGAACTTTATTGATCGCTTTGGGGTTGATTGATTTTAAAAAAATAACATGGTTGATGGTCTAGTGGCAAATTGGGAGGGGGGGAATCACAGAAATTTCATGTTTTCTTGCAATGTACTTCCCCAGCACAAATTAATCAACTAAGTTTACTCTCTCCCTCTGAAACCCCAAAAAACAAAAAATCATTGAATTCCTTTCATACAATGCAGTGTAGAAACCGATGTGGACTTAGACTTGAACTCTGGGGTTCTGCCACGGTTTCCAATCTCCAGCGCATCCAATCCCTTCAATTAAAAATCCTTTGTACAATTGCCAAGGCTCCTTACTACGTTTCCAACGAAAGTAGCTAAATCCATGCAGAAAAAATTATTTTCCTCCCCGAGTTCCCACAGTAATCCTCTAGTCTTCCACACTTCTCCAAAAATGCCTCAAGTGCCAATGGCCTAGAGACCTCCTCAGTGGCAGCAATGACAGTGTGTTATAAATGAGTGCTTGTGAGTATGTATTTGTAAATAATAGAAAAAATTCCTTTACAAAAAAGTTAAAAATTAATTTATTTTGCAAAATTTTATATGTGTCTCCAGAAACCCATAAAGACGACGACACCTACCAATTTTCATCCATATTAACTGATAGGAATAGGGGCTTGACCTAAAGACTAACAACTACCGATGTAATGGATGTATCAACACGAAATATGTAACTTTTGGGTTGTGTACGGAGATTCTGAGTTTAAATATAGTGGTAGATTTAGTAAATATGTTCTGTAAAAAGAAGCCCTGCCCCCCCCCCCCCCCCCCCCCCTCTAATTACGCCCTCTTCCCTTCGATCGATTCCACGGAAAATTAATATCGTCCTTAAAGGGCTCTGAATTTACATATGAAATTTCGTGTCAATACATTTATTACAACGGCAGTTATTAGAGTTTTGGTGTTAAGCGACCCCCCGAATCCCCTCTTCCGTTTTAGTTATGATAATCATATTCTGTCTATAGTTTATTCTAATTCTTCAGTATTTTTCTTAAAAAATAAAATACAGTGGAGATCCTAAATCTGACGTGACATTTGTAAGGGGAGTTAAACGTGGTGAGAAGATGGTATGGTATGCAGATGTTCTAAGTGCAAGCTGTCACTAAGTGCAATGACATTTGCAGTCTTTCTGAATCCCAGAACTTACTGCTTCCTCAATATTATGCACTTTTTATTCGAGATGAATTAATCAATTGACTTTTCGCTCCCCCTCCAAAACCAGTCGATTGTTAACATTGGTACTCCTAAATGCTCCTAAATTTGTGTCGATTTTTTACAGACATTTTTAACTGCCCAACAAGTAGGGAAGTTATTGTAATGGGTTCGAAAATCGAAATCAAAATTTTCATCATATTTTTATGTTTCAAGGTTATTACAGTATTTTGACACTATATTTGGAAAGAAGTGTGTGTGTATGTGCGTGGTCAATTTTTCCTGCACGATATCTCGCGAATGAAAAATGATATCGACTCCGTTTTGGTGCCAATCAAAGCGTATCAACGTATAAATATGATCTGAAAGGAATTTTATCAAATTCGGTCCACCCGTTTTTTTGTTTGAACAAAAAGACTGCTAAAAAAGTGGATTTTAGGAATTCTTGAAAAAGATTCATCCTTTTAAAAATAAAAATATTATGTTTAACATAAAAATAGGTCTAGCTCATCAACGGGTGATTGGATTTTAATGGAATTTAACATGTAGTATCTTCAAAGCCAAATTGAAAAAAAGGGTGTGTGACGTCTCAAAAATCTTATCGGGAGGGGGGACTGTGAGTGGAGGTTGAGCATAAAAATAGTTAATAGGATTATTGGAATGTCATGAAATTTTACATGCAGTAGTTTTAAAAGCAAAATTTAAAAAATAGGCTATGTGACCTATGTGCATTTGCATATCAATTAAAAATCTATGTTTAGATTAAATTCAATAAAATGAATAAATAATTCTGTAGTGAATAAAATGCCTAGTTTTGTGATATTATTATTAATGATATTGATATCATGCTGGGAAGTTTGCCGTGTGGACCTCAAGGGCCGCACTTAGTTACAAATGCCACCTTTGTAGAGTCATAATACACGGCCCAGTATTTTCCTCTGATTTAGGCTGCAAAGAGGCGAAACACACATCCAAGAAACTGCTTGTTTTTTTTTTCATATTTGGCACCAGAGGTCGGACAACGTGGAATTTTGTAGAAAACTTCGTATCGAATTTTTTACCGATTACATAACTTCTCCTATACGAATATCTGGGAAAGTAAAAATTGAAAGAATTGCTTTCAAAAAACAAATTTTCCAAAGTTTAAACACTGACTTTAAGTGGAATAAGTTGAATTTTGAGTGTTCTGATCTGAAATTCAACATGCTGCAACACAGTATGTGACGAGTTTGTTTAATGAGCCACTGAATTGCCCATTTGGTATTCATGGAGAGTAAATACGTCAGAAAAAAAAGAAATATTTTACGTTTCGCATTTTAAAAGTAGAATAAAAGAATCAAATCCCAAAACCTTGAATTTCTTTACATTTTTGAGCGAAAATAGTTTATCTCAAACGATTATCGATGCTCGCTCGAGCCTCAAAAAATCATACGAGTCCAATTAGTACTTTCTTAGTTATGTTAGTTAGTTACTGTGACTCTTGCCTGGGCTTTATAATAATAATAATATTTATTTCCGTTAAACCATAACATGGTAATAGGATACATAAGAATGTTTACATTAAGTTAGCTTATAAATTAGATACTTAAACATATATTAACTGTTACAATCTGACACAATGGATTAGAATTAACAATACTACTTAGAAGTAAAAATATATTAATAAATAAATACTTGAAAATATGAGTACAAAAATAATAATACAAATGAGGAGTTTGGAGCCAGAGCGGACCAACCCACAATTTTTCGGAAAATTAGTTATTACCATCCTGATGTTGGCATAGGTTCCCTTTTTTCAAAACCAGTGTGGATCACTTAGTTTCTTCACTTCAGTGATAGATAGCAGCACTTTAAGTTTAGTCCACAAATATTTTGTGCATATATTTTCAAAGTCACAATGGATCATACGCCTTCAAAAACTTTATAGAACACAAAAAGGGATCACTCATCCAATACTATTCTAAAATTTCAAATATAAATAAATATTTGGGGCCCATTTATGGAGATAAACAAAATGTACTCAATTTTCAATTGCCATTTTCTACCTGTTCAGTTTCAACCAGTTGTTCCGCTCTGGCTCCAAACTCCTCATATTATACAGTAGATAAATAAAGTATATAATAAATAGAGTAGATATATTTGATAATTTAATTAAAATTAAGATAATAATTTTTGATATACTTTTCCGGAAGTGTCTTTTTCACGAGATTTCGGGACGTTCCTCAGGTCACATTGTGCAATATATAGACAATATGAAGAAAATATAATAACAATATCAATTATAATATATAAAAATAAATAAATAAATAAAATGCTAATAAAAATACATAAAAGATAAAAACAAGAAAAATAAATTAGAATAAAAAAATAAAAAATAATGATTTAAACGTAGGATTCGACAGAGCTTAAAGGAATTAGGATACGTCATAAGAATGTTTACATTAAGATAGCTTATATATTAGATACATAAACAGATATTAACTCTTATCTGACACACATGGGTTAGAATTAACAATACTACTTAGAAGTAAAAATATATTAATAAATAAATAGGTACTTGAAAATATGAGTACAAAAATAATAATACATATTATACAGTAGAATATATAATAAATAGAGTAGATATATTTTATAATTTAATTAAAATCAAGATAATAATTTTTGATAACTGTTCCGGAAGTGTCTTTTTCACGACATTTCGGGACGTTCCTCAGGTCACAATGTGTATTTTTGTTTATTTTCTGAAAAAGGGCCCCCAAGAAATTTTGATACAGGACCCACTCAGGATTAGCTACGCCACTGGTTTTAGCCTATCGGTAGATTAATTCGTGCTGGAGAAGTACATAATCGATGATTCACCGACGATTTTTTTTTTTCACACTATATTGGTTTAAAAATTGACTAAAAAAAATAATCCTTTTGAATTCGATCATTACTCACAATTATATAAAATTACAGAGTGAAAGATGAAAGAGGGAAGTAGGTCAATTAATGAGATTTATAAAACTAACCAAAATATTTTGTCTTTGAGAAGGAGGCGTGGCCAGTGTTGTGGTTCTGATGGCACAAGACACCCACACTCTTCTTAGATATCCAAGTCTTATTAATAGACCCACTATATGTGAGTACTGTGCATAAATAGACATGGATGAAGGTCACTACGGATGGAAGACGTCGTATCATGCTAATGAGCAGATCTTGAGTGGAAGTCTCTTGTGGTGAAAATTCCAAAAAAAAAAAAGAAAATTTAAATCGAATCAATTCAAAAGTAAAAGTGTATGTACTTACCCAATACGAATTAATCAATGAAATTTTCACTTTCTCTGCAAAACCAATGGTCCGACTCATTTGACTTACATAGTAACTTTTGAATCCTTATAGAAGTTTTGCTACATTCATTACATCGGCAGTTAGGCCAACCTCACATTAGGCAATTCCGAAGCGACGCGACCGATACTCAAGTATCTTGAGGGTATCTTAGACGTCACTTCTTATGTTGAGTGGTGGGGAGACACAAACGACGCCACTCCCAGGAGACGCGTATCCTACCCGTATCCTACCAAACTCAGGCGACCTGCTAGGAAGGTCGCCCGTCTCTTGAGTCTCCTGCGTCGCCTCGCCATGGTTAGTGAACCCCATATCGCCACACCTCATCAAATAGAGCCATCTACTTCCGCAGAGCACAGTGAAGATGGAATTGATCCCAAAAGTCGTGGACCAATGTCTTTTTCACAATTGCTTTCAGAAACTATTTTAGATGAGCGTGATGAAGTGCCACTAATGTAATTAATCTTAAATAAAAATTTAATAAATTACTTACCTCAACGTGATCAAGATTCTTTCTTCTGCACTCACACATTTCCGCATTTGTGTGTTCCTCTGTCTTATGAATGGAGAAACAATGCTAATCAAATGTAGGAATGATTCTTTCGTCATTCGGTAGAATGCTACGAACTTGCATTCCGACTTTTCCAGCTCTTTAGCACCAACAAATAATCTGCAGTTAACATTTCGATGTAAGGATGGCGCCACAATCTTCGGATTTTCCTTTTTCTATAATAATAATAATAATAATAATAATAAGCAACAACGACATCTTCATCACTTGAAGAATCTTCACTTGACACGGTGAACAACTCAGCTTCTCGACATGGCTAGATGGAGACTGAAGAGATCCTAGTCGCTTCACAGTATCCTCAGTGTGAGGAGAAAAGTTGCCTACGGGTATCATACCCACAGGCAACTCAAATGGCTGATACTTGAGTATCAGTCGCGTCGCTTCAGAATTGCCTAATGTGAGGTTGGCCTTATTGGGATATTTGTGTCGATCCCCTTCTCTTGTCCGATTATCGCGGTAATATCTGCTATCCTTATGGGGTTTTGAATTTGAATATACAATTTCATGTCGATATCAATAGATGTCATCGTCCTTAGAGGACAGAATTTATATATGAAATTTCGTCTCAATTCATTCATTTTCACATTTATTGTATACTAGCAGTAATATCCGGCGTTGCCCGGGGAACTTTGACATTTCTCCCAATATCTCCTATAAGGCTATTCAGTTCCTCGACAGTACATTCATGATGTTATAATTTTCAATTATTCATACGGAATAAGGCTTATAGTCCTTCAACTGTAGTAACGCTAGCTTTGGAGCTAAAACTAATTTATTCAAAAAGATTTCTCATTAATCGTTGCAATGGTTTTCGAGTTACAAAGATTGCGTGAGTGGATGCTGGGATGGACCAGGGGTTGATTAAAAAATAGACCTTAACCTTCCGGTAGATAAAACTTATCTATTCAAAAAGATTCCTCATTAATCATTGCAGTGGTTTTTGAGTTACAAAGATTGCGTGAGTGGATGCTGGGATGGACCAGATATTGAGGTAGTTACTAATACGCCTATAACCTTCCACAGACGATGACGAACAAATTTAAAAAAAAAAAATAATCTAATCCATCAAGCCATTCGTGAGTTATAGCGGTACAACGCACAGACATTTTCAGCTTTATATATATGATGATGTGGGTCCAGAACCCTCTAAGGACGACACCTATTAATTTTCAGCGGAATCAGCCGAAGGGGAGGGGAACCAGTGAAAGGGGCGCCACAGCCGATGTAATGAACGTATTAACACAAAATTTATATTCGTATGAAGATACAGAAACCACACAATATTTAGTTTTAGCGCGAATGGATTGGCTTTGGAGGATCAACGATAACGTAGTTGATTAATTCGTGCTGGGAAAGTACATAGCCTGTGTGTGATAATTTAAAAAAATGTAATGTTAAATAAAATAAAAATAATTAATATAATAATTAAATAAAATAAACAAATAATAAATAAAATTACCATATTTCCTGTAGAAATTATAGCTGGTCTTCTACTAAATTTTGATTTCTACAGTAATTTCCGAAAAAGGACTCTAAAAAATATCGGAAGTTTAAGACGTGCAATTTTTAAGAAAGTAGATTTCTTCTTTTACTGAAGAGATGCCATCTTGTTTTTTCTAAATTTGAAAGAATGTTAAATCTAATCCAAAGGTATGAATTATGTTACTGGGTTCACAGGGAAAATGAATAGCATAGAATAAGAGAATAAATATTGGGTTTATTTTTTCTTAACTTACATAATAAAATTAAAAACTAAGATGGAAATAAAAAAAATGAAATTATTTACAAAAAGAAATCTTACCAACTAATTACTTAAAACTATATCAGTCTTTTTTCTGTTTTATAGTGACCATTATTTATAATTCTTTTATATTTTGGGCATATATACATATAAATAAAAGGTACCTTTTCTCTTCTACGTACTTCCAATGTTATAATTTTCACTCCTACATCTCCTCTACATCTTCACTCAGACTGGTTCACTACACCTTAACCCTAAAAACAACTCTCTCTCTAGACTGTCCACTTCCACAACACAACTTAGACTGTTTCACAATATTAGAACAGCTGTTCGTCCTATTTTAATCTCCATTCATTGGTTGTTCACATTTCGTTTTAAAGCAAAATGTGACTAGTTCTTTTTTTATGTATATTTATTCACTAATTAAGTTACTTCACTCTTAATCGCTGTTTTTATACAAAAAAATATAATTAATTTTATAATATATTAATAATCTTAATGTGTGTAAATGTTTTACATCACATGTGATTCACCGATTATTTAGGTTGGTGGATGAGTTATATGGAGGGTTCAGAGCACAAGTGAACCAAGTCCATCACATTTGATTCCGAGCAATTGGCTCTCAAAGTTTTTTTTTCATAATCAATTCTGAGGTGCACCGTAGTAATAAATGTCATTATAGCTGAAACGGTTGTCCTTTCATTAAATAAACTGTCAACTAAAACAATCAGAATAATGGGTTTATGGACTTGGTTCACTAGCGCTCTGAAATAAATGAAAAACTGGGGCCAAGGACTTGATTCAAGCTGATATCCTGCGGCGTTAAAATGAACTAAGGACTTGGTTCACTGTAGCACTGAAAGATATTACTTTTACGCCTATTTAGCACGAAAAACCTCACAAAGTGAAAAAAATGGACTTGGTTCACTTGTGCACTGACCCCTCCATATATAAGTGGCTTTAAGGGCGCCGGTAGCTCAGTGGTATGCGTGCTTGTCTTCTGAGCTCAAGGTCGTGGGTTCGTAACCCGACCGAGGCCCTTAGTTTATTATATCTGGGAGGTAAAATAAACTTAAGCACGGCTGTCCTTCGGATGGGACGTTAAGCGATGGTCCCGAGCCTGCACGATGTCAGGTACTCGTTAAAGACCCCCTAGCCTAGGTGAATAAAAATTTAGGGTAGGCAAAATTTGGGACTCCCACAATAGAGTCGGGCTCATGTCCACCAGAATGATTAAAGAGCACTCTGGTAGTAGGCGATATGACCTCGTAGTTAAAGCCCGGGCATGAGTCATAAAACCTAACTTATAAGTGGCTTTAGAGCAGAAAACTGGTAATTATCCAATCAATATTCTTCTGTGCCGATGTAAAATAGTCTGATTAATTATTTACACAACGTTTCGCATCTCATAGGTTTTTCGTCTTCTGATTACTCATGGTGGGCTATCTACTGGTTGTTAACTCTCTCATCACAGAAATATCGTTTTTCACATTAATACCTGATTGGACGGGGACTTGGGAACCTTTCAGGTGGGTAGACAACAACGCTACCCACAATGCTACCAAGGTCTTCGATAGAATAAATTTACAATATCCCTTAGAATGACTAATTATTTACACAAAATTTAATGAAATCAAAAGCCCACAACTCAACAAGACATATCCAAATATATTATTTCTTGTACAATGTAAAAATTAACATTATTGAAAATTCAATTTCGAAAGATTTAAAATTATGAATAAAAAATAAATTGTCACAATGATGTTGATGTGTGTGGGTTTGTCCTCATTACAATTGAGGTGATGGTCTGCGCAAATTTTTTTTTCGGTGTAATAAATTTGAAATACGTAACAACGACAATATTGTTGAAATTAAATTGTTGATTACTGAATATTTTAAATATATCATGATAAAATGAACAGAGATTTTTTTTATTTATTTTATTTATGAACATTTTCTCTTTCTTAATTCCGCGAAACAAGTGGGAGATATTACGCTGCAGGTTTTTTTTTAACTGGGAGGTGAAAAAACCTTGAGCATGCTGTCTTTCAGAGACATTACGCGATGGTCCCGAGTCTGTTTGACGTCGTTGCTCTGCTAGTAGGCGATGTGACCTCGTAGTTAAAGCCCGGGCATGAATAATAATAACTAACCTTTATGCTGTAGAAACCACAGAAATTATTCATATGTGATAGTAAGATGTTGTGGGACGAGATTTCTAATAGAAATAAAAGACGTTGTCTTCCCACTGTTTTATTTATACCAGAACCGGTTTTCGACGCAACAGCGTCATCATCAGTGGTTCATCCACCCACACAGCACAGCGGTTGGAAGATGGCCAGTTATCTTCCAACCGCTGTGCTGTGTGGGTGTATGAACCACTGATGATGACGCTGTTGCGTCGAAAACCGGTTCTGGTATAAATAAAACAGTGGGAAGACAACGTCTTTTATTTCTATTAAAGAAATTATTATTCATGGAATGCTACAAGTATACAATTTAAAGTATTCTTAAATTAAAAGAATACTATTTCCTACCATATAATAATAGCTTATAAATTAGATTTATAACTACTTGAGTCTAACACACCTATGAGTAGTAGTAATAACAAAACTATTAAAAAAAGTAAAATGAAATTAATAAAACTGAACAAATAAATACTTAGGTTAGGTTAGGTTTTATGACTCATGCCCGGGCTTTAACTACGAGGTCATATCGCCTACTACCAGAGCGCTCTCTCGTCACTCTGGTGGACATGAGCCTGACTCTACTGTGGGAGTCCTAAATTTTGCCTACCATAAATTTTTGTTCACTTAGGGCAAGGGTCTTTAACGAGTACCTGACATCGTACAGGCTCGGGACCATCGCTTAACGTCCCATCCGAAGGACGGCATGCTTAAGTTTATTTTACCTCCCAGATAAAATAAACTAAGGGCCTCGGTCGGGTTACGAAAAATAAATACTTAAAAATATATGAGTATATAAACAA
Organism: Aradus depressus; assembly: GCA_963662175.1. Classification (NCBI taxonomy): domain Eukaryota; kingdom Metazoa; phylum Arthropoda; class Insecta; order Hemiptera; family Aradidae; genus Aradus; species Aradus depressus. Next base: position 19,840,328 of record OY759225.1, on the reverse strand, counting down.
AATTAATACATGATACGTTTATAATAAGTAGACACATTTTTTAATTTAATAAAAATTAAGATAACTATTTTTCAAAAAAAACTCTTCGGAAGTGTCTTTATCCCAACGATGTTTTGGGACGTTCTTACGTCCCATCATCAGGTCCCAATGTGGCGAGATATAGAAAAGAAAGAAAACAATGTAACTATAACAATATATGAAAAATAATATATATATATATATATATATAGATTAATCAATTTTGGAGGGGCTCCAGAGCCCCTCACCAAAAATTATTTGTGGAAAAATATTTGAATTAGGTTATTTAGGATAGTTTAGGAGATAATTAAATATTTAAAAATATTTATTTTCATCGGTTTATTACCTTTCGAAGCTATCGCAAGTATAGGGGAAGTTATGCAATCGGTCAGAAATTTTAAGATGTTGAGTTTTTGTGAGCCTCTCCCCTAATCCCCCCTTCCCTTTTGTCGATTTGGCTGAAAATCCATAGGTGTCGTCCTTAAAGGGTTCTGGATACACATATACAATTTTGTGTCGCTACGTTCATTGTACCGGGAGTTATCATGTTTACAGACACACATTCAGACGTCGGAATATACGAAATTCCGTTGAAAATTCAGCATCGAATTTCAAACTGATTACATAACTTCCCTTATATATCCCTGGGAAGTAAAAATTAAATAAAAACCTTCTTTAAGACTTGGCAAAGAGTCAAAGGATCAGACGTCCAAAAAAAACATGAACTCATTCCGATAATCATCGGTGATTTATACTCAGTTCATCATTCATTCTTAACTACTCTGTGTGAGTGTGTTAGGTGAGCTGCACACTCAACTGCAACAAATTTAGAACCCGAACTGACCTTTCTGTCCTACATTCAAACGGGGATACATTAAATTAAATTTTTGAGCTGAGTTTACGAAGCTCTTTCTTAGGCGCCTCATGTATTTCGTTGTACTCGTACTCCTCCTAAACCCCTTTACCGATCACATTGAAATTTGCCACGATGGTAGTGGAGACGGTGACGATGGTTTACTACTAAAAAAAATCTGAAATCGAACATACCACGGAGGAATAATCACCGAAAAACGAAATCCCCATTGAAATCAATTGAGAGACAAAACTCTCGCGCAAAATAGAATTTTTCGATTTCAAATGTAAAAATCCGGGCGAAGCCCTTTTCGGTTTACCATCGGACACCACTTTTTTTGAGCCGTTTTTCCAGTGTTCTAACGTACTTCGAATTTTTTTCGATAAAAATATTCACAGCTGTTGTTGTCTACAAAAAGGCTAGAAAAAATCCATTGAAATCTATTTAAAGTATTAATATATTCATAAAGCACATACAAGGTGAGAAGTTACTGATAATTATTAAAACTGTGATAATTATTAACTGAGTTTTTTATACAGATATGCCTGACTCAGCTCAGTTTTTGCAAACAGCAAAATGCATTGCACACCTAGTTAAATAGTTTTTTTGCTTCCTCAGTTATAAGTACGTAATCGGTAAGAAATTCGATATGTAGTTTTCAAGGGAATTTTATGTTTATGTGTTTCTTAAACTTCTCTGGGATGTTCCACTTTTCGTTGTTTCCGGCATTTTTTCCTCCAGAGGTGTCTTCTTTTTTCTTCGTTGGACAATATTTCGGGACAATTGCAGGTCCCTTCTTCTGGTTAGGTTTCTTAGGTTCATAGTCACCAGAAGAAGGGACCTGCAATTGTCCCGAAATATTGTCCAACGAAGAAAAAAGAAGACACCTCTGGAGGAAAAAATGCCGGAAACAACGAAAATTTTATGTTTTTCGACCTCCTGATTCGAAAAATTAGAAAAAAAAAAAAAAAAAAGCTGTATGTCTATGAAGATATGAATGTTTATATGTGTATTCTGAGCCCTTTAAGGACTAAACCTTTTGATTATCATCCAAATCAGCCAAAGGGAAAGGGGATTAACACAAAAACACTAATAACAGTCACTGTACTGAATTGTGTTGCGTAAATGCAAGGGCCAATAAGGCCTATTAATTCTCAGCGGAATAGTCGGGGGCCCCACTCAAAAATCCCAATAACTGCCGATGTAATGAATTTATCGACACAAAATATAGTATGAAGATTTAGGAGCCCCAATGTAAGTCAACTGTTGAATATTAGCGCAAACAGTCAACTAGTTTTGAAGGGGAGGCGAAAAGTTAATTGATTAATTCGTTCTGGGGAAGTACATTGCCGGTGATTCACCAACAACCTTTTTTTCTTTAAATATACATAGTATACGGGAAGTTATTTAATCGGCAAACAATTTAATGCGGTATTTAACAGAATTTCATGTTATCACCGATCCATCGATTCCATAAAATTATCGATTATAAATTTGTCCAATACAGTTGTACATATGAATATATATTAATTATGAGGGCGCCGGTAGCTCAGTGGTATGCGTGCTTGCCTTCTGAGCTGAAGGTCATGGGTTCGTAACCCGACCGAGGCCCTTAGTTTATTTAATCTAGGAAGTAAACGCCGTCCTTTGGATTGGTACTCGTTAACGACTCCTGCCCTAGGTGAATAAAAATTTAGGATAGGCAAAATTTAGGACTCCCACAGTAGAGTCGGGCTCATGTCCACCAGAGTGACGAAAGAGCGCTCTGGTAGTAGGCGATATGACCTCATAGTTAAATCCCTGGCATGAGTCATAATAACTATTAATTATATGGTTTTTAGATGTACCTGACTTAAATTTCTTAACATAATTCTCTTCTGATTATTAATTGTAAAACTATGCCAGAGAAATAAGTGAAATATCAGTATATAAGTAGAGAACATATTGTTTAATTATTTCCAATTAGTTATTAACAATATCTTATCAGAGTCTGATAAGAACCTGGGAAACCCCGCGAAGATAGCAATAATGACCAGTGAATATTTCCATTCAATTATAGATAATTTGATTTATTTCAGATTATTTATGTATTTTTAAATTTAATTTTAAAATATTATTATATATGTATTAATAAATAACCTACATTTTACTAGGTTATTGAAGAAATAGAAAATGTTAATGTGAAGATGGCTGATGTGTGAATATTGGTTTTTGAGTTGGGGACCCCTCCTTGATCCCTTGTGGCCGATTTTGCTGAAAATTATTAAGTGTTGCACCTGTAGGGTTTTGAATTTAAAAATAAAATTTCGTGTCAATATATTTACTATATTCACAGTTATATCACCTTTGTGTTAAGCCCCCCCCCCCCCCCCCCCCCCCTCTAACTCTTTGGGCAATTTGTCTGAAAATTAAAAAGATGTCCTTATGGGGTTCTAGACATATTACTAAATTTCGTGTGAATATTCTGTTGAGAGTTATCGTGTTCATAGACATATAGACAGACAAGCAGAAAAACATTTAAAAAAGGAAAATTGAGTCAGAGGGTAAAAATCATGAAATTTCAGTGAAATTTCATTTTTAAAGTTAAAACCCAATGAGGGTCAAATTTAGGAGGGGGGTCAATTAAAAAAAACCATAACTGCCGATGTAATGAATTTATCGACACAAAGTTTAGTTTAGAATTTAGGAGCTCCTATGTGATAAAATAAATAATGTTAATGATAAATATATAAATAATAATTAATAATAATGAAAAATAATTATTAAATAAACAATAAATTACCACATTTCCTGTAGAAATTTTATAACTCTGGTCTTTTACTAAATTTTGATTTCTACTTTATTTTCCGAAAAGGGCCCTAAAAAAATATCAAAAGTTCAAGACGTGCAATTTAGAAGAAAGTTCAAGTAATTTTAAAATTACATTAAAATTTAAAATATTAAATTTAATCCAAAGGTTTTTAAATTATCTTTAAAACCAACAGGGGAAATGAATATAATAGCATTTACGAGAACAAATAATTGGGTTTATTTACTTTAACTACAGAATAAAATTAATAACTAAGAGATTTAAAAAAAAATCAAATTATCTACAAAAATAAATGTTACAAGTTAATTTTTACATTTATGTTTTAGTCTCTTTTCTAAATACTGGCCATTCTTCAAATTTAAGTTATTTTAGGGCATGTAAAACATATAAATAAATTAAAGTACCTCCTTTGTGCATCTATTTCAGTTAAAAATCAATTAATTCCCTACAACTTAGTTCTCCACACCTTAAGCCTAAACTCGCACTCCATCTCAACTCAGACCTTCCAACCTTCGGCTCCTCTGCACTACATTATAAACAGCTGATGGTCGTGTTTTGTTTTTTATTCATGCGTTGTTTTAAAACAAAATGCATTCATATTATTATTCACTAATTTAGTTTCTTCTTGGATTTTTTTTATACTAATAAATGAGTAGGCGATTTCCAAAACGAGCCATTTGTCCGTAAACAACTTTTGGGATAATCACCAAAAACTGATAAAAATTAACAGTTTTAATGTTGAAGTTCCGATTTTTTTTTTTTCATGGATGGGTAATAACTTTATCTCTCATCTTCAAACGTTGCCAAATATATTGTGGCTAGAAAATTTGCTATTTTTTATTTAACCCTCAAATGGTAAGGTGGGGGTATTTTTGGACCCCAAACGTTGTTTATTTTACGTACCTTCTAGGGAACTCGTCTCAAGGTCACAAAACCAAAAGGTATCCTATCTCGCAGTCTTCGTCTAGCATCCAGACCGACCGCAAGTCTCAGCTAAGCTACCCCTTCTTCTCAATCTCGTTTGCAATTCACGTGTTCGACTTTGGGGTCGCCGCAGACCCCACCTTACCGTTTGCGTATATTTTTTTACCTTCACTTACCCAAAATTTTCATTTCGGGATTTATATTTGTTATGTAGAAAACTAATTTGTTTTCTGTAATAAAATAATATAATAATACAATTTTATTTTTTTGGGAGGAATACCCTATGTCGACAAAGAAATTGAAAAAATGAAGAGAGATTTACCTATGCCGGCTCAATACGTACTGCGACTCACCAATTCGTGGAAAAGGACCAATAGAAATATAACAGCAGATAACTGGTTCTCCTCCTACGAATTAACTGGAGAGCTCCAGAAAAATAAACTTATATATGTAGAAACATTACGGAAAAACAAACCACAGATTTCTCCTAAGATGCTAGCTCGCGCCCCAGCATCAACTAGCACTTTTTTATACCAATACGATAAGATGCTCGATAAGAACAAAACGGTGTTATTGATTTCATCAAACAAACAAACCTGAGTTTGTACAATTTCTATAACATGACCAAGGGTGACGTTTACGTTCTCTACAAGCTTTGTCACGACAAAACCACGACCCATTATCAATTAGTTTTTTTTTTCTTCTAATAACCTATTTTTTTTCATGGGTTGACGTCAACTAAGACCATTAATTATGATTCTTGATGTAAGTGCTTTAAGTAAACCCGAAATTATAAGAAATACACGTGGGGTCCATACAGACCCCATCTTACCGTATGCGTTACAAAAGTTCACCTTACCATTAGAGGGTTAAGTTTTCTAATAGCTACTTTTTGCACTCAACATGAGAAATGGCTGGTTTTGGAAATCACCTACTCAAATATAGTCCATTTAATAATTTGAATGTGTGTATTTTTTTTTTTTTCCGGGGCCAAGGTAAACCTTGGTAAACCTAAAATATTATCCTTATTTGTGTTTGGGCTTCCCATCACAAACAGACAGTGCTCTCCCCTCCTTTTGACTCTGTGAAAATATTTCATTCACTCGCTCACTTATCAGACTCTACATTGCCCCCGGGCGTTCTGTCAGATTTCAGAAGCGCGTCTGTCTGTCTGATGTTTCACTTTGACGTTTCAAACAGTTTCATGTTCATGTTGCCACCATTTCAACATAGGGCAGGTTGAGATGGTTCATTTCAACATATTTTTACTTCACCAGCTATACGAAGTATAAGGGAAATTGTGGAATCGTTGCGGAGTTAAGGAAATTTCATGTTTTCCAATCTTCACAATCAAAAAAAAAAGCCTGTCAGTGTGTTTTTGACCCATCATTCTGACTTCTTAGCATAGTATAGGGTGGGCAATATACGAGACTAGCCGTAATACCCGGCGTTGCCACGGGAACTTTGACTTTTCTCCCAATATCTCCTATAAGGCTATTCAGTTCCTCGACAGTACATTCATGATGTTATAATTTTCAATTATTCATACGGAATAAGGATTATAGTCCTTCAACTGTAGTAACGCTAGCTTTGGAGCTAAAACTAATTTATTCAAAAAGATTTCTCATTAATCGTTGCAATGGTTTTCGAGTTACAAAGATTGCGTGAGTGGATGCTGGGATGGACCAGGGGTTGATTAAAAAATAGACCTTAACCTTCCGGTAGATAAAACTTATCTATTCAAAAAGATTCCTCATTAATCATTGCAGTGGTTTTTGAGTTACAAAGATTGCGTGGGTGGATGCTGGGATGGACCAGATATTGAGGTACTAATACGCCTATAACCTTCCACAGACGATGACGAACAAATTAGTTACAACGCACAGACATTTTCAGCTTTATATATAAGATATACACTAATAATCATTTATAAGAACACCGGTTACAAAAACATATCGCCTAAAAGAATGGAATTACTAGTTCCCGGCTGGTTTTCATATAATTTAATGTATGAAAAATCCGGTTATAAGAACACCATTAATAAGAACATATCGCTTTTAGTAACTGAAAATGAATTGATTTCCGGGGGAAAAAATCGCTTATATTCAGACGGAAATTTTCCTGTGCATGTGATCTCAAATGATTTTAATGCCCGATTTTAAACGAAATGTTTCAGGGATCAATATTGTTGATACTTTTTTGACTTGCAAAATTTCGTGGAGGATTAACTAAACAAACTCATATTACCGACTATTTTTCGGTACAAAATCAGTAATTACATAATTTCCATTAGATTTTGTTATGTGTGTAACATTGTATTAATTTTTTCTCTCTTAGTTTTTTCTTTAATTATTTTTTTCAGAAGTTATGTGCAGTTTCAAAAATTAATTTATTAAATATATACATATGTACGTGCATATTTTTTTTCTTGTTTGATCTTAAACCTTAAACATTATTTTAATACTTAAAATATTATTTTTTAGTTGTAAATTGGGATTTCTGGCATTTTGAAGTAAATTACAGGATATAAAAACTATCGGTTACAAGAATATAGTTTTTAAAGTCCCATAGATGTTCTTATAAACAATATTTGCTGTATAGGACAGAGCGCTCTGATTGTAGGCTATACCTATGGTCTCTTAATTAAAGCTATCCAAAAAAAAAAAATTTATTATTCTCTACTTACTTTATATTCCCCGGCGCTACTAGAACCTGGGCCTCCGCAACGATCTTCCACCATTCTACTCTATCCTCGGCCTCCCGTCTCCATCTCACATCCATCGTTCTGAGGTCGTCCTCCAGCCAACGTAAGCGGGGTCTACCTCTTCTTTGTCCTCCCGGGTGTCCCTCCAGTATCGTCCTCGGTTTTTATTAAACTCACTTTTATTATTCAAAGTCTAAAATGAAAATTTTCTTACTTATTTATTTAGGAAGTGATGTGTGACAATACGTAAGAAAGATAGATAGTATTAATGACGATTATGTATTACATAACTGTTACATAACAGAAGAATGACTTTTGGGACCCTGGAATTACCTACAGCAATAAAATACACGGAAATTTTATATTGACTCATAAAAGTCAATGTTATCATTAAAAACCTTGTAGATCCTGCACATTTTTTTGAACGTTTGTTTTTAATTTAATTTCGGGGCTTAGCACAAAAACTCTAATAACTGAAGTATACGGAAAGTTATGTAATCTGTCAGTCTATGTTCAGTTCTCACCGAAATTTCATGTTTTACGACTCTTGGTTCCAAAAATTAAGAAAAAAAATTATGTGACTCTCAACGCAATAACTCACGAAATGGACGACACATACTGATTTATGTACTTACGAATCGGCCATAGGGAAGGGGAAGGGCTTAACATACTCTACTAACTACAGACGTAATGAATGTATCGACATGAAATTTTGTAATACTATAAATTCATCTGGTGGTCAAGTTGGATGCTGACTGATTGAGATCAGTGTGGGTTCCCTCGACACATGAGTACAGATTCACCAGCTGATGACAGATAATTGCCGAAACTAGTTTTGTTGTAAATAATATATATATTGTTCAACTAATGCCTCTTTATTACTTATTTATGTAATAATGTTATAATTTTTTTCTTAAATTATCTTGACTGGAGTTGATTTTTATATTACTGAGTTTAAATTACAGTATTTTTCGTATTTCATTCTGGTTAATTTACATAAAATATTGTTCCATTCGTATTTCCTTAGAGAAAGAGAGAGGCAAAACGAGAATGAACGGAAGTGAAATCGAATTATGAATTTTTATTGACCCAAATGAAGATTTGGCATAGAGAAACATCCTAACAACTTATATTAACAACCAGCCAAGGCTCTTAGGTTTTTATATATGGGAAGTGATAAAAAAAAACAATTTTCATGAAGCAACAGATATTTCCATTAATACTGTAAGATGGGAGACGTCAAAATCATTAATAAATTTCAACTTACTTCTTCTAAAATCATGTAAAGTTACTAACTGGGCAGATACCTTTACTAATCTGCTTAAAGTTACTCTGGGTAACTTGCTAGTTAGGGATATAAGCTGCACAAAATAGTGTATGGATTTGTAGGAATTTATTGTTTTAATGTCCATCATACTCCCATTATTCTATTCCAGTCTACTATATTATATGTAGTTCTACCAATACCAATCGCCTGGGGAAAGAATCTATTTAATTTATTTATTTATTAATCAATTTTTCAGTACACTATAATTGAAATATAAGGTATATTTTTGGAAAAAACGTGTTTTATACAAACAGGGCTTCACCCAGTGTAACTTTAGACAGGTTAGTAACTCTAAGCAGATTAGTAGCTTTACACAAGTTAGTAACTTTAAGAAGGTTGGTTAGTAACTCTAAGCAGATTAGTAGCTTTACACAAGTTAGTAACTTTAAGAAGGTTGGTTAGTAACTCTAAGCAGATTAGTAGCTTTACACAAGTTAGTAACTTTAAGAAGGTTGGTTAGTAACTCTAAGCAGATTAGTAGCTTTACACAAGTTAGTAACTTTAAGAAGGTTGGTTAGTAACTCTAAGCAGATTAGTAGCTTTACACAAGTTAGTAACTTTAAGAAGGTTGGTTAGTAACTCTAAGCAGACGTATGGGTACATACCCATCGTTATTCGTTGGCATAAAGTTTCTTTCTTTTACTTGTTTAGCACCAAAAGAAGGTGTTATAACTTGTAATACTTTTCATAAAGTCACATAAATAATGCCAACCTAAAATCAACTAAACTATTAACTTAGAGTAGAACAACTTTTCCCCCAACACAACAGAGGTAAATCCTTAAATTGCTTTCAGTTCTGATTAAAGTTAATGGTGAGTTATATCAAAGCCACTTAATTAACGAAAAGTAACATTAGAATATATTTATAGAAAGTTGAATTGACATTTATGCCATAAAGAAATTGAAAACACAACACAATAAACAGGAACAAACACTCGTTAATAGGCTTTCCATATAGCGATGGAACCATAAAAAGAGATCTATTGAGAGATTTTTGGTCTATAACCACCGTGGAAACGTTAGGAATTCATAGAAAAAAATATGTTGAAAATATGGAATTCTGGTTTATTAGTGAGATATTTGTGGAGAAATGTTTGCTGGGGATACCCAAAAAAGGATAATGGAACAGAAAGTGTAGAAGGTCGTCCTTTCGTCTAAGGTACAGAGCCTGCAGGTACTTTTAGGGCAAAACTGATATCTAAACCCTCCAAGTAATATGCTAAGTTTCTAATCCAATAGCAATAATGTTAGCACAAATAGTACTATTGTGGAGACTGATTTGTACTAGCAGTCGGAGTTATTGTATATGGCATCAGTATAATGTACTAACGATGTGTATTATACTAATATATTTATGAATAAATCCTTTATGAAATTTATAAAATAAATAAAGATAGGGATGGAATTCACCTGGGGAATGCTGTTACACTCAAAGTAACGTGTTTACTCAACAAAGATACTCTTGTTATAAAATGAAATGTTTCTTGTTTGTTTATTAGTTGACGTTATCTAAAAACGATAAAATCTAAATTATTAGTAAAAATATTGAATCATTCAACATTCATTTTAAATACAATAGAAACATTGACACTGTACAGGCTCGCGACCATCGCTTAACGTCATACTTAAGCATGCCCGTCCTTCGAATGAGACGCTAAGCGATGGTCCCGAGCCGGTATGATGCCAGGTACCCATTATAGACCCCTAACCTAGATGAATAAAAATTTATGTGTGTCTGTTAACGCGTTAATGACTGTATCGACACGCAATTTTGTATGTGTATACAGATGAGAACTGTTAATTTTCAACCAAATGGACTAAGAAGTTAAAAATTTTTGAAATTACCATAGGTACCTGAAAAAAATTTAAAAACTTTTTTATTTAATTTTTTATCAGGTATGGTTATTTCAAATTTTTTTAACTTCTTACAACTTTATTATATTAAGGATGGTTTCTTTTGTAGACTGCCTGATGATGAGGGAAACTTCGAAAGCCGGCTAGCTACTTCCAATAAAAATCTGTGAGAGGTCATACTATATTTTATTTGACAACCTGTGAAATAATCACTTCTCACTACATCAGCCATCTTCATATTATTTGGATAATCTGTGATGGCAAATTGAACGGAATTTACTACGAGTTCGTTAATTTCTGTTGTAATTAATTTTTTCTTCACCATGATTTTACTTCTTTGGCTATACGAAGTGTATGGGGAAGTTATGTAATCGGTCAAAAACTCGAAGTGGAGTTTTCAACGGAATTTCATGTTTTCTAACCTCTGGATCTCAAAAATAAAAATAAAAATGTTTGTCTGTCTGTGTATCTGTGAACACAATAACTCACGATAGAATGAATGTATCGAGACGAAATTTTATATGTGAATCCATAACTCTATAACGACGACACCTATTGTTTTTTTGACAAATCAGCCAAAGGGGAGAGGGGATTAAAGGAGAGGCTTGACTTGAAAACTGTATTAAGTGCCGTAGTAATGAATATATCGACAAAAAATATGTGTATGTAGGTCAACTGTGGAATATTAGCGCAAATAGTCGACTTGTTTTGGGGGGAGCGAAAAGTTAATTGATTAATTCGTTCTGGGGAAGTACATTGCCGAACTGACCTATTTTTATAATACTAATGAATTTTTAGTTACACTTCTTATGAATTAACATTATTTAGATACAGTTATCAGCTCTAGATTTATTCATAATGAGTGAGATGATAAAAGTAACAATTATATTTAATTCCTTTGACAATAATCTTGTCAGTGACGTAATGGCATGATTCTGAGGTTTTGTTCATAACATTTATATTTTCTTGTTTTCAATTCATTTTTGTTGTTATTTTTTTGGTCCACGTACTTGTGACGTTTTTCTTTCCTAAAAAAAATTGTCCATAAAGAAATTTACTATATTATGGATTGATTTCCCAGCGTTGGTACGGAGTTCTCTTAGTTTAAATTATTTTTTTATTATTCTGTATTGTTTCGGGTGCTTCTTGCTTTTGTTCAACATTACCAGTCTATGTTTGTAGAGGGAGCTCGGGATCCGATTAGTGAGGTTATGGCGGGCCGGGGGCGACCACCGGTTATGATCGGTGGTCGCCCCAGCCCGTCACAAAGCTTTTTTCTTCTCTCGCCAGGAGCCGACAAACCGGCTGAACACTGGGTAGCCCGTCTCCGTCACCAGCTGCCGCAGATCCAGTCCCAGGTATGATCCGGTACCGCGAATCAACTCCACCCTGACCTGGTCATACAGCGGGCAATTAAGGGCTATATGTTCTGCAGTCTCGGTGCCCCCAAATGAACAGTTTGGGTTGGTCTTCCTCCTAAAGAAGAAGAGTTTGGAGTTTAAGTCTCCGTGACCTGATAATATCTGAGACATCCAGTGGTCAGGCCCACGTCGAGTCGAGGCGTACTCGGACAACCGGAAAGTATGATTAAGTCGTTCGGCTATCCGAACTTCGTGACCCACGTTGTTGCCATTCCTAGGCAATGTCCTTGCAACGCTCTGTTATGGACTGTCCGCTCACCTCCTGCAGCGGTCACTGCCCTGATAACCAGCTGTAGATAGGTTGGTTCTCCAGGTGTACTACCGCAGGTGGTTCTCTTAGTTGAGATGTAACTCAGGAGGATCTATCTCTCTACTCATGAAGAACACCAAGACACGTAGTACTGAGAGGTCACTGCCAGGTTGGTTCTCCAGATGTACTACCGCAGGTGGTTCCCTTAGTTGAGATGTAACTCAGGAGGATCTATCTCTCTAGGCATGAAGAACACCAAGACACGTAGTACTGAGAGGTCACTGCCAGGTTGGTTCTCCAGATGTACTACCGCAGGTGGTTCCCTTAGTCGAGATGTAACTCAGGAGGATCTATCTCTCTACTCATGAAGAACACCAAGACACGTAGTACTGAGAGGTCACTGCCAGGTTGGTTCTCCAGATGTACTACCGCAGGTGGTTCCCTTAGTTGAGATGTAACTCAGGAGGATCTATCTCTCTACTCATGAAGAACACCAAGACACGTAGTACTGAGAGGTCACTGCCCTGATAACCTGCTGTAGATAGGTTGGTTCTCCAGGTGTACTACCGCAGGTGGTTCTCTGACGTCAGGACACCCTCCCTATTAATTGAGATGTGACGTAGCTCAGGTCGATTCACTTCTCTATGAATGAACTCTACCCCACCTGTAGAATCATCTTATCTCTTCATTGCTACACCTCACCCTGTGTTCATGTTCGGCACAAGTTGACTACATTTAGAAAGTCGACCAGTAATTCATATTTCCTAGGGAGTAAGAGTTTGCTAATTTCGTAATCATTACAAAAAAAAAAAAAAGTCTTAAGGGTTATAAATTCTGTTCTTTCTTCATTCTCTCCTGTATTTTTTATGTTACGAGTTCTGTTAAGACACATTTTATTAGGAATACGATTTTTCGTAGTTTGCTCGGTTTGCGAGAATCCTACCGAAAATCGCCCTTAAATTTCGTTTTGAAACTCATTTTTGATGTGTAAACATCAGCTTTCGGTAGGGGCTATGTCAGACCGTCAGTGCGTAAGTCTCGTTGATGTGCATGCGTAAGTGTGTGTGTCGGAACTACACGCTTCTTTATCTGTGATGTCAGCTGTTTTTTAGCATTTCTACCTAAATCTCAATATATAAAATTTCTGGTAAAAGAAAATAATATAGCAGTGTAAATCTAAACAAATATAATATATATTTCAATATATTATAATATTGTTATTAATAATAATAATAACTGCTGAAAATATCGATGAATAAATAATGTATTTGATGTCATATTGTCACAACAAATAATATAATGTTTTTACCCATTTCAGGAGATACCGAACAGCTTATTTCATTTTTAAATGACAAACTTAATCTACAAATGAATACGAATCGAAGCATTTCAACCATCAGCGCTGTATTCTCGCGGTATTTAGAGACACTACAATCATCGTATTTTAGGTATCACAAACCTATAATTTCATGTATAAAAGAAATTGAAGAACAATAAATTTGAAAGTTTAATTCCTCAAACTACTTTTCTTATTGTAACATTACAAAACAAATTTTAATCAAAATCATTGCACTACACCAAAATTTTGAAACTAAAGCAGATGTTACTTTACTACATTGCACTACATTATACAACCCAGATCAACTCCAACCATACCTAAACCTGAATGCTTCTATCTTAAAGTCAGTTACAAAAATAATGTATACACCCTTAATCCCCAGGAATTTTGTGCAATCTGCAATAAAAATGAATTGGAAGACGTATACCACCTTTTAATATCCTGTCCGATATACTCCCCCATTAGAAGCCACTTCCTGCCTCAGAGTATCAGTATAAACCGATCCAACTTTCATACGTTACTCCTGTTCCATAATAAGAATGATATCTCAAATATTTTTTATTATTTAATCAGAGCTCTGAAACTTAGAGCATTCATTGTTAACGAATAATGTATTTCAACTTACATATTACATGGATATTCAATACATACATCCCCACTCCATATTTACTGTCTTTGTTACATTATTATTATTATTATTAATTTGTAATTACTTATTTTAGGTTAGGTTAGGTTTTATGACTCATGCCCGGGCTTTAACTACGAGGTCATATCGCCTACTACCAGAGCGCTCTTTCGTCACTCTGGTGGACATGAGCCCGACTCTACTGTGGGAGTCCTAAATTTTGCCTACCCTAAATTTTTATTCATCTAGGGTAGGGGTCTTTAACGAGTACCTGACATCGTACAGGCTCGGGACCATCGCTTAACGTCCCATCCGAAGGACGGCGTGCTTAAGTTTATTTTACCTCCCAGATAAAATAAACTAAGGGCCTCGGTCGGGCTACGAACCCACGACCTTGAGCTCAGAAGTCAAGCACGCTTACCACTGAGCTTACTTATTTTATTTATTTATGTTATTTATTTAGTTTGTTAAAGGTTCCTTTATATATGACATTATTGTATTATATGTGTGTTAATATTGTAAAAGTAATGGTCACTGACTCAATTGTACTGGGATGATCCCTTTAAACAATAAAAATTATTATTATTATTACTTTACTACATTACTTTTTCAGATATTTGTCACATTTCCGCGAAAAGGGTTGGTCCTATTCAAAAAGTGGTTCTTACCATAAATGTTCCTTATTAAATTTCCTATCGCTAATGTGTCCTCCGATTTGAGATGGGTGCAATACAAAGCGCGTGTCACATAGCGACGAAATTAGGTAAATCGCGCCAGTAGCACAGATGTAGCGTCTGAAGAGGATACAGCTTCATTATGCAAAATATGTCCCCAATTTGTTAATTTGATCTTCTGAATTTATCTTATCCAACGTGAATATTTAATCATTTTTCGTCCTCCGAATATCTGAGTTCAGGTTTTCTTCAAAGGATCAAAGGATGAACGGTACATATTATCTCCTGGTGTCCCTTCTCAGACCAGTTTAGTATGGGCTTTAGTCTTTCTTATTCAATAAATAAAAATAATAAAAAGAAATTGTTTAACTTTTATATTGTCCAATTTTGGAAAATTAAATTTAACACCACAAAATGTCAACACGTAACATTCGCTCTCCGCCGTGGTTACCGCCCCCAGTATTCCTTGAAAACCAGCCATTACCTCATACCTCTTCCGTAAAATATTCAGGATTAACCCTCGATAGAAGGCTGACCTGGAACCCCCTCGCACTAGACCGGCGACTTAGACTATGTTAAAAGACAGATATTTCAATCCAAGACTCTCCGACTGATCACACAATGCCCACCATACGTTAGCAACAATACTTAACACCGCGACTTTGTCACACCCATTAAACATTTATACCAACGTTTCTATACCAAAATTTACTTACATACCCATTCGGAAGTTGGCAAAATCTTAAATACAAATTTACCCCACAATCCCCCAAGAAGATCAAAGAGAGTTTGGCATAGAGATCTCCTGGTATGAAGTGATGCCATCAGGGTTCCTCTCTCAAGCCTTCATGTCATATTTATTTTTATTCGTATTATTTTTGTTTAGCATATGTCAGTCCAGCCGCTGGTTGTGCATTTTTTGAATACTTATGGCTTGTCATATTAATAATATTTATGCAATTGTGAGTCTATCTGAGGCTGTGACACTCTGATCGGTGAATCATGTCATGTTTAACTTATCATCTTTGAAATAGAAATAAAAGACGTTGTCTTCCCACTATTTTATTTTATACCAGAACCGGTTTTCGACGCAACAGCGTCATCATCAGTGGTTCATCCCACCCACACAGCGGTTGATAACTGGCCAGTTATCTTCCAACCGCTGGGCTGTGTGGGTGGGATGAACCACTGATGATGACGCTGTTGCGTCGAAAACCGGTTCTGGTATAAAATAAAATAGTGGGAAGACAACGTCTTTTATTTCTATTTCAAAGATGATAAGTTAAACATGACATGATTCACCGATCAGAGTGTCACAGCCTCAGATAGACTCACAATTGCATAAATATTATTAATATGACAAGCCATAAGTATTCAAAAAATGCACAACCAGCGGCTGGACTGACATATGCTAAACAAAAATAATACGAATAAAAATAAATATGACATGAAGGCTTGAGAGAGGAACCCTGATGGCATCACTTCATACCAGGAGATCTCTATGCCAAACTCTCTTTGATCTTCTTGGGGGATTGTGGGGTAAATTTGTATTTAAGATTTTGCCAACTTCCGGATGGGTATGTAAGTAAATTTTGGTATAGAAACGTTGGTATAAATGTTTAATGGGTGTGACAAAGTCGCGGTGTTAAGTATTGTTGCTAACGTATGGTGGGCATTGTGTGATCAGTCGGAGAGTCTTGGATTGAAATATCTGTCTTTTAACATAGTCTAAGTCGCCGGTCTAGTGCGAGGGGGTTCCAGGTCAGCCTTCTATCGAGGGTTAATCCTGAATATTTTACGGAAGAGGTATGAGGTAATGGCTGGTTTTCAAGGAATACTGGGGGCGGTAACCACGGCGGAGAGCGAATGTTACGTGTTGACATTTTGTGGTGTTAAATTTAATTTTCCAAAATTGGACAATATAAAAGTTAAACAATTTCTTTTTATTATTTTTATTTATTGAATAAGAAAGACTAAAGCCCATACTAAACTGGTCTGAGAAGGGACACCAGGAGATAATATGTACCGTTCATCCTTTGATCCTTTGAAGAAAACCTGAACTCAGATATTCGGAGGACGAAAAATGATTAAATATTCACGTTGGATAAGATAAATTCAGAAGATCAAATTAACAAATTGGGGACATATTTTGCATAATGAAGCTGTATCCTCTTCAGACGCTACATCTGTGCTACTGGCGCGATTTACCTAATTTCGTCGCTATGTGACACGCGCTTTGTATTGCACCCATCTCAAATCGGAGGACACATTAGCGATAGGAAATTTAATAAGGAACATTTATGGTAAGAACCACTTTTTGAATAGGACCAACCCTTTTCGCGGAAATGTGACAAATATCTGAAAAAGTAATGTAGTAAAGTAATAATAATAATAATTTTTCATTTCACATTTTCACAGCCCAGCGGTTGGAAGATAACTGGCCAGTTATCAACCGCTGTGTGGGTGGGATGAACCACTGATGATGACGCTGTTGCGTCGAAAACCGGTTCTGGTATAAAATAAAACAGTGGGAAGACAACGTCTTTTATTTCTATTAGAAATCTCGTCCCACAACATCTTACTATCACATATGAGTATCATCTTTGAATCTATTTGTTTCTTTATTTACAAACAGACGATCTCAGATAGTTAAAATGCTTAAATAAAAACAATAAATTTGTTTAACATTTATTTCGTCTAATTTCACAAAAAATAGGTACATAAAGTGTACCGGTTTCGGCTACTGTTGAGGTTTTTGCTGACGACATAAACCGAAGGTGTAAACTATATCTGTGGTCACAGGGAATAAATTGGTAAGTCTAAATTCGTAACTTTTCAGGGCAGCACTTTTTTACTTTTGCATTAATCGTGAAAATCCAGTTTTTGGAATAAATAAATTATGTTTGCATTATTATCATTATTAATTACCTTCTAAATCTATAGGAGTGAATGAAAATGAATATTGTTAATCCTTTCTTGGATTTTCCCTTAGTTACCAAATCATTCCCCATCACTTACCTAATTATTAACCATACTTTTTGAAATACTGGTGATTGATGCCTCTCTAAAGTTGATTTAACCGAAAACACCCTCTTCACTTGAAATAGTCTGCCATACTGAAAAAATGGTTAAATGCAGTTATCTCTGAATCCTCAAAGAAGTAGATTAAGTTGATTTAACCGAGAACATACACAATTTTACGAGATACCAAGAAACCCACTTCTTTATAATTCCGAAAGTATTAGAGTCTTGGAGTTGGGGATGGACCACTCAGATAAAACAAAACTGACATGAATGTTCGTTTCTTAGCAGGTCCCGCTGCCAACGTCGTTTTAGATGACTTGGGGGATTACTGGATGTAAGAAAGCAGCCGATGCCTACACTTTATTTTCTTATAATCAGTAGTACCAGTTTGTAATCTGTAATAAAGTGGTTGGTATAAGGAACTCTTGTTATAGCCACATAAAATAATTATCTTATTTTGAACATTACATTCACACTTCGCCATCTAACGTGCCCTCCCGCAACCATCAGCAACGTTCTAATTCCTTCCTCTAACCAGGTGCGTTACCGCGGGTTCTACTTAGACAGTCGACTGACGTGGAACCCACACACACGACTCAAACGACAAGAGTTGAATCGACGTTACGGACTACTACGTAGACTACTTGGACCAAAATCAAAACTTTCTACTGCCAACAAACTGACCATTTACAAGACTATAATACACCCAATATGGACATACTGCCTCGAACTATGGGGTACAGCCAAACAATCCAATATAAACCGCATCCAAGCTTTCCAGTCCAAAGTCCTTCGTCGAATTGTAAATGCTCCCTTCTACGTCACCAATAAATTACTTCATGAAAACCTAAACATCCCAACCGTCCAATCCCGATTCTTAAATTTCCACAATAAACTTTCATCCCATTCTAACCCATTTGCACAAGTCCTATCCTCTCAATCCCATCCTGACAATCTTCCACGCCGTGTGAATAGGAGGTGGTCTCGAGATCTTCTAAGTGAAATCTAGACATTGTAGAAGTTTCTAGAGAGTGTCAGCGCTGTCTGACCTCTCCGAACATGTGGCATAGACCTCATGCATACAGTTACCATATTTGCTCATTACATTAAATTTATATAGATTGCAAATAAATAAATAAAACATTTTGAACGCAATCCTAATATTAACATAATTTAAACTGATATGCGTCTCTTGAGTGGTGACAGGTTCGAAGATGGGTACTGGAAACGTAGGTTAGTGACAACACGGAGCTCGTGCCAAGGCTAACTTTGATCTGAGTCAACTGAGGATGAAGGGATGCAGGGTGGGGATGCTGATCAGGTCGAGGTTGATTGCCAATTATCGATGTTGCTAAAAAACCACCTTCAATGTCTTCATTTAAATTGAACACACACAGACACACAATCCACACACATTCATACCTACACAGTCACAACAGAGGGACTTCAATTAATGAAAAAAAAGGTGCTTTTACACCGATATCATATCAAAAAAGCGTATGCGGAGCTATAAAGAAAAACGTATGTTTTTTTAAATATTGTCTATTTCACAAAATATATAAAACATATAAAGGGCGTCGGTAGCTCAGTGGTATGCGTGCTTGCCTTCTGAGGTCAAGAACGTGGGTTCGAAACCCTACCGAGGTCCTTAGTTTATTTTATCTGGGAGATAAAATGAACTTGAGCACGCCAACTCGGATGGGACGTTAAGCGATGGTCCCAAGCCTGTACGATGTCAGGTACTCGTTAAAGACCCCTGCTCTAAGTAAATAAAAATTTAGGGTAGGCAAAATTTAGGACTCCCACAGTAGAGTCGGACTCATGTCCACCAGAGTGACGAAAGAGCGCTCTGTTGATGACCTCGTAGTTAAAGCCCGGGCATGAGTCATAAAACCTAACCTAACCTATAAAACAAATGGAATTACTTTTGGTATTGTTACCATCTTCAGTCACGACTTAAACACTGTTTGATTACTAAAATTTGAATTTACTACCCCCGGCTGTATACGGGAGGGAATAAATTGGTAAGTCTAAATTCGTAACTGTTTAGAGCAGCACTTTTTTACTTTTCCATTAATCGTGTAAAGCCAGTTTTTGGAATAAATAAATAATGTTTGCATCATTATTAATCATATACCTTCTAAATCTGTAGGAGTGAATGAAAATAAATATTGTTAATCATTATTATAATCACTTAGTTAGTTACCTAATCATTCTCCATCACTTAACCTAATTATTGACTACACGTACCTAATTTTTATACACACTTATCTAATTATTAACCACACTAAATACTCATGAATGATGCCACTCTAAAGTTGATTTAACCGAAAACACCCTCTTCACTTGGAATAGTCTGCAATACTGAATTAATAGTTAAATGCAGTGTCTCGTGAATGATTTCTCAAAGAAGTAGATTAAGTTGATTTAACCGAGAACATAAACAATTTTACGAGATACCAAGAAACCCACATCTTTATAATTCCGAAAGTATTAGAGTTCTGAGCTCCCAACTTCTTCACAGTGCGCAGATGGCTTGGGAGATGATCACAGTACACTTAACTCATTTTGGCCATTTTACGACTTAACAACTTATTCCCTGTGACAATAGATATTATGGAGGAGGAGTTATAGGGATTTTTTTCTCTCTATATTTCGCTCTTTTTGACCTGGGGAGGGGTCGCACCGAAATATCGTCCTGGAAGAAGATTTAATTAAACAAATAGAGAGCGCCAGTTGCTGAGACGTTGCGTACTTGCCTACGATCGACAGTTATTTGAATTTTTATGTTAACCCCCCCTCCCTATCCTTGTGCCAATTTAGGTGAAAATCAATGTTTGCATAAATAAAATTTCGTATACATTCATTGTATCGGGAATTATCGTATTCACAGACACACATAATTTTTCGGTGAATCATGTTATATTTAATATTTCATATTTCAATTTAATTGCTTCATCACCGTACAAACTGAATAGATGCAGGAATCTGGGATAGTTAATATGGTTTGAAAAGGTTATGTCATGTCCATATCTCCAGGTGGGATGTGACCCAGGATGGCTTGTTCTGTCGGCATCTGTCTCTCTGGGACCCTGGTTACCACATGGGACAGCTGGTTCATGAATTGCCTGAAATGTCCTCCCCTTCGACACCCTTTACTTCAACCGTGTGTATTATGCAATTGTGGTCGCATGACGCCTTGCCTGTGGTACAACTGATTTCATTGATTACCAGATTATCGGTCGTCTCTTAAAGTCGTGTACATACAGCTGCTCCTGGTTCGTTTCTGTGTTATTATGCTGTTCTGTGTCAGACATCTTTTGTGAGTGTGTATTATTTGACGTCCCTGCTCTCCTCTGATTCCCGGACCTTAGCGGACGACCGACCGGGACACTAGCGGCCTCTCCACAACTCCTTTCTTCTCCGTTCCCCACTTCCCACTCGTCCAGTGTCTCCTTGACATTCCTTCTCCCCTCCTCTTCCACTCCGCCCTCCTCCCTCGCTGAATCTGTCAACTTTGTGAGAACCGTTACATCGTTCTCTTCGTCTCTTTCAGCCTATAGCCAGATCTGCTGGATTTTTAATCCTTTTTAAATTTAAATTAAAAAACAGGTCAATATATCGTTGTCATTTCCTGTACTTATTATGCTAATTTATTTAACGCGACATAAATTTTGTATTTTGCTATTTAAATATTTTAAAAAGAAAATAATTTATTTTATTTTACACGAGGAATTAGGCTTATGAAATAACTAACTTTACTACATTTTTTCTTATTTTTTTATTCGTTACTAAGGCACGACAATTGTTGGCTGTTTTGTAATATTTGTATAAAGAACCAAAAAGTTGTCGATGAATTACCGGAAATGTTTTTCCTCAGAACGAAATAATCAATTAACTTTTCACCCCCTCCAAAAACAGTCGATTCTTTGCTCTAATATTCAAGAGTTTTTGGGTCCTTATTGGGTGTTGTCTTCAAATATGAAATTTCATATTGATACGTGATTCGTTCATTACATCGGCAGTTATTGGGGTTTTTGAAGTCCCCCTCAGATCCCCATTCAGGATACTAACATTAAACGTGTCGATATATTCATTCTCTCAGGAGTTATCCTGTTCACAGATAGACACACAAAGACAGATATAAATTTTTTTTAAATTCAATATTTGGAATCTGGAGGACGGAAAATAGCGAAATCAGCCAAAGGGCTTAACACAAAAATCCAATAATCGCCGAAGTACCTACACGGTAAACACAGAAATTGAATAACTGTCATGCCCGGGCTTTAACTATGAGGTCATATCGTCTACTACCAGAACGCTCTTTTTTCGCTCTGGTGGACATGAGCCCGACTTTACTGTGGGAGTTCTATATTTATTCACTTAGGATAAGGGTTTTTAACGACATCACACATGTTCGGGACCATCGCTTAAAGTCCCATCCGAAGGGCGACGTGCTCAAAATTTTCTGAGCTCTCAGATAAAAAACCAAGAGTCTCGGCCTCTAGCTCTGAGCTACCGGCGCCCTCAGAATAACTGTCGAAGTAATGAATATACCTGTATGAAATTTAGTATGATGATTCTGAAGTAAACTGATTTTAGAGGGAGAGCAACAACTTAATCAATTAATTCTAGTTGAGAAATATAATGCTGATGATTCAACTGAATGTTACACATGTTTTCCAGTGCAAAAATTCCTTGAGTTACATCATGCACAACAAAAATATGCATTAGTTGTATAAAATTAAGTACATATATAAATATAGTTCAGGGCTCAGTGGTATGCGTGTTTGCATACTGAGTTCAAGATCGCGGGTTCGAAGCCCTAAGTTTTTTTTATCTGGGAAATTAAAAAAACCTTGAGCACACCGTCAATCGGATGGGGCGTTAAGCGATCTTAAGCCTACACTGGTCGATTTGGCTGAAAATCATTAGGTGTCGTCGTTAGAAGGTTCTGGATTCACATATAAAATTTCGTGTCGATACATTCATTCTATCGTGAGTTATCGTGTTTACAAACTCACTGACTAACATACTTTTTTTTTCTTATTCGGAATGTGGTGGTCAGAAAATATGAAATTTCGTTGAAAAGTCGACATCGAATCTTTGACCTTGATGACATAACTATACTTTACATTGCTGGGAAAGTAGAAACGTGTCCGATAGGTGAAACTTTCCGTTTTAAATAATCTTTCTGTCTGGACTTTTCCAGTCTTCATAAGACCATTTCTCCATGGTTTGCCCAAATGCGCCCCTTCAAGGATCTGCCTCTTAACTAACCTTTCCTCTTTCAACAAAGGCACGTTACGGAGGACTGGAAATATGGCATTTTGCCAACGTTGTACTTAAAAATAGTGAACCGTCGAAGATACGCCGTTCTGAATCAGGTCCAGAACAATAACCTGCTGTTTATAATAATAATGAATTTATTTCCGTTAAACCAATACATAGTAATAGGATACGTCAAAAGAATTTATACATTAAGATAGCTTATAAATTAGATTTATAACCACTTGAGTCTAACACACATATGATTTAGTAATAACAAAAGTATTAAAAAAAAGTAAAATGAAATTAATAAAAACTGAATAAATAACTACTTAAAAATATATATATACTGTATATGTGGGTTTGAAACCCGATCGAGGCTCTTAGTTTTCTTTTGTCTGGGAGGTAAAATAAACTTAAGCACGCCGTCCTTCGGATGGGACGTTAAGCGATGGTCCCGAGCGTGTATGATGTCAGGTACATACTCGTTAAAGACCCCTGCCCTAGGTGTACAAGAATTTAGGGTAGGCAAAATTTAGGACTCCCACAGTAGAGTCGGGCTCATGTCCACCAGAGTGACGAAAAAGCACTCTGGTGGTTGACGATATGACCTCGTAGTTAAAGCCCGGGCATGAGTCATAATAACTAACTACTTTATACAGTCATGGAGGAGCGCTCCAATGTCGACTAAGTCCACACTCTGCAGCGGCTAAGTCCACACACGGACTATGTTAGGTCCTTATGTAGTCTGGAACGGTCAGTCGAAAAGAAGTAAATCTTACTATCACATATAATAATTATTATTAATAGGAGATTTGCCGCGCAAATTTTTACCTCTAGTCTTATGTTTTTTTCCCGCTTTTTCACTCACCTGCTTACATATTCACCGTCCTTGAATTCTGCTTGCATTATACCTCGGCATACATTGTATATTGTGTTGTTCTCAAACATATTTCAATGTATAATGACCCCAGAGTGTCACTTTACCTTTCAACATAGTGTACACTTGTCAGTCCAAGGATAGTGTAGAGAATTTTATTTGATCCGGGAAACTGTTCATTGTTTGTGAAGAAGTGTAAAGAAAATTTTTATAATGATTCATAATTCTTGAACAGTTGAGCAGAAAGTAATCGGTCGATGTTGACTTTCCATCTCAATTTTCCTATTTTCCGACATCCTGATTCCATAAATGTAAAAAGTTGGTGAATCACTGCCTAGGTACTTCCCCAGAACGGATATAATGAGTCATCTTTTCTCTTAACTCCTAAGTCAATGGTCCGTTTAGGATAAAATTCAATGTTCAACATTCTTCGTAAATTTCGGTTTATTACATTCATTAATTAACACAAAAATCTAACTGACTGAAACGCCTGAATTTGTTTGATGTTGGATGTTTTTGTTGAACCGTACATCTGTGATCTTTATGTCCATAATGGTCTAAGTAAGTAAGTATAACAGTTCCGTTTTTGTGTCATGTCTAATTTTGATCGTCTATTTAGAAGTCCATAGAGTATTTTGAGTCGACGGTTCAGCGTGTTTCGTGTGAGATGTGTGTGAGGGTTCCATGTCAGTCTTCTAACCAATGTCAGTCCTAGGTATCGTACAGTATTAGTTTGAGGGAGGGGCTTGTCGTAGATGAAAACGGGGGGGGGCATGTTTCTCGTCGAAGTGTAAATGTGATGTGCTGTGATTTTTCTGTATTAAGTTTTATTTTCCACGTGTTGTACCAGTTTTCAATTTGTGTGAGATGGTAGATCCCAAATATGAAAAGAGATATTTTTATGTGTCTGTGAACACGATAACTCCCGATAGAATGATTGTATCGACATGAAATTTCATATTTAAAGTCAGCAACCAATGAGGACATAACTTGTAAAATTTCATCGATATCGTCTAAATGGAAGGGGAGTTCAGGGGAGTGTGCTCTATTCAAAGACCCTAATAATCGCCGATTTAACGAAAGTATCGACACAATTTAGTAAGTCGATTATTTTTGAAGGTAGAGCGAAAAATTAATCGATTAATTAATTCTGTTAAAATACAGGTAATTTACCGACGTCTTTTTATTTACTTGTTTTGTACATAGATCATTTATTTTGATGTATCTAATCAATGTGCAGGTTTGACAAATTTCTGTCAGAGTTATTGGATTAGCCAGAATACGCCCTGAACTTAGTGTGCAGTATAATAGTTTGCAATTAATCTGCAATTATTGCGAAGAAGACAGCGTTGCAAAACAAGGATCAGGTCAGAGGAACGACCCACAGCTCAGCAATTTAGATAAGATAAAAAGAGTTTATTAAATAATATTTTTCAGTTCTCTAACTTCAACTAAACAATACAACTAATCAGAATATTATTAACAAGAAAATTATTAACAATAATAATAATAATAATGACAATAATGATGATGTCCGAAGGATCCCTCATATGTAAAGATACCTTGGGTGCGTCATTCACGTGCGTCGGTACTCACGAGAATTGATGTGTAAACATCTGCTTTAGTTTCAAAAATTTGCTGTCATACACTGATTTTGATTAAAATTTGTTTTATAATGTTGTAACATTATTGTAATAAGAAAAGTAGTATGAGGAATTAAACTTGCAAATTTATTATCACCAAATTCCTCTCACATCCTCCATTTCTACATGGCAAGTCGAAAGAGGATAATACTCGCTAATAGCCCTGCAGCTCACGTGGATGTATAAATAATAATATTTTAGGATTTCATAATTATGCCTTTTTTAAAAATACATTCCATCGCTAGGAAAATTATTGACATCTCCAGAATATTCTCTGTGGAGTTCGAGGTAAAAAAAATCGGTTAATTACCGACAAAATAATTCAAGTTTTGACTAATAATCAATAGTTGACTTATATGGGGGCTCCTAAATCCTGATATTTTGTATCGATAATTTAACTGATCCTCAAACGAGACTGAAATTCGAATTTTATACCCGGATCAGAATTGGTTTTTTTTTATATATTAAATAAAAAATGTAGTTAACTACGATGCAGACTAGCTTTGAAAATAGTTATATTTCATGTGTACCTTAACGAAGAACCCATACCTTTAAAAAAAGGCCGCAATCTAGGCTCATACTCGACAAACTACTTAGTTGGAATACTCACACGAGACTGAAAAGACAAGAAATGAACAGACGTTATAAACTTCTACTAAGACTACTAGACAAAAGATCCAAACTAACTTTGACAACAAAACGACTTATATACAACGCAATACTTAAACTTGAACTCTGGGGTTCTGCCAAGGCTTTCAATCTCCAGCGCACTCCATCCTTTCAATCCTAAATCCTACGTAAAATAGCCAATGCTCCTTATTACGTTTCCAACAAAACTCTTCACACTGACCTTAACGTACCTTTCGTCATTGAAGTCGCTAAATCCAAGTATAAAAAATTATTTTCCCTTCTTAGTTCCCACAATAATCCTCTACTCCGTGCCCACCATTCTGCTATACTTCCCCAACGACGACTTAAGCGTCAATGGCCTAGAGACCTCCTTAGCAGTAGCAGTGACAGTGATTAGTTACAAATGAGAGGAAATCAGTGACTAGGGAGTGTCACCACTGGGTGATTTTTCCCTCTTGACATTTTGACATTGCCATTATTTCTCTATTAGCACATTTGCTTGTTGTATTTATTTTTATACAGTTGTAAATATCAACGAGGTTTTTGAATTTAACCCCCTCCCCTGAACCTTCCCTCCCTTCTGAAACTCGACAGGTTATGTCATTGTGTTTTGAATTGCCCCCCGCCTCCATGAAAAAAAAAAATAATCGTCCTTATGTGAATTTGAACTTACATATGAAATTTTGTGTTTTTATCGATAGATTCATTATAGTGACAATTATTGGTTATCGGTCGATTGGTTTTGTAGCGATTGCGAAAAATTCATTGATTAATCCGATCTAGGGAAGTACGTTGCCAGTGATTCACCGAATACTGTTTTTTTTTTAAATATTAATAAAAAATTTAGTTAAAAAGTCGTATTTCCATTTTTTTTTTTTTTTTTGGCTATAAGCAGCTAGTCACGTGACCATTCACAACTCCATTAAAAATATTTCGAAATAATACAGTCACCTCTGTCAAGTGAGTCTTGATTTAATTTTTTTTTTTTTATGGCATTTGGCAACAGGTAGTGAAATTATTTTATATAACTTCCAGTTATACAGGTGGCTACCAGTGGAAAGTGTGCCATTTCGTTTTTTTACGTCAGAATAATCCTCACTTCTTGTGATATACGAATAAAATGTCAACGATGAATCACTACTAATGTACATCCCATTTCAAAAATAGGACAGCAAGTTCCATATTTCGTTACGGCTCTCTCTCCTTCGATTTCACTGATGAGGTGTTTTTAGCTTATAACTAAAGCCCGGATTTCATGTTGTAAATTTTTTTTTTTTTTTTTTTTAAAGTGCAATAAAAAGGCCAAAACGTGCAAAAATGTAGAAAAAATAAATAAAATCCTGCCATTAACTGTTTTTCTGCGAAAAAAAAAATTGGATCTAATTTGTTAATTAAATATGTAACTCTTTTTTCAGCATGAAGGGTTTAAAAATAAATTTAAAAAATAAAAAACCTAAAGGAATTTATATATACAATTTATAAAAAAATTTATAATAATAATTTTTATTGTTTAAAGGAATCATATATAAAGGAACCATTAACAAAATAAATAAATAATATAATTAAATAAAAAAGTATAAATAAAATAAGTAATTACAAATTAATAATAATAATGTAACAAAGAGAGTAAATATGGAGTGGGGATGTAGGTATTGAATATCAATATAATATGTAAGTTGAAATACATTATTCGTTAACAATGTGAATGATCTAAGTTTAAGAGCGCTGATCAAATAATAGAAAAAGTTTGAGATATAATTTTTATTATGGGCCAGGAGTAATGTATGAAAGTTGGATCGGTCAATATTGATACTCTGAGGCAGGAAGTGGCTTCTAATGGGGGAGTAGATCGGACAGGATATTAACAGGTGGTATACGTCTTCCAATTCGTTTTTATTGCAGATTCCTGGGGATTAAGGGTGAATACAATATTTTTGTAACTGATTTTAATATAGTACTTGCCAGATAGACGGAGTTGAGCCAGTGCTTTGATGTGTGAGAAAGGAGCATTCAGGTTTAGGTATGGTTGGAGTTGATCTGGGTTGTAAATATTGGGATAAAAGGTGTTGTATCGGCATTCTAAAAGTATAAAAAATATTTACTCAAAACACAATTTTTTTTTATCTCCATGTTTTAATTAAAAAAACGTATATGTATACATTTTTGATTAAAAAAATATTAGAAATATGCGTTAAAATTTACAATAAAACATTTCAAAATTGTTTGAAAAACTGTGCCGCCTGTCGTGAAGTAAATGTTTTAGCTGGACGCGCTGACACTTGTGATGGGGCATTTTTTGTAGCTGTCTATAATGTGACGTTGTAGGACATACCTACTGTCTTTATTATAATTTTTTTTTCTTCTATTGTGCATAGCGCTTTTTGCGCTGAACCAAATAAAAAGTTTATTTTTTTCATTTTTTCTTTGAGTTTGACTGTCTTCAGGGAGGCATGGGATATTTCCAAGTTATCAGTCAGCTGATTGTCCAGTTTGATCTGCAGGTACTGGGATCTCTCCCAAGTCTATGGGTCTTCTTATCACCACCCTTGGAAGGGTCACCTATTTCAATAGACCCTACTATCTTTCAGGATAAACCCGATGAAGCCCTCTGTAGGAAGGAAGACTCCTCTTCGTCCTGTCCTAGCGACCCTTATACCTAGCTCTAGATTTCATATCTAGTCTGGAAAACATGGTTATTTTGGCCTGTGGTGGATATTTTTTTAAATTATCAGCTATACGAAACATAGGGGAAGTAATCGGCCAGAAATTCGAGAAGTTATTTCCAAAGGAAATTTATTATACATTCTTTGGGGCGGTATAAAATTGATCGTATTGGTTCTATCTCAAGTCTGAGGGCATGTAGCGATTTGAAATTTAATAAGAAACATATTTTGTGGGAACTAATTTTTCGGTAGGACAAACTGTTTTTGTGTCAATTAAGCAAACGTCTAAAAAAGTAGGATTCAAAACGATATTTCAGTACGGGTTTCGGCATGTATCTTGCAAACCAGACGACCTGCGAAAAATCGTATTTCATATAACATGTGCCTTTTAGTATTCTCTACATCTTTTAATTGTAGAGATTTTTGATTAGGTAATTAATATAAGCGGTATCGTGACCCCGAGGTAAAGTTGTCTTTAACTTTATTTCGGGCAATCTGCTGTACCGGCTGCTCAACAGGCAATCCAAACTATCCACTGAAAACAAACTGACCATTTACAAGACAATAATAAAACCTATATGAACCTACGGACTTGAATTATGGGGTTGTGCTAAGCCATCTAACATCAAGCGTGTCCTGTCCTTCCAATCCAAAGTTCTAAGAACAATTGTCGACCCACCCTTCTATGTGTCAAACCTTACCCTTCATAATGACCTTAAAATCCCTTATGTTATTGACCTCATCAAGTCCCGCTTCTCCGAATTCCACAGTAACCTTTCTTCCCATGTCAATCCAGTTGCTCGCCTCTTGTCATCCCATTCCCATCCAGATAATCCCCCCCGAGGACTGAGGCGGCGCTGGCCGAGAGACCTGCTGCTGTAATCTGTGCCGGTGATGACCAGCTTCTCCCCTCATGTAATTCTCTTACCATCAACTCTCCTTTCCTTCTTGGCCTGCCTCCACTGCTGGACAGTGATTAGCGGGGCGAGAAGGTCTCCCCTGCCTCCATTAAGTTTGAGGGATGGCACATGTGACATCTTCATTTCAAGTTTCATGTTCGTTGGGGCGACTGATAGATATCATCAAGGCGACCTCGAACGCAAAATTTCGTTGAAAACATGATTTCAAATTTTTTTAAGTTCATTGCTACAATCATTTCTGAGTTTACAGCGTTCAAAAAGGTCCAATCGCATATACACACACTTTTACTTCCTAAGTACAGTATTTATTGATTTTCAGCGAAATTGGCCAGAGGGATGAAGGAGATTAGGGGGCTTAACACAAAAACCCCAATAACTGCCGATGTAATGATTGTATCGACACGAAATTTTGTATGTGTATTCAGAACCCTTTGAGGACAACACCTATTAATTTTCAGTCAAATTAACCAAAAGGAAGAGAGGGATTAGGGGGGAGGCTTAACACAAAAACTCTAATAACTACCGATGTAATGGATGTATTTACACGAAATTTCATATGTAAATTCAAAGCCCTATAAGGACGACATCTACTAATTTTCAACGGAGTCAGTCAAAAAGGAAGGCGGTCAGACAAGGGGGGCAATAAATAGAGGATTCAAAAGTCACTATAAGCCCGAGATTGATTTTGGAGGGAGAGCGAAAACTTAATTGATTCTTTCTGGAAAAGTTAATTGCTGGTGATTCACCGACCTTTTTTTTCTTTAAAATTACATTAATCTTTGATTTTCAGAGAATTATGTAAGGAAGGATCTTGCACAAGACTGCAGATTTGCAGAAAAACAAGTTAAGTCGGCTCTTTTTTTTTTTTTTTTTTCCTCTCGAAGTCCTCTGAACGGTCGGATATGATGATTATAAATGGAGTTTATCTTGGTCAATCGGAGAAAGGAAATGGTTTATTTAACGTAAAGTAGGTGATTTTTTTTAAGTTGACTTTTTTTGTTGTTTAGTGAAAGGAGGCAAGATTGAAATTCCATATTGGCATTAGTCCATTTGTAGCCATTTGAAATGTCTTTACATTTTGATGTTCTCTTAAGGAAGTGGAAGTCTCTGATGAGGTTTTTCATTCAATAAATTTACTCTTATTTTGTCATATTCCAACATGAAGTGCATCAAGTCCTTTAAATCCAAAGTCCTAAAAACCATGATGCTCCCTATTATATTTCCAACTTTACCCTTCATAATGACCTCAAAGTTCCTTTTTCGACCTTATTAAGTCCCTCCTTATTAAGTTTCACAATCTTTCCTTTCATAACAATGCCGTTGCTGACATTACGTTCCCATTCAGATGATCCTCCCCGAAGTCTGAGGCGGTGCTGGCCGAGAGACCTACCATGATAAAATAGCGTCATGGCTGGTAGTGACCAGACTCTTCTCTCATTATCGCTTCTCTTCAGCTCTCCTGTTCCTCTTGGTCTGCCTCCACTGCTAGACAGAGGCTGGGCAGATATGAGGGGTACGTGGGGGCCATTCGTGCCAGTTATTATGCAGCTTTCGCTCTCTCTCCAAAGCCAATCGACCATTTGGGGTAAAACTGAGCTTCTGAATCATACTAAACTACGTGTCGATACTCATAACGTCAGTTATTAGGGCATTTGAGTGAACCCCCTTCCTTAGTTCTACCATACCCTTCGACCGACTCCACGGAAAGTTAATAAATAGGTGCTATCAAATATAAAATTTCATGTCGATACATTCATTACGTTGGCAGTTATTGGGATATTTGAGTATAAAGCTTCGAATTTACGTGTGAAATTTCGTGTCAATACATTTATTAAAACGGCAGTTATTTGAGTTTCTAGGTCATTTTGTTCATTCTATTGGGACTTATCGTGTTCACAGACATACATACATGGTGATTTTAACTCCAAGCTGTTCTTCTTTCACAGGAAGAACACTCCGAACTGTTCGTGCAGCGGTATCGAGACTTCAGAACATGTGGTCTTCGAATGTCCGCTGTACGACCAAGATAGGGTGGAGTTGATTCATGGGACAGGATCGTATTTGGGACTGCATCTACGGTGACGGAAACAGACTACCCGATGTTCTGTCGATTCGTCGGCTCCTGGTGGGAGCAGAAACGTCCCGTCGATGGCTAATCTTAGTCCGTCAGTAACCCCTTGATCCCCGAGCTTCTCTCACGTTGACAAAAAAAAAAGACATACAGCCAGAAGTACTTTTTTTTGTCTGGAATCAAGATTTTGGAAAACATGAAATGCGTAATCCCTTTGATAGATTTGACTGAAAATCAATAGGAGTCGTTCTTAGAGGGTGCTGGATACACAAATAAAATTTCGTGTCTTTACGTTCATTCTATCGGGATTTATCGTGTTCACAGATACACAGACTGACATCCTTTTTTTTCATTTTTGTAATCAGGAGATCCGAAAACATAAAATTCCGTTAAAAAATCTACATCGAATTACTAACCGATTACATAACTTCCCCTCTACTTCGTATATCTGTGGTAGTAAAAAATTACAAGAGATTGGAATGACGTTATTTTATACGTTAAGGTGGGGTTGAAGAGTGGAAAGAAGAGCGGTTGGTCGCCACGGAGACGTTGCCATGACGATGTATCTCCACCCACCTCCAGACCTTGAAGATATTTGGGTCATTCTAGACTCTTCCCTTGCCATATACAGAGGACCTTCCGAAAATGTTGGTAATCTGAAATCGACAATTATATCTGGAGAGCCACTAGTTTGTAAGTCGAGATGCACGCGATGCATCGATATGCATTAGATTCAAGATTATTGTGACTCATGCCCGGGCTTTAACTACTCACATCGCCTACTACTAGCAACTAAACCGGGGTAGGCAAGGACTTCCACAGTAGGGAGGTGATAAGAGCATTGGATGCTTAGGTCCCTAGGTGTACATACCAGCCCTCCCAATATATATATCTATCTACCTATGGTAGGTTTCTTTAACGAATATCTGACATCGTACAGGCTCAGGAGTATCGCTCAGGAGGGAAAATGTTCTGAGTGATGCGGTACTCACTAGAATTGATGTGTAAACATCTGCTTTAGCTTCAAAAACTTGCTGTCGTGCACTGATTTTGATTTTTTTTATAATGTTACAATAAGAAAAGCAGTATGAGGATTCTTCACTTTCAAATTTATTGTTCTTCAATTGCTTTTATACATGAAATTATAGGTTTGTGACAGCTAAAATAAGGTACAACTGTGATTGTAGTGTCTCTAAATACCGCGAGAATGATAGTGAGCGTCGATGATAGTTTTCGAATTTGTTGTTTCATTCGTAGATTAGGTTAGGTTAGGTTTTATGACTCATGCCCGGGCTTTAACTACGAGGTCATATCGCCTACTACCAGAGCGCTCTTTCGTCACTCTGGTGGACATGAGCCCGACTCTACTGTGAGAGTCCTAAATTTTGCCTACCCTAAATTTTTATTCACCTAGGGTAGGGGTCTTTAACGAGTACCTGACATCGTACAGGCTCGGGACCATCGCTTAAAGTCCCATCCGAAGGACGGCGTGCTTAAGTTTATTTTACCTCCCAAATAAAATAAACTAAAGGGCCTCGGTCGAGTTTCGAACCCACGATCTTGAGCTCAGAAGGCAAGCACGCATACCACTGAGCTACCGGCGCCCTCTGGTAGATTAAGTTTGTCATTTAAAAATGAAATAAGCTGTTCGGTATCTCCTGAAATTGGTAAAAACATTATATTATTTGTGACAATATGACAACAAATATATTATTTATTGATCGATATTTTCAGCAGTTATTATTATTATTATTATTATTATTATTATATTATATTTTTTTAGATTTACACTGCTGTATTATTTTCGTATACCACAAATTTTAGCTATCGAAGCATCTTTACCTAAAAGTTTCTTACCGAAAAATCATTTTATAGTTCATGATATTGATATTTTAGTTAAATTCACTAGAACGGTAAGTATGATAATTGTGTGTACGCTGCGCGCGGAACCGTCCGACACACACACTTACGCATGCACATCAACGAGACTTACGCACTGACATAGCCCCTACTGAGAGCTAAAATGTTTACACATCAAAAATGGTTGGTAGAAGTCCTCTTTGGCCACATCTATTTTATTCTTTTTAATAAAAAAAAGTAGTACATGTAACAAAAATATATTTTGAAATTCATTGCTTGTTATTTCGTTACATTTCTTGGGGCGCTGTTACTTTTGTCTTATTGATCCTATCTCAAATCAAAGGTCATAATGATATTTTGAAATTTAATAAGGAACCTTTTTCATAAGAACTAATTCATGTAAATCGAGAAAACGTAAAAAAAAAAAAAAGTCATTTTAGTACGGTTTTTTGCATGTATCTCGTAAACCGGTCGATCTTTGAAAAAACATTTTTATATAAAAATGTGCCTTTCAATTTTCTCTACAACATTCATTTGAAGAGATTTTTGAATAAGTCATAATTGTAAGCGTTATCTTGAAATATATACTTAAGCCCCTAAGTAAAATGGTCTTCATTTTCGTCAGATTTTGGCCAAAATCTAATAAAATCTATGTTAGCACATGTAATTTCTCCATATCAAATATCGAGTTCATTTCTACAATTGTTCCTGTTTATGACACTTGGAAATATTAATTTCCTCATAATTCTTCCAAAATTTTAAATAAATATATAATATATAAATAATAATAAACATAAATAAATATAAAAAAATAAATGTTTATTATTCGTTTCCACAATTCTCAGTAAGTTGAGACGAAATATACATAATATTGTTATTTTTGAAAAATGAAACATCAATGGTCTGCTGACATAGGCGCCAGGTGGTGCATATTTGCAGTAGTGGTAGTGCAGAGTTCAATGTTCCTCATGATGATGCAGTTTTGTGCAAGCCACGTCACTCAGTATGCAATACAAATACGCAGTTGACATGGTTCCAAAGGCTCCTAACCTTTACTAGCCATTCCCCCCTCACGTATCGCGTATTGACTTATTTCTATTTATTTTGACATGAGTAATGTCTATAAAGCAGAGCGTTATGCAAAATATCAAACTTTGGAGACATATATATATAATTATCAATGTATACGAGAATTGATGTGTAAACATCTGCTTTAGTTTCACCAAGTTGCTGTTGTGCACTGATTTTGATAAAAATTTGTTTTATAATGTTACAATAAGAAAAGTAGTATGAGGAATTAAACTTTAAAATTTATTGTTCTTCAATTTCTTTTATATATGAAATTATAGATTTGTGATAGCTAAAATAAGATATATACATTTGTGTAGGGGCGTAGCCGGGATTTTGAGCAGGGGGGGGGGGGGGGGGGGCAAAGTTAGGCTATGAGGGAGGGCGTATACGAGGGCACAACTCGTAGTTTCCGTGGTTAGCGCTGCAGACTTTTTGTTATTAATTTGGGAGACTCGGACCTCTAGAAGCTCCCCCTGAGGTAACCACTGACTGTAATACTTAGCTGACTTTACATGAGCAGCAAAAATGCAAAGCGCAGCAGCAGCAAATAGACACTGTGGTTTCTGTGCTTTTAGAATTAAATGACTCACAGCCAATAGCGTGCATTTGCTGTGGCTGCGCTTTGTATTTTTAGTGCGCATGTAAAATCAGCTTTAAGAGTATTAGGTATAACATAAATGACGATTTTGAGCGAGGAAATGAAATGATCGAATTCATATATATTTAAATAAATGTAATATGACTTGTTTTGTAGATGTACATTTATATAACAGCTGATTGGTTTTTTGCTCTCGCCAGGGGGGGCGTGCTCCCCCCTGGCTACGCCCCTGCAACTGTGATTATAGTATCTCTAAATACCGCGAGAATACAGCATCGATGTTAGTTTTAGAATTTGTTCTTGAAATGATTTGATTCGTATTCATTTGTAGATTAAGTTTGTCATTTAAAAATATAATTTAATATTACAATATCATTGAAAATGTCAACTTATTTCTGAAAACGTATAACTTTAAGTTACTAACCGAGCAGATAAAGTTAACAATTGCCATTAAAATTTACAATTAAATCGATTTTTCTTTATAATTTTCTCTAAAATTATAACTAATCTCCAATATTAGTTCCCTTCAGGTATACACATAATACCGGATAATTAACCCTCTTGAAGAACAATACGGGGGTTGATAGAGGGGTGGAAAAATAAATAAATCTTCAGTTCAGTTCTGAGTAAAGCAGAAGAGGTGGAGCTCGTTGGATAGTGAGTATTGGGTAGTGCTCAAGACGACCACATCTCTAGTCTACTTAGCGTCGATATTACCTTTACCTTCAGGCAATTATAGAGCATTCAAGGTAATAATGTATATTTAAGGTAATCATCCCCTACTTGACGCTTGTAAACCCTCAGTTTTCCTTCTTAAACATTGTGTAAATGATAGGAAATTATCTCACATTTGAATAAATAAAACAATGTTTACTTCCCAAAGTATAGGGGGAGCTATACAAGCAGTTAGAAATTCGATGCTGAGTTTTCAACGGAATTTCATGTTTTTCGTCCCCTTGATTCCAAATTTGAAAAAAACAATTTAAGTCAGTTTGTGTTTGTGTGCCCGTGAACACGGTAACTCCCGATAGAATGAATGTACGAGGGGTGATCAAAAAGTTCTAGTTAGTTATTATGACTCATCGGGCTTTAACTACGAGGTCATATTGCCTACTACCAAAGTGCTCCTTTGTCACTGGTGGACATGAGCCCGACTCTACAGTGGAAGTCCTAAACTTTGCCTACTTAGGGATCTTTAACGAGTTCCTTACATCGTTCAGACTCGGAACCATCGCTTAACGGCACATCCTAAGGATGGCGTGCTCAAGGATTATCCGCTCAGTTAATCCGTCTATACTGTTGATCCGCCCCTGGAAAATTGGGAGTAGAGATGTTTATGTTTATTTTCAAAGTACCTTCATACTAAAAGCTATTCCATCCGTCTAGAATAACGTGCATGTTTTAAACAAACATAACATAATATGTTCTATCCCCCCCCCCCCCCCCCCTTGGCTTTCTGGGATGCCGCATGAACATATTTTATTTATGCAAAAATAGAGTAATCTGCAAAAAAATGTACGTGGATATAATATCACTGAGCAATAAGAGGCAAATATCAACACAAAAACTGTTATAACTGATTTTTTAAAAATTGATTTTAAAAATTTACAAGTTATTGGACATTTTTCCCTCCAAAGCTATACGTACATTTGTCCCACCGCCGTTTACACTGCTGGAAGGAGCCTGAGAACTCATCTTCTGGAATGCTGTTCAGCTCTTCCAGCGATTTTTCTTTAATTTCGTCCGTTGAGTGAAATCTTTGGTCTCAACTCTTTTGAGTTTCGGAAATAGGAAAAAGTCCGCAGAGGCCAGGTCTGGTGAGTACTGGGGCGTTTTTTGTGCAATAATCGCGAATGAGCAAAGCAGAAAGAATAGACGCGTTGTCTCCACTTCGCCACAGCTCAAGTCTCCTCCTCCTCACAATCTCGCACAAATGTCAAATGAAATGTTGCGTTTCTCTGCCATTTCACGGATGGTTAGTCGACGATTTGATCACACAAGAACGTTCACTCTGCCAACCAACATGATCGTTGTCAGTCGAAGTTGATAGGCGTCCTGAACGAGGATTGTCTTCTGACGACGATCGGCCTTCTTAGAACCTCTTGTACCACTCATGACACCGTGATCGACTCAGACATATATCGCCCAAAGCCCAGAGTCCAACCCCTTTCTTTCCTACCTCATGTACTTATAATTATGATGGTATAATGCCGCAAACGCGTTCAAATGTTTTGTGGAATAGACAATATTAAAAAATAAATAAAAAACTATCTATATGTTTCTCAACTTCGAAATTTGGGTTGAGCCTTCATCTGAACTAATGTTTTCGGTACAGACAGCTTCCATCGTTTCAACCCCCTCCCCACCATCTCCGTTCAATGATAAACAGTTGCCAAACAGAATATTATTTACTAAATGTATATTTATTATTGTTTCAGGTAAGCTGTCATCTTGTCAAGTATACTGTTATGTAAGTTTTTTTTTTATTATTATTTTTTTCTAATGAACATTTTGTAAATTATAAAGAGTACGAAGCTGTTATTGGTTAATAGAATGGGTGTCTGGAAGAAGGGCCTATGTCAGGTTTTTCGAATTTTACAGGAGCGCAAACAATTGCAATATAATATAAAAATTGCAATATAAAAACCAGCTGAAAATGACATAAGCCCTTTCTCCATTGGAAAAAGACTGAAAACAAAAAGACTTTTTTTACGATTTGTTTATTCTAAAATAATGTCGGAACATAAAAAAAAATTATTGATTAATACAAAATACTGCAAAAGTAGTAATTGACGTAATAATTAAGATGACGTATAGAATTTTATTTATTTTATTATTATGTTAAATAATTTTCTTTATAACACTATTAAAGATAACATAGGCCCTTCTTCCACGTGACCTCCGTTCGAACCTTCATTAATCAAGGTTCATGGCGTCTAGCCGAAGAGTATTGAACTTAAAACTATGCAGGTTTTTGCTCCACATCACATAGGTCCTTCTTCCATGAAAAAACCTTTTTTTTTCAAAAAATCACGACATAGGCCTTTTTTCCAGACACCCATTCAATTGTGCCCACAAAATGTATTTACTCGGCACGTTCCCTCGTCGTTAAATCATGCGAAAACGGCTAAACAAATTATATTCACTATTGTATAGTGATATACAAAATTGCACATTACTTCTCTAGCTATAAGAAGCATAGAAGAAGTTATGTATTCGATCAGAAAGTCGATGTTGAGTTCTCAACCGAATTTCACGGGAACTCCTTCTGAAATCCGTGTTTTCTGTCTGTGTGTCTGGAAACACGATAAGTCCTGATAGAATGAATGAATCGTCATGAAACTTTTATTTGTCGCCAGGAGCTCGGGGAGGCCTGAGCTGTGTTTATTCACCTATGTATGTACTCAAGTTCCGCACATTAACGTGGAGGGCCAAGCTAATTGTCTATAAAACTATTGTCCGTCCAATTGTGATTTATACTGGTGAAACTTGGGCGTTGATAAAAGAAAATGAAGAGACTCTGCTACTGTGTGAACGGAAAGTATAGTAGAACCTCTATAAGTCGAACATCAAGGGAGACGCCAAAAAATTCGGGTTATAGAGTTTTCGACTTACGGAGGATTTCGACTTAGGCGGATTTTGATTCGATTGGTAGAGGTTAAGAATCATTCTAATTAATTTTGAGTCAGAGAGGTGAAATAAATAAAAATTCAAGTTACAGAGGTAACAAACATATTTATATTTATTATAAATCAACATTATTTCAAAACATCCTTAAAATAAAAAATACGTAGTATATGTAGGTATTAAAAAAAAGTCAGTAATTTTTTTTTGCTTTAGATAATTGGTAATCCTATTTATTGTATACTCCTAAATTGTTTTCTAAGAAACAATGGTGTACATTGTCGGCAAATTCTTAAAGTCGGTAACTTATTTTTCTTCGAGCTATAGAGGTAATAAGTTTCAAATAATCGAGTTGTAAAGGTTGTAAAATAAAACATTGCTATGTTCGAGATACAGAGGCCCAATTTATTTTTTCGAGTTATAGAGGGAAAATATGTACCAAAATGGCTTGTAGGGATTCACTGATTATTTCGACTAATAGAGGGTTGAGATTTCGAGTAATGGAGGTTTTGGGGCTTGAAGGGAAAGGAACAAAACTTTTTTTCGAGTTTTGGAGGTTTTCGACTTATCGAGGTTCGACTTAAAGAGGTTCTACTGTACTAAGAAAGATTTATGGACCTGTTTCCGAAGAACAGAGAATTGAGAGACCTCTACGGGGATTTCGACCTGGTGTCCGTGATCAAGCAGGCGAGATTACGTTGGTTTGGCCACGTAGAGAGAATGGAAGGAGGAAGACTCCCTAAACGGGCCCTCTACGGTAGGTCAGGCGGTCCGTTGGTTGGACGACGTCGAGGCGGATCTCCTAGTGTTGGGCATCAGAGGATGGAGGGAGAAGGTTTTGGATCGAGACGAATGGAAGAGGATTGTGACGGAGGCCTGGGTTCTTTTAGTACCGTAGCGCCACAGGAAGAAGAAGAAGAAGTAGCTGAGGGATAGC
Source organism: Aradus depressus (assembly GCA_963662175.1). Classification (NCBI taxonomy): domain Eukaryota; kingdom Metazoa; phylum Arthropoda; class Insecta; order Hemiptera; family Aradidae; genus Aradus; species Aradus depressus. The sequence goes on along the minus strand of OY759225.1, from coordinate 19,800,341 downwards.
GTACTTGGCTACAGAACTCAAGATCGCGTGTTCAACCCTGAGTTCCTGGGAGGCAACAAAACCTTGAGATTACTGTCCTTCTGAGTGGGACCTTAAAAATGACTCTATCCTTAATTTGAACGAGCATTGAATGCTTAGGTTCATGGGTGTATATCTGATCTATTTGTTTGAAATTTTCTCACAACTACACTGAGTTATAAGATTAATTGAGGAATTTTTAGCGTGTCCAAACCGGATATATATATTTCTTCTTTTTTTTTTTTTTTCTTTTGGCATGATAGAGTGAGGTGTGTGTTTCTTGAGCAATGAATCAAAATATCTTATGAATGAGATTTATGAATTGCGAAAATATCCCTCTGGGGATCTCATAATGAAATATTACCTCGCAACGTCGGAAACAAAAATCCCCCTTTTTTCTCAATGGACAAATGAGAATTTTAAGGGGGAGGGGGGTAGAGGGCTGAGGACGGAAGAATGGAAAGAAGATGAAATAAATGATGTTGGGAATGAATGAATGGGGGAGAGGATCAAGTGATGAGTGATGTGTCAACAGAAAAAAAGAGTGATGAGCTAGCCTAGCAGTGTGCTGACTGGACTAATTCCTGAGTGAACCCTAGAGATACAAGAGCGCTTCTATGTGTGTTTTTGGTCAACTCAGGCCTAGGGCCTTTTATCAATGAAAAGACACATCATTCATAGCGACAATTCACAAACTTCATTCACCAAAAAAAAATAAAAATGTGGGCCAATGGATTCATTCGAAAAGCCTACCGATAATATACTTCTTCAACGCGAATCCATCAAATAAGTTTTCGCTCTCCCTATTTTATCGATTTGGATGAAAATCAATATACCCGCTAATCTGGACACCTATTATCCAGACATCCGGTTAATACGGACGGGATTTAAAAAAAACTGTTTAAAATTTAGTAAACTAAAAATTTAATTTAGCTAGCGGTAAGTAAGTACGAATATTAATTCAAAGAGTACGAATAGTAATTCAAAGAGAGGGTTTGACTTCACTTACTCAGTTGGCTACGATGAAAAAGTACTGACAGAGAAGATACTAAATATTTACGCTAATATTTAAAAAAATATTTTAAAATATTTATCATGTGCATTTGACAGCAAATTCCATTTAATGCGGACTTTCGGTGATCCGGACGGGGTCCGGTCCCATCTAGTTCGGATTAGCGGGACTCTACTGTATATCTCGGTGGATTCACCGTATACTTATTTCCATATTGGGAATCTGTAGGGACGAAAAACATAAAATTCCGCTGAAACTTCATATCGAATTGTTGGCCGATTACATAACTTCCCGTATACTTGGGAAAGTAAAAAAAACAAAGTTATCGGCGAATTAATTAATTAAGATTAATTAATTGTCTTTAATAATTTTATTAGGATATATATAATTTCAGGACAATTGTTTAATACCGCTTGAAAGGAATTTTAGGAATATCTGAGCCCTGTGAGTTACCTAGTTGGTAATTATCTGTGTTATCTATAATGGATCCAGATTGGGCAGAAATGTCTATACGAATTGTCCAATTAGACGTCAGATGTCACCCTGTTCCAGCTTTTACCGTATTTACCAGGACTGTGAATTATACATGTAAACAGTAGCCTTAGTTAGTTGTGATTCATGCCCGGGCTTTATTTACGAGGTCATATCGCCTACTACCAGAGCGCTCTTTCGTCGCTCTTGTGGCCCTACCCTACTTGAGATTCGAAAATTTTGCCTATTCAGGTTTATTCATCTAGGGTAGGGGTCTTTAGCGAGTATCTAAAAACCGTACAGGCTTGGTACCCAGCCGAAGGACGGCGTGCTCAACGCTTTTTCACTTCCAAGATAAATAAAATCCCTCGGATACTACTCTCACTTTCCATTGGGAGATCTAAATTTTGCTTACCCAGATTTATTCATCTTGGGTAAAGGTCTCTAACGAGTATGACATCGTACAGGCTCGGGACCATCGCTTAACGTCCTATCTTAAGAACGGCATGCTTAATTTTTTTTTTACCTCCCAGATAAAATATACTAAGGGCCTCGGCCGGGTTTCGTACCGTCTTCGATTTTTTCGTATTTTTTTTTCTATGAGAAATCTCGTCCCACAACATCTTACTAACACATATGAACATTGATTCGCGTCAGAAAGTCACATAATTAAGTAACCTATTCAATTTGACAAAAATTCAGACGCAGTTCACCCTCATTCGGATATAGAAGAGATAAATCTCACAAACAAAAACATAAATCAACCTTTTGTATTTTTTATACCACCAGCATTAGATATAAGATCGAAAAATAGGTCATGCTCAGACACTTTCATAATCATAGGGGAATTATTTTGGTATCAAATAATCGATAAATAATATAATAAATCGATAAAGTATGCACTTTGCACTAATGGGCTATATTAAGTTTTATTGTCACAGACTTCCTTATTTGTTAGTCTGCTTGTGACGTATGAATAATCCTCACAGTGAGTAATCCTTATAATAATAATCATAATAATATTTTTAGGGGACTGAATCCAATATACAATTTATGAATCACTGCTATGTACTTCCCCGGCACGAATTAATCAATTATCTTTTCGCTCCTCCTCCAAAACCAGTCGACCGTTCGCGCTAATATTCAACAGTTGAATTATATAGGGGCTCCTAAATCCTCATAAATTTTGTGTCAATGCATTTATTACATCGGCAGTTATTAGGGTTTTTGAGTTAAGCCCCCTCTGATCCCCCCTCCCTTTCTAATTATTCCTCTAAAAATTAATAAGTGTCGCCCTTATGTTGTTTTGAATTCATTTATGAAATTTTGTATGAATTATGTTTTCTCTCTCCAAAACCAATCCACCAATAACTCAATACAGTAGAACATCTTTAAGTCGAACCTCGATAAGTCGAAAACCTCCAAAACTCGAAAAAAAGTTTTGTTCCTTTCCCTTCAAGCCCCAAAACCTCCATTACTCGAAATCTTAACCCTCTATTAGTCGAAATAATCAGTGAGTCCCTACAAGCCATTTTGGTACATATTTTCCCTCTATAACTCGAAAAAATAAATTGGACCTCTGTATCTCGTACATAAGGTCCCACTCAGAAGGACAGTAATCTCAAGATTTTGTTGCCTCCCAGGATCTCAGCTGGGGTTGAACACGCGATCTTGAGTTCTGTAGCCAAGTACGCTATCCTTCAGCTACTTCTTCTTCTTCTTCTTCCTGCCGCGCTACCCGGGCCTCCGTCACAATCCTCCTCCATTCGTCTCGATCTAAAAACCTCCCTCCATCCTCTGATGCCCAACACTCGGAGGTCCGCCTCAACGTCGTCCAGCCAACGGAGTCTCCGTCTTCCTCTTCTCCTGGCACTGCCTGGCCTACCGTAGAGGGCTTGTTTAGGGAGTCTTCCTCCTTCCATTCTCTCTACGTGGCCCAACCAACGTAATCTCGCCTGCTTGATCACGAACACCAGGTCGGACCACGTGGAGGTCTCTCAATTCTCTGTTCTTCGGAAACAGGTCCATAAATCTTTCTAAGTACAGTAGAACCTTGATAAGTCGAAAACCTCCAAAACTCGAAAAAAAGTTATGTTCCTTTCCCTTCAAGCCCCAAAACCTCCATTACTCGAAATCTCAACCCTCTATTAGTCGAAATAATCAGTGAGTGCCTACAAGCCATTTTGGTACATATTTTCCCTCTATTACTCGAAAAAATAAATTGGGCCTCTGTATCTCGAACATAGCAATGTTTCATTTTACAACCTTTACAACTCGAAAACTTATTACCTCTATAGCTCGAAGAAAAATAAGTTACCGTCTTTAAGAATTTGTCGACAATTTACACCATTGTTTCTTAGAAAACAATTTAGGAGTAGGTATACAATAAATAGGATTACCAATTATCTAAAGCAAAAAAAATTACTGACTTTTTTTAATACTTACATATACTAAGAATTTCTTATTTTAAGGATGTTTGGAAAATAATGCTGATTTATAATAAATATAAATATGTTTGTTACCTCTGTAACTTGAATTTTTATTTATTTCACCTCTCTAACTCAAAATTAGTTTGGCCGATATGCTTCAGCATAAGGCCATAACTGAGACAAAAAAAAATAAATAAATAAAAAATAAAAAAATTCAAAATTACTTAGAATGAATCTTAACCTCTACAAGTCGAATCAAAATCCGCCTAAGTCGGAATCCTCCATAAGTCGAAAACTCTATAACTCGAATTTTTTGGCATCTCCCTTGATGTTCGACTTATAGAGGTCCTACTGTATTTGACATACACAATCGAATCCTCGTTCTAAATTTAAGCGCCCATCGAGATTCTTAGATAATTTTTTATATATTTTAATTCTCATTCAAATCATTCGAATTTTTCAATGATTTCTATGATTTTCTATTGGATTTTTTCCAGAAACTTCTTCCAATTTCGAGAAACATGCTGAAAAATTTCATGAAATTCCATATGATTCAAAAATGTTCTGGTGTAATTGAATAAAATATTAAAAATAAAGTTGAAGATAATATTGAAAAAATAATTTAAGGGCTCCAGGATGAAGTCTGCCTCACGGCACCTGAAATTCTTAAAACGAAATTCTTATATATATATCGCAAACCGGGTCACCTGCAAAAAATCTATAATATAACTAGTATCTTGTAAAAAATACTTAATCCCCGATGTAAATTAGTCTCAATTTTCGTCAATGGCGCCTTGACGGCCGTTCCTCCTTCGATTTCCCAACGGTGAAAGGTTTATCCAAATCGTAAGTAATTTTCGAGATTACCTCAAATACACAAACGAACTTTCTCTATTTATATATTAGTACAGATAAATTGTCTTCGATAATACTTTTTGTTTCAACATATAAAAATTAACTGAATTAAATTTACATAAACACTTAAACTATCGAAGTACTGTAAAGGTTAGTCGCATTTAACTTCTTTTTGTTTCTAAAATAGTTTGAAATGTCTCCTATTTCCAGTTTCAACTAATTGTTAATTGTTTGCTTCTTAAATACATAATTGTTGAAATAATAACCCATTATCATTAGTTATGTCTGACCCTTTTCACGTATCATTAGGGTAATGAGAAGCCGGTATTTACTAAAAGTTTTTCCTTATGTCCTTTTGAAACATTTCTCATTTGCATCAATTAACTTCGAAAAATATAGATACAACTGTACCTAAGATTATATTCAAATATTCTATACAGATCTCAGATATTTAAATATGAAATTGTGTTTTAGGTTGTTAGTATTAACATTTAAGGTATTAGAAGTATTAACTATAATGGTAGGGTAATAGTTATTATACGAGGTCATATTGCCTACTACCAGATCGCTCTTTGGTCACTCTGTTAGACATGAGACCGAGATCTAGGGGTCTGAATAATACAGACTCGGGACTATCGCTTAACGTCCCATCCGAAGGACAGCGTTCTCAAGATTTTTTTACCTACCGAATAAAATAAACTAAGGGCCTTGATCATCCTTGCCTCCGTAACCTCCTGTACCTCCATTCAGTTGTAGGACTGAGGGGAGTACCAAGCGGGGGTGTTCCGGGGGTCTCTGAGCTGAAGAGTTGTTTTTCTTATGATTTATCATATTATTATGTACATACTTTTCTTTATTTTGTTTTATGATTTCTTTATGTATTTTACTTTTTTCACATTTATTTAATTTAGTTATTTTGTAATTATTATTTTGTTTATATATATATATTAATTTGTATGGGTAATTCCATATGAACTCGACATGATGGCCCACATCACGACTTTGAAAATAAAAAAAGACTTCATTTTTCGATAATTTGGACACAAACGAACCAAAAAATCGTCATAAGAATTTTAAAAAATCGCTGTGACTAACTGTGCAGCGATATTACTGAATTCATGGTTTTTAACAAGATGGCAAATTTCAATGGGATCGGTAAAGGGGTTTTGGAGGAGTACGAGTACAACGAAATACATGAGTCGCCTAAGAAAGAGCTTCGTAAACTCAGCTCAATTATTATTCTTGTTTTATTTATAATTATTTTATTTTTTCTTATTTTGTGTATATTGCTATGTATTTTTTTTTTATACTTCGACCGATTTGGCTGAAAATCAATTGGTGTTGTCCTTATGGGGTTCTGGATACACATATCAAATTTCGTGTCAATACATTCACTCTATCGGGAATTATCGTGTTCACAGACACACACACTCTCACGAATAACTGGGGAAGTAAAAACAACAATCGATATCATGTTGTCGATCGATTATTTAACTTCCTTCATACATCTTATCATCTGTGAAAGTATATTATTTTTTTTTTTTGGCCTCGGCAGACACCACTAGCCATCCATGTGTATATCTAGTCATTAGCAACATCCATGGCTCCGGGAGGGAGTTCTATCTACGAAATTAAACTCACTCCTGGACGGGATTCGAACCCGCAAACCATGGTGAGAACATGCGACTAAAGCCCAACGCTCTAGCCCGCACGACCACCATGGCTCCCTTATGTGAAAGTAAAAATTGATAAAGAAATGTTTTCCCAATTAAAATGTTTGAGTGTGTGTGTGGGATTCTATTTTGTACGACACGTGTAGACCGATTGTCCTTCCTGGTCAAGACATTTTGACATTATGCCCAATTGTGAGACGCATGCCAAATTGGGTAACACGATGAGGCATAGTACGCTCTTTTACAGTTACAATAATATCACATATGTCATCAATAAAATACGTGTTGAGAAAATCCAGAATGTGCTCCATTCGTGGCTCAAAGTGTACTATTTCCATTCTTATACCTATAGTATTGTAATCGTACGAAAATCCGAGATCGAGTTTTCAATGGATTTTCACGTTTCTTATCCCCTGAACAAACTCCGACAATTTTCACGATGATGTCTGTCTATGCTCGCGAGTGTACGGGATTAGAATGTTTTGAGTGCTCTAAAGCAGAATCAGTTGTAGCTAAGAATAGAAAATTTGGAATGAAGGAGTCACATGTGCTAACTTAGATCTGCTTAAATTTTGGACGAAATCGGACGATAATTGAGACCACTTAACTTTGGTGCCTAAGTACATTTTACAAAATTTGAAATTAATTATTAGGGTTTTTGAACTGAGCCCCCTTCCCTGAACCTCCTTATCCCTTCGACCGAAATCGCTTAAGTTTGAAAGGTTAGAGTCCTCATTGGGTTTTGACTTTGAATATGAAATTTCATGTCGATTCTTTATATCGGCAGTTTATTTATTTTCCCTTCTTAGTTCCCACAATAATCCTCCATTCTGCCATACTTCCCCAACGACGGCTTAAGCGTCAATATAGAGACCTCCTTAGCAGCAGCAGTGACAGTGATTAAGTTACAAATGAGAGTAAATCAGTGACAAGGCAGTGTGATTTCTCCCCTCTTGACATTGCCATTTCTCTATTAGCACATTTGCTTGTTTAATTTATTTTTATACAGTTGTAAATATCTGTTTGAAAATCCGGGTGCAATTTCGGCTCTTAAAAAAATCTTCCCTACCCCTAAGTGATAAAAAGAGTGTAAGCACAGGGTATATTTCGTAGGTGTACGCATTCTGGGTATATGCAAATAGGGAGACACCGGAGGCCGGCATGCTTAAGTTTATTTTACCTCCTTGATAAAGGGCCTCGGCCGGGTTTCGAACCCGCGATCTTGAGCTCAGTAAGCAAGTATGCCACTGATATATGAGCTTCAGATGACCTCCTTTATATATTACTTTAGATATATAAATAAAATAGGTATATAAAGATAGGATATCATAAATTTTTCATATAGGTACTCAAAAAGAGTGGAATTTAATATATGAAACTTATGTACTTTAAGTCGTATTAAATATATAATTACCTGTCCACGGGGAATTTTTCCGCTTCTGGGTTGGTAACACTTCCTTCCCACTTACCCCAAAAGCTGATGTCCCTCAAAGAATTTTTCGGAGTGTCCTCTATTCAGACCCTGCTCATCTTGACATTTTCAATTTTAAAATCTGATATGAATTTCATACTGTCAATAAATTTTCGATATACGTCACACAAATCATATTTACTTTGTTACTGAATCATAATTGTGAAATAGATTCGATAACCTTCACTGTTCGATAACCTTCACTGTTCTTGTAGACATTGTTTAAATCATTTAAATGTATATTTTTTTTTTACTTCGACAGCTAAACAAAATATAGGTGAAGTTATATAATCGACCAGAACTTCGATGTTGTATTTTCATTGGAATTTTACATTTTTCAAACTCCTGATTCTAAAAATGAAAAAAACAAACAATCCTATCCAGACTAATCTTTCACTTACCCCCACCACCCTAAGAAATATGTTTTTGGCCCAGAATGCCCACTATTGTACATCATATTTAGATTTTATGCTCAATATTTTTTTGAAGTATAGGGGAAGTTATGTAATCAATCAGTAATTTGAGTTTTTATGAGTTTTTTCAATAAATTCCTATCAGTCAGTAACTCCCGATAGAATGAATGTATGACACCATCTTTCATACTTTAAATCGGCTAGGATTTAAACGCACAATAAAAACAAAAGCAGCTTTCCGAATAAGAAAGGTTGATTACACAGTACAAAATGATAAATGCACTGTAAAATGCATCACTGTAAATATAATGTTAATCCAATAACTAAAAATGTATTGCGCTTAGTAAGTTAATCCAATAACACGGTTAATAAGGCGCAGTAGGAAATTTCAGAACACTCGGTAAAAAATTTAAAAGCCCAGTAAAAAAATATAAAGACTAAGATTTAAAATGCACAGTACAAAATTTCAGTTTACCGAGTAAATCCAGTTGACGTGAATATATCATTTTATTCTGTCTTTATTTTTTTTTACTATTCGTTAAATATTTTTATACTAATATTTAATTTATTTACTCTGAATATGTCCTTTTTACTGGGCGTTTATTTTGTTTACCAAACATTAAATATTATTGTAATAGCGTTTCTTTTTTTTACTATTCGTTTAATATTTTTATACCAATATTTAATTTATTTACTCTGAATATGTCCTTTTTACTGGTCGTTTATTTTGTTTACCAAACATTAAATATTATTGTAATAGCGTTTCTTTTTTTTACTATTCGTTTAATATTTTTATACCAATATTTAATTTATTTACTCTGAATATGTCCTTTTTACTGGGCGTTTATTTTGTTTACCAAACATTAAATATTATTGTAATAGCGTTTCTTTTTTTTACTATTCGTTTAATATTTTTATACCAATATTTAATTTATTTACTCTGAATATATCCTTTTTACTGGTCGTTTATTTTGTTTACCAAACATTAAATATTATTCTAATAGCGTTTCTTTTTTTTACTATTCGTTTAATATTTTTATACCAATATTTAATTTATTTACTCTGAATATATCCTTTTTACTGGTCGTTTATTTTGTTTACCAAACATTAAATATTATTGTAATAGCGTTTCTTTTTTTTACTATTCGTTTAATATTTTTATACCAATATTTAATTTATTTACTCTGAATATGTCCTTTTTACTGGGCGTTTATTTTGTTTACCAAACATTAAATATTATTGTAATAGCGTTTCTTTTTTTTACTATTCGTTTAATATTTTTATACCAATATTTAATTTATTTACTCTGAATATGTCCTTTTTACTGGGCGTTTATTTTGTTTACCAAACATTAAATATTATTGTAATAGCGTTTCTTTTTTTTACTATTCGTTTAATATTTTTATACCAATATTTAATTTATTTACTCTGAATATATCCTTTTTACTGGTCGTTTATTTTGTTTAACAAACATTAAATATTATTCTAATAGCGTTTCTTTTTTTTACTATTCGTTTAATATTTTTATACCAATATTTAATTTATTTACTCTGAATATATCCTTTTTACTGGTCGTTTATTTTGTTTAACAAACATTAGATATTATTCTAATAGCGTTTCTTTTTTTTACTATTTGTGTACTTTTTTCACCGTGTTATAAATTTATTACTCTGAATTTAATTTTGTTTCTGTGAATAGTATATGTTTCTACTGAAGTTTAATTACTGTGCACAACTTTTTGGTACAGTGCATTTAATTTTCAGGGTTTAAAATTTAAACCCCATATGGACGAAACCTATTAATTTTTAGCCGAAGAGAAAAGGTTGATCAGAGGGGCTTATCACAAAAACCCTTATAACTGCCGATGTGATGAATGTATCGACACAAAATTTAGCCAGGATTTTTTTTTTATTTTGGTTTCGGAGTTGCCAAAAAACTAAAAATCTGTTGAAACCCAATATCAAATTACTGACTGATTGTATAATTGTGTAATTTTTCCTACTTCAGTCAAGTAAGTTTCCATTCATTACCTGATATCTGAGCGACAATGGAAGAAGGTAGCGATAGTAAAGATAATTTGAATCTGTTTACTGAATTGGGTGGCTCCTGGTAGACTCTGAAGATATGAAGTCGCAGTAATGAGTTTGTGGAGTGTCTCCCAGGAGTGCAAGTTGATAACACCTGATTAGATAACAACACATAATATGACAAGAAATATTACATTCTCATATTTTCTAGGGTAGAGACTATATGTCTCATAATGCAAGGCTGGTGGTCATTCTTGGAAAATTATGACAACACTTTTTTCATTCAATTAACGTACATAATTTTTCAATGTTGCATATTATGACATTAACATCGACATCATCGGCGCAACAACTCATCTCTGAGTCAAGGCCTCCTGGATCAGCCTTCACCAGTCGTCTCGGTCCTGTGCAGCTGCCCTCCAGTTCCTGGCTCCAAGTAGGATCCTCGCATCATGCGCAACACGTCTGGTCCCGTGGATTTCATCCAGTAATGTCATCTTTGGCACATCATGGTCTCCCATCCTTGCCAAGTGTCCTGCCCATCTTATTATACTTTCTTGCGACAAAGCGTATAGCTCCTGATTCGTTCTTCTCCTCCAGTTCTGTCCGTCGTTGACACCTCTATAGATGTAACATAGGATCTTCCCTTCGTGAATCAGGAGTGCTTGTTCGTCCTTGGTTTTGTAGAGTTCCAGCTTTGTTGCCCTGGAAAGCAAGTTACTTCTGAGGTGACACCGGATGGTGATCCTGCTTCTTATTTCATTTTAGAGGTTATTGTCCACATTAATCGAACAACATCAAATATAATATTAAGAAAAAAGATCGTCGCTGAATCACCGGCAATGTATTTCCCCAGAACGAATTAATCTAATGACATTTCGCTCCAAGACCAGTCAACCGTTTGCGCTAATATTCAGTAGTTGACTTCTAAATCCTTATACTAAATTTTGTTTCGATAAATGAATTACATAGGCAGTTATTAGGGTTTTTGAGTTGAGCCCCCTGCCCTGAAACTCCCTTTCCCTTCGGCCGATATCGCTGAAATTTGACAGGTTGTGTCCTCATTGAGTTTTTAAATTCACATATGAAATTTCATGTCAATATATTCATTACATCGGCAGTTTTTTTTTTTTTTTTTTGAGTTAAGCCTCTCTCCTAATCGCCTTTCCCTTGGCGGATATGGCTGAAAATTGAAAAGCCGAATCTTGAGTTTTCATCGGAAAGTTTTCCTACTCCCTGATTACAAAAATGAAGAAAAACGAATTCTGTATGTATGTCTGTGAACAAGATAACTCTCTATTGAATGAATGAAGATCCTGGAAGATATGAGGGCGCCAGTAGCTCAGTGGTATGATTGCTTACGGAGCTCAGAATCGTGGATTCGAAACCCGGCAGAGGCCCTTAAATTTTTTATCCGGCTGAGAAATAAGAACGCTGTCCTTCGGATTGGACGTTAAACGATGGTCCCTGAGCCTGTACTATGCCAGGTCCTGATTTAAAGACACCTATCCTAGGTGAATAAATAGGTAAAATTTAGAACTCCCGTAGTAGAGTCGGGCTCATGTCCACCAGAGTTACGAAAGAGCGCTCTAGTAGTAGGCTATATGACCTTATACGAGTCATAATAACTAACGAACTATACTTCAATATTTTTCCTCGTAGTATTTTTTTATTTATTTATATTCTTAAAATGCAATATATTTCTATTATATAACAGGAAATGTATTCACCTGATGAATGGTGAGAAGAGTGCATTGAATAAGGATGAATGTTTGTATGTACTTTACGAGTGTACGAATACATGTTTGTGTATCTAAAAAATGTATTAAAAAAAAAACATTTCTAAACATGTCATTGGCCACTTTAAAAAGTGCGCAGAAATAAATGACTAATTACTTTATCTCTATTACGTAATTTAAGTATCTTTCTTATGTTTGGGTTTTTTTGTTTATTTTTTTATTTTATTTATTTATTTTTTTAGACGGGGAATTTCTTACATATCTAAACATGCAATTAACTTCTTTTACCTCTCCAGGTATTACGAAGTATAAGAGAAGTTATATAATATGTCAGAAATTCTAGGTTTAGGTTTTATGACTCATGTCCGGGCTTTAACTACGAGGTCATATCGCCTACTACCAGAGCGCTCTCTCGTCACTCTGGTGGACACGAGCCCGACTCTACTGTGATTTTGCCTACCCTAAATTTTTATTCACCTACGTTAGGGGTCTTTAACGAGTACCTGACATCGTACAGGCAGGGACCATCGCTTAACGTCCCATCCGAAGGACAGCGTGCTTAAGTATAATATTCAAAGCTACATATATCATTAATTTTTCCTTTTAGTGGTCTGTATTTATTTCACTTAATATTTTCTGTTTACACAATTATTTTAGCCTTATCGATTTACTGCTGGGTCTACATATCACACTTTAACTATGTGCAAACTTTCAGTTATATAACTACAAATCATTCACGGGGGGGTTGAGGTAATTTTGAAGTTATTTTTTCATAATATATATTTTCCCCAGCTTTATTATTCATCCAATTATTTTTTTTATTTTTACAACCTAGCAAATAGACGTTTTGTGTAGAACTCCCATCGTCAGTATTTATTTATTTGCTGATTTTTATTATGAACAATTTTTTCTTTAAATTGTTCATAATATCCTTTATACAGATCATATTTTACAAGTAGTCGTCTTCTGTTTTAAAACCAGTCTAGATTAAGGATTCGACACATAAGAAGTCGATTTGTAAAATATGTTCTAATAATAATAATAATAATAATAATATTGACAGACAATACTCATGGTCAAATTGACCGTCTGAAGGGTTATCTCTTCTATTTCTACTCGATAATACACATATATAAAAGTGACAAAATAAAAATAAAATAATTCAAATACAAATGCAGTAATTTACAAAATTAACTTAAATGATTCTTTAAAAAACTAACAAAAAATAAAAATAAAAAACATCTTCCTGTTTATATATTATTAATGAGGGCTTGCCTTCTGAGCTCAAGAATGTGGGTTCGAAACCCGACCGAGGCCCTTAGTTTATTTTATCTGGGAGGTAAAATAAACTTAAGCACGCCGTCCTTCGGATGGGACGTTAAGCGATGGTCCCGAGCCTGTACGATGTCAGGTACTCGTTAAAGACCCCTGCCCTAGGTGAATAAAAAATTTAGGGCAGGCAAAATTTAGGACTCCCACAGTAGAGTCGGGCTCATGTCCACCAGAGTGACGATAGAGCGCTCTGGTAGTAGGCGATATGACCTCGTATTTAAAGCCCGGGCATGAGTCATAAAACCTAACCTAACCTATATTATTAATAATGAAATTCTGAAACTAGCTCAAATCTATAATTCCAGGTGTAAAATATGTTCTATATAAAGACTATTATAATCAAAATAAGAAAAAAAAATTGTTTGTAATAAAGACAAGATAATAAATTGAAGATACTGATAATGGAAAACGTCAGAATTTATATATAATAATTATAATATGGGTTGAATTCTTACCGGAATGTCATGTTTTCCGACGCCCTGGAAAAAAGAATGTCATGTTGTAATGAATGCATCGATGTGAATTTTATATTTGAAGTCAAAACCCCATAAGACACCTATTCATTTTCGGAGCGTTCTGGTAGTAGGCGATATGACCTTGTAGTGAAAGCCCAGTCATAATAACTAACTGAAGGCAGATTCAAGGAAGCTGCATCATCAGCTCGTAGACTCCAAGTTGTCAATGTCTCTTTTCGCCTAGTCTAGAAAATCGATGTACTTCCATCTTTGACAAATGATCTCGTTTATTCCCTCTCATCGACTCCATACCCGGAACGTTATCTTTTACGATTTGACTTTTCCCTTGGGATGAGAGGATGGTTCTGTACTTCTTTTCGTCTGGGGTCTCTCCCCTGTCTCCAGGACTCACATAGGTTATCCCCATCCCCTTTTGGAGCTTCACATATCCTTCTGGATCCTTCTCCTTATCTGATCCTCTTCCTTCTTCCTTCCCGCCGTCCTGGCCCCACCATATACACACCAACCCAATGGGGAGAACATTCTTCAACCTGATTAGCTTCTTTGGTCGAGGGTTCAAACTAATACAAACTGCGGATCTTATCTATTAAGACCCTTCTATATATCCTAGATATAGAGGTCTTCTGAAAAAAAAAAAGGGGGGGGGGGGAGAAATACATAAAGGAACCCTTGTAACGAGTGTCCGATCTGTGTTAGCACTCTACTTCCCCACAACGAATTAATCAACTCAGTAAGATGTGGCACGAGATTTCTCATATAAATAAAAGACGTTGTCCCCACTGTTTTATTTTTTACCAAAACTGGTTTTCAATAAATGAAAAGTATAAATATTGAAGCATCAGGGTGCAGAGTAACAAAATAAAAACGTACCGCACACACACAGCGTAGTGGTTAAAGGACAACTGGCATAACTCAAAGGGGTGGGGATAGCTAGGTTCACTCTACATACAAAAACATTCATTCAAATATACACAATAACTATAAATTAATCTCAACATAATAATAAAATATCTCTGCAATAGTATAAAATTCACCATACAGCCAAAGGAATTTTTTTTTGTCATAAAATATAATAAATACAAATACAAATAAATAAATATCTTTCAATATTGGTAATTGAGGCAATTAAGGTATTTATATTTTAAACAATATTTTCTTCATTTCAGACGTTTCGACACTCTAGTCATTATCAATTCTAAAAAACAAAATTCTTTTAAATAACAATAACCATTATAATAACAATTCCCATAACTCTTATTTCACATATTATTAAAAAGACAGATCAGAACTCACCTAAATACAGAATTATATATAAAATTACTATTCCAATCATGTATTATATAACATTAATTGTCGTCACATTTGATAATAAATTCACATTTGTCAATTTCAACTTTACATCTTTCAAATTCCAATACTATAAACCGCTATAACCATGATATATCCTACTCTAATACCATTATTTTTTATATATCGATCTTTTATTCATTTTAATTATATTTCTTTTTTTTTTAATTTTCAAAACAATTTAATTTATAAATCATAAAATAAACTCTTTTTGACATTTTTTTATTTTTATTTGATAACAAGTATATTTTTATTTTATATTATAAATTCAACTTGATATTATATAAATAAATAGCTTTTTTAAAAATGTTTTGGTCTTTAAAAAAGGCCATCATCTAAGAGCTTCGGCTGCGTTTCGAACCCACGATCTTGAGGTCAGTATGCAGTATTCACTGAGCTACCGTCGCCAATAGTCAGTACGTCTCTAGTTCGAGTTTTCTCTCTTATTTTACTTATGGACTTTTGAATCCACATACTAAATTTCGTTTTGATATATTCGTTACATCGGCAGTTTGACCTTTTGGCCAATTTAGCTCGAAATTGTTAGGTTTTGTTATGATGTTCTTCGAGGAAAGGATAAAAGGAAATTCCAGAGATAACAACATTGAATTCCTGACGGAATCATCCCCTATATAACTGTGGAAGTAAGAATGGTTCGGAACCCCCTGGTGTCTAGAATACTACTGTTCTGAACGACATTTGTGATATGATAATTTTCTATCATAATTGGGTGATTGTATTCGAATAGAATACGCTTACATTATAATTATATATTTATTGGCAACGCTTCTGTAAAACGATGCCACCCATATGTAAATATTCCTGTTAGCTAGGATGCCGGTGGAATGCCCAGCGAATTCTGGTTTCCGACCTTGCTAGTTCTTTCCTCATCGGGAGGTCATTGTCCTGGAGTCAGGGTTCTGTTGTACACAGTCGCAGTGCTTCTCTGTATACGTCTATACTCTGTACTTATTCACCTGTCTTCACCATACACAGTATCGGAATTTTGCCTATCCTAAATTTTTATTCACCTAGGGTAGGGGTCTTTAATGAGTACCTGACATAAGAAGAACGGTTTTTTCATTTCCCAAATAAAAAACCTAAAAGTCTCGGCCGGATTTTGAACCCGTGATCTTGAGCTCTGTAAGTAAGATTGTATACCAATGAGCTACCGGCGCCCTTGAAGTTACTATGTATGTCAAACATTGAGTTTTAGTCCAAACGGTCTATTGGGTTTAGGTGGAGAGCGAAAATGTAATTGATTAATTCTTGCTGGGGAAGTACATAGACGGTGAGTCAGGGACGACTTTTTTGAAAGTGTTCCAGAAGTAGGTAGGGGTTGATAGGGCTCTAGTAGATATAGCCCTAGTTGTTAGGGCCCTAGTAGATATAGCCCTAGTTGTTAGGGCCCTAGTAGATATGGCCCTAGTTGTTAGGGCCCTAGTAGATATAGCCCTCGTTGTTAGGGCCTTAGTAGATATAGCCCGAGTTGATAGGGCCCTAGTAGATATATCCCTAGTAGATATATCCCTAGTTGATAGGGCCCTAGTAGATATAGCCCTAGTTGTTAGGGCCCTAGTAGATATATCCCTAGTTGATAGAGCCCTAGTAGATATAGCCCTAGTTGTAAGGGTCCTAATAGATATAGCCCTAGTTGATAGGGCCCTAATAGATAGGGCTCTGGTTGATAGGACCCTAGTAGTTAGGACCCTAGTCGATAGAACCCTAGTGGATAGAACCTTAGTTGATAGGACCCTAGAAGATAGGGCCCTGGTTGATAGGACCCTAGTAGATAGGATCCTAGTAGATAGGACCCTAGTAGATAGGACCCTAGTAGATAGAGCCCTAGTAGATAGGGTCCTAGCAGATAGGACCCTGGTTGAAATGACCCTAGTAGATAGGATATTAGTAGATAGAGCCCTATGCCCTAGTTGATAGGGCCCTAGTAGATAGAGCCCTAGTATATAGAGCCCTAGTTGATAGGGCCCTAGTTGCCCAGGGACCAAGGCCCACATGGAGGTAGACCCCGTCAACTATGCTAACTATTTAGCCAGTGTTGTTGGTGGTGCCACGCTCCGTTATGTTTCCCCCTCCACCACACACCCGCCTCGCACGACCTTGTCCATTTTTTCCGTGGCCTTCCTCTCCCCACCGCCCGCCTTCTGTGTGCCTCTACGCCACACACTGATCTGACGTGGTCAATTCCTTCTTGCCACCCGTGTCAACTACGATCTCTGTAGTCCGATTCTTATAAACAATGTTACCATTGATTAAACTAGTTCTTTCATGTCTAATTTCCATCAAAACTAAACGACTGTTTTAGATAAAAATATTAATTTAATTTACATTAATTATTATGGTTAATATTATTGTGTTATACTCCCCCCTCTTACCCCCTCCCCCACCCCGTCTGATTCCGCTGAAAATTATTAGCTGTCGTTCTTAGAAGGCTTTGAATTTATATATGAAATTTTGTGTCAATGCATTCATTACAAAGACAGTAATTAGACATTTTTATTGTGTTAAGCCCCATTTCCCTGCTTCATCTCACCTTCCCAGCCACCCTTTGGCTGTTTTGGATGAAAATCAATAGGTGCCGTCGTTGTGGGCTTTTCGATACTTGTGTAAAATCTATTGGGAGTTATCGTTTGCACAGACACATACAGACAGATACAGGAGGTCGGAAAACACGAAATACCATTGAAAACTACTCATCGTATTTCTGTCAGATTATATAACTTCTCCTGTACATCGTATAGTTGACGATCTAAAAATAGGTGAGATTGTGGCGGAATTACGAAACTCAGTCACTGAGTCAGGAGCTAATGACAGGAGACCACAAAATAGCCAAACCTGGGGTATCACAATGAGGTACGCTCAGAATATCATTTTCAAGCTGCATTTTCTCAAAAACAGTTACCTTTTTCAAAAAAGTGAATAGAACATTTTTATATATAATTTTCTGCTCTTTAAGTTTGATGAGAACACTTTTTTCGTATGAGCAATAGATAACGAGATATTTTTAAAAATATTGAAAATTATTCTTTATTTATACAATTAAGTGCCATTTTTCATTCCAACTTTGTGTTGGCAAAGATCCACTCCCATAAAATAAAAATTTATTTCGCTCTCGCGTGGTGGAATTTATGAATTTATATTATTTTCATGAAAATAGCTATTCAATTGGTCAGTAAAATATTGTTTGTAGGTATTGTGTTTTAAAAGTGTCCTAGAATTTCTTGAATGGTATTACGCTAGTAGTATTGAATGGGGGATTGAGTAAATAATAATAACATTAAAACGTAAATAGTAAACAACGTCAATAAAAAGAAGAACAAAAAAATAACCTGCACATGTGCCCAGGTTACATAAGTTAAATTTTGTTTTGATATCGCCTTGAGGTGAGTACAGAAATGAACTCAAGGTTAATGGCATGGCCAGCCTCCCACAAATTTGGTTATTGTCACTTTTAAGGGTGTGGTGAAAACAAGCTTTCAACCAACGAAAAAAAAATTTTGGCTCGGCGTACTTACATTAAAAATAGATGAAAAAAAATAAAAGTTTGAACTTTGAATTGGAATATGGTCAAAAAGTTTGTGTTTTGTCTCCAGAAACAACTACAAAAATTACAAAAAAAAGTTGTCGGTGAATCACCGGTTATGTACTTCCCCAATTAACTTTTTGCTTTCCCTCCAAAAACAGTCGACCGTTTGCGCTAATAACAGTTGACTTACAAAAGGGCTCCTCAATCCTCATACTAAATTTTGCGGCGATAAATTCATTACATCGGCAGTTATTAGGGTTATTAAATTGAGCCCCTCCCCTGAACCCTCCTTTCCTTTAGGCTGATTTAGCTGAAAATTGATAACTGTTGTCCTCATGGAGTTTGGGTCCCACATATAAAATTTTGCGGCGATAAATTCATTACATCGGCAGTTATTAGGGTTTTTAAATTGAGCCCCTCCCCTGAACCCCCCTTGCCTTTGGGCTGATTTAGCTGAAAATTGATAGCTGTTGTCCTTATGGAGTTTGGGTCCCACATATAAAATTTTGCGGCGATAAATTCATTACATCGGCAGTTATTAGGGTTTTTAAATTGAGCCCCTCCCCTGAACCCCCCTTGCCTTTGGGCTGATTTAGCTGAAAATTGATAGCTGTTGTCCTTATGGAGTTTGGGTCCCACATATAAAATTTTGCTGCGATAAATTCATTACATCGGCAGTTATTAGGGTTTTTAAATTGAGCCCCTCCCCTGAACCCCGCTTTCCTTTGGGCTGATTTAGCTGAAAATTTTGATAGCTTTCTGATAGATCACATAACTTCCCCTATACTTCATATAGCTGTGATCTATCAGAAATTCGAAGTTGACTTTTCAACAGAATTACATATTTTTCAATTCCCTAAATACTTATATGGCTTAACCGAAGAGCTTTAATATCGGAAGTAATTGTGTATCCAGAACTCCATAAGGACGAAACTTATTGATTTTATACCAAAAGGGCCAAAGGGAACGTAGGATATTAAAATTCATAACGCTATTAGGACATCATCTATTAATTTTCCGCGAAATGTACACAAGGGATCAGAGATGACGAGTTCAACTTAAATTTTTTTTAGTTATTCAAAAACTTTTTGAAACTAGGCCAAGTGTTAATACTTTTTTAGTAGTTTTATTTTTGAAATAATGAACTTTATTTTGATTAGATATTGATAACAGTTTTATATAACAAAGATATCTTCTTATCTGTTTGTTATTCAACAAAGGGGTCATTCCTTTTTTTTTTTTAATACTCCAATATTTGGTATATTATGATATTTTTTTTAAAATGAGCAATGACGAAATACCATCTTATATGAATAATGAAAGTAGATCAGAACTGCACCCCACCGAGATTGAAATAATTAAGTAATATTTTGCCTTCGCTCATATTTCGAACAATAAATTTCGGTACAAATTTTTAACTAGGTGTGCAATACATTCTGCTGTTTGCAAAAACTATATAAAATTTAAAAAAATCAATTAATGTTATATTAATTATCAGTAACATCTCACCTTGTATGTTCTTTATGAATATACTAATACTTTAAATAGATTTTAATTAGGTTAGGTTAGGTTTTATGACTCATGCCCGGGCTTTAACTACGAGGTCATATCGCCTACTACCAGAGCGCTCTTTCGTCACTCTGGTGAACATGAGCCCGACTCTACTATGGGAGTCCTAAATTTTGCCTACCCTAAATTTTTATTCATCTAGCGTAGGGGTCTTTAACGAGTACCTGACATCGTACAGGCTCAGGACCATCGCTTAACGTCCCATCCGAAGGACGGCGTGCTTAAGTTTATTTTACCTCCCAGATAAAATAAACTAAGGGTCTCGGTCAGGTTACGAACCCACGACCTTGAGCTCAGAAGTCAAGCACGCATACCACTGAGCTACCGGCGCCCTCTAGATTTCAATTGAAATCAATGGATTTTTTCTAGCCTTTTTGTAGACAACAACAGCTGTGAATATTTTTATCGAAAAAAAGTCGAAGTACGTTAGAACACTAAAAAAAAACGGCTCAAAAAAAAGTGGTGTCCGATGGTAAACCGAAAAGGGCTTCGCCCGGATTTTTACATTTGAAATCGAAAAATTCTATTTTGCGCGAGAATTTTGTCTCTCAATTGATTTCAATGGGGATTTCGTTTTTCGGTGATTATTCCTCCGTGGTATGTTCGATTTCAGACTTTTTTTAGTAGTAAACCATCGTCACCGTGTCCACTACCATCGTGGCAAATTTCAATGTGATCGATAAATGGGTTTAGGAGGAGTACGAGTACAACGAAATACATGAGTCGCCTAAGAAAGAGCTTCGTAAACTCAGCTCAATTAAATTTTTCCTTTACCCTCTAAAAATCGACCGTTTGGACTACAATATATTTGACTTACACAGCGGTTTCTGAATCATTGTTACTTCTACTACTAAATTTTATGACAATGCATTCATTATATTGAGTTTTTTTTTTTTTATTGAGCAAAAAAAAGGATGATTATCATTTGACAATTTGACTTAAAATCAATAGTGTTCTTATGAGGTTCTGAATACACGTACAAAATGTGTTCACAGATATAACTGTAAAAAACTACATTAAGATATTCAAATTATATAAAAAAAAAATTCATGTCGACTTTCATGTTTTTCGACTCCTTGATTTCAAAAAAAAAAAAAAAAATTGGAAAACAGAGGAACAGAAAGGCAGACATTTTTTAAAATTTTTGGAATCAGAGAGCTGGAATACGTGAAATTCCAGTGAAAACTGAATATGATATTTAAGGATTTTTTTAAAATTATTATTTGAATAACTTTATTAAACTTATATAGTTTTTTTACAGTTTTGCTCATAACTTAAATAAATGACATGAAACATGCTTTGAGGTAGCAGCCCATTGGCTGTCCTCCGTAATTGATTGATTTTGCATTTATTTAAACAATATAAACAATACAACCATTCTGCAACGAACAGTCACGGAATCAATAAAATTGTCCGTTGCAGAAAGGTGTCCGTTGAGAAGGGTTTAAAAAAAAACTTCATTACATGTATGTAGGTACATATATAAAACATGTAATTTGCTTTTATCGGTAAAGAACAATAGATCATTAGATAAAACACACATAATAATAGTTATTATGGATTTTAAGTTAATAAACCTAACAGATATGTATGATGCTTAACATTTTCGCAGACATATTGTGAAACACCATCGTTATAGTTTAATAGAAATAAATATCATTATTATGAAATAGTTTCAAGTAAAGTCCACCGAAATTGACAGGAAATAATAATACATGAATAGTATTGTATTTTTTTGGGTGAATGTTTAGCTATCTTAAGATAACACGTTATGAATGGTGAAGGTTGAGTGTTCAAGGAGACAATAATAAAATTCTGGCAATTTTTTTGTTTTTAGGCGCGTGGGAATGTGATAACTGAGTTACGTGACAACTGTCCCACCAAGGAACCATTTCCTATTTTGCCCTTTTTTTTTTCCTACTGAAAATCCGTGAATTTTCAATTTCCCAGATGCAAAGAATACAAATAACACAAAACAGAGTGCTAAGACTAATCACTGTAGCCCCATGGTAGGTCTAAAATACAATTATTCATGATGACTTAGACATCCCACTTGTAGAAGACAGCTTCAAGGCATATCCAGGGTTGCCACCTTTTTTTCGTCCAAATAAAGTACATAGGTTATTAAAGGTAGAAAAAAAAAAGTACATTGTGTCAAAATAAATTTCAATTTATTTTACTTTATTATTTTGCTTAAAAACATATTTTTCATTACTTTTAGCAACTTTTAACAAATAATTATCACTGCTAAACAGCTTCACAGCGTCTTTACAGGCTATATTTAAGTTAAAGTATATAAGTAATTCAGAGGGCGCCGGTAGCTCAGTGGTATGCGTGCCTGACTTCTGAGCTCAAGGTTGTGGGTTCGTAGCCCGACCGAGGTCCTTAGTTTATTTTATCTGGGAGGTAAATTAAACTTAAGCACGCCGTCCTTCGGATGGGACGTTAAGCGATGGTCCCGAGCATGTACGATGTCAGGTACTCGTTAAAGACCCCTACCCTAGATGAATAAAAATTTAGGGTAGGCAAAATTTAGGACTCCCACAGTAGAGTCGGGCTTATGTCCACCAGAGTGACGAAAGAGCGCTCTGGTAGTAGGCGATATGACCTCGTAGTTAAAGCCCGGGCATGAGTCATAAAACCTAACCTAACCTATAAGTAATTCATGTTTTATCAGATTCAGAGACGCTTTGTTTCTTTCGTCTCGCCATTTGCTATTTACCACAGAAAAAACTCTCTCTGTGAATGCTGACGTGGCAGGAATCGATAGTAAAAATGAAATTTATTTATACAAATTTGAAAAACTATCATCAGTCTTATTAAATACTTGCTGCCATTTTTGTGCAGTGGACAATTTCGCAAAACCTTCAGAGCTATATATAAGAGATATATATTGTTTAATAAAGAAATTTCTCCATAAAGATCATCCATATTTATATTAAGTTTTGCAGATTTAAATTTTCAACTTTACTGTTAACAAAATGATCATATTGGACATCACTTTTCAATTATCGATCCCATTCGGTAAAAATCGATAACGTCACCGACCTCAGTAAATCTGTCCTTCTGTTTTACGCAAAAATTCTTACGACCAACCTTTTTTTGTATGTTATATGTAAAATGAATCGCAGAGAAATCAAATCATGCGAAATTAAGTATTTTCGCATACTTTATTGTTCTCGTAAAGTATAGAGTACAATTACCCGAAATAATGTACAATACTTTATAATAAAGTACGGGTGGCAACCCTAATCATACCGACGCTTTATGATAAAATGAGCTGTCATCCAAACCCAACAGCAATTCAAGCATTCAGCAACTTACCACCGACTCGACAAAGACGACCACTTAAAAGAAAACACTGTTAGGTTAGGTTAGGTTTTATGACTCATGCCCGGGCTTTAACTACGAGGTCATATCACCTAATACCAGAGCGCTCTTTCGTCACTCTGGTGGACATGAGCCCGACTCTACAGTGGGAGTCCTAAATTTTGCCTACCCTAAATTTTTATTCATCTAGGGTAGGGGTCTTTAACGAGTACCTGACATCGTACAAGCTCGGGACCATCGCTTAACGTCCCATCCGAAGGACGGCGTGCTTAAGTTTATTTTACCTCCCAGATAAAATAAAGTAAGGGCCTCGGTCGGGCTACGAACCCACGACCTTGAGCTCAGAAGTCAAGCACGCATACCACTGAGCTACCGGCGCCCTCGAAAACACTGTTGTGATTCACTTGCATCAGAGAATGTCTATATGGAGTATCAAGAATGTAAATAAACTCTAGACTAATTTTCTTAGTTTTTTTAGTTGAAGTTCAATTTTTTAAATTGAATCTTCTCTTTTCAACAAGTGAGGAAGGGCTTTAAACAAATTAATTATTTTATAAGTTATTATTTTTTTTTTTTAAGATAAGAACACTGTTTAATTATTAGTACAATAAATGTATAATCAATTATTTCAAAAATATTTAAGAATGTTTTAAATAACAAAATGTCTAGGCCTTCCATTTTGCTGAATGTCAGGTGATGTATCCATTGATCTTGGCGACAGCTTTAGGAAGCTCAACATTTTTTCCTCTTTTGACAAATAGAGTGAGCATGAGAAGATTGATGTGTTATTTTTTTCGTGGCCGCCATTTTGAAACGATACGAGATATCAAAAAACTTTACTTTTTGTGAGACTTTTCAAATGAGGTTTACGTTAGTCGACATTTTATTCAATTTTTTTTTTTACTTTCCCCGTTATACGAAGTTTAGGAGAAGTTATGTAATCGGTCAAAAATTCGATATGGAGTTTTAATATTTTCGAACTCCAGATTTCAAATATGAAAAAAAATATGCTGTCTGTCTGTGTACTTGTGAGCACGATAACTCCCGATAGGATGAATGTTTCGACACAAAATTTTATATGTGAATCTAAAACCTTCAAACAAAGACACCTATTGATTTTCAGTCAAATCGGTCAAAGAAAATGGCGGATGTAGGGGAGAGGCTTAACAAAAAAACTCTATAATTGCCGTTGTAATGAATGTATCGACACACAATTTCCTATGTAAATTCATATCCCCATAACGACCACACTTATTAATTTTTCTCGAAATCGGCACAAGGACAGAGGAGGAGCAGAGGGAGGCACAACTCAAAAACTAATAACTGCCGTTGTAATGAATGTATCGACATGAAATTTTATATTTGAAGTCAAAACCCATTGAGGACATAACTTGTCAAATTTCAGCGATATCGCCCAGGGGAGGGGGTTCTATTCAAAAACCGTAATAACTGCCGATGTTAATGTTAGGTTAGGTTAGGTTTTATGACTCATGCCCGGGCTTTAACTAGGAGGTCATATCGCCTACTACCAGAGCGCTCATTCGTCACTCTGGTTCATGTCCACCATATGTACGTATATAATAAAGTACGGGTGGCAACCCTAATCATACCGACGACTTTATGATAAAATGAGCTGTCATCCAAACCCAACAGCAATTCAAGCATTCAGCAACTTACCACCGACTCGACAAAGACGACCACTTAAAAGAAAACACTGTTAGGTTAGGTTAGGTTTTATGACTCATGCCCGAGCTTTAACTACGAGGTCATATCGCCTACTACCAGAGCGCTCTTTCGTCACTCTGGTGGACATGAGCCCGACTCTACTGTGGGAGTCCTAAATTTTGCCTACCCTAAATTTTTATTCACCTAGGGCAGGGGTCTTTAACGAGTACCTGACATCGTACAGGCTGTTAATGTTATATTCTTCACGAAATGTATCTCTATAACTTCTATAATATTAATAATAACCAAATCCTCAAAGTCTTACCTCATCTATATGCCGATATCCTTATCGTAAAATTAGTTAAATTTTTCGAAACGAAATTTCAAATTTTCCTAGGGAGATTTCCATTCAATATTTGAAGTTATCGGTTGGGATAACCACTTCGAAAGCGGCCCATCCGCAGTCTATTTATGGGGGGTCGCCCCTCGTCCAATTTGCTAAGTGGGATCTCTGGCTTTGGTGCAGACTGCAATCGTGGGATCCCATTCGATTTCATTAGCGCCCTCACACCGCCCTTCGCCCTTCCCCCCCCCCCCCTCGAGGACGATTTACGTCGACATCTACCGACCTTTAGTCAACCGATCCACTCAAAGAATTAATCAATTAAGATAAACCGGTTAGCGATCAAACCCCCCGACAATTCATCAATGCTTTTTTTTCTCTTTTCTTCAGAACATTTTTGAAATTTTTTGTAAATTGATTGTTTTACTAGTTGACATGTCAGGTAAACAAACAAATTCGTCAATGTGAAGATGATATATAGTGAGAAAGAGGGGGCCGGTAGCTCAGGGGAGCCTTCTGAGCTCAAAATCGCGAGTTCGAAACCCAGCCGAGGACCGTAGATTTCTTGTCTGGGAAGTGAAAAAGTCTTCGGATAGGATGTTAAGCGATGGTGTGCGGGACCACCCCCAGTTGAATCGGGCTCATGTCCACTAGAGCGACGAAAAAGCCCTCTGGTTGTTGGCAATATGTATGCCTGGTCATACGGCACAATATCTAACTTCAGTTAGAATTATGATATGTTGATTATGTTGTATATGTTGATTATTTTACAGGTTATAAAATAAAAACGACATCTCACAGTTTTCCTAGCTGGCTTTCGAGGTTGCCCTCATTCTCAGGTTCATCAAGTCTGATAAAACATTTTTCAAAACAAAAAATATTAATAAGGTTAAATCTGTGGTCACAGGGAATAAATTGATAACTTTTGCATTAATCGTGTAAATCCAGTTTTTGGAAAAAATAAATAATGTTTGCATCATTATGAATCATATACCTTCTAAATCTATAGCAGTGAATGAAAATGAATATTGTTAATCCTTTCTTGGATTTTCCCTTAGTTACCTAATCATTCCCCATCACTTACCTAATCATTGACCGTACTTTTTGAAATACTCGTGAATGATGCCTCTCTAAAGTTAATTTAACCGAAAACACCCTCTTCACTTGGAATAGTCTGCCGTTGAGAATAAATTGTTTAAATGCAGTTATCTCATGACTGATTTCTCAAAGAAGTAGATTAAGTTGATTTAACCGAGAACATACACAATTATACGAGATACCAAGAAACCCTCATCTTTATAATTCCGAAAGTATTAGTCTTCTTCACAGTACGCAGATGGCTTGGGAGATCATCACAGTACACTTAACTCATTTTACGACTTAACAACTTATTCCCTGTGACCATAGAAATAATATATTTATTTCACAGCTCTACAATTCTCCTATTTATTTTTTGGTTGTCCCATCATCAGTATCTATAATTTATTTGCTGATCTTTATTGTTAAACATTTTATTAACATATTTATTATTTATTGAGTCGACCGACCTGTGTTGAAATTATTAGTCAAAGTGGTCTTGTCTATCGCCTTAGGTCTAGATAGCGTACTATGCTCAAGATCGCGAGTCTAGGTTCTTGGTTTTTGTTTTTTTTATATCTGGGAGGTGAAAAACCATGAGCACACCGTCCTTTGGACTGGACGTTAAGTGATCATCTTGATTCTGAACCATGACAACTAATCGCTAAAAGTGATTTCAGAAAACTATTCCAAGAACTTTGGGTTTTCCTCCGTAGACATTAAGATAATATTATTTATAGAAATAAAAGTGAAATCTGACTAATTAAGCCAAGGACTTTCAGTTTGTGAAGGGAGGGAAAAATGTGAGAAGGGAAAATTCCCGAAGGACTTGTCAAAAAGTTAATTTAGGCGAGTGTCTTGAAGTTGGCTTTCACAAGAAGTCAACAGAAGGAGGGCGTTATTACGTGATCCTGCTTGGAACATTTCAGTAGATCAATGTGAAACTTTGTAAGCAAGTGTTAATAGAAGACATTTAAAAAAAGTTAGAATCTCAAGCAATGTACTTCATCAGCAAGAATTAATCAATAGTGTTTTTGGTCACACTACAAAGCCAATCGACCGTTTGGGCTAGGATGGTAGAAATACCGAAAGTACTCCCATGTAAATATAGTTGGTGAAATTAGACAATATCATAAATAAACAATTTTTATTTCTTTCAAGTTCATTAATCTACTTCTTTGAGGAATCATTCACGAGATTACTGCATTTAACCATTTTTTTAACTATTCCAAGTGAAGAGGGTATTTTCGGTTAAATCAACTTACTCAACTTTAGAGAGTCATCATTCACGAACATTTCAAAAAGTATTGTCAGTAATTAGGTAAGTGTGGTCAATAATTAGGTAAGTGATGGGGAATGATTAGGTAAATAAGGAAAAATCCAAGAAAGGATTAACAATATTCATTTTCATTCACTCCTATAGATTTAGAAGATATATGATTAATAATGATGCAAACATAATTTATTTATTCCAAAAACTGGATTTACACGATTAATGCAAAAGTAAAAAAGTGTGGTCACAGGGACCACAATATTGACGGCAAGGCTGGCTTTAAAATTGGACACATAGTTGCATTCTTCCTTAGCAGATGCATTTATGCATAGAGGAGGCTGGGAATCCCTTCAGTGGCAGGCTGCAAGTCCATACACTTGGACCTATTCACCGATTCACCGTCTTTTGTGTCTTCAAGAAACCCAGGAGCAGATAGCCGATATAATTAGCTAGAGTGCCAAATTTGAAAAGGGTACATTATCAGGTAGAAAGGGTTCAACTGTCACCTGCCAGTGGACCATCTGTCTTCTGAATGGAAGTTCTTCTATTGCAGAAAGTCGTCGGTCAATGTACTTCCCCAGTACAAATTAATGTATTAATGTTTCACACCCCCTTCAAAACCTGCCGTTTGCGCTAACATTGAAAAATTGACTAGGAGATACCTAAATTCTCATACTAAATGTTGTGTCGATAAATTCATTACATCATCAGTTATTGGGTTCTTGAATTGAGTGGGGGAGTTATGGGGTTTTGAACTTTCATATGAAATTTTGTGACGATATATTCATTACAACGGCAGTTATTAGAGTTTTTATGTTAAGCCTCCCCTAATCCCTCCTTCCATTCGACCGATTTTGTCGAAAAACAATGGGTATCGTCCTAGACGGTTCTGGATACACATATAAAATTTTGGACGATACATTCATTACAGAACATTTTTACTTTTGCATTAATCGTGTAAATCCAGTTTTTAGAATAAATATATTATGTTTGCATCATTAATAATCATATACCTTCTAAATCTATAGGAGTGAATGAAAATGAATATTGTTTATCCTTTCTATGATTTTCCCTTAGTTACCTAATCATTCCCCATCACTTACCTAATTATTGACCACACTTACCTAATTTTTATACACACTTACCATAATTTTTGAAATAGGTGCGCAGATGGCTTGGGAGATGATCACAGTACACTTAACTCATTTTGGCCATTTTGTGACTTAACAACTTATTCCCTGTGACTATAGAAATAATAATATTATTTCACAGCTCTACAATTCTCCCATTTATTTTTTGGTTGTCCTATCATTAGGATCTATAATTTATTTGTTCGTATGTAAGTCACCTATCGATTTTTAACTCAAACTATCGATTTGTTTTGGAGAGAAAACTATAATTTAATTTATAAATTTTTGCTGGGTAAGTACTTTGCCAGTGATTCACCGACGCCTTTTTTCTTATGTTTGCATAATTTATTGAACCTCATAATATTAAAGATCATAAATGAATTTGAGCGGAGGGATCCCGAAATTCCGAGATCGATAAAATGGTCTAAGATTGCAAATCTTAGTCTGTACTATATTAATTCCGTCCATTCTAGCGGCGCACTTGGGACTAATCCAAACCCTACTTAATTATAGTTAATACTTTTGTAAACATTTTGAATCATATCTAAATTATAATAGATATTATAAAAGTTCGTTTTCGATATTATCTTTTTCTGTTCATTTTATTTCACTTTTTTTTTTTTTATTTAGATAAGTGGAGAGTGAAGGTGAACGACATCATTCGTCGAAAATATATCTGCTCTTCAGTGTACCTTAATAACAACAATCCCCATCTCTTTAAAAAACGAACTCCGATATCTAGGCATCATATTGGAATCCTCATTTGAGACTGAAAAGACAAGAAATGAACAGAACACTACTAGACAAAAGATCCAAATTAATTATGAAAACAAAACTTATATACAACGAAGTACTCAAACCTATGTGGACTTACGGACTTGAACTCTGGGGTTCTGCCAAGGCTTCCAATCTCCATCGCTCAATCTTTTCAATCCAAAATCCTTCGTACAATAGCCAATGCTTCTTACCTCATCTCTTCAAACTGACCTTAACGTACCTTTTGTCACCAAAGTCGCTAAATCCAAGTATAAACAATTATTTTCCCTTCATAGATCCCACAAAAATCCTCTAGTCCGTGCCCTCCATTCAGTCATACTTCCCCAACGACGGCTTATATATATATTAAGCGTCAATAACCTAGAGACCTTCTTAGCAGCGGCAGTGAGTGATTACTTACAAATGAGAGGAAATCAGTGACTAGGGAGTGTCCCCACTGGGTGATTTCTGACATTTTGACATTGCCATTATCTCTCTTTTAGCACATTTGCTTGTTGTATTTATTTTTCATAGAGTTGTATATATTTTTTAAATTTAAAAAAAAAAAAAAAAATCATCCTTTTTAATAAAAAAAATTATAGAGGTTAGGTTAGGTTTTATGACTCATGCACGGGCTTTAACAACGAGGTCATATCGCCTACTACCAGAGCGCTCTTTCGACACTCTGGTGGACATGAGCCCGACTCTACTGTGGGAGTCCTAAATTTTGTCTACCCTAAATTTTTATTCATCTAGGGTAGGGGTCTTTAACGAGTACCTGACATCGTACAGGCTCGGGACCATCGCTTATAGATAATAAAAATATAATTTATAAATTCGTTGCTGTATGTTACAATTTATTTATGAAATAAATTTGAGAATACGGAGAGTGATAAAATTGGTTGATATAAGAAAGTACCTCATATATAATATATTTATATATATATATAATTTCCTCTAATCATATCTTCCTCTATATTACGTAAAATTTAAACACCATATTAATTGATAAGGTAAGTACGTGAAGCGAATGACGCGGCGATGTCGCGACTAGCCACTTGAGACACTGCTAATAATAAAATTAAAAATACAAACTGTAGATTCAAGGGAGTAATTTAATTGTGGTCAATGAACTTCAAAACAGTAAGTTTCGAATCCTAAATTTCGGAAAATATGAATAAGAATATGCAGGAATGTATTTTGTCCACCTAACAGCCCCTCCACTCGTACCCAACTATATAAACGAGGGTTTTAAGTTTTGCGCAATAAATGTCAATTTACTCAAATTAAACAATAAGTCATTGTAAGGATGTTGAGGTTAAAAAAAAAAATAATATATTGATGAATAAAAAAATATAATAAGAAAGAAAAAAATAAAAATGTGAATTTACATGTTTTAGGAAAAAAATATGTATTTTTTTTTTTGGTTAATATTTTCTGTTTGTTTTTTTAATATTACTTCGCGAAGTTCTCTGTTGTTTATATCACTTCAAGATTGCATCTTCAATTTGCGTATTTTTAGATGCCTTGAGAGTTTTTCTTGATCTTGAAACATTGTATTTCCCAACGTTATATTCTTTAGAAAGCAGCGGTATCGAAACTCCTTTTCAATTTTCATAGAGAGAAGAACGCGTTTTCTCTTAATATTTTCTTGATTTTTTCGCTCCATTTTGACGCAAGAAAAGTCAGACATAAACTGAATTTAAAATATGTAAAAATGTGTTCATTTTGTAAATAAACTTTACTTAGAAAAGGAATGAAAGGGAAGAAAGGGAGTTTTAGTAAATTTCCTAGAAAAATCCGCGAACATTCAATTTTTATTATGTATATTCATTTATTAACATATTTTTAGAGGGCGCCGGTAGCTCAGTGGTATGCGTGCTTGTCTTCTAAGCTCAAGAACGTGGGTTCGAAACCCGACCGAGGCCCTTAGTTTATTTTATCTGAGAGGTAGAATAAACTTAAACACGCCGTCCTTCGGATGGGACGTTATGCGATGGTCCCGAGCATGTACGATTTCAGGTACTCGTTAAAGACCCCTGCCCTAGGTGAATAAAAATTTAGGGTAGGCAAAATTTAGGACTCCCACAGTAGAATCAGACTCTCTCATTATTTTTTTGAATCGCGCTAATTAACAGGTGTTCGCATTTTTTTTAGAGCGGTTAATCTGGGGCGGATAATCGAGAGTTTTCTGTACTAGGTACTAAAAAAATCTCCCTCATCCCCTTCTCTCCAGGCGCCCTTCGACAAACTGTTGGCTACGGCTCTGTGGAAGGAGGGGGGAGGTAAGTGAATGAGGCCATGGGGGTGGGGTGGGGGTTGCCAGCCTAGTTAGGTTCCATTAAGCCGGCCCGGCGCCAGGGCTACTCTCGAATCTATAGTCGGACCAGCCAGTTCAGATCCACTCTTTTCGATCTTCCCACTAATCGACCTTTCCCATATCGATAGTTCTTTTTAGATCTTTTTAAATATTAAATAAAAAAGTAGTTAACCACGATGCAAACTAGCTTTGAAAATAGTTATATTCCATGTGTACCTTTAGTTCGTCATCTAGGCTCATACTCGACAAACTACTTACTGGGAATACTCACATGAGACTGAAATGACAAGAAATGAACAGACATTATAAACTTTTACTGAGACTACTAGATCCAAATTAACTTTGAAAATAGTTATATTCCATGTGTACCTTTAGTTCGTCATCTAGGCTCATACTCGACAAACTACTTACTGGGAATACTCACATGAGACTGAAATGACAAGAAATGAACAGACATTATAAACTTTTACTGAGACTACTAGATCCAAATTAACTTTGAAAATAGTTATATTCCATGTGTACCTTTAGTTCGTCATCTAGGCTCATACTCGACAAACTACTTACTGGGAATACTCACATGAGACTGAAATGACAAGAAATGAACAGACATTATAAACTTTTACTGAGACTACTAGATCCAAATTAACTTTGAAAATAGTTATATTTCATGTGTACCTTTAGTTCGTCATCTAGGCTCATACTCGACAAACTACTTACTGGGAATACTCACATGAGACTGAAATGACAAGAAATGAACAGACATTATAAACTTTTACTGAGACTACTAGATCCAAATTAACTTTGAAAATAGTTATATTCCATGTGTACCTTTAGTTCGTCATCTAGGCTCATACTCGACAAACTACTTACTGGGAATACTCACATGAGACTGAAATGACAAGAAATGAACAGACATTATAAACTTTTACTGAGACTACTAGATCCAAATTAACTTTGAAAATAGTTATATTCCATGTGTACCTTTAGTTCGTCATCTAGGCTCATACTCGACAAACTACTTACTGGGAATACTCACATGAGACTGAAATGACAAGAAATGAACAGACATTATAAACTTTTACTGAGACTACTAGATCCAAATTAACTTTGAAAATAGTTATATTCCATGTGTACCTTTAGTTCGTCATCTAGGCTCATACTCGACAAACTACTTACTGGGAATACTCACATGAGACTGAAATGACAAGAAATGAACAGACATTATAAACTTTTACTGAGACTACTAGATCCAAATTAACTTTGAAAATAGTTATATTCCATGTGTACCTTTAGTTCGTCATCTAGGCTCATACTCGACAAACTACTTACTGGGAATACTCACATGAGACTGAAATGACAAGAAATGAACAGACATTATAAACTTTTACTGAGACTACTAGATCCAAATTAACTTTGAAAATAGTTATATTCCATGTGTACCTTTAGTTCGTCATCTAGGCTCATACTCGACAAACTACTTACTGGGAATACTCACATGAGACTGAAATGACAAGAAATGAACAGACATTATAAACTTTTACTGAGACTACTAGATCCAAATTAACTTTGAAAATAGTTATATTCCATGTGTACCTTTAGTTCGTCATCTAGGCTCATACTCGACAAACTACTTACTGGGAATACTCACATGAGACTGAAATGACAAGAAATGAACAGACATTATAAACTTTTACTGAGACTACTAGATCCAAATTAACTTTGAAAATAGTTATATTCCATGTGTACCTTTAGTTCGTCATCTAGGCTCATACTCGACAAACTACTTACTGGGAATACTCACATGAGACTGAAATGACAAGAAATGAACAGACATTATAAACTTTTACTGAGACTACTAGATCCAAATTAACTTTGAAAATAGTTATATTTCATGTGTACCTTTAGTTCGTCATCTAGGCTCATACTCGACAAACTACTTACTGGGAATACTCACATGAGACTGAAATGACAAGAAATGAACAGACATTATAAACTTTTACTGAGACTACTAGATCCAAATTAACTTTGAAAATAGTTATATTTCATGTGTACCTTTAGTTCGTCATCTAGGCTCATACTCGACAAACTACTTACTGGGAATACTCACATGAGACTGAAATGACAAGAAATGAACAGACATTATAAACTTTTACTGAGACTACTAGATCCAAATTAACTTTGAAAATAGTTATATTTCATGTGTACCTTTAGTTCGTCATCTAGGCTCATACTCGACAAACTACTTACTGGGAATACTCACATGAGACTGAAATGACAAGAAATGAACAGACATTATAAACTTTTACTGAGACTACTAGATCCAAATTAACTTTGAAAATAGTTATATTTCATGTGTACCTTTAGTTCGTCATCTAGGCTCATACTCGACAAACTACTTACTGGGAATACTCACATGAGACTGAAATGACAAGAAATGAACAGACATTATAAACTTTTACTGAGACTACTAGATCCAAATTAACTTTGAAAATAGTTATATTTCATGTGTACCTTTAGTTCGTCATCTAGGCTCATACTCGACAAACTACTTACTGGGAATACTCAAATGAGACTGAAATGACAAGAAATGAACAGACATTATAAACTTTTACTGAGGCTACTAGATCCAAATTAACTTTGAAAACAAAACGACTTATATACAACGCAATACTCTGGGGTTCTGCCAAGGCTTCCTATCTCCAGCGCATCCAATCCTTTCAATCCAAAATCCTTCGTAAAATAGCCAATGCTTCTTACTATGTCTCCAACAAAACTTTTCACACTGACCTTAACGTTTCTTATGTCACCGAAGTCGCTAAATCCTAGTATAAAAAATTATTTCCCCTTCTTATTTCCCACAATAATCCTCAAGTCCGTGCCTTCAATTCTGCCATACTTAAACTACTACCAGAGCGCTCTTTCGTCACTCTGGTGGACATGAGCCCGATTCTACTGTGGGAGTTCTAAATTTTGCTTACCCTAAATTTTTATTCGCCTAGGGTAGGGGTCCTA
Organism: Aradus depressus; assembly: GCA_963662175.1. Taxonomy (NCBI): domain Eukaryota; kingdom Metazoa; phylum Arthropoda; class Insecta; order Hemiptera; family Aradidae; genus Aradus; species Aradus depressus. The sequence continues at coordinate 19,765,059 of OY759225.1, read as the reverse complement.
AACGAGTACCTGACATCGTACAGGCTCGGGACCATCGCTTAACGTCCCATTCGAAGAACGGAATGCTTAAGTTTATTTTACCTCCCAGATAAAATAAACTAAGGGCCTCGTTCGGGTTTCGAACTCACGATCTTGAGCTCAGAAGACAAGCACGCATACCACTGAGCTACCGGCGCCCTCAATACTTAGATATAAGAAAGTAAAAAATAAACTATATTATATTTATAACAAGCCCACTGAGTAGGTACCCTATGGGAAAGTTCCGTGCTGAGTTCAACAGACTATACTGACATGCCAAGTAGTGCCATCTGGTGACAGTTTGACTAACTAGTCTAGAGATCTAATTATCGTAGAATACATCTTTTGAAGCAAATAAACTGATAGGAGATATAAATAAAAAATAAAGTATGAATTCATAAAATATCTTTGTAAATGGAAAGAAATTGTTCAAATTAATGCCAGTTTTACCAACAATAGTTTTGTATTTCTGTACATTTATCAGGAGAAGACGAAGCGGAACAGGACATTAATCACATGGTCCAAAGGAGGCTATCAAAAAAGATGAGGCGAGATCTCTGATAGATTTATGTATTAGCGCGCGGGCGGGAATACATAAGTCCCTTATAATCCAGGATCAGAAAATCATTAATATTGTGAAGATAAGGCCCCCCTCCTTCAAGACAAATGTGAAAAATGTAAACTTCCCCCACACAACATTTCTACAAAAAAGAATTGTATCTACAGTCGATCATTAGTACAATTTTATTACTTTCCCAGTTGTGCCATGAATAGGGGTAGTTATGTAAGCGATCAGATCGATGTTAAGTTTTTATCGGAATTTAATGTTTTCTGAACCAAAAAAATCAAAAAAATGAAAAAAAATGGTATTAATTTTCAGTGGATTTGGTCGAGGAAGGGAAGGATCAGAAGGGGACGTTAACAAAAAAATTTTAATAACTATAAATGTAATGAATGTATATACACAAAATTTAGTATAAGGATTCAAACTGATATAATGAATGTATAGTCAACAATTTTTATTGGTGTATTGTGGTAAAAAAAAATGTTAATGTAAATTTATAATAAATCAAAAAAATATAAGTAAAATAATATAATTATTGAATTAATTATAATGAAATAGTAATTATTAAATAAACAATAAATTACCACATTTCCTGTAAACATTTTATAACTGGTCTTCTATTTAATTTTGATTTCTACAGTAATTTCCGAAAAGGGCCCTAACAAATATTAAAAGTTCAAGACGTGCAATTTTGAAGAAAGTGCGCGTAATTTTTTTAAAAAATTTCGATTAACAAACTTTTCATTTGGATTTCTAAAGAGATGCCATCTTTTCTTCTAAATTGTGCAAAAATATTAAATCTAATCCAAAGGTTTTCAAATTATCTTATTGGGCGAACAGGGGAAATGAGTAGAATAGAATTTACGAGAACAAATATTGGGTTTATTTTCTTAAATCTACAAAATTAAAAAATAAACATGGAAACAAACAAAAATCAAAAGGAAAATCTTAAAAATTAAATTCTCAAACCTAATTCAATCTTTTTTTTTTTTAATAATTTTTTCCATTCTTTAAATTTAAGTTATATATATCTGGGCATATATCCTGTACATATAAACAAACAGTACCTTCTTTGCGGATCAGTTTCACCATCAATTCACTTCTATTTAGTTCATTACACTTTAAGCCTAAACACAACTCTCCATGTTCACTATGACCGTCTCCATTGAACCCAGGCCTCGACTCGTCTCTCCACACACTAAAAAAACAGCTGATGGTCGTGTTTTTTTTTTTTTTTACTCATTTGTTTTAAATAAATTTTGCTTTTTATAGAAAAATGAATATAATTAATTTTTTAATATTAACAATTTAATCATTTTAATCTGTATATTTTTTTTTATACATTACAGTATATAGATTGATTTCCAACCAAAACGGCCAAGGGAAAGTGAGAATCAGAAAGGGGAAAACCTTATTAACTGCCGATGTAATGAATGTAAACAACATTTAGTGTCACGATTCAGAAGCCCCTGTTAAGTCAATTATCGATTTTTAGCCGTCCAAACGGTCGATTTGTGAGAGCGGAAACTTAATTGAATAATTCGTGCTGGGGAAGTACATGTCATTGATTCCCATAAAGACTCATTTTATTAATTTTTCAAGTGTGATCTATTTTGGCAACACTATAATCAGACTATCAGACTAGGAATGTTTTTTTTTTGAAACAGCTTCTTCCTCAGATCTTTTACGTATATTATAGTGCTTTCAGTCGAATATACGTAAAATTGGGTATATATCTTTTTAATGCCTTACGAAGTGAAGGGTATAGAAATAAGAGACGTTGTCTTTCCACTATTTAATTTCCAACTATCAGCGGCACATCCCACCCGTACAGTGTAGAGTCTGATAAAACACTGTATGGGTGAGTTGTGCCACTGATGATGACGCAGTAGCGTTGAAAACTGGTTTTGGTTGGAAATTAAATAGGAAGACAATTTCTTTAATTTTAGGAGAAATCTCGTCCCACAATATCGTTACTATCACGTATGAGGTATAGGGGAAGTTATGTAATCGGTCAGTACATCGATGTTGAGTTTTCAACTGAATTACACGGGCACTCCTTCTTCGGAAAATAGGGGTATTGATTTTTGTACAATACATTCATTGCAACGGTAGTTATTATTATTATATTAAATTTTTATGCTAATCCCCTCCTAATCCGCCCTTCTGTTCGGCTGATTTAGCTTAAAATTCCTAAGTGTCGTCCTTATGGGGTTTTGGGTACATATACACAATTTCGTATCGATACATTCATTCCATCGGCAATTATAATGTGCCGACACTATAACTATCGATAAGATGAATATATCCACATACAATTTTATTCGTGTATCCAAAATCCTCTAAAGACCTCACAAATCGATTTTCAGTCAAATCGACCAAATGGAAGGGGAGGATTAGGCAGGAGGCTTAACACAAATATTCTAATAACTGCTATTGTAATGAATTCAAGGCCTTTTTTTTTTTTTTTACATAGAACTACGTCTTTCCCGGCGGTTTGGGGGGTTAAAGTGCGTCACGAAAATGTGTCACACTTTGAGATCTTATATCTCCTATAATAATAAACGTAAAATAATGAACGCCGAGCTTGTATAGTACGATTTATTATAAAGCCAGTTTCAACCCTTCATCTTTCATCCCTTAAATACGACAGCATAAATACAAAACAATTAGGCGAAATGCCGAATGATTGTATCTCAAAGTTAGTAGAAGAGTCGTGAACCGCCATCTATCCGTAATATACCATACTTTTTACCTACAGGCATTCTTGTCTTGAAAGAGATGGATGAGTTATTTATTTCAATTCAAATTTTTAATTATTATTTGACAATATAGAACTTATTTTACCAACATTGGTAAAGTGAAAAGTTTTTAGAGTTTAAGGACAATTACTATGGTTTACATCTCATTTGGCAAATCTACAACTTTAGGAGGATCCTGTATTGACAGGATATTGACAAGACACATTGATGATTTAAGTTGTCAAAGATATATCTCTTATTTCTCTTATCATAAACCAATGAGGGCGCCGGTAGCTCAGTGGTGTGCGTGCTTGCCTTCTGAGCTCAAGATCGTGGGTTCGAAACCCGACCGAGGCCCTTAGTTTATTTTATCTGGGAGGTAAAATAAACTTAAGCACGCCGTCCTCCGGATGGGACGTTAAGCGATGGTCCCGAGCCTGTACGATGTCATGTACTCGTTAAAGACCCCTGCTCTAAGTGCAAATTTAGAGTAGGCAAAATTTAGGACTCACATAGTAGAGTCTGGCTCATGTCCACGAGAGTGACGAAAGAGCGCTCTGGTAGTAGGCGATATGACCTTGTAGTTAAAGGCCAGGCATGAGTCATAATAACTAACTCATAAACCAATACTAGCAATAACAATTGACAACAATAATACAGCCCATTCTACTTCTAGTGAAATTAATTAATAATCGATTATGATAGTTACCATGATTTGAAGAGTTGACATGGAAAGCGTTGTAAGTGCCAAACAATGCAATATTTAGTTTTGGCATCGAGAAAATAGTTTTTCCTGTATTTTCTTGGAATAAATTATTTGAACGTGTCTTTTTGAAATTATTTGAACGTGTCTTTTTGAAATTACCCTCTTTTAGGAATACATTTGATTTTGTGAGCTCTTACAACAGTTTTTTTGCTTCTCCTGAAAATTTAACATTTTGGAATTTACGACGCTTTCCATGCCAACTCTTCAATTGTATATATCATACATTTATATGAAGTGAATAAAATAAGAATGATTTATTTTGTTTTAATTTGAAAAACTACGTCATCGGTTGCGGCACAATGTTTTCATATTTAATTCAATTTCATAATTTCTGACCGCCTTTTACTATACTTTGTATAGCTGTGGTTATATAATTGGTAGATTGATGATGATTTCCTGAGGTACACGTGTGGTGTTATTAATAACGAACCGAATGTACACTGAAATAGACGAGTATGACCCTTTTCATCGAGAGAGGACACAGTGGAGATAATTAAAAATTATCTTTGGAATCCGGTGGAGAGGCTGATAGGACTGAGGTTGAGGTGGGGAGGTAGATATAATTAGAGAGTACATTGGTTCCGGCATTGTACGGGGGTCTTCTGTTCAGAATTGGCTGACTTTGAACGAGCACCATAGACAATGGAGTCTATCTTTTGGCTAGCTCCTTCGGCATTCATCAGCCCAACTAAATAGCGAGTAATCAGTGTAGGGAAATGAGTCTTCGGAGACAACTTGAAGTGTGCTGCAAATCAAATTACGATGTATAAGAGATGTTATGTACTCGGTCAAAAAATCGATGCGAAATTTTCAACGGAATTTCATTTTTTCTAACCGTGAAAACAATAACTACAGTTGTAACGAAAACACAACATTTCATATAGGAATTGAAAAACACATAAGGATAACACTTATTAATTTTCAGCCGAATCTGCAGAGAGGGATCAGAGGGGCTCAACTCAAAAATTTAAATAACTGCCGATGTAATGAATGTATGATCGATGAGAGTCACGAAAAAGCGCTCTGGTAGTAGGCGATATGACCTCGTAATTAATTCGTTCTGGGCAAGTACATTGCCGTTGATTCACGGACGACTTCTTTTTTGTTGTATTTATTTGTCTGAAGCCACAACTGTACAAAAACTACACAATCAAGCGGCTAGGCTGGATTATAGGAAAATTAAAATAAAATGGAAAATTCCATCGAATATTGGACCGATTATATAGCTTGCCCTAGTCTTCGTTTACAAGAAATTTTATATTTTATCCAGAACCACATAATGAAGACACATTGATTTTAAGCCATAACGCCAATGGGAAAATGTGGATTATAGAGAAGAGTTAATACAAAAACCTCCAATTAATGCCGAAGTAATGAATGTATTGACAAAACATTTTATATGTGAATCCCAAAATTCCAAAGGGACAATATACGTTAATTTTCAGACGAATCAGCCTTTTGAATCAAATTGGATTGCGTAGTTGCAAGGAAAAAACATAATTTTCAGTTATAGTCTATTCAGGTGTGAGAAGGCGTTTTTCACTTTTTACTTGGATATTTGAGGCTAGATTCAGAGGAATGTCACTCAAATTTACAGAATCATATGATTGAGAGTCATAATAATATAACTTAGAATCATAAGTTTTTCAGTTCTAATTGGTGCAAGAAAAACTGAACTAGCACTGTTCTAACAAATTGAATTTTTTAAATTTCAGTTTTTGGCGTCTTCATCTCTGTTAGTATTGTTCCTATTATAATGTTGATCTGCTCCAGCTGAAATGTCATAGAAGCCATTTCAAATAGGTCACTTGAAGTTTTGGCGAAAAATATGGATATAAGTTTCTACTTTTAATTTTAAAAATAAATTAAAATTTCTTAAATATCATTATTCGATACGGCGTATATAGAATTTCGTTAATTTTTATTGAGTTTAAAAAGGAGACCTATACATATACCTGCCTCGTTTTATTGTAATCAATATGGCGGTTACACAAGCTGAAAAATAAAAATGTTGTCTGATCTCTCACAGATTTTATTTTTTACTAGCCGGCTTTCGAGATTCCCCTCATCTAGGGCTAAAATAAATAAAATAAAAAACATAAAATAATAAAATCTGTGAGAGGTCAGACTACATTTATATTTTGTAACTTGCCATCTTCACATTAATTTAGCGGTTAATTGAAATAAATAAATAAAAAAATTAGAAAATAAATAAAATATGAAGAAATATAACTAATATAATTTTCTTAAAAAACAAAATGTATATATTTAAATTCAACAAAATTATATTTTCAAATATTGTATATTCCACAAAATAAGTATGCATAAACTACAGTTTTTTGCATTTCTCCATCGTTAGGTTCTATTATAAACTATTAACATACTATAATATAAACGTTTCTCAACTTGAAAGTTGAAACTAATATTTTATTGTGATGTAATTTATTTTTAAAAAATGTATCAATTTAGGAGATCTGTTTAAACTTTCCAAGCACACTGACAGCCCTATTAAAAAGTTTCGTGCAGCTCCGGATCTGCTCACATTTTTCTTTGATAATCTGGCTAAACAAGGAACTAGTCTACTGAGCTCAAGATAGCGGGTTCGAAACTCAGGCGAGGCGCATACTTTTTTTTTTTTATTTGGGAGGTGAAAAAATTTCGATGATGCCGTCCTTCGGTTGGGCCGTTACGCGATGTAGGCAGGATAAACTTAAGAAGGCAACATTTTGGACTCGCATAGTAGAGGACTCTCATTACTCCCGAACGCTAATTTCGATACTTTAGAAAAAAAAATCGCTCCATCAGGAAGACTACATTCGTTAACCAGACGTATAAATTATTTATAATTTTACGTTACGCTCTTGAATTCATAATTTTCGTTCAGAATCTGATTATAAGTTTTGTTTAATTTTAGAAATAAAAGGTTCTACGTATACAGCCTCCTGTTGGTCCAATTTGGTTTCTATCGGTGGCCACCCTATTGTAAGTTCCGTAATATGATTGTGAAGGCTATGAGATGCTTGGCGCCGCCCCTTCAGTACTCCCTAATACCGACCCGCCCCTCTTCATCCAATTAGGTTCAGTCCTCTGGCTCTCCCCCTTATCCCACATCTTCTTTATTTCCAGGGGTCATCTTCCCTGCAAATGAAGACCTCACTATATTCATTTATTTCCTTCATTCATACGTTCTCTATTGTGGAAGAAAACATAATTTTTGGGGTTTTTGTGAATTACTATTGACACTACCGTCATAATTTTATGTGTACGACCCATATTGATAGGCGTGCTGCAGGGTTCTGTATTAGCTTCTTTATTGTACACACTAAACACATCTGACATACCAACCTCCACTTATACAATGGCTCCTACTTCGTCGATGACACTGCGATCTTAGCTGCTGTTGAACTTCACATACAAGGTTAGGTTAGGTTAGGTTTTATGACTCATGCCCGGGCTTTAACTACAAGGTCATATCGCCTACTACCAGAGCGCTCTTTCATCATTGGTGGACATGAGCCCGACTCTACTGTGGGAGTCCAATCCAAAGGTATAAATTATCTTACAGGGTTAACAGGGAAATGATTAGCATAGAATAAGAGAAAAAATATTGGAGTTATTTACCTTAACCTACATTATAAATTGGTTAACTAAATATTGAAAAATTAAAAGAAATTAAATATTAATTTTCAAAAAAAAAATCTTATAAACTAATTACTTAAAACTATATCAAATGAATGTTATTTTGGGGCATATATATATATATATATATATATATTATATATATAAAAATCTTATAAACTAATTACTTAAAACTATATCAAATGAATGTTATTTTGGGGCATATATATATATATATATGCCCAAAATAACATTCATTTGATATAGTTTTAAGTAATTAGTTTATAAGATTTTTTTTATATTAAATAATATATATATATACATATAAATAAATAAATAAAAGTACCTCCTTTGCGAATCTATTTCAATGTTATTTCACACCTACTTCACACTAGCCTGTCCACCTCCACATCTCTCCTCAGACTTCTCACCTCCACAACCCAACTCGTCCATTCTATTAGAACAGCTGATGGTCGTCTTTTGTTCTCCACTCATTGGTTCATTTTAAAACAAAATGCGACTTCATATATTTATTCACTAATTTAGTTACTTCTTTTCTAACAGTTTTATTTTTTTTTTAAACCAATAAATATAATTAATTGTATCATGTATTATTATTAATTGCAATGTGTGTAACTTTATACATCACAATGGATGATATTTATGAAATTTTAAGAAATCCTATAAAACGTTGCCTGCACTCAATTTATGTTTTGGTTCCCCACTTTTTTTCTTAGCTGAGCCTCTCAAACATACTGTAATGCCACAATAGCCTTAGTTACTCCATAGTTCTCGAGTTTTGAGGTAACGTACATATAATTGTGTTATATTTATCAATAACCTATATTAAATATTATACTTTAACGAATGGACCTCACAAACGATATAAGTTTTATCTTCAATCATATTTATTATACAAAAAAAAAAATACTAAAATATACAAGGAAACGCAAAAAGATCTTTTATATCCATAAAAAAAAATGGACAGCTTAATGATACCAATCAACCCTCATTATCCTTGAAATATTACATAATACATAATATATTTATTTTTATTATTAGTATTATATATTTTTTGTATATTGACAAGAGCTAAAGCCCTCGTTTGGGTGCTAAAGATATTCCTTTCTTCGTTTCTCTCTTCATGCCATTGATATTTATCATTTTAATCATTTTTTTTTTCTCCCAAATGTATTGCTTATTGACGGTTCTTTATATTCGGTAGAGAGATCTTTGATATTTGTAATGTGAATGGATTGAGTCAAAAGTTTAAAAAAAAATTAATAAATAAAAAATATTACTTTTGGATTGTGTAAGGAGATTTTTCTTTCATTTAGTTTTATTATAATTTTTTGGGGTATTTTTATAATTTATCAAATATAGAGGTTTCGTTCCTCGTTACAATCAATATCAAAAAAAAAATTATACTATCCATAGATAAAAATATCGACGCCTCACGATTTAGTTCACTTCACGAAACCTTTGAACTTCAATTTTTTCATATATTATCACTTGTCAATTATTATATACTTATCAATAAATGAGGGCACCAGTAGCTTAGTGGTATGCGTGTTTGCTTACTGAGCTCAAAATCGTGAGTTCGAAACCCGGCCGAGGCTCTTTAATTTATTTTAGTTAGACCCCTATCCTACATGAATACAAATTTAAGGCTCCCATAGTCGATTTGGGCTCATGTCCATCATAGTGGCTAAAGAGCGCTCTGGTAGTAGGCGATAAATCCCGATCATGAGTCATAATAACTCACAATTAAAAATTAAGAAAAAATGAAATATATGTGATATTTAACATTTTTTGCAGAGATTTTGTGAAATACTTAATAAAAAGTAAAGAAAAAACGTACGTTTTTTGAAAAATATTGTCTATTTCACAAATATCATATATATAAAGCTGAAAATGACTGTGCGTTGTACCGCTATAACTCACGAACGGTTTGATGGATTTGATTAATTTTTTTTAAAATTTGTTCGTCATCGTCTGTGAAAGGTTATAGGCGTATTAGTACCTCAATATCTGGTGCAACGATTAATGAGAAATCTTTTTGAATAAATTAGTTTTAGCTCCAAAGCTAGCGTTACTACAGTTGAAGGACTATAAGCCTTATTCCGCATGAATAATTGAAAATTATAACATCATGAATGTACTGTCGAGGAACTGAATAGCCTTATAGGAGATATTGGGAGAAAAGTCAAAGTTCCCCGGGCAACGCCGGGTAGTACTGCTAGTATATAATATGGGAGTACTTTCGGTATTGCTACCATCTACTACTGAGTATTTATTAAGTCGTGGCTGAAGATGGTAGCAATACCGAAAGTACTCCCTTATTATATATATTTGTAAAATTGACAATATTACATAATAAATTTATTTTTCTTTACTTTTTGAAATATATTATTATACTAACCACACTTTTACAGATCACTCTTTCTCCCTCTCCCCCTTCTCAAAATCAGTTCATACTGGCATTTCTGGTTATAAGAAAGTCATTCTCAAAATTACGTTGCTATTTTCATATACCCAGCAATACGAGGACGGGGAGAGAACAGTGGTTGGTATATGAAAGTCAGGTATTGGTCAGATCACATATATTTTATACTAGCAGTAATACCCGGCGTTGCCCGGGGAACTTTGACTTTTCTCCCAATATCTCCTATAAGGCTATTCAGTTCCTTGACAGTACATTCATGATGTTATAATTTTCAATTATTCATGCGGAATAAGGCTTATAGTCCTTCAACTGTAGTAACGCTAGCTTTGGAGCTAAAACTAATTTATTCAAAAAGATTTCTCATTTATCGTTGCAATGGTTTTCGAGTTACAAAGATTGCGTGAGTGGATGCTGGGATGGACCAGGGGTTGATTAAAAAATAGACCTTAACCTTCCGGTAGATAAAACTTATCTATTCAAAAAGATTCCTCATTAATCATTGCAGTGGTTTTTGAGTTACAAAGATTGCGTGGGTGGATGCTGGGATGTACCAGATATTGAGGTACTAATACGCCTATAACCTTCCACAGACGATGACGAACAAATTAAAAAAAAAAATTAATCAAATCCATCAAGCCGTTCGTGAGTTATAGCGGTACAACGCACAGACATTTTCAGCTTTATATATATATGATTTTCATAATAACTCACTACAATGCTGCTTTCTATACGTAGCTTTTGATAATAATACTTGGCCTTATTGAAACTTAACAGCCTTGGTACAAATATGGGTCAGGTTGGGACACCTTCAGATATAAAGAGGCTTGGAATGGGCTAGGCGCCAGGAGCATACAATCAGCCTTGGTGGCGCCGGAGGGCGAGCTCGCGAGGTACTTTCAACCTCTGATTGTACCATATATCCATGGGTGGAGGGGGGGGGGGGGGGACCCTCCGGAAACTGCGGAGCCTCTGCCATAACTCACACCGCCAAGACTAATATAACATGTAGCCATGGGATGTCTTCCATATCGTACGGAGAGAGGATTGAAGAATGGTGGGTGTTCCGTTTGGGTGGCGCCCGCTGAACCGGGGAACCGATACGTCACAACGTATACCTTACAATTGTTAAAGGAAATCGTAAAAGGAGAAAGGAAAAAAGATGTCTTCCACTCTGACTTTCCCATTTCGGATTCTCCCAATTCCATCTTATAGTCTCCTTCAAAGGAGAAGGGAAGCTTTCAGAGGAGTGTCAACAAGGCTTGAACTTTAGTGTACAGATAACTGCGGTTCAACAGTGCTTAAACTCCAACAGAATATGTCCGGATACATTTCTGCGATCTGTCGATAGAGTGGAAAGCTAATAAAGTAAATCAAAACAGAGAGCTTGTTCAACTTTTGTCTTGTACATGGGAAAATATATATAAAGTGTACCGGTTTTGGCTTACGCCATCGTCAGCGTACATATTTTTTTTGGAATTACACACTATAGAAGTTAATATATTTACATATAAATAAAAACGTTGACTTTCCACTGTTTTATTTCAATAATATTAATAATTTTATTTCCGTTAAACCACATAACATAGTAATAAATTACGTTATAAGAATGTAGACATTGAAGTAGCTTATAAATTAAATTTATAATTATTTGAGTCTATCACATGTAGTCTATAATAAATAAATACTTAAAAATATATGAGTACAAAAATAATGATATTAATATATAGATGCATTTATAATAAGTTATTTGTTATTTTTTATGTTTTATTTATTCTACAATCTGTACAAAAACAATAACTAGAAGTGCTGACTATAAGAATACATATTGCACATAGTGAGTAGATACACATACATACACACAATATACTATATATATACATAGTACATATGCCACTGATGATAAGCTGTTCTCATCGCAACGAAATAACGTTGTGATAAAGACACTTTCGGAAGAGTTTTAAAAAATAGTTAGGTATGTTATTTTTCAATTCAATAAAAAATAATATAACTATTTTTTTAAATTCTTCCGAATGTGTCTTTATCACAACGATTTTTCGGGAGGTTCTTACGTTGCGATCAGAACAGGTTATCATCAGTGGCATATCCCACCCGTATAGTGTAGAGTCTAAAGGAATATTGACCATTGTAGAGGTGGAATGTGCCACTGATGATGACGGTGTTGCGTTGAAAACCGGGGAAGACAACATATTTTATTTCTATGAAAATATAAAAGTTGAACAAATTCTCTGTTGTTATTCTTTCAACAGAATATTCCATCTTCTGATGTTCAAATTCTTGCCTTAGTACTTCTTCTGAAAGTCTTACAGGAGACCTCGTTGAAAGCTACATGTGGCATCACGGCATGTATCGATTAATATAAGGGAGACGTTTTGGGGTTTATGGCTATTTTTGAACTCAGGTCTCAAAACAGGTAAATCTCGATTTCCAATTTTCTCATGAATATATTCCCCTTTTTTTTTTATAAGATATGACAATAAAATGTCTGACGGCTGAAGGAGCTTGAAAGATATAGGAAAAAAAAGTTGACTACTTTTCCCTAACGGAACATTTAACGTATTATCTTTTCAAGTTTCAAAAAGAACTTAATATATGTTCAGGTTTACTGGGATGAAGTTGTTCAAGTATGTATGTTAAGGGAGAACTTGGAAAACTTTGTCGATAAAATTAGCTGGCGAAGCAGACCACCGTAAAAGATATGTGGTGAGTGCCCAGGAGTTCTTACAGATCATAAAGCAGAAGTGTGGACCCGGGTTGGGAGTTTTCTTATGTAAAACAGGGAACAGGGGCCGAGTTGGCGGGGTGCCCTCCCAAGGAAATCTACAACTGAATAGAAGAGGAGGCTCCTGGAGATACCTTGGACACCTAGCTGAGATCCTGCCAAATAGTGCGACTTATTCAATACCCTCTCTACAAACTATAAAGTAAAGACTTCTTTCTTCTATCCTCTTGTATGTTAGTGTCAGAGGACGCTTCTGGGGGGAAACTAGGACTCCGATGCGCAAACACTATCGGCCGATGCATTATATGATTTTTAATTCTCTTCGACAACTATATCTTGGGAAAATTAGGAAAACAAAAAGATGGTCCTTTCCCACACAAGATGTACATCATAATTTAGGGTATGGAGCCGTCTCTAAATTACGTAAGACGATTTTCGACCATTTTAGACCCCCCCCCCCCCCCCCCCCCCCCCATGTAAGATTTCGTAAGACCCGCACTCCCCCCCCCCCCCCCCTCCCCCAGAAATCTTACGTAAGATTGAAAATTTTGGGAATCACCGTACATTATCATAGAAAATAGGATATCAACAGTGCTATATAAATAAAACGCATAGTTAATGTCACTAATAATACTTTAATCACATCTGTTCCAATATAGCAATTAACAAAAAAACTTTGTGACGTATTATTATCGATAGGAATGAAGCTTTCACAATACTTAACACTTTTTCATTAGGAACTTATTGACTGATATTGCGATGTCAAAACAAACACCAATGCGATCGATACTATCTATCGTGCGTACGATATCGTAAACGATAGTATCGATCACTTTCAAAAACCCACTTTTCCACTCGATATTTTTGGTTACAAAAGCTCGAAAATGGTCAGTTAATTTTATAAATTGCTTTTTCAGACCGTTTTCGATTCAGAACGAATACACGTAGTAAAAAACATTTTTTATTCATGTAATTTAAGTGAAAAAACAGTAATTTTGGCTACGCAATGAAAAGTTTTTTCTATTACGTTTATTGGAATATATTAGGTATTTTTTCTCTTACGTAAGATTTTCAATGACCCCCCCCCCCCCCCCCCCACGTAAGATTTCGTAAGATTCGGTCGACCCCCCCCCCCCCCCAACCCCAATCGTCTTACGTAATTTAGGGACGCCCCCTAGGCAAAATTTAGGACTCCCATAGTAGAGTCGGGCTCATGTCCACCAGTGACGAAAGAGCGCTCTGGTATTAGCCGATATGACCTCGTAGTTAAAGCCCGGGCATGAGTCATAACTAACTAAACATATGTACATGTACAACATAATTAGTTTTTCTTGTTAGAATTCAATTTTTAAATTCTAGTTATCCTGTTATTGGAAATATAGAAGAAAATATATCAAACAAAACAAATTCCAACCTCTTTCCTTACCTAATATACATATAAGAATGGTTCGGTTGTATAAATATTTTTGTGTAATATACAATATTTCGAAAACTAATTTGTTTTATTTATTTCAACTTCTAATATCCTCATTTTCTTTTAATATCAATATAAGTAATTTCAATAACGATTTTAAAAACGTTCGCGAAAATATTATATTAATTTAAAATTCAAAAGGATTGCTAAAAAATGAAAAAAAACAAAAAACAAATGATTTATTATTCTTTATTCTTTGGCTTATATATAAAAATAAGAGAAAATAGTGGTTTGTGAGAGTTGCCAAGAGAGCTGAAATGGTACCAACTTGTTGAAGAGTTTAGTTAATATGGAAAAGAAAATATCTATTCAATATGTTAATGTATTCTGGAAACTTGAGTAGAAATATATATATTTCAATAGATCTTGTGAATTATTACCACTCTAACGAAACGTATTGTTTATTGTTTCGCAATATCTCTGCAGAAAATGTAAAGCATCATCAAATATTCAACGTTAGATTTTCAACAGAATTTCTTATTGATTTTCAGCCAGAGCGTCCAAAGGAGACTCAAAAAAAAAATAATAATAAATAAATAACTTTATTTTTTCTTAAACTCATTTATTAAAAAAGGTTTTGAGTCGGTCAGAAATTCCATGTTTTTCCGACCCTCTGATTCCAAATTTGGAAAAAAAAAATCCTGTGATTGTGATCATGATAACTCCCGATATCGAAATTTTATATGTGCATTCAGAACCTCATAAGGACGACACCTATTGATTTTCAGTCAAATCGGCAATAACTGGCGAACTTTTTTTTTTTTTTTTTTAATCTACATTACAATGTCTAGTAGGCTAATTTGTGTCCGATCGTACTGAACATATTTTACGCCAATAGCAAAAAATTTCACATATTCGAAACTTTCTCAATGTCTTTTAAGTGGCGTTTTACTAGCTGCAGTTTTTTTTTCGCTGCGTACAAACGAATAAGTTGCATCGGCAGGAACGCGCAACTGAAACATGCTGCGGATTTGTGTTTTTCTTCAAACTGAAAACGCGGGCGCATAAACTATTCAGTGCTTTCTGGAAAGAGCTCTGTTCAAGCAATTTTCGTGTTCGTTCATCATTTTATCTCATTAATCGCCTAGGAAAAAATTAAAGAAAACTGCTTGGAATGCTGTTAACTAAACGGATGGATGATGAAGAAGAGGATTTCGCGACGCAGGACGTGAAACGTTGACGTACAACGCAATGCTCTCTATAGGAAAACAAACCCATTACTTTATTTGTGTTGGGTCCATTGCGCATAACGTTGGACGTATTGCGCACTGCACAGCACAAAAAAACTGCAGCTTTATGTGCTTCTGAAGAGAATAGAGATTCTACGATTTTCCACAATACGATTTATTTTCACAAAGTAAACGAAAGATATCGAAAATTAAAAGTGGGTATTCTCACATTCGATAGTCTGCATTTATATCGACGATGAGGGAGGCACGTGGAGTTAAAATATTCAAAGAATTATCAAGGTTGAGGGGAATCAGGTTGTAATAGCTGTATCCTGATATATTAATCTAATAAACTAATGTATTTAAATAATCCTGTAAGATGGCTGTCGTAGTATATATGTATCCGTTTCAGGTTAAACGGACAGTTAAAGTGATTTTATAGCTTACATACCTCTCTTTTAATCGTGCGAAAATCCGAGATCGAGTTTTGAACGAAATTTCATATTGCGAAAATACTTAATCAAATATCTCTTCAAAGAAATGTTCTAGAGAATATAAAAAAAGACACATTTTATACGCAATAAATTTTTTCAGGTATCGCCCGGTTTGCGAGACCTTTTAAGTTAATTGTGGCTCATGCCCGGGCTTAACTACAAGGTCATATCGCCTACTACCAGAGTTCTTTTTCGTCGCTCTACTGTGGGAGTCCTAAATGTTGCCTATGTAGAGTAAAGGCTCGAGACCATCGCTCAACGTCATGCTCATAGTTTTTTTTTACTTCCTAGATAAAAAAAAAAAACATAAGAGCTTCGGCCGGGTTTCGAACTTGCGATTTTGAGCTCAATAGGCGTTAGTACGCTACTGGCGTCTCTTTCTGAAACCAATGAGATATTATAGACGATAAATAACATTTTATATCGGTGGTTGTCGTGAAGAAGTCGATAAGTCCATTTACCTTGAAAACGAGTTAACAGTGCCTTCAATACTCAATTATTAATATCTACGTTGTGAAAAATTGGTTAAGTTGTGCTCCTACCTAAAAAGCGTGATACTCAGATTGTGAATTTTCAGTTAACTACTGTTTTTGGTTTAATTATAGTAACTCGTTATATCTTATTATTCCTTATACGAGAATATCCTGAAATTATTATATGTCAAGTTTACAGGTTGTTCACGCGAAGTATTTTCTTTAACAAATAGGCAAGTTGATTTATCTTGTTATGTCCGAATTTATTCGCACTAGAAGAAACCGTTAAGAGGAGTTGACTGGAAGTTCTTTATTATTTTTATAAGGTAAGTGCACTTAACAGTTTCTTCCGGAATTCGTATTTGCATCGTAAAGTGTTATTTAAGAGACAAGTCAAGATAAGTCATAACAAGCTAAGTTAAGTCATAATTATTTAACTAAAAACGACATAAACCAAACAAAACATGACACTGCACATTTAAAATTTTAACAACCTCTTTATGACACCGAAATGTATATATTTCGGTCCAAATGGTATCTTTAGGTTAATTACAGGATTTTGGAGAATGATCAAATCTTTACAGTGCTCTACTGAAAAATGGACAATTTTGATTTATCGACTTCTTCACGACTTCCCGCAGACCACGGTGCTTGCTACCTATGCGGACGACACATTAATACTAGCACAACACTCCGATATTCACATTGCCACACACACTCTCCAATCAGCTGTCTCCATCATCTCAACTTGGTTTTCTAACTGGAAGTTAAAATTAAATCCTTTAAAATCATCAGCCAAAATTTTTTCTCTTCGCCGAATACGCCAAACCAACAACATCCAAATTGATATTACTGATATTCCCTGGAATACTTCACAACAAACATTAAAATATCTCGGTTTACACATGGACACAAGACTTACATGGCACACCCACATCTCAACAAAACTAACACAAGCATATCAAAGACTCTCACAACTTTATCCACTCATTAACCGCAACACTCCACTCCGCCCAAATTGCATCAAAATATTGTACACATCACTATTACGTCCACTACTAACATATGCTTGCCCCATATGGTACAGTGCAAGCAAAACAGTAAAACGAAAATTACAATCATTCCAAAACAAAACCCTCCGCATAAGTCTCAACGTACCGTGGTTCGTGAGAGGCAGTATAATTCATAAAGAACTGGACATAGCTCCCATGGACACCGTCCTGCGATCTCTGACTGAGACGTTCCTCCAGAACCTGCCCCTCAGCCCTGGAGCTGTCCACTTCAATATTGGACAGCCCACCGCACATCGCCGACTGCGACCCAGACTCCCACAGCACATTTTAGCTTAGAATTTAGTTTTATTTATCATTATTATTATTGGTTTTTTTTTCTGTATTTTGTCATTTTTGTGAAAGACACTTGAATGCCGGCCCAAATAAATTACTTTCTTTCTTTCTATTCTTAAAACAAATTACTGAAACAAATGATCTATGATGGTCATAAAATGAAACGAAGCAAAATAAAATCCAAAGCTAAACTTACTGAAAACAAAATGTTAAGAGGCGAGTCGGTTTTGGTTTAAGATGACCCCCCCTCTCAATAAGTGGGGCTGTTCTTGAAGAGCCGTAATAAAAATATGACAATTATACGAACTGGAGACTTGAGGGGAACGAATTTAAGGGGGTCTTTTCGATTTTAAGGGCCAACTTTATTGGGCTTACTACACGATAAGTTCTTCAAATTGTATTAAGTGCGACCGAAAAATCATTCTCATGAAACAATGTTGAAAACTGGAACAAACATATAAAATTTTTATTTTTTTACAATTTTCTTCAAGAATTGTCCACATCTGACTTTTTTTTTGGAACATTCTACATTTGGGGACCATCGCTTAATGTTCCATCCGAAGGATGGTGTGTTCAAGGTTTTTTCAGCTTCTAGATAAACAAGAACAAAAGGGACTCGGCCGGGTTCCGATCCCACAATATTGTGCTTGAAAGGCAAGCGAACTCCCTCTGAACTACCGGCACCCCTACTGACATTGTAACCGTGTCTGTCGTATTAATAATTTCAAATGCTACTAATTGTAAGTCAAATTTTGAATTTGAATGTGTTACATTTTTTGATGTCTTAACATCTTAGCTCTCGGTAGAGGCTATGTCAGAGCGTGTCAGAGCCTAAGTCTCGTTGATGTGTATGCATGAGTGTGTGTGTCGGACGGTTGCGCGCGCAGCGCACTCACACAACTCCTTTCTCTATGATGTCAGCTGTTCTTGATCATATTTATCGTTGAAGTGAATTTAACTAAAATATCAATATTACGAACTATAAAACGATCTTTCGGTAAGAAACTTTTAGTTTAAGATCTTTCGATAGCTTAAAATTGTCACAATAAGTACAATTTACGGTACCTAAAAGAAAATAATATAGCATTGTAAATCTAAAAAAATATAATATATAATATTTTAATATATTGTTATATTTTATATAATATTGTTATTAATATATAATAATGGGCGCCGGTAGCTCAGTGGTATGCGTGCTTGCCTTCTGAGCTCAAGAACGTGGGTTCGTAACCCGACCGAGGCCCTTAGTTTATTTTATCTGGGAGGTAAAATAAACTTAAGTACGCCGTCCTTCGGATGGGACGTTAAGCGATGGTCCCGAGCCTGTCCGATGTCAGTTACTCCTTAAAGACCCCTGCCCTAGGTGAATAAAAATTTAGGGTAGGTAAAATTTAGGACTCCCATACTAGATTCGGGCTCAGGTGCACCAGTGACGAAAGAGCGCTCTGGTAGTAGGCGATATGACCTCGTAGTTTAAAGCCCGGGCGTGATTCGTAAAACCTAACCTATAATAATAATAAAAGCTGAAAATATCGATCAATAAATTGTCATATTGTCGCAACAAATAATATAATGTTTTTACCCATTTCAGGAGATACCGAACAGTTTATTTCATTTTTAAATTACAAACTTAATCTACAAATGAATAAGAATCGAAGCATTTCAATAACAAATTCGAAAGCTACCATCGACGCTGTATTCTCGCGGTATTTAGACACACTACCATCACAGTTGTTCTTATTTTAGCTATCATAAACCAATAATTTCTTATATAAAAGAAATTGAAGAACAATAAATTTGAAAGTTTAATTCTTCATACTACTTTTGTTATTGCGACAGCAAATTTTTGAAACTAAAGCAAATATTTACACAACAATTCTCGTGACACATTACTTTTTTTTTGTTTCAGAACTCAATTCGACACAACCTTTCTCTTCACAATCGGTTCATGAGGGTACAGAATGAAGGCACTGGCAAGTCTTCCTGGTGGATGATCAACCCAGACGCCAAACCAGGCAAGTC
The DNA here is from genome assembly GCA_963662175.1 of Aradus depressus. NCBI lineage: Eukaryota > Metazoa > Arthropoda > Insecta > Hemiptera > Aradidae > Aradus > Aradus depressus. The sequence goes on along the minus strand of OY759225.1, from coordinate 19,745,187 downwards.
AGCTCGACGTCGAGCCACCTCCATGGAGACCTCAAAGTTTGAGAAACGTCGAGGTCGAGTCAAGAGGAAGGTGGAGGCACTTCGAAGTGGACTCGATCCCCCCACCCCTTCACCATCCTCTTCAGTCTCCGAGTCGCTAGATCTCTTTCCGGAGTCTCCTCTTCATAGCGGATTTCAGCTCAGGTGAGTCAAAAAGTCTATATTATTTTTATACTTAAGCTCAAAAAAAGGTTAAATTTTTTTAAACGAAAAAAATTTTATACATGTATCAAGAATCCCATAAGGACGATACCTATTTATTTTCAGCCAAATTTAAGGGGGGAATTAGGGAAGAGGCTAAACACAAAAACTCTAATAACTGCCGTTGAATGTATTGTCATGAAATTTCATATGTAAGTTCAAAGCCATATAAGAACGACACCTGTTAATTTTCTGCTATATTCACGCCAGAAGTAAAACTCCTTTCGCTATTTTTTTATTTTTTGATCCATAAATATTATTTTTATGTTGTATGGGATTTCTCAATTAACTCAAAATTTTAGGTGCAAACAGTTTTATTTATTGGCTTATTTTATTTTTATTCATTTGTTAAATCAAAATTATTTTCGTTGTTAGGAACATCAGAAATCACTACTACATTTGATTTCAAAGAGACAATAGGACTATGGTAAGAGAAATAAGAAATGTAGGTTTTTGAACGCGAGAGAATTGAGAAAGAAAAAGTGTGATAATAAGAAACAATTGTAATTGTTAAATAAAAATGAGTATATAAAGGTTAGGTTAGGTTTTATGACTCATGCCCGGGCTTTAACTACGAGGTCATATCGCCTACTACCAGAGCGCTCTTTCGTCACCCTGGTGGACATGAGCCCGACTCTACTATGGGAGTCCTAAATTTTGCCTACCCTAAATTTTTATTCACCCTAGGACAGGGGTCTTTAAGGCGTACCTGACATCGTACAGGCTCGTGATCATCGCTTAACGTCCCATCCGAAGGACGGCGTGCTTAAGTTTATTTTACCTCCCAGATAAAATTGTAGAAATTTTATAACTGGTCTTTTACGAAATTGTGATATCTACAATAGTTTTCGATAAGGGGCCCTAAAAAAATATCAAAAGTTCTAAACGTGCAATTTTGAAGAAAGTGCCACGTAATTTAAAAAAAATTTAAATTAACAAACTTTTCATTTGGATTTCTAAAGAGATGCCATATTGTTTTTCTAAATTTTGCAAAAATATTAAATCTATTTCAAAGGTTTTTAAATTATCTTACTGGGCCAACAGGGAAAATGAATAGAATAGAATTTAGAGAACAAATACTTGGATTTATTTACTTAAACTACATAATAAAATTAATAACTAATAGATTAAAAAAAGAAATCAAATTATCTACAAAAATTATAACTTACTAGCTAATTTTTACATTTATGTTTTAGTCTCTTTTCTCTCTAAATACTGGCCATTCTTCAAATTTAAGTTATTTTAGGGCATATAAATCATATAATTAAATTAAAGTACCTTCTTTGTGCATCATTTTCAATTAAAAATCAATTAATTCACTACAACTTGGTTCTCCACACCTTAAGCCTAAACTCTCACTCCATCTCAACTCAGACCGACTTACCCCAACCCAGACCTCGACTCTTCTACACTAATTAAAAACAGCTGATGGACGTGTTTTATTTTTTATTGATGGGTTGTTTTAAAACAAAATGCATTCATATATTTATTTACTAATTTGGTTACTTCTTTGTTTTTTTTATAGAAAGAAATATAATTAATTTTCATAATATTAATAATTTGAATGTGTATATTTTTTATACATCACAAAAGAGACGCTGTTTATGATGCCAGCAACGCTAAGCAGGTGTACACTCACCTTTGTGGTTCATTATCAGTAGATTGGGAGTTTCGGGCCGGCGAGTGCGCGCGCAGGCTTTTCTCTCTCTTTCTAACTCTCCCCTCTCTCGCTCACTATTTCCATTCGCCTCAGCGCGTCACATAATTTCGTAACTCATTTACCAGCTTAGTCCCCAAGTTGCATAACGAAGTTTCACTTCAAAAATTCTAATATCTGCCCATGTAATGAATGTATCTACACAAAAATTAGTATGAGGATTCAGACGCTACTATGCCTACTAAATAGAATGTTGAGTTTTAACCCAAACGGTCGATTGGCTTTGTAGTGTGACCAAAAACACTATTGATTAATTTTTGCTGATGAAGTACATTAATTGTGATTTTAAATTTTTTTAAATGTCTTCTATTAACACTTGCTTTCAAAGTTTCACATTGATCTACTGAAATGTTCCAAGCAGGATCATGTAATAACGCCATCTTTCCGTTGACTTCTTGTGAAAGCCAACTTCAAGACACTCGCCTAAATTAACTTTTTGACAAGTCCTTCGGGAATTTTCCCTTCTCACATTTTTCCCTCCCTTCACAAACTTAAAGTCCTTGGCTTAATTAGTCAAATTTCCCTTTTATTCCTATAAATAATGTCATCTTAACATTTTCCCTTTTTTATTATTTTTTTTTAAATTTAAATAATTATTTCTCTGTTGCTGTGGTGAGCGACCGCTGCCGACCATCTGCGACGATAAGCGGTCACTCCCAGCCCACCTTAATTTCCTTGGCGTGCTGAGAGAGCTCAGGATAAATGTGAGACGTTTGCTAGCTTGTGCTTTCTTCTTTCTCCTCTAGAAGGCGACAAATCGGCTGAACACTGGGTAGCCGGTTTCCGTCACCAGCAGCCATAGGTCGAGTCCCAAGTACGATCCTGTCCCACGGATCAACTCCACCCTAGGCCCGTCGTACAGCGGACATTCGAGGACCACATGTTTTGCAGTCTCGACTCCGCCGCACGAACAGTTCTGGTTGTTCTTCCTTTTAAAGAAGAATAGCTTGGAGTTGAAATCTCCATGACCTGATAGTATCTGGGACATTCAGTGGTCAGACAGTACCCATGTAGAGTCCAGACGTACCCGGATTTCGGGAAAATAAGCATAGGTCGTTCGGCCATCCGATGATCGTGACCATCGCTGTTGCTATTTACACTATTCAACTGAAATGTATTCGGAAAAGCTGATTTTCGTAGGCCGAGGACCATATACGAAGGAAGCTCTTTTAACGAATGTATCTGTCCGTCTGTCTGTCCCCCTGATATCTTTCAAACTTTCGAAGTTATATTATTAAAACTGCACAAAGTAACAGAGTGATATGAAGACCCTGACATAAAAAAATTATGTATGTACGTATATACTATATATACTTAATATTTTTATATAATATAATATCCTATACATAAATATATATATATATATATATATATATATATATATATATATATATATATATATATCTAATACACAAATCATTGCCATAAATCCAAAGAGTTATTCCTTTCTCGATCAGAAGCTCTCCCTCGACTATATTTGAGAATATATGAAATAAAAGTTACCAATAAATATCACAAAAAAAAATTGTGTATATATACATATAATAATTTTGATGACTAAAACTTTTAAGTGAGTAATAAATAGCTGAGAAGTTTGGAGGTCGAGGAATAAAAGTATTTTTATATCTGATGACTTTATGACGAGCTTTCATCTACTGGAGTATACGAAAAAGTTTGGGAGTAACAGTTTGATAGAGTTATGTAGTGTTCTAGAGGGTTGGATGAGTAAAATGGAAAACTCTGAATAAATGGAAAATTTTAATGTTAATATTTTTTTTTATTGAAGCACTTTGAGAATTAACCTAAATATAGATACATATATTTATATATTTGTATGTGTACACGATGTCAGTGGGTGCAATTTTAATCAAATGCACTGTAACTCCTTTTGACCTGCAATAAAATTTGGGTGGGGGGAGGTTATGTTAATTAATAAGGGAAAGTTATTGTCTTTCAGAAATTTAATGTTGAATTTTCACGTTCATGTTTTTCAATTCCTCTGGTTCCAAAAATGAAAAAAAAAATTTTGACGGTGAATCACCGTTTATGTACTTCTCTGATCCCCCTCTTCTTATGGAGTTTTGAATTTAATTATTAAATTTAATTTCGGTACATTCATTACGTCAATTATTGTTTTTGAGTCGAGCCTCCTTCTGATGCCTTCTCTCCTGCTAATTACACTGAAAATTATTAGGTGTCATTCTTATAAGGCTTTAAATTCACATATGAAATTTCGTTTCAATGCATTCCTTGGGATGGCAATTTTTCAAATTTTTGTTTCCTACCCTTCCCTTTAGCCGATTCAACTGAAAATCAATAGATGTCGGCCGTAGAGGGTTCTGGATACACATATAAACTTTCGTATCTGTCTACGCACAACATTGGTAAACATGGCACACGCTGAGTGAACTGTATTCGATAGGTGCTAGTTTAGATAAACTAACTTTAAAATAAAATAATGAAAACTGTGTTTCTGTTAATATTTCTTAAACACTATTATGTACTCACGGATAGCTGTAACTCTTGATACTGGATGTAGCCGCATCTATAAGGTACATAATAAAGTGGGAAACAATGATATATGGAATTAATATATATTGCCTGGCCAAGATTATATTAATAGAACAGGGTTTGACTGCTCGGTTTGTCTATAAGCAAACATAAACTGAGAAAACGTAACTAACACATTATGAACGGTTTCCCACGATGGAAACTACACAAGATAAGCGAAGTATCACATGTACTTTCACAACAAATGTAGGCCCAAACAGTATCGATATATTCATTTTATCTAGAGCTATCGAGTTCACACGCATACAGAAACATTTATTTTTTTAATTTTTAAAATCAGGAGATCGTAAAACAGCTCCTACGTAAGTCAACTACTTATTGTTTTTTTTAGCCCAAACGGTCAATCGGTTTAGGAGGGAGAGCAAAGACTTAATTGAATAATTCGTTCTGGGGAAGTTGTCGGTGATTCATCTACAACTTTTTTTTAAAATACTTCAATATCAATTTTCGGTCGATGAAATCGTGATTTCGACTTCTGTGCGGCGGAAGAATATACAGATGCAATTATAAATAAGATAATGCTAGAATTGCATATTATATCTAAGGAATGGATCTTTAACATTTTGATCGAACCTCCCAAATAAAAAAACCTAAGTGCCTCGGCCAAGTTTCGAACCCGCGATCTTTAGCTCAGTAGGCCAGCACTCGACCTAGAATTTAGGTGTTATAACCTTTTTTTGATTACTAGCTGTTATAAATTTGTTGTATTTTTGTCGAAATAATAATTTATTTTGTTGACAGTTGGGAATTTATGTTACTATGGTTTGTTGATTCTGTAAAACATTTGAAGATTCTTCTCTGTGTTTAATTGTCCTCGGTTTTTGGCAGCCGTTATTTGAATCAAGAAGAAAATTTTAAATGATTTTTTTTTTTTTCTCCCTCATCCGTCCTATGGAATTATAGAGGAAATTTTCAGTAGTTTCACCTCCCAGATTAAAAATCTAAGGGCCTATATAATGATATTAAATAATATATGATATAATAAAATATAATAATATATTAAATAAACCCAAATAGTTGTTCTCTAATCTATGCTGTTCATTTTCCCTGTGAACCAAGTAATATAATTAATGCCTTTGGATTAGATTGAACAATTTTTGCAAATTTAGTAAAATTTGATGGCATCTCAGATTATATATCTATATATATTTTAGAAAAAATCCAAATGAAATAATGCACTTTCTTCAAAATTGCACGTCTTGCAATATTTTTATTAGGGCTCTTTTCGGAAACAGCTCTAGAAATCAAAATTTAGTAAAGACCAGCAACAATTTCTACAGGAAATGTGATAATTTTATTTATTATTTGTATTTATTGTTTATTTGTTTAATTTTATTATTTTTATTATTTAATCATTATTTTATTTTATTTTTATTTTACATTTTTTAACATCACAATAATATTGTTTCAGTCCGGACTTCAGGCCGCGAGCAAGCTCCAACGCTTCGACCACCTCCTGCAGTGGAGGCCGTCTCTCTCCCATCCCCGCTGTCTCCGAGGGGGCTGACTGGCCCCCCGGCCCACCCCCAGGCTACTATGGCCCCGAACAGTTGGCCGGCTCCCTGGAACAGAACATGCGACTGGGGCAGGGTGCAGCCGGAGGCGGTGCATCTCCATTTGGAGGACCTCCTCCACCACCCTACCGACCCTCCGCCTCCTCCGTGCCCCCGTCCTACCTGCCCTCCTCCTGTAGTCTACATCGGCAGGTACACCCCTGCCCCAACTGTGCCCTACCACATAAACAGGTTAGTGTATTAATCATAGTGTATTAATCATTAATTGATGTGTATTAATCTAAGTGTATTAATCATTTCATGAAATGAAAAAAAAAAAAAATACATGCGGCCATTACAGGTCTTTCTTATACCAACCACGCTTACAGATACACAGCGTGACTTTCTTATATCCGGTAATTCCAGTATGAAATAATTTTGAGAAGGGGAAGGTGGAGAGAGAGATCTGTAAGCGTGGTTGGTATAACAATGTCCTGTAATGGCCACATCGCTTATATTTTATTTTTTTCTTCACTTTTATATTTTTTCATAAAAATTACCAGTAATAAAAAAAATATATATATAATATATATACCTATATTTTTTTTTAACCGGCTAAGTCCAAAAAAAATAAAAATCGGAGATATTTCATGGAAATGTTTTTTGAGATATTTTCCAACTTTTAGTAAGAAAGATAGTCGAAAAAAAAAAATGTTTTCTTAACGAAAATTAATAAGAAATGTATTTTTTTAAATTTTGATTTTCAAAACCAGCTAAGTCCAATATTTTTATTTTCAAAACCGGCTAAGTCCTAGAATTCATTTCTAAAATGAAGTCCACATATTATGATGAAAAGTATTGAATCTAATAAGGTACCTAAACCTACGGTAAAATCTTATGATCAAATCTTATAAAATCATATGAAAAATGTTTAGTTTTCTTAATTTGAAACCAAATTGTTAAAATATAATGATTCGTCTATTGTAGAAATCAAAATAAATACTTTTTTTTCTACAAAATTGAATAAATTCTTATTTTATTTTCAAACCCGGCTAAGTCCATTTATTTATTCTGGAAAGTGCTAAGTCCATGTTGTTTATTTTCAAAACCGGCTAAGTCCAAACATTTTTTTTCGTTTTCTGTGTGTATTCACTTACAAAAAGTAGCCGGACTACAGAAATTAAGTTATTTCCATCAGCAATACGCCAAATATAGTGTTTTTAATTTTTTTATGTATTCATGCAGCTGGAGAGTTATTTGTTGTTTTCTCAAAATTTACAAAAGTGGACTTAGCCGGTTTTGAAACTAAGCCCTTCATATAATTTGTTGCTAAGCGATACTCTAGAAATTTATTTTTCATTCTTTGAGGCGCTATAACTTTGCTTGAATTGATCCTATCTCAAAATTTGAGAACTTATGAGCGTTTGGATATTTTATAAGGATCATTTTTTGGCTAAAAAGGTTACGATAGGACTAACACATTTTCGGATAAATCATGGAAACGTCTAAAAACATGTTTTTCAAAACTACAGGACGGTTGTCACTTTTTATCTCGAAAACCGGACGACTTGTGAAAAACTGTTTTGAATATTAACTATGTATTTTTAATGTTTTATATAACAATTAATTAAAAAGATTTTCGATTAGGTCATAAACGTAAGCGGAATCATCGTGGTCTCAATTTCAGTCCCATATCTGCCAAAAATCTAATCTTTTATTTATTTATTTATATATTTACAACGGCATAACATTTGCCATTAGCAATGGCGATAAATAGTGCAGTGTCAGGTGCGTGGCTGTACTGCTGAGGTACGTGACCGAAGAGGAGTCCAGGCTAGTCCTGGAGCAGGTCCCTCTGCCATATCTGCTTGAAGCGTCGTGGTGGATTTGTGAGGAGAGTGTTTGTAGATAATTCTTATACAAGTGGATTGGTGTGATGATGGAGTTTGTTGTGAAAAGTTTGATAACGTATCCTGATAATAGAAGGTACAAATGGGATGTTGAGGTCATTATGTAATATGAGGTTGGAAACGTAAAATGGCGCATTGGTAAAATCTAATCAGATTCAAAGATTCAAGTTAGCTGGCACATGTTGTAACATGTTGAAGTATCAACATTCCAAATTTCAAGTTCAGGCAATCGTTTTTGCGGTAGAGCGCTCACAAATTTCAAATTACATACACAGTAGGTATAATTTACCACTCCTGAAACAGGAAGTGACGTCATTGAGGTGGATGCATGGAGGAAGTATAAGGAAGTATAGCAATCTCTGACCCAGCTCTAACCACCTCCAACGACTGCGCCGTCTTTCCCCACGGCTCGCGCAGCTCCCTCAGATGTACTTCCCCTGCTCTAATGAGCACTCCCTCCTTCGACCCTTCCGTCCGGGGTTGAGTCGAAGGAGGGAGTGCTTATTGGAGCAGGGGAAGTACATCTGAGGTAGGTGCGCGAGCCGTGGGCAAAGTGAGTGCTTAGAGCTGGGTCACTTCCTGTTTCAGGAGTGGTAAATTATACCTACTCATACACACAAGCGCATAGACATCGCGAAAATGGTCAAAACGTATTCAGGGGACTACGTGAAAATCCTTTGAAACCTTGATCTCGGATTTTCACACGATTACACTTCCTTAAACTATAAGAGAGTAAAAAGTCATCGGTGAATCACCTGCTATTTACTTACCCAGCACGAGATAACTATGTTACCGCTCCTAATCCAATTGACGGTTTGAGTTAAAACTCAATATTTGTCATTCATTACATCGGAAGTATTTGAGGCGATCGTTGAGGAAACAGAGCTTCGAAAGGATTCTGTGTGTCATTAAAGAGGCAGGAGAATGGGTAGTTAAATACTAGTGAGGGGCTGTTATATGGGCCTTCAGGCATTGGATAACATAGGTACAAAACCCACCCCTGCAATCAATCAATAGTTTCCTGGCACAAACAGAGCTTATGTCGAGAAGTAGATGCATTTCTTTCCTTACATCCTATACATCTTGAGATTCTTCATGGCAATATGTTGTAGATATACCACCGAATAGCCATCAGCTCGGCATTAGCATATGAAAGAACGACATCTATCATAAAATAGAAGGAAAATTTTAAGAAAAAAACAAATTTTTTTGGCTTCTATAAAGCATATTTTTTTTATCTAGGAACCATTGATTGGTTTTTTGGAAATTCCAAAAAATAAGGCCAGGGTCTGTCGCCAAATTTACTTATACATTTAATGTAACAATGTATTTTAATCGTGCCAAAATCGAGTTTTCAACAGAATTACACGTTCCAAAGTTTCCTGAATACGTTTTGATCATTTACGCGATGATGTTTATGCGTTTATTTGATTAGAACCTTATAAGCCCTCTAGATATGAACTTGAAATTCTTGGTTGTTTGGGCAAAAGGGCTTAAGTCAACAAATCTAAATTTTTGGAGGGGAATTTCTGAAGGTTTGAATAATTCCTGCAAATTAGGTAAAACACATTTATGTTACCTACTTAATATTATTTCTATAAAGTATTAAATATAAAAAAAGTAAAATATTGCAACAATCAGTTACATATGGTAAAAATATTTAAATGCACTTAAGTCCTTTAGATCACAAGACTTATTCTGATCAGATTTGTGGAATGAGTAACCTCTCAGAGACCAAATGATTTTCAGCTAGATCGACCGAAGAGAAGGGTTTAGAAAAAGGGAGAGCGCGAAAAACTAGTTGATGACAACTGTTCGAGCTGGGGATGTACGCTGCCGATGATTCACCGACATTTTTAATCTATCAATTTTCTCACATATTAATTAGCGACCATTTAAAATTTACTTCATCAAATTTAAAACAAACTTCTATAGTTTCCCCCCGATTTTCCCCATTTTTGACGCCCCCCAAAACGTGTTGTACCATCGCCAAAGCGGCCCCTGACAACCAGAGAGTTATCTGGTGGCTACAGCTATTGAAACCTCTACTACGTACTATCCCATATTGATCCCGCCAATGTCCTTGATAACAAGTTAATTGAAGGCTCCTTAGAGTGGAGGGGGTAAACGCCTCCCCCCCTCCCCCCCCCCCCCCCCATTTTTTCTACAATCTCTAGATCTCCCTCCATATTCTCTTATATATTTTACAATTATTAAAATTTTATTTTATTTTTTTTATTCTGAATATTTACAATTGGTTTAATATCACCATAAGTAAATATGATAAATACGTTAAGCGATGTTCCAGACCCTGTGCGATGTTAGATACTCGTTAAAGACCCCTACCCTAGGTGAATATAAATTTAGGACTCCCATAGTAGAGTCGGGCTCATGTCCACCAGAGTGACGAAATGCTTTAAAGAATATAAGAAAAAAAAGGTCCTCGGTGAATCACCGGTGATGTACATCCCCAGAACAAGATAATCAATTAACTTTTCGCTCCCCCTCCAAAATCCGTCTACCGTTTGGATTTCTAAAGAGATGCCATACGTTTTTTTTAATTTTTTCAAAAATATTTAAATCTAATCCAAAGGTTTTTTAAATTATCTTTACAGGACCAAGAGGGAAAATGAATATAATATAATTTAGAGATCAAATAATTGGGTTTATCTTCTTACATCTATATTATAAAATAAAAAAATTAAACATTCAAACAAAAATCAAAAGAAAAATCGTAAAAACTAAATTCTTAAAACTATTTCAATTTTTTTTTTTTTATATATTTTGGCCATTTATCAAATTTAAGTTATATATTTTTGGGCATATATATTTTGTAATTATAAATAAATAACAGTACCTTCTTTGCAGATCAATTTTACTGTTAATTCACACCTAGTTAGTTCATCACATCTTAAGCCTAAACACAACTCTCTGTCCACCTTCACATCTCAAGACCACACACCATTGACTCCTCTACACTAATTCAAAAACAGCTGATGGCCGAGTTTTGTTTTCTACTCATTTGTTTTAAAAGAAAATGCATTCATATTATTTATTTACTAATTCAGTTGCTTCTTGAATTTTATAGAAAAATAAATATAATTAATTTTTTAATATTAATAATTTAAATGTGGGTATTTTTTATACATCACAGACTGAAAAACAATTTTATATGCACACATAAAATTTCGTGTCGATACGTTCATTGTAACGTGTTCACAGTCAGACATTTTTTTTTTCCATATGTGGAATCTAGAGGTCGGAAAACATGAAAAGCATAAAATTTTTGGCCGATTACATAACTTCCCCTATACTTTGTTGAGCTGGGGAAGTAACAAAAAAAATTTATTTTTCCTTTTTAAAATTTTCACTGTCACTGAACTCTCTCCACCGAAGGTAGCAATACACAATTTTCTATAGATTCTTTCGCAGCTCACGCCTAATACCTAAGCATCTTATTCTTTGAAAATGAGGAGCTTGTTATAAAGAAAATATATATATATTCACTTCTCCAAGAAATATGAGGCAAAAAATCCAGTCTTTTCAGTGTGATGATAAAGAACTGAAACATGAAGATGGTCCATAATGATGAAGGAAAAATGTTCCAGTAAAGTGTCATCAAATCACACATTGAAGGGTTGCGAAAATAAACATTGAAAAAATAGATAAATGGCTCGTAAAAGATTTCATATAACTTCTTAGGCAGAGCTATCTGGGAAGTAAAATAAACTTAAGCACGCCGTCCTTCGGATGAGACGTTAAGCGATGGTCCCGAGCCTGAACGATGTCAGGTACTCGTTAAAGACCCCTACCCTAGGTGAATAAAAATGTAGGACTCCCACAATAGAGTCGGGCTCATGTCCACCAGAATGAAGAAAGAGCGCTCTGGTAGTAGGCGATATGACCTCATAGTTAAAGCCCGGGCATGAGTCATAAAACCTAACCTAACCCATAACTATGTGAGTATTAATTATTACAAGGTTTTTTATTATCAAAAATTGAGAAATGCATTTCAGTTCCCTTTTTTGAAAGAAAGTTGTTTTTAAATACAGGTTTTTGAAGGAAATCATTATCGAGGTTACCGTATATATATATTATATATGTACTGTTATAAAACATTTATTCTCCAAGGTCTATTTCCAACCCTAGCTAATATATATTGTTATTTGTGCAGTAATTTATACAAGTACATGGGAGATTACAAACGGTCTTGTAATTATTTCAAGTGTTTTCTATTTAATGGTCTAGGATTTATCAATGACAATTCAAATTCCTCTACATCCATTAAGTTTTACAATTGAAAAAAATGTAGAAGAAAATATATGTACATAATGTTTTGTTTGACCTCTCTTCTAAATATAGTTAGTTATAGGAAAAGAATTGGTATTGAGTTTTGCTCTCCCTCCAAAATCAATATGGAACTCAAAATTATTATTTGAGCGTAGCTCAATCTTTAGACGACTCGTGTGTTTCGTTTGTGCCCCTCCTGCATTAAAACTGTTTATCTGATCCTGATCAATTTTTGCATATTGATGGATGTCAGTCACGTGAAGGTTGTTAAAAAATAATTTCGAAAATCGGACGTACCACGGAGGAATAATCACCGAAAATATGTTCATCCATAGACTTCAATGCGAAACGTTCAAATTCTTCTCAATCGACAATGGCATGAAGCGCGCGCATGAAATTGAGGTCATAGGTCGAGGTCAAGAGTAAGATTTGTTTAAAAAAATAATATATAATATAATAATAAAAAAATAATCAGAGGAAATAATTATATAAAATGGAAGTAGCATCGAGGAATAATCACTGAAGAAAACAGTGAAACTGAGACCATTGTTGGAAGACATTGTTGCGGTGCTGCGCGTGAATTAAAAGTTCTCGGCGAAGCCCTTGACAAATTTTTCGGGAGAAAAAATTATTTTGGACCATATTTTTTCGTAATTAAAGTATATTCCTTGACGATAACCACGTTTTGTCGCATGGAGAGAGCTCGCGGCGTAAGCTAAGCGAGTGACCGCTAATGAATTTAAAGTTCAAGGTATAGGCAACTTGAGTCACGGCTCCACTCAATATTTGCAATTAGCAGAATGCATTGCATACCTAGTTTGACTCATATACATACAGCTTGTGAGGTGAAAATGTATTCTTGCGATTAAAGAAAATTTTTATATGTGTATACAGAACCATCTAACGACGACACCCATTATTCTTCAGCCAAATTTATCGCCACAAAATTTTATGTGTGAATTCGAAACTCTACACGGACGACACATCAATTTCCAGCGGAATCGGCAGAAGGGAAAGTGGAGATCGGAGGGGCTTAACTCAAAAATTCTGGGAAAATCTGGAGTGCAGCATGTGCACCCCACTGACTGATACCAGTTACGTGGACGCTATGCTGCGCTCCCAGGAGTCGAGGGATGAGGGCTGTGAATTTGCGGCACTCATCATGGGTGAGTTGGCCCTCCAAGAGAGGGCTTACAAGGAACAACGTTAGCTGCTATAAGCAGAAGAAGGGGCGTTACCAGCCACCCATCCTCCCTTCCGCGAAGTAATGCAATCTAGAGGTCGGAAAACATGAAATTCCGTTTAAAACTCCGCATCGAATTTATAATCGATTACAAAACTAAAAAAAAATGAAAAAAAGTTTCTTTTTAAAAAAAATATTGTCTATTTCACAAAATATATACTTATATAACATGCAGGTTACCCGGCTTCGCTCTGAGTAACTTTACACAGGTTGGTAACTGTCTGTTACCTTAATAACTGCCGATGTAATGACTTTATCGACACAAAATTTAGTTTCAGGATTTAGGAGCCCCAATGTAAGTCAACTATTGAATATTAGTGCAAACGGTCGACAGGTTTTGGAGCGGGAATGAAAAATTAATTGATTAATTCATTTTGAGATAGTACAAAAATCAGTTCACATCGTCTTCACCCTTCGTCGAAAATATACCTGCCCTCCAGTGTACCTTAACAAAAATCCCATCCCTTTAAAAAACGAAGTCCGCTATCTAGGCCTCATACTCGACAAACGACTAACTTGAAATCCTCACATGAGACTGAAAAGACAAGAAATGAACAGACGTTATAAACTTCTACTAAGACTACTAGACAAAAGATCCAAATTAACTTTGACAACAAAACGACTTACCTATATACAACTCAATACTCAAACCTATGTGGACTTACGGACTTGAACTCTGGGGTTCTGCCAAGGCTTCCAATCTCCAGCGCATCCAATCCCTTCAATCCAAAATCCTTCGTACAATAGCCAATGCTCCTTACTACGTCTCCAACAAAACCCTTCACACTGACGTAACGTACCTTTCATTACTGAAGTCGCTAAATCCAAATATATAAAATTATTTTCCCTTCTTAGTTCCCACAATAATCCTCTAGTCCGTGCCCTCCATTCTGTCATACTTCCCCAACGACGGCTTAAGCGTCAATGGCCTAGAGATCTCCTGAGCAGAAGCAGTGACAGTGATTAGCTATAAACAAGAGAAAAACAGTGACTAGGGAGTGTCACCACTGGGTGATTTCTCCCCTCATGATATTTTGACATTGCCATTACCTCTTTATTAGCACATTTGCTTGTTCTATTTATGTGTATACAGTTGTAAATAGCTATTTGTAAATAAAAAATAAAAAAAAAAAAAAAAAGAGATAGTACATTCCGGTGATTCACCGGGAACCTCAGGTATCCTTCCTATTTGTGTTTTAACTGTAGCCGATCGTTTCTGTTACAGAGGTCTCTAGGGTACGGAGAAGGAGTTGAGAGTGCAGCGACCATGATGGGCCAACTCATGGGAGCCCTCAATCCAACCATGTTGGACGATCTCAACCTCAACATAGAGACAGTCCCATTGCATGACTTTGACTGCAATGTGGACGAAGTCATCAAACATGAGCTGAGTCTGGATGGCACCCTCGACTTTAACTTCAGCGGACAGCAGCAGCCTTCCTCAGCCCCCGGATCCGGTCACGGCGGATTCTCTGGTGACTCCTGGGTTCACTAGTCGTCACAGGTGAAATTTTTTTCCTATTTTACTTTTTAGTGCATATAGTTTACACAGGTTAGTAACTCTGAGCAGATTAGTAACTTTAAGCAGGTTAGTAACTTTAAACAGGTTGGTAACTAAGCAGGCGTATATCGTCGAAGAGCGAAACTGCTTTCTTCTTCATTTTCAAAACTCTCCAGGTCCAAAATATTCACTGAACAGCTTGAAATGACAGTACGGTTTCATATCAAGTCCTATGTAGAATGTTTGCTGTCTGAGAAAATCTATTAAGTGCAGCTAGAAGTATTTAGACTTAGCTGATTTTCCTTGTACGCCCACGATATGTACCCATATCTATTATTAGGTTAGGTTAGGTTTTATGACTCATGCCCGGGCTTTAACTACGAGGTCATATCGCCTACTACCAGAGCGCTCTATCGTCACTCTGGTGGACATGAGCCCGACTCTACTGTGGGAGTCCTAAATTTTGCCTACCCTAAATTTTTATTCACCTAGGGCAGGGGTCTTTAACGAGTACCTGACATCGTACAGGCTCGGGACCATCGCTTAACGTCCCATCCGAAGGACGGCGTGCTTAAGTTTATTTTACCTCCCAGATAAAATAAACTAAGGGCCTCGGTCGGGCTACGAACCCACAACCTTGAGCTCAGAAGTCAAGCACGCATACCACTGAGCTACCGGCGCCCTCAAATATCTATTATTATATTTTTATCATATCTGCAATCTAGAGGTCGGAAAACATGAAATTCCGTTGAAAACTCCGCATGGAATTTATGATCTATTACAAAACTAAAAAAAAACGAAAAAAGTATGTTTAAAAAAAATATATTGTCTATTTCACTAAATATATACTTATATAACATGCAGGTTATCCGGCTTCGCCCTGCGTAACTTTACACAGGTTGGTAACTCTAAGCAGACGTATATGTACCCATCGTTATTCGTTGCCATAAAGTTTCTTTCTTTTACTTCTTTAGCACCAAAAGAAGGTGTTATAACTTCTAATACTTTTCATAAAGTCACATAAATAATGCCAACCTAAAATCAAACTATTAACTTATAGTAGAACAACTTTTCCCTCAGCACAACATTGGTAAGTCCTTAAATTGCTTTAAATTCTGATTAAAGTTAATGGATAATTATATCAAAGCCACTTAATTAACGAAAAGTAACATTAGAATATATTTATAGAAAGTTGAATTGACATTCATGCCTAAAGAAATTGAAAACACAACACAATAAACAGCTTTCCGTATAGCAACTTCGGAAACATAAAAAGAGTTTACGCCTATCGAAACTATAATACACAAAAATCAAATATTTCCTTTAAAAAAATGTAAAACAGGAATTTTTTTTTTTTGGCGTATAACCACCGCAGAAAAGTAAGGACATCTTAGAAAAAAAAAATATTGAAAATGGGTCCAGTAGTTTTTAAGATTAGCCCAAACATTTTGAAGCTTATTAAAAGTCCTTTCTTCTTTTTGCATCCTCTTCACAATGTTTTACAGATTTGGGTTTATCACTGTTGAAACTTGTTCACCGATAAGCCTTTTTAGGTTATACTCAACTACTTTTATGGTAGTTTAAACTTTCAAAACTTGTTTTTGTACTTTTTACTTTTCAATTGTGGAATTTACAATAATTATTGGTCCTTAAAATTAATCTTTATCTAATTTTGTTTCTCTAAATGAGTTTTTTTCTATTAACTTCGTTTCTTGAGGGCGCCGGTAGCTCAGTGGTATGCGTGCTTGTCTTCTGAGCTCATGAAGGTGGGTTCGAAACACGACCGAGGCCCTTAGTTTATTTTATCTGGGAGGTAAAATAAACTTAAGCACGCTCTCCTTCGGATGGGACGTTAAGCGATAGTCCAGAGCCTGTACGATGTCAGGTACTCGTTAAAGACCCCTGCCCAATATGAGTAAAAATTTACTTACTTACTCTTACTCCGTTGGCGACGAACCCTGAAGATCCTTAGCCGCCCACACTAACCTTCTCCACCGCGATCTGTCGTGCGCCACCGGTCGCCAGTTCACCACGTGGTGTTCCACAGCATCCTTCTTCACCAGGTCAGCCCACCTCAGCCTTGGTCTTCCTCGTGATCTGGCTCCTTGGACCTGAGCGTCCATGATGCGTCCTATGGCTGTCTGCTGTCCGCTTCTCACCACGTGTCCAGCCCATCTTAAGCGCCGTGATTTCATATCTACAACTACGGTCGGGTGTTGCCAGAAGATGTCCCTCAGCTCCCTGTTGGTTCTGATCCTCCACTCTTGGGTTTCTCTATCCTTGACCAGACCTGCTATCTTCCTCAGCACTTTATTTTCAAACGTCTGGAAACGTTTCTCCAGATGTGAGGTCAGGGTCCAGGTTTCACACCCATAGATCAGAACGGGCTTTACCATGGAGCTGTAGATCCTATGCTTCAGGTTCCTTGACAAGGCTCAGTAAAAATTTAGGGTAGGCAAAATTTAGGACTCCCATAGTAGAATCGGGCTCATGTCCACCAGTGACGAAAGAGCGCTCTGGTAGTTGGCGATATGATCTCGTAATTAAAGCCCGGGCATGAGTCATAAAACCTAACCTAACTTCGTTTCTTCACTGGTTGTGATTTGTACATAATTGGTTGGTATAAGAGAGTTCCGCCATATTTTGAAAAATTGCAACGCTCCCATTTTATCAACTTCAGATTTTCTTTCTTATACAATTTTCTTAAAGTGTTTTGATGAAAAAATGTTTCCATAATAAATATTAAGTCCAGTGGAAGTAATGCACATTTTTATTTTCCAATGTCCAGAAGACAGGGAATAACCAGAGCCCGATCAAACATGTAAAAAGGAAATTATTCCATGAATAATTATAGGAGAGGGGAGGAATAGAATTTTGGAACTCCTTTTTAATTATACAATGCAAATCCCCGCCTTTTTGACACCCGATTGTTTTAATGTCTGGTAAAAGACTTCAATTATCTATATTCAAAATGGTTTTCTTAGCCTCTTCATTGGAAAAATGACCATACTAAATATGGTAATTACTTCTGTTTTGTGCTAATGCAATGGGCACTCAAATGCATCAGTCTAATAAACTAGATCAGTGATGGATCTACAATTTTGGGGGACCTGAGAGTTTTAAAAAATTGTGGAAGAAAAACTACGAGGTCATTATATTAATAATAATTTTATTTCCGTTAAACCATAACATGGTAATAGGATACATCATAAGAATGTATACATTAAGATAGTTTATAAATTAGATTTATAACTACATATTTGAGTCTAACACACGAATGATTTGATAACAAAACTATTGAAAAAAGTAAAATCAAATTAATAAAAACTGAATAAATAAATACTTAAAAATATATTATTACAAAAAATATTAATATTAATACATAGATACATTTTTCAATTTGATAAAAATCAAGATAACGTTTTTAAAACTTCTGGAAGTGTCTATCACAACGATGTTTCGGGACGTTCTCACATCCCTTCATCAGGTCCCAATGTGCGAGATATAGAAAAGAAAAAGATAATATGTAAATGTTTGCTAGCGACTGTAGATTTCAAAATTCTGAGGTATTGAGGGTCAGTCAATGAAGAAAACACTATTCAAATGCCAACGTTTCGATATATTTCATATCATCATCAGGGCTATGAATATAGATGGTTGAGGAGAAGGCATGAAGACTGTGAGGTCTTACGTTCAATTGATGGTTATTTTATTCTTTTTGAACGTAAGAGTTGAACGTAAGACCTCACAGTCTTCATGCCTTCTCCTCAACCATCTATATTCATAGCCCTGATGATGATATGAAATATATCGAAACGTTGGCATTTGAATAGTGTTTTCTTCATTGACTGACCCTCAATACCCCCAGAAATTTTTATAATATGTAACAATAACATAATATACATATTATTAAATATAAATGAATAAATAGATCCATAAAATAAGAATAAGAATAATAGATAAACAAACAAATGATAATATTTTATATAATATATTTTTTCTGAATATTATAATAAAAAATTTAAAAAATAAAAGAAATAATAAAAATATATTAAATAATATATCAAGAGAAATAAAACAAATTAGTACAAAAGTCGTGAAAAATAATGATTAAATATAACGCAGATTCGATTGATAATAATGTTTTTGGATATGAAACACGGTTTGGGGTTATTTTATTCTTTTTGAACAGTGAGAATAAAATTCCGTTTCCGTGTAAAAGGTTTCCTCTAACATAAACATTTTTATTTGAAGTTTACATTTTTTTTATTGACTTTAAGAAGTGGGGAAGGGCATTAAAAAAAATTATTTAATAATTTAATTCCTTTATGAGTTATACTTTTTTCAAAAAGAGAAGAGCAATGTTTAGTTATTCGAAAGTCGCCATATCGCCTACTACCAGAGTTCTCTGTCGTCGCACTGGTTGACATCCATCATATTTGGAATCACGACGGAAAACATGAAATTTCGGTGCTACTCAACATTGATTTTCAGATCGATTACGTAACTTCCCCTATACTTCTTATACTTGGGGAAGTAAAATATATTGGATAGAAGAAAAAGAGATTGGATGAAAAATATGAAAGAGTAAGCAGAACCAAGCAGAATGGAGATAGCTCGTTAAAATACAGAAAGTAGAGACGAGGAAAGGTAGAACCCTGTTGTGACTTCCTCCTCTTAACGGTAGCTGATCAAGCATACACTTCAAGTGCCAAAATATACCGGGTGGTCCACCATAAACCCGAAAAAAAATACATTAAGGCGTAGTCAAAGTCCACGGCGTAGATTTTCCGTGAAAACATCGGGGTAAAATCATTTTTCATTTTCTTTTCGATGCTGCCGTAGCTCTTGCATTTGCTCGGCATTAGACTTTTTAGGTTTTTAAAATTCCTTTTGATGCGAGCTTTCCTCTGATTTACGTTTTCTATAATTCCGCGCATATTTACGATTCATATGAGACATCTTTAATTTTTTTACAATTTTCAATTTAATACCGATTTTTACATATATTTCGGCGAATATTTTTATTGTTTCACTTTGAGTCCTAGTAGTGCTTCTCAAGCTTTTTACAATGACACACGAATCCACGTCCTATCTCAACGCGTTATCACGCTACACTAATTTATAATTTTACACAACGCTAATTTGCAACAATCATCCGCCGGCGCCCACACTAGCCCAATAATGTCACAGTCAAAACAAACACATACAGACATGATCTATCCATTGTGACCTCAACCGTTGTTATCGCATTATTAGTCTCGTAGTTATTATCGAATGAAATCTGACGGTATTTTGTAACACAAGAAAGTTTGACCGGCTATCACTGTGCTTAACGAGCGGATACACGTTTTCACATTAAAAAGTGGCGAACTACATCGAAAAAGGAGTAAAACACCCCAACCGCAGTTCTCTATCTCAAAACGTCTGGAGGTGTTTTAGAATTAGCACAACTTGATACCGAATTAAGCATTTTTCTTAGCTTCTGGCACACAAATTTCCACATTTGACTATGGTTTTTGAAAAGAGCAAAAAATTTCCCGTTCAATGAAACCACAACCAACCTTTTATCTTACTTGAAAGCGTATTTTTTAACTATTCAAATATCAAAATTGTAGAAAAAATAAAATTTGTGCAAAATGTCTACAATTTGCCATTGCCATACACAATGATCTGGAAGTTGTCAAATTTTACAAAAAACTTTCTCATTTAATACGCTTTCCAATGATAGGTCAAATGATGCGATTCCTCAAATACTTTCGTAGAAATTGCATTTTGAAAATAGAAAAATGTGGTTCAGGTTGCAGAGCCCGTACAGAAAGTGCATCTCCGCACATTCACGATTTGAATAGGAACGAGCCATTCTTATCAAATAAGGTTTGTTTATATAAGTGCAACCCTGCAAGAATTTCGTGTTGTGTGGTTCAAAGTTCAGTGTGATTAATAAGCTTTGATCGGCTCCTCTCTTGAATTACTGTATCGTAACACATTTTTCTATCTTCAAAATACAATTTCTCCAACAGTATTTGAGGAATTGCATCCTTTGACCTACCGTTGGAAAGCGTATTAAATGGGAAAGTTTTTGTGAAATTTGACAACTTCTAGATCATTGTTTAGGGAAATGGCAAATTTTAGAAATTTTGCACAAATTTTTTTTTGCAATTTTGATCTTTGAACAGTTAAAAAATATACTTTCAAGCAAGATAAAAGGTTGGTTGTGTTGGACGGGAAATGTTTCGCTCTTTCATGAAACCATAGTCAAAAGTGCAAATTCATGTCTCAGGAGCTGAGAAAAATGCTTATTTCGGTATCAAGTCGTGTTAATTCTAAACCAATTTTTTAAAAAATCATCTCTAGACGGTTTCAGATAGAGAGCTGCGGTTGGTGGCGTTTTATTCCTTTTTCGATGTAGTTTTACTCAAAACGTTTTTCGGGTTTATAGTGGACCACCCGGTATATGCAGAGAAGTAACTCCAAGCCAAAATGGTATACATTTCACAGAGCTGATCAGAAATTAATACGTGCTGTCTGGTATAAGCAAACCTGGGAGTTGCTTCCACCAGAACAACGGAAGAGCGCTCTGGTAGTAGGCGATATGACCTAGTAGTTAAGGCCCAGGCATGAGTCACAATAACTAATTAGGTTTATCACAATGATTCTCCTGCGCAATCCCGGATACTGTAGTTATCATGAAACTGTGAATAAAATACATCATGCTCAACAAAGCCAGTGCGCACTCGAGTGGGGGAGACAGTTTTGTGGAGGAGATTGGTGAGTTTCTCTGTAGAGTAATCCTGACTGGACGGCGTCTTTAGTTCGCTGTAACAAATTATAGATTATATCAGATTATAGATATGAGAATGTAGTACATAAATTATATACTTTAGATTCTGGGGTGAATCTTATTTCAGTAATTGCATCAGTTTTAGCAACAAATTAATTTAAATAATTTTTAAATAAAATATTGTTATAATAAAAATTTTGCTATTGTTATAATAAAAATTTTGCTGCTGAAATTTCATTCCTTTCTTCTTTTCCAGTGAACACAATGTTTGCACATAACTATGAGATAACTAATTGAAACCATAGGTTTTTTTCAAAGTTATTCTATCCGCCGTGGCGTAAACGCGCCGAGATCAGAAACTCCTTAAAAAATGTACATTTTTTTTACCCTCAATTGAAATTTTTCTTTAGAATATTTAGGGAGAGAGGTTTCTGGGTGGAATACTGATTGGGAGGCGAGCTTTACTTATAGAGGATCACTTAGGGCCGTGCTAATTAGAGATGCTGGGAGGAGGGGGTGGGGGGTTGAAGAAGGAGGGCCTGAGGGGAATGGTTTTATTCTAATGGGAGGGGGGGGGGGGCGGCGGCGCCAGGGGTGGAGGCGGCGACGTGGCGCCCGAACAGGGGGTCAATATGTCACGTCGGGGGCCTCCACACCTCCCTCAACTCGAGATATCGAGTCCTCCAATATCGATCCTTATCATTATCGATACTCTCAACATTCATTTCTCCAACATCCAACAATACGGTGATCAAGTGCTCACCAGGTATGGGGTTCTGGGGGTGTGCAAAAGACATTTAGGGTTTTTCATTCAAGCCATCCCTCCTCTCCTTCCCTTTGCCCGATTCTGCTGAAAACTAATAGGTGTCGTCCTTATAGTTGTATTAATTCACATATATATATTTTGATGCCTATACACTCATTACAACGGCAGTTATTGTGATAAGCCATCCCCTTTTTAGTGTTCCATGCCAAAATTAGCAAAACGGAGCACTTTTTGGATCACTTCGGTATCCGTCCGTCTGTTACAGACCATTTTATCTGAAGCTATTCGACGCAAAAATTTTAAATATAGCACAGAGGTAGAGTGTGGTGGCCCAAATCGTGTAGGGTGTCAAATGAAAGCTTATTGGAGCACAAATTCAACAATATATATAATGTACTTTTTTTGTGCATTTTTGGGAAAGGACACTTAAAAATTGCTATCCCCCATCCTTATCACCAAAAGTATCGCTCAGAAAAATCTGAAAAAAAATCATGAACATTGAGAATTAGTTGTAGATTGACCAAATTGAAAAATTCTAGCACGATCAATTGTTATAAACAATTTAATTGTTGCTGGTTTAACTATTAATAATTTAAGTGGGGGGCTGATGGCACGGAACACTATAATTGTGCAAGTATATTTTTTTTTTTTTTGATATGACTGAAAATCAGTAGGTGTCGTCGTCTGGATGCACTTTTAAAACACGTGCAAAACTCCCGATAGAATGAATGTATCGACACAATATTTAGTATAACGATTCAGAAGCCACTACATAAATTAATTATATATTGTTATTTGAAACGGTCGATTAGTTTTGAAGGGAGATCAAATAATTAATTAATACGTTCTTGTGAAGTACATTGACGGTGATTCCCGGACTTTTTTTTCTCATATTTTGGAACGAAACATGAACTTAGTATAGTTAGTTAGTTATTATGACTCATGCCCGGGCTTTAACTACGAGGTCATATCGCCTACTACCAGAGCGCTCTTTCGTCACTCTGGTGGACATGAGTCCGACTTTACTCTGGGAGTCCTAAATTTTGCCTATCCTAAATTTTTATTCACCTAGGGCAGGGGTTTTAACGAGTACCTGACATCGTACAGGCCCGGGACCATCGTTTAACGTCCCATCCGAAGGACGGCGTGCTTGAGTTTATTTTACCTCCCAGATATAATAAACTAAGGGCCTCGGTCGGGTTTCGAACCCAGAAACTTAGTATAGTTAGGGGAGTAAAATTGACTTTGAGTCTTTGTATATAATATTATTATGATGTGGAAAATCCAGCTATTAAGTTGACAGGTATCATTTAACTCTCAACTAAAACATTTATTTAAATAAAAGGGTCTTAATTTCATTTATTTATTAATTATGTATGTTCATTAATAATCAAAATTTTTCAGTATTAAAAGATAAATGTATACAAATCTTTATCTTTATCACCCCATTATCGTTAAAATATAATGCTCTCTTTAACTTCTAGGGTGGTAAGAACCAGAAATGACGTTATTAATCCTCATCCTCTTCTGCTCCTTCTTTATAAATTTATTCCCCAGCTATATAGGGGAAGTTATATACTCGTTCAAAAATTCGATGCAAAGTTTTCAACGAAATTTCATTACAATTTCATTTTTCCGACCCCTAGAATCCAAGTATATCAAAAAAAAATGTGTCTTTGAATACGATAACTGCCGATAGAATGAATGTATCGAAACGAAATTTTATATGTGAATTCAGAACTCTCTAACGAAGACACCTATCGTTTTTCAGCCAAATTGACCAGAAGGAAGGGAGGCTTAACATGAAAACTCTAATAAATGCCGATAGAATGAATGTATCGACACGAAATTTTATATGTGTGACCAAAACCCAATGAGGACATAACCTTTTAAATTTCAGCGATATCGGCTGAAGGGAAAGGGGTGTTTAAGGGAGGAGGCTTGATTCAAATACCCTAATAACTAATAATAAATTTAGTATGAGAATTCAGAAGCCACTATGTACGTCAAATATTGAGTGTTAATTAATTTGTGCTGGGGAAGTTTATAGCCGGTGATTCACTTTACATCAATTATCAAATATATAGAGTAAATATATCATTTATGAAATGTTGGTTTGTTGCTACTGAAGGTTGGGGGCTTTTTGAAGCTCTCTGAAGTTTTGTTTTTTTGGTCATCAACTATACTTATTGTAAGATGTATACTATTTATTTAATTAGCGAAATAATTTAAAATTGTATTAATTAAATTTTTATTTCTTGTTTCAGAGGAAGCGGCTAATGAAAAATAGAATATATAACAACGAATATTGAAAATTTATAGAATACATTCTTAAAACTCATTGGTATGAATTTAAAAATTGAAGAAAGTTTTTTATTGTTTTTAACAATATACTTTTTTTTAATTATAAGATAAACTTGTTGGTTTAAAACTCGTAAGTGTAAAGTCAATTGAAGTAAATTTTTGTACAATCGTTAAACTAAATGCCATTGTTATATCTGTGCCAATAATGTAAGAAATTACACATATATTGGGTTGGGCTGGGAAACAAATGAAATTATTGTTTAGATTAACTGTCAAAATGCGCTTTTTAATAAACTAAATATCTGCACAAAATGGTAATTCATCGTATTTTAAATTGTCATTAAATGCTATTTGATCTCAACTTTCACCTCAATGATAATAATCATTTTTCTTATATAAGTAAAGGATTTTTCAAATTTTTTTTTTGAAATATATTCGAGGAACAACTTTGCGATGAGTCGGGGAAAAGGGGAAAATTGTGGCTTTCTTGAATGTATAGAAATAAAATAAGTACCTTACTAAAAGTCTGTTGTAGCTACAATGCTTGGTGATCTACATACAATAATAATACACAGCTTGTTTAATAAATACCATCTATTTTAATAAACAATATCTTGTCTAATAAACACCATCTTGTTTAATGAACACCATTTTTGTTTAATGAACTCCATCTTGTTCAGTAAACACCAGGTTATTTAGTAAACAGCATCTTGTTTAATAAACACCATCTTTTTCAATAAACAATATCTTGTCTAATAAACACCATCTTGTTTAATAAACAAAATCTTTTTTAATAAACAATATATTGTTAAATAAACACCATCTTGCTTAATGAACACCATTCTTTTTTAATAAACAATATATTGTCTAATAAACACCATTTTTGTTTAATAAACACCATCTTGTTTAATAAACACTATCTTTTTCAATAAACAATATATTGTCTAATAAATACCTTTTTGTTTAATAAACACCATTCTTGTTTAATAAACACCATTTTGTTCAGTAAACACCAACTTTTTTAGGAAACACTATATTTTTTTAATGAATAATATCTTGTCTAATAAACACCGTCGTCTTGTTCGTTTTTAATTATTAATTTCATTCCGTTTGAAACATTGTCAGTTTTGAGAGTGAGATAGTTATTATTACAGCATTATATTATGTTTTGCAAAAAATATATTTGCAACTATTTTCGAAAAAATGTATGCATAATACTTTAAATCAAAAGCCATACTCACTCATATGTGCCCTCTCCCAGTCTCGCAGCAGGAATAACATTTGGAGTTATGATCTTTTGAAATATCATAAACAACACCAAATTTTAAAAAATGTCCCCCTTTTTGTATAATCTTTTCTCGAAAAAAATGTTTGAAAATCAGTATTTCTTGTATTCTGATTTGGTTCAGCCTAAAAAAAAAAAAAATTAATCTGAGATACCAAAGTGCAGTTTATTATTCATACCTCAGGAGAGGATTAAGGATCTCTTTATATTTTCGTGAACTTTCACATAGAAATTTACTTTATTAAAAAACATATTTTGGCGGATATTATGTTCAAAAGTTTATATATATTGCCATTGTTTTATTTAATTTTTTTTATTCGGCCCACCCTGATGTGTATATGTAATACATAAATACATTGTGTATATTAACATAAAAATAATATTACATATTACCATAACTAATGATTACCTCAAAGTCAATTAATGTCTGCTTTGACTGAGGCAGAAAATTTATTCGGGGCATTGGAGAAGAAAAAAAAAAATTAAAACATTATTTGAAGGAATTTATGAAATGCAAATATTATTTTATAATTTTATTTATACCTATTAATTTTTGTAATAAATATAAATAAAATTTAAAACAAAAAAAAAAATATAAACATTTGGTTTGACAAATGTGATTACTTAAAATTATTAATGTTTTAAATTAAATTAATAAACGGTAAGTTATAAATTGCCTCAAATTTTAGTATAGAAAGCAGTAATGGAAGTAAGCTCAAACTAGCTAATTTGTATTTTTATTTTATTATTATTTTGTAGTAGAACTTTTATTTTTATTTTTATTTTTTTTTTATATGAGTATAATGTATGATTATTATATGCTCAAGAGTTTAAATATTTTATTTTTTCAATGTCATTTACTAAATATAAATATATAATTAGACTCATTTAAAAAATATATATATATTACTTATTAGATGTGTAAATAGAACTGCAAAATATTTTGTACAAAATATAAATATTATAGGTGATATTATTTGGGGATGTATATTATTATTTAAAAGATGAAGAAAAAAAAAAATAGTTAAATAATTAGTAATTATTGTAAAACTTATATGTGAGTGAGTGCTTTTTGTGTTGAGATTTGGATAGAGAAATTATTTTTCGTTATTTTATTTTTATTTTTTGTTAATTTTTACTGATTTAAATAAATAAGCTTTAGATCAATGTAATCTAGAAATGGATGTAATTATTTCCTGGTAGATAAATACATTTAAAATTAGATAAAGTCACTAGGTAAAAATTACTTTGATTTTCTACTGGGAAATTTTTAGATATCAATGTTATCAGATTAGTTAAAAAAGAAAAAAAAAAAAAAAAATCGTTCTATTTAAATTAAATACAATAATAATATAAATGTATGTTTAAAAAAATGAAGTGTGGTTCTTTAGTTTAGTTAATAGGAACGAGTATGTAATCTAGAAACTAAATTGTTTAAAATATATGTTGCAATATCGAAATTTTATTTATAATACAGAAAAAATGTATGTGTATTTGAAAAAAGCCCAATGTGATTATTTTTACCTCTATAACGAGTGACCTAAAGATACAGCAGTTTTGTATTCTTCAAAATTTTTAAAATTTGAAAAAAAAAAAAAAAAATCAAACCCAATTTCACTTTTGCGCTACTTAAAATGGCATATATGGAATTTAAAAAAAAAAATAGGTGCATACCGCCAGCGACCATAAACTTTTTAATTATTATTATTATTATTATCATATGATTTTTCAATTTGGTAAAAATAGGCTTATTTATTTTCAATAATACTTTATTTCATTATCCTTAGACGTTTCGACTTACAAGTCATTTTCAATTCTAAAAAACAAATTACATTTAATAAAAACAACAATAAAATTTTGATTGTAACTATTTTTTATTTTTTTATTTTACATACAATAGTACAAAGAAAGACAGATAAGGACTCACCCAAAATACAGATTGATCATAATTTATTATTCATTCCTAAATTCTACATCAGAAATGTCGTCAAATTTATATATTACTTCACATTTATCCAAAATAAAACCTTACATCTTTCAATTAATAGCCAATATTAAAAATAAAACCTCTAGCCCTGCTAAATAAATGGATATTAGAGTAGGTTATAACAGAGCTAGAGGTTTTATTTTTAATATTGGTCATTTATTGAAAGATGTAAGGTTATGGAAAAAAAAAAAAAGTTATGACAATCAAAATTTTAATGTTGTTATTATTAAATGTAATTTGTTTTTAGAATTGAAAATGACTTGTAAGTCGAAACGTCTAAGGATAATGAAATAAAGTATTATTGAAAATAAATATACCTAATTGCCTAATTTTATCAAATTGAAAAATGAAAAATAAGTAAGGTATTGTTAAATTCATATTGATTTATTATAATTATATTTGATTTTCTCCTAGAGCTCATATTTTACAGATATTTAATGTTAGTTTTCAGTTATTGAGTGATTTATCTCCTACGATATGGCACAAATTTGTCTCAAGACATTGCATAATTGTTTCAGAGGAGATTATTAGAAAAAATAAACTACGTTCAATTATTTTTTCTCATCATCAGCATCTAAAAATGATGTTTACATTTAAATCGTAATCATATTTATGATGTTAATCATTCGTAAAATATAAATACAATTAATTGTCCTTTTTAATTGTTTTTAATAAAAAAATGCTAAATGACTTTATTAATTTGATTATATGTTTCAATATTTACTAGAGGGCGCGTGGATTCGAAACCTGGCCGAATCAAGAGGTCGTTCGGATGGGACGTTGAGCGGTGGTCCCGAGCCGGACGATGTCAGGTACTCATTGAAGGCCCCTCTACTCGTAAAGGAATAAACCTAGGTAGGCAAAATTTAGACTTTGGTAGTAGGCGTAATGACCTCGTAGTTAAAGCCCGGGCATTAGTCACAATAACTCTAACTCAATATTTACTGAATTTAATGAATATTTTCATTTTATTGTCCGTAGTTAGTTATTATGACTCATGCCCGGGATTTAACTACAAGGTCATATCGCCTACTACCAGAGCGCTCTTTCGTCACTTTGGTGGACATGAGCCCGACTCTACTGTGGGAGTCCTAAATTTTGTCTACTCCAAATTTTTATTAACCTAGGGCAGGGGTCATTGAAGGACGGCGTGCATAAGTTTATTTTACCTCCCAGATAAATTTTCGAACCCGCGATCTTGAGCTCAGTAAGCAAGCTTGCATACCACTGAGCTTCCGGCGCCCTCTTTGTCCTTTGATAGTTATTTATATGATATTTGCATTTTTCCTGGAGTTTTACTAACATATATCATTAAATTAATTTCAATTTAACTTAATAAAGATGATTACGATTTAAATGTAAAAACAATAGTGTAAATGTCAATACATTAATAGTTTAAATATATTCTGAAGGTGAGAAAAATGCTGCTACATATATCATTATTGAGAAATAAAGTGTCCGATACAAAATAACCATAAAAAATAAAGTGATGTGCCATTTTCTAGGGAAAAATATGAATATAAAGCATTTTCATGTAACGCCAAAAATAAAAGGGGCCATTAGTCTTTTTTTTTCTAAATTTCATAAATTCCGAGAAAAAAATGCTGACCTAAATGCGTTAAAACAACCTGCGTACATAACTATAAAAACTGGTAGGTATTTTTGAGTAAATGATTCTATCATAAAATAAGAAATATACACAAGAAATAAACAGTTAAACTAATCATAAAATATTAATTATTGGGGAGCCCATAAAAACCTACAATGAATTTCATTTCTTTCTTTTTTTTTTGTCAAGAAATTCTGACAGAACCTGAAAATATATTGAAATTTTGAAAAAAGGAACTTTTATTTTATGGACAACCGCTATATTGTGAACAGTTTGTTTGAAACGTTTTTTGGAATTTTTTAATAATTGAGGCGAATTGTCATTCAACGCGTCAGTACTAGGATTATATTGAAAAAAAGATAACGAAGATCAATCCATAGTTTTGAAAATTACTGTCAAATGTATGAAAGGTAAGAAGTAATCATAAATCAGAAAGCTATTTTTTCATTCAATTAAAAAAAAAAAAAAAACCTTAAAATTGTTTTTTATAAAAAATTAAAATGTTTGAGATTGTATTTGAAAAGGTTTTTCAATAAATTGCCCTACAAGACTGTGAACCTTAAACTCTACGCAAGATACAACTATTAGTTCAAAAATTCTAAATTACATTGAGTTTTTAACCTATTTGCATAAAATTCAGAAATGTAGACCTCATTGTTAAACGGAATCAATGGAAAATAAAATAGGCGAATTTATTTTCTCTAAATTTTACATAGTTTAATAAGTTATTTGGCAATATTTATTTTCAATGCTTAAAGAAATAGTAATATTGTAAATTTGTAATAAATAAGAAAATAGAAGAAAGCTGTAATATACCTCAATTTATTGTGATAAATTATAAAAAGAGTTATTTTAACCTGCTGCTTATCTGTGAATCTGCCACCATTTTTAATTAAATTTCTAATGTAGAAAAATGTGGCTTTTGTTATTAATTCATTTTATGAAGAAATATTGTTAGTTTTCGAACTGGAAATTTATTATTATTATTATTTCTATCTTCCCAGAAATATGAATTTGATTTTTACGTTTTTTTTTATATGAATTCGTCAATTCAATAAATGCTTTGCACTTATGTTTTTAGTTTTGACAATATTTTCATTTCATGGTTTTATTTGTTACAAATGTGTTAATGTCAATTATTGTTTTGAAAAATAACAATTGTTGAATTATAGTAAAATAGTTATTAGGGAGAAAAATAATAATAAGAAATAGAAACGAAGCGAGTAAAATTTACTTCAAAATCAAATAATTTTATGGTAAAAAATCAAAAACGTTTCTTACTGGAATAATAGCAAATTTACTTTTCAAGTTTTAGATGTTGCCAATTTTATCTTCGTAAAAAAGTGATGTACTTAAAATGTTATTTTCTATTTTCTTATATATATATTTTTGCCTGTTAACAAATAGAATTTGATAAATTTCTCAGGATAATTGTGAAAATATAATATATAATTTTTTTTTTTTTTTCAATATTATACTAGGAAAAAATAATTGATTTCTGCTTGACCAATGTGCTGTGCTTAAATTTTTGAAATTGCCTCTAATTATAATAATCATAAAATTCAAATGCTCAAATATCTAGAATTGAAAGTATTTGTATTTTGCTCGTTATTTTTGCAATCTAAATAGAAATTATATTTACTAAATAAAATATAAAAAATTCCTGCTACTTAGATCATACTTATTACAATTTCTGCCACATAAAAATATTTTATGTATTCTCTGTGCCTTATTTAAGTGGTTCTAAATGTCGCCGATAGAAGGTTTTTAATAAATTAAAATGTTTAAACAAAACCTGAAATTATTTCACTTAAAATACTTTTATTTTACTGAACTACTTAAAGCATTTAATTAATTTTATATTTACTAAAAAAAGGTAATTTTGAAAAAAAATAAATAAAAATTTATAAGAAAATTTGTCAAAAATAGTTAATTGCAGCTTTATTTATTTTTTAATTTTGTTCGTTCATATAACAAAATTTTACAGACAATATATTTTTTTGCTATTCTCCGCAGTGGTTGTGTTCATGTAGATCAAATAAATAATTTTTATTTTATTTATTTTGTTATATATATAATATATATATTATATATTTTTTTTTATATTGATAATTAAAAATTTTTTTTGGAAGTAAACAAATAACTTTTTATGTTTATAAATGTGATTTGTTGTGCCATGGATGTGCCCGTTCTTCCTAACAGACGACTGAAAGAAGATTTTTTTTTTTTTTTTTTCTATTAAGGAAAAAATATTGGATGAGAGTTAATCTGTCCCTCGCGCTTTTCAGTGAATGTCTCTCAGTG
This sequence comes from Aradus depressus, assembly GCA_963662175.1. Lineage (NCBI taxonomy): Eukaryota > Metazoa > Arthropoda > Insecta > Hemiptera > Aradidae > Aradus > Aradus depressus. Next base: position 19,713,183 of record OY759225.1, on the reverse strand, counting down.
AGTTGTGAGAAGAAAATGAAGAAAATTCTCAATGTTACCAAAAAATATAATATATTTTGATAACAAATAGTACAGATTTTGGAAATATATGTCTTTAAATTTTTTTTGGGGGCAATATTGTATACGCATGCGTAAAAAAGGTTGTTTTCTTGTTTTTTAAACATATAGAAAAAATAGTCTGCGGTGAATCACCGGCTATATACTTCCCCTTTACATTAATTGTTGGCATACATCGGGATTTTTGAATCTTCATGTTAAATTCCGTGGTGATACATTCCTTACATTTTCATTCATTAGAGTTTTTGTGTTAAGCCCTCCTCTAGTTCTCCCTTCCATTTGGACCATTGAAAATCGCTAGTTGTTGCCCTTAGATGGTTTTTTGGATACACATAGAAAATTTCGTATCGTAATCATTCTATCGTGTTTACAAACACATAGACAGAAAGGAAAATCTGTTTAATATTTTTGGCATTAAAGAATCGAAATACAAGAAATTGCGGTGGAAAGTCGACTTCGAATTTTTCGCTAACGAAAACGACGCACATTATGACAATCTTTTTTGCGCATACCGGAAAAATATGAAAGTACTCATTGAAGACCGCTACACTAGGTAGGCAACCGGACTCCCATAGTAGAGTCGGGCTCATGTCTACCAGAGCGACAAAAGAGCGCTCTGGTAGTAGGCATGACCTTGTAGTTAAAGCCCGGGCATGAGACATAATAACTATCTACAAGACGATTGTAATGTAAACATATAAAAAAAAAAATGTCTCTAACCTATTAGTTTTTGAGAAAAACGCGGTGGACACTGTACACGGTTGATTGTTGAATTTATATGTATATTTTATGTGCATAAATAATTTATATGTATATGTTGAAATGTACATTTAAGATAATAACAAAACAGAATAATTGTTTATAAGTTAAATTTTTATTTTATAAAATTTGGAGAAAAATAAATGATTTATACAACAAAGGTAAATGTTATGAAACAAGAGTTACTGATTTCTATTTTTTTTTTTTTTTTTTTGTTTTTTCATTTTATAAGTTTGCTAAAATTTTCTAGAAGTCTGTGTATATAGTGTTGTAAGTCTGTTACTGATGCTTCAACCTAGAAATGTAAGCTAAATGTATTATATAAATTTTATGAATAAATTGTGTACATTTGACGTAATTGTTTGCTAAACAGCGTTTTATTTCACCAATCCTCCCAATTTCTACTTTAAAAAATATGATATGACCACAACAATCTTATTTAATTATGTGAATTTATCTTAAGCCACAACTATGCAAAAAATGCACAACCAGCGGCTAGGCTGACATATACTATACAAACATAATAAAAATAAATATGACATGAGAGGCTTGAGAGAGGAAAAACCCCCAGCGGTGAAACCTCATGACATCACTTCATAACAGGAGATCTCTATGCCAAACTCTCTTTAATCTTCTTGGGGGATTGTGGAGTAAATTTGTATTTAAGATTTTGCGAACTTCCGGATTGTGTAAGTAAATTTTGGTGTAGAAACGTTGGTATAAATGTTTAATGGTTGTGTCTATAGATGTGACAAAGTCGCGGTGTAAAGTTGCTAAAGTATGGTGGGCATTGCGTGATCAGTCGGAGAGTCTTGGATTGAAATACCTGTAGTCTTTAGATATTCGAAGTCTTGACTGTACCATATATTTGTAAGCCATAGGTCCAGAGAGGTCGGAGAAGAAGGTGTAACAATTCAGTTTTTGTCGAGTAGATAATTTAGAACGCCTATTCAAAATACTGTACAATAGTCTCAGTCGCCGGTCTAGTGTGAGTCGTGTCGTCCGAGTGTGAGGGTTTCAAGTCAGCCTCCTATCGAGGGTTAATCCTAAATATTTTACGGAAGAGGTATGAGGTAATGGCTGGTTTTCAATCACCATGGCCATCTTTAGATTGAGTATCCATTTTGACTCTTCTTCCTCCAGATTCCAGGGAAGCATGTTCTCGCCCCCAGTTAAGTGTTGTGAATCTAGCTTCCAAATAGTTTTTTTTTTACTCCTGCTGCCCCAGAAGTCTCATCAGAAATCCAGTCATTGCAGACCAGGTAAGAGCGTTATTCGACTATTTAGGAACCATTGGCCAATGTTTTCATTCTAGCCGAGGAATCCTCCTGATCTGCTTAGACGCCTGAAAATTTCGCACCCACATGGGGTAAGTTTTTTTTAACATACTTATAATATAGTACTAATAATGCTACCAGAGGTTGAATTCATGGTTTATCCATAAATTCCCCACCCAAGCGTTTTATACGCCATAATCCGGACCACCCCTCATGGCGTATACACCTATTTTTTTTATTAAATTCCCAATCGCTAATGAAACCTCAGATTTGAGATAGGATCAATATGACAATAAATTTAGCACCTCAAATAATTAAAAATACATTTCTGTAGGAACTAATTTAAAATATGTTTAAATTGAATTAGCAATAATTATAAAGTATATGTTTATTATTGGTAGGAAACGGCCGTTAGTTTATTTTATATGGGAGGTAAATAAAAACTTAAGCCGTCCTTCGAATGGGACGTTAAGCGATGGTCCAGAACCTGTACGATGTCCACCAGAGGGACGAAAGAGCGCTCTGGTAATAGGCGATATGACCTTATAGTTAAATCTCGTGCATAAATTATTATACATTATAACTAGTTATTATTGGTAGAGATAACTCTCTCCCCTTCTCAAAATCATTTCATACTAGCATTACTCGTTATAAGAAAGTCATTCTGAAAATTACGCTGTATATTGAAACAAAAAAATATCCCTGACGCTGTAAGCGTGGTTTGTATAAAAAAGTCCTGTAGTGTTCACACCACATACTTTTTTTTTTGTACTGTATTTTCTTCTCATTTTGTAAATAATATGGTCAACAATAGAAAGAGCCATTTTCGAGTAAAAAAACCTCTTTTGCCTACCCAGGTTTAGTTGCCTAAGGTAAAGAAAGGTTTTTAACATAGCAACGGCTTGGGACCGTTGATTAACATCCCATCCGAAGGACGACGTGCTCAATGTTGTTTCACTTTCCAGATCTTGAACTCAGTAGGCTATCTCTTAGCTATTGGCGCCCTCTGCATCATTCTGTATCGCAGATGTAGGTATACATACAGACAGTGGTCTCAGTGATACTGTATGTTAATTTTGACTGGATCAGCAATAAAGAAACAAGAACAAAGTTCTCCATATGTCTTCATTAAAAACAAAAAAAAAAACTTCAATTTTGACGTGAAAACATCTATTCGCTCGTTAAACACAGTGATAGCCGGTAAAACTTTCTTGTGTTACAAAATACCGTTATTTCAATCGATAATAACTACGAGACTAATAATGCGATAACAACGGTTGAGGTCACAATGGATAGAGCATGTCTGTACGTGTTTGATGTGCAGTATTTGTTTTGCCTGTGACGTTATCGGGCTAGTGTGGGCGCCGGTGGATGATTGTTGCGAATTAGCGTTGTGTAAAATTAAAAATTAGTGTAGCGTGATAATGCGTTTAGATAGAACGTTGATTCGGGTGTTATTGTAAATAGCTTGAGGAGCACTACTAGGACTCCAAGTGAAACAATAAAAATATTCGCCGAAATATATGTAAAAATCGGTATAAAATTGAAAATTGCATAAAAATTAAAGATGTCGTCTAATATGAATCGTAAATATACGCGGAGTTATAGAAAACGCAAATCAGAGGAAAGCTCGCATCAAAAGGAATTTGAAAAACTTAAAAAGTCTAGTGCCAAGCAAATGCAAGAACTGCGGCAGTATCGAAAAGGAAATGAAAAATGATTTTATCCCGACGTTTTCACGGAAAATTTTTGTCGTGGACCTTGACTACGCCTTAATGTTTTTTTTTGTTATTTTTGGATTCAAGGGTTCGGAAAACTTGAAATGTTGGTGAAAACTGAACATAGATTTTTTTGATTTTTTTCAGGAGACATTTAGCAGTTCTCCTTGAGGAACATTTCTCCCCAGAAAGTCTTGTCAGAAAGGACATTAAAAAAAAAAATGGGGTGAACGTTAGATAATGAGGCGAATTGCATTTGCCTTAGAGCATAATGAAGAGGGGTGCCGTTATAAGGGTGCCAATCAAGTTAGCAGTGCGAGCCGCCATCTTGACATATTTAAATTTCTTTTTTTTTTCAAGATCTGTCAATTTATCCTGTTTGAAAAAAAAAAACAATCGTCGAATCACCGGCAATGTACTTCCCCAGCATGAATTAAGTTGTTGCTCTCCCTCCAATAACAATCGACTCTTTGGGATAAAAATCTATAGTTGACTTACTCGTACATACGGATTTCTGAATCCTCAAACTAAATTTTGTATCGATAGGTTCATTGTGGTTTTTGAGTTCCTCTTCTCTAATCCCTCATTTCCTTCAGCGGATACCCCGAAAAATAAATGAGTGCCGTTCTCATGAGGTTTTGAATTTACATATAAAATATGTATTTTTTTTTTTTTGCCTTATGTACGGTGAATATTCGCCATGTCAATGTGTTCTCTAGTTATATTTACGATCTCCATGGCCCAGGGAGGGAGTTCTATCTCACTCCCGGACGGGATTCGAACCCGCAAACCATGGTGAGACCATGCGACCAAAGCCCTAAGCTCTAGCCCGCACGGCCACCATGGCCCCCCCAAAATTTGTATTGATACATTCTTTACAACGGCAATTACCAGAGTATTTGTGTTAAACCTCCCCCCTAATCCCTCTTCCTCTTCGGCCGATTTGACTGGAAATCAGTAGATGGCTAGATACACATATAAAATTTCATGTCGATATATTCATCATCATCATCGGCGCAACAACTCATCTCTGAGTTAAGGCCTCCTGGATCAGCCTTCGTCATTCTTGGTCCTGTGCAGCTGCCCTCCAGTTCCTGACTCCAAGTAGGATCCTCGCATCATGCGCAACACGTCTGATCCCGTGGATTTCATCTACTAATGTCATCTTTGGCACATCATGGTCTCCCCTCCTTGCCAAGTGTCCTGTCCATCTTAGTCTGGGAAGTCTTACAAACCTTACTATGTCCGGTTCTTGCGACAAAGCATACAGCTCCTTCGTTCTTCTCCTCCAGTTCTGTCCGTCGTAGACACCTCTATAGATGCATCGTAGGATCTTCCTTTCGTGAATCAGGAGTGCTTGTTCGTCCTTGGTTTTGTAGAGTTCCAGCTTTGTTGCCCTAGAAAGCAAGTTACTTCTGAGGTGACACCGGATGGTGATCCTGCTTCTCCATTTTATTTCAGAGGTTATTGTCCACATTAATCGAACAACATCAAATATAATATCAAGATAAAGATCGCCGGTGAATCATTCCCCAGAACGAATTAATCTAATGACATTTCGCTCCAAGACCAGTCAACCGTTTGCGCTTAGTATTCAATAGTTGACTTACATAGCTTCTAAATCCTTACACTAAATTTTGTGTGGATAAATGAATTATATCGGCAGTTATTAGGGTTTTTGAGTTGAGCCCCCTCCCTTGAAACTCCCTTTCCCTTCGGTCGATATCGCTGAAATTTGACAGGTTATGTCCTCATTGGGTTTTAAATTCACATATGAAATTTCATGTCAATATATTCGTTACATCGGCAGTTTTTTTTTTTTTTTTTTTTTTTTTTTTTTTTTTTTTTTTTTTTTTTTTTTTTTTAGTTAAGCCTCTCTCCTAATCGCCTGTCCGTCGTAGACACCTCTATAGATGTAATGTAGGATCTTCCTTTCGTGAATCAGGAGTGCTTGTTCGTCGGTCTCTGTTATTGTCCATGTTTCAGAACCGTAAGTTAACACTGGACTAATCAAGGTTTCAATGAAAACCCCTAATAACCACCAATGTAATGAATTTATCGACGCAAAATTTAGTATAAGGATCTATGTAAGTCAACTATTGAATAGAGACTATTTTTTCACATTTTTGGAACATTGGTTCGGAAAAAGTGAAATTCTGTTGAAAACTCAACATCAGATTTCTGAATGATTACATAACTTCCCCTATACAAAACTGGGGAAGTAAAAAAAAAATCTTTTTTGAAATGTTTACGGAAATTTCATTTAAGTGAGAGGCTACGAAGAGCACCTCCTCCTTTTTGTCAATTCAACTCATCTGTAAACTGTTGACACAATCAAAATATTATTAGTCTAGAGAGTTCCTTTCATTATAATCTCGTTCATTTTGTGTTGAATCACCAAGTATTCCGCCTTCTTGCTCCCCCCCCCCCCCCCCCCCCCCCCCTCGTACCTTGTCAACTACTTAAATCTCCCCTTCTAGCTAAACTCTGAACAGAATACCATTAAGTAATCATCAAAAACAACATTTTGAGGCCTCATAAATAAAGAAACGTTAGCTTTAGTAAATAACATTACATTGTCAACAATTATTACATTTTTTATAATAATTCTTGAAGAAGGCTTATAAAAAAAGTCTTCGGTGACGCACCGGCATTCTGTAATAATATTAACGTGGGAAAAGCCTTATTTTTTGCAAGAAATTTTTTTTTGATTTTTCCGAATTTTGATTTTTTACGTTCGCTTAAAAATCTAGTTGATGTATCTCAAAAAATACAATTTTGTAAAATAAAATATCTAGTTCATAAAAAAAATTTATTTCTCAATATAAACGATATATGTCAATTAGATATTTTTTTATACTCCCCCATGGGGTTCCTCTATATAAGGAGAACCTGGGGACTGTTTCACTAAAAGGACCGACGGGAGGGTCAACATTTTATTTATTCAGATATATCAATTGGATTTTTGAAATTACTGTGGTTTACAGTTTTATGCTCTAATCCTAGATTATTTCATTAAATATTAGGTGAAATATGAAGAATACTTGATATATTAAATTGTTTATATAGAGAAATCAATTTTGTTAATGAACTAGATATATATTTATATTATTATCTTTTTAATAACTATTAACTTAATAATACAGTTTTCATGTTGCTATTGGTTATGCGAATTACTAAAAAAAATATTGGGCCCGATTGAATAATTACCCTATCAATTTCAGCTGAAATTTTATGAGGTCCCCGAATAAGACAATTATTGAATTTCAGTCACATCGTTCAATTGATTATACAGAGAGAACGAAAACTGGGTTTGATTCAGTGAGTTGGATGTCAAGTAACTCCAGTGAACACAGAATACTCAATTTTTTTCAATGACGAGAAGTAAAATGTAATTATCCAACTTTGATTTGCATCGTGAATGCATTATTTTCCTTTGGGGGTGCAAAAATAATCCATTAACGTTTCTTGTATACTCATTATCTAAAGCATGTTATATTACGTATCATAAGTTACTGAATTCTATCGGATGATTTTTGTACTATTCCATGAGAAGCATAGCTACTGACATCTAGCGGTTAAAATTAACACCATTACCTTTTCTTCAGAAATTTTTAATTTTTTTACTTGCCCAGCTATACGAATGAGGGAAGGTTATATAATCGGTCTGAAATTCGAAGTTGAGTTTTCAATAGAATTTCATTTTTTTCCGACTCTGGTTCCAATATAAAAAAACAATTGTGAACAAGATAACTGCTGATAGTCCAAATGTATCGACATGAAATTTTATAGGTATTATTATATTATATTCAGAACAGTATACGGTCGAGACCTATTCATTTTCTGCCAAATGAAAGAGGTGATTACAGAGAGGCTTAACTCAAGAAGAACGGTACATATTAATTTTCAGCAGAGAGAACGAGAGGGAGGGCTCGACTCAATAATCCCAATAACTGTAAATATAATGAAGAGACCTATTCATTTTTAAATTCAAAACTTCATAAAGATGGCCCTTAATTATTTTCCACGAAATCTATCGATATATCTGGGGCTCGACTTAAATACCCTAATAACTGTCATAGTAATGAATGTATCGACACAAGATTTAGTACGTAGATTCAAAATATAGAGTTTTAGCCCAAACGGCTTTGGAGGGAAAACAAAAAAAATTCCAATGAAAACTTACATGGAATATTTTCATAAAATCAGTGTTGGGAACATATGCATTTTTTTTTTTATTTCTAACAGCACAAGATTGACTAAAAAGTATATTAGAAAAATATAACATTTTCGATCTTAGGAATAGAGAGAAGTAGGCACATAGACAAATAGGACACAAAATAAATAACAAGATTTTGTAAATAAATATAAAAAGCACCACAGTATTTTTACAAATAAACCTAATTACAGTTCAGTTCAATAGTGCCTTAGCTGCGACAAAATAGGTCTTGTGGACGACAAAGTAGTATAGTACTCACCCCATTTACAATATCTTCATACTAATTTAACGAAATAAGTATTATTTTATATAAGTATATAAATACAATGATTCCTCCTTAATGTTCTGTCAACAAAATTCATTTTAAGCAGGGCTACGATCTTCAAAACTTGGGTCTAATGTTTGGTTAGTGTTAATACTAAAATACTGGCCTTCCCTCTTTTCAGTCCTTTTAAAAATAAATTCATATGTATATATATATATATATACATATATATCCCAACCCTAATTTGATGGCAGGAACTGAAAGAAGACAATTTTGATTTAGGTTTATATGAAATAACAATTGTTACGTTACCCATTCGGGCATTTTTATATATCTCTGGTGTTTGGGCAAAAGGGCTTAAGTCAGAATAAATCTTGTGATCCAAAGGATTTAGTGCATTTAAATAGTTTTATCATATGTAACTGATTGTTGGAATATTTTACTTTGTTGAAATTTAATACTTTTATTGAAATAATATTTGAAGTGCTTGCCTTCTGAGCTCAAGGTCGTGGGTTCGAAACCCAGCCGAAGCCCTTAGTTTGTTTAATCTGGGAGGTAACATAAACTTAAGCACGCCGTCCTTCGGATGAGACGTTAAGCGATGGTCCCGAGCCTGTACAATGTCAAGAACTCGTTAAAGACCCCTACCCTAGGTAAATACAAATTTAGGGTAGGCAAAATTTAGGACTCCCACAGTAGAATCGGGCTCATGTCCACCAGAGTGAAGAAAGAACGCTCTGGTATGCGGCGATATGACCTCATAGTTAAAGTCTGGGCATGAATCATAATAACTAACTATATATATACAAATGCCCGAATGGATAACGGAAAAAATGTTATTTCATATCAACCTAAATGAAAATTATCTTCTTTCATTTCCTGCCATCAAATTACGGTCAGGTTAGATTCTTAAAACATAATTTTAAAAAAAATGGGTGCCAGTATAGCATAATATTTTATCATAATATAATATAAATATAATGTTTTAAACGAAGTCCAAGAGTAACCATTGCTAAAAAGAATAATTCCCACCATTGTATAGGGTAAAAAAAATATATACATATATTTTTTTTTTTAATATTTATAAATAGTTTTATATATACATATAAAACTGAAGGACTTGTACTGTTTCACTAAAAGCATATTAGCCAAAGTATATTTACACTTTTTTTGATGCTGTGTAGTTTTTATATAAGAAAAAAATATATAAATATAAATACTCGCATAAATAAACTCACATACCTTAATTTTTCGTGGGTAAATACTTATTATATGTCAGTCTCAAAACAAGAACATCCACAACCATATAATGAAGATATGGTAAATTGAAAATGGAGTCAATACTATCTACTATACCCAAAGAAACTTTCAGGTATTCTTCGCAGATAGGAAATTTTGACTTAGTAATTCGTTAATTCATAACTACTAATGTATTTCTTATTATGTTATTTAAAAAAATAATAATAATAAGAAACATTTTACCAACAGTTAACAAATTAATCGAATTTATATGATGCTTTTTTTTTCAGTTATTGCAATATTGAACTGACAGTCGATAAACTATAACCCTTGTTATTCTCCACAATAAATATGACACAACATAATTCATAGATATTGTATCAATTTTAGTAGGAACCTTATGTACATAAGTGACTGATTTCTTAAAATTTTTATAAAGACATCAAAATATTTATTTTTTTATCATTATGTAACAATAAATTTTAAAAAAATATCACAAGTAAAAATGTTTTAAATATTTTTTAAACTAAGTCCAAGGGTAACCGTTGCTAAAAAGAATAATTCCCACTACTGTATAGGATAAAAAATACAATTTATAGAAATAAGTTGTTAAATTTGGATATTTTTGACCCTCGAATGGTATTTTGTCGAGACATTCTTGAAAAAATGATTTATCCTCAGGCTTAAATGCAATTCCACTGTCAGATTTACGCTTCAAAAGGTAGCAATGATGTGCAACAATCCAATAAAGAAGAGGACTACTTGATGACAAAAGTCGTGTAACTACCTGTACATTTATATTAAAAAATGCCCATATTGTTAAGAAAACTGCGTGTAAAACGTATGGTAATATATTTCGAGGCAAGTTAACACTTTCCAAATCGGGTACACAATCGTAAACAGGCCTTACAGTAAACGTATATCTATAATTTTGCTTTAAATGACGAAAACCGTGATATAATATAATTAATGTCATTGGGAATGCTAGAAGAAAATTGGGAATTTGTTTAAAAGTAAAATAACTCAAGAAACCAACATTCCAATATTTTTTTTGAACAATGAAATAATTTAAAGGTATTATGTCCTTACACCACTGTATATTCTGAAAAGGAGTCACTAAATTATATAAATCTGCGTAAGACATTACAAGACTACTAAAGTTGTGCTGTTTCCAAACACAAAACATAAAATAACCAAAAAATTGGAATATAACATAAGGAATGCATATTATAACAAATGCTTTCATCATACTTTTAACATAGTTCAATGCTAAATCAAAATTAAGAAAAGAAAACAGTCTTTTTTTATCAAATAATTCTTGAAAATAGTATGTATAAGCATGAGCAAAAAATATAAAATAAGTGATACCATTGGAACGGACTCCAGTTGCAACACAAAACCAAAAAGCAGCTCTTTTGAAATCGTGTTTAGCAAAACCGTTCAAACCACGGAAGACTAAAAATGAAAAAAGTGATTCTGTATATGGGGCAAGAAAAAATATTGAGGCGGGGGACATACAAAAAATTATCGCAGTTATATAAGCCAATTCTTCATCTTTGAAAACAGCCAAAGTGAGATCATACAGGGCCATTGTTGCTTTGGTAAAAAAGAGAACATTCAAGACTACTCCAATAATTAATAATAATGTCATTGGGTTCAGAGCAGGTAATAATAATTTTAAATATGTTGAAAAAAATGATAATAGCCATGGATAAACAGGAAAAAATGCTAAATTATTTTCGTAAGTATAACCAAATTGAGCTATATGTAAGTAATGTTGGACATCCCAGTGTTGCAATCCTCCAAGAACTGTCCAAATAAAGCCACGTTCACTCTCAAAATCTTGATATATACTCCCTGCCCTCTTGAAACCATCGTTTTCATGGTCTGGTATTAAAAGATTGGAACAAGCCGATATAGAGATGTAAGCCAGTCTTGTGGTGAAGACATATTTCACTATATCTAGATAATTATTGCTCATTATACAACCTCACTTTTATCACATCAGGAATGATCAGTAACTATTACTATCAATATAATATTAATATAAGAATAGTTCAAATTTAGGAACACTTACATGGCTATAGCCATAACTATAACCTTCCACAATAACATTACTATCGAACATCAAGTATTGTTGAATCGATAGCACAAATAACTTTTTGAGATTCAATTGTTTATACTCGAAATTAAGTTGTGTTTTTATAATAATTAATATTGACATAAAAAACTAAATGTAATTGTTATTAATATTTCTCTATTTGTTAATGAAATATTCACAATGGAATGGTTCACATTTTTTAATTTTTTTTTTAGAGGGATATTTGAAAATTGGTAAGATCTGATGCATCTGGTTGAGAAGTGCAATGCGAAATCGCTGAATCAAATAAATAACTTGTAAGTTTCAAGTTTTCAGGCTCTTGCCAAAGATTCATTTTGGGCAATAAGCTGAATGTTCTGCGTAAATTACTCTATGTAAAGTGAATTGTGAATTGCACTTTTATTCATATAATATTGTACTTAGATAAATGGTTTGAGCCATAATATTAATTAAAAAAATTATGATAAGTTATTATATAAGTTCACTTAGTTAATGAAGAAAGCCAGAGTAATAATATTGAAGGCTTAGAGGCAAAGCAGAAACTTACAGATCGGGTGTAGCCTCAAATTCAAAGGCCGAAAAACCCTGAAACGATCAAAACTGAACATAAGGATCCAAAAAAATTAAGAGATCGAAGGACAAAGGGCGAGCGGAAACTTACGTGTGAGTCTTGATGTAGTCTCGTCTAATTCATTAAACTGAAAAAAGCAAAAACATAAGGGAAGAGTCCAACAAATAGGGAGATCGAAGGTTTAAAAATAGAGCACTCGGATTCTCGGTTCCAGACGTAGGTCCAGTTCCACAACCGGAACCATTTCGGTTATTGGTTCTTTAAAAAAGAGTTACCCAGAGCCGAACGTTTTCGGTATACATATATAGAAATATAGAAAATAAGGTGGTCCATGTGGCTTCGATTCGTTTTCCTGAACTTCATACTGCAATGTCGTTAGACAGGCTTCAACCAGATACCATGATGGTCTACCATAAGTGGAGGTATAATATAAAAAAGTTGTCGGTAAATCATCGACAGTGTACTTCCCCAGAACAAATTAATCCATTAACCTTTCGCCCCCTCCCTCCAAAAACCAGACTACCTTTTGCGCAAATATTAATAGTTGACTCACATAATAACTCCTCATACTAAAATTTTTGTCGATAAATTATTACATCTGCAGTTATTATGGTTTTTGTGTTGAGCCCCCTCTGATCCCCCAGATTCTGCTGAAAATTAATAACTGTCGTCCTTATGGAATGTTGAATGCACATATGAAATAACGTGTCGATAAATTCATAACAATGGCAGTTATTAGAACTTTTATGTTAAGCCTTCATCGTAATTCCTCCCTTCCCTTCGGTCGATTTGGCTGAAAAATTGGCATATAGAATCACAGTCTTTGTATGGTTATATTTATTAGAAAAAACTAAATAATGTCCATGGAACTAAACTTAGGTAAAAAAAAGTAGCTTAATTATTTTTAGCACAACATTCAATTTGTTTTGACGCAGCCATCTCATAAACAAAGCGGGGAGTGCGGAGACAGAGCCACTAGCGGCGTAAAATGCAACTATTTCACGATATGTCCAGCCATATCATGATGTGGCGAAGCGTTTAGTTTGGAATATCGAATATCTAGCGGTCTTATCATGATCTGCCCAATTCTACGATTAGACGACAACAGTTAAATATTATAACTCATGTCCGGGCTTTAACTACGAGGTCATATCGCCTACTGTGGACATGAGCCCGACTCTACTGTGGGAGTTTTACATTTTGCCTACCCTGAATTTTTATTCACCTAGGCCAGGGGTCTTTAACGAGTACCTGACATCGTACAAGCTCGAGACCATCGCTCAACGTCCCATCCGAAGGACGGCGTACCTAAATTTTTTGTACCTCCCAGATAAAATAAACTATGGGCTTCGGTCGGGTTTCGAAATCACGATCTTGATCTCAGAAGGCAAGCACGCATACCACTGAGCTACGCCCTCTAGACAATATATATAATGTCAAGTGTTGAAGACTGGAACTAGGGAGGGGTTTGGAAGTACGCTTCCGGAACGCATGGGGTTCCAGCTGACATAAGGTGCGCGGTACCTTCCACATCTGCCTCTAGGTGAGTTATGAACTGTGGCTACCTGGGCGTGCCCTGCTGACTTGTTGATCTGCTAATCAAGGAGTGTCATATGGCCCCCTAATTGTTTGTTGGGAGTCAGATGGTGTTGACGGTATATCATCAACAGAAATATTAACCCTCCCTATTCTCTCTTCTTCCAATAACAAGCCTGATTAGTTCCGTCCAATGATCCTTCCAGGATATGGTTGTGAGCTGCTGTTGCACAAGTCAGCAACACAATACCAAGTTGAGAGGTGTTGCTATACTTCACAACAATGCCCCACTTTGGAGTACGCTAATATGTATGTTATTCATGACTAACAATGAATAATAACAATAAAAACATATTGTCAGAGTCTTCCAACTTCTGAGTCTGATCAACATTACAGTGAAATTAAATGAAAACCAATTTTATTCTGGGATCGAGGTCTCTAACAGCAAATACATAAAATTCTATAAGAAAAGATACAATAAAATAAAATAACAGTAGCCCTAATATAATATAATAATATAGGTTAGGTTAGGTTTTATGACTCATGCCCAGGCTTTAACTACGAGGTCATATCGCCTACTGCCAGAGCGCTCTTTCGGCACTCTGGTGGACATGAACCCGATATTATAATATATTATTATATTATATATGAATTAAGAGTATCCTTACACAACCCAGAAAATAATAATAATTATTATTATTTTTCACAAAGAGAAAAAGGCTAGTAAATGTTTCAATTTACATAGCAGTGAAACCTGTTCTAACGGACACCTCTAGATAGAGAACAACTCTATTAAGGGACAAAATTTCTAAGGTTTCGGCAGCAGACCACTCAAATCAATGCTAGTTTACCTCTCGATAACGGGCCATCTCATAATAGACAGCCTTAAATGGTCCCGTGCGAAAAATCTACCTCCCGAAAGCGGACAGCAGGCTCTTGGTTTCTTGGAATCCAGTGAGGCACGGCTGGGGAGGAGTTCAGGGAAAAATTAAAAAATAACGCGTTTTATAAATTTTCCAATAATTATGAAAATTTCTTGTTTAGTTTTCGTTCGCATTTTGCAAGATTTTATTCAGTTTGCTTCCGACCATGTCTCAAAACAACTCGGCTAATGCTCAAAAATAAAATATAAGTAATTAAAGTTTATAATCGAGAAAAGCCCAGGGTCAGGGCTTTGCGGCAAAGTTTAAGGTGGAAAAGATGCAGATCGCGATCATTTTAAAAGAAAACAATGACCTTTTACTAAAATGGCAGGAACATGAAAATGAAGAAACGAAAACGACTTTCACAAAAAAACACGGTAAGGGTTTTGAAATTGATCGCCATTTCGAATGGTTTTCCAAGTAAGAGCCAAAAATCTCCGTTTCTGGCTCTATGATACAGGAAAAGACATCCGATGTAGGCGAAATTTTGGAAATTTTAAATTTCAAAGCGTCAAATGGTTGGCTTGAAACATTCTGAAAACATCATAATATCTCGATAAAGAACAAAGACGGTAGACCCGACGATGTCCGCTATGTAGAGGTTTTACTGTATAAGAAAGTTCAGTATTCATGTTACATCATATATTTTTTATCAACTCTTATAAAACCATAAAAAAGATAATGAAACGATTAAAAAATAATAATTGGAAATATAGAGAGCGAAGTGACCGAAGTTTGGACAAGGTCATAGGGGGGTGAGGGGTGTTTTGTAATTGAAATGGGGGCCAGGTGGGGCATATCTGATCCAGGCCTCACCTTTCCTGACCCACCGCCACTGATCCCATCTCTGTAGTGCCACTGCAGTATTGTAGCTCAACATTGTCCACGTTATGAGAAGTAGACATCTTTAGATCCGCTGCCCCAAGTGTCACCCTTTCTACACTTATGAGGGGGCTCCTATTATAAAATGAGTCTGTCTGGATATAAATACAATATTAAATTCTAAATATAATTCCCTCTACCGATTGGTCAGTGCTGTTCTCAAGAAAATTATCTCTCAATAGCCATATCGAAAAACTCCGACTGCTAGCTCAAAATCTTCTCCACAATAGCAAAATGTTCGCCATCGAGAACCAAAAATCTAAAATTTGGACTCGTCAGTCTATAAGACTTTTTCTCAGTCAGATCGACTCCAATTTTGCTGTTCCATTTACCAGCCATAAATTACAAAAAAGAGACTAACATGGGCAAGAGAAAAGCAAAATTGGAGTCGAGCTGACTGGGAAGTCTTATAGTACGAGTCCAAATTTTAGATTTTTGGTTCTCGAAGACGAACTTTTGTTCGAAGAACATAAGGTGAGCGACACAAAAGTTATTGTATCATGCTTACAATTAAGTTTGGTGGTGGCTCTGTAATCGTTTGGGGGTGTTTTGGTGGGAACAGAGTTGGTGACTTAGTCAAAATTGAAGGGATCATGAAAAAAAAAAACAATATAAAAAATCCTGGAAGAGAATGCAATTCTTTCCGATGAAAGAATAATCGGAGAAATATTCGTGTTCATGCAGGACAATGATCCAAAACATTCTTCTAAGCTATACAAGAGCTTTCTTGAGCATCCGGTTCAACAGTCTCCCGACCTTAACCCAATCGAGCTTTTATGGGATGAGTTGGATAGAAATAAGAGAAGGTTAGCTCCAACTAACAAACAGGATCTCTGGAGAATTTTACAGGATGAATGGAAGGAAATGTCTGCAGAAAAATTGGAGAAACTTATTAAAAGAATGCCTAGGTTAGGTTAGGTTTTATGACTCATGCCCGGGCTTTAACTACGAGGTCATATCGCCTACTACCCGAGCTCTCTTTCATCACTGGTGGACATGATACATATTCACCTTCGGCAGGGGTCTTTAACGAGTACCAGAAATCGTACAGGCTCGGGACCATCGCTTAACGTCCCATCCGAAGGACGGCGTGCTTAAGTTTATTTTACCTCCCAGATAAAATAAACTAAGGGCCTTGGTTGGGTTTCGAACCCACGTTCTTGAGCTCAGAAGCCAAGCACGCATACCACTAAGCTACCGGCTTAACCAAAAAGGTTAATGTTAATACTGGCCCTGCAGAAGATACACTCAGTGATGAATGTTTGGCAGAAATTACTTGAGTTTATTTCGATCTGATCTCTCACCGTTTCGCACGGTGTTCTGATATTTTTTTTTTTAAACAGTAAAGTGGAAATTATGGTGAACATTTTGAAAGTCTAGTTAGCAATATGAAGTGACAGTGTTGGAATGATAAAGTAATGAGGAATTGTTTTTGTAATAAGGAATTGTATAATTTATAATGTTTTTCTGTTGAATTTTTAAAATGGCCACTATATTATATATTTTAAAAATAAAGTAGTTTTGTTTATACAATTTTGTTAAATGTTTTAATTTTTTTTTTTACTTCTCTTAATCTCTCTCAACTAATTTAAGATTTCAAAACTTGTGAGTTCTACGGATCAACGCCTTTGATAAGTACCAATTCAGGACAGACATTTTTTTATTAAATAATTTTATTGTAAATCAGCATCCATATATATATATATATATTTTTGATTAATTGGTACAGAGTAGAATAGCGTCGTTTCTGTCCAGAGTTATTTATAATAAATTTTTTTTGAGCTTAACTCAGATAATGTTTATTAATTTTTTTTTATAGGTATAGTTATTTATTATTAGAGTCATTATTAACATTTTATAGGTTAGGTTAGGTTTTATGACTCATGCCCGGGCTTTAACTACGAGGTCATATCGCCTACTACCAGAGCGCTCTTTCGTCACTCTGGTGGACATGAGCCCGACTCTACTGTGGGAGTCCTAAATGTTGCCTATCCTAAATTTTTATTCATCTAGGGTAGGGGTCTTTATCGAGTACCTGACATCGTACAGGCTCGGGACCATCGCTTAACGTCCCATCCGAAGGACGGCGTGCTTAAGTTTATTTTACCTCCCAAATAAAATAAACTAAAAGGCCTCGGTCGGGTTTCGAACCCATGATCTTGAGCTCAGAAGGCAAACACGCCTGGATGGATAAGTAAATACATTTTAATTTTAATTAACTTTAATTTTTATTAACTATCATATTTATTTTTAATTACAAAACTGATCTTTCTCTTGTTATTACACCGTTGGTCAATCCTTCTACACATTATCTCCATCTAATAGCCGATATTCCTTCAGTGAAGAAGGGGATTATAATCAAATTAAAGCGAAGTACCTTTTCAAAGTCACCGAAGCTTTGCTAATTAGATAAAGGTTGTTCTTCCCCCCAGGTATCTTGTCTACTTGACTGAGAACTGACGTGGCGATGTTGTTGTAACGGCCAGCCCACGTGTTGTCTCTGCCCATCTGTTGTCATCAGATGGTCGGCCCAGTCTAATGACCACTATATAGCATCTCTACGGCAAACCTCCCCTTAAAAAAGGATCAATATTCCAACTAACTCATCAGTTATATATGCAATATAATTAAAAGTGCATCGAGATGCAGTTGGTGAATCACCAGTTATGTACTTCCCCAGAACGAATTAATCAATTACTTTTTCACTTTCCCTTCAAAGCCAATCGACCGTTTGAACTAAAACTCAATATTGGACTTAGTGGCTTCTGTAAAGTTCTAAATATTTTTAGAAGGTTGGATTCTATTCTTGGCGGTACTACCAGAGCGCTCTGGTGTGCATGAGTTCCACTTCACAGTGGGAGTCCTAAACTTTCTCTGTCCATGTTTAATAGGGTGGCCCTTATTTTGAAAAAGTTTAAATTTCTCAGACCTCCACCAGGAATTTTGTTTGGAATGTTGAAAAAATGACCCCTGAATTTTTTCAAATTTTTTTGGCCATATTAACCAGTGCCTGTAAGGTGTTAAAGTTTAACATTGAGTTTAAATGGGGATTTTGCGATTCGAGAGACTTTAGAGCGTAACTTTTGATGCCTCGAATGGATTGTTCTGAAATTTCGCATTCTTACGTTTTGGGGATTATTCAAATTTGATGTCAAAAATCAAGTTTTGACAGTTACACTTGTCAAAAAACTCATTTATTTTAACTAATAAAATTTTTTTTCAAAAATTCCATCTGTGGTCTGATTTTATAGGTTTAGAGATAGCTGAATTCAAATTCCAGTTATTATTGACTGTTTTTTGACATCAAGTTTGAAATCAGCGACATCTAAAACCTATAAAATCACATCACGGATGCATTTTTTGAGAAAATTGTTTATTAGTTAAAATTAATGACAGCTTTTTGACAAGTGTAACTGTCAAAACTTGATTTTTGACATCAAATTTGAATTCAGCGACCCCCAAAACGTATGAATACGAAATTTCAGAACAATCCATTCGAAGCATCAAAAGTTACGCTCTAAAGTCTCTCGAATAGCAAAATCCCCATTTAAACTCAAAGTAAAACTTAACACCTTACAGGCACGGGTAAATATGGTCAAAAAAATTTGAAAAAATTCAGGGGTAATTTTTTCAACATTCTAAACAAAATTCCGGGTGGAGGTCTAAAAATTTAAACTTTTTCAAAATGAGGGCCATCCTAATGTTTAGTTACTGTTGCTTAGCGTCCAATCCAAAGGGCGGTTGTGCTCTAGGTTTCTTCATATCCCATACAAAACAATCAAAGGGTCTCAGTCGAGTTTCAAACCCGCGAGCTCAGTAGACAATCACGCTACTTCAGAGCCACCAGCACCCTCTTCAAGGATGTTAAAGATGCATCTGGAAGGTGCACCATAGGCCGGCTGTCTAAGTTGAATCTTAAAGATGTTTCCAAAATTGACTAATGAAGTGTAACAAATGTGTGAGACAACAATGGTGGGAGAGAGGGGGTGGAAACAAGGGACTCGTACAGGTGATCGGAAGTAGCGGCACGTGTCCTCCACGTGTACGTGCGTCTGTCTGTCTGTGGAGTGTGGCCTCTGTAATTAGGATGATTACCTTTATCTTACAAAGAATTCAGTAGAACTCATGAATTCTGTACTTTCATCTCATCCCCACCACCATGGACTATTTTCCATAGATTTATAAATAAATATACAGTGACTCTATAAGTCGAACATCAAGGGAGACACCGAAAAATTCGAGTTATAGAGTTTTCGACTTATGGAGGACTTCGACTTAGGCGGATTTTGATTCGACTTGTAGAGGTTAAGATTCATTCTAACTAATTTTGAGTTAGAGAGGTGAAATAAATAAAAATTCAAGTTACAGAGGTAACAAACATATTTATATTTATTATAAATCAACATTATTTCAAAACATCCTTAAAATAAAAAATACGTAGTATGTAGATATTAAAAAAAGTCTGTATATATTTTTTGCTTTAGATAATTCGGTTGTTCTCTATCTATAGCATTGTCTAAGGTATAAAGAGCAGAAAATTCTTGTTCTCCCGAGTTTCTGGTTTGAACCAAACTACTTTTGACAATTTTTCAATGGACAACAAATGACTTGCTTCGCTAAAGTTCAAATGAAATCAATAATAATATGCTTTATCATTTCTTAGAATTGGTAATCCTATTTATTGTATACTCCTAAATTGTTTTTTAAGAAACAATGGTGTACATTGTCGGCAAATTCTTAAAGTCGGTAACTTATTTTTCTTCGAGCTATAGAGGTAATAAGTTTCAAATAATCGAGTTGTAAAGGTTGTAAAATAAAACATTGCTATGTTCGAGATACAGAGGTCCAATTTATTTTTTCGAGTTATAGACGGAAAATATGAACCATAATGGCTTGTAGGGACTCACTCGATTTCGACTAATAGAGGGTTGAGATTTCGAGTAATGGAGGTTTTGGGGCTTGAAGGGAAAGGAACAAAACTTTTTTTTCGAGTTTTGAAGGTTTTCGACTTAAAGAGGTTCTACTGTATTACTTCCCACCTATAGGAAGTACAGTAGACTCTCCCCCTCTATCTGGCGTTGCCGGGACCGACGGGACGCCGGATAACAGAAATCATCAATTAATGAGAAAAAATATATCAATTAAAGCATAAAAAAAAAAGTGTTTTTATGTGAGCAAAGGAATAAAATACGTATGTATTTTGTTGATAACATTTATTAAATTGACAAATATGTACATACTGAACATTGATTTATTATATGTACGTACATATGTACATATATTTATCCAAGCATTAAAACATTTTGAAATCACTTGCAACAAAATTAGGATCCCCATTGATGTTTTGATTCAATGAAATGGCTCTTTCTTTTAAAGTGACATCACTTATAGGGCAGTCTAGGTTGCGTCGCTGCTCGAACCACATCCATACTGCCTCGTCAAGTTCCTCGAATTTTGGTTTCTTTAAAGTTGATCTGCCATTGAGGTGTTATTTTTCCAAAGGTACACTAGAACCAAATTTCCTAAATTTTTCTTTACTTTTCCTCCAATCTTTAACTGTACTCTCACTAACCCCTAATTCCTTGGCTATTTTAGCAGCTGTTTCTCCCTTTTCCATCCTTTCAATTGCCGTCAATTTTTGTTGGATGGAAAGAACAATTTTTTTTTCTTTTTGAAGTGGAAGCCATTGTTTTATTACTTTATAACTTGATGATTTAAAAAAAAAAAAATACTGTTCACTATCCTGCACCGGCCTTACAAAACGTCCGTAAACATCATAAACAAAAACGTCCAACGATTCTTTTCACTATGAGAATTAAATGAAAACCGAGAAAAAGAGAACGGTGTAAAAGAAAAATAAATAGGAGGAGAAGGTTTCTGTGGGAAAAAATTAAACTTTGACTTTACTAGTTAAGTGTTCATTTCCCGATAAGACGATATTGTTGTGCCACGGACGGGACGGTACCTTTGTTTTTCTATTCTAGGAAACATTTTTTATAAATGTTTGATTTTCAACTATGTATTTATTATAATTTATTTATGGGATATTAGTGTAGTAATAAAATATTACATAAAAGATTCGTGAGTTATGGAATTATTATGTGCTCGTGAATACACATGGCTCATATAATTGATAATCTAATAATTGAATGTTAATTTTAGTTTAACAAAAATATTATTTTGAGAGCGCCGGATAAGGGAGCGCGCCGGTTAACAGTACGCCGGATAAGGGAGAGTCTACTGTATAGGGGAAGTTTTATAATCAGTCAGAAATTCCTTAGCACGAATTAATCAATTAAGTTTTTGCTCTCCCTCCAAAACCACTCCAGAGCTTGGGCTAACAATCAATAGTTGAAATAATTTATGGTTTCCAGATTTACTTTGTGAAGCTCCATTCTAGGAATAGATAATTAAAATACACAATTTCTTTGTCAAACTTCACTATATATTCTCAAATACTCAACTAGTTTCGCCGTGTTAAGGCATTATCAAGAGTCACTTACAAACTGACAGAATTGGTTGACAGGGTAGAAGGTACAGTGTAGGGTAGAAGGTACTGAACCTTCTACCCTGTCAACCAATTCTGTCAGTTTGTAAGTGACTCTTGATAATGCCTTAACGCGGCGAAATTAGTTGAGTATTTGAGAATATATAGTGAAGTTTGACAAAGAAATAGTGTAATCAATAGTTGATTTACATAGTGACTTCTCAAAAAAGGGGTGGAACCATGGAAAACGTCCATCAGGAATAACCGACGAGAAGAGGTGGCAGTGATGAGGCTACGAGTGGGTCACAGTCGGCTGAACCACGGCCACCTGATAAGAAGAGAGGAAGCCAGGAAGTGTGAAGTGTGTGAGAAGGATCTGTCGGTGCGGCACATCCTGGAGGAGTGTCCACTCTATCAGGAGGAGCTGGCCAGGAGAGGCATCACCAGAGCACTACCAGCAGCCCTGGGCAACCAGGAAGGGTGAAGTGTGTGAGGAGGATCTGTCGGTGCGGCACATCCTGGAGGAGTGTCCACTCTATCAGGAGGAGCTGGCCAGGAGAGGCATCATCAGAGCACTACCAGCAGCCCTGGGCAACCAGGAAGGGTGAAGTGTGTGAGGAGGATCTGTCGGTGAGGCACATCCTGGAGGAGTGTCCACTCTATCAGGAGGAGCTGGCCAGGAGAGGCATCACCAGAGCACTACCAGCAGCCCTGGGCAACCAGGAAGGGTGAAGTGTGTGAGGAGGATCTGTCGGTGCGGCACATCCTGGAGGAGTGTCCACTCTATCAAGAGGAGCTGGCCAGGAGAGGCATCACCAGAGCACTACCAGCAGCCCTCGGCAACCAGGAAGGGTGAAGTGTGTGAGGAGGATCTGTCGGTGCGGCACATCCTGGAGGAGTGTCCACTCTATCAGGAGGAGCTGGCCAGGAGAGGCATCACCAAAGCACTACCAGCAGCCCTGGACAACCACCGAGAGGCACTCCAGAGGACTATAGACTTGTTTAGTGATACAAAACTAATGGACGAGCTATAAATACAATCAAAAATGTAAAAGTAAACAATAATACAATTTTTAAAAAAATATGTGTACTTATACGTATATAGCTGTATGCAGGGGCGTAGCCAGGATATTGAGCAGGTGGGGGGGGGGGGGGGGGGGGCAAAGTTAGGCTGCGAGGGTGGGGGTATAGACTCCCGGGGGATAAGATACAAATTAACTTTTAAAACAAAACGACTTATATACAACGCAAAGATGGAAAAAAAAAACACTCTTCAGATGCCAACGTTTCGATATATTTTATATCATCATCAGGGCATAAAAACATTAACTTTAAAAAAAAAAAAAACATTTGTTGATAAACATTACTGAACGTTAAAAATACACTATAACAAGTTAAACATTGAAACTGACTTGTTTATCAACAAAAAAATTTTTTTTTTTTTGTTTATTTTTGATTCTAATCTTGATTTCCCCCCCATGTTTGTATGCCCTGATGATGATATAAAATATATCGAAACGTTGGCATCTGAATGGTGTTTTTTTTTCCATCTTTGCGTTGTATATAAGTCGTTTTGTTTTAAAAGTTAATGTTTGTATGCCCTGATGATGATATAAAATATATCGAAACGTTGGCATCTGAATAGTGTTTTTTTTTTTTCCATCTTTGACTGACCCTCAATATTCCTACAATTAGAATCTACAGTCGCTAATCAACATCTACAACGCAATACTCAAACCTATGTGGACTCTGGGGTTCTGCTAAGGCTTCCAATCTCCAGCGCATTCAATCCCTTCAATCCAAAATCCTTCGTACAATAGCCAATGCTCCTTACTACGTCTCCAACAAAACCCTTCACACTAACATTAACGTACCTTTCGTCACTGAAGTCGCTAAATATAAAAAATTGTTTCCCAAAATAATCCTCTAGTCCGTGCCCTCCATTCTGCCATATTTCCCCAACGACGGCTTAAGCGTCAATGGCCTAGAGACCTCCGGAGCGACCCAGTGACAGTGTTTAGCTACAAATGAGAGAAAAACAGTGACTAGGGAGTGTCACCACTGGGTGATTTCTCCCCTCATGACATTTTGACATTGCCATTATCTCTTTATTAGCACATTTCCTTGTTGTATTTATTTGTATACAGTTGTAAATAGCTATTTGTAAATAAATAAAATAAAAAATAAATATATATATATATATATTCGAAATTCCTATGAATACTCAACGTCGAATTTCTAACTGATTGCATAACTTCCCCTATACCTGGCACAGCTGAGGAAGTAAAATGTGGACAATTCTTGTCCATGGAGTCTCATGTTACAGTTAATAAGGGATGGACACGGTGGCTGCCTCCAGGCACGCGACCTCCTTATGTCCCGCCTAATTTCCCTTCCACGCATCGTAGCATCCCCTGTTTCAACGAGTCTACCCCATAATGGGGGTAGTTTCACATCTTAAACACGTCACCACTTTTCATTCCTCTCTATAGCAAATATTTATATTTAATTAATACTTAGAACACATCATCCCCTCCTGACTACGAATTAAAATTATGCATTTGTCAGCCAGGCTAAAAAATGTCGTCAGTGAATGCACTTCTCTAGCAAGAATTATACCAACTAAGTTTTCACATTCTCTGTAAAAACATACCGCTTTGGCTGAAAATCTGTAGGTAATTTACTCAGAGACTTCTGAAAACTCACATAATGTTTCGTGTCAATACATTCATGATGTTTATATGATTTGCATTCTATTAGCTATCTGTTTGGGATTGGGATGAATGTAATTCGCGATATCGAGGTAAAGCAGATGGAAGTAGGTTAGGTTAGGTTTTATGACTCATGCCCGGGCTTTAACAACAAGGTCAAATCGCCTACTACCAAAGCGCTCTTTCGTCACTCTGGTGGACATGAGCCCGACTCTACTGTGGGAGTCCTAAATTTTGCCTACCCTAAATTTTTATTTACCTAGGGTAGGGGTCTTTAACGAGTACCTGACATCGTACAGGCTCGGGACCATCGCTTAACGTGCCATCCGAAGGACGGCGTGCTTAAGTTTATTTTACCTCCCAGATAAAATAAACTAAGATGGAAGTATAATTGACATACTATATCGTTTATATTGAGAAATCAATTTTTTTTTATGTACTATATGTTTCTCTCAGGAGAACTTGGAAGACTTCTTCGGATACATCAACTGGATTTACAAAGAGTAAGTGGTTTCTATGCCACAATTTTGTAGTGATACCTAATACATTCTTTGTCACTTTGTAAGGTAATATATAATATGTACATAGGCAGTGTTAATAAAATATGTTTAGGCGGAGCTCAATGTTTTTTCAATTTATACCTATTTTCAAATGAGCGCAGTTCAATTCAAGGATGATGTGGAGGTATACGATTTTGTATATGTGGGTACTGATAACTGTCGACAATAACGTAATAATTGATTATTTATACATTATAGAATATGATGAAACTGCAGAATTTTTTTGATGGTAAACTGGAGGTAATAACTTCATTGCAGTTATAAACGTATAAACAAATTAATGATTAAATAATAATAATAGTTAAAATTCTGGGGGTATTGAGGGTCAGTCAATGAAGAAAACACTATTCAAATGCCAAAGTTTCTATATATTTCATATCATCATCAGGGCCTAACAAACATGGGGGTATCAAGATTAGAAAAATATAATGGGTGCTCGATTAAAATTATATATAGGTACATAAATATACATTCACTCATACAACTCCACATAAATACATATATACATCCTAATACATTCACATACATATACACATTGATGAACAACAAGGAAACTTACTATGAATATAGATGGTTGAGGAGAAGGCATGAAGACTGTGAGGTCTTACGTTCAACTAAGGGTACAGAAGGGTCGAGGGTAACAGATAATAAATCCGGGGAAAACCCCAGTTAACGGGACTTAAATTTGAAGAGAACTACTTACTGGCTAACAGATATTTTACTTAGTTGAACGTAAGACCTCACAGTCTTCATGCCTTCTCCTCAACCATCTATATTCATAGTAAGTTTCCTTGTTGTTCATCAATGTGTATATGTATGTGAATGTATTAGGATGTATATATGTATTTATGTGGAGTTGTATGAGTGAATGTATATTTATGTACCTATATATAATTTTAATCGATCACCCATTATATTTTTCTAATCTTGATACCCCCATGTTTGTTAGGCCCTGATGATGATATGAAATATATCGAAACGTTGGCATTTGAATAGTGTTTTCTTCATTGACTGACCCTCAATACCCCCAGAATTTTGAATTCTACAGTCGCTAGCAAACATCTATAATAATAATAGTATTAATCACTTATTAATTAAATAAAACATAAATAGATATCGGATAAGATTATATATTTTTTTTAAATATACCTAAAAAAGTAAAAATAAAAATATAACTGTGAATAAATAAAATATCTGTGTTTCCACTTAGGTTAGTTTTTTCCAGCATTTCTTCCAGAGGTTTCATGAACTTGGCTTGACAGTGAGTCGGGACACTTCCGACCCTTTTTCAATATATTTTACATCCAGCAAAGGCGTTATCGGCAAATCAATCGAAGCGCCTCTACCGGCACCTGCTTGAAGGTCATAAAAGAAAGAAACATTATTTAAAAAAAAAAGGCTTGATATTCCAATTATTTTCATATCTTTTTATATTCATAATATATTTTTTTAAATTAAATAAACATTCAATGAAATAGAATTACAATTAATACGGTAAACTATAGACGTTTTTAAAATTAACGTAAGCAAGTACCCGTTAGTAGATCTGCAACTGCCAACCTGTGTGTCTTATCACTGATGGAAATTTATTATTTGACCAAGTAAATCCTTTTTCACATGTTTTGTCAGACCAATCCAGCGATGGTATGTCCTCGTCACACATTGTATAAAACACCAACAAACCACATAATAATGAATGTAGACTTGTATATTCACTATTAAGTTACTTATAAATCATGCAAGATCTTAGCAAACTTCAATAACCACAATATTTTTTTTTTTTATAATACCGGCAGGAGTTTATCACAAAAAACGAGGCTTATTGCTCAGACGAGGATCAGCTGAGAACTCTTGTATAAAGTATAATAATTAGTGTAGCAAATATTTATAGATCATTCTGTTCCTATATTTCTCGAGCTATTGAGTTTCTATTTCTTATATGTATTATTTCCTATTTCATTCCTAAAATGGAAGGGTACTTTTTTGTATTTTTTAGCTCGTAACATGTCAAACTTCCGCGGCCAAACGTTTCCCAGATATATTAAGTTGCATTTTTGTCGCGAAAGCTAGCTCCTCGAGGATTGTATTATCAACTAAGGTTTTACATTTATGATGTTTTCCCCTGTCACTACATTCAGTGAATGGTTTACTAGGACGGCCAACCTTACCACGGGAACTGACTTCCATTTGAAAAGGAATATCGAAGTCCTTCTGTAGCCAAACTTGGTTTTGACCATTCAAATTAGATAAATTACTTGCAGAGCGCTTCCAACGCAATTCCGCACTTATTATGAAATTATTCAATTTGCTTGGAGAGCTTCCTCATAGATTTTGTTGGATAATCGTTTTTGAAGTGCAATCGCCCCGAACCGCTAAGTTTCGTTTAAGACTCTTGAATTTCAACAATAGTGAAAACATGTAAGAGTTCTTCACTACATTAGAACTTCTTGTAAAAGGGGGGAAA
This sequence comes from Aradus depressus, assembly GCA_963662175.1. Classification (NCBI taxonomy): domain Eukaryota; kingdom Metazoa; phylum Arthropoda; class Insecta; order Hemiptera; family Aradidae; genus Aradus; species Aradus depressus. Next base: position 19,685,414 of record OY759225.1, on the reverse strand, counting down.
AAAAATACTGTGGCTCATCAGGGAGAGCTAAGGTTCTGCTTCTTTTACAATTAGAATACTAAATTACCAAGTGAAAAATGCTAAGTAGAAGGCTTGCAATCGCCTGCAATTTTTTTGGGCGGCTTTCAGAATGTAAAATTTTCAATAAACAACTTTATGCATTGAATTTAATTAATTTATGCACTATAGTTTATTCACTTACCTTCTCCTGAATCAGACATATTAGCTAAGGTTTGAAAAATAAATGAACTGCACTGTACCAGAATGTAACTGATGTGAAAAGATAATGCCGTGTCGTTCCTGTGTTTACATGCCGGCTTTGCTCACTTATTGTAAACAACTGAGGCCCACCTCTTGGGTTCGATGTCTACAACTAGTCTACTTCCAATACCAATTGTTCCCATTTTTCTAGTGAGAGTTTCATAATTTGAATTTTTTCATACTAAGTTGGTGAATTGCCCCACTGTGCAACGGTTATCATCACCAGAATGCACAAGAAGGCCAGCAATTTTTTATTTTAAAATAAAATATAAAAAAACCCACACACACAACATATGCATTTACACACAGACACACACACGAATACAAAACAAACAATAAAAGTATTTAAAAGAATAATAATACAGGTTAGGTTAGGTTTTATGACTCATGCCCGGGCTTTAACTACGAGGTCATATCGCCTACTACCAGAGCGCTCTTTCGTCACTCTGGTGGACATGAGCCCGACTCTACTGTGGGAGTCCTAAATTTTGCCTACCCTAAATTTTTATTCATCTAGGGTAGGGGTCTTTAATGAGTACCTGACATCGTACAGGCTCGGGACCATCGCTTAACGTCCCATCCGAAGGACGGCGTGCTTAAGTTTATTTTACCTCCCAGATAAAATAAAGTAAGGGCCTCGGTCGGGCTGCGAACCCACGACCTTGAGCTCAGAAGTCAAGCACGCTTACCACTGAGCTACCGGCGCCCTATAATAATACATAATATGTATATGTATATATGTTTCATATATTATATGAAACAGTGAGATGAGAAATGAAGAAAAATAATATACATATCTGAGTTGGGCATCTATTTATACATATCTCTATTTTACCATCAAAAAATTTTTTTTAAATACTTACATATAATTGTTTTTTTTTTGTTCTAGTGCAATGCCTGTTTTTACAACCATTTAAAATTTCAAAGTATATTTTTACGTTCTCTCTCTCTCTACAACAACCAGATTGCATTTCTCTGTAAAGTTTTGTTGGATATTTTTATAATCAATTATACAAATTCTTAACACTTCGGTAGTCGCGCCTGATATCTGAGATCGCTGAGAGTTTCAACACGTTACTACTAGAGGGTGTTTAGGTAGAGAGCCGCGCTGCTCCATCTATCTTTCTATGAGCAGTCCGTCCACCTGTTTGTTCAGTGCCATATTTCCTATGGTAACAATTTTTGTGTGGTGTTGTAAACGATCTAGGAGATATAGCGAGACCACTCTAGTAATTATTTTTGTTTATTAAAATTTCATGTTTTCATTAAGTAAATAAGCAACTAAGATAGTTTATAACAAAAATGTTGTGAGGAAATTCATTTCATGATATTCATCCATTGTGATTTGTGATATTCAGACATCTTAGATAAAAATTGCTCCTCAAAGTACCCGTCCGAAGGCGATTTTTAACATAAATATTTTTATTCTGAATGTTCCTCGTATATATTTTTTTTTCTGCTTCTTATTTTTTTTAAATAATATGACTTTCAAATAAACGTTTTTTTTTTTCATGTTTACTATTATTTTTCTTAATTCCATTCCAATCTACAACTATTAAAACTTATGAAACTGGAAAAATTGTAAGGCGATCTGACAAATTCAGTGCGACTACTTTTGCGACAGGAGGGGGCGCAACTACCGGAGTGTTAATGATAGTAATGAAATAGACTGTATTGTTAGGAACAGTTAGGTTCAGTTAGTAAGTTAACATGTATATTGTTGTGAATAATTGCTTTCAGTGTTTGATTCAGTTTTCTAGTGTTTGTGAATTTAACTTTTAAAGTGTAAGTAATGTTGTTTTTTTTGGACTAGGGTGATTTTTTTTTTTTTTTGTTTATATGAAGATATTGGTGTGTTTCCTTATCATATTCTGAGTTTTCAAGTTGTCTTTTGGACTAGCCGGGTCATTAAGCGTGTACTATTTGAAAATGTCATGTAAATTCACTCAAGTGTGGAATATTTACTGAGACAGTTATGGGGTTTGAGTTGGGACTCTCTCTGATTCACCACTTCCCTCCGGCCGATTTCACTGAAAACTCTTTTAGGTTTTTTTTGAATTTACATATGAAAGTTCATGTCGTTACAATCATTATATTGGCAGTTATTGGGGTTCTTATGTTAACTCTCCCCCTTCCCTTCAGCGGATTTAGCTTAAAATCAATAGTTGTCCTCTTATGTTTCTGCATACGCATATAATAACTAATCGACACACAATTTACCATGAGGATTCAGTAGCCACTATATCAAATATTGAGTTTTAGCATATAGGATCGATAGGCTTCGGAAGGAGAGCAAAAAAACAATTGTTTTTTTTTTTAAATTTAATAATTTAATAGAGGTCGAAAAATATGTTTTTTTAGAGTACATTTAGTGCTATCAGCTGATCGAGAATGAAATAGTAAAAAATAAATTTCAGCTCAAAAAATGTTGTAACGAATTGCTGAAAAAAAAAGAAGGAAATGAAGGCTTATTTAATTGTGGATACTTACTGCTACTTATTGTATAATACTGGATAACTAGACTGATGGAAATTGTAATTGTTGATTATTTTGTTATAACATACTAATATTTCGTGGTACCTGATTGTTAATTATTAAGTTTAATTGAACTTATAAAAATATGATTGTGAAATGTAAACTGTTGTTTTATTATCTCGGTTCTGTCCAACTGAAATGGATGGGATCGTGTTTCGCAACTATACGCAAGAAAACGAACGAATAATGCGCGCCTAGTAGACGTGGGTTAACTTATTGTTGTGTGTTTGGATCGTTCGCGCGTTTTTGGACGAATTCAATTTCGCACCTTTTTTCTTCCAGTGAAAGCGAGGACTAACCACGTTTAATAACAATTTCAATGTTATTTCTTATCATATTAGGATTATAAAGGAAATAAATACTTATTTTTTATAAATAATTTATACTGGTTTTCTTTTTTGTGGAAGCCAGAGACAAATTGGATATGTAAGTACGTTAGAAAAAAAAAAAGTACAAGACTGAGGGAGTTCAGTATTGTTTAAGAGAGCGGTGATTGGCTGAGAACAGTCACAAAATGTATCTGTAGTTGGTGGTGGGGATGAAAGGTGAACGTTGATTGGCCAGGTATGGTAGTTAAGCCCCTCCCTTCTTGTCCAGGTGAGATTGACTCCAGCAGCCTACAGTCCAGTGTTGCCTCTGTCTGAGTGTCTTCCTCTACCTATCACTTCAGCCAACATAACTCACAGGTATCTACCATTTTACGTCTATATATATTAGTCTCTCAATAATAATATTAAACAAAAACATAGATTTTTGAAGAATCGTTTATTTTGAATGTCTTTTAAGCTAAATGACACACTAATTAAATTTGGGTTTTTATTAATAAATACAATACAAAAAACAAAAAAAAAAAAACATTTTTCAGTTCAGCGCAAGGGGCGCTTTACACAATTTAAAAAAAATACAGGTTAGGTAAGGTTTTATGACTCATGGTCGGGCTTTAACTACGAGGTCATATCGCCTACTACCAGAGCGCTCTTTCGTCACTCTGGTTGACATGAGCCCGACTCTACTGTGGGAGTCCTAAATTTTTATTCACCTAGGGCAGGAGTCTTTAACGAGTACCTGACATCGTACAGGCTCGGGAAAAAGTATATACAGAGTGGACCAGATAAGCCGGCCACAAGTGAAATAACTCCTAAACGGTTAGAGATAGAGGGCGGGGTTCCCTTTTGACCCTTAAGTTTCATTACATTTTATTAAAGTACTAAAGAAACAAGGAAGAACTGTGCAAACAGATTTTGATACGTCAAGTAGTTCTCGGAAAAAAAAGTTTAAAGTTGCACGTTTTTCTTATTCTGAAGTTATTAAATTCTAACAAACTTTGCACTTTAATTATTATTATTTAGGATGCCAATCTATAGCTCTCGGCGAGTGCTACAACTTTAGCCCTATGCGCTATTTTGATATCTCGAACCGTTTAGGAGTTATTTCACTTGTGGTCCGCTTATCTGGGCCACCCTGTATATATGTACCTATTGTTAAAATACGATGTCTTGTAGAAGGCGGGGCTTCAGACGACGGTGTAGCAGAGGTTCCCCAATGCCAAAGGTAGCGGCTCCAGAAACACTCTGCAGCCCAGCCCTGAACCTTGTCGCTAACTCCAATATGAAGTCTCTAACGTCGGGAACACCCAGCTCCCTGCCTATCTGAGAATTCCTTACCATCCAAGGCGCGTTTACGGCAAGGCGGAGAACTTTGTTTTCGAACCTGACCAGTTACTTAATGTTGGTCTGGTTTGTGCCGAGCCAAACATTCATGTTGGAGTGTAGTGTTGTTGTTGAGAAGTGGGTAGAGTGAGGAGAGTCTAGTGTAGGCATGTGTCAATTTGGAGTTAATGTGTTGGCCCTAGCTCAGTTTGGTGTCTAGGAGCACCCCTAGATACTTCACCGCCTGGTGTGTTGGTGTCCAGGGGATGTTTCTGTGGTTGGTGTTTAGCGGTGTCAGTGTTTCATGGTTTATGCTTCGGAGTGCGAAAACTGGCAGAGGTTTTTCACACTTATTTAATGAATGGAAATGTATAGAGTGAAGTATGACAATTTGATGTCTGTTGGATATAGACTGGGTCAACTATCCTGGATGTTGGGCTTGGGGACTGGACCAGGAGGAACGGGTGGACATGGCCCGCCCCCGACTTCCCAGTACCACAGTCCTGCCACTCACTGGCCACCTCCACCTTCACTAGGAGTCAAGTAAGTCAAATCCATGTACACTTTCTTTTTACGGAAAATTGTAAGGTTTTGAATTTACATATGAAATTTAGTGTTGATATATTCATTTCATCGGGAGTTCCCAGACGGACAGACATAGAGACAGACAGGAATGTTTTTTAAAAATCTTTTTATAATCTGGGGATCGGAAAACGTATGAAATTCTGTTGAAAAATCAACATCGAATTTTTAAAACATAACTTTCCCTATAGTGGGAATTAGTGGGTTGGAAAAGATGCGGTGTGAAGGGTTTTGTTGGAGATAATAAAGAGCGAGTGAGGGATCGCGGGTAGAATTAGTTACTTATTATGACTCATGCTCGGGCTTTAACTACGATGTCATATCGCCCACTACCAGAGCGCACTTTCGTTACTCTGGAGGACATGAGCACACATTGTGGGAGTCCTAAATTTTGTATATCCTAAATTTTTATTCACTTAGGGCAGAGATCTTTAACGAGTACCTGGCATCATAAAGGCTTGGGACCATCGCTTAACGCCCGATCCGAAGGACGACGTGTTTAAGTTTCTTTTACCTCACAGCTAAAATAGACTAAGTGCCTCGGCCCTGTTTCGAACCCACGATCTTGAGCTCAGTAAGCAAGCACTCATACCACTGAGCTACCGGCGCCCTCATATTATAATATATTAAGAAATTATTATCTTAATTGTAATTAAATTAACATTTATCTATTGTATTTCTTACTATTATTATTTTATACTCATATTCAAGTATTTATTTATTAATTTCTTTATAATATAAATAAATATAAATATTATTTTTTGTAGTTAGTTATTATGACTCATGTCCGGGCTTTAACTACAAGGTCGTACAGCCTACTATCAGAGCGCTATTTTGTCACTCTGGTGGACATGCTTGACTCTACTATGGGGGTCCTAAATTTTGCGTTTTATTCACCTAGGTTTTTATTCACTTAGGGCAGGGGTCTTTAACAAGTAGCTGACATGGTTGACTATAACTTATCACAGGTAGATACATGCATTACATCGGGAATTAACGTGTTTCCAGACGGATAGACACATTCAGAGACGGACATGAACGTTTTTTTTACATTTTTGGAGGTTGAAAAACATGAAATTCTGATAAAAACTTAATATCTACTTTATTAACACATAACTTTCTCTAATCTGCGTGTAGCCAGTGCCGGATTAAGCGAATAGGAGGCCCTAGGTTCTTAAAATTTTTGGGGCCCCCCTTTTTTTACAAATTGCAATAAAATGTTTATTTATGTATTTATATGCATTTAACAATGGGTTTATATTATTTCTAAGGTATAAACATGAAATAAATTTTATTTTTTGTTAAAGTATATATTCTTTTCAGAACTAAAATTACAAAACATGTTATAAACAATATCAATTTATAATATAAACGCTGATATAAGATTTGTCTTTAAAAATCTTTCTTTCTACACTTGAGGTCGCTAAAATCATTGATGTCTTCAAAATCAATTTGACGAAGAACATCTGATTCAATGAACATCAAACTCAGCATGTCTAATCGTTCTTGATGCATAATGCTTCTTTGCTCGCTTTTGATTCGTTTTAATTTTGAAAAAGAGCGCTCTGCACAACAATGTGTTATCAAGAGCGTTAAAAAAATGCGAAGAGCAATTTCAACGTTTGGATAAACAATTGCAAGATTATCTCGAATCAAAATTTCGTAAAGTTCAGAATGAGTGAACTGGGGTTTTGATGGAAATTTCGATTTAACATAAGTGTGAATCCATTTTCGATTTTTATGGGGGCCCTTCATCGACGGGGGCCCCAGGCCATGGCCTAGTCCCGCCTATTGGGTAATCCAGCACTGCCTATAGCATATTCATGAGAAGTATAATTATCATGAATCTCAGTACAGCTGTAAACAGAAGTATCGTTACATCGTGTTTAGGTTTGGTTGAGTCTAATATTTGCTGCTAAGTTCTTAATAAATTATTATTAATGAAAATATAGTTAGTTATTATGACTCATGCCCGGGCTTTAACTAGAGGTCATATCGCCTACTACTAGAGCTCCCTTTAGTCACTCTGGTGGACATGAACCCGACTCTAGTGTGGGAGTCCTAAATTTTTCCTATATTCAACTAGGATAGGGGTATCTAACGAGTACCTGACATCGTACAGACTCGGGATGTCCTTCCGCTTAACGTCCTATCCGAAGGACGGCGTGCTCCGTAAGTAATCACGCGTACATCTGAGCTACCGGCGCCCCTAATGATACAAATATATTCTAAATTATCCGCTAATGTGTACAACATTTTTCAATCATTAGATCGGATTACCGGGACTCTTGGATTTGATATTCTATACTAGAGCTCCTTGTGCACAATTAAGAGATCGTCTCTTTCAGTTGTACTTGTTTTCCCTTCTTTTTATTAAATATAATTAATCCAAGGGGTTAGTTCCGCCAGTAAATATATTACTGTTGTCATACGTTTTGGTGGAAACGGTAGTCACTGGCTGCTGGTCGAGTACTGTGGGCGAGCGCTTTCGATGTGAAGACATCTTCTTTAAGCCACTGTTTAATGTTGTACTTACATTAACAGTGGCTTGAAGATGATGTCCTCACATCGAAAGCGCTCGCCCACAGAACACGACCTGCAGCCAGTGACGACCGTTTCCACCGAAAGCAGTATTATAATTATTGTTTACTTATTGCCTATGTTGTTACTTGCAGGTATGAGACAGACCCAGAGTCGATCAGCCCGAGTCCGGACAGCTGCTGTCGGCTGGACGGAGGCGAAGGTGAGGGAGCCTGGTCCTGGGAGTGGAGTGGAATGGAGGCAACCAAGCGGCGACAACACCAGTCTCGACAACCAAGTCCAAGCGTCATGCGGCGTCGGCGTCTGGCAGCCAACGCAAGGGAACGACGTCGAATGAACGGATTGAATGAGGCATTTGATCGACTCAGAGAAGTGATCCCCACTATAGGTGCTGATCATAAATTGTCCAAGTTTGAGACACTTCAAATGGCACAGTCGTACATCGCGGCTCTGTCTGATCTTCTAGAGCGGAATGGGAGGTGACCCGGGGATGGGCTGCAGCCTCCTCTTTATGGGGGTGCCGCCCTCTCGGACATGTCTTCTGCCACCGCCACCCGGGGTCTTCCTCACTACAGATCTAACTACCCGACCTCACCAACAAGCGACTAATGGACACTTTCAGACTCCCCTAAGGTTGACAAGAACACAAATGTTCTGCTCTGTCCTTTCGCTAAGATTGGACTTAAGTAGACCTCTTAACATCGTTGTTTTCAATTCAAAAACATTTATATATTTTGATAAAAAAAAAACACTATGCCGTATCAGGGGTACAATGACACGTACGTCGCCATTGTCATTTCGCAATCCTGCAAATTGCGTGCATGCACTATTAATATTGTCACTAGAACTCGGTAGCCTTGGTCACTATATCCAGATATTACTGATGTTATACTTCGGCGTGCGCATGCCCGTAGTAAGAAGACGGTATCGTGCTGGGGAAGTACATTGGCGCGGTCATCGACTATTTTGTTTTAGCTTGAATTTTAATTAATTTTTTATTTTACAAATATATCTTGGGAGATATAACGGTACAGAGCACGCCATCCTTCGGGACGTTAAGCGATGGTCCAGAGCTTGTACTATGTCAGATACTCGTTGAAGACCCCTACCCTAGATGAATAAAATTTAGGGTAGGCAAAATTTAGGACTCTTATAATAGTGTCGGGCTCATGTCCACCAGATCGAGGAAAGAGCGCTCTGGTAGTAGGCGATATGACCTTGTAGTTAAAGCCATGAGTCACAATAACTAACGGTACAGATTATTTAGCTACGTTTTGTAATTTAACAATAAATCGTCTAAAAATTCAATTTTAAGGCAATATACCTTTAAAAAAAATATGTGTAATATATTTGACATGACAGGATTTACTATAATTATTCAAGAAATTATTAGTATTACCTATGTTAAAGGTTCAATTTAATTTTCATTATTCCGTCCATTGCATTTATTTTTCTAATCTTCTTATTTTTTTATTTATTTTTTAAATTGTATTTTATAAATAAAGTTTACTTATAAGTTATTTGATACATTTTATATTATAATTATTCCAAAATTTGTATATGTATTTATTGTAGATTTACTTTCAAAATGAAAAACTACGTTAGAAATAACCAAAGATTTATAATACAACTCTATTTTGAGCCTCTAGTCACTTACATTATTATGTATATTTTACTTGTACAATTTTTTACTTTATTTTGTGCAACTATACAATATACTAACATTTTTTATATATGTATGTAATTCTTTAAGAAAAGTTTTGAGCTCACTACTGAGAACAGTGATCAAATTATGTTTTTGGTAATTAGAAGCAATATTAAAACAATTTTTTGATAAAATATGTATTTTTGTATTTTTATTCCAATTGAAAATATATATTTATATAAAATTTAAACTTTGTCTGTATATTTATTCAATCTCCTTAATCATATAAACCTTCTTAATCTTCTTAACCTGACTATCCTGAGAGTGGGGCGATAGTTGACCACTATCGATAGTCCAATACTATCGGCGGAACACTATCGATAGTGTCGATAATTGTTGACGCTTTTCATGCAAAATACTTTCAAATTTCAATATTTTATTATAATATGATCAATTTATTTTTATTTTTTCAGGTACATCTACCTAATTTAAATTATTCTATGTTATGGAAGATGAAAGGGGATTAAAAATATCAATCGATTATGTAATTGTTCTTTCAAATCGAACATTTATTTTATGGAAATAACATTTTCTGTCGAAAATAATCGCATTAAGTATAACACTTGGCAAGAATTTTAACACATTAAAAATACTTATTGTAGATAACCAAAAAACAATCAAGTAGGTACAATGACATTAGATTCAACAACTTATGACACAATATCAAAAAATTAATTACCAATTGACGAAAAATACTTTTGTAAAACTTTATGGAACAGTTGGCAGTGATCCAGCTTCTGCAGTGGGTTGTTTGGTCTTGGGTGCCGGTTTATAAGTTTCTTGGTGGCGTCTCAAGAGATGATCCTCTTTACTAGGAATTGGATTGGTTTTGTATATACAAGTGGCTTTCAAGAAGTGGAACAGGGCATTAAAAACAATTTTTTTTATGAGTTATACTTTTTTTTTTAAAAACAGAAGAGCAATGTTTAGTTATTTGAAAATCATCTTTCTTCCTGGTTATCTTATAGTATTGTTGTGAGGGAAAATATTTATATTTTTTCTACTGATCCTGGTTTCACAGATAATGGCAAAATTTAAACTTTATTAAATATATATTTTTTGTTTAATATTATTAAATAATATAGAGATATTAATCTTCATTATTTCCATAATTAGAAATTAATAATTAGAGTTGTTTGTTGTTTTTGTATCTAACTCATATCTACATCGGTCAAATCGTCTACTCCCAGAGGCTGCTCTTCTCTGGAGGTGGGAATTTTACAATTAGGCATGTATGTATCATCATATCATGTACCATCCTAAATATGATGAGAAAACAAAATGTATTTTTGTGGCAATAACTACCCATAGATTGAATATATAGCTTCGAAAATTTAAATTTAAGTGGGTTCAGAATCCCATAAGCACAACTCCTGAGAAGAGGGAGGCTTAACTCGAACCTCAGTAACTGCCAATGGAACCAAATAAGTCTAACAAATTCTCTGTTTACATGTCATGTAACGTAAATATTACCTCAATACCAGGAACAATGCGTAAATAAGTAGAATTGAGAAACATTGGCCTGTGAGGGGACTTGCACCGCTATGAGTCCAACTACGTTGAATGTTTGTTTACTTTTTAATGTTTTGGTTTCAATGTTTACTTTATTTTTACTTCATTACCTACTGAACCTTTGTTATTCAGTCGTTGTCTATCTCTGAGCTACCGATGCTATCTGATGATTTTATAGAACCTGTGATAAAGAAATCAGATACCAAAATGTAAGATATTGATGCCCTCAACATTTTTTTTAATTTACAAATAGCTATTTACAACTGTATAAAAATAAATTCAACAAGCAAATATGCTAATACGGAGATAATGGCAATGTCAAAATGTCATGAGGGGAGAAATCACCCAGTGGTGACAATTCCTAGTCACTGTTTTTCTCTCGTTTATAGCTAATCACTGTCACTGTTTCTGCTCAGGAGGTCTCTAGGCCATTGACGCTTAAGCCGTCGTTGGGGAAGTATGGCAGAATGGAGGGCACGGACTAGAGGATTATTGTGCGAACTAAGAAGGGAAAATGATTTTTTATATTTGGATTTAGCGATTCCAGTGATGAAAGGTACGTTAAGGTCAGTGTGAAGAGTTTTGTTGGAGACGTAGAAAGGAGCATTGGCTATTGTACGAAGGATTTTGGATCGAAGGGATTGGATGCGCTGGAGATTGGAAGCCTTGGCAGAACCCCAGAGTTCAAGTCCGTAAGTCCACATAGGTTTGAGTATTGAGTTGTATATAAGACGTTTTGTTGTCAAAGTTAGTTTGGATCTTTTGTCTAGTAGAAGTTTATAACGTCTGTTCATTTCTTGTCTTTTCAGTCTCGTGTGAGGATTCCAAGTTAGTCGTTTGTCGAGTATGAGGCCTAGATAGCGGATTTCGTTTTTTAAAGGGATGGGATTTTTGTTAAGGTACACTGGAGGGCAGGTTCCCTCAACATAAATCTGAACTTCGTTTTTAAAACCTTTGAAATAGTGTAAGACAATGAGGAAAGTAGTCATTATTGAAGTTACTTATCCTGCCATGTTCTCTTCTACTTCCCCAGTCATATTAATATATATTTAAATAATATAAAGAATATTAAATTTTAGTGATTTTTTTTTAAAGTCTAAAATATTATATATATATATTAGAGCTAAATATTATATATATATATTAGAGCTGAAATATTATATATATATATTAGAGCTAAAAGCTCTCCAATGTATTAAACCATAATTAATTATAGAATGGAAATATGCATAGGTTAGGTTTTATGACTCATGCCCAGGCTTTAACTACGAGGTCATATCGCCTACTACCAGAGCGCTCTTTCGTCGCTCTGTTGGACGTGAGCCCGACTCTACTGTGGGAGTCCTAAATTTTGCCTACCCTAAATTTTTATTCATCTAGGGTAGGGGTCTTTAACGAGTACCTGACATCGTACAGGCTCGGGACCAACGCTTAACGTCCCATCCGAAGGACGGCGTGCTTAAGTTTATTTTACCTCCCAGATAAAATAAACTAAGGGCCTCGGTCGGGTTACGAACCGACGACCTTGAGCTCAGAAGTCAAGCACGCATACCACTGAGTTACCGGCACCCATGGAAATATGCATACGATGTAATTGTAGTTTTCATAGTTACGATCTTTTTAAGATTTTGAAGTAAGATTAATGTAGAATTTGCAATTTCGTCTTGTTGTAGACTACTATTGCGAATATAGGTAGCGAATGTGTTTGGGGAGATCTTGCCTCCTCAATATGCTAGAACTGCTAGAGGTCAGTCCTTGCTGACCCTGAACTTGAAACGTCCAGTTGCAAGAAAGCCGTTGTAGCCTCTACATCTAATTACCGAGATGGCCACTTGCAGCTGCCCCGCTCCTATTTACATACCTCTCTATCTCATCTAGGCTTTTTTTTAATTTTTTTTATTTTAAACGTCTTGAAATTATTTTTACAGTAATTCATAGAATATTTGAATATAAATGAAAAAAAAAAAAAAAAAAAAAAACATGTGTGAGAGACGCGGTACTCACGAGAAATTATGTATAAACATCTGCTTAAGTTTCAAAAAATTGCTGTCGTGCACTGATTTTGATAAAAATTTGTTTTATAATGTTACAATAATAAAAGTAGTATGAGGATTTAAACTTTCAAATTTATTTTTCTTCAATTTCTTTTATACATGAAATTATAGATTTGTGATAGCTAAAATAATTAAATTTTTTTGAATTTACACTGACTGTTAAATTTTTTTTTTTTTTTTTGGCCTTATGTTCGATGCATATTAGCCATGTCACTGTGTTATCTAATTATCTACGTCATCCATGGCCACGGGAGGGAGTTCTATCTACGAAATAAAACTCACTCCCGGACGGGATTCGAACCCGCAAACCATGGTGAGACCATGCGACCAAAGCCTTACGCTCTAGCCCGCACGGCCACCATGGCTCCCAATTTACAATGTTATAGTTAGTTATTATGATTCATGCCGGGCTTTCACTACGAAGTCATATCGCCTACTACCAGAGCGCTCTTTCGTCACTCTGGTGGACATGAGCACACTCTATTGTGGGAATTCCTAAATTTTGCCTACTCTGAATTTTTATTTACCTAGGGCAGGGGTCTTTAACGACTACCTCTCATCGTACAGGCTCGGGACCATCGCTTAATGTCCCATCCGAAGGACGGCGTGCTAAAGTTCTTGAGCTCAGAAGTCAAGTTTTATTATTTACAAAAAAACATTTTTTTTTTTCTAATTTCAGGGTGGATTGACCTCCATATCCCCCCAGGAACGCCCCTGGTAATGGATGTACCGACACAAAATTTCATAAGTGAATTCAAAACTCCATAAGGACGAAACTTTTTAATTTTCAGTGGAGTCGGCAGAAGGGAAGGGGGCTCAATTCAAAAACACTAAATCTGCCGATGTAATGAATTTATCGACACAAAATTTAGTGTGAGGATTTGGGAGCCGTTGTGTAAGTCAACTGTTGAATATTAGAGCAAAAAGTCGACTAGTTTTAGAAGATTAGCGAAAAATTAATTGATTAATTCGTTCTGGGGAAGTGCATAGCCGGTGATTCAACTATTTTTTTAAAATATTGTTTCTATTAGTTTTCCCACTGTTTAAAATATAAAGATCTAAAAGAGGTTAGAGTTATAGAAATGTATTTTTTGTAGAATAAGTATGACAGTGCGTGCGGTGATGTTTCGAGGAACACACAGGGCTGTACAGGTGCTTCAGGTCCCTTCACCTGTCTCCAAGGGCATCCTTTATCAGATCTGTTATCAGGCATCAAGAGTCGAACACCGTATTTTGTAATAAGGCCAATGTCACCTTGACCACGGTCAGGATTTGATCCCTTTTTTTGAAGAATATAAAAATTTGTCTGGAGAGGAGCAAGATTAAAAATCCTTTTTACAAAACAAAACACAGTTTGGAGCACATCTACCTTATTAGAGAAATATGTTGTGAACCAAACAGGAACGTTATCCTGTTCTCACCAGTGGTGGATACAAAAAAAGCAGAATTTCCCCCTCCCCCCCCTAGCGCAGAGGCTCATAAGTCAGTTTCGTTGCGTATAAAGAAATATGCACGTTAAATTTGGAAATCTAGTGATGCACGAAGAACCTCTTGTGGTCTTGCGCACATACTTCAATGACGTCATTTGTTTACAGACTCACTGTAACTCAACCTGTTACTCACATGTGATAGTAAGATGTTGTGGGACTAGATTTCTAGTAGAAATAAAAGACGTTGTCTTCCCACTGTTTTATTTATACCAGAACCGGTTTTCGACGCAACAGCGTCATCATCAGTGGTTCATCCACCCACACAGCACAGCGGTTGGAAGATAACTGGCCTGTTATCTGGGTGGATGAACCACTGATGATGACGCTGTTGCGTCGAAAACCGGTTCTGGTATAAATAAAACAGTGGGAAGACAACGTCTTTTGTTTCTATTACAACCTGTTACTATTATAATAGTATTTCAGACTTGATTATTAATTCATGCGCTTCGTCAAACCAGCCAAAATATTAGCTCCCTTGTCCTTCAACCTTCCAAATCTTGTGAATAGGGTATAATATCCAAATCTTGAACCAACGAAATTGTACACTCCCCCCCCCAGTGCAGAAGTTCATAAGTCAGTTTCGTTACGGATAAAGAAATATGAACGTTTTTGGAAATCTAGTGATGCACGAAGGAACTCTTTCAGTCTTTCGCACATACTTTAATGATGTCATTCCTTTACAGAGTCACTGTTACTCAACCTGTTACTATTATTATAATATTTCAGTCTTGATTATTAATTCATGCACTTCGTCAAAGCAGCCAGAATATTAGCCCCCTTGTCCATCATCCGTCCAAATCTTGTGAATAGGATATAACATCCAAATCTTGAACCACCAAATTGTACACCCCCCCCCCCCCCCCCCTCCCTTGGTTCTCACCTAAAGATTGGTCTTACTTACAAAATATAAGTGATAAATTTATGGATAAAAAAATTAAATAAATTTTAAAAAAATATTCAAATTTTATATTTTTGAGAAAAACTCCACGCCTTGGTGTAAATATTTTTTTTCTAATTTTATTTATTATTATCTTTTATTTTCCAAGCTATACAAAGTATAGGGGAAGTTATGTAATTGGTCAGAAATTCAAAGTTGAGTTTTTACGTAAATTTCATGTTTTTCGGCACTCTGATTCCAAAAATTAAAAAAAAAAAATAGTGTCCTTAAACAACGAAGTCATATCTATATGACATGGAACTTTTCTATGATTTAGAGCGGTGTAAACTGGTGTAGTTTGCTGGTGTAAACTGGAGCGGTGTGCTCCACGTCATGGAATAAGAGCGCCAGATGGGATAGGAGGCTGTTTGAAGCCGTTTCGTTTTGGCGTTAAGCTCAAATAATGATGAAATTGTTGACATTAATTTGATCTGATTTTCTGTTTTTACGTAATGTGTTTATTTTGTATTTTCATTGTTTTGCGTCTAGTCGGATCCCCCTTAATAATGAGGCTAGTCCTGAAATACTTTGTGCAAGTTTGATTCCTTTAAAATCATTAGATTAACTTACTTTAAGTAAGTTGTTATTTGGTTCCTATTCAGATATTTTATTTTAACTTACTGGCTGAAAAAGAGTTGTGTACTTTTAAAAGGCTGTTTGTAACCTTAGATATAAGATAGTTAATTCCAACTGTTTGAAAAACTGTTTATTATTAGCTGCCAAAGGCTGTTTGAAGTTAGTCCTAATTTGTAAAACTGTTACCGAGATGTTTACTAAGTCCCTCTAAGAGATATCTCAGTCTCTCCTTCGCCCATTTTTTCAGTCCCTCACGACCCCTCACATGGACAATTTAATTTAATTAAATCTTTCTCATTAACTATGAATCTCTATGAAGTACTTTCACAGTAATTCATGTAAGTAGATGAGGCCATTCGAAATGCACCACAAAAATGAAAAAAATTTAAGTAAAAAATTTTTTAACTTTTATTCCCAGATTTCCTTAGTTTCAGAGAATCACCCATAGCCTACTACTAGAGCGATTTTTTCCCACTCTTTTGGTTAGTTTTTGGATTTTTTAAAAAACTTTGAGTGCAATTACCCCAAAAATTATATGCGATAAGTGGATGCGGTACTTGAAGTTGTTTTTTGGTATTAAAGCGTAATTATAAACACATTAAAATGTAAAATTATGACAATTAAAAAAAAATTAATCTGAACTCTCTTTTTGATAACTACTGTAGAAATCACAATTTCAAATAATACCAGTTTATCATTTTTACAAGAAAGGTAATATGTTCCCTAAAATTTTTATTCACCTAGGTTAGGGGTCTTCATAGAGTAACTGACGTCGCACAAGTTCGGGACCATCGCTTAACGACCCATCAAAAGGATGGCGTGCTCCAATTTTCTTTCACCTTCTAGTTAAAAAATATAAGGGCCTCGGCTTCGTTTCGAACCAGTGATCTTGAGCTCAGTAAGCAAGCACGCTACATGTGAGCTAGCGACGTCCTCGACTGGGGAAGATGACAGGTGAAGTGGAT
Organism: Aradus depressus; assembly: GCA_963662175.1. Classification (NCBI taxonomy): domain Eukaryota; kingdom Metazoa; phylum Arthropoda; class Insecta; order Hemiptera; family Aradidae; genus Aradus; species Aradus depressus. The sequence continues at coordinate 19,668,607 of OY759225.1, read as the reverse complement.
CAGTGATTGGCGATAAAGTAGCAGGTGCCGTTACAAAGAGCTCTCCAACCCTTGTAGGAGGAACACAGGGATGCCAACTCAAGCCCTTGTTTGTATGTCTGCCTCCACACAAACACAAACACATACAAAACAAACACTAAACACCTTTCCTCACGACAAAAATCAATTTTTTCTTCACATTTCAACCAAATGAATAGACATTTTGTCACGCTCCTTCTAAGTAATGACTAGGGTCGAAGGATATTAAATTGAACATCATTAGAAGAATGTAAAAAAAATCTTCTTTTTCTTCCTAAGTAATACAATAATTACTTCCCCATCTATACGAGTATAGGGGAAGGTATATAATCTAGGGTTTATAGAAATCATGATTTTTTGAAAAAATCAAAAAAATCTATTTTTGTTTATTTAAATCCGATTTAAATCGGATTTAAATCAACTAAAAACTATCAATTGAAAACTTAACTAAAATTAACAAAACAGACCACAATTTCACAATTTTAAAAAACAAAAACAAAAAAATAAAGCGATAAAGAGAAACGCAGAAGAAATGGTGGCCATATTAAAACCTATTGCTGTCGCGTTGACTCAAATTGAAGGTATAACTGTGACAAAATTTTATTATTCATTAATATCATTAATTTCAATTTTGCTTTAATATAATTTTAATTGTATTTTTATAGGAAATTCGTATCGTTACAGGAAATTCTGCTCGATTGGTGATGCGGTACATCTGTGGAAAGATCTCAAAAACAGTTTGCAACCAGTTTTAAATTCGGCTCAACGGAAACTCTTCAAAAAGCGTTACGAGCAAGCGTTAACGGCTAGTCATTTTTTGGGCTATCTTCTCACCCCAAAATACATTGAAGAGGCTAAAAACACGTTAACGCCGTCAGAAAAAGAAAAAGTTTTCGACTTTCTGAAAGACAAGCATGGTGACATCGGTGTTGGATTGATCGCTAAAATAATTCAGTATGAACTGGAAACCGCCCCATTCACAGGTGCACTGATGGAACCAGCTATCAGGCAATCGTTGACTGCTGTTCAGTGGTGAAAGTCGATTCAGGAGATGAAAAAAATCCTCACTCCAGAAGAGGAATTAATCATCATGCAACATTTGACCGCTGTTGCATCTTCAGCTCCCACTGAACGTGTTTTCTCGACTTTCGGACTAGTTCATTCCAAACTGAGGAATCGCTTAGGAGTAGAGAAGGCTAGCAAACTGGTGTTTCTGTACAAAAATTTAAACTCCTAAAGATATTGCATGGTCTATTGATCGCATTTATCTTATGTTGGCCATTTGGAGATATATCGTTTCGAATCAAAATATATTAATGTGATTACGAACATTACACTATGTAAAAATTTTCATTGATCTCAGCGAATTTAATATATATGCTAACCATTTTGAGTTGTATCTTTTCGAATTAAACTATTTTAATCTGACGAGTTTTTTGTCTTTTTTCAAATAATTACGCTTTGACGTAATCATTTGGTGGTTTGCTTGACAGATTTTCATAAATTATGTTTCAATAGTTTGCAAACTGCGGTCAGTTTTGGGCGTTTTGTTATTTTTTGTTTTTGTTTTTTTATATTTGCAAAATTTTAGTCACGTATTTATTTATTTTAATGTTTTTGATTTAAATCATGAATTAAAAAAAAAAATCATTTGATTTAAATCGTTGATTTTAATCTTCGACCCTAATATAATCGATGAGAAAATCGATGTTGAGTTGTCACCATAATTTCATATTTTCTGACCTCTTAATTTAAAAAAATAAAAAAATTCTGTATCATCAAAAAATTTTATATGTAAACCCAGAATTCTCTAACGATTACAACTATTGATTTTCAGCCGAATTGACCAAAGGGAATGGCTTAATTCAAAAGCTCTAATAACCTTTGTAATGAATGTATCGAAAAAAAATGTTATATGTAAATTCAAAATAAGGACAACAAGTATTAATTCTCAGAATATGAAGATGGCTGATGTAGTGAGAAGTGATTATTTCACAGGATGTCAAATATAAGATAGTCTGACCTCTCACAGATTTTTATTGGTAGTAATAGCTAGCCGGCTTTCGAGGTTTCCCTCATCATCAGGCAGTCTACAAAAGAAACCATCCTTAATGTAATATGTAATATAAATAGCAAAGATAAATAATTAAATAGAAAACACAATTTTTGAATAAAACTAAATAATATAATAAAAATAGATAAATAACAATCTAAAACATTAACAATTTAAAATATCATGGATGGGGACAGACGAGTTATTCCTGTCCACCATATGAGTCACAACTGGGAGAACGGAGTACGTGAGACTGGACAAACCTGCCATTTCTATACTTTCAAAGGAATTGGAAAGGAGGAAGATGGAGGACTCTAGAGAAGGGATGGGAGGTTTGTCCAGTCTCACGATCTCCGTTCTCCCAGTTGTGACTCAGATGGTGGACAGGAATAACTCGTCTGTCCCCATCCATGATATTTTAAATTGTTAATGTTTTAGATTGTTATTTATTTATTTTTATCATATTATTTAGTTTTATTCAAAAATTGTGTTTTCTATTTAATTATTTATCTTTGCTATTTATATTACATATTACAATAAGGATGGTTTCTTTTGTAGACTGCCTGATGATGAGGGAAACCTCGAAAGCCGGCTAGCTATTACTACCAATAAAAATCTGTGAGAGGTCAGACTATCTTATATTTGACATCCTGTGAAATTAATTCTTAGCGTTATCAGCCAAGTTTGACCCTCCCGTCGGTGCTTTTAGTGACACAGTCCACGTTCTCCTGATATAGAGAAACCCCATAGGGGAGCATAACAAAAATATCTAATTGACATATTATATATTTAAGAAGTGGTTTGCAGCAAATTTGGAAAAATAATATTTATTTATTTTATTTACAAATAGATATTTTTTAAAACTGTATAAATAATATCGTAAATACAACAAGCAAATATGCTAAGAGAGAGAGATAATGGCAATGACAAAATCTCAAGAGGGGAGATAATCACCCAGCGATGACACTCCCTAGTCATTGAGTTACTGTCATTTGTAACTAATCACTGTCACTGCTGCTGCTAAGAAGGTCTCTAGGCCATTGACGCTTAAGCCGTCGTTGGGGAAGTATGGCAGAATGGAGGGCACGGACTAAAGGATTGTGAAAACTAAGAAGGGAAAATAAATTTTATCCTTACTTGGATTTAGCGACTTCGGTAGCAAAAGGTACGTTAAAGTCAGTGGGAGATATTTCAAAAATAAATTTGTTATATTTATTTGAAAAACAGAAAGTCTTAATGTGGGTCACTGATACGTTTCAAAATGACGTTAAATTGAATACTGTTTCAATGGCCAGTTATTGAAAAGAAGTGAAATCGACTTTATCACGCAATTCTAAACCAGACACGAAGTATATTGTATACAACAGTAAGTAATTGAGGGCGCTGGTAGCTTAGTGGTCTGCGTGTTTGCTTACTGAGCTCAAGATTGCGAGTTCGAAAACTGGCGGCTTTCAGTTTATTTTATCTGGGAGACAAAATAAAATTTTAAAGCTCTGGTAGTAGGCGATATGACCTTGTAGTTAAAGCCCGGGCATGAGTCATAATAACTAACGACTCTCCAACTAGTGGAGATGGAGGGAGGCCATGGGAGACCAGCGTTGTCCCTGCCACAACTCGGCACAACCGAACACTGTCCAGCAGTATAGGAATATCAGGAAGCGGGGCGATGATAGAACTGAAAGGGTTAAGGGGAGAATCCGGTCATCCAGCACTCCTTTAAAAAATGGCGCGAGAAAAAACTTTATAAAATAAAAAATATATACATAATAAAAATAAATAATAAGAATTTAAAAAAATACAAATAAAGTAGATCTCGAGGCCAACTCCGTCTCAGACTTCTTGGAAGACTGGGCGGATAGGATTGTGATGATAATTGGCAAGAGGATTGTGAAAGGAGAGTAAAATAAATACTAGAAAATAAATGGGTAAAAAATTATAATACTAATAAATTTAATTTTAATTATCTACATTAGATTAGATTAGGTTTTATGACTCGTGCCCGGGTTTTAACTACGAGGTCATATACTACCAGAGCGCTCTTTCGTCACTCTGGTGAACATGAGCCCGACTCTACTGTGGGAGTCCTAAATTTTGCCTACCCTAAATTTTTATTCACTTAGGGGTAGGGGTCTTTAACGAGTACCTAACATCGTACAGGCTCGGGACCATCGCTTAACGTTCCATCGAAAGACGGCGTGCTTAAGTTTATTTTACCTCCCAGATACAATAAACTAAGGGCCTCGGTCGGGTTTCGAACCCACGATCTTGAGCTCAGAAGACAAGCACGCATACCACTGAGATACCGGCGCCCTCTACATAGGTTATATGAAATGTCATAATTGAACTCAAAACTAAACAACAACTACTACCTATAATACATAAATAATATTATAATTTAAAAATCATCACAGTTTAAAAAATCTCTAATGCCATAAAATAAATATTTTTCTTAAATAGTAAGGACACTGCTTAAAAGTTCCTTTTTGTTCTTCTGATCTCTTCGGGTAAAAGATTATATATTTTTAATGTCATAATTATATGACTTGGCTCAGTCCTACTCAGCCGGTGATGTGGAATCTTGATATACTTGCCGTCCCTAAGACCATATTCATGAGTTGGTTGTGGATCTTCACTTCTTAGACTGGTAAGACAAGTCATGATGTACTGCCATGGAACCACAAGTATGTCTGCGGTAGTCGCAACTGCCGGAAAAGGGGTTTACAATCTGCATTTTAGGTGCCGAAGCAATAATTCTCATTGCTAATTTTCAAATGCTTAGATATGATAAACATTTTTGACGTGGAAACGTCTATTCGCTCGTTAATCACAGTGATAGCTGGTCAAACTTTCTTGTGTTACAAAATACCGTCAGATTTCAATCGCTAATAACTACGAGACTAATAATTCGATAACAACGGTTGAGGTCACAATGGATAGAGCATGTCTGTATGTATTTGTTTTGCCTATGTTGTTATCGGGCTAGTGTGGGCGCCGGCGGTTGATTGTTGCGAATTAGCGTTGTGTAAAATTAGAAATTAGTGATAACGCGTTTAGATAGGACGTTGATTCGGAGATCATTCATTGTAAAGAGCTTGAGGAGCACTATTAGGACTCAAACTGAAACAATAAAAATATTCGCCGAAATATATGTAAAAATCTGTATTAAATTAAAAATTGTAAAAAAATTAAAGATGTCGTCTCATATGAATCGTAAATATGCGCGAAATTATAGAAAACGCAAATCAGAGGAAAACTCGCATCAAAAGGAATTTAAAAAACCTAAAAAGTCTAGTGCCGAGCAAATGCAAGAGCTACGGCAGCATCAAAAAGAAAATCCCGACATTTTCACGGAAAATCTACGGCGTGGATCTTCACTACGCCTTAATGTTTTTATAATACTTCCAGGATTGTCTTTTCCTAGACGATATTTCGGGAGGTTATAGACACATATTATAAGAACCCTGAATAAAACCCTCATTCGTAAAAAAAAAATATCCTTTTCACCATTTCTAAAACAAAATTTTAATAAAAATGAAATGAAATATCCAATAGACAATATGGTTCTTTCACAATATTTCAATAAGAAAAAAAAATTAAGTAGCGTGACCCACATTGAAGGGTGGGAAACTTGAAAAGTTGGGTATTTAAAGCCTTTCTTATCCTACGGCCTATTGGAAGGAAGTGGCCTCGAGACTTGCCCTCAACACGCAATGTGAGACAATGCACCCTTTGTGGGGAGCCAGGTACTGTTATTATAAGTCCCTGGAAGGATGGTTATTTGATCCAGAATTGCCATTGTGTTTGCGGTTATCTGAGGACATATGGCTACCTCCTGGTTCTGTCATCTGGCTACCACTGGGAGAGTTGTTCTTTCGTTTTCTTCTCTATACAACAGATCACCAATCCTTTTCTTTGCCTTTGTGAAAATGATTCTGTAAAAGAAAAAAAAATATATACATGTATAGTTAATAAGCTAATAGTCTGAGAACTATGTTTTTTTTTAGTTCCACGCCTATACAAAATATAGGAGAAGTTATGAGATCGGTCAAAAAATCGATGTAATTTCATTTTTTCTGACCTCCAGTAGTAATCAATTAACTTTTCGATCCTCTCGTTTACGCTAATATTTAATAATTGACATTATGTCATTATTATATATTATAAATTTTGTATCAATAAATTCACTACAAGTTTAAACGCCTTTGAGGGGGGGGGGGGGGGGGGGGGGGTCCAATTTGTGTGGTCACGGTCACAAAGAAAGGCCCCCTGAGTTAGTACACAAGTTTGAAGTGTAACTTCTATATTATCTAACTCTTCTAGTTTCAGTTTCTCTTGGTGCTCATAGACTATATTTTTATTTTAACTATTTTTATTAACATTGGTACATGGTAGAAAATAATTTAGTTCAGGCAATTTTTTAAATCATATATAGGTAACAATTTTATTTTTTATTTTTTTGGGGTTTATGTATGGTGCATATTAACCATGTCACTGGGTTATCTAATTATTTACGACATCCATGGCCCCGGGAGGGAGTTCTATCTACGAAATAAAACTCACTCCCGGACGGGATTCGAACCCGCAAACCAAGGTGAGACCATGCGACCAAAGCCCTATGCTCTAGCCCGCACGGCCACGACGGCCCCCAAGGTTACATTAAAATATATTTTTAAAAAAAGTAATAATAATAATGATAAATAAAACTAAAATCTAAGCTAAAATGTCCTGTGGGAGTCTGGGTGGTAGTCGGCGATGTGCAGTGGGCTGTCCAATATCGAAGCGGACAGCTCCAGGGCTGAGGGGCAGGTTCTGGAGGAACGTCTCAGTCAGAGATCGCAGGACGGTGTCCATGGGAGCTATGTCCAGCTCTTTATGAATTATACTGCCTCTCACGAACCACGGTGCGTTGAGACCTATGCGGAGGGTTTTGTTTTGAAATTATTGTAATTTTCGTTTTACTGTTTTGCTTGCACCAAACCATATTTTTACTTATAGATATTGCCTTAAAGATATTATTATAAATATAGTATAGATTAACTTATTGAAAAATTAGTGAATTAAGTGTTTTTACATTTGAATCTGATGATGGATTTCGTGTGTAACGCATGACACGATGGGCTTATGATAACTAAAGTAAAAAATATAAGGGTGTGATTCGACGTTATCTAAATATCTTGTAAATACAGCTACGACGTAACTGGTCGTCGACTGTTGTTTTTGTTTATTATCTAAAAGTAAATGCGATTATTGTAAGTCGTAAAATTTTTTTTTTTTTTTTTTTTTTTTCCTCCCCTTTTCTGGCTTTATACAAGTCGTAAAATTGTTTTCGGAATTGTAGAATAGAATAACGGTTATAAAACAAAAATCAACTACATACCATTTTTATCTCCATTTTCACTTTTTTTTCCCATTGTATTGTGTACACTTTATGCGACACACAATATATTGAACACAATAAGTACACTTATTCGATGCACAATAAGTAAATTTAAAGCGTTGCACACTAAAAAAAAACTGCATTAATTCAAGCACAAACGGATAAAATACACATGTTGTATTAAAGCATCACAAGTGAAAGTGCAGTCTGCAAGTGGGCGTCAAGAATGTTACGATTTTTCGTTTGCGTTTTAGAGGGGGGAAACGCTGCGTCTACCTCAAAACGTCCTGCTATAACTAAATAACGAAGTTTCACTTCAAAAACCCTAATAACTTACGAATTGATTAACACAACATTTAGTATGAGAATATAGGAATCACTACTATTTAATAATGGAGCAAACGGTCGACTGGTTGTGGAGGGGCAGCGAGACAGAAATATAAACGTATTGCTTGTCCAGCTCTGGCACCAGCTTAATAAAATATATGTGATGTAGCATGTAGTGGACTTTCTTATACCAACCACGCTTAATGATTACTCTCCACAAAATATTTGTTTACTGTGATTATTACGTATAAGGTCACTCTCAGCATTACGTTGTACAATGAAATACCGCTGACACCAACTCATTACTTTCATATACCCAGTAATACCAGTATGAAATGATTTTGAGAAAAGGGATGGAGAGAGATAGTGATCTATAAGCGTGGTTGGTATAAGAAAGTCCTCTAATGGCTACATTACATAAATTTATTTTCTTTCACTTGCCCTTCTTAACCAATAAATATATTATTTCATTTAAACACTTTGTTTTACATGATAAAATCCTTCATTTTAAATGGTAGGCTAAGCCATGCTGCGCACACCTGTTCAGAAAGGCGGACTTATTGTGGAAATTTATAAAAAACAAACTCCTTATTTAAATATTATTTATCCCACACAAATGTAATGCATATACTACCAGTTTCTGCATTACACTATGGTCGGGATATATATAAGCTAAGTAGAGGGCGCCGGTAGCTCAGTGGTATGCGTGCTTGACTTCTGAGCTCAAGAACGTGGGTTCGTAACCCGACCGAGGCCCTTAGTTTATTTTATCTGGGAGGTAAAATAAACTTAAGCACTCCGTCCTTCGGATGGGACGTTAAGCGATGGTCCCGAGCCTGTACAATCTCAGGTACTCGATAAAGACCCCTACCCTAGGTGAATAAAAATGTTGGGTAGGCAAAATTTAGGACTCCCACAGTAGAGTCGGGCTCATGTCCACCAGAGTGACGAAAGAGCACTCTGGTAGTAGGCGATATGACCCCGTAGTTAAAAGCCCGGGCATGAGTCATAAAACCTAACCAAACCTAACCTATAAGCTATGTCAGTTTCCTGAGTGCGAACATCCTTATACATAAAGATCCCCCCAAGATTACAGTTAGAAATTTCTTTGGTTTGAAATATTTTTTATATTTTCTTTCCTATTCAATAACAGTGGTACCACTAACATTTTTTTTTGACTGTCACCTTTTTTTTTTTTTTTGCATATTTAGACTCCTGGGGAAAAATTAAGTGGAGGTTAAATGATACATTTTTTTGTTAGACCAATATTAAACTTATATTGGCCTTTAATACATTTATCGAAGTTGTTCCGGAAAATTGCTCAAGGTGGCCCTATTAAGAAAATCTTGATATTTCTGACCATTTAAATTTCCGTCGATAAAAAAAGGGACCAATTACTTTGTCATTGATGATTCCAGCCCATACATTAACTGACCATGGATGTTGTTTATTCATTTGACGAAACCAGCGAGGATTTTCTGCACTCCAGTGATGCATATTATGCCTATTTAATAATCCAACCTAGGTGAAAGTTGATTCGTCTGAAAACATTGTGTACCGAAAAAATATTTTAGATCAAACAAATTTCTAAATGTACAATGATGAGGATTTTCTAGTTGAATTCCAATCTTTTCTTTACTCGATATAAGAATAGTACGCTCTCAGCAAATTAACACAACTAAACGTGTCGCTATAGTGGCGAAGACGATGGTATATGCTATGTATACATTTTTTGTGAAATACACAATATTTAAATACATCAAAATTAGTTTATTTATTTCCTATTTCCATTAAAAACCAATTATGATTCAAGACATTGGAGTGCTTGTAGCTCAAGTATTAATATTTTTAGACTTGAAAAGAAAACACTAAAAATAATAAATAATATTCATCAAAGAACAAGCTGCAGTTTTTTTTTTTTTAACTTGAAATCTTACCTTTGCCTGCGCTGTTAACATTTGAAACATTAACGGTTATTAAGAAAAATAAAAATGTATTCACCCTTATGACTACTAGTCATGATTATATCAGAAAGAAAGAAGATTATTGGTTAGATAAACTTTTTTTTTCTTCTCTCTTTGAAAAAAGTTTAACTCATAAAGGAATTAATTTCTTTAATGCCCTTCCCCACTTCTTGAGGACAAAAGAAACAATAAAATAATTTAAAGTTCAACTAAAAATATTTATGTTAGAAGAAACCCTCGGATTCCGAAACGGAATTTTCTCATTGTTCACAAATAATAGAATAACCACGATATTTTGCATGTACAAAAACATTATTTGATACACAGGTCTCATTTTTATTTTCATGGAATAGTTCCTCTACAGATATCCCTCTAAATAGTCTATCGCTTGTATTTTTGTTACGTTTTTAATACTAACGTAATTATTTTTTTAATTTCTATATTTGACTGAAGGGTTAAGAACGTCCCGAAAAATACACTTCGGGAGAATTTAAAAAAATATTCATCATAATTAAAACAAAATTAAAATCTGTATCCAATGTATTTATTAGTATTATTATGTTTGTACGAATTTATCTTCTAGTATTTATTTATTAATTTCTATTTATTTTTTTATTATAATTGTTGTTACTAATCATATGGGTGTAGTGTGTAAATTGGATTTGTAACTAATTGAATCTGACACAAATATGATTAGTAATAACAATACTATGTAAAAAAATAAATTAATAAATAAATACATAAAAGTATATGAATACAAAAATAATAATATTAATACATAGATACATTTATAATAAGTAGATACATTTTTTTCAATATAATAAAAATTGAGATAACTATTTCTTAAAACTGTTCTTATCACAACGATATTTCGGGATTTTTTTACGTTCCTTCATTAGGTCCCAATATTTGTTTATGTATATAATTAATATTTGAAAAGCTATCTTAATTTATAAATTTTTATGATTTATCCTAGTACCAAATTATAGTATTATTATATTATTTATACACAACTCGTAAAAGGTTTCCGGAGACAGACATAAAGATAAAAAGACGCAACATTCTGTTATAAAAAATTTTTACGATTTTTTCGTTATGCACTACACCAATGGAAGGAGAGGTATTTAATTAATTAATAAAATTATTTCTTATTTAATTTAAATATATTTATTATTTTTTACAATTATAGCAATGATTTCTTTTGTTTCTTTTCACTTTTTTGACAAGAACATTGACGTTAGTAGTTGGCAACTAACAGTTGAAACTGTCGTAGTACAAAGAAAAAATAATTATTACATCAATCATCCTTAATGTTAGTAATATTTTGATTATTTCAACAATTTACTAATAATGTTTATAATAATTACAACCATATAAAAGGATAAATATATGTCAAAAATATAATTATAAAAACTTAATATATCTATCAGTTCAAAAATAAAAATAAGGGTAAGATGACCATCACAGAAGAATCTGTCATCTAAATCACAGAATTCACAATATACAAATTAGTGTGTTTTACTGGGAAGTCAAAGTAATAAAAAAGCAGGAGCAAAACCCTCTTTTAAATAAAAAAATATATTCTGTAAAAAAATTAAGGGACTTAAAAAATATAGCAGAGTTCTTATTTAATTTAATGAAAAATTAAGTTTTTGAAACTCCATGTCCAAGTATTAAAAACAAAACGATATACAGTCGACTCTAGATAATTCGAAATTCAAGGGACCTCAGAAAAACTTCGACTTATTGACAGTTCGATTTACTGAGAGGAAAATAAAAAATTACTAATGATGTCAACAATTAAACAAATAACTACATAATTATAATAGGAAAATTAAAATTAATCACTCGCTATGTTCATTTTGTTTAGGTTTAGGTTTTATGATTCATGCCCGGGCTTTAACTACGAGGTCATATCGCCTACTACCAGAGTGCTCTTTCGTCACTCTGGTGGACATGAGCCAGACTCTACTGTGGGAGTCCTAAATTTTGCCTACCCTAAATTTTTATTCATTTAGGGTAGGGGTCTTTAACGAGTACCTGACATTGTACAGGCTCGGGACCATCGCTTAACGTCCCATCCGAAGGACGGCGTGCTTAAGTTTATTTTACCTCCCAGATAAAATAAACTAAGGGCCTCGGTCGGGCTACGAACCCACGACCTTGAGCTCAGAAGTCAAGCACGCATACCACTGAGCTACCGGCGCCCTCTCATTTTGTTTATTACATCTATTTGTCACGGAAAAAGGAGGGGATATTCATATTGGGAGTGATGTTTGTAAACAAAGCTAAGTCGTACATTGAACATAAATGTAATTACAAATTCTGTGAGAAATTCGATTTATAGAGGGGTAGAGTCTGCTGACTTCGAATTATAGAGAGCTCGAAGCCCGCCGAGAAAGTGGAACATTTCGAATTAACGAGTGTATCTAAAAATAACGTTTTTTTCGATTTATCAAGAGTTTTTCAAGGGACCGGACGTTTAGTTCGAATTATCGAGGTTCGAATTAACGAGAGTCGAAAGTATCAGGCAGAAATATTCGGTATATGTTAGAAAAAATAGAGTGTGGAATATATATACAAATAATCTTTGCGACTCCCTAGTAAATAACACTGTACAACCGCTAACAGCTCTTTCTATACACATCCTATACAATAATAATTATAGAGGCTTCTCGGAGGAAAAGACCATTTTGGTAATACGAGATCCTATGCTCAGTTGATGCTATGCATCTACGTTCTGAAGTCCTTCCCGGACAGGAGATGTTTCCAGGTGCAGATCAATTTAGACAGTTCCATTTCCAGGGCTTGCTGCGTTGTTGTTTCTCCGTAGCGATTGTCTGTTGATCATACTCGATCGGAGTTGTTCTCCACGCAACGAGGCTCTCAAGGATACATTTCGTCTTAGACCAGTTTTTGGAGTCTTTTCCGCTTTTCTGTAATCAGAAATGTATTATTAGTTATATAATGATTCATATACAATCTCAAAGAGTAGTGCCAATGTAGAAAGCTAAATGATAATTAACTCTGTAAAAATTATACATTCGATACATTCATCTGCAGTTATTAGGGTATTCATATCGAACCCCTCTTCTCTGGCCCTCATTCCTTCGACACATTTCGAGGAAAAATAATATGCGCCATCCTTATGAGGTTTAAAATTTAAATATAAAATTTCATGATGATACATTCATTAAATCGGCAGTTATTTGGGTTTTTGAGTTGGACCCCCTCTGATTTCCCTTCTCCTTCGGCTTATTCCGCTGAAAATTCGTAGGTGTCGACCTCATAGGGCTTTAAATTTACGTATGAAATGTCGTGTCAATATATTCAATAGAACGGGAGTTATTCGAATTTTTATGTTAAGCCTCCCCCTTCCCTTTGGCCGATTTGGCTGAAAATCAGTAGACATTGTCCTTATAAAGTATTGAAAATACATATAAAATCTTGCGTATATACAGTTATTCTATCGGGAGTTATCGTGTTCATAGACACACTCACATATAAAATTTATTTTTAAATTTTTGAAATCCAGGAGATCGGGAAACAATTCTATTGAAAACTTCGCATCGAATTTTCGACCGATTACTTTACTGAAGTAGAAGATGAACCTGGGACAGCAACTTTCAATCCGGAGATCCAACATACCAGGCATGTAGCAACTACGTTACATATACGGTCGATGTTACAAATCTGTTCTTGTTGGTCCCCACAGTCTTACCCTACGGTTACTATGGATGCGAATTCTGACGAAAATGTGTTCTGACGAATTCGTCCGAACAAACAAACGCCTGTTTTCCAATGAGAGTGTTTACACTGGCAGCGACGAACACGTCAGAACATGCACAACGTCATCAAAACCAGTTGAGTGTTCAAACAAGTTTGATTTCTTCGTGCGACCTGCATCTGTTTTGGGTGTTATCGAGCGTTGAATTTTGAGTGATTTGGTTATTTCACCAAGGATAACGATAAATTGACAAGTCTTGTGTACGGAAACAGGTGTTTGTGGGATATGAGAGACAAAAGACAAAAACAGTCGTCTCTACTAAAAAATAACTAGTTGACATGCTCTGTTTTTCCAACAATAACTTCATTAACGGACTTTCAAGAAAATAAAATTCATCAAGTTCGTCCATCTTTGCTGGGCGGCAGAAACGTACTGACTATCAGAAAACGCGCACAATGTAACCGCCTTGTTCTGACGAGGATTTCGGACGTACTCGTCCAAACACATTTTCGTCCGAATTCGCATGCACAGTAACTGTAGCCTTAGCCAAGAAAGGTACTAATAGACAAGAGAACAAAAATAAACCGAAACCAAGGGAAAAAGCAAGATAAATTCATTTCAAGAAATGGGGGAAAAAAGGGAAATTTGGATAATCTAAAGGCACCCTGCTTTTGTAGAGAGACTGACGGGCCTTTCGTTATTATCCATCGAAAGTGATCTCTTGAATTCTATTGACACGAAACGTGCTGACCAGAAGAGCGATGCTTTGATTACAATTTACTTTTATTTAATAAATGACTATTTGTGATAAATGTTTCTAGTTTTATTTTAAAAAAAAGTTGACTTGTGTTCTTTAAAAACTACTTTACTAAAGTAAAAGTTGTGTTATTTAAAAAAATATATTATTATTATGTTTTTTAATATTACCTATATCAAAGTTTATTACTTATCATTATTATGTACATAGGTAATAATTATGGTTAATAGTTCATAATATAATGTTTGAAAATAAAATATTGTTGTCATTACGCATATTATTAATGTCCTTGCTCAAGTATTTATTTGGAAAATAAAAAACATTAACTTATTCAAAATGTAAAGGGGAAAAACATAAAAACATTCGGGTACTTTAATTGTGGAGGGGGGCGGCGTTATTGTTATTTTCACACTCTTTGCACGGCCCTGAATACATTTATCGTATAAATGTTTCGTCACATGTATAGTAATATTTATTAATGATTGATTGATTACCTGACGCAGGGTAGATCCCAGAGTGCATCTCCTCGTCCAAACTCCTCCCCGTCAGAAAGTGTTTGAGGTAGATCGCGGTCCATCGTCTCAGGAAGGTAGAGAGAGAGCAGACCTCCGAAGATACCAATGACCCCGAGCACCAGGAAAGGCAGGTTCTGATCAACTGTACCCTGAGAAAGTAGAACAATATGTTTAGATAGCTGCTAACTGATAATATGATATCCTAGCCACAAAGAGGGTGTCATTTGGATTCTAACCAGCAATGTCTCTATGATTAGCATTGCTGGCTAGATCCCTCCGTTGGTATCTCCACGATGTCTACACTGACAAGGCATGATCTTGTAAAAAAGGCATTGCTTATATATATGTCAGAATACATTTGTGCGATCTATTTCGATATAGTACAAATCTAATAAAACAAAGAACTTGATTCACTTATATATTGTCTAACTCCATGAAAATATATACATTATGATATATCGCATATCACAGACCGATTGGTAATTATAGTTATGAGAGCGACTACGAGAAGCGCACTAGTAGAAGATACATAAAGTGGAGGGGATGGAAATTCAAGGGTTCCTCGCTGAAGTGCGGTATGAGGTAGTTAGTCCTAGTTGAGCTATCAGAGGAGGTAGTTGTCCTAGTTGAGCTATCAGAGGAGGTAGTTAGTCCTAGTTGAGCTGTCGGGGCAGACAGACAGAGTCCTCGTTCAGTTACGAGAGGAGACAGTCGTCTGCAGTCAGCTATCAGAAGAGGTAGACATTGCTCGTTGAGCTGTTGAGGTGGACAGTCTTCAGTCAGCTACTAGAGGAGGTAGTCATTCCGAGTTCAGCTGTTGAGCTGGACAGTTATTCAGAGTTGAGCTGTTGAGGGAGAGGACATTTCTGGCTGAGCTGTGGGAAGAAGGAGACTCCTGTTTGAGCGGACGTAGGAGACCGAAGACTCTCATTTTGCTGCTGGAGGGAAATCATCCCTGCTGCCTACTTCGAAGGGACTGGAAGTTCCTCAATCTTCGTGAATCCTGTAGGAGAAACCACCGGCTTGAGTGTGGTTAGAATAAAGAAGACTCTCAAGGTAACGGAATCATTTATTTTACATTTTTCTCCGACATCGAGACGAATGGCTGGCTGATCATCAATAGACACCTTCATGTTGCGGGAGTTACCAGAACATTTAAGTCTATATAAATTATTTCATATTTTATAGATATTTTATTCCAGATGTGCGATTATGGAGGGACGCCTCACTAATATATGTCAATAATTGTGTTAATAAATGTATGTTGTCTTATAAATTGTTCTCTAAATTCTCTACAGCCTAGTTCACCTTCTGAGTACGCATGTTAACCCCAAAAGTAAAATCATTTTCATAGTAATTAATAAAAGTTTAAAAGACCCAAAGAAAGATCACCTCAATTTATGGTGGAGTTGCGCCGGGTATATCTCAACATAAAGTGTATCGGTTTCGAAGTAGCTTTTGAACTTCGTCCTGAGAAGTGAGAGGTCATCGAGTCAGATGCATACTAACCTTAGCCCAGCAAAACATAAATATTGTCCACTGTGTGTCCCCTGCATTGAATATTTTGTATTTCTTTGGCTATTTGCTGTTTAAAAAAACTACACACATTCATCAAAATAGTAGAGCACCGAACTTATATCAGATTTGAAGTGAAGGCACATCGTTCCAAGGATAATCGAAAAAATAATTTCTAAACCCGTCTAGAGCCGAAATGTCCTGCGAGGAAAGAAAACACACCACTGAAGACCAACCATTTCTGAATGATACTCCGAGAGAGAGAGGTTGAGGTCTACGCCACTGGCTCTGCAAGAGGAACAAAGGAAAACGTTCGGTACAGGCGTGTATTCGAAAGACTTCGTAAAACACACGTAAAAGGTGTGTTTTTGTCGGTTGAGACCCTGGAGACCGACAAATAACAGAATCATCTTAGCGGACACTCCTGTTGTCATAATGGCCTTGACCAACTCATGACGCAATGCACCTGCAGATGTTATAGGCCGGCTGGTGAACAGTCTCAAAGGTAGTGCTGGGTCTGCGTCAATAAGAAACCTGTCCAGAACACTTCCTGACTATAGACTCTGTAAAGTGGATAATGAATGACTCCCTTTAGAACATAGAGACATTCCAGAAAGACCGAGGAAAAGTAATGGAAGGTGCTGAAGAAGATGCCACTGGAGCTGTCTCAAGAGTTAGGACGGTCTATAGCCTGTTTCCAGATTCTGACAGAACAACTATCTACAGAAACACCTTCATTGGATTGGAGTAATAGACAGCCCCAGTGTGTCCTCTGCGACAAAGACAAAGACATGACGGCTCAGCGAAAATATAAGCAAAAATATCTCTCTGCGACAAAGACAAAGACATGACGGCTCAGCGAAAATATAAGCAAAAATATCTAAGTTCCTAATAGATTAGAAAGCGCTAATTTTTCTTTAGGATCAGGTATTTGGAACGACTCTCGACCAGCAGAGGCAGTCTGAAGAAGTCGCTTAGGTATGTAGGAATAATTTTTGTAATAGTTATTTGAGTTGTAAATTTAAGTTTCCATTATTGGCCGATTTTTCTTTCAAATTATTCTTATCTGGGACTCAAATACTAAAAATGTATATAGTTATTTTCCACTTACCAGATACACAACAAAAGGCGAAGCGATATTTGCGATATACCCAGTAATATGTATGAGTGCTACGCCCTGGGCACGAACCACTGTTGGTAGCAGCTCAGCTGCATACTGAAGACCAATGTTGTAAGAAATGTTTACAGCGAATCGTCCTGCGATTGCCAGCGACGCTGAGTAGATACCTGCGAAAGAAATATAACAATAAAAATATAAGAAGATTACATCAATACAGAAAAATAGTACACATGCCCTGCTATAATATTTAAACAAATAACTTGCGTAGAGCATGTGAGATGTGAGACACTTAATAACAAATAAAGAAAACGTATATTTAAAAAAATATTGTCTATACTCACAAGAAATATATAATATAGAGGTTAGGTAAGGTAATGTGCGATGTTCGATGGAAGACTTTTCTACATCAACGCAATCTCCTTGCATTAAATTGATAATTCCTTCATTAATGGAAGCCTGAACAGGTTTTTTTCTGCCGAATGACGAACCTGTTTTCCCCATAAGAAGCAACATCGAGGGGCTTAAGTGACTTTTAAGAAGATAACAAATAAGTTCACTTTCCCCCGATTGGTAATCGGAGCGTTGTAATTCCTGAGTATTCTCAGATGCGCGACCAGTTTTCACCGTAGGAAAAACGATTTTCAGTTGAAGAAAACATATCAGGCATTTTATGCGCGACTGGACCTTTTGACGGACGGTTAACCTAACCTATAATGTAGATAAACTATATATAGTATTTGTACAGGGCGCCGGTAGCTCAGTGTGTGCTTGCATACTGAGCTCAAGATCGCGGGTTCTGGGAGGTGAAAAAATCTTGAGCACACCGTCCTTTGGATGGGCCGTTAAGCGATGGTCCTGAGCCAGTACGATATCAGGTACTCGTTAAAGACCGTTAGGATTCTCATAGTAGAGTCGGGCTCATGTCCACTAGAGCGACCAAAGAGCGCTCTGGTAGCAGGCGATATGATCTCATAGTTAAAGCCCTGTTGAGTTGATCAATTCATGTTGGGGAAGTACATTACCGGTGATTCACCGACGACATTTTCTTTTAATTTTCTTCAATTTTTGACACCAGGATGATTTCTTTTAAATTATTAATTTTTATTTATTTTATTTAATTATTAAATATAATAATAAAATACAAGTATAATAAATATTAATGTAATACTAGTTTCAATGGGGCCCAACCTTCTTATTTAAGAGGATTATTTAAAACTGTAGTCATTATCTCTCGGGTGACAATACCGGGAGAGGGACGAAGAGACAAGGTCAATGAAGGCCATCCGTGTGACCTATTTCGTCCATCATTGGAACGAGGCCCAACTTTGAGTGAACCGCGACCTTCACTGCAATGCAACTTTCTCAAACCGGAACTGCTCTCTTTGCCTCTCGTTCTAAAGGAGCGCATCAAATAGAGGCGGTTATATAATGTAACTATATTTTTTGGACCGAAAAAGTCCACAAAAAAATGATAACATTATGTGAAAGTGTTGACAAAATAAAAATTACTACCTACTTCATTAGTTTTTCCAAATTTTCCGTGAAAAATCACAGACGAAGCCTATTATTACACAAAATAAAATGGTTTACAAATAACCTCATAAAATACATCGTAATAAAACAAAAAGTCAAATAAATTATTTTGATATATACAAATATAACAATTATTTAAAATTTACTCTAATTAACAAACACTTAAATATTACTACAATTTGGTTATAAAATTAACACTATATTAATAAT
This sequence comes from Aradus depressus, assembly GCA_963662175.1. NCBI lineage: Eukaryota > Metazoa > Arthropoda > Insecta > Hemiptera > Aradidae > Aradus > Aradus depressus. The sequence continues at coordinate 19,649,491 of OY759225.1, read as the reverse complement.
TATGGGTACAATAAAAGAAAAACTGGTAAGTAATAGCTAGAAATAATAATAAATCCAGAATGTAAAAAACAAAACATAAATACAACTATTGTATAATTTAAAAAGGACTATCAAGCTTTATATATCCATTTTTAAACAATTTAATAGTATTAATATTGTCTATGAAAAAGTCAAATTTATCAGAAAGACTATAGCAAGCCTTTGAAATCGATCTATGGGAGAATAGAACCCATAATCAGTATAATGAAAATTACGTGAGAAGGGGAGAACTGAACGACAAGTACGTGAGGGAATATTGAAATTTACAAGTGAAAGTAGATCAGGACAGTCAATTTTATTGTTTAATAATTTGAAAAATAATGATAAATCGGCTTTAATTCGTCTTGACACAAGAGTATCTAATTTAAGAGAAGAATGAAAGATATTATAGTCGATATTACGTACAGATGATCCTGATTGGAATGCAACATATCGAATGAATTTGTGTTGAACTTTTTCAACAGTATGAATATAAGTAACCTTATAAGGAGACCATATAGAGGAATATAATAATTTCACCTTATCGTCCTCTTAATTTGTTTGATTACTGATAGTTTGTTTGATTTAAGCGAAAGAATTTAATTCTATCTTCATGTTCCTCATTAAATTTCCAACCGATGTTTAAATTGTAACGAATTTTTAATATCTTTTTGGTAAACAAACCGGTAATGAACTTCCCCAACACAAATAAATCCACTAAATTTTCAGCTCTGTCCAAAAGCAATCGATCGTTTAGGTTAAAAATCAATAGTTGATACAAACTTCTAAATCCTAATACCAAAGTATCGATACATTCATTAAATGGTCAATTTTTTGTGTTAAGCCTCCCCCCCCCCCCCCCCCCTTTCCTTTTGGCCGATAGCTGGAAATCGATATGTTTCGACCTTAGTTCTTCCGCAAATATTATCAGAATTTAAATTAAATAAAAAAAAATTACTGTATTTATTAATATTAGTATTTTCAAGTATTTATTTACTCATGTCACTTTATTTTTTGTAGTATTGTTAATTTTAATACATGTGTGTCAGCCTCTAAAAGTTAATATTTGTTTACTCAATGTTACTAATATTTGTTAATAAATTACTTTCTTTCTTTTTTTTTTTTTTTTTGGCTTTATGTACGATGCATATTAGCCATGACTCTTATTAATGGTGTTTTACCTAATTATTTACATCCATGGCCCCGGGAGGAAGTTTTATCTACGAAATAAAACTCACTCCCGGACGGGATTCGAACCCGCAAACCAAGGTGAGACCATGCGACCAAAGCCCTACGCTCTAGCCCGCACGGCCACCATGGCTCCCACTTTCTTTCTTAATATCTTTATTATTAAAAAACATAAAAATTAAAAAAAAAAGAAAACAGTGTGCCTCTCCCACATAAGAGTACGGTTGAAGTGAAATTTCTTTTTATTTGTCTTCATTAACCAAGCGAATGAAACAAACAATTTGCATTTGATTTCCATTATAATTATTAATAACCATTTATGGTTTTGATATTATTTGATTTTTATTATAAGTATTAACCAATACGTTGACGATATTCTCGACAACGATCAGCTGTTGTTTTTGTGCCCCTGGGTCGTCCATAACCTGGCCTTATACCTCCACGTGTACCTTCAAGTTTATTTATGTAAATTTAATTAAAATAATTTTGAATAGAAAAATTTAAATGAATAATTAGAATTTGATAAATAAGAAATCAATAATTTAAATGAATTTTAATAATTTAAAAATATAAATGAAGCGTAATTATTAAAAGTACCTTGTTGTTTCTTGTTGCATTTGTATTGCACGGAATTGTCGAACTCGTTCCGTTGAAGTTTTTGACATTTTTAACTATTTAACACTAACTCAGAATAAAACTACAAGTATTAAATTAATAATCATATACACGTATACAAACATGTAGCACACAACAGTTGATGCATCGATACCGACCTAAACTCGTAGTTGACTTGTACGCATGCGCTACTCATCCCCTCTCCTTAGCGTTTCATGTTTAATTCTTTATGTCAAGGTCATAGCGGTTCACTAATCTTGCTAAAGAACTAAAAAAGACATTGTTATACCAACCAAAAAACAAGTACGGCAATGAACTTGAATTTTGACATGAAGATGTCACAACTTGAATCTGATTAAGGGGTTACCTGGTCCCCAGGCCATAGTTGTTCAAAAAATAAATACATAAGATAGAACGAACCGGTTGGAGTAGCTGCTGAAGACAGACTAAAGACCCCGGCTAGAACCATAGAGAGACAGGCGAGCCATCGGCGACCCCATCTGTCCAGAAGGAATGTTAGGAGAGTATCAGCAGGGAACTCGGAGGCTGAGGCTATGGTGAACGTTAAGAAGACATCCAGACCCACTGCTCCCACGGATCGAACATGTCCATCGAACACCAAGGAGACGGACATCCTGCAACATCAACATTTCCATTCTTAACATGCTTAATACAATTAAAAAAAATTAAAATTCAATTAAGTTATGTTAGAGAGAACCCTCTGCGCGAAAACGTATTTTCTTCTCATAGTTCAAAAATAAAAAATAAAACTATAAAAAAATTAAAATAACCATCATATAAAGCAGACATATTGTAAACATTTTCAGTAATAAATTGTGATAATTAAAAATAAAATATATATATAATTTAATAAAATAAAAAGTATAATTTATTTGCTTAATAACTGATGACGGAGTTCTTCCCGAAACGTCTATAACTGCTCGGTTGTAACAACGATAAAAATAAATGGGAGATTTGTAGAGCTTTGAAAAATATATATTATTATAAATTTTGGATTTCCAAACAAAAACCCAAAGAAGAAACTACATGTATATTATCTACTTCTGACTGAAAATGTCAAATACAAAAAAAAGTGAAGGGCGAATTGAACGATGCAAATTTCATCAAATTCCGTTCGGCAGTTCTGGAGATTGGTAACAATTTTTTGCAGCATTTTAGTATTTTATTTTTCTAATCGTCAAATTGGACCTAAATACGTCATAAAATCGTACTCAACATTTTTTAAAATTTTAATACTTTCTCATGATTATGTTTTGTACTAATAAAATAATAATAAACCTACAATACAAGCATCTTATTTACCTCTGGCCTATTTTGTTGACATTGAAGTGTGAAACAAATGAAGGCACATAATTCACAGCCCCATCCGTGACATTAATAATGTATCATTAGTTTGTTTCTTTAGATTCAATTTTTTTTATCAAGATTAGATCCAAGGGTCAGATTGTTGAATTGAAAAGATACAACATGGAATCAAAAAGAGGTACTAGTTCGCAAAAACATGGTATAATTACTTTCTTATACCTTTAGTATAAAGAACTATAGTAATTGTACAAAAATCCGAGATCAGGATTTCAACGGAATTTCACTTTGTGGGCGCTCTAACTCAAAAATTATTGTAGCAATGAACTTAAAATTTGAAATGAAAAGGTCACATGTGCTAATTTAGTTCTTATTAGATTTAAATCAAAATTAGACGAAAATTAAGACCACTTTACTTCGCGGCCTAAGTACATTTTACAAGATAACGCTTACACTTATGACCTAATCAAAAATCTCTTAAAATAAAAGTTGTAGAGAATACTGAAAGGCACTTTTTATATATCATACATTTTGCCTAAGGTCCGGTTTACGAGACACATGTCAAAAATCTCTCAAAATTACACCCCGAAAATAATTTTTTTTAGATTTTTGCTTGACTTACTCGAAAAATTTTAATACTAACGAAACATAGGTCTTTACTAAAAATATTCCTTATCAAATTACAAACATAATTTTTAAATTATAACACATAGTAACAAATTTTAAAATATATTGTTATTATTGATCATTTGTTTTATCAAAAAGAATAAAAAAATAAAGAAAAATATATAAAAATAACGAGGGCGCCGGTAGCTCAATGGTATGCGTGCTTGTCTTCTGAGCTCAAGAACGTGGGTTCGAAACCCGACCGAGGCTCTTAGTTTATTTTATCTGGGAGGTAAAATAAACTTAAGCCCGCCGTCCTTCGGATGGACGTTAAGCGATGGTCCCGAGCCTGTACGATGTCAGGTACTCGTTAAAGACCCCTGCCCTAAGTGAATAAAAATTTAGGGTAGGCAAAATTTAGGACTCTCACAGTAGAGTCGGGCACATGTCCACCAGAGTGACGAAAGAGCGCTCTGGTAGTAGGCGATATGACCTCGTAGTTAAAGCCCGGGCATGAGTCATAAAACCTAACCTATAAAAATAACAGGACATTTTTAAACCAGCCATTTTTCTACAGAACTCCCCCTGCCCCTCGAGTAAAGTCACTCTCAAAATTACGTTAAACCTACAAAGAAACCCGTCGATGTCATAACGTTCATAAGACTTTCTCACAGCCAGCATGAAATTTGAGAGTGAGAGTGAAAGTGATCTGTACAAAAGTGGTTAGTATAAATCTTGTTATGGTCACATCACATATATTTAACTATTTACATTATTTCTTCAACGTAATTACAGGTCCTTAAGCCTTTATATAAATATTTAGAAAAAAACAAACAAATGTGTAAGTGACGCGGTACTCAATTTATTTATTATTGTTGTGTAAACATCTATCGGCTTTAGTTTCAAAAATTTGCTGTCGTCCACTGATTTTAATTAAAATTTGTTTTATAATGTTACAATAAGAAAAGTAGTATGAGAAATTAAACTTTCAAATTTATTGTTCTTCAATTTCTTTTATACATGAAATTATAGATTTGTGGTAGCTAAAATAAGATATATACAACTGTGATACAGCGTCGATGGTAGTTTTCGAATTTTTTGTTGAAATGTTTCGATTCTTATTCATTTGTAGATAAAGTTTGTCATTTAAAAATTAAATAAACTGTTCGGTATCTCCTGAAATGGGTAAAAACATTATATTATTTGTTGTGACAATATGACAACAAATATAAGTATTCTTTATTCATCAACATTTTCAGCAGTTATTTATAATATTTTTTTTAGATTTACACTGCTATATTATTTTCTTTTACCACAAATTTTACTTATTGTGACAAATTTAAGCTATCGAAGCATCTTAACCTGAAAGTTTCTTACCGAAAGATCATTTTATAGTTCATAAGATTGATATTTTATTTAAATTCACTACAACGGTAAATATAATAAATAATGTTGTAAAAATACAATAGAAATGCTCAAAAACAGCTGACATCACATATAAAGAAGTGTGTAGTTGTTTGTGTGCGCGCAACCGTCCAACACACACACTTACGTATGCACATCAACAAGACTTACGCTCTGACGGTCTGACATAGCTCCTACCGAGAGCTAAGATGTTTACACATAAAAAAAAAAAAAAAAAAAAAAAAAAAAAAAAAAAAAAAAAACTGTTCAACTGACCAGATGACAATCAGAAGAATGGTGATTCTTCTGAGACGAGGAGTTTTGAAGAGGTCAAGTACTGAATAAGTTTCTTGTTTGGCTTCAGCAACTGTCTTCTCACATGATGCCTACAACAGATAAACAACAGGTCAAACAGCTGATAGGTAACAATTTTGTCCATTTATATGTACATACAATCAGTAACAAAAATTTTCGGACAATTTATAATTTTGTTTTTCTTTTGCAGTTACACATAGTTATATGGCAAAATATTTAATTCAAGCAAAGTTTTAAATTTCGAGATCATCAATCATTTCAAAACGCCGTAAAACAATTAATTAAACATTTACAGCTAATAGGAAATTTTGCATTAATAATTGAAGACAAGAAATTCACGTAACAAAATTTTCTGGACACCTGTTGTTTGTTTTGTAAACAAATGCGACTCTGATCATGATCTTTAATCCCTTCTCAACCAACCGCTAATACCGAACAAATGAAATGTGTTTATATCCTTCTATTACTGCATTCAGTAGTTATTTGTATTTCCTGCTGTCAAGATGGGTCGAACATCTTTTGAAGTTCAACAGATAATAATTTTTAATTATGAAAAAGGATTAAGTGTCCGCAAAATCGGTGGTTTGGTAGGCCGAAGTAAAAGCACCGTAGCCGATGTAATTCGAAGGTATAAGCACGAGGATCGGATAGATTTGAAATCTTCCTCTGGCCGTCCAAGAGTATTAAACGACCGAGAAAGGTGTAGCGTTGTCCGGAAAATTAAAAACAAGCCCTCGAGGAGTGCACCTCAGATCGTCGCCGAGGTATACAGAGAAACGGGAAAGAAAGTTCACCCACAAAATGTTCGAAGAATTCTAAAAGAAGCAGGATATAATGGGAGAGTACCAAAAACCGTTTGTGAGTGAAAAAAATATAAAAAAAAGATTGAGCTTCGCAAAAGAGTTCCAGAATCATTCAGAAATTTTTTGGAGTAATGTCATTCATCTGCGAGGTAAAATAAACTTAAGCACTTCGTCCTTCGGATGGGATGTTAAGCGATGGTCATGAGCCTGTACGATGTCAGGTCAAAGCGTTTGAGCTCTCACATAAACACACGCATGCAATTGATCTCTGATGTTCACACGATTACAAAATTTTTAGTACATATTATTATGTATACATATATTATATGTATAGGGAAGTAAACAAAAGTAAAGTAATAGTATATGTATACATATATTACATGGAAGTAAACGGACATGATCTGGAAACATTTATTTGTCGAAATATCGGAGAAAAAACGTTTAAATTAGAAAAATTGGGTACTTAGTTTCTTTAGAGGGGAGGTGGAGGGGATAGAGTAGGGGGAAGGGACGGTTTCTGCCGAGGGTCAACGCTGCTGTCGCTCTCTTCCAACGTCATATCACAAAAATCTAGTTTTCTGACATTACATGACCTGAGATTTGTTTTTATGTTGTGAAGAGTTACCAGATACAAGAATATTTTATTATTGCGGTTTGTTCTATTGCAAGCAAATACTTTTGAATGTAAGTTTAATATATTTAGTCCCGACAGTCGCGACAAAATTTGGAGAAGGCGTAATGAGGAACTGAATCCAAAAAATTTAAAACCAATAGTAAAACATGGGGGTGGCTCAGTGATGGTGTGGGGGTGTATGGCGTCTAGTGGAATTGGTGAACTGGTTTTCATTGAAACCACCATGACTGGAAAAGTTTATGCCGAATTACTAAGGAGCAATTTGAAAAAGAGTGCTGAAAAACTTGGGATTTTACGGACTTTTCATTTTTACCAAGACAACGATCCGAAACACACCTGTGAATTGGTACGTACTTGGCTTTTGTATAACTGCCCTAAAGTTATGAAACCCCCCCCAATCGCCCGATCTCAACCCAATTGAACACGTATGGGGTGAGCTCGACAGGAAAATTCGATTAACACCCATTGCTTCAAAAAACGAATTGAAACAAAAGTTATTAGAAGAGTGGGGTAAAATATCTCCAAATTTCACCAAAAAATTAGTTTCATCATCAATGCCGAATCGAATGAAAGATGTTATTACACAAAAAGGGTACCCAACCAAATATTAATTAACATTATGGTTTTTGAATTTGTGAAATCGTAAAAAAAACATTGAATTTATTTATAGTTGTTTACATTTTTGTCCGAAAATTTTTGTTACCTACATTACTTGTTATAAAATTTATTAAATTAAAATATTTATTTGTTCTAATCAAAGCTGTTTTTCCTTTATCCTAACCCACTTTTGAATTCTTATTCTTGATTGAAAAATGGCTTTAATTATTTTTTTAAATTATTTTTTATTACTTTTGCATTTAATTATTATAATTTTTTATTGAAAAATCAAACCGTCCGAACATTTTTGTTACTGACTGTATATATATTTCCAACTAGTTTTCATCGATTGGTTCGATACCAATTGGGTGAAAATGTGTGTAGCATTGAATTTGGGTACCTCTGTATATCTCCAGAAGTACTTATAAATATTATTTTTCTGTTCAAAAAATCTAATTTGAAAATTTGAAAAAACCAATACATCTCTGAGTAATTGATAGAAATACAGACGTTAAAGCAGTTACGAAGATCTTATTTTCTGATAGAAATACTGTATTTAATAAATCAGTTAAAAAGATACTAATTCCTGATATAAATACAGTAATTAAAGCAATTAAAAATATCCTACTTTCTACACTTCACCAGAAGGAAAATCCATTTCCAAGAAACATACAATACATAATAAAAATAAATAATTAGATTAATAGATACTTACAGCAAATTCTTCGTATATTTTTGGTTCTACTTTGGTTCCATTTATTTTTTCAAATTTCCTCAAAATAGAAATTGCCTTTTTCGTTTTTCCTTGAGAAACCAGCCATCTATATATTAAACATAGAATGCAGACATTAAATTAAACCATGCACAATTATTTTTTAAGCATATGTATTTGAATTTTGAGCTGCATGAATAATTTTAGCAAAATCTACAGTTTTGGGGTCTATTGAAAGAGGTCTCCAACGTCTCTATCTAATAAAAATACGTTTTAAATAAATTAAGAGACAAAGAGCTACAACCAAAAAATGAAAAGAGAAATTTATTATTGAAACATGGAGTTGGCCATGTTATTAAACTAGGTTGGGAGTTAACTGTTTCTGTAACTAAGATAGAACATTAGTAACTATCATGGTATTATGTATTATTAGTACTAAAAAATCAATGAAATTAAACACAAAAAAATAATAAAATACATTACACGATTAAAGCTGAAAATGCAACAGTAAGTTTCCAAAAATTTTCGACACGAGCACTTGCGGGGGTCATATGAGCTTATAATTGGCTATGAGAGTTGGCCCATTTTGTCAATATGATTTTTTTGGAGGTCCCCGATTTTGTATGTAATGCCCACTTTGACTCCTTGTACTTTTTCAAAATAGGAATCAAATCTTAAACTAAATTTAGAAAAACAACAGAGTTGGTAGGTTACTCAAATATAATAATATATTTGAGAAGGACAATCATTTAGCTTAAGGTCCTGGTGTAAATAGATAATGTTAAGTAATAGTAACATTACGTTATATTACAGGAAATAGAAGTTTTTTATTATATTTTCATAATATGTCCTATTTATGGTTCAGTAAGGAATCAACTGTGCTGTTCCATAGTTTAGGCTTAACTAATTGTACAAAGATTTGTAAAATACTGAATATGACTTGTGCCAAAGAAGTTAATTCTATCTATAAATTTATATCACAGCTTTGTTGCTTCCATTTTACATGTGAGAGCAATTATTTATTTAATCTTTATTTTTATTACAATAACATATATTTTCCACAGCTTTATTCTTTTCCCAATTCATTTCTTGGTCTTTACAAGCGGGTCTTAACAAATAGACTGCCTTCATCAGTACAGTACCCTTTATTTACTTGAAGAGTTTTGTAAACAATTTTTCTCTATATATTGATCATAATATTCTTTTTGCAGAACATTAATAGTCGACATTTGTGTAAAAACGCTTAGTCAGAACTAACATAGAGGTCGACTTGCAAAATACGTTCTGCATAAAGAATATTATGATCATTATAAGAAAACAATTGTTTACAATAAAGATCAGAAAATAAATTATACTGATGATGGAAGTAAAAAAGAATAAAGCACAAAAATATATGTTATTATAAATTCAGAATCTTCTTACACAATCCAAAAGATAATTTTTATTATTATCTTATCCTTATTTATTTTATTATATTTTGATTTTCATATGCTGTATTTATTTTTTTAATGTCAGGATTAAATGTTAGTTATTGTGACTCATGTCCGGACTATAACTACGAGGTCATATCGCCTATTACCTGAGCCCTCTTAGGCTTCTTACACACCAAAGCCTAGCCGAGCCGGGCCGGGCGATGCGATGCGAAGCCGAGCCGAGCGAAATCTGCCTGCGTTCGCACCGAAGCCGATTTGCTCTCAGTAGGTTTTCTAGCCTTGTAATGAGAGGTGCTTCTTTCCTATTCAGCCTCAGTTGAAACGTGGTGCAAAATGATGTCATCAACTTTGATGATGATGATGTTATTGGGTAGTTCATCACTTGATGATGAATGTGTGGCAGAAAGAAGGCGATTCTTTCTTGAATCGAACTAATTAATATTTCTATGTCAACACTCATTATAATATTTAAACATTTAAAAAACAAAAACCGCTTGAAATAATAAAAAAATATATATACATATATTGCGCAATATGATGTAACTCACGGGGCTGAAACACCGAACTAGACTGAAAGACGGAAGAAACCGCTTGGCAGAAAACGCTCGAATTGGCGGTAGGTAGTACTGCTCAAAACCGCTCGGCATCGCCCGGCGCGGCTCGGCCTTGGTTTGAGTACTCCCATGTAAACCCTGCGTATTTAGCGCTCAAGCGTTTTCCGCCCGGCTCGGCTCGGCTCGGCCCGGCTTTGCTGTGAAACCCCACTTATGGTCACTCTAATGGACATGAGCCCGACCCTACTATGAGGAGTATATGTAAACTCCTAGACAAACTCAGTATAATAATTTCAGATATGTAAACTCCTAGACGGTCATGACCTTCCATTTAAGGCGACAGATTCAGGTAGTAGACGGAAGGGTGGGGGATTAATAGGGACCGTAGGTAGCTGTGAACTGACCAAACGAAGCTATTTAGTGGATTTTTATATATCAGAAGAAGGTACGTTCCCCCCTCAAGTTTGGTGTCGACCAGCCGGACCATCAGGATTTAAGACGACAAACGGTCGTGAAAGTTTTCATTCGGACTTTAATGCAAACTTTTATCACCATCATCCTCACATATTTAACCTAGTTGAAGTACTTAAATCATTTCAAATAAACACACGAAGCGCAGAATTAAATGTTTAAAAAATGAAGCTAGGAAAAAATATATTGAGAATAAAATAACAGAGTACGAAAATGGATTAATTTCGAAGATATATTTTGTTTCCTGTATGGCGCATAAAAATAAAATAATTTATAGAAAATCTTAAATATGTTGTATTTATTGTAAATATTAAAAGATAGATGAAGCCAGAAGGCGAATGTGAAGACGAACGGAATGACATATTTCCGTGATAAATTGACAAAGTCTCATCAGACAAAACTTTTAAACACACCAATTACCATCTAAAGTGGCTGTTTGTTTATAATATCGATAAACTACCATATGTGATTGCTAGTCCTAAGTCTAGATAAAGTGTGAAGGAATTTACACACCTTACTTTTCTATATTTTCTACCTGACCCTTTCCGTCTAGGAGTTAACAATTCCCCACTATGAGAGTCCCAACTTTAACATTAAGTAAGGCTGAAGGTTGTTTACCTCCCAGATAAATAATCTGAGAACCTGGGATTAACTGTGATAATTTTTCGGTATCATTATTTATTTTTATTAATTTTAAGAGGAATAATGTATTATTTTTTAAATGTATACCTATATCTATTCATTTAATTTTATTAATATAATTATTTATTGGCAATTTTTACAATTTTCTTTTTTTTTTTTTGTCTCTATTTTATTATAAATAATTATTTATAATAATTTTGCTTCTACTCAGAATATCAGTCTCCATTTTATTTATTTATTTGTATCAAATATGGAGTAAGGATTTTTATATTTATGTTATAAGTAATATTACCTGGCGCTTTCAGGAACTAGGTAGGGTGTAAAAAAGGCAGTTAAAAGAGGAATGGATGTGACAACAGCGATCCATCGCCAGTCCGAGACCCAGAGAGAGATCCAGGGAAGGAGACAAGATGCCAGGGTGAAGAACAAGGCGATACTCATATTGGCAACGAAAGTTCGCCATTTAGGACCCACGTACTCCAGAACTGAAACAGAAGGCAAAGTGGTAACAACATGGTGGGAAATGGGCATGGTTTTTGATTGTACAACAGTGTTCGCTTTCCGGAGTTTTCATTGTATATCAAATTTTTCAGGCTTATTCAACTGATAAGCCCACAAACAAAAATATTAATTAAATTTCAGGATAATATTCAAAATTATAATGTGGCACACGTCACTTTACAGGTTGCCATCGTTTTCTAATAAATAGCAAATTTGATAATAATAATAAAAAAGTTTTTTTGTTAAAACATTACACTTAGAACAAACATGTTACGCAGGCTCGACAGAAAATGAAACAACGATTTGGACTGCTCAAAAGACTATTAGACAAGCGATATCAACTTCGTCTCAATCATAAACTGTCTACAAGGCCAATATCAGACCTATGGCGTGCAGCTCTCGGGTTCTGCAAAGCCCTCACACACCAAAAGAATTCAAGCCATTCAAAATAAAATCCTCCGAACAATTACACAATGCCCTTACTACGTATCAAACATAACATTACATCATGACCTAAACATACCACTCTTACACGAAATAACACAACAGCTCTATACACATCTGCACAACAAGTTCAAGCCACATCTGAAATGAATAATAATAAATGTAAAACAATAAAAAGATAGTTATTGTGCTTCAACTACGAGGTCATATCGCCTACTACCAGACCGCTCTGTACTCGCTCTGGTGGACATGAACCCGATTCTACTGCGGGAGTTCTAAATTTTGTTTACCTAGGTTTATTCACCTGAGTACCTGACATCATACAGGCTAGGAACCATCGCTTAATGCTCCTCCCAGATGAAAAAAAACCTAAGGGACTCGGCTGGGTTTCGAACCCGCAATCCTGAGCCCAGTAGGCTAGCACACTACCTCTGAGCTACCGGTGCCCTCAAAAAAAATAATAATAATAATAAGAATAGAAAATAAATGAAAATAAAATTCCTAATATCAATAAATACTTCTATTTATTATAAATATTATATATTTTTTAAATAATGATATTTAAATCTTCTTTCAGGGCGATATTTCGTGGAGATTGAGCGCCTCTTCCTCAGGTCACAAAGACTATTTCAGTTTTTATATATTTCATATAAAAATACAAAACAAAATATACTAATATATACCCCTAAATTTGTATTCACTTAGGGTAGGGGACCATCGTTTAACGCCCCATTCGAAGGACGACATGCTTACGATTATTTTACCTCCCAGATAAAATAAACAAAAGGCCTCGGCCGGGTTTGAAACAAAGTAACTTGTATGTTCTGAAAATGTTTGACCTTGAAGGGAGTCAACAATATTTGATAAAGATTACGGGAAAGTAAAACCACAAAAACCGCAAGAATGGTTTGTCCAAAAGGTTGACGGAAGAGCGGGCGATGAAGAACTGTGGCGTTAACCTTTACGTAACTCTAGTATGACAGGTAACCTCTCTTTTCTATGGTTGGTGGCTGGACAATGCAAGGTTAGGTCGGCTAACAATTAAGCATCAACAAAACATAACACCGTCACCAATTAAACATTTCTGTTAATTCGCAAACATTTTTAATAACCATTATTACTTCCCCAGTTATACGAAGTATAGAAGAAGTTATGTAATCGGTTAGAAATATGAAAAAAAAGTCAAGGTCCACGCAGTAGATTTTCCGTTAAAACGTCGGGATAAAATCATTTTTCATTTTCTTTTCGATGCTGCCGTATCTCTTGCATTTGCTCGGCACTAGACTTTTAGGTTTTTTAAATTCCTTTTGATGCTAGCTTTCCTCTGATTTGCTTTTTCTATAATTCCGCGCATACTTACGATTCATATGAGACGACATCTTTAATTTTTTTGCAATTTAAAATTTAATATAGATTTTTACATATATTTCGGCGAATATTTTTATTGTTTCACCTTGAGTCCTAATAGTGCTCTTCAAGCTCTTTACAATGACACCCGAATCAACGTCCTATCTAAACACGTTATCACGCTACACTAATTTCTAATTTTACACAACACTAATTCGCAACAATCATCCGCCGGCACCCACACAAGCCCGATAATGTCACAGGCTAAACAAACACTGCACAACTAACACGTACAGACATGCCCTATCCATTGTGCCCTCAACCGTTGTTATCGCATTATTAGTCTCGTAGTTATTAGCGATTGAAATCTGACTGTATTTTGTAACACAAGAAAGTTTGACCGGCTATCACTGTGCTTAACGAGCGTATAGACGTTTTCACGTCAAAAATCTGCCTATCTGTGGCCCTTAGTTTATTTTATCTGAGAGGTAAGACTTAAGCACGCCGTCTTTCGGATGGGACGTTAAGCAATGGTCCCGAACCTGTACGATGTCATCGTTATAGACCACTGCCCTAGGTGAATACAAATTTAGTGTAAGCAAAATTTAGGACTCCCACAATAGAGTCGGGCTCATGTCCACCAGAGTGACGAAAGAGCGCTCTGGTAGTAGGCGATATGACCTCGTAGTTAAAGGCCGGGCATGAGTCATAATAACTAACTATAATACCTATTTATTAACATTGAAACAGATAAAACCTGTTTTTTTTCTTCACAAGTATTCTTCTGTGAAGTAATCCTCGCGAGATAGGAAGGTTGTCTTTGTTTCACTACTGATATAATAACACTTTAATGCATACCATTTAATTAGTATAAGTGGATAATTAAATACCTACCACATAGTTTTTTTTAATGGATGAACTAATCCATATGATAATCCTTTAATGTAGTGAGAATTTAAATCTCTCTATTTATATCTCGCACATTGGGACTTGAGGAAGGGACGTAAGAAAGTCTGGGATAAAGACACTTCCGAAAAGTTTTTGAAAAATAGTTACCATAATTTTTATTACATTGAAAAATGTGTCTACTTATTATAAATGTATCTATGTATTAATTTTTTTTATACTCATAGATTTTTAAATATTTATTTATTCAGTTTTTATTAATTTCATTTTACATTTTTTTAAAGTTTTGTTATTACTACTAATCATACGTGTGTAAAGGGGCCTTCACACTGGCAAAAATTTCGCTCAAAATTTTGAGCACAAATATTGAGCTTATTTTTGTACAAAATATTGAATGGTCGTGGACCCCTCACACTACACAAAAATATTGCACAAAATTTGAGTGTCGACTAAACATTCGTGATGGAACCACGGCGCATCGCGTTGTACTCAGCCATAGCCGCATACGTTTCTTTGCCCAGGGCAAACCCGGAGGTTGAATGTAGCGTAGTTGTATTGTTTGCAGTGTTGAAGGAGTCTTTAAATAATAAGAAGAAAAGAGTGTGGGTCAGGAATTATTTGAAGAAGCGACCGACCCATGGTCATCGTAACCTACTTCGCGAACTGAGCTTGGAACCTACACTTTATCAAAATTTCCTCACACTGCTCTCTCATGCTACAAAATATTGACAGGTCCGCAAAAATTTTCTAAACTTTCAGAAAACTTTTGAACGCCCCACAAAATATTGAATACTCCTTTTTTTGCACAATATTTGTCCTCACACTCTCAATATTATTGCGCAAAACCGACATCTTCAAATTTTTGCCAGTGTGAGGGCCCCTTTAAGACTCAAGTAGTTATAAATCTAATTTATTAGCTATATATATATATATATATGTGTCTGATTTACCCAGTATATAGATCATGGTGAAACAGTTGTCAAAGGCGAGCCCCACCAAGAAACGGGCCACAGCGAAGGTCCAGAAAGAGGACGTGAATGCAGTGAGGACTCCACCAAGGATGCCGATCAAGTTGGCTCCGACCAGAGCGGGGATGCGGCCCCATCGGTCCGCCACCCAGCCCCAGGCCAGGCCCCCCACAATGGCCCCCACGAAGAAGAGACTCTGGGCCACTGTCGGGAGGGCGGCACGCTCGCAGACCCAGTCCAACTGGAAACAGAACATTACTTTAACGTCTACATATTTCAGTTTTTATTATATGTTATTACTATGTAAGGAACGAAAAGTAAAAGTATATTGCCGGTGATTCATCGTACAGGCTCGGGACCATAGCTCCGAAGGACGGTGTGCTTAAGTTTATTTTACCTGCTAGACAAAATAAACTAAGGGCCTCGGCCGGGTTTCAAACCTAAGATCTTGAGCTCAGAAGGTAAACACGCATTCCACTGAGCTACCGGCGCCCTCAAAATCTTGTTGATAAGGAGTGAATGAACTTGAATTGGGAGAGCGGAAACTTCTGGGGAAGTACATATGTGATTGAGTGGGGGCTCTCTGGTTACGTCTTGGAAGACCCAGTTGAGCGCCTTCAAGGACTTTTTTTGGGAGGGGGGTCTGGGAGGAGTGAGGTGGCTTCAAAGCATTTTCTTGGGGAGATCCATATCTGTAGCATATATATTATATATGCTATACTAAGTCGTCGGTGAATCAGCGACAATATACTTCCCCAGAACGAATTAATCAATTAACTTTTCGCTCCTCCTCCAAAACCAATCGATCGTTTCCACTAATATTCAACAGTTGACTTACACAGGGGCTTCTAAATCCTCATACTAAATTTTGTATCGATAGATTCATTATATCGGCACTTATGGGGGTTGTTGAATTGAGCCCCCTCCCTGAACCCACCCTTCCCTTCTGACGATTCTGCTCCAAATGAATGGGGGGATTATGGGATTTTTAGGTTACATATGAATTTTTGTGTCGATACATTCATTCTATCGGCAGTTATTAGAGTTTTTATGTTAAGTCTCCTCCCTAATCCCCCCCCCCCCCCTTCCTCCTTATGGTTGATTTGGATGAAAAACAATAGATTTTGTCGCTAGAAGGTTCTACATTCATTTTATCGCGAGTTATCGTGATCATAGACACACAGACATTTTTTTTTTTTCATATTTGAAATATAGAGGTCGGAAAAGCTTTCCGTTGAAAGCTCCGCATCAAATGTTTGACTGATTGCATAACTTCCCCTATGCTTCGTGTAGCTGAGGAAGTAATAATCAGTAATTATTAAGCATTAATAATTAATTGATAATTAATAACTCGTATTACAAGGGTTTACTTTCCCCAGGAAGAAATATGGATAATAACTTAGATATTTGAGAGAAGGACGAAGGAAATTGTTATTAATCCCATTCTGAACGAAGGAAGCATATTTCTGTCATTATTTTAAATTTCTCTAGTTTTTAACGAGGTGTTATTACTATTTTAACAAGGCTCGGAGGTTGAATGACTATTTAGCGGAAACAAACAGTATTAATTACCGAGACTGCTACTTCCTATATGTTACCGTTAAACGTAATTAACCTTATTTTATACGCCAAGAAACATAACCTTAAAAATTTTTATTATTTTTTACTTCAATTAGAGTATAAAAAAGTCGTACTTCCCATGTACGAATTAATCAATTATTTTATTTTCCCCGAGGACTGATTGTCTCATCGCGGCAAGAGTAGGCCTATTGTGTTCCCTGTGGGTGTTGGTCCCTACAGCAACCCTGTATCTAAATAATATCCAGGATTCTGCTGCAGGTTCCTTCCATTACCTGCTTCGGTTCCGTTATGGCAGACCCGAAGCAGTAAAAACTTCTGCTTTCTAGAGCCCCGCACTGTCTTAGAATATGAACCGGAGTCTCATTTTCTTCGCCACATTTCCTGCACAGAGGGCTTTTAGTTATGCCCATATTGTGTAGGTGTTTGTTCATATGACAGTGTCCTGTAATCAGCTCTGTCATAGCTCTTAGATCCATTCTGCTCATATTCAGAAGCTCTCGGCTCCTTTTCTATGAGGGTTCCGCTACAAAGAGTTTTGACTGTCATTGCCCCTCTTCAGAACTGGATGTGTTTCCTGGTCGGCCAATGTTCTATTGCCGCCCTTGCGGTGCTCTTAGAGATCCCGCAGAAGGATTCCGGTCCCATAGGTTCTCTGTCAGCTCCTGACCGGGCCATTTGATCAGCCCTTCCGTTGCCCTCAAACCCCTGATGCCCTGGCACCCATCTCCCAGTGTAGAGCCTAGAGGACTACTCTACCAGTGACTATAAGAAACTCTTCCCACAACATCTTAATATCATTTATATTCATGTCCGGGCTTTAACTACGATGTCATATTGTCTACTAGGCAAAGCTTTTTTTATCATTCTTGTGGACATGGCTTTACAGTCGGAGTCCTCAATTTCCTAGGTAAATACCAGGATAGGGATCTTTAACAAGTACCATCGCTTAACATCCCATTCGAAGGACAGTGTTCTCAAGGTTTTTTTGAAGTGAAACTTCTATACGCGCACTGGGCAACTTCGGGACTAAAGTGGTAAATGAGTAACGAAATTATGTGACGCGCTGAACACCTCCCAGACCCGCTCCGCACCAGTGTTTTGTTTCGTCCCCCCAAAAAAGTGATTTAAAGCGTCCTTTTTTGAAAACAAAGTGTATAATCTATGAGGGCACCGATTAAAGATCCTTCATTCCAAATTTGGGCACAAAGGTGAGTGAAAGAATTTTATTCTTTTTGAATTCTGAGAGTGACAGTGTTGAGCGGGCTGGTAGAGGGGAGAGCTCCCCACCCCGCCTCCCGCAGCGCCTCTCTCCTCACGTCATTCACCCGTTTGGTGAACTCTAAAATCATGACAGGCAGTGATACAGACTCAGAATATGAGAATAATGGTCCTGGACCGTCGTCCAAAATGAGGAAATTAAGTACAGAAATTACAAGTGTTGCATCATGTTCGGAGGAACAACATTTTCATATTAATACCCAATCTAATGATAATGAATCACAAAGGTGAGTGTACACCTTGAGCGCATTAGGCAAGCATATTATCTCATCCTTCCCTGCACAATTCTACAATTGCCGCTCTATAAAGCCAACCTACCTCAGTTGAGATGGTCGTGTAAGGGGTGTCCTGCGGATGATACTCCCAGCCATGGGTACAGGGTGCAATCGGCCAGTCCTCCCCAGGGTTGGTTCGGCCCTCTGCCAGCACTGCAGTCCAGTTGGCAATGTACATCCTGCATTTGTCGGGTCTTCCTTCCGCAGTCATTGGAATTCCAAGCTGTACCCTGCAACAATTAGATAAAGTCATAGTTGAAAACATACAAATGCAATCTTTCTGCTTTTATCAAACGATTATAAATGATTATATGTTCTTTTGAAGGCTGTTAGTGAGTTTTATGAAATTATTAATTTGAACTAAAGATAAAACATATTCGACTATATACCACACAGCTTATTTTTATATGTTTGGGTTCTATGAAATTATTATATATATATATTATATCAAGAGGAAACCTTTTACACAGAAACGGAATTTTATTGTCACTGTTCAAAAAGAATAATATAATCACAATAAAGAATCGTGTTTCATATTGAAAAACATTATTTGAGATAAGGCTTTCATTTTTATTTTTTGGGCAGAGTTCCTCCACACCTTAAGGGACAGTCGAATGTACGTTATTGTTTTATTTATTCATTTATAATTAATTAATATATATTATTTTATTTTATTATTTTTATATATTGTTGTAGTTACATTGTTTTTCTTTCTTTTCGATATCTCGCACATTGAGACCTGATGAAGGGACGCAATTAATTTCATTTTACTTTTTTCATTAGTTTTGTTATGACTACTAATCATAGATGTGTTAGTCTCAAGTAGTTATATATCTAATTTATAAGCTAACTTCATGTATAAATTCTTTTGACGTATCCTATTACCATGTATTGGTTTAACGCAAATAAATTTATTATTATTATTACTATCATGCAGTAAACTTGCAAATTTGAATACTATACAATAAATATTGTATCAATGAATTGCCGTATCCATAACTCATAAAGAATTAATCTTTTACGTTTTCGCTCTCCCTCCAAAGATAGTCTGAGCTAAAACTCAATATTTGACTCACATAGTGGCTTCTGAATCATAACACTAAATTTTGTGTCGATACATTCATTACATAGGCAGTATTTGAGTTTCTGGTTTGGCCGATGTAGTGAGAAGTGATTATTTCACAGGTTGTAAAATCAACTCACACATTTTGTTAATTCTAGCTTGTACATAATTTAAAATGTTTCAATAAATAAAAGTTGAAAAAAATTTAAATAAACGTATATAAAAAATACAAAAAAAACTATCTAACAACAATTCGTCAATTTAAAATTTCATGGATGGGGAGATCATCACAGAGTTGTGACTCGGAACAGGAATAACATATCTGTCCCCATCCATGAAATTTTAAATTGTTGAATTGTTGTTAGAAAGTTTTTTATATACGTTTATTTTAATTTTTTTTTTTAAATCTCTTATTTATTCAATCATTTTAAATTATGTTCTTTTCAATATTATTTTATAAGACAGGCAGGCAGTCTTGTGTGTGTCATGTCAGGCAAATGATGAGGGCAACCTGGAAAGCCGGCTAGTAAATTAATAAAATCTGTGAGAGGTCAGACTATAGTTTATTATACAACCTATGATCTATAAAATTTCGTATCGATAAATTCTATCAAGAGTTGTGTTCATAGACTCTGACACAGGATATTTTTTATTAATTTTTGAATACAAAGTGTCGGAAAAAAAGTAATTCCTGTGAAAACAACATTGAATTTCTGACCGATTAAAACTTTATTTATTTATATATTTTTTATTAATTTAAAGACTTGTCATAATTTATCTTTTTAAATAAATATTATATTTCCAAGGGGTAGGGGGGCTTCCTTACAGTTACGACATATATTTATTGGCAATTTCCTTGTTATTATATAATATGGAATACATTTTTAATTTTCTATTTTTTATTACATGTTGAAATGGACTGGGATTACTGCCAAGACTTAGTCAACCTTGGACTAGAGAACTACAACGCCTCTCACTGGAACGTCGGAGTCTTCATCATTAGTGGAGTGAACTTCAAGGATAGAAGAGATACATGATCATATATAATAACAAAATTAATTTCCGTTAAATCATAACATGGTGATACAATTAGTAATAATTAAACAATTAATATATAAATTAATAGGTCAGTGGTAAACTATTATGTTTTCTTTCTTTTCTATATTTCGCACATTGGGACCTGATGATGGGACCTAAGAGCGTCCCGAAACATAGTTTGAATAAAAACACTTCCCAAGAGTTTTTTTTTGAAAAATAGTTATCTTAATTTTTATTAAATTGAAAAATGTGTCTACTTATTATAAACGTATCTTGTATTAATTTTGTTTATGTAATCATATATTTTTAAGTATTTATTTGTACAGTTTTTATTAATTTCATTTAATTTTTTTAATAGTTTTGTTATTACTACTAATCATAGGTGTGTTAGACTCAAGTAGTTATAAATCTAATTTATAAGCTATCTTAATGTATAAATTCTTTTGACGTATCCTATTACCATGTATTGGTTTAACGGAAATAAATTTATTATTATGGGAAGACAACCTCTGGTTTAATAGTCAATTCATTGGTCTACCTTCAGAAGTAGATTTCAACTTGCAAATCAGTACACTAACTTTAATCAAATTGTAAATTTAAAAAATGGGACATACCCATAAATATATTTATTTTTTTCAGAAAAAAAACAAAAAAAAAAGCCATTCCTTTTTTGAACGAAGAATGAATGGATGAAAGCCTATTTCTCAGGTAAAAAATAGAATTCCGGAGAAAGGAAAAAATAACGATAATTCTCCACCAATATCCTATAATTTCTATCGAATTACTTTTGTCTAATATTTTTATTATAATCATTAATTTGTTTAGTTATAAGTACACCATTTACTTAATGATATTTGTTAATTTATTTAAATATATATGTTTTTTTTGTATGTTTCCCTCTTTTATTTTTTCTTTGTGAACTGAAGAAGGGAAATATGAATATATATATAATTAAAAATACAAATAGTCCTATTCTATTAGGAATTTGGTTTTAATTGTCTTCTATTATTTATTTATTAATATTGTTATTCATCTCGTATATGTTTGTATTCTAAAATTCTTATATAATATATTTATCACAGCATCACTTCTCTCATTTTTATTTTAACCATTTTATTTTTGATTTATCTAAAAAAATATAAATATAAAATATTTATAATTAAAATATAAATAGTACCTACTGTATTAGAAATTTAATATTCACATATTTTTCATTATTTATTTAAAAAAATGCTTCTCATATTGTTGGGTCGCGCGAGGGGAAGCCAGAGCGGGTGAATTCGGGAACACGCCGAGAATCGATACCTGCGGTGTGTTCCTTGAACGACCTGTGGTGAGTGACTTGTGTGATTCATTGAACTACAAGTCAGTCGTCTCTTAACAACGAGAGGAACTAGTTAGTCGCCACGCGGGGTGGACTGAGAGTCTGGGTCGAGCCAGCACGCGGTGTGCGGAATGGATTCGTCCTTATTACCACGCGGGTATAAGGTGAGTCGTTAGTTACCATGCGGAAGTGAGTTGGTTATTACCACGCGGGTATAAAGTGAGTCTTCTGTTACCAAGCACAGTAAGTGAGTGACTTGTGTAGTTCCCACGCGGTATGGGACTTATTATTGAACAACTGACTTTGTGTTCGTTACCACGCGGTTTTGTAATAAGGGTGTTGACCAAATAAATATATCTGTTGCTCTACTCTAAGTTCTCATTAACCTGTACCCAAACCCAACATGGTTTTTACCGGGCCGGATTAACGCAAGTACATACAGTCCATTTTATTATTTTCATTTGAAAAATGTCGCGAAGAAAGTCAAATTAGTCGACTTAGAAAAAACAAGACCCCGCGGCACCAGCGCCGACGCCGTAGATCTTCTGCTGCTGAGAAGACTGCACCTCCCGCTACCGCGAACGAATCCACCTGCGACGCCTCTTCTGCGCAAACTGAGCCGAGACCCGCGACTTCAGCGCCTCCAGCCTCTTTGGATGAAGCCTGCAACCCACGACCTCAACGCACCAATTGGCCTACTCATCGTATGCCTGGACGCAAAAGTCGGCTCGGACAGCCGCCTTCCACTACACGCGGCGCTGAGATCACCACTCGCACACCATTCGCTAACGACCGCCGGGGTCGTGCGCAGACCGCTTTCGCGACTATGCCCGCTCCCAACGCAATAATGAAGCCCAGCCTTCATGGGGGGCGGGATGTTGGGTCGCGCGAGGGGAAGCCAGAGCGGGTGAATTCGGGAACACGCCGAGAATCGATACCTGCGGTGTGTTCCTTGAACGACCTGTGGTGAGTGACTTGTGTGATTCATTGAACTACAAGTCAGTCGTCTCTTAACAACGAGAGGGACCAGTTGGTCGCCACGCGGGGTGGACTGAGAGTCTGGGTCGAGCCAGCACGCGGTGTGCGGAATGGATTCTCCCTTATTACCACGCGGGTATAAGGTGAGTCGTTAGTTACCATGCGGAAGTGAGTTGGTTATTACCACGCGGGTATAAGGTGAGTCGTTAGTTACCATGCGGAAGTGAGTTGGTTATTACCACGCGGGTATAAAGTGAGTCGTCTGTTACCAAGCACAGTAAGTGAGTGACTTGTGTAGTTCCCACGCGGTATGGGACTTATTATTGAACAACTGACTTTGTGTTCGTTACCACGCGGTTTTGTAATAAGGGTGTTGACCAAATAAATATATCTGTTGCTCTAATCTAAGTTCTCATTAACCTGTACCCAAACCCAACACATATGCTTTTCTATTCTAAGATTTAATAAAGGTTGATGTATATACTATACTAGCAGTAATACCCGGCGTTGCCCGGGGAACTTTGACTTTTCTCCCAATATCTCCTATAAGGCTATTCAGTTCCTCGACAGTACATTCATGATGTTATAATTTTCAATTATTCATACGGAATAAGGCTTATAGTCCTTCAACTGTAGTAACGCTAGCTTTGGAGCTAAAACTAATTTATTCAAAAAGCTTTCTCATTAATCGTTGCAATGGTTTTCGAGTTACAAAGATTGCGTGAGTGGATGCTGGGATGGACCAGGGGTTGATTAAAAAATAGACCTTAACCTTCCGGTAGATAAAACTTATCTATTCAAAAAGATTCCTCATTAATCATTGCAGTGGTTTTTGAGTTACAAAGATTGCGTGGGTGGATGCTGGGATGGACCAGATATTGAGGTACTAATACGCCTATAACCTTCCACAGACGATGACGAACAAATTAAAAAAAAAATTAATGAAATCCATCAAGCCGTTCGTGAGTTATAGCGGTACAACGCACAGACATTTTCAGCTTTATATATATGATAAGCTATTTGTGGAGTACCCATTTGTATGACATATCTGATTAACATTTTATGATTTAACGGAAATAAATATTATTATATATTATATATATAGAGAGGGCGCAGGTAGCTGAAAGGTAGTGTGCTTGCCTACTGAGCTCAAGATCGCGGGTTCGAAACCCGGCCGAGGGAGGTGAAAAACCTTGAACAAGCCATCCTTCGGGTGGGACGTTAAGCAATGCTCCCGAGCCTGTAAAAAAAATGTAGGTCTCCCACAGTAGAGTCAGGTTTATCCACCAGAGCGACAAAAAAGCGCTCTGGTAGTAGGCAATATGACCTCGTTGTTAAAGCCCGGGCATGAGAGTCACAACAACTATTATTATTATAAGTAAAAGTTCTAAATCCAAAGAGGCGGACGTCTCCTCTTACAATTCTAAGAGTATATCCTTGTTGTACAGGATGACAAAAACCAATGTCATTTAAAAAAAAAAAATGTTAACTTCCTTATAACAAAATTTGTTCTACATTAAATATATTTTTGTAATTACATTTCGATTCGGTTAAAACCTTGAGACGGATCGGCCACTCCTATATGGGTTCATTTGGAGGACCGGAACCAAACCCAAAGAGAAGGGGACAATTTTCAATAAAATTGGAAGGCCAAATTTAAATGGGAAACAACAACATTGGGGAACGCAGACTGAAACAAATAAATAAAAATGAGACCAATATTTAACATTTCTTCCTTTTTGCATTTAATAAATTGCTTACTGTTTTTTGTTTTTTAGTCCCTAGCTATACGAGATGTTCGTTGGTCAAAAATTTGATGCGGAGTTTTCAACGGAATTTTATGTTTTCCGTCCTCTAGATTCCAAATCTGAAAAAAAAAATTCTGTCTGTCTGTCTGTGAAAACGATAACTTCCAAAAGAATGAATGTATCATCATAAAAGTTTATGTGTGAATACAGAACCAACCAACAACTGGGATTAGTGAATGTATTAACACAAAATTTCATATGTGAATGCAGAAACCCATACGGACGACACGTATTAATTTTCAGCGGAATCGGAAGAAGAGAAGAGGACTCAATTCAAAAGCCCTAATAACGAATTTATCGACACAAAATTTAGAAGCCCCTAAGTAAGTTATCAGTACATCATAATAGGCCCTACAGCCCATCAAGAGCCTTGACCTCCTCCTGGAAATGTCCCCATGCAGCTCTGTCCTGGGCCAGTCTCCACCAGCCCACCGCACCAAACAGTCTTGCGTCTCTGTTTACGGTCTCCAGCCATCTTCTTCTGGGTCGTCCCACTCTTCTCCTACCCACCGGTGTCACATTCACCAGTCTCCTTAGTATAAGGTCCTCGTCCATCCGTCTTACTTGTCCAAAGGAGTCTGGCAACTCTAATCCAGTGCGACAACTTTGGCTCTATAAAGATTGCATACAACTCAGCCAAATCGCACAAAGGGAGGAGGAATTAGGGGAGTGGCTTAACATAAAAACTCTAATAACTGCCAAAGTAATGAATGTATCAATATGAAATTTCATATGTGGATCCAGGATCCAATAAGGATAACACCTATCAATTTTCAGCAAAATCAGTCGAAGGAAAGAAGGAGATTAAGGTAGACTCGACAAAAAAACCTTCATAAGTATCGATGTAATGAATATATCAACGCAAAGTTTAGTAATTGAGCAGTTCCACTGTTTATTAGTTCAGAAAGAGAGAGAGCGAAAACTTACTTGAATTTTTTTTGATCATAATTCACTTAAGGAGCTCTCCAATGTGTGATCATTAATTAATTGAAGAAACATTAGTTAAAATTACCTCTGATTCCTGAAGAGTTATAAATAATATAAATCTTAATTTTAATTAAGGGGGCCATGGTGCGGGCTAGAGCGTAGGACCTTGGCCGCATGATCTCACCATGGTTGCGGGTAAATAACTAAATACCACCATTATAGAGGTATTGCTAATGACAAATAAAAAAAAATCTTTAATTCATTTAATTTATTTGTAGGTATTAATATTTTTGTACTCACATATTTTCAAGTATTTATTTATTCATTTTTTATTTATTTCATTTTATTTTTTTTACTACTGTTATTACTAATTACATATCAGACTCAAATAGTTAATAACTATTTATGTATCTAATTTGTAAGCTACCTATCTTAATATGTATATTCTTATGACGTAGGTAATACATTATTATTACTATTATTATTATGGTGAATAAAGTTAGTTTAATAAAGTTAGTTTAATAAAGTTAGTTCGAAATCAGTCAAAATTATATTTTTTATTATTATTGTTATTATTATTATACTAACAAATAATCTATATTTATTTGAGATTATGGCAAAACATTTCTGAATGTACTATTTTTATGCTGAATAGAGAAAAATGACTGGCGCCCTCATTTTTCTGCTCAAAGGTAGCCTGCTTGCTTACTGAACTCAATATAGCGGGTTCGAAGCCCGGCAGGGCACTTAGGTGTTTTTTTATAGGTAAAATAATCATCATGCCCACTAGAGCAATGAAAGAGACGGTATGACTTTTTAATTAAAGCCACCCGGGCCCGAAGAGTCACAAAAGAAAAAAATATATACCTATACCGATTTCTTAGAAAATTAATATGTGTCGTATTTATTAGGTTTTAAATTTAAATATCAAATTTATTAGAGTTTATTGTGTTAAGCCTCCCTAATCCCCCCCCTTAGAGGGCGCCGGTAGCTCAATGGTATGCGTGCTTGTCTTCTGAGCTCAATATCGTGGGTTCGTAAACCGACCGAGGCCCTTAGTTTATTTTACCTGGGAGGTAAAATAAACTTAAGCACGCCGTCCTTCGGATGGGACGTTAAGCGATGGTCCCGAGCCTGTACGATGTCAGGTACTCGTTAAAGACCCCTACCCTAGATGAATAAAAATTTAGGGTAGGCAAAATTTAGGACTCCCACAGTAGAGTCGGGCTCATGTCCACCAGAGTGACGAAAGAGCGCTCTGGTAGTAGGCGATATGACCTCGTAGTTAAAGCCTGGGCATGAGTCATAAAACCTAACCTAACCAACCTAATCCCCCCCCCCCCCCCCGTTCCCCTCCTCTTCCCTTTAGCCGATTTGGCAGAAAATCAATAAGTGTTCTGGTCAAATATATAAAATTTCATGACGATACATTCATTCTAACGGGAGTTGTGTTCACAGACACAAGATTTTCTGACCGATTAAGTAACTGTCCCTATACCATTTATAGCTGGGCTTATTGTCTCATATTTATAAGTGGATTGTGTACAATACTATTGTATTGGTATTACCATAACAATGTTGTGATATCGAAGGGAGGCACGAAAGGTATTGAAACTGGCCACTCATGCCTGAAGCTTCCTATTTTCCTAAATATCTCCGCTGGCCACTCAGTCGGCTGGCCACTGAAGATACCCTCAACACAGCTATTGTCTCAAAAAATTGGTGTTTGTCACCAAAGAATCATTGTTCACCATTTGACTTCTCCCATGCTTGCTTCAGCAAAAGATAATGGGTTCATAACCCGGCCGAGGCCCTTAGTTTAATTTATCTGGGAGGTAAATCTTCGAATGGGACGTTAAGCGATGGTCCCGAACCTCAACGATGTCAGGTACTCGATAAAGACCCCCTACCCTAGAAGAATAAAAATTTAGGATAGGCAACATTTAGGACTCCCACAGTAGAGTCGGGCTCATCAACTATGCTCTGGTAATAGGCAATATGACCTCATAGTTAGTTATTATGACTCATAATAAAAAAAAAAAATATATATAAAATATCTTTATTGACATTCTTTTAGAACAAAAGCCTCTCCTTTTGGAGGTTTTGAGTCTACTGCTCTTCCAACAGAAGAAATCAGAAAAGGTAATATCGAATGTTCCTAAATTAAATTAAATTATTTCTTAAGTATAACTGTTACTTCTTGATTAAAATAAAATAAAAATAAAACAAGAACAAAAGTAAAAATGAGTGTTATTTCTTAAATAGTAC
The DNA here is from genome assembly GCA_963662175.1 of Aradus depressus. Taxonomy (NCBI): domain Eukaryota; kingdom Metazoa; phylum Arthropoda; class Insecta; order Hemiptera; family Aradidae; genus Aradus; species Aradus depressus. The sequence continues at coordinate 19,621,470 of OY759225.1, read as the reverse complement.
TGTTACACATTACAAACAGAACAGAGAAACATGGAACAAATTATGACTCATAGCCCGACTCTATTATGGGATAATTTATGGTTTCCAGATTTACTTTGTGAAGCTCCATTCTAGGAATAGATAATTAAAATGCACAATTTCTTTGTCAAACTTCACTATATATTCTCAAATACTCAACTAGTTTCGCCGTGTTAAGGCATTATCAAGAGTCACTTACAAACCGTTTGTAAGTGACTCTTGATAATGCCTTAACACGGCGAAACTAGTTGAGTATTTGAGAATATATAGTGAAGTTTGACAAAGAAATTGTGCATTTTAATTATCTATTCTATTATGGGAGTTCTAAATGTTTTCTATTCTATATTATGGCAAAGTTTTAACGAGTACCTGACATTGTACAGGCTGTTAGTATCAAGTCTAATATAATATAACGTCTAATTTCTACTCCATGTTTCATAGAATGAATGAGTTCCTCACAGAAATTCATAATATGGTGTTTTAATTTTTCAAAACAATTAACAAGATTTCGTTCTTCCAAGAAGCCAAAAAAATTATTCGCCATGCTCCTACTCTCCTTTCATTTAAGTCCCCACTTTTCCATTATCTCCTAACTCAGCAAACCTCTGATTCCTAAGGCTGGCTCCTATGTGATAGTTCTCGTCTTCCTATAAGTCTCTCTCTCCACTGGACAGATTGTTACTCTTCTGTTTCATCAGCCCAGTTGGAACATAATTTGGTTATCACTTATTAACACATATTTTTTTTTTTTTTTTTTTTTTTTTTTTTTTTTTTTTTTTTTTTTTTTTTTTGAGGGCGCCCGTAGCTTATGAGCTCAAAATCGAAGTTAAGAAACCCGGGAAAGGCCCTTAGTTTATTTTATCTGGGAGGTAAAATAAACTTAAGCACGCCGACCTACGATGTCACTCGTGAAAGATCCCCTACCCTAGGTGAATAAAAATTTAGGGTAGGCAAAATTTAGGTCTCTCATAGTAGCGTCGGGCTCATGTCCACCAGAGTGACGATAGAGCGCTCTGGTAGTACGCGATGTGACCTTGTAGTTAAAGCCCGGGCATGAGTCATAATAACTAATTATCTATTTTTTCTCTCATTTTTTTTATAATTCATATATAACTCATTATTGTTTTTTTTTTTAGAATATTATTTATTCTTACTTTGTTTTTTTATTTATTTTATTTTTTTTTTTTCACTAGTTTATTTTTATTGTTTTAATCATTGCCTGTCATTAACATTTAATAGGTTAGGTTAGGTTTTATGACTCATGCCCGGGCTTTAACTACGAGGTCATATCGCCTACTACCTGAGAGCTCTTACGTCACTCTGGTGGACATGAGCCCGACTCTACTGTGGGAGTCCTAAATTTTGCCTACCCTAAATTTTTATTCACCTAGGATAGGGGTCTTTAACGAGTACCTGACATCGTACAAGCTCGGGACCATCGCTTAACGTTCCATCCGAAGGACGGCGTGCTTAAGTTTATTTCACCTCCCAGATAAAATAAACTAAGGGCCTCGGTCGGGTTTCGAACCCACGACCTTGAGCTCAGAAGGCAAGCACGCATACCACTGAGCTACCGGCGCCCTCTTAACATTTAATATTTCTTTAATTAATTCCTAGAGGTTTTTTTTTCTATATTCTGTCTCAATTGGTAGATACTTGTATTCTTTTGTTTATTTCTTATGTTATTATTCTTTAAAAAAACGTATGTCCCAGAATAAAGATTATTTTTCATTTAATTAATTCCATATTTTGTGCCCAAAATAGGCAATTATTAAAAAAAAAAAATATATATATATATATATATTAGTATTTTGGGGGGAACGAGTAAGAATGCATACCCCTGACAGGGGGCGGGGGCGCGGCAACTTCTCCCCCCGCTTATCTTAGTCCCGCGCAACCCTCTCCTTGAGATAAGCTTCCCAAGAATGTTACCCACCACAACTAATAATTTTTAATGTTTATATAAAAATAACGTTGCGTAACAATAAAGAATTTGGACGATATAAAGTTAGAAAAAAAGTGTAACTTTTATATAATCCAGGAATTTGCTAACCTTCACATTTTACGGATTTAAATAACCTGTTATGTCCTTCATGTAACAAAAAAATTTATGCGTAGGTAAATTATGTATAAAAAATTAAAAATGCACTCATTATTTTCCTGCCTTGGGCGTAAAAAGGATGTAGGAAGCTTTGTGATCGTTTCTGAGAGTGGTCAATTTCTGGGTCTTGGATTTCAAAATTTCCTTCACAACTGTTAGTCCCCTAAATCTAGAGGTAGCGTACTTGCTTACTGAGATCAAGATTGCGGGCTCGAATCCCGGCCGAGGCCCTTAGGTTTTTTATCTGGAAGGTGAAAAACCTTGAGCACATTACTCAGGTGTTCGTTAAAGACCCCTACTGTTACAGTTACCCTAAATTTTTTTTCACCTACAATAGGTGAAAAAAAATTTAGGGTAGGCAAAATTTAAGACTCTTATAGTCAGACTCATGTCTAGCTCTTTCGTCGCTTTCGTAGTAGGCGATATGACCTCGTAGTTAGAGCCGGGGCATGAGTCATGAGAAATAAGAAAAGTGATCGGTGAATCACCGGCAATGTACTTCCCCCAAACAAATTAATCTATTAACTTTTCGCTCCCCCTCCAAAACTAGTTGACCGTTTGAGCTAATATTCAATAGTTGACTTACAAAAGGGCTCCTAAATCCTAATTCTAAATTTTGTGAAGATAAATTCATTATAGGGTGTAACAAGTCGAGAGGGCGATACTAAGAGATCTTATAGTAAATTTAATTCTGAACAAAAAAGTTCCTATAAACATAGGTCCGCAAATGCTTTGTTTAAAAGTTATAATAAAAAAACTGCAGGACAAAGAAAGAAACACCTGCAATTGGTATAAGGGATTAGGATCTGAATAGGGTTCAAAGTTCAATACCATTCATGTAGCCTCATCTGTCCATAAGATGTTGTTATCAAAGTGATGATTGGATGCTAAACGACGAAGATACCAGTTACAGAATTGCATCCTTGCTTCACCATCACCCTGTACTAAATACTGTACTGAATTAAAATCATAGGGGTACATACGTTCGCTCCTTAGGCTTCTGTACACTTCCATATGCGAAACCTGCATTTGAAGCCCGGTTCGACTTGGGCTTGTCGTCGGATTTACTTCAAAAGCTCTGATGATATTTTCACTTCGATTTACATTGACTCGTGGATTATTCTGGTGGGCAGCTCTGTAACACGGCCAGTTTCTCTTATTCGTTGATAAGTTGCCTGGAAAACCCTTCGATGGGAGATCCGTCGAAGAGGGAAACGTCTTCGGTACTCAACAGCTGCATCACTGTTCCCGTTACAAAAACTGTACACAAATAGAATATCTGCATATTCCGCATTCTTGAACATTCGCGGCATTTTATGCAAAACCGATTCACAATAAATGAGATTAGTTGCATTGAAATAGAACCCAACATTCATAAACATGAATGGTATTGAACTGTGAACCCTATTCAGACCCTAAACCCTTATACCAATTGCAGGTATTTCTTTCTTTGCCCTGCAGTTTTTTTATTATAACTTTTAAACAAAGCATTTGCGGACCTATGTTTATAGGAACTTTTTTGTTCAGAACTAAGTTTACTATAAGATCCCTAAGTATCGCCCTCTCGATTTGTTACACCCTGTATAGACAGTTATTAGGGTTTTGAATTTTGCCCCTCTCCTGAACCCTCCTTCCCTTCAGCCAATATCGCTGAAATTTGAAAAAGTTCATAGCGATACATTCGATACATCGGCAGTTATTGGGGTTTGAGTTGAGCCTCCTCTCATCCTCCCCTCCCCATCTTCCGCTAAAAATTAGTAAGTTTTTTCCATATGGGATTTTGAATATACATATGAAACTTTGTGTCGATACATTCACTTTATTGACAGTTATTAGAATTTTTATGTTTGACTCTCCTCTTGCCCATGGTCGATTTGGCTGAAAATCAATAGGTTTAGAGGGTTCTGAATTCACATATAAAATTTCGTGGTGATAGATTCATTCTATCGGCAGTTATCGTGTTCACAGACACACAGAGCCTTTTTTTCATATTTGGAATCTCGAAGCTGAAAACATGAAATTCCGTTGATAACTCTGCATAGAATTAGACCGATTACAAAACTTCCTCTATACATAAAATCCTGCCTTTGCCATCGCTGTTTATATTTGCAATATTAATGGTTATTGGGAAAAATATAAATATTTTCCCTCTCAACAATACTAATCACGACTACGATACCAGGAAGAAAGACGGCTTTCGAATAACTAACCATTGCTCTTCTCTTTTTGAAAAAAGTATAACTCATAAAGGTGAGGTTTTATAACTCATGCCCGGGCTTTAACTACGAAGTCATATCGCCGTCTACCAGAGCGCTCTTTCGTCACTCTGGTGAACATGAGTCCGACTCTACTACGGGAGTCCTAAATTTTGCCTACCCTAAATTTTCATTCACCTAGGATAGGGGTCTTTAACGAGTACCTGATATAGGCTCGGGACCATCAATTAACGTCCCATCTGAAGGACGGCGTACTTAAGTTTATTTTACCTTCCAGATAAAATAAACTAAGGGCGTCGGTTGGGTTTCGAACCCACGATCTTGAGCTCAGAAGGCAAACACGCATACCACTGAGCTACCGGCGCCCTCTATAACTCATAAAGGAATTAATTTATTTAATGCCCTTCCCCACTTTTTGAAGTCAATAGATACAATAAAAAAATTTTAATTTCAACTAAAAATGTTCATGTTAGAGGAAATCCTTTACACGGAAACGGAATTTTATTCTCACTGTTCAAAAAGAATAAAATAACCACAATAAAAAAAAAATCGTGTTTCATATCCAAAAAACATTATTTCATACAAAACTTTCATTTTTATTTTTTGAGCAGAGTTCCTCCACACCTTAAAGGGCGCCGGTAGCTCAGTGGTATGCGTGCTTGACTTCTGAGCTCAAGGTTGTGGGTTCGTAGCCCGACCGAGGCCCTTAGTTTATTTTATCTGGGAGGTAAAATAAACTTAAGCACGCCGTCCTTCGGATGGGACGTTAAGCGATGGTCCCGAGCCTGTACGATGTCAGATACTCGTTAAAGACCCCTACCCTAGATGAATAAAAAATTTAGGGTAGGCAAAATTTAGGACTCCCACAGTAGAGTCGGGCTCATGTCCACCAGAGTGACGAAAGAGCGCTCTGGTAGTAGGCGATATGACCTCGTAGTTAAAGCCCGGGCATGAGTCATAAAACCTAAACCTAAACCTTAAAGGTCAGTCGAATGTACGTTATTGTTTTATTTATTCATTTAGTATAAAGAACGCCTGGCAGAAACGACAGAAGCAGTCACCTTCAACCTGGGGAGACCGACAGAGCACCCACCACTCAAGCCTAGACTTCTTCAAGATATGATCCCATAAACCTCATTATTCATTTATATCATCCTCAGACCTGTATCTATCATTCACTCATTAATGTATTTTGCAGTCATGTTTCTGCCAGTTTCCCAATTCTTAAAAAATCTTGTACCAAGTAAGGGTTAAAACACCCATAAACTATAGTGACTTATTTCCATGTTATAACCACCATGTAGAACATGTAATTGTTGATCTGGTGAAATAAAGAAATAAAGAAGAAAGGTAAATTAATTTTTTAGTTATTTAGATTTTTTTATATATTCATTTATAATTGATTATTCTATATATATATATTATTTTTCATATATTGTTATAGTTACATTGTTTTTTTTTTTCTATATCTCGCATATTGGAACCTGATGATGGGACGTAAGAACATCCCGAAACATCGTTGGGATAAAGACACTTCCGAAGAGTTTTTTTTGAAAAATAGTTATCTTAATTTTTATTAAATTGAAAAATGTCTCTACTTATTATAAACATATCTTGTATTAATTTGTTTATACTCATATATTTTTAAGTATTTATTTTTTCAATTTTTATTAATTTCATTTTACTTTTTTTATAGTTTTGTTATTACTACTAATCATAGGTGTGTTAGACTCAAGTAGTTATATATCTAATATATAAGCTATCTTAATGTATAAATTCTTTTGACGTCTCCTATTAACATGTATTGGTTTAACGGAAATAAATTTATTATTATTTATTACTTCTTGTAGTTGCGGAAGCAAAAAACAGGACCGGGAAATGATTTCCAGAAATACGGTACTCATCTGACTATCGTAGCCTTTTGCCTTAACGATCCTCCTTCAGAATTTATTAATGTTGTTATTTTCTCTATTTTATTTATTTTTTGTATACAGTCTGTCCTTGTAAAAGAGTCGCGTCCGAGGGACGAATTCTTTGTATACGTAGTGGAATGTAGAACTGTAAGTCTTCCTCAACTCTTCCATTTCCTAATTATAGGATAAATATAAGCCTTGATCCTCATCCGTGTTTACATTCAATAAAGAATGGGATCTCCAAACCGGCTAAAACGTCATAGATTCCTGGAACGTTGTATTGCCTCTACTATTGGACTAATGCTTTGCTGCATTTTTAAGAGAATTCGACTTTCCAGGACATTGGGGAAAAAATAATTGTTTACGAGCACATCCTCCTTCGGATGGGAAGTTTAAGCGATGGTCCCGAACCTGAACGATGTCAGGTATTCGTTAAAGACCTCTACACCGGGTGTATAAACCGGGGTAGGCAAAATTTCGTACTCCCAGAGTAGAGTCGGTCTCATATCCACCAGAGCGACGAAAGAGCGCTCCGGTAGTCGACGATAACTTACTAACAAACATATGTTTTTTATTTATTTGTTATCCTTTGTAATAAGAGGGCGCCGGTAGCTCAGTGGTATACGTGCTTGTCTTCTGAGCTCAAGATCGTGGGTTCGAAACCCGACCGAGGCCTTTAGTTTATTTTATCTGGGAGGTAAAATAAACTTAAGCACTCCGTCCTTCGGATGGGACGTTAAGCGATGGCCCCGAGCCTGTACGATGTCAGGTACTGGTTAAAGACCCCTATCCTAGGTGAATAAAAATTTAGGGTAAGCAAAATTTAGGACTCCCACAGTACATATGACCTCGTAGCCTCGTAGGGCATGAGTCATAAAACCTGACCTAATCTCCTTTGTAAAAAATAACCAATTATAGTTAGTTATTATGACTCATGCCCGGGCTTTAACTACGAGATTGTATAAAATCATATTTTTAAATTTGTTGCTATGGGATACAATTTAAACATTACTAACCTACCTTCTTTGGGACGCTATAACTTTAGTCGTATTGATTCTATTTCAAATCTAAGGACTATTAACTATTGAAAATTTAATAAGAAACATTCTTAATGAGAATCAATTTTTTGATAGGACTAATAGTTTCTGCGTAAAACACGCAAACGTCTAACAAAAAGTATTTCAGAACCACATTTTAGTACGGTTTTTGGCATTTATCTCACAAACCAGGCGTCCAGCGAAAAAAAATGATAATATATAAAATGTGCCTTTCAATTTTTTCTACAACTTTTATTTGAACAGATTTTTGATTTGATCATAAATATAAGGGCTATCTTGTAAAATGTACTTAATCCCTTCAGATCTAAGTTAGCACATACGAGATCTTCATATCAAATTTCAAGATCACACACACAGACATCATTGAAAACATGGCCAAAACATATTCAGGGGATCTTGAAACGTAAAATTCTTTGAAAACTCGATCTCAGATTTTCATACGATTACAATACTTCTAAAATGCAACATATCGATAATAATATGTATGCGGATGTTATTGCATATCGATATCATTATCCAATTTGTTTTTCTATACGAAATATCGATCTTCTCTAATAAGGACTTCAATTGATTTCAAAAACATTAATATTGTGTCACCTGTCATGTTGGAGTAATGTTACTTTGGTGAAAATCCAGAGTGACACGTGTTAATACAATGGGATTTTGACCAAGGTCAACATGGTAGACGGTATTCTTAATGAGACAGAACTGGCCTTGGGGTGGCTAGAGGGCAGGCCTCCAGTCAGCAGCTGCAGAAGGGGATGGCCTCGTCATATCTATTATGTGACCGTTTTTACATCGCTATCTATAAGAAGTATTAGGGAAGTTATTTAATTGTTCCAAAATTCGATGTCGAATTTTCAACGGATTTTCATGTTTTCCAACCTCTAAGATTCAAAAATATGAAAAAAAAAAATGTCTGGCTGTGTGTCTGTAAACTCGATAATTCTCCATATATTGAATGTATCGACACTAAATTTTATATGTGAATCCGGAACCTTTTAAGGACCGACAACTAATGATTTTCAGCCAAACCGACCAAAGGGAAGGGTGAAATTAAAGGGAAAACTTAAAAGAAGAGGGGGATCAGAGAGGGCTCACCTCAAAAAACGTATTTATCGACACAATATTAGTATGAGGATTTAGGAGTTCCTATTTAAGTCAACTGCTGAATATTAGCGCAAACGGTCAACTATTTTTGGAGGAGGAGCGAAAATTTAATTGATTAATTCGTTCTGGGGAAGTAAATTGTCGGTGTTTCTCCGACGATTTTTTTTTCCATTACGGAATTCCGTAAACGGGAAACCACAAAAATTCCTGCCAGTAATAATTTCTCATGATCTTTGTAGCTATTTTGTCTGCAATTTCTAAATTATTTTTGAGGCTTGACTTTCTTGTTCTCGCATTATTATTGATTTTTCATAATAATAAACTCTTGATCAATTGGAACGGGGGGGATAAGGGGGAGACTTAACACAAAAACTGTAATAACTACCGATATAATGAATTTGTCGACACAAAATTTAGTATGAGGATTTAGGTGTAAGTCAAGTGTTGAATATTAGCGCAAACGGTCGAATAGTTTTGGAGGAGGAGCGAAAAGTTAATAGATTATTTCGTTCTGGGGAAGTACATATCAGATGATTCACCGACGACTCACCGGCATTATTAAAATGTTAAGAGAGGAGAGTTCACCCAGTGGTGATTCTTCCTAGGCACTGAGTTGCTCTCATTTGTAACTAATGACTGTCACTGCTACTGCTAAGGTTTCTAGGCCATTGACGTATCGGCAATGGGTCAAAGGAAATTTGCCATATGAAGGGTTTAGGAGGGGCTTAACACAAATACTTTAGTAACTGTCGCTGTAATGAATGTATCGACACAAAATTTAGTATGAGGATTCAGAAGAATATTGTCTATTTCACAATACGCTCAATGTTCTTTCATCTACCAGATAAAAAACCTAAGGGCCTCGGCCGGGTTTCGAACCCGAGATCTTTAGGCTAGCATGCTACTTCTGAGCTACCGGTGCACAGATCCCAAATCTAGCTAGAAAAAAGTCCGAAAATGAAGTGAGAGATTTCGGGAAGAAAACAACCTGGTTCAACAAGTAGTATGTGAGAGAGAAATAAACAAAGAGAATTAAAGAGGACAAAGTCACTACAGCACAGCGACGAAATAAACAAACCATGCAAACATCCGCATTATCTGGGAGGCCAGGTAGTTTTACTCCATCACTCACCTGTCAGTGTCACTTCGGAATATTACTGATCTTTTCTTCATTACTCTTCCATGAAAGGCATTCAGAAAGGAAAGTCATAGCAATTTTTGTTTTGTCTTAAGTCAGTCACAAAGTGTTGGAAGGGCCACAAGAATAGTGCACATGTGAAAAAAAAAATGCATTCTAGTTCATAAAGGCGTAACTTTTTTCGTACCCCTCAGAACCACGTAAACGTTCATTATTCTTGTTCATTGACTAATAGATAATAGGATGGCACTAAATTTAATGACCCGTTTGCCCCGTTTTTTTTTTTTGTTTTCACTAATGTTATCGTATTTTTAACTGCAGGTGTGGAAATGTCTATATGCAGAAGGGAGTTGTACGATGTGTTGAGGAGCCAGCAATCGTCCTATTGGAAATACCCTCGAACAAATTACATTCCTTTTTGACTATACGAAGAAAAAATGTGGACTCGGCAGCTATTGATACGCCAAAGCAAGGAGGTGGCAATACAAATGATGGCAATGCTGCCATAAGCCTTCTTTAATAGCTGAAATTACTGGCGTGGATGAAGAATTAATCGAAAAGTTTAGCATACTCCTACAGGCTTTGTCATCAGGCTGTGATATTTATTTGGAAGCCTTTGAAACTTTCGCTTTTTATATATGGGAGTGCTGTTACCAAACATTTTCTAATACCTATCGGAAAGCTGGCCGAAGACGTTCAAGATAGCCAACATAAAGAGATAAAAAGGTTCAGGGAACACTTTTCTAGAAAAATGGATCGATTTTCTACTAACTGACAACCTGTTCATTTCGTCTGATCCTTTTATTGGCTCCCTCAGACCACTGCCTTCCAAAAAAACTGATATAAGTGAAAAAATAAATGAAAATTTCATGTTATCTAAATCTTAATATTATTATTAATTTTATTTATATTTTTATTTATTTGTATTTTTACTTATTTATTTGTTAATTTTCCATGTATTAGTCTAATGATATTGTTTTATGTAAATTTAGAACTAAGTTTTGTTAGGAAATATTTCATGAGATAGCTAACGGTACAGCCGGGGGACTCCCAAGTTATAATAGCACCTTTTCACCTGAGATGTATTTGAAGGGTCGCTCTCTGCAAACTAACTTAGTTCATAACTAGACCTGAGGATGGTGTAAGGCCGAAACCGGTAGTTATATGTATATATATCTTTAGTGGAATAGACAATATTTCAAAAATAAATTTGTTTTATTTATTTATTACAAGTTTCCACAATATGTCCGCGTTCCTCAACTTAGAAGTTGTTATAAGTGAAAAAGTAAGACAGTTACTCTTAATTTCAACAACGATTTTGCCAGAAACTAGCAGTGAAGACAACAATTCCGTTAGTAGCGACTTGTCGCTCTAATTATAATAATTAAAAAAGTAATTGACAAACCATAGTTTTATTCGTTATTTTAATGCCGTTTTGAATGATTGAAAAATGAAAATTTATCAGTAACTTTGACCCGCTAGATTCGAGATCTGGCCCACTGTGTGGCGCCCTTTTAGGCTTTGAAAGTTAACAAGCTTAGAGAACAAACAACCTGGCGATTGTGAGAGGAAGGTCGGCTGTTAGTTAGGTTGTTGCCTGGTGAGGCTAGGTTGCTCAACGTCTTCCACTCATCTGATACCAGACCTAACATCTATTCACAACTGACACTATCTTTCAGATAGATAAACCCTGCCCTATTATTCAATATGAATCGACAAATAATATCAAATCATATGTGATGAGGTGTCGTTTGGGGAAGAAAAGGGCTATTTCATGAAGTCTATTTACATAATTATTAACCAGATTTACGTAAAGAAATGTGCGATATTCGGGCAATAATAAGAATTTACATTCCCAACTCTACAAAGTATAGGGGAAGTTATGTAATCGGTCAGAAGTTCGATAAGTTTTCCAACTTCCTGATTTCAAAAATGAAAAAAACAAAAAAAAAAAATGTGTGTTTATGAACACTATAACTCCCGATAGAATAAATGCATCGACATGAAATTTTCTATTTAAATTCAAAATCTTATAAATATAGCAGCTATTAATTTACCAGGAAATCGATCGAAGGGAAGGCGGGGATCAGTGAAGAGAGCTCGACTCAAATATCCTAACAACTGAATGTTGTCACCATATATATGATTATATTCCTTGTTCCAATATATTCCAGTATATATTACATACAATACTAAACTGACACTAAGGGGAAATTAATAATTAATATTATAAAAATATATCGGAACATATTATTATAGTATAAAGTAGGAATTTGATTGAGCTGAGTTTACGAAGCTCTTTTTTAGGCGACTCATGTATTTCGTTGTACTCGTACTCCTCCTAAATCCCTTTACCGATCACATTGAAATTTGTCACGATGGTAGTGGACACGGTGACGATGGTTTACTACTAAAAAAAATCTGAAACCGAACATACCACGGAGGAATAATCACCGAAAAACGAAAACCCCATTGAAATCAATTGAGAGACAAAGTTCTCGCTCAAAATAGAATTTTTCGATTTCAAATGTAAAAATCCCTACGGCTCCATCCAGTGATCACAAACCGGTTCATATGCCCCATTTCAAATGCACTACTTGTATGTTAACTGACCACATTAACAGTATGATTCAATTTTAGACTGACTCAGCTCAGTTTTTGCAAACAGCAGAATGTATTGCACACCTAGTAAATAATATATAAATTTAGTTATATCTATATATGGCGACATTTAGCGTAGAATTAAGATCATATAATGTATAATAATATAAAGGTATAGATTTACCACTGATGAAATGGCAGAACTAATGGACCAAATCGATCCCTTGTCTAGATTTTAGTTTTGCCAAAATATATATTATAAGGCTGATATAAGTTTTGTAAGATAAAGTTAAAGATGTATATATATGTGATAATAATTTAAATATAGAACAAAACCGTTGTAAATACCTTATATATGGAAATATCCAATTTTCTATAATGGAAGGTTCCAGAACGCCAGTCTAGGCTGTTCCATGACATTATAAAATAACCAGGCCGGCAGAGCGAGACACTCTCTTTTTGCCCTAGGACACTCACTATTGTATTTGTACTATTAATCTCTTGTCTTCAACTTTTTATTGTGGGTCTATTATATTCTAGTTTATTAATTGTATCTAGTTATTTCACTTATATCTACCGAGCCGTGCCTGGACCCCCAATTGTAAGTACAATATATATTTATCTGTTTCTCTTGTGTCTCTTTTATTATGACACCACTACCCCTTTTTAGATATTAACTGTGTATACCCTTGATAATTTCCAAATAGTCCTAATTATCTGGTAGCTATCGTAATAATGTATTAACACAAAATTAGTACAAGGATTCAGAATTCACTATGTAAGTCACATATTGATTTTTTAGCTCAAACGATTGGCTTTGGAGGGTGAGCGAAAAGCTCAAGCCGTGACCTCACGTTGTTGCAATTAAATAAAAGACAACCTAGCGACGTGGGGTCTCGACTACTGTGCGTGTAGAACCATCTGCACTGCAGTATTCAAGGGTGTATAAGCCCGGGCATGAGTCATAATAACCATAACTTCCCCCATACTTCGTATAGCAGTTAGCACAATAAATAGAATTATAATATAGCAGCCAAATATATTATTGTGAACCCAAAATCTAACACAACCAACCTAAAATATTCAAGAGAAAAATAATATTTTCTTTAAAAAAAAAAAAAACTCGCAGGTTTTTTGACCTTTTCTTTTCGGATGATTCAGAAGCTGTTTTATAACCCAGATTGCTATTTCAGTAAGTAACGAATCTCAGTACTAGAATAAAAAAAGTCGTTATAAGCATAGTTAGTAGGAGAAAGTGTATTTTAAGAAAGAAAGAAAAAAAGGATGAGCAGCATTCAAAATGGAACATCACCAGCAATATACTTCCCCAGTGCAAACTAAGTTTTCTCTCTTCTAAAATTCCTTGATTTATTACATCCGCAGTTATTAGGGTATTTAGATACACAGACAGACAGCATATTTTAGTTCCTTAGTTAAACAAAATATAGAAGAAGTTATGTAATCGGTAAGAAATTCGATGCAGAATTTTCAAAGGAATTTCATGTTTTCCGAACCTCTGATTTCAAAAAGGAAACAGTTTGGATCAAATGGCAGATTTGGTGGCTCGGTATGACAGATAATAAGCTAAGGACCATCAAAAGCTCCACTCAAGTTTGGAACAGTTCAATTAGAGAAAAAAGGAAAGAAGAAGTAATTTTGACTGGATTACGTATAGGGCAGACGAGGCTGACCCATGGATATCTGATGGCTCAGGAATCCCCTCTGTCAGTCCTGCGGGGTCGGACTGTCTGTCGAGACACATTCTAACTGAACGCATGGCATATAGTCCCCAGCGTGAAAATTGCAACTTTGCGGTTTATATTTCCGAAATTCTATCCAATGATAGCTCTCAAATTACCAAACTATTTCATTTTTTGCACTTCACAAACCTAAATTATAAAAAACATTTCTTCATAACATAGCCTTTCTATTCCGTATATCTCTCGACCTTTATTATTATTAATCTGCGTCTATCCAAATTAGCCCGCTAGGATCCCCAGAGACCTGCATCCTTCAGGCATCCATGACCTTCGTGGTCGAGATGCCTTAAAAATAATAATAATAATAAAAAAATAATAAAAGATAAAAAAAATAATCAATGTGTCTCTGGGTCGGTGCGTCAGTGTGTATGTGTCTGAGAAATCGATAACTCACGATAGAATTAATGTATTGACATGAAAAATTATATGTGTATCCAGAACCCTATAATGACGATACCTATTGATTTTCAGCCAAATCGGCCTGAGGGGAGGAAGGATTCAGAGGGGTATCAACTCAAAAAACATAACTCGTTGTAATGTATATATCGATAGTTGATTATGAGGATTCAGAAACTATGTAAGCGATTAGTTTTGGAGGGAGAACGAAAACCTAATTGATTAATTCGTTCTGGGGAAGTACATTGACGGTGAATCACCGACGACGTTTCTTTGGTAGCTCGCAACATTGAATTTCTGACTCAGTTACTTTCAATATTTAGGGAAGTAAAAATGAAATTCTTATTTCCGTTTCGTTTTCTTAATCTTCCTATAGGCTCAATTTCGTAATCTTCCCGTTATCTCTCTACAGGCTCAATTTCGTAATCTTCCCGTTATCTCTCTACAGGCTCAATTTCGTAATCACCCTAAAGGCATGAGATATCTTCTAACTCCAGGCCTTCAATTAAATGCATTACAATTCCAGCTAGGAAATTGATTTCAAGAAAATTACTCCAGCGTAAGTACGAATTATTCGAATCGTGATTTACGTTTTTTTACTATAGAGTTCCGTACTAGTAATAACATCCTAATAAATCACAATTACTAAGAAAACAGCTCTTATAACAAGAACATCGGTAATCTGCAAATTGTCTCGCCTTGGTAGAAGGTTATTTTGACCTAATAAGTTAGTTATTGTGACTCATGCCCGGGCTATAACTACGAGGTCATATCGCCTACTACCAGAGCTCTCTTTCAGCACTCTGGTGGACATGAGCCCGACTCTACTGTGGAAGTCCTAAATTATGCCTGGCCAGGTTTATTCACCAAGGTGTCGTCTTTAAGGGTTCTTGAATTTACATACAAAATGTCGTGTCGATACATTCGGCAGTTATTAGATTTGATGCCTTTCTATTCAGGTATGTTGTCAATGTGTGGGGACTAGAGAGAATTCATATCCCTGAGAGCTGATTGCTGTGTGCTTGACGTTATCTGTCCCCGTTTTGGGGAGACATTTCTAATCTGTTGCTCTGGTTTTGTTACAGAATTGACAGTTGGCCCATTAGAGAAAAAAGAAAAAAAAAAGTCAAGAAATTTCATCAGATTGCACATTGAAGGGTTCCATAAAAAAAAAAAAAATACAAAGAATTTAATAAAAACATGAATTTAAATAAATGGCCAATTTTTCATTATATTCGAATAAATTGTATATAAATTCAATTATCTAGTGTTAAAAGATAGGTGAATCACAACTGCACTTCCCCAGAGCGAATTATTCATTTAAGTTTTCAATGTTCCTTCAAAATCAATGGAATTTGGGCTAAAAATCAATACTCGACTTACACATTGGCTACTAAATCCTCATAATAAAATTTTCCGTTGACACAGTAAGGTTTTTGGGAAGAGCCCAAAATTTTAATTTGTGAAATCAGGGGTCGGAAAACATGAAATTCCAGTGAAACTCAACATCGAGTTCCTTACCAATTACCCCTATACTTTTAATAGTTGTGGAAGTAAAAAATCAATGAATCGATAAATGGATATGATGATCTAACTCTTGGGTCATTTCACGAAGAATCGATCCAAATAATATAATAAGTTTTACCTTTTGACGTGAAAATGTCTATTTGCTCGTAAAGCACAATGATAGCCGGTCAAACTTTGTGTTACAAAATGCCGTCAGATTTCAATCGAAAATAACTACGAGACTAATAACGCGATAACAACGGTTGAGGTCACAATGGATAGAGCATGTCTGTACGTGTTTGTTGTGCAGTGTTTGTTTTGTCTGTGACGTTATCGGGCTAGTGTGGGCGCCGGTGGATGATTGTTGCGAATTAGCGTTGTGTAAAATTAGAAATTAGTGATAACGCGTTTAGATAAGACGTTGATTCGGGTGTCATTGTAAATAGCGCGAGAAGCACTACTAAGACTCAAAGTGAAACAATAAAAATATTTGCCGAAATACATGTAAAAATCGGTATTAAATTGAAAATTGCAAAAAATTACAGATGTCGTCTCATTTGAATCGTAAATATGCTCGGAATTATAGAAAACGCATAACAGAGGAAAGCTCGCATCAAAAGGAATTTAAAAAACCTAAAAAGTCTAGTGCCGAGCAAATCCAAGAGCTATGGCACCATCGAAAAGAAAATTAAAAATTATTTTATCCCGACGTTTTCACGGAAATCAACTATCTTCTCACCGAACTTCAAGTTTTACCCATGATTCCAAAAATGAAAGAAAATTTAAAAAAATTCTATATGTCTGTGAACACGATAACTCCTGATGAAATGATTGTATCGACACAGAATTTTGTATGTATATCTAGCAGCCCATCGTGGGTTCGAAACCCGCCCGAGGCCCTTAGTTTATTTTATCTGGGAGGTAAAATAAACTTAAGCACGCCGTCCTTCGGATGGGACGTTAAGCGATGGTTCCGAGCCTGTACGATGTCAGGTACTCGTTAAAGACCCCTACCCTAGGTGAATAAAAATTTAGGGTAGGCAAAATTTAGGACTCCCACAGTAGAGTCTGCTCAAGAGCGCTCTGGTAGTAGGCAATATGACCTCGTAGTTAAAGCCTGGGCATGAGTCAAAAAACCTAAACCTAATCTAGCAGCACAGAGAAAGGGAAAGAATTAGGGAGGGCTTAACACAAAAACCCTAATAACTGCCAAAGTAATGAATGTATAAACATGAAATTTCATATGTGTATCCAGGACTCAATAAGGATAACACCTGTCAATTTTCAGTATAATCGGTCAAAGAAAAGATGAAGATTAGAGGAGACTCGACATAAAAACCTTCATAACTATCGATGTAATGAATATAATTTATTTTTCATTTGTGTTTATTATTTTATTATATTTTATAATTTTATTTTTACTTTAAAAACTATTTGTAAAAGTAGAATGTAATTAAATTATTGAGTTTCATGTGATATGTAATATTTAATACAAAATGTTTATAAAAAAAAAAATCAGTAAAACTGAAAAGCACGGCCAAATCCAAATAACGAATTTTTTATTGTATATATATTTTTATCTTTATCTTTGCATATATAGATCACATGATATTTATTATACATTTAAAAAACTTCATATATTAACATTGATGACGTCATCCGGACGCCCGGACACTGAAAAAGGAAAAAGAAAAAAAAGTTATTTTTTGCCAATTTTGACGCTTCGAAACTTGGTCAAAAATGATTCTTTTTGGCTATTTTTTTTTTTTTTTTTTTTTTCATCTTGGAGTTCTCCAGACGGCTCCAGTCGGAAAAAACATCATTTTGTTAATGAATAATATACTTTTTTCTATGCGAAAAGTGGCATTTGGTGTCACGAGAAAAGTAACACAGCAGTGTCTTTCGACATTTTTTTCGGACTTGGCCAGAGACACTGCCGTGTCTCCTGATCAACGCAAAGTTTAATAATTGAGCAGTTCCACTGTTTATTAGTTTAGAAAGAGAAAGAGAGAGTGAGCAAAACTTAGTCATAATTCACTTAAGGAACCCTCCAATGTGTGATCATTCAATTAATACAATAAAGATTAGTTTAAATTACCTCTGATCCAATGATAATGAGTCCAGTTCTGGGATGCGACACCAATGACGATCAGGAACCAAAGTGATAAAAATTTGTGCAAAATATACATAAGCAACTGAGAATAAAAAAGGTATCATCATCAAAAATAGAAGCTTCTGATAGAGTCCAAACTCGCCGATATGCGGTAACAAATCGTCAAAGTCCATATTTGACTGAGTGACAGGCTGCTGAGGCGGCTGTGTTGCTGCATTCTGTACAGTCAGATGAGACTTGGCGGCTACGCTACTAGAAGACTTGCCGGCTGAGCTAACGACAGCGGACTTGGCGGTAGGTTGCCCCTCCATAACGTTCACGGAGGCTGCTTCGGATCACTGGCCCCCTCCCGTTCAGCAACCTTCTCATATACCCTCCGTTCAGGGTGGGGGTGTGTCTGTCAATACCACCCCCTTCATTTTTCCGTTTATTTTCATTATTTACGAATTTCTCACGTATTATTATTATTATTATTATTATTAATTAAATAATGAAGCTTACTTATGTTATTCTTTATAATAGATATATTGATTATTTTTTAAAATATTTTGTTTTTATTTTTATTTTAAAAAATTCGATGTTGTGTTTTTACCAGAATTTCATGTTTACCGACCCCCTGATTCCAAAAATTATATGAATAAATGAAATGTCTAAGAATGTCTGTGAACACATTCAGAAGCCTCTAAGGCAGACACTTATATATTTTCAGCCAAATTTACCAAAGGAAAAAGGAGGTTAATGAATGTATTGTCACGAAATTTTATATGTAAATTTGAAGTCCTATAACGACAGCTATTAATTTTCAGTGAAATCAGCCGAAGGGGAGTCAGAGACGGTTCAAATTAAACATCCCAATAACTGTCGATGTAATGAATGTATCGACACAAAATGTAGCATGAAGATTCAGTAGCCATTGTGTAAGTCAATTTCTTGATTTTAGCACAAACGGTCGATTGGCTTGGGGAAAAAACATAATTAATTAATTTTTTATTTATTTGTTTACTACATTGAAGCCTATTGAGGCTTATTGTAGCGAGTTGGGGTATAATTTGAATATACATCCGATATAATAATAAAGTAAGAATATTGCAGCTTAATAAATTTCTAAATATTATAATAAATGCGCACATTTATTAATTTATCAATTATTTAATTTGTTCAGGGGAAGTATATAGTCGGTGATTCACCTTTTTTTTTCTCATCATTTACTTAATTTATTTTTACTTCACCAGCTATGAAATGAAATGAAAAAACAATTTTTATTCTGGGTCATACGTCCCCTAAGAATAACAACATATGGGAAGCTCCCATAACAGCTATGCGGAGAATAAAGGATTTTAAATAATCGGTCAGAAGTTCTATGCTGACTTTTCACCGGATTTTCATGTTTGACGACCCCCGGTTCCAAAAATCAAAAAAAAAAAAATGTCTGTGTGTCTGTGAAAGTCCTGATTGAATGAATATATCAATACGAAATTTCATATGTAGTATCTAATTCCGCGAAATTGTCTAAAGGGAAGAAGGCGATCAGAGGAGGAGGCGATAAGAGGAGGAGGCGATAAGAGGAGGAGGCGATCAGGGGAGGAGGCGATAAGAGGAGGAGGCGATAAGAGGAGAAGGCGATAAGAGGAGGAGGCGATAAGAGGAGGAGGCGATAAAAGGAGGAGGCGATAAAAGGAGGAGGCGATCAGAGGAGGAGGCGATAAGAGGAGGAGACGATTAGAGGAGGAGGCGATCAGAGGAGGAGGCGATAAGAGGAGGAGGCGATCAGAGGAGGAGGCGATCAGAGGAGGAGGCGATAAGAGGAGGAGGCGATAAGAGGAGAAGGCGATAAAAGGAGGAGGCGATCAGAGGAAGAGGCGATTAGAGGAGGAGGCGATAAGAGGAGGAGGCGATAAGAAGAGGAGGCGATAAAAGGAGGAGGCGATAAAAGGAGGAGGCGATCAGAGGAAGAGACGATTAGAGGAGGAGGCGATCAGAGGAGGAGGCGATAAGAGGAGGAGGCAATAAAACGAGGAGGCGATCAGAGGAAGAGGCGATCAGAGGAAGTGGCGATCAGAGGAGGAGGCGATAAGAGGAGGAGGCGATAAAAGGAGGAGGCGATCAGAGGAAGAGGCGATCAGAGGAAGAGGCGATTAGAGGAGGAGGCGATAAGAGGAGGAGGCGATAAGAGGAGGAGGCGATAAGAGGAGGAGGCGATAAAAGGAGGAGGCGATCAGAGGAAGAGGCGATCAGAGGAAGAGGCGATTAGAGGAGGAGGCGATAAGAGGAGGAGGCGATAAGAGGAGGAGGCGATCAGAGGAAGAGGCGATCAGAGGAAGAGGCGATAAGAGGAGGAGGCGATAAAAGGAGGAGGCGATCAGAGGAGGAGGCGATAAGAGGAGGAGGCGATAAGAGGAGGAGGCGATAAAAGGAGGAGGCGATCAGAGGAAGAGGCGATCAGAGGAAGAGGCGATTAGAGGAGGAGGCGATCAGAGGAAGAGGCGATCAGAGGAAGAGGCGATTGAAGAGGAGGCGATAAAAGGAGGAGGCGATCGTTTTTAGAGGAAGAGCAAAAAGTTAATTGATCGTGCTGGAGCGACGCGATTTTTCTCATAGCACATTTTTAGATTACTTTCTTCCAATCAGAAGCGTTTTTTTTTTGTTGTTTTTTTCATATAATATAATTTTTTTTTCTTGACACAATGAAATTTTTTATTATTTTGGCGCTGCAATCAGAATTTTTCCGTTACAGGTGACTGCCCAGATTAAAACTGGCCACAGACAAAAACTCTGTGTCCCTGAATTTTAATTAAATTTTTTTGCGTTGCGTAAAACGGTTATTTTAACGTTCTACAATTTTAATAAGAGCTCATCATTTCATTTTTAAAAAAATACCTCTTATTCCATAATTGTTTTTAATTGCAGTTTTATATGCATTAAAACTTACGAAAGATAATCTACATGAACTCAGATATTCAAATAACACCCATATAAACTAAAATAAGAAACAGGATTAAGGTTTAATGGTCATTGGAAATGGAGTTTCCCCACTTGAATTAATTATGATCAATGTAGTTTCCGCTCTCCCCTAAAACATTCTTTTCTTTGGCCCGATTACAGACTCGGGTGAAACCTTTCGGGTTTTTTTTTATTGAGTAACCTTGAGTACGCCGTCCCACGGAGAGAATGTTAAATGGCTAGCCTGGGTGGTGTCAGATACTTGTTAAAGATCCCTACGCTAATTTAACTTAGTGTAGGCAAAATTTGGGACTCCCACAGTAGAGCAACTCTATTCCAAAAACAAAATTCCATATCGAAATGTTCATTCTAATCAGAGTTATTGGAGGTTTTGAAGTTATGCCACCCTTTTACGCAATAAAGTTTTCATTATTTCACTCGTAATTTAGTGAACTTAAAAAAAATATATATATAATATATATATATAGAGAGAATGCCATTGTCTAGGGGGGGGGGGGGGGGGGGGGGAGGGGAAGGGGGCAAGAATGTACGAAATTTGCGTAAGTATGAAATTTATGAAAAGGCCATACATGGGGTGTAACTATACTCTTATAATAATAATCTTTATTGACTGAACTGAGACTTTATACAATTAATATAATTTACAATGTATGAAGTATACATACTTGAATAAATTGACTTGGAAAAAAGATAAATACATACAGATATACTTACATTTTCTCTGTGGAAGATTAACAATAATTAAGCTAGAATATACAACAAGAAATGAAAATAATATAAAAGAATTGAATAGAAAATATAATTATTTAATTCTAAACAACATATATTTATAAATTTAATACAATAAGAATGAAATTAATAAGGCAAATTGTATGTGAGAAAAATATTTAAAAAAAATATATATAATAGAGTACAAATAAATAGAAGAATCGGGAAAGAAAAAATAACAATAACAATTACAGAAAATAAATGAAGGTTGTAGAAAATAAATTATGTTATAATACGAAAAAATGTTATATAAATAATGCAAAGTTGACATAAGAAATAATAATTGTGATAAAAATTAATTATACTAAAACACCTAGTCAAAACTATTTATAAATATATAAGTCGACTCAATAAATATGTTCTATAGAAGTAAGATTCTGACTGACAGAAGGAATAGTTAACATAAAGAACACATGGAGGCGTTCCTAACCCACATAAGGTTAACTTTACAGGAGAAAGAAAAAACTGTTTCATTATTAAACAAACCAAGTTGGCTTTCCACTTAAGTTTAATTGTAATTTTTAAGAATCTTTTCTGTTACATAGAACAATTATTTTTCATCAATACTTGCATCTCTTTACAAGAAATAACAGTAAAGTGAACCACTTTGTTGATTAGGGCCTTTGTCACCTTGTAGCAACGGGGCCTGTCTCATAACGTAAACTGCCAAAAGCCCTAACCTATTGGTTTTTGAAAGTCCCGAATGTTCAGAATGAAAGCCCTAACCCACTTCTATCATTGGTAAAATAAATTTTTTTATTTATTTCCCTTTTTTGCAATGGCATTTTTGTTGATTAGGGCGCTAGATTTAAATGAAACGGATCGATCGACTGCATCAAACTAGTGGGATAGGGCATTTGGACTGGGGGATAAGTCTTTTGGTCTCTCAAATGATTTAAAGTTTTGTGAGAGTATGTGGGTTAGGGCCCTCAAATTAAGGGTTACGGCCTCTTCCCTGGACCACATTTTGCAATGCCAAAGGCCCTCCAATTTCTAATTTCCTATTTTTATAAATTTTGTTAAAAGTTATTACAAAATGGAGTTAACAGAAGTGTGCGGGATAGTCAATAGAGTGGGATAGGGCCAAAACATGAAAATCTCAAAAAATGGAGGGCTAGGGCCTTTTGCCTGGAACGCATCGACATACTGATGATAGGAGTGCTTCCAGAAATGTTTGTAATTGCTATTTTTTGAGTAATTAATAATAAATTAATAAATTTTGTAACTAATAAATGGGAAAAGTGATGCTGGAATACATCAAACTATATTAAATATTAGAATACAAACGCACATGAGATAAATATTTTTTCACTATGCCTGGTCGCTCACTATTTTTTGCGCTCAGTAGATAATTTATGATAGATAAATATCTGGCTGAACCTTTTTGCCCGTTCAAGATCGTCCACTTGTCTCAAAGACCTTGGAGTTAAGTAAATTAATAAAATATACATATCTAAATAAATTCCGTTATATGATACATTTTTTTAACCTGGCTTCACCTATGTCCTTGCATATAGTTGGGAGTGTACGACTATACGGTTTCAATCGTGCAATAATATAGTTTCTGAACGAAAAAAAAAAAATGTTCAATTCTCCAGCTATAAGACGAATTATAAGGTGTAAGAAGAATTATGTTAAAATTTCGTGTTTTTACGAGCCCTAAATCCAAAAATTACATTAAAAAAGTTATCGGTGAATCGCCGTCTATGTACTTCCCCAGCACAAATTCATCAACTCCGTTTTCGCTCTCTCCCCAAAGCCAACCGACCGTTTGTGTTAAAACTCAATATATGATTTACATAGTGGATTCTCAATACTCATACTAAATGTTGTGTCGATACATTGATTACATCGGCAGTTATTTGGATGTTTGAGTCAAGTTCGATCCTTCGCGGAAAATTAATAGGTGCTGTCCTCATTGGGTTTTGGACGTCAATTTAACATTTCATTTCGACATTCATTACGTCAGCAGTTATTGAGATTTATGAGTTGAGCTCTCTTTGATCACTCTTTCCCCTTGGGCAAAAAATTAATAGTTGTCGCTCTTTGAATTTACATATGAAATTTCGTGTCAAAAGATTAATTAATCTTCGCCCCCAATCTCTCCTTCCCTTTGGCCGATTGGATTTCATTTATTTATTTTTCACCTTTATTACTTTATTTCCAACTTTTTTTTTTTTTAGTTTGTTTTAAAAGAGGGTGTGCGCCTTGCGTTGCAGCAACATCACCCAGTCTACGTTTAGGCAAAGCTCGGGATCATTACATTGCCTGTTTCTGCTCCCACCAGGAGCCGACGAATCGGCAGAACATCGGATAGTCAGTTTCCGTCACCATCTGCCGTAGATCTAGTCCCAAATATGATCTTGTCCCATGAATCAACTCCACCCTAGCTTGGTCGTACAGTGGACATTCGAGGACCACATGTTCTGCAGTCTCGATACCGCCGCACGAACAGTTCGGGGTGTTCTTCCTGTGAAAGAAGAACAGCTTGGAGTTGAAATCACCATGACCTGATAATATTTGAGACGTCCAGTGATTAGGCTGTACCCATGTTGAGTCAAGGCGTACCCGGACGTCCGGGAAGTATGCGTACGTCGTTCGGCCATCCGGGCATCGTGACCAACGTTGTTGCCATTTTTCCACAATCCAATTCTGGACGATGAATTATAAGGTGTAAGAAGGCTTTATTTCCAACTATGAACTACATCACAACTAGGAAATATGAGAAAAGAAAAACAGAAACACCACTTGAGTCTCTTGATGAGACGGCTGGTCAACACCACCGCCTCCTCAGGGGTCCTCCTCAGGCAGGAGGTCACGCGGCCAACGACGATTTAGTCCCCGAGGAAGCCCGCCTGGCAAGGACCGGACCGGATGTGTTGTGAACTTGTGCAAATTTGTGTATAACTATTGTCTAACTTCGTGTAAGAATGGTATGTTCAGGTCATGATGTAACGTTATGTTTGATACGTAGTAAGGGCATTGTGTGATTGTTCGGAGGATTTTATTTTGAATGGCTTGAATTCTTTTGGTGTGTGAGGGCTTAGCTGAACCCCAGAGCTGAACGCCATACGTCCAGATGGGTCTGATAATGGTCTTGTAGACACCCAGTTTGTGGTTGAGGCGAAGTTGAGATGGCTTGTCTAGTAGTCTTTTGAGTAGTCCAAATCGCCGTATCATTTTCTGTCGAGTCTGTGTAACATGTTTATTCCATGTCAGTCGTCTGTCAAGATAGAGTCCTAAGTACCGTACGTCTTTGTAATGTTTCAGAGGGACATTATTCAGCAATTCAGCGTCTCAAGGCGAATGTAACCTGAAGGGATTTGATCTCATTTATTTTTACCTTTCACAGACGCAACCAACCCTCTAGAAGGTGGGGATTTTATTTGAAACATAAATAACTATACGAAATACAGAGGAAGTAATATAATCGGTCAAAAATTCGAAGCAGAGTTTTCAAAGAAATTTCATGTTTTCCAATCTCCTGACTTGAAAAATTAAAAAAAAAATTGTCTGTCGATCTGTCTGTGAACATTATAACTCACGAGCTCCTCTCTTTCGGCTGATTCCGTCGCATACTGGGGCAAGAGGCTTCAAAACCTGGCCAAAATACAAGAAAAAATGCTGATTTTAAGGAGGGAGTGAAGGTGGGTTTACTTGCATACACCTGTACAAACATAAACAAGACCATTGCAGCCTTTTAATACCCTCTACATTGCCTCAGTCTATATTTATAACATGTTAAAACTCAATCTTTTTAATTCTTTTATTGTCTCTCTTCTCAAGGTAAGTGTACTGAATTATAATTACTATCATTAGCGCACTGCTTAATAAAAAACTACTGAAAAAATTAGTTGTTGTTGTTGCCGGGCACTCGTCTTTCTCCTTCTTAAAGTATTTTCATCAGATAACCATAAAATGAAATCCGTTTTTGCAAAAATTTGATAACTTGGGAGAAACTTAATTTTAAAGTTATAAATTCGTTCGAAGAAGATGCAGACGTTTAATTTTAGCGAATTTCCGAGGAAAATGAAGCTATTGCAATTTCTAATTTCAGTTACCTAATATGAATTGTATATTTCTCATAAGCTGTGTGAGCTACAACACGTGTTCACCTCCTCTTGAGGAGCTGATGTATTTGTCGAAATACAGTACTCAATAAAGGGTCGGGGAATTTTTTTAAATATTTTTTTTCGTGTTCAGCAAACCAGAAAACAAAAAAGTATTATGTTTAGTCAACAACGTTTGTTTACTGGACGTGATGTAAACACACGGCTAATCCCTCTCTCAGTCTGTTACTCAGTCCCCTGCTATAGTTGCCCGAGAGTGGACCTGTTATTAGTTGTTATTTTTTTATTGCCCTATTTTTTTTGTGAACTTCTCTGACTTGGGATCTGACAGTGTGCCCGTTCAGCCTTGTCGTCATTCAGCCGACGAACTTCATTCTTCAAATTTCATCATTTTTTCGAATCTCATTATTCTTCGAATTTCAACATCCTTCTAATCTCTCATTATTTGTATGTACTTTTAATTTCACTATTTTTACCACACTGGGGTTGTCAAATAAAATAGATTTATCATTTTATTCTTCTTCGTGAGCTCACGTTAATATTTTCAGTTTTAATTACATATTGTGTATTTAAACATTGTTTATTACGGAATTACTTGCATTGTAGATAGTCCATAGTCGATTATTTTTTTTATTATATTACTTTTAGTGATTATTTTTTAGCAATATATATTTATAGGGTGTCCGTTATTTTGAAAAAGTTTAAATTTTGATGATTTCCAAACGAATTTTGATTTAGAATCACGAACAAATAAATCTCTCAAAATTTGGAATTCTTTGAAATGGAAAAACCCATGCCACCGATCATTTGAATTTCAAATGGAGATTTAACATTCGTTTTCGACACTTCAAGACATTTCACAGCGCGGTTCGTTTAATTTCTAATGTTTCGGCTTCAAAATGCGTATTTTTAGGTTTTGGTGGGTACCGATCACGAATCCGGTGTTAGAATTGCAGTTTTTAAGTTGACTTGGAATAATAAACAGTTCCGTTTAAACAGCAGATTTTATTATTTTTTCAAAAGTTGACAGCATTTTTGACAGTTGTCAACTGAAAAGCTGCAATTCTAACACCGGATTCGAGATCAGCACCCACCAAAACCTAAGAATAGGAATTTTGAAGCCGAAACATTAGAAATTAAACGAACCGCGCAGTAAAATGTCTTGAAGTGTCGAAAACAAATGTTAAACTCCATTTGAAATTCAAATGATCGATGGCATGGATTATTCCATCTCAAAAATTCAAAATTTTCAGAGATTCATTTTTTCGTGATTCTAAACCAGAAGGCGTTTGGAAATAATCAAAATTTAAACTTTTTTAAGAATTGATATTCTGTTTGGTTTCATTATAAGTCCGATATGTCCGATAATATATGATAACTATTTACCCAATCTTTTTGACATATTTTGATATAAAACTTTATTTTTAAACTCACATTAATTTTTAATTTTATTATGAACAAGATTTATTTTTTTTGCTTTATTGAATATTTTTTCTTATAATATATTATTTTTTACATTGTATTCAGTATTATTATTTTGTTCCTCTTTATTTTTGTTCTCCGTTTCCCTATCATGTACTTGTCCAAGAATTAGGAAGCTCCGGCGAAATTCAATTTTTTTTGTGGATTTCCGTATTCAAAGGAAGCCTTGGGAGCCTTGAAATAAACAGTACATAAGTTTCATAATTTTGGTCGGAAATTTTTTTCATTTTGCCCCAGCGTTCGCTGAAAAGTAATATGTGTCCTTATAGGGCTTTGAATTTACATATAAAATTTCATATCAATAGGTACCTACTATCATTAGAAGGGCAGTTATTAGAGTTTTTGTATAAAGCCTTCCCCATAATCCTCCATTCCCTTTATCGGATTTGGCCGAATATGAATTTCAATTAAGCCGGGCCGATTTGAGTGGAACGAAATTCTTCATTATTTCGTTTACTACACAGAACATGTTCAAAACCAACTACTAAGACCTTGGCATGCGAAAACTTTTAAAAATCCCTGAACTAAGTTATCTAAAATTGATGATTTTAATATCATACTTCTTGTTAAACTTAAAGATCAGCTAATGATACAAAACAAGGAGACGGAAGTTCATTTTATTTAATAAAAAAATAAATAAATGGTCCTTAAATACTCTAAACGAGACTCGTATGTGCTGTGTGTCCATTTCCAAGGAGTAGGATATTACTAGCGAATAGTAACAGGTAATTAGTAACATATAGTTACATATATTATTAATGGTAAGACTGGGTTATGATCAATACTAGTAACAGTTTTGAAAGGGAGGTCAGTATTGGAGGTCTTACAGGCTGTTACACAGAGTCAATTATATTTAAAACGATGTCTCCTGAGGCTGATAGGAATCATGCATTTCTTAATATCGTTACTGAATCACGTGCATTAAGTTGGCCTCCCACCATCGCAAAATCAGATCGGACATATGTCAAACATGTAAAGGTTGGCGAACAGGAGCCGAACCCCCAGTGAAATTGGCAAGCAAAAGCCGAAACCTTCTGTCGATGTTGGCGAACAGGAGTCGAATCTCTCGGTGAGGTTGGCGAACAGGAGTCGAACCCCCCGTCGAGGTTGGTGAGCAGGAGCCGAGCCCCCTTCGAGGTTGGTGAGCCGGAGCCGAGCCCCCTTCGAGGTTGGCGAACAGGAGTCGAACCCCCCGTCGAGGTTGGCGAACAGGAGTCGAACCCCCCGTCGAGGTTGGTGAGCAGGAGCCGAGCTCCCTTCGAGGTTGGCGAACAGGAGCCGAGCCCCCTTCGAGGTTAGCGAACAGGAGTCGAACCCCCCGTCGAGGTTGGCGAACAGGAGCCGAGCCCCCTTCGAGGTTGGCGAACAGGAGTCGAACCCCCCGTCGAGGTTGGCGAACAGGAGCCGAGCCCCCTTCGAGGTTGGCGAACAGGAGTCGAACCCCCCGTCGAGGTTGGCGAACAGGAGTCGAACCCCCCGTCGAGGTTGGCGAGCAGGAGCCGAGCCCCCTTCGAGGTTGGTGAGCAGGAGCCGAGCCCCCTTCGAGGTTGGCGAGCTTGTGCCGAACCACTAGTAAGTCTATAATTGTTCTACAATTCTTATTTTTGTAAATAACAAATAAAAAAGGTATTTTAATAAACATTTCCCGTCATTATATTAGACTGAATGTTAACGAACACGTTGACATTGTGATTATCGCAAATTGATCCAATTAATTGAACAAATAAGAACCCACAAAAGAAAAATCAAACAAGTCATCGGAAATAACGCATTATATTATAATTTTTTTAAGTTTTTTTGAACCTTTTTTTTACGAGATGGCTCGATTTATTTTGCCTTTCTAAAAATAAATCCTTGAATTTTTTTTTTTCAAGTTTTAACTTCGTTTTACTAAGCACAATTCCTACCTGTTATTTTATTGTAACATGGGTGAGATCCAAATATAATTCCGTAAGATGCAGGAATCACAGCCACGTCAGATAAATCCCATAAATCACTTTGCAATGTACTTCCCCTGCAAAAATTTAACAATTCGCTCACCTTCGAAATTCAATCGATCGTTTGGACTAAAACTCAATATTTGACTTAAATAAGGGCTTCTGAATCCGCATATTACATGTATCGATATGTTCATTATATCGGTTATTAGGTTGAGTCGAGTCTCCCTTACCATGGTCTCCCCTTCCCTTCAAACAATTTTGCGGAAAATTAATGGGGTTTTAGGGGAGCGTAGGGCTTTGGTAGCATGGTCTCACCATGGTTTGCGGGTTCGAGTTTTATTTCATAGATAGAACTCCCTCCCGGGGCATGGATGTCGTAAATAACTAGATAACACCATTATAAGAGTCATGGGCACGCCCGGATTTAGAAATTTGCCGCCCCTCGGCAGTTGCGGAAATTGCCCCCCCCCCCCCCCCCCCCCTCAAAACTTCCTCAATGGTGGAATAAGTTTGGTACGAAAAGTTTTTCAATAATTAATATGCACCGGTCTGAGAGCAAATATTTTATTTTATTATTGTATCCTTATAATCATGAAGTATATGACATCATTCAACAATTACCATTATGTATGCGATTTTTTTTTGTAGAGAAATTATTGCTTATTGGTTGAAATTTTTACGTCTCGATTTTCGGATGGCAAACTCATCGATAATGGAATCAAAATCTAAAGACATAAGCAAATCTGACTCTATAGTTAACAAAGCGAGTGCGTTTAATCGTTCTGCAACCAGTTTTGATCTCAAGTAGTTTTCACTCGCCGCAGTACAGAAAATGATCGTTCAGCGCTACAATTTGATACGGGTGTGCAAACGAGCATTCGGTACGCTATATCAACATTCGGAAAAACTGTGTGGAGCTCATTGCTTCTTAGTAATTTGAGCAGATCCACAGGAGAATTTTTTTCCATATTCTTTTTGACGCAATAACTTTTAAATAAAATCTTTCATTTGCGAACGATGCTTCGATATCTTGATCGTAGAAATTTATGAATTGAGCAGATTTTTCACGAATTTCTTTTTCATTCAAACAATAATGCTGGTACGCGTGCCAAAGAAATAGGCGAAAAATTCAATTACCACGAATATAACAAGTTTTCAAAGTTTCCGCCAAAATATGCCGCCCTTCAATTCTTGCCGCCCTAGGCAACAGCCTACTCTGCCTGCATGGTAAATCCGGGCCTGGTCATGGATAATATGCATCGTACATAAGACCAAAAAAAAAAGTTATGAATTTAAATATAAAATTTTCTGTCAATAAATCATATATCGGCAGTTATTGAAATTTTTGAGTTAAACACTCTCTGATCCCCCGTTAGTCACAATAACTAACTAACCAGATGTCAAAAAGATACAGGCTATCTCTCAAAGATGAGGGGATATCTAACAGCCATTTGGGTATTTAGAATTTATTTTTTCACTTGTAGTTTGTCTTATTCAGTTATAGTATGGGCCTACAACAACTCTGTCTTTCCGCCATACTATTAAACTCTAAATATTTATACATCATAAATAGGCTAGGTAATTTGTTCAACACGCCTCCTTCTTTAAATGACTCAATGGATGTTAACAAACTCAAACGAACCCTGAATGCTCACGAATGTTTTTGATGTCCCTAGAGATGCTCACATCTCGCCCTGGTACACCGAGTTGAAATCAAACCCTCCTACCGCCGTGATTACCTCCTAGGTTCCTTCCTCTTCCAAATGTTAAAATCCAAAGAACCCTACTACCTTTACCAAATGTTCCAATTCCAGTCCTCTGTCCACCAAAGACATCAGAGCCCGTCCTTCAGACCTCTTCATCCCTTCTCATCGTTCCTCTGCCTTCCACAACTCTTTTTTTGTCCAAGCCTCCTCTCTCTACAACTGACTCAGTTAATAGATTAATATGTGATATAGGTAATAGGTTAATATGTGATATAGTATGGTAATTCCCCCCTCCCCCCCCTCATGTTCTTTCCCCCTCCCTCACTCTTCCCCTCCTAACCCTCCCCGCCAACCCCCCCACCCCCTAAGTCTGTATCCTGTAGGGATGGGTATCGACCAACAAAACATCGATTAATGACATCATGACATTAATAATGACATTATTATTATTTCGTACTAGTTAATCGATACACTTATTAATCGTTGGTTAAATAATCGATTAAACGAACTCACAAACAAAAGTTAATACAATCAGTCAATCACAACTTACAAATGACAAAACACAAATGATTAGAAATTAGAATTAGAAGTAGAACTATTAGAAGGTTACTTTTTACTTATCACCAGTTCACCACAGAGGCACTGTATTGTGTCGATAGTCAATACGATAGTCTCCTCCCACTTTTTTAGACGAGTTGCACTTCGGATGAATAATAATTAATTCATTTTTCTTTTTTTTTCTCCTGTTTTTCGGATGAGTTGTAATTTTAATGAAAAATTTAATAATCGTTAAATAATCATCGATTATCCGATTTTTTTTTTTTTTGCATTGGAGGGGGAAATGCTGTGACGCACATCCTGCCCTGGATAGTGTGGGACTCGAGCCGATTCACCATACCCACTAAAACCCCCTCCTTGCCGATCCTGATTCCCTTCCGCGGAACTGACTTTCTGTCATTACTTCGCGGAAGGGAGGAAGGGTGGCTGCTAACGCCCCTTCTTCTGTTTAATTGCCGCTACTGTTCCTTGTCAGCCCTCTCCTGGAGAGCCAACCCGCCCATGATGAGCGCTGCAAAATCGCAGCCTTCATCCCACGACTCCTGGGAGCGCAGCATAGCGTCCACGAAACTGGTAGCAGTCAGTGGGGCGCCCATGCTGCACTCCAGATTTTTCCTTCCCTCCTCAAATCTGGGGCATTTGAGGAGGACATGCTCCGCCGACTCCGTCTCACCAAGGCACGCGGGGCAGTCTGGTGTTGTTGCTGTCCCGATTTTGTGGAGGTACCCCCGGAGCCCACCGTGTCCCGTGAGTACCTGGGTGAGGTGGTAATTCACCTCCCCATGCTTCCTGGGGAGCCAAATTATCCGATTAATCAAACCTAGATGACATCGATGAAAAAACCACCGATTATTTTACCAAAACATCGATTATTTCGATTAATCGGTTAATCGATACCCATCCCTAGTATCCTGTACACTTGACAATGCTCTAACCAGCGAAATATAATGTGTATTTTATATAAACATAGTGGAATTTTTGACTTGTTCTAAGTGTTTTATTCAGTAGTCTTTTTTCATAAGTTTTTCTTAAATTAATTTTATTGCATGCCTGAACTAGATTTCCTCCTCCACCATAATCTTGATTTTTGTATTTATTTTTAAATTTATTTTATCTCCTTCTATATATTTTTTTAGATACATTTATTTTCGTATGATCTCTTCATAATGAAGCTGTTAATTTAATTACTTTTGTATTAATATTTTATTTATTTATTCTTTTACTTATTTCATCATTATTTATTATATTGTATTTTCTTATTTAGTTATATTCATTCTGTTCTTGTTTCTATCCACTGTAGCACTTTTATCTCATTACTGATATTTTATTTTATTTGTATTTGTTGCTCTGTTCAGTGACTTTCATGTATTTATTCTTAGGGGACCTCGGTCCCAGACTAAAATTTATTTTCATTTCATTTCAACAAACGGAACAGAATTCGTAAAGTGTGGACTTTATAAAATTTAAGTTAATACGTTAGCAATTAATATTTTCTATCTATCTAATTTTATCAAAAATTCAACGAATTTACCTCAAAACGATACGAACCATGTTCATCCCTTCTTTCTTACGTATGGTTCACAATTTCACCTTTAAAATAAAACCTGATGTAATTACCTATTCAGATTCTGTAAATACGAATCAGATGCCACTGCAGACGATATAACAAGATAATAATCCAGCGGATTCATATCGTAGCAGTAGAGAAGCTGATAGGCAACATACAAAGACATTTACCAAATGGATGTTACTGTAAACCTGATCAGTGACTTGATGTCCAACCAAACAACAATAGTTTCAGTGTCATAATAATTAGTTCTTTATAACAATAAACAACAACTTTCATCACGACGAAAGAGCGCTCTGGTACAAGCGGACACAGTTGGGGACCCGAGTTTTGTCCGTTCAAGAGAGGTGTTCTTTTAATAGAAAATGGTAGTTTATTTGTAAGAAAAACAAAATAATATTATACGTATATACTACAATTTATTTTTACAAAAACTTTTGTAAAAAGAGAAAAACTAGAGAAAAGAAAAAAATACAAAAAAATTTACATATGACGGGGTAAGAATGAAAGTGGTCTAAGTGACAATTTTAAAACTTTGAAGAAACTTCTTAACTGATTTTAAAAAACTATAATTTATCAAAACCTGAAATATTTTTAAATTTTATGTATGTGTTTTACCAACTATTCCAGAGCGCTTTTTTGCCATCTGGTGGACATGAGTCTGACTCTACTATAGGAAACCTAAATGTTGCCTACCCTAAATTTGTATACACCTAGAATAGGGGTCTTAGGCGGGTATTACACTATAAAAGTTCTTTGACAAAATTCTTTTATAAACGTTGGATCGAATTTTTTTTTTAATTTCTTTTATAAAATATCTTTTATGACTACAAAATTTAATATTATACAATGTAGATTTTTTTATAAATCTTAGTTTTTTGTTTCAAGACATTACTAGTAAGTTGTGTGCAAGTGACTATTGTGTCGCAAAAATGGATGACGTTTTAATACCAATTGCCGCAGGTTTTGCGGCTGCTGCAATAGCAATAGCTGTGGCGGAAAAAAAATAAACATAAGAATGCAAAGAAACGTTTGTGGGTAAGACCTTGGGTTGCGCGGCGCGAGTTTATGAGCATCCATCAAAATTTACTGAAAGAACTGTCCATGGAAGATAGAAAAAGTTACTTCAACTATTTGAGGATGAATAAAAAAATCTTCGATTACTTGCTTCTGAAGGTGGGACCAATAATATCTCGGGAAATTACACATTTGCGTAACCCATATGAGATAGGCGCACGCGTACAACGTGAAGAAAGGAAACAGCAGGAGTCGGAGAGACAACATTTATCAAATATTGGATGAGAATTCAAACTATAATAAAAGAACTTTTATAAAAATTGAGCTATTATACTATTACATTTATAGTAAAAGTTCTTTCATAAAAGAACTTTTATAGTGTAATACCCGCCTTATCCATGGTTGACCAAGTATTTATTTATGCATTTAATTTTAGTTTATTAGTATTGTTAATTCTAATCAATGTGTGTCATATCTCTTAATATATGTTTATGTATCTAATTTATAAGCTATCATAATGTATACATTCTTACGACGTATCCTAGTAACATGTTATTTTAAGATGTAGTGAAGTCTCTCGTGAAGGACCTAGTCTCTCCAAGTCTTTAGCAGACTAAGATTACTCTCCTAGTTAAATCTTTTAAATCCTCTTCACCGAAAATGAGGAATCTCGTCCGTGTATATCCCGGGCATCTATCCAGGAAGAGTTCCGCCCTCTCGTCTTTTCCACATCTATCACAGGTGGGACTGTCCTTGACTCCTACAAAACGGACCGTGTCCTTTGAAGACTCCTGTCAGTTGGCGAAGCTCTCTCCTTTTCCTGAAATCCTCACCGAGAAGCATGGTTCGACTGTGTGTGATAATAAAAAATTGTTAAATAATTAGCTGTGTCGGCACTACAATGTCATTGAACGGAGGCATTCTAAACGTAGAAAAAATTATATGAACAAACACATAATTAATAAGAGTAGAATACCGTTATGTCTTTTTTTTTAGTTTTTTTCTCCAATTATAATTATATGTGATTTAAGCTGAGACATTAACTTTTTTTTTCACGCATTTATTTCATTTTTTTCATAAAAGAGATTGGACAGCTTCTAAGGAAGCATATATTGAGATAATTAAAGATGCAACATGATCTCCTTCCTTATTTAAAAAAAAAATGTGATGTGGCCATGACAGGATTTTCTTATACCAACCACGTTTTTATATATCACCCCTTTCTATTTCATTTCAAACTGACGGTTTTCTATGTTCTATTGTACACCGTAATTCTGAGAATGAATTTCTTATAACCAGTTATGCCAGTTTGAAATGAATTTGAGAGGGGGAAGGGAGTGGGAGAGTGATCTGTACAAAAGAGGTTGGTATAAGAAAATCCTATATTGACCATATCATATATATATTTTTGTTTTTACTACTTAGATAATTTTTTAGTTTGATAATATAGTAAAACTTCGATTAACCAACACTCGTTTAACCATCAGTTTCTGTTATCCGTCATCGTCTAAAAAAATGCGTGAGTATCAACAAACAAACAGACATCTTTAAAATTGTCAACGGATTACTTTTAAACCCTACTGTATAAAGCTGGAAGTGACTGATCGTCGTGACAGAGTAGTCTGTGTGTTCCAATGAATGTTTTGTTTCATAGTGCGCTGATTAACTTTTTTCGGTATAACGTTACGATAGTGCTACTGTTCTATATTTTTAAGCTGTTTCGATTTCGCCGCTTATATGAAGGCAACAATTTTGGACTAAACAGTGAAAACATTAAGTCAGAAGAAGTAACAGATTGATTGGAATGTGACTAAATGGATGGAAGCTTTGAAATTTTAAACGATGATGAAATTGTTTCTAGTGTTGAAGAAGAAGAAATTGATGACGTTCTTAACCAAAAACCTACAACTAGCCACTGAGAAGCAGAAACAATGCTATCAAAGTGCATCGACTGGTTTGAAATGCAAGCGGTGGCAAATGCAACACAGATCCTACATCTGCTATAAGATACGGAACATGGCCGCGCAGAAAGGTCCAACCTCAAAGACACAGAAGGAGATGACAGATATTTTAAAGTAATGTACGTTTATAGTATTACAATACATTACTACACTTATACCGAAGTTTCTTATATTTATCGTTTTGTAAAATTAAATACAATATGTATGTATTATTCACTTTTAAAGAATATTATTTTCATTTTCGTCCCAAGCCCGCAGTGAAATAATGTTACTGTAAATATATATACAAGATTTCTGTTATCCGTCTATTCGGTTATCCGTCACAGCCCTGGTCCGGACAGTGACGGTTAATCGAAGTTTTACTGTACTTAGTTTGGTACGTTTTAAATAGGTAATTTTAGCAAAAAGTAGTATATATGTCACAGTCAAAGTGTGAATTCTAGTGAATGTATACATTAACTAGTCAATGTATACATTAACTAGCCGTTTTGGTGAAAGTATCAATTGATTATAAAAATGAACACTATTGCTAGAGAATGTATACATTTACTAGACAATGTATACATTTTCTAGTGTTCCTTAGTGAAAGTATAAATAAATGAGAAAAAAAGGTTTTTGTAAAAAAAAAAAAAAATAAAACTAAACTTCAAAATTTATTTTACAATATAAATATCTAGGAAAGATGCAACAATAACATAAAATATAAACATTTGTAAACAATATTAAAATGGATCTTTTGAATAAAAGCTGATTTTAATTATAAGCTAGAACCTGTACTACTTCAAATATAGGAACGACGGGAGGGGCAGATATATCGTCCCGCCGGCGGAACGCCGGCAAATACGCCCCCAACTTTTGTAATATTTCTATTTATGTTATTAATGCTAGCTATTTATACTTTCACTAAGGCATAGACGTAAGTGTATACATCCATGTACACTTTGACTAGAGAATTCAGTCAATGTATACATTGACTAGTTAATGTATACATTCACTGGAATTCATACTTTGACTGCAACATATACAAATCATATCATGTATCCAAATGAATACAATGT
Source organism: Aradus depressus (assembly GCA_963662175.1). Classification (NCBI taxonomy): domain Eukaryota; kingdom Metazoa; phylum Arthropoda; class Insecta; order Hemiptera; family Aradidae; genus Aradus; species Aradus depressus. The sequence goes on along the minus strand of OY759225.1, from coordinate 19,584,452 downwards.
TGATCTTCCTGTCGATCCTTTTAGTAAATCAGTACTGGTTCTCTTGAAGTATATATTGTAGGTACATTTCTTGAATTGATTTACTGGTAATTGTATAATTTTGACTCTCCCATACTTTTTATAAATATATTCTTAATAATAAAATAAAGCGCCAGATAAACCTTTTATGGAGTGAAAAATACGACAAAAGTCCTCTACAGTTATCACATAGAGTCTTTGTGTGGGGCAAAATTCCTATATTGTTGTTTATTACAAACCTAAAGTAATATAAAAAGGTGAAATAAAAAACTATTCATCATGATCATTTAATAGCTCATATATTTTAGTTGTTAATTACATATTTTATTATACTTGCCTATTCCGTACCTTTCTGAAGATGTTAAACCATATTGAAGGTCTTAAAACTTTCTAAGCCTAATATGTTTGTCAAAAAGATGGTTAAGGTCAAATATTCAATGGAGAGCTCATCTGCTAAACTGAAGAAAGAGACTTTTAAAACGACGAAATGTAAAAAATGGTGACGTCGGAAAGGCATGTTATTTTTTTTTATATTGACAGTTCTGATTCACTATTTCTATCCGAATTAGCCGTTCCCCTCGTCTCAACTATCGGTGAATTCTAGAACTCTTGTTAAGAGATATAATGAGGAACCTATTGGTGACAATGGTTCAACATAAGGAATATAATAAAGTAAATATTATGTACTCAAAAATAGTATATAATAATATTATATACTATTTTTGAGTACATAATATTTACTTAATAAAATAACATAGTATGTACTTTTTTTTTCTTTCTTTTTTTGTCCTTATGAACAATGCATATTGGCCATGAAAATACCCAATGAAAATAATAACGCTAGAAAAGTTAAATATATATATATATATATATATAGAAAATTAAAGATAAAATAAAAATAATGGATAAGGTATTATGTACTTAATAACAGTACATCATATTATGATGTACTAAATAATAATACATTATTTGTGCTTAATAATAGTATGTAATATTACATATATGTACTAAATAACAGCACACAATATGTACTTAACAATAGTACATATTATGTACTTAATAATAGTACATATTATGTACTTAATAACAGCACATATTATGTACTTAATAACAGCACATATTATGTACTTAATAATATTATATATTATGTACCTACTTAATAACAGCACATATTATGTACCTACTTAATAACAGCTCATATTATGTACTTGATAATATGTAGTACATAATAGGCACTTACATTGAACCAGTGTCACCAACAGACAACTTTTGAGCTCATTGGTCAAGGTTACATTAGTATTCAATATAATATATATTTGGCATGTAACAATTAATTAAATAAAAACAAATAACTGGAATGTTTTTTTTTTTGTATAACTACTTTGAAAACCTTTCCAGTCCAAGGTTTAACCAATGATCTCATCGTTAAACATTGGAACTCCCCCATAAAGCAAAATCAACTATAGTTTTACATAACCTCTATAATAAAAAAAAAATATATAATATATATATAGAGGCGTGGTTACTCTATAGAATAATTTATCAGCGAGACATTACATTATGACAGCCTTCATTGGGTAATTAAACTTACTCATAACTCGAAAAAATATCCTTATTTGCTCATCCTTGTTACGAGGTGAGTGTACTTAGAACATCTACTGATGAATTTTAAGGTAAAACTAGGTAAGTTTAAAAAATTAAACTTCCAATAATTTAAAAACCTGATAACCACATCATATAAGTATATATTTTTTTAACTTCTTGGCTTTAAAAAACAGTATTAGATGGAATTAGAATGTTGAATAAATAATTAAGAAACAAACTTTTCAAAAGAAGAAGAATGTCTAATCAGGATTACGCTGTTCAAAGAGACAAAATGAAATGATTTCGAGAAGGGAACGGGGAGAGAAAGTGATCTGTAAGCGTGGTTGGTATAAGATATAATGGCCACATTACACATATTTGTATATAGTGGTTGTAATAAATACAAAATACTTGTTCATATTACAATAAATATACAAAATGTAAATGGTAATATGAAAGAAAATATATTTTAAGTTTTAAGTTCGGCCCCGGCATCAGCTTATGTAGGTTGACCCTAGTCGTTCTCGTGTATGTAAAGTTCGGCTTCCAAAGTCAGCTCGTGTGGTTAGGCTCAAGAGTTTTTGTGCAACTCTTGTGTGAGTCTAGGACCAGTAGTGCCGAGTTAGCTCTTGTGTGAGAAAGACGATTCTACAAATCGTCTCGTGTAGAGCAGTGTGATTTGGCTACTCAGTGTGTGGGAAACAGTTCATAATGTGTTAATTACGTTTTCTGTTTATGTTCGCTTATATACAAACGAGCAGTCAAGCCCTGTTCTATTTAATATGAGCCTGGCAATATATATTAATTCCATATATCATTGTTTCCCCCTTTATTATGTACCTTATAGATGCGGCTACATCCAGTATCAAGAGTTACAGCTATCCGTGAGTACATAATAGTGTTTAAGAAATATTAACATTAAACACAGTTTTCATTATTTTATGTTAAAATTAGTTTATCCATGAACTAGCACCTATCGAATACAGTCCACTCAGTGTGTGCCATGTTTACGATGTTGTGCGTAGACCTGTTTTGGTTTATTTTATCTCGTTAAAGACCCCTACTCTAAATGAATAAACCTAGGTAGGCAAAATTTAGGACTCCAACAGTAGAGTCGGACTCACGTCGAAGAAGAGCGCTCTGGTAGTAGGTGATATGACCTCATAGTTAAAGCCAAGGCATGAGTCACAATAGCTAACTCTTCCAAAATTTTGAAACTATTTTGTCTCAAGAATTTAACCTTCATACCGTTATTATCTATTCTTGGAGTGATTATTAGAATCAAATATAGACACTGTGTATAATTGTTTCACTCCTTAGACACTTTGCTCCCGTCATGATGATTCAAAAATCATGTCCAAAAAAGAACAACATACTTAGAATGAGTCAGTGGTGGTGTTAATGAGATCAATGACTTTAGGTTACATCAGACAACACACGTAGACCACATAGGGATGCATACGTAAGTATTGTAGTCCTAATGACTCGATTCCGGTCAAGGTTATATACAAATGCAAACTAGACAAATGTATTAAATAAAAACAACTTCGCAGGTAGCTCAGTGGTATGCGTGCTTGACTTCTGAGCTCAAGAACGTGGGTTCGTAACCCGACCGAGGCCCTTAGTTTATTTTATCTGGAAGGTAAAATAAACTTAAGCATGCCGTCCTTCGGATGGGACGTTAAGCGTACGTGTACGATGTCACTCGTTAAAGACCCCTATCCCTATCCTAGGTGAATAAAAATTTAGGGTAGGCAACATTTAAGACTCCCACAGTAGAGTCGGGCTCATGTCCACCAGAGTGACGAAAGAGCGCTCTGGTAGTAGGCGATATGACCTCGTAGTTAAAGCCCGGGCATGAGTCATAAAACCTAACCTAAAAACAACTTTTTTTTACAAGCCTTTAGCTTGTTTTACTCTTTAAGCAAATGTGCTTTCTGTATATATTATTCATACAGCGAATACTTATTTGTAAATTTAAAAAAACGTTATTGTGTCACATATATCGGACAACTACGAGGTCATATAACCTACTACCAAAGCGCTTTTTCTACAAAGGTTGTTCTCAATTTTGCCTTCACTTTTAACGAGTACCTGACATCGTACAGGCTCGGGACCATGGCTTAACGTCCCATCCGAAGGACGGCAGCATTCTCAAGGTTTTTTTTCACCACCCATATAACAAAAACCTAAGGGTCTCGGCTGGGTTTCGAACCCGTGATCTTGAGCTCAGTAGGCAAGCACCGGCGCGATAGAATGGTACTGAAATTCCGCATGTACTTTATTTATTTTTTGAAATAATATAACCTATTCGGAAGATTCGGGGTACAAAATTCACATCTATAGAAGAAACCATGCTTTTTTGAACTCATTTTTCTTCATTTGGCGAGAATAATTGCTCTAGGCCTATGTCACATGGGATTAGTGAGTTATTGTGATTCATGCTCGACTCTACCGTGGGAGTACAAAAGTTTGCCAACCTAAGTTTTTTTTACCTAGGATAGGGGTCTTCAACGAGTACCTGACATCGTACAGGCTCGGGACCATCACTTAACATCTCATCCAATGATCAGCGTGTTCGAGGTTGTTCAAAGGTGAAAAAAAAAAAAAATATATAGCTTTCATATGTATTACCAATGGTTATAAATACATTAAAATATAAACAAAAAATTATTGTAAATACATATACACAGGAGCTTTTACATGAAATAGTATTCTATATTATAAAAACCTGTACAATGGACCTAAGGTTAATAATAATTTTGTATTAAATTATGAAATAAAATACAAACATATTCCATTTAATTATTACAATCTGCGACATTCAGCATTGTCCGGAAAATTCACTTTAAACAATTTCGAGTTTACAATAGCCCACAACTTTTCTCAAAACATGCAAACGCAAATGACTAAAAATTAAATGCATATAAATGACTATATTGTGTCAAATCCCTTGGACATTTTTCGGAAGCATTAGTTCAATGTCAACAATTAATGTCACAGCTGATTTCATTTTAAGAATAATATCAATTAAACAAACAAATTAGGAATACAAATTATAATTAATACAGGCTGAGTACTATTATCTATAAAAATGCTTTACAATTTTTTTAATCCATACATCAATTAAAATATATAAAAATTGAAAAAAAAAAAAATATTATCACATAATTAAAGTGAAGAAAATGTTTTTTATGTCACAATAATTCAGTCTTATGTTCGTGAGTTGAAAGTTGATCCTTAAGGTAGGTCAATTAACGAGTTTATTAAACGCTAAATAGTCCAATTTCGTGTTGTTATACCGAAACGGGAGAGGATGTTTTTGAAACAGATTGTAAAAAGCCACCCTCTTCGATCTACCTCAAGAGTGAACTTTCATCTCATTATACAAATCAAGTATTTTCCTAACAACCCACAAATTGCAGTTGTATCACATAAAAAACATTTTCAGATTAATTTATATATATAATTGAATAAAAAAAATATAAATGGTTAACTATATAATAGATATTTCTAGGTTGTGCAAGCATACATCTTCCGTTTAAGTAAGTATTTCTTAAGAAGACTAAGTAAGGATATAATGTCCCACCACACGAATCTTGGGCTAAGCTAAGTTCATTTATGCTCGGTTCACACGACCAAGGCACCATTAGCACAGAAGTAGCGTTCTTGCCTTTTGAGCTGAAGATCGCGGGTATAAGGGCTGACCGAGGCCCATAGATTTTTTATCTGCGGAGTTAAAAAAACCCTTGAGCACACCGTCCTCCGGATAGAACGTTAAGTGGCCCCAAACCTATATGAAGTCGGGCTCATGTACACCAGATAGACAAAAGAGAGCTCTAGTAGTAGGCGATATCACCTCAAGTCAAATAACTAATAACGACAATTTTTTCGTTATGGGACGAATAGACGGAAGGGCGAGAACATGAAAAAAGCTGCCGGGTTTTCAATTATATATTTTTTCAAGTTTCGTTCGTCCATTATGAACATTGATTTTTTCTCTTACCAATTTCACCACAAAAGAAAAAAATCGATCACTTCTAATATATAGTTTGCCTTTTTCCACATAAAATTTTAAAACTACCTAATTTAGATGATGATTATATTCTTGTCAATTAATTCCAGTTTTTTGACCCTCTGAATCCAAATAAGAACACATGTTGATATATATGGAAACGATAATTAATAGATCAAACACGAAATTTTTCATATGGATTCCTCCCTGAGTATAGTTGTCTTACTGATCGGACGAAGAGAACGTGGTAGAGAAAGGCTTTACTCAAAAACGAGTTTAGACACATCTTGGCAGAAGACAAAACTACAACCAATCAGAACATCTCCCACATACAAGCGACCAATCAGAATTCCTCCTATCTCTACCCGGCCAATGAGAATGCTTCCTTTCTCCCTACAATCAATCAGAACATCTCCCATCCAACCGACCCAATCAGAATGCCTCCTATCTCTACCCGGCCAATGAGAATGCTTCCTTTCTCCCTACAATCAATCAGAACATCTCCCATCCAACCGACCCAATCAGAATGCCTCCTATCTCTACCCGGCCAATGAGAATGCTTCCTTTCTCCCTACAACCAATCAGAACATCTCCCATCCAACCGACCCAATCAGAATGCCTCCTATCTCTACCCGGCCAATGAGAATGCTTCCTTTCTCCCTACAATCAATCAGAACATCTCCCATCCAACCGACCCAATCAGAATGCCTCCTATCTCTACCAAGGCCAATGAGAATGCTTCCTTTCTCCCTACAATCAATCAGAACATCTCCCATCCAACCGACCCAATCAGAATGCCTCCTATCTCTACCCGGCCAATGAGAATGCTTCCTTTCTCCCTACAATCAATCAGAACATCTCCCATCCAACCGACCCAATCAGAATGCCTCCTATCTCTACCCGGCCAATGAGAATGCTTCCTTTCTCCCTACAACCAATCAGAACATCTCCCATCCAACCGACCCAATCAGAATGCCTCCTATCTTTACCCGGCCAATGAGAATGCTTCCTCTCTCTCTACAACCAATCAGAACATCTCCCATCCAATTCCTCCTATCTCTACCCGGCCAATGAGAATGCTTCCTTTCTCCCTACAATCAATCAGAACATCTCCCATCCAACAATCAGAATTTCTCCTATCTCTACCCGGCCAATGAGAATGCTTCCTTTCTCTCAACAACCATTCAGAACATCTCCCATCCAACAATCAGAATTTCTCCTATCTCTACCCGGCCAATGAGAATGCTTCCTTTCTCCCTACAATCAATCAGAACATCTCCCATCCAACAATCAGAATTTCTCCTATCTCTACCCGGCCAATGAGAATGCTTCCTCTCTCCCTACATCCAATCAGAACGCCCCTTCCTTCGGATAATCAGCACATAGCCAATTCCCCTTTGACTAAAATTCTCACAGACAAAAATAATTTCAGTTTTCTCCAAAAGTGTGTAACAAGTTATTTCGCCCTCATTATTTATGAAAAATTAAACCAATTCTGAACGAATGATTACAGTAAATAAGCTTTGATTTCAAAGAGTGCACGCTAAGTGATATAAGAATATAAAAAACGTATAACTTAAATAGTAATAATTATGTTCTTCTTTGCAAGAGTTAGACCAATGAGGATCCATAGAAATGTTGCCCATGTGTCCATAATCAGAGACTCAGTGTGGGTGGTCAGGTTCAGGGGCTTCCATCGCCAAGGAAACGTATTTTTGGTAAGTGCAGAGAATATATATAGGAATATTGCATTCTTACCTGTAACAATCACAAAGTTATTATTTTATAGTTTCATTACCAGCAGGCTACAGATTTTAAAAATATTGTTTAGTAAAAAATAATCTCAGAGACAGTCAATGACACTCAATAAAATAAATATAAATTTCACTTTTATCTTATATCTCACATCAGTAAAATTCCATTCTCTATTATATAAAATTCCCTATTGATGTGTAAACATCTTTGCTTTCGGTAGGGGCTATTTCAGACCATCAGAGAGTAAGTCTCGTTGATTTTCATACTGCCTAAGTGTGTGTCGCAGCGCACACAAGATGCTTCGATAGCTTAACCCTCGAGCAGTCACCTGCGTTTTTGCTACACTCGTGTCAATATAGCCCCCACATGTTTTTATTTTAATTTTATATTTATTATTTCAGTAAATTACTTTATTTTTAATTAAAGTAAGCATTTATTGATCACTGAATCAGCCAAAGGGAAGAGGGGAGGAGATGGAGCTCAACTGAAAATCCCATAAGAATGGGACAATGTTGTATAGGGTCGTAGAACATTAATAGGAAACGTGAACTATTCTTCGTTTAGCATACTAAACCAAGACATTACCTGAACAATAGAAACCTTGATCAAGTTCGAATACAAATAAGAAACGAATTTTTTAATATTCTTAATGTAAAATGTGTCAATCATTAGGCTACGAATACATTTTTTTTTTGTTTCTTATGTATTAATGATCTATAAAGCATACTAGGTTAGTCATAAGTACATAAGAATCTCAAGCTCAATTAGTAATAATAATAATATTTATTTCCGTTAAACAATGTAATAGGATACATCATAAACATTGAAATAGCTTATAAATTAGATACATAAACAGCAAATTGATAGGATCGAATACAAACGTGATTGGTAATATCAATACTAGTGAAAAAGTGTTATGCAATATTTTTCTCGAAGGGTTAAAAATTGAGTTCAAAAACCCAAATTTTATAAAAGTTGTTAACCTTAATACTTTTTTTATGCATTATATATTTCATTAATACATTTTTCGTCGTTGAAGAACAATAAATTTGAAAGTTTAATTCCTCACACTACTTTTCTTATTGTAACATTTTAAAACAAATTTTAATCAAAATCAGTGCACGACAGCAAATTTTTGAAACTAAAGCAGATGTTTACATATCAATTTTTGTGATTTCGCTTTTTTTGTCCCTAAATCTCGAGGCATAGCACAAAAACTCTATTAACTCCCATTGTAATGAATGTATAGACACGAAATTTCATATGTAAATTCAAAGCCCTATAAGGACGACACCTATTAATTTTCAGCGGAGCTCAACTCAAAATCCCATAAGAATGGTACATATTAACATTCCACGAAATCACTCGACTCAAATACGTTCATAACTGCAGGTATAATGAATATTATACAAAATTTAGTATGAGGTTTGAGAAGCCACTATGTACGTCAAATATTGAGTTTTAGTCCAAATGGTCGATTGACTTTGGAGGGAGAGAGAACACTTAATTGATTATTTCATGCTAGGGAAGTACATAGAATGATTCACCGACTTTTTTTTCTTATTAAATACGTTTATTAAAGATTTAAAAGAAAATTTAATAAAATTGACAAAGATTGATTTCGACATAGACTGATTGTAAGAGTAATTTTCTCAGGACTTACCAACTTGGAGGAAGGGAGCACCGCTCCACCAACACTTGAAGTCCACAATGAAGTATAGAAGAGTGATGGCGATGAAGGCAAGGCTGGCAGTTGCCAAACAGAAGGAGAGAGACCAGAGATTCTTGTTAAGAGGGATCTCACCCTCTTCCTTGGACCAGCCGCTCAGGTGTCCCGCTATCGCACCCTAAACATGTCACAAAGTATGAGGCCTCAGACTTACATTATAAATTGAGTGTTGTCATATCGGTGGAAACCGGCCTCAAAATCTGACCAAAATACAAAAATACAGATGCAGATTTTAAGGAGGGACTGAAGGTGGGTGTACTTGCATACACCTGTACAAACATAAACAAGACCATTGCAGCCTTTTAATACCCGCTACATTGCCTCAGTCTATATTTATAACGTGTTAAAACACAATCTTTTTAATTATTTTATTGTCTTAAATATGTAGATCTCTTCTCAAGTGTACTGAATTATAATTACTATCATTAGCGTCACTGCTTAATAAAAAACTACTGAAAAAAATAAGCTTTTGTTGTTGCCGGGCACTCGCTTTTCCCCCTTCTTAAAGTATTTTCATCAGATAACCATAAAATTAAATCAGTTTTTGCAAATTTGGGAGAAACTTAATTTTAAAGTTATAAATTCGTCCAAAGAAGACGCAGGCGTTTAATTTTAGCGAATTATCGAAGAAAATGAAGCTATTGCAATTTCTAATTTCAGTTACCTAATAAGAATTGTATATTTCTAGCTGTATGAGCTACAACACGTGTTCACCTCCTCTTGAGAAATTTTTCAAGTATTTTTTTTTCGAATTCACCACACAAAAAAAAAAAAGTATATAAGTTTCATAATTTTGGTCAGAAATTTGTTAATTTTGCCCCAGTGTCGTCACTGGCAGCTGATCGAGTACTGTGGGCGTTTCTTGCCTTATAAGGGTCCGTTTTTAGGTAATTTGTTTATCTTTGTGGTCCGTCTCAGGGAGTCTGTTTACATGTGTGAGTGATCTAAGTTGGTGAAGCAATGTGTATATCTATCAATATCTCATGTCTGTGATGGTATAATATATGATATTTCTATGGGTATTGTGTCCTATGTCGCTTTGGTTGGGCGATGGTCCATATGTCCGTCTTCTGGTCTGGGTTGTTCGAACAATATGACCTAGTAGTTAAAGCCCGGCCATGAATCGCAATAACTAACTAATAACTAATCAATAAAAATAAGTATGTTAATAAAAAAATTAATGACGAATCTATATTGAACATTTTTTTTATGGAGCAGTAAAAACATTTTTATGAATAAATTTAAAATGTCAACTTACTGAGATAATAGCCAGTATCAGCCACCTTAAAATCAAATCAGAGGGACGTTTAAAAGAAAGATAGGTTCGAGCAGCGTGAACCCCGAGGAACACCGTAAACAGAGTTGTAAGCAGTCCAAATAGTCCTGTAATTAGATACATAATAATAAGAATAACAATTTACAGTTGACCATAATCTGCAACATTATTCGAAAAAATCAATTCAGAGGAAAAAAAATTATTTTCAATTCCTAAGTACTTAATTATTTGTCATAATTATTTTAATGCGAAAAAAAAAAATTGTCGATGAATCATTATTAGCAGTGTACTTCCCCAATCAATCAATCGACCGTTTGGACTAAAAATCGGGAGATCCACGATTCCTCTCCGACCTCCACGATTCCTCTATGTGCAGTTTTGATTGCGTTTAGCCCATGGCAGGTTTCCTCTCACCTATGAACTTGTTTACTTTCCGTCACCACCCCTTCCTCACCATTCACGCACCCGTCTGGAAGTCATCCCTTGCTCAGTGTCCCAGTGTCAAGGTCACTGTTCACATTATTATTTATCATTATTTATATAATAAAATTATTTAACCTGAATTGTCCTCATAGCTTAGAAACTAAGGAGAGGGGCAGATATATCGTCCCGCCGGCGGAACGCTGGCTATTACGCCCCTACAATTTATATTAAGTATGTGATCTGAACTTTATTATTTACTTATTCCCTATACAACTGAGAGGAATCCTGCCATTCGGTTGAGAGCACTCAACTTCGTCCGAGAGGAATCGTGATGTGGGGATTAGACTGTTCCCCCCACTGCTCTTAATTGGAGAGGAATCCGGCGACGCCCTAAAAATCAATAATTAACTTACATATGGGCTTCTGACTCTGAAATTGTTGTCAATATCATTACATCGGCAGTTATTAGGATATCTGAGTCGACCCCGCTCTAGCCTCCCCTTCCCTTCGACCAATTAAACGGGAAATTAATAGGTGCCTTATGGGGTTTTGAATTTAAATATAAAATTTTATGTCGATACGTTCATTACACAGACAGATATTGTAGTTTTTGTGTTAAGTCTCCCCACTTAATCCCGCCCTTCCCTTTGACCGATTTGGCTGAGGATCAACTGGTGTCCTTATGAAATGAAAAGAAAAATGAAATGAAAAGAAATTTTATTATTCTGGGACCGATGTTCCCTAAGAATAAATACATATAGAGTACAGAACAGGAACAATGAAATATGGTATCAGTACAAAGAAATAAAAAGATAGGTAAATACAATTAGTGCTACATTAGTGAAAAACTATACAATTAAAAATTGACAAACAAAAGATTAACAGGAAAAAACATGAAATTAACAACTTCATTATGATGAAAAATAAATGAATAAAAGTATCTATATAAATAATAGAGAATAAGTAAAAAGAAAATCTATATAACTAAGAAAGTAAAATAAAATTGATAATATAAATCGACCGAGCATAATACTATGATGGTTTGAAATGAAATGAAAATAAATTTTATTTGAAATGAAAATAAATTTTATTCTGGGACCGAGGTCCCCTAAGAATAAAAACATGACAGTCACTGGACAGAGTAACAAATAAAATAATAATAGTCGTAAACAATAAATAAAAGTAAACAATAAAGATGAGAACAGAAATCAAAGAGAACTTATAGGAGATACCTAAGGAATAGATGCAAATAAATTTGTAAAAGAGGGAAACTGAGGGAAACCAAAAATTGGTGCATGCAGAGAAATAATTGATAATAAGCAGAAGTGAAAAGACAAGTATAATAGAATGGGAAAAATTAAAGGAAAAGAGAAGAAACAGAATGAAATGAGTAAATATAGACAGGAAACAAGGAGAATAATCAAAATGGGGTAAGAGTAGAGATCCATTAAGTAGAATAAAAATAACAATATAGAAGACAAAAAAAGAAAATGAACAGATCCCAGCAAAAAATAATAATATAATATAAATTATGATAGAGATACGATAGAGATAAATATGATAGAGATACGTCCTTATGGCGTTGTGGATACACATACAAAATTTCGTTATGATACATTCATTTGGGAGTTATCATGTTAACAGACTCACACACAGACAGACACTTTTTTTCGGTTATGGAATCAGAATGTTGGAAAACAGGAAATTCCTGTGAAAACTCAACTTCGAATTTCTGATCGATTACATAAGTTCCCCTATATTTCGTATAGCTGAGGAAGTAAAAATAAAAATCGGGTGCGTGCAACTGCGATGCGTGGCGAAATGAGCGTGACAACGTCTGAGTTGCGAGATAGCCAAAAATGAACATTTCCAATTTTTATAGAGTTTATTCGATAAAAATATTATTTTCAAATTCATAGATCAAATAGTTTTAGAATTGTGAACAATTTTATGAAGCGTTTATTTATCAATTATTATAATATAATTTTTACGTTTATGATTTTCAAATCAATTTTATTTATCAATAAACATTTACCAACGAAAATGTTTTTTTAATGTTTAAAATAATAAATTATTCAATTTAGAAATACGCTCATTTCGTTTTGTTTTGAAATATTTTATATTTCAAAAAGTAAACATCAAATCGGTCAGCAGCGATACGTTTGTAAGCGGTACCACTTGAATTGAGACAGGAGAGCAACTAGCGGAACGAAGACAGTGTGAAGCGCTCTCTCTCTCGGCGCATGCGCGATACGTGTTACCGAAAGTAACATAACGCAGTTTTCGAACATGGGCTGCCGGCCTACCAAAATATAAGACGTTGTCACGTCAAAAAAAAACACCTTTATTTGGATCAGCAGGATTTTGCAAGTCATAGGGATCAGAGGTTTGCTGATTTAGGAGGTAACGAAAAGTAGGTTTTTAATCTCTAATTAGTCATGACTAGGATGTGTTACCTTCAGGATCGAAGGGGGTGCCTCTGCCATAAACCTTGACTGAGGATGGCCGCTGGTACAGATGTGGAGTTGTAAAGATGTGTCGGTCCAGGTAACCACTCCAGCCTCCAGTACACAGACTTGCTGTGCTATTGTCATGGAAGCCACCAGGCCCCAAGTAGCCGAGAGGACAGCCAGGCACCTGGGACAGTTTCAGGGTCACTGGATGGGCTATGGCCAGACTTAGGAAGAGGAGCCACTGGATCCATCCGCTCAGCCAGTCCTGCACCGCAGACAGCTTTCCAGTCTGCACAAACAAACTGGAATATTATATGCAGTTCGCAACAAGTGCATTAAAGACGGGCAGTGGAGAGGAGGGAGGGCGAAGTTGTGAGCTATTATAAGATTAATTAACGTTTTTTTATTACTTAGTTGGTAATAAACGAAAGACCAAATTTTTTTTTCCAGGACACATCTTACTCGTACCTTTGGGTTAACAGTAGGTCAAAGGACATTTTAGCCGGTATAATGGCTTCTATATATTGCGAATGCTGCCATTTTGATATATTAATTACTAATAAATAAAATAATTACATACAAATCTATCAAGACGAACTTGAACAAATAAAGTTTCAACAGCGCCGACAATGAGGAATGACAGTCCCAGCCGTTGAAGAACTCCAGGTATCCTGAATGTGTGAAGATCATTATCGCCCAATGAGTTGTACGAGATGCCAAAAGCAAGAAGGGCCAAAGAGCGGAGCCCCAGACGGGACAACAGTTCCTGACGAGAGTGAGACACTCTATATCTGGAGGATAGGGACAGTAGGAGGCTGCAGCCCATGATCCAAGCAAACCTGAAAAAACATAAATCAGAGGTCACATATGGGACAGAGTTGGAGGAAATGCCGAGAACTAGGAAGATCAAAGTATAGCGTCAAAGGTAGCTCGCTTACTGAGCTCAAGATTCCGAGTTCGAAACCCGGTTGAGGCCCTTAGGCCGTCTTTGTAGAGGGAGCTCGGGTAGAGCTTAAGTAAGGCAATATCGGGTTGAGGCGACCAACTATAAATATCTCCCAAACTGTTGCCTGCATGAAGAACATGAGAGCGACAGATTTTGTGTAGAATTTTACTCTCTTTTATTTAAATTTAATAGATTTTCTTGTTTACAGTACAATTTTCAAGAAAAAGAAGGAAAACCCTTCAAAAGACAAACATTGAAAGTCGTTAGCACCTCATAGAATTTTCTTTATTTTTGGGTTATCAGGAGATTCTGAATTCATATATAATATATTTTTTACATAACATCACTTCCCCCATATATTTCTTGTATTTTTAAAAATTAGTAATTACAGACGTTTAGGGGAGCATTCCGATCATCAGAATCTATAATTTATCTGTTCTTTAAGTTAACTATTCCTTCTGTCAATCAGAATCTTCCTTTTATAGAACATATTTCGACTTATATATTCAAACACCACCTGGTGCATGAATAGAGAGATCGATTTAATAAATATGTTCTATAAAATGAAGATTCTGATACAGAAGGAATAGTTAAGCTAAAGAATACATGTATTATTGATACTGAACATGGGAGTGTTTCCCGGAACGTCTGTAATTGTTAATTTTCATAAAACCAAAAAAGAAATGGGAATGATCAATATATTATATAATAATTTTCGTGTAAAATCTCTGTTATTAAAGAATACTTCTGGTCAATATAAAAAATCAAATTAGATAATTATTGTTTATCGATCCGCCTTAGGCTGGGAGAAAAAAAAAAAAAAATATATATATATATATATATATATATATATATATATATATATATATATTTATAAAATAATAAAATAAAATAAATATAATTATAATATGAAAAATAAAATTACCAGGGAAATACAACATCGGCAATAGTGAGTCCATTCCAAGGCGCATGTTCAAATATCGCGTACTTCCCTCCACCATAGTTGACAAACAGCATCATTACTATAGTAATTCTGAAATAAGAAAAACATAAATAAATTATAGTAATGGAAAAATTCATATTGGCTAACACTAACACAGACAGAAATCATGACAACAAAAGGAAACGAAGTATAGAGGAAGGTATGTAATCAGTGAAAAATTGGATGCGGAGTTTCGAATGGAATTTCATATTTTCTTAACTCTAGATTCCAAATATGAAAAAAAAGTCTATCTGTGTGTCTGTGAGAATAATCGACACGAAATTTTATTTGTACCCACCAGAACCTCATACGGACGACACCTATTGATTTTCAGCCGAATCGGCCAATCGGAAGGGGGGCTTAACACAAAAACTCCAATAACTGACGTTGTAATAAATGAATCAACACAAAATTTAATATGAGGATTTAGAAGTCCCTATGTAAGTCAACTATTGATTATTATTAGTGGCCGACCGAAACAGGCTTTTCAGCCGAAGCCGAAACCGAAACAGAAACTTATTTAGACATGTTAAAATTGCCATATTATATTGAAATTTAGTGGATTTTTTACATATACACCTACCTACAGACAGTTAACTCGTGTTAAATTAAATAAAAAACAATAATTGAAGTACCTATGTAACAAAAATAGTTATTTATTTATGTTACATTAACAATTTAACATGAACAAAAATAATAAACATGTTGAAGTAAAGACCTACCTTGTAAGTAAACTTTGTCAAAATCAACACTTAGATTAGATATAAAGTACAGACTCCTTAATTAAGTAAGTACCTATTTTAATTGTGTTCACAATATTCTTAAGATTAATTTATTTTCTACTGAGATCTTGTATTTAGCTCTTGGTGATTAAAGAATTGCCTAATTATCAGTCTTAACAACGATTACAATAATTTGTAAGACTATCAAGTAATTACTTAATTTAAAAAAAAAAACAGTTATAAAATCAAAAGAAAAAAAACGAAATATTATTATTAGATTACTAATTAATTTTAGTATTCGTATGGCAACCACACACGACTCACAAGCCACGAACTCATCCGTTAGTCGAACGACAAGTCACGAAAACTGAGTTTCGGCTGATTTTTGTCCGAAACTGGCCGAAACCGAATCTTCAGTAGGTCACTAAATATTAGCCCAAACGGTCTGGGGAAGTACATTGCCGATGATTCACCGACAACTCCCCCCCCCCTCCCCTATTTTTGCATATATTTAATAGGGGTGTCTCCTACACCTCTATTCTAAATATCGGATTAATTATCAAATATTTATCCAATTATTTTCCAAACTATCAATAATAAAACATATTTTAAGATTTTTGCCAAATTTATAAATATCTCTACAGATGTTAATTAACTCTTAATTTTCTTTCAATATTTCTATAACCACTATTTAATTTAGTGATACCTATATAAGCTGTCTTATAAATATACATTTTTTAATAGATTATTTACTAAACTAAAAAAAAAATTAAATAACGTAACTCGAATGTTTTAAAAGTAGAAGTAATATAGATTATTCATAAAAACTATGAAATTGAAAATATTTTTATATAGTTTATATATAAATGGTTGAAAAATCGAATAAAAATAACAAAATTGTACAATTTGGTTTAACGAATGAATCTTCAACAGAATTAAATCCAACTTCAGAAATGGTAACAAATTCAGAACAAGACGAGGAATCTGAGCCAAGACCCAGCTGTAGTTGTCAGGTGGGCTTTGCAGAACAAAGAGGTGATCTATTCTTCAAGATGACCTACAAACATCCCAAACATATTACAGAATATTACAAAAAAATAAGAAATTATTACTGGGATTTGAAAAATAAAGGGATTGAACACCCATGGAAAGAGACTGAATACAAGGGTAATATTAAAAAGTTATTTGAAATGATAAAAAAAGATTTTGGTAACTATTTGAGAAAAGAAAATACGGAAATAGATGAAAGTGATATAAAATGGGAAGCTTTTGATTATATGAGAAAACATTTTATTATTAAAATTCCTGATGAAGAAATTCCTGCATTTTTAAAAGGTAATTATAATATTTACGTATGACATTTAGTTATTATTTTGTGCATACAATCTACTTGTTAACTGGAGTATTTTCACCAAAAAAAGGAAAATAACAAAAAAATAGTGTGTGCTTGGAACACACGCCAGAAGTGAAACTTCTTTCGCGATTTTTTAATTTTTTGATCCATAAATATTATTTTTATGTTGTATGGCATTTCTCAATGAACATTTTAGGTGCAAACAGTTTTATTTATTGGCTTATTTTATTTTTATTCGTTAGTTAAATCAAAATTATTTTCGTTGTTAGGAATATCATAAATCACTACATTTGATTCGAAAGTAGAGAATAGGCCTATGATGGTAAGAGAAATAAGAAATGTAGGTTTTTGAACGAGAGAGAATTGAGAAAGAAAAAAAGAGACGCTGTTTATGACGACAGCAACGCTAAGCTGGCGTACACTCACTTTTGTGATTCATTATAAGTAGATTGGGTATTAATATGAAAATGTTGTTCCTCCGTACATGATGTAACACTTGTAATTTCTGAACTTAATTTTCTCTTTTTGGACGAAGGTCCTGGATCATTCTCATATTGAGAGTCTATATCGCTGCCTGTATGATTTTAGGGTTCAACAACGGGGTGAGTGAAGCGGGACAGTGACGTGAGAAGAGAGGCGGGGTGGGGAGCGCTCCCCTATCTCTAGGAAGACGCTTAGCGTATAAACAAGCATAAATAAGCGCTTAAACCCGTATAAATGTGTCAAAAAAAAAACTTAATCAAGGCTTAGCCCTCTCTTCTGCAAAATTACAATTGAAATCTCCAGCCAAAACTAAAGGTCATATTCAATGATTGAGGAGTCATATTTATCGATATAAAGCCAACCAAGATTCATTTATCCCCTCCCCTCCGGCTGCCCCCTCCCAAACTTTCCTCCTTTCCTAATGCTGGTCAGCGGAGGGGAGAGTGAAACTTTCGTTGTCGTAACGCTTTTACCAACTCACTGGCAGAGAGAGCTCCGCTCCAAAAAACAAGAGCAATGCAGTGTGACGATAAAATCTGACGAAAAATTTCCAACTAACCTAAGCTAAAATTTAAAAAATAATAATTTGAAATGTTTATATTATTAATGTATGCACTAATAAAATCAGCCACTTTGGCTAAAATATATATATATATATATATATTAATATATTTTTCAACGGTCCGAGAACCTTACGATTTTTTTATCTGAGAGGTAAAAAAAAAAACCTTGAGCAAGCCATCCTTCGGATGGCATGTTAAGCGAAGGTCCTGTACAATGTCGGGTACTTTTTCTGACTTGAGGTACGGTTTGTAAACTAGGTGTACAAACATGAACTCCATTAAATGAAATGTAATTATTAAAATTTCAGATTTCCAAGAAGAAAGAAATGAATCTTCGGTTTCCCATTACTTTGAACAAATGCTCCACATATCGCCAGAGAAACACAGGGACAGAAGTACATTCCCTGACGAGGAAACCTAAGCAGAGAGCTGCTTTCTTCAACACAATCAATTTGAGAAGTAATGACAGCGACAATGGCGACAAATCGTTTCGTAAAAGTATTGATAATATAATTCGCAATATAATCAAATTTTAATTAATTTATTTATTGCTTTAAAGATAAAAAGCCCGTGCATGTCATAATAACTAACGACACTTTATTATTCTAATAATGATGTAAAATACATTTTTAGGAAGAAACAATTGGATATTTGTTTTTTCTTAGTTATAACGCTTCTCACCTCTCCCCCTAGAGGAGCGTTATAACACGCTTCTCTCCTCTCCCCTCGAGGAGCGTTATAACGAGCTTTTACTGTATTTAGTTTTGGTTTAGATACCACTTTATTTTATTTTTAATATTTTTATGATGCAGGTTTTGTTTAGTTATAATTCGCATTTATTGTTTTATCTTCACTTAATTGTAGCTTAAGGTATTGCTGATGACTTTTGTCAATACAGTGCTGATAGTGACAGAAATTCGTTTTATCGACCATAAGCCTGATCTCCTTCTCTCCTTCCTGATAAATCATAAAGCACATTGTGCTTACTGACATTTTCTGCTTTCTCAAAAAATAGTAATTATAAACGTTTCGGAAAGCACTCCCATCATCAATATCTATAATATAAGTCTTCTTTATGTTAACTATTCCTTCTGTCAATCAGAATCTTACTTTTATAGAACATATCTATTGAGTTGACTTATATATTTGTACACCTAGACAAAACATTTAAATATAAAGTCGACTCAATAAATATGTTCTATAAAAGTAAGATTCTGATTGACAGAAGGAATAGTTGACCTAAAGAACACATGTATTATAGGTACTGATGATGGGAGTGCTTCCCAAAACTTATGTAATTGCTAATTTTTAGAAATACAAAAAAAAAAAAAAATAGAAGAACTGATGTGAGAAAATATATTATATATGAATTAAGAATCTGATTACACAACCCCAAAAATTAATTAATAAATATGAATATACGAGGTGTGTTCAAAACGTAACGGGAATTTGATTCGCGCGATTTTTTCGTTGTGTTGGTAAACATGTCTGAAGAGTTTCTGTACATTTTTAGTCAAACCGGATGTTTAGTCTGCTGTCAATGAGGTTACATGTGCTTTGGTACGATCGGCGATTATTTATTTGTTTACAAAATGGATCAGAGAATTAGCATTAAATTTTGCTATAAGAATAGAATAAAGTACAGCAAAGTTTTACAAATGTTAACTATTGCTTTTGGTGAGTCTGCTATGAGTAAAACTAGGGTTTACGAATGGTATAAGCGTTTCAAAGATGGCCGCGAAGACGTTGAAGATGACGAGCGCCCTGGAAGGTCATGCTCACTGTGTTTTTCGATTTTAACGGCATAGTGCACCATGAGTTCTTGCCACAAGGTCAAACGATCAATAAGGAGTACTACCTACAAGTTCAACGCCGTTTGCATGAAGCAAACCGAAAAAAAAAAAGCCCGGATTTGTAGCGAAACAAGTCATGGCTTTTGCACCACGACAATGCACCTGCTCACACTTCATTACTTGTTCGTGAATTTTTGGCCAAAAACAGCACTATAATTATCCCAGCCTCCATATTCGCCAGACATGGCTCCGTGTGACTTCTTTCTGTTCCCAACAATAAAGAGATCGGATCGGATATTTGTTAAGTCGTGGCTGAAGATGGTAGCAATACCGAAAGTATATGTTGAACTGATAAATCTTATTACTTATATACCGAAAGTACTCCCATATATTTTATATATCTTGTGAAATAAACAATATTAAAAAACGTTCCTGTTTTCTTTATAATTTAATTAGAGAACCTTAAAAGGCAGTCGTTTCACAAGCATAGATGAGATTAAAAGCGCATCGCTGAGAGAGCTAAATGCTATCCCAAATATCGAGTTCCAGAAGTGTTTCGGGGATTGGAAGAAGCGCTGGCATACGTGTATAATATCTAATGGGGACTATTTATAGGGGATAACATTGATGTAGACAAATAAATAAAATTCTTTTCAAAAACCAAAAATTCCCGTTATTTTTTGAACACACCTCGTACAAATAATCCAAGCTGGTATATTTGCATTGCAGGTGTTGGAGGAGACTTACCCTCTGAAAACGTCCAAAGATTTGAACCTGGAGGCTCCCCTGGAGGTGTGCGATGGAGTCACACGTTCTGAATGAAGCAATAGAGACGGCTCACTCGATCCTGAAGGCGTTCCCAAGTCCTGTACAGTTTGTTATCAATCAATTATTTTAATATAATTTCCAACATTATTAAAAGGTTTAGTATTTTTTTTTTTTTTTTGTTCAGCTTTATTTTTCTTTTAATTTATTTTCTGGTCTTTACAACCTAGCATATACACAATTCAGGACATCAGAATCTAAACATGTTACAATAAATAAAAACAACATTTCACAAGTTACAAAACAAAAATGTAGACCTCTCACAGATTTTATTGTTTTATGAGAACCGGCTTTCGAGGTTGTCCTCATCAGGCAGTCTGATAAGATATGACTTGTGACTCAAATAAGGAACAAATAATGTTGCTGTCCCCATCCATCAAATTTTAAATTGTTTTTGTATTTTATATTCATTAGAGTTTATTTTTATTTATTAATTTATTTTTAAATTGTTACGTATATGTTCTTTTAATAATTTATAAGATGCCTGATGATGAGGCCAACCTCGAAAGCCGGCTAGCATATAATAATCAAATCTGTCAGAGGTCAGACTACATTTTTATTTTGCAGCCTGTAAAATAATTACTTCTCACTACATCAGCCATCTTCATATTAAAATAACGTCAAATAATGTTTTTTATTATAGCTTTCATATCCAATAATGCTACTAACTATCTTTATTTTATTTGCTGATATTTATAGTAATATTTTTTATCCTTATATTGATTATATTCTATATACAGGGTGTATCGCAAGCAGATGACAATACTCGGGGGGGGTGAATGCCCCACTCAAGTACGCTAAGAAACCGGGGTAATAAAAATCCGTTTCAACTTAGTGTAGAAATAAATGAGATTTAAAATTTTTTTACGATAACCACGTTTTTTTAGCAAAATGTCCGTAAATATCACTTTTTGGGTAAGGTAAAGTGAAATCTGACTACACTGTCGTAATCTACGTTAAATTTCCTAATAGGTGACATGTTTTTTGACATGAAAATCGAAAAGAATAAAATAGGAGGCTAACGTTTATTTCAAAATGAACACCTGTTTAAATTTTTTGGCAAAGTTTCAGTTTACCGTAATTTGTTTTCTCCATTTGCTAGGATGTTCCAAATTCACCAAAAGTTAGCAAAAATATGGCTCTTTAAAAATACCTAATGTTGTTCTCTTTTTTGTCGACCATAGCCGGAATGAGACAGCAGAAAAGATGAAAAACATGGGTAAACCTAACTTACACAAAGCGAGACTTTTTATAAAATTAACTAATTCATTATTTTAAAAAAATTGAAATTATTACATTAATCATTCAGAGATAAAAAATGTTTTGTACTGTACATTGTTTTGGAAAAATTATAACAATTGCTGAAACAGACCTCCATCTTCTCACAATTGACTCCTCGTTAGAACGGATGTGGTGGCCCGTTGAATCTCAAGCCTGTTTGTTCCCATTTCCTCACAAATCTCTTGAATTTTCGCGATTAATTGGTCCCCATCATCAATAGATACGCTGTACATACGGGACTTAAAGTGCCCACACAAAAAAATCTAATGGCGCCAGGTCAGGACTCCGAGCCAGTCATCTCACAGGTCCATACCGCCCAATCCACCTTCCACAACTCGCCGGGTGCTCGTGGACGAATCATTGTCAAACCGCTCTAAAATATCATCGACATCCCTTCGTGGTCGACCGGCATAATTAGCAGGTTGTCTTGGAATCGAACCAGTTTCTCCCATAATCCGATAGGCATTTTCTATAGTTCGCCGATCCGGCCATCTTTGTCGATTTGGGAATAGATTACGGTAAATTTGTTCTGCTAGCAGACCGTTGCCTCCAGCAGCCCCGTAAGCATAAATCATGTCTACGTATTCCCGCGCTGTGTAAAACCGGCATGATTCTCTTAGACTAATGTCTCTCAACCGAATCTTTGCATAAAACTGTTTATTGGATCTAATAATGTTTACATTAGCTAATACGTCTAACGTTTGTTTTCAGTTTCAAAATCCATTGAACAGATTAGGATTATTTTTATTTTTTTTTACTCTCTAATCGTCGACAGAAGCCAACATTAGGGAAAACAAATATAACTTTATTTATTCAGAGAAAATAATTAATTAATATTTCAGAGAATAATAGTAATTTGGTGAATTTAGAACATCCTAGCGAATGGAGATAACAAATTTCGGTAAATTGAAAATTTGCCAAAACATGTTGTTATAATTTTTTCAACACAATGTACAGTACAAAACTTTTTTTATCTCTGAAAATAATTTCAAATTTTTTGAAATAATGAATTAGTTAATTTTATAAAAAGTCTCGCTTTGTGTATGTAAGGTTTACCCATGTTTTTCATCTTTTCTGCTGTCTCATTCCGGCTATGGTCGACAATAATGAGAACAACATTAGGTATTTTTAAAGAGCCATATTTTTGCTAACTTTTGGAACATCCTAGCAAATGGAGAAAACAAATTACGGTAAACTGAAACTTTGCCAAAAAATTTAAACAGGTGTTCATTTTGAAATAAACGTTAGCCTCCTATTTTATTCTTTTCGATTTTCATGTCAAAAAACATGTCACCTATTAGGAAATTTAACGTAGATTACGACAGTATAGTCAGATTTCACTTTACCTTAACCAAAAAGTTATATTTACGGACATTTTGCTAAAAAAACGTGGTTATCGTAAAAAAATTTAAAATCTCATTTATTTATACACTAAGTTGAAACGGATTTTTATTACCCCGGTTTCTTAGCGTACTTGAGTGGGGCATTCACCCCCCCCCCCCCCCCCCCCCCCCGAGTATTGTCATCTGCTTGCGATACACCCTGTATAGGGCACCGGTAGCTCAGTGGTATGCGTGCTTGCCTTCTGAGCTCAAGAACGTGGGTTCGAAACCCGACCGAGGCCCTTTGTTTATTTTATCTGGGAGGTAAAATAAACTTAAGCATGCCATCCTTCGGATGGGAGTTAAGCAATGGTCCCGAGCCTGTACGATGTCAGGTACTCGTTAAATACCCCTGCCCTAGGTGAATAAAAATTTAGGGTAGGCAAAATTTAGGACTGCTACATTAGAGTCCACCAGAGTGACGAAAGAGCGCTCTGGTAGTAGGCGATATGACCTCGTAGTTAAAGCTCGGGCATGAGTCATAAAACCTAACCTAACCTATATATAATTATTTGTTTTTCTCTATCTCTTTCTAAGCTGGATGTTTTTCTAGTCATCTTGAAGTCCGTAATGATAAAACCAACTAATTTGTTCGTTATATTCTGTTAGGCCCTGAAGAAGGAAACAGTATCCTAAACGTTGCTCAAATACTGAGTTTTTTATTTACAAGATAGAACCTCGATTTCCTTTATTAAAGTCACATTTAGGTTCGCTAAGTTGGCATATTAATACAATTCTCATTAATTTAATATAATTTTCAATGAAAGGGAAGAGAAGAAACTTAACATAAAACTAATAAATGTTACTTTGTTATGGAAATGAACTCAAGGCCAAGTGATTTCTTCCTCTTTTTCTCTCTAGAGTAAATTTCACGTACTATCCTGTTTTATGAGCATTTAAAACACACATTAATAATTTAAATTATCTAAGACTGAAACCACTTACATTCTGAAGATCTAGCGACATCATGTTGGGTTGAAAAAACCGTCTGAGGTAATTAAAATAGTACGAAGTGCAGGTGCCAATACACCAAAGTACTGATATAACCAGCAAAGCCCACAGCTCAAATCTTAACGCTGTAAAAATAAATAAATAAAAATATAAAATGTATTTAACAAGACGCATAGTGGCTATACCGAGTTGAATATACTGCAGTTTGGGAGACCCTTAGCAAAACGCGTATAAATATGTTAAAAAGAAACTTAAACAAGACTAAGCCCATTGTTAGTGTTATTTTTTATTTAGTTTGGCCCTGATCCAGTAAATGCTTCATTGACCTAGCTCTCTAAAACACTATATTTGTACAAATATACCATTGCAAAATGATACTTACGGGCATAAGCATCATCTGGAGCAACTGTGTTCTCAATTGGAGATAGGCTATCATCAAAGACACTCACGTTATAATGCCCATGTTGTTGGAACTGATAATTCGACCTTATAAAAAATATTAAAATAAGTTACCCAAATACAATATCAAGAAAATTACATAAATATGTGATTTCAAACAAATAAAAAAATATGAGTGTACTATAGTACTGACCCTCATTTTCAATTAACAATATATTCACCTCTCATTTTCAATATTCATTAGTATTTAACAAAATAAATAAAATACGTCTTCCCTCTGTTTTATTATTGATCGGAACCGGTTTTCAACGCAACAGCGTCATCATCAGTGGTATCCCATCAACACAGCGTAGGGTTAATGCCAGTTGTCCTTTAACCGCTACGCTGTATGGGTGGGATGTACCCATATAGTAACTTACAAAGGTAATTACACAAATTCCATAATTTGAGAAGATATCTGAAAGAATAAAATGTAGGTCCTCCCGTCAGTTCTTTTAGTGAAGAAGTACAGGTTCTCCGGATGAGTCTTGTATATACGATAGGATAATATGTACTGCTTCACTAAAAGACTGACGAAAGGGTCACATTTTTTTTTTTAATCATAAGAGAGCCTACACTGCTTTACTAAAAAATTTCTATGAATATGAGTTCACAAATGCGCTATTTTTGAAATTCTCTGACTTAGTGAACATAATGCCACTAACTTCTGGAGAGCTGCACGAAACTCAAGGTTCTTAGATGATGGATTCCTCTTTACATTTCTGTCGTTCCACATCACCTTAGCTCAAGAACTACTGTACTTAACGTTTTTCATATACCAGAAATGTAAACATTATATTTCATACGAACACTGCTATATAAACTGGATATTATGTTTCGTAGCAGTCAAAAAACTATTCGTATTTCATCTGATCATTCTGCAGATATGTTAAGGCATTCTTCTAATACAATAATTGTACAATCAATAAAAATCAAAACTCACCCGAATGATGAAGACCCAAGATTAAATTTTAAGATAGTTTCGTATGTAGTTTGAATAGTAGCGGTCTTGACCTTTCCTGCGTCAACATTGAAAAGCCAACGCAAACTGCACTGTAAGATTATTATTCAAATATATAAAAAAACAGTAAATCTCAATTGATCGTTAACGAGCAAAGCAGAACAATAATCAAAAGAAATAATTACTTTATAGCATTCTGATGTCTGAGTAAAAATACTCAGAAGTTGACTTCCATTGTTTTGAATATGTAAACAAGCCTCGTCATATAGCATCAACTTTTTGTTGCAATATCCTGGGGCAGACATCTAGAAATAGTTGATAAAATTAAATTTGAGATGGATAACAATTTCTTAGAAATATTAGATAAAGAAGTACAATCAAATCAACCTTAAAGAGGTTTTAAAAACCATTCAAGTAGTAGGACGTAGAAACCTGCACAAAGTAAACAATAGGATAGGCTAAAGTATGGTTCACTTTTCAAAGCCAAAGTGCATTCCCCTATTTTCGTTAGTTTTTATGGGATTTTCTTTTTAATGTAAAATTATTATTAATAAGACCTAATGTTTATGAGAAACCATATAATATAATGCTCCTGAATTTCTTTATCAACACCAAAATGGTACACCTTGCCCCTTTCGTCTGTAGTTCCTAGATTATTTTACTTTATTTTAATAGATCCTAATTCGTATATTATAATGTATATTTTTATTATTTCATAAATAGCATGGGAACACTCAAAAAAGACTAATATGAATTTTATTATGTGCGCTGGTTGATCCCAGTATTTAACTGTGAATCCACCGGTTAAGCCTAAAATGCGAACAATTTTTATTGGTGTAGGTAAACAGCAAAACTGGTCTATTTCATTTATTATTCATAAGATCTTATAATTTGTTTAAAACAATTAATATTAATGGATCATTGTCTGTGAAAATGAGAAACTTAATATTTCCCGTTTCGTTGGTTAGTTACTATTCAAATTTCCCTCCTGTGTTTGATTCACCTGATGAGCTCATCGGTGGATATTGGAACTCGTTCATGAGTTGACAGCTGATTACACTGATAACTCATTATCATCTCAAGGTTGACGACCCCCCTTTGGTCGACCCCTTCCTAAGGGCTCTTTAGGTCATTCATCAGTTGGACCATGATCAACAAGTTTAGACCTTGGAAGTGACATTAGTATGTGTCAGTATTGTCAAGTGTTTGGCTCAATCGTAAGTACAAAGTAATTTATAGCTAGTTTTCTATTTTCGGTCAAAGTCGTAAAATGTTGCGAAACTTCAGAGCAGTGATTCTGGGTGCTCCAGGCTCAGGAAAAGGTACAATTTCTTCAAGAATTGTACGAAAATTTGAAATGAAACATATCTCAAGTGGTGATATCCTTCGTCAACATGCTTTTACTGATAGTCCATTGGGTCGGAGTGCTAAAATATTTATGGAGAAGGGACAGCTCGTTCCGGATGATGTAATGATAGGAGTCGTTTTGACAGCGATAAAGAAAAGTTCTGGATTAAGTTGGCTTTTAGATGGTTTTCCGCGGACAAGATCTCAGGCTGAAGTTCTCTTTAAGAAAGCACCTGTAGACGCTGCTCTCAATCTTATTGTTCCATTTGATGTGATTATAGAAAGAATACAAAAGCGATGGGTCCACTTGCCCAGTGGTCGTGTGTACAACATTGATTTCAATTCTCCTAAAGTACCTGGTATAGACGATGTGACGGGAGACAAATTAGTACAAAGAAACGATGATAAACCTGAATTTGTTCAGAAACGTCTGGAGGTCTACACTAAAACTCTTGGACCCGTTCTAGATTTTTACAGAGAGGCAGGCATACTGGAGGAGTTTTCAGGTCGAACTTCTGATGAAATCTGGCCTCTGGTTTTCAACTTCCTTAGAAATCACATTTCACCAATAACGCAGGATGTTAAAGCATAAATAATCTTGAGTATTTTACCCTAATGTGTTTTTAAATGTTATTTTTATAGACTTGCTTATAGAATGTATTTTTACAATAGCCAATTGATTTTGAGTAGTGAAAATTGCCAGCCAGTGCAAGGCCCTGGCATGTAGCCAATAACTAGCACAATTAATGTCTCGTTCTTATTACTTCACTTCTATTTTTACATCCCAAATGCTGAACATTTCACAAAATATTGAATGTTTGTTTAGTAAAGGTGCTGGTTCGTCTTATTATATTTGTTTAATATATAAATGCTATCTCCCTCTCTTTATTTAATTTTTTTATTTCTTATTATTCTAAGGTGTTTTTTTTGAAAATACAATTTTTTATTTACCATTTAGTTGAAATTTATTTTAATTCCTATTAGTAAATAGTATTCATTTTCTTTGTGAGCACCCTTAATATGTATATTTATTTTTAATTTTTGTTAGAACTATTATAAAAAACAACATATTTTGCGGAGGCCTTAATATAACTATAAACAAAATAAAGATATGAATTTTTATTTTATTTTTCTAAATTTATTATTGTGAAGTTTTACAAATATTCATCGCTGTTGGTTTTTTTATATACAGATTTTCCCCAGCTGTCCCCCAGTGTCTGTTACTCGTTAGAGACCACTACCCCAATTATATCTTGGTAGGCAAAATTCAGGTCTACCATAGTATATTCAGATTTATTAGGCGATGACATTGATTAATTTCAACATTGTAAATCGTAATATATCAATCAAGGTTCAGATTTTGCTTTGTCTTTTCTAAAAATCAATAAATTAATTTTCTCAAATATCTATATCAAAGCTCAAACCTGAAACACTAACTAAAAGGACTATACTAGAAATATTTAACTATATCTGTGGTCATGGGTGACTGCGTACACCTCTGTGATGAAAGAAACATTAAAACTTATCAAACAATATTTACAAAGCGGAATACTGGAGTTATTTACTGACATATTTGGGTTTACATCATCACATGTTTTCGGTCAAATTTCTTTACTTGATTCGCTTAAATATTTGTAATTTAGAGTTGCCATCCTAATTTTGTTGTCTTCGGGGACAATCAGAATATGTTAATTTTGTAAGAAGTTTAATAATCGTTTTAAATAAAACTTGTTGAAATAGTAAGGAAAATAGCACAAATGTTTTACAGGTTTTTCTTTAACTATTCGTTATAATATCTATGGTATTATTAATATTTATTGCGCCATTTAATTATATTATAATGTAATAAGAGATTAAAAAAATATAATAAATAGCACAAATGTATCATATGTATCTTTTCCTTAATTCTCTATAATATGTATATCATTTTTTTTGTTTACTTTTAGCTTTTGTAATATAATAAGGATTCAAGCTTGTATTCTTTTAAATTTAATATCGCTTACATCTCTTATTAAATGAATTATTTATTAAAAGGATGAACATCTAATTTAGTTCATATTGATGTTTGTGATTTTAGTTTCTTACTAACATTATCTTAATTAATATCCAACTTTTTTATTTATATATTTAAAAAAAATAATAATAGACTACTTTGTAACACTGCCGACTTGCCTCTTAATCTAGTTTGAACTCCAAATAATAAAAAATTCATTTCATATTCATCTTCGAACGCACAAGGCTTGCATTCTTTAAAATTTCTTGATAAAAGTTTTAACAATATGAGGTTCGACAAATAAGATAACACTATAAGTGCCTTATATTTTTTATTTATTAATGTTTTTTTATATGCTCTTAGAAAAATTGACGCTATAATCACAAAAAAATTACATTAAATGTGATGGATAAATTATATTTGCCATATAGGTATTTATTGATTTAATATTGTGTAGTTACCACTGTAAAATTGTAATACTCTCTTTATTCTTTACAAGTTGAAGAAATTAGATAAATTGTTTCCCTTTTTGAAAATTAGTTATATTTTTATACTGATGTAAATAGTTTAATAAATTTTTTTAATGACTGAATTGTTTTTATTATCAAATTCTTTCCTTTCACCTGAATATAATTTTTAAATAATATATATATACAATCAGTAACAAAAATTTTCGGACAATTTATAATTTTGTTTTTCTTTTGCAGTTACACATAGTTGTAATAGTATATGTATACATATATTACATGGAAGTAAACGGACATGATCTGGAAACATTTATTTGTCGAAATATCGGAGAAAAAACGTTTAAATTAGAAAAATTGGGTACTTAGTTTCTTTAGAGGGAAGGTGGAGGGGATAGAGTAGGGGGAAGGGACGGTTTCTGCCGAGGGTCAGCGCTGCTGTCGCTCTCTTCCAACGTCATATCACAAAAATCTAGTTTTCTGACATTACATGACCTGAGATTTCTTTTTATGTTGTGAAGAGTTACCAGATACAAGAATATTTTATTATTGCGGTTTGTTCTATTGCAAGCAAATACTTTTGAATGTAAGTTTAATATATTTAGTCCCGACAGTCGCGACAAAATTTGGAGAAGGCGTAATGAGGAGCTGAATCCAAAAAATTTAAAACCAATAGTAAAACATGGGGGTGGCTCAGTGATGGTGTGGGGGTGTATGGCGTCTAGTGGAATTGGTGAACTGGTTTTCATTGAAACCACCATGACTGGAAAAGTTTATGCCGAATTACTAAGGAGCAATTTGAAAAAGAGTGCTGAAAAACTTGGGATTTTACGGACTTTTCATTTTTACCAAGACAACGATCCGAAACACACCTGTGAATTGGTACGTACTTGGCTTTTGTATAACTGCCCTAAAGTTATGAAACCCCCCCCCAATCGCCCGATCTCAACCCAATTGAACACGTATGGGGTGAGCTCGACAGGAAAATTCGATTAACACCCATTGCTTCAAAAAACGAATTGAAACAAAAGTTATTAGAAGAGTGGGGTAAAATATCTCCAAATTTCACCAAAAAATTAGTTTCATCATCAATGCCGAATCGAATGAAAGATGTTATTACACAAAAAGGGTACCCAACCAAATATTAATTAACATTATGGTTTTTGAATTTGTGAAATCGTAAAAAAACATTGAATTTATTTATAGTTGTTTACATTTTTGTCCGAAAATTTTTGTTACCTACATTACTTGTTATAAAATTTATTAAATTAAAATATTTATTTGTTCTAATCAAAGCTGTTTTTCCTTTATCCTAACCCACTTTTGAATTCTTATTCTTGATTGAAAAATGGCTTTAATTATTTTTTTAAATTATTTTTTATTATTTTTGCATTTAATTATTATAATTTTTTATTGAAAAATCAAACCGTCCGAACATTTTGTTACTGGCTGTATATATAAAAGAAGACCTGTAAGAAAGACTAAACCAAATTTCGAATTTTACATAACTTTTCCTATGGATTTTTTTTTAAGTATCTCTTTAGTCCTCCCAGCAAAATTTAAAATGTAACATTATTATCAGCATAAAACATATATAAATTTTAACATAGGGCCAATAAAACTAAGCTATTCACAAGTTTTAAAAAACGCATAAAAATAGTATTTATGACAGATATTGTACTAATCGAAAAATTAAGTTGTATGTTTTAAGAGATTATGGAAATTCTAATTTTGTGTGAGGATTATTTACAAAATATATATTTTTTATTTTGTTTTCATGGAAATACACCATAACCAATATTTAATAAAATTCTAATAACGTAATGACAGTTTTTCACTATAAGCCTAAGAAAATAGTTGGAGGATTCAGATTTCGTATAAGAATACTTAACCATCATAATATCCCTTAAGGAAAAGAAAAAAAAATAACTTTTTCAAAGATTGTTTGTCGATGTATTTATATACATTAATTTATATGCTACATAACAGAAATGTTTGTTCACTTACCCAGCTTTACGAAGAATAGGGGAAGTTATGTAATCAAAAATTCGATGCAGAGTTTTCAACGGAATTTCATGTTTTCCGCCTCTAAATTACAAATATATATAAAAAAAAGATTCTGTCTATGAACACGATAACTCCCGATAGAATGAATATATCGACACGATTCAGGAGCCCCTATGTAAGTCAACTATTGAGTATTGGAGCAAATTGTCGCTTGGTTTTTGAGGGGGGGGGGGGGGGGGCCGACTGTTAATTGTTTAATTCGTGCTGCGAAAGTACATAGCAGGTAATTCAACGACAATTTTTTGTCTTGTTTAGATTTCATCATTCTGAATATTCTTTATTAAAAATAAGTAAACTAGGCTTTCTTGAAAATTTTTAATGGCCCAAAATTGATCCTTGACCAATGTAATTTTTTTTCTAAGCATTCTACCACACATAAAATGTACCTATGTATGTAGATTGTTTTATGGCTTCAGTATATCAAGTTTTGTTACTAAGATAAACATTTTACTAGTTCTTTTTTCTTTTAACACAATTGTATTCTTAGTGATAAGTTCACTTGATTTTTTTTTTTTTTTTTTTAACGTGTCAAGGTTATGTGTTTACAAATGTTTAAAATATTTTATTCGCAATTATACTACCAAATTTTACGTTGTGTCATAGAATGTGGTATGATCATTATCGTCGTGTTTATTTTTTTGTGATCCGTTTTGTTTAATTTCACTATAAATTTAAACGTTTACAGGGTTTACCATCCAATTATTCGAGGGACAGTTATGTAGCATTAATAAAGAAACACTAAGATCCGTCAAGTTAGCCTCTAGTATCGACACATATAATCTTCAACTGTGAACTACTGGAGGGTCTAAGAAGTGAGATTTGTGGTGATCAATGGTGAAAGTGGGCCTTTAGACTTTGTATAGAAGATTAATTTTGATTATGAAACAAGTTTTTGCGGCAATTTATGTGTTGTTTTAAGAACAATTCACATTTTATTTAAGAAATATAAAGAAAAGCGTACGTTTAAAAAAAATATTGTCTATTTCACAAAATATATGGGTGTTCTTTCGGTATTGCTACTATCTTCAGCCACGACTTAACAAATACTGACTGGCTGAAGATGATATCAATACCGAAAGTACTCACATATATTTCGTGAAGTAGTCAATATTTTTTTAAAAATTATACATTTTTCTTTATATTTTTTATTCTTTCACAATATCTCTGCAAAAATGTTAGTAACATTTAATTTTATAAATAAAATTAAAAAGATGGTAAATAAAGAACTTTTTTATTGAACACTTATATTGTCTAAATTCACAAACATATACATAAATGTGTACCGGTTTCGGCTTATGCCAACGTCAGCACAAGGTTCAACAATAATTTAGATATGAGCTAGGCAGACGTCTTTATATTAACTTAATACCTGGAGTAGGAAGGGTCCTCCTCCCTAGGGGTGGAAATCCCTATTCTACTGTGAATATTGAAATCGTGGATTGAAAACGAGAAAATAACAAGAAAGCAAAATAAAATAAAATACAAAATTATAAAAAGTTCTATGAAATAAATATGACATAACATGAATGTGCAGTAGGTATGGTAGTGCCTTATGTCTAAGTAGAAGAATATTTGATCGACATTAATATTGACACCAATGCTTGTTAACTAAAATGAAATTGGAAACAAAAAATTCTATGAAATGAATGTAAAATAGATGTAGAGTATATAGCTAATACATGTCAACAGAATAAATGCAGGATGAAGAAATTTAATGTAGGTTAATATTGATATAGATACTTGTTAGTTAAGAGGTATTAACAGAGGATAGAATTTGAAGTGTGTTTGGTCGTTCAAACAATTCCCATTTTTACGGGTTCTATTAATATCTAGCTGTTCTAGACAATCTGATTGTCTCCCATTTTCACAGATGTGGAGCTACTTTATTCCGGTTGTTTCCTTGAAAGAGTGACCCATGTCATTAATATGTTTTGCAAATGTCGATTTTTTTTACTACAGTAGGGTCCCGGTAATCCGGACGGGATTTAAGAAAAAACTGATTAAAATTTAGTAAACTAAAAAATTAATTTAGCGAGCGGTAAGTATAAAAATAATTCAAAGAGAGGGTTTGACATGACTTACTCAGTTGGCTACGATGAAAAAGTGCCGACCCTATTTTCCAGGAAATGACTTTTCAGTGAGTAAAAATATTATTCTAGTTTTCATTACGTCCCAGACCAGGCCTCGTCATACCGTCCTATAAGCCTGCTTCCTGTGATATCCAAACCACTAGAGAGACTTCTACTGGACAGACTAACCTACATCACTGCACAAGACAACCTTCTCCCAGACCATCAATTTGGCTTTCGACAAAGACATTCGACAATACACCAGTGCCATCGTTTGGTCGATTACATAGCCACCAGCTTTGAAAGAAAAGAGTTTTGCACAGGCGTATTTCTGGACATTGAAAAAGCGTTTGATCGTGTCTGGCACCCAGGCCTGCTCTACACACTTAAATCTCACCTTCCTCACACATATTATTTAATACTTAAGTCATTCCTAGAAAACAGAAACTTTAGGGTATCTGAGGGATCTTCCTCATCACATTTTTTGGAGGTCAAAGCTGGAGTCCCCCAAGGAAGTTCCCTCAGTCCCCTACTCTTCTCAATCTACACAGCACACATTCCACAACACGACAACACACTACTCGCTACATACGCAGACGACACAGCCATTCTCTCAACACACTCAGACCCAACACAAGCAAGCTCGCACTTACAGGAACATTTACACCAGCTAACAGATTGGGCCAACAAATGGGGAATAAAAATTAATAGAGACAAATCTCTGCAAACCACATTCACTCTCAGACACAACACTTGTCCACCAGTATACATTAACAACCAGCCCATTCCTGCATCAGACACTGTCCGATATCTAGGACTTCATTTAGACAGACGTTTAACTTGGACAACTCATATCAGACTGAAACGCACAGACCTCAAAAGACGATTTGGACGACTGAAATCAATCATCGGACGACGATCGACATTATCGCTTGAAAACAAACTTCACATTTACAACACTATACTAAAACCCATCTGGACTTACGGAATCGAGATATGGGGATCAGCCAAAAAATCAAACATACAACGCCTTCAGTCATTACAATCCATCATACTACGCCACATTGCCAATGCCCCATTTTACGTTTCCAACCTCACATTACATAATGACCTCAACATCCCATTTATACCTTCTGTTATCAAGACACGATATCAAAATTTTCACGACAAACTCCATCATCACGCCAATCCACTTATTCTCCAATTATCCACGAACACTCTCCCCACAAACCCACCAAGACGTCTAAAGCGGGCATGGCAGAGGGACCTGCTGGACTCCTCTTCGGTCACGTACCTCAGCAGTACAGCGACACACTTGCCACAGCACATCATCACGATCACTAGTGACAAATGTTGTCGTTGTGAATATGTAAATAAATAAATAAAAAATCATTACGTACTGTACATTGTTTTATCTTATAGTCCTGTTCAGAATTTAACGTTTACATATTTCGTTTTTAAAATTTTAAATTTTTACATTATACCAATAATGTATCGTGGTTTGTTTTGTACAGTAGTACTACTGTACTATAAAATAAATAAATTTTGAGTTTTAATCACAAAGATGTTTTGTTTTGTTAACCCTATCTCAGTTCGTAGGTCGATATACATTATTTAGTATTGAAAATAAAATTAAGCTGAAGGAAAAGGTGTATTTATGAGAAAAAAAAATTGCTAAAATATTTATCATGAGGAATTTACTGCAAATTTCGTTTAATGCGGACTTTCGGTGATCCGGATTGGGTCCGGTCCCATCTAGTCCGGATTAGCTGGACTCTACTGTATTTCAGTTTTGTGTTCTTTGATTCGTTGTATATCCAACTGCACGTTTCACATTTCAGTTGGTAAACACCACTCTTGTCCTCTATTTTTATTTATCATCTTTTCAATTTTATTTATTAGTATTTCCACTATATCGACAAAACACTAAAAATGTATTCGGACATATAATTGATATTTTAATAGAAAGTGGAGGGTCACGTTCTCGGACGTGCGGGTACGTCTTGACTCAGGTTGGGTACAACTCATCACTCATCTCAGATATTATCAGATCACGGAGATTTTAACTCCAAACTCTTTTTTAAAAGGAAGGACAACCATCTCCTTCAATTCTCGGTGTATAATCAGGCCAGGGAGTTAATTCGCAAGACAGTGTCGTAACTGCTGGTGATGAAGACTGGCTTGTCAGCAGTGTAACATCTGAGAGAGCGACACAGATTGGCTCTCAGTCCCGCACAGTCTCTTCTTGATTAGAAATAAAATAAGAATTATAAACATGATCTACCTTGATCCCGAGCTCCCTCGATGCACAACGTGATGTACAACAAGGTGCACCCTCAAAAAAATTTAAAAATGCAGCCATGGACCATCCTGGTGTGAAAAACTCGATTTTAGTGCTCCTCTAAAAAGGAGCTTTTTAATTGTTTAAAGTTTAAATTAACGTATGATTGTGATACTTACGATGTTTTTGAAAATCATAGAAGTTGGTGAAAATTAAACTAACATAAGTTCACAAAAACACAAAAAAAATCCCTATCTTTAGCATTAAACTGCAGGTTGTTAGAGGTTTTATTAGTACCGACTCCCTCTTAAGTCTAACATATCGTCATAAACTCTTATCTTAAAACCCAATATCAATAAATAAATACTTTGCCTTATCTCAATATCGTTTTGACCTACTGGATCGCGTAATAGTTGCATTAAAACAGTCTATAGATGGAATAAGAAATTAAATTTTACAAAATGAGTGAATATCAATAAGAGTGTAGTCTCGTTATATTCCCTTATAATATGACACACACACAGTTACACAGTAAGATTTCGGGTATAATAAAATAATAATATTTCCTCCCAAAAAATGTAATTATTAATATTTTGGTTTACAATTTTCTGAATGTTTTCTTACAAAATATTTTATTTTTCAGTTATTTTCTTTAAAAACTTGATACATCGATTAAAGCAACTTAAATCAAACTTTTTTATTCTCCTTGGATTAAAGAAATTTTTTAAATTTATTTATAGTTGATAGTTGGGTCCTAATTTATTAGATCCCATATACCAGG
The DNA here is from genome assembly GCA_963662175.1 of Aradus depressus. NCBI lineage: Eukaryota > Metazoa > Arthropoda > Insecta > Hemiptera > Aradidae > Aradus > Aradus depressus. The sequence goes on along the minus strand of OY759225.1, from coordinate 19,547,516 downwards.
GACATTCTTTTCTTCATTATTTATTTATGGGGCCGGCACGAACGGAGTGAGATGACTAAGAGAAGCGGAGCGGGACCCGCGGACCTCCGACGAGCGCCACAGCCGAGGCGAAGAACGAGGGCAGCACGGCACAGCAGGACTCGTCTCCTTCATCGTTTAGGCACATTGCTTTACTGTTGGCGAGGCATGCCAGAGAGGATGTGCATGTGTGTACTGCCATTGCAGTCCAGAGAGCCAGCGGTGCCGCCCCACGCCCCCGCTCCGACTCAAACGCACGCCAGGAAACCCCATGGCCCCCCCACCGGCACAACCAGACCCTCCTCCCCGCCACTCAACACCCCTATAGGATTTTAAACTAGGTTTATTTCAATTCTTGATTCTATCATTACTTATGTACTTATTTTGTTATAATTTTTTTTTTTACTCGCCTTTTCAGAGCTTTATATTATTCTCATTTACAAACTTTAGAAGTATTTTAATATTGTTCTTATCATGACTCCGGAGTGCGTCCTGGAGGGACTGAAGATGGATGAGTGGTAGTCCTGTTCGCTGTCCCTGGAATCTGTCACACTCCAGCAGTGTATTTAAATACATTTAATGAAATGTAAATGGAGACGAAACTGAAGAAAAAATGTGTACACAGTATCTATCACCTGTGCTGTTTTTAGTTAGTTGGTTATTTTGACTCAACCCCGGGCTTTAACTATGAGGTCATGTAGCCTACTACCAGAGCGCTCTTTCGTCGCTTTGGTTGACATGAGCCCGACTCTACTCTTTACCTACTCAGGTTTATCCACTTAGAGAGGGGATCTTTAATGAGTAGACTGACATCACACTGACTCGGGACCATCGCTATTGTTATGATACAATAAAGTATAAATATTATGTTCACAAAGTTGACCTCCCCCCCTCCCTGAAAGTAAATTCTGGTTACGCCTCTGATCAAAGTATGTACTCACAATTTTAAATCTGATATTCCTTCGAAGCATATTCCTAAGTACTTCTGTCATTTGTAAAATTTGTCGTTCTCTGGCACCTGTCTTCATTTGGTAAATTTGATATTTTTGGACATTATCCAAATTTTTGACATTAATTAATGACTATGATTGCTACTATAATTAACTGACCAATTCAGCTGCCAAAATAACCCCGAACTTTGCATTTTTCCAAGTTAGAATTTGTGTTAGTTTTACTAAACTGTTCATAACTGAGGAATTGACCCTATATAGTTAAAAATATAATTAAGAATAATAAAACTGAGACGACATAAAGTAACAAATATATTTTTATTTCACAAATTATGTGCAATTTACATCATTTATGTAACTAAAGATAAATTATAAAAAAAACATATAGGTACTACATAAATAAGTACATAATATATAGATGATTTTTTATTATATATAACAATCAATAATTCACTATTATCTAAATATTGTATGGAATTAGGTACATTTACAAGTGAGATAAAACCTAAACAAGAACTTAGAAAAAAAATAAAGTAATATGCCTAGTTAGCACAGAAAAATAGTATTATATTCTTGTTAGGGTTTTTACTAGTGAACAGCTGAAAATATACAAGCTAACAAAAAATTATATAGACTTATAGGTGGAAATGTATGAAATATCATTTTAAAAAATCAATCACCCTAGGGTAATTCCACGTCAAATGTACGACGAATTAAGGGTCACCATCTTGGATTAAATTCAAATTTGGCGAGCAGTTTTCTTGTCTGAAAATATGAAGTTTCTGAAAATTTGGAGCCATTATCTAAACAATTGCGCCGTACAGAGCAATTCTTCTGAATTTTTCAATTTTCCAAATTTCTCCATTTCTGCAATACAAAATGTGATTTTTAATGAAAAAAAAATTTCAAAACACATAATTGATCGGAAATTTTACGTAGAATCCAATGCCGTTGATTATATTGCACTAGCTCGAAGCGCATGCGCAGAAAATGCAAAAAACTGTTTTCTATAAAAATTCATATCTGAAAAGTAGATGCTTCGAATTGGCTGAAAATTTCAGAAAAGTTGGGTGGTAATATCTACTTTGAGATGTCATTGCGCAAGTTTTAAATGGACACCTTTCCTATGGTATTTCAACGAAATTCATATATTTTCATAATTTACTAGAGCTTTCTCCCATTTAGCATACATGCATCGCTATATAACTTATATTCGAGTTTACCAAAAAAATTTCCGATCAAATATGTATATTTGAATTATTATTTCGCTCATTTTTTACAAAGTACTAGAAGTTTTAGGCGTAAAATGATGATTCTAATAATTATTTTAATTCATGTTTGAAATAATTTTCATCATATTCAGTTGCAAAATTTACTTATTTCAAATACAAAAATAAATTTCAAAATTTTCCGCCCCTTTTTATCTATTGGGCACAAATGTGGAATCTTCTTTATCGACCATCATCAATATCTCATGATCCACTGAAAAAGTAAATAAACTGCTCCGAAATTTCTGCATATTTTAATTTAACAAATTACTTGATCAAGTTTTTAGAAACTTCATATTTTCAGACAAGAAAACTGCTTGCCAAAGTTGAATTAAATCCAAGATGGTGACCCTTAATTCGTTGTACATTTGACGTGGAATTACCCTAGGGTGATTGATTTTTTAAAATGATATTTCATACATTTCCACCAAATAAAGTTTTTAAACTAAACATTTTAAAAATAAATTTGTAATAATAATAAAAAGGCAATTATTGTCATTATCTGTAAAGGGACGAAATATATTCAAAGTGGACTTTTCTTTTATTTTTCTAGATCACACGAAATTTTAATAATCATCCTTGTTTTCTAGATCTAGTCAATACACAGTTTCCTAAACGAGCCTGGTATACTGTCATCCATGAAGTTTTGCGAGTCTTTGATGAGCCGTTTACTGTCGTCACATCGTAATTTGTCGCATTCCAAAATATAATCTTTGATACTCCTCAAGTTCTCCGCCATAACAGCTAAAATCATAAAAAATAATATTGTAAATTCATTTAAATATTTTTAAAATATAAAAATAAGTAATATAATATTTAATAATTATAGATGTTGATTAGCGACTGTAGATTCTAATTGTAGGAATATTGAGTGTCAGTCAAAGATGGAAGAAAAACAGGCAACACTATTCAAACGCCAACGTTTCGATATATTTTATATCATCATCAGGGCCTACAAACATGGGGGGGGGGAGGGGGGAATCAAGATTAGAATCACAATTAAAACAAAATTAGTGTGTTGATAAACATTACTGAACGTTAAAATAGACATTGTAACGAGTTAAAAAATTGAACCTGACTTACTATGAATACATTACTAAACATAAACATTGATAATCATGGAAATAGACAAACAGGTGGAACATAATAAAGAGTAAACATTAAACTGACTTACTATGAATAAGCAGGGTTGGGGAGCAGGCATGTACACTGGATGGAGTCTTACATTGCAAATGAAATGGTACAATAATACAGGCGTGCTGAAGGAACCAAGTACAGGGAGCTAGGAAAACCCCGTCATAAATGTCACATTCCAGCCAGGAATGTTGAAAAGTTGAGTCAGGTTCAATTTTTTAACTTGTTACAATGTCTATTTTAACGTTCAGTAATGTTTATCAACACACTAATTTTGTTTTAATTGTGATTCTAATCTAGATTCCCCCCCCCCCCCCCCCCCCCCCCCCCCATGTTTGTAGGCCCTGATGAGGATATAAAATATATCGAAACGTTGGCGTTTGAATAGTGTTGCCTGTTTTCTTCCATCTTTGACTGACCCTCAATATTCCTACAATTTAATAATTATGTTACTTTACGGGTTAAGTAAGGAGATTTTTAGGATCATATATATTATAGTAGCATGACGTCGCAGTTGCGTTGAAAAACAATTTTGTTATAAATAAAACAGTGAAGAATTTTGCGTTTTTTTTTCATGATAGAATAAGACTATTTCTCGAAAATGTTATGCACCTGTATAAGTTCAAACTTTTATACCTTTATGCCCGTCCTTCCCCAAATCTCTGAGACTAATGAATCGAATTTGATCAAATAAGTAAACCACAATACGCAAACTGTTTTTTATGCAAAATATAATTATTTTAGCAACATTCTATGGAGCAAGCAATCAGAAAACAATAATAGAATGAATATGAATTAATTCTCTTACCACTTTCTTCTTTTAGAGACATTCCTTCACCGCCGTAGTCTGAGGGTAGTTTTGCTGGGGCAATACTTCCTTTAAGTTCTTCGTGGTTTTTCGCAAAGTATAACTGAAATTTGAAAATACACTTTTAAATTCTTACTAAAATTTTAATGAAACATAAGTATTCAACTTTTAAAACTAGAAGGGATAACTTAGATATGGTATTTATGTTTAAACAACCGGAACAATTCATTCATTACTTCTCATGTTAGTTCCCCAGGCATAAGAACATATGAGGGGCTAACACAAAACACTCTAATAACTGCTCAAGTAATGAATGTATTGAACCGAAATTTTATATGTAAATTCGAACCCCTAAAAGACGTCACACATTAATTTTCCGTGACATCGGCAGAAGAGAAAGGTTATTTATACCAAACGGTAAGTTATACACCAGTAAGTTATATACGTTTGGTATATACCAAACTAACAGTGTATATAACCAGTATATAATAAACTAACTTGTATATAACCAGTAACTTGTCTTTTAGTAGCATTTCCAATAACATGTAGATGGGGAGCACATGATGGCCATGCTGACTAGAGCGTAGGGCTTTGGTTGCATGGTCTCACCATGATTTGCGGGTTCGAATCCCGTCCGGGAGCACATGGTGGCCATGCTGACTAGAGCGTAGGGCTTTGGTTGCATGGTCTCACCATGATTTGCGGGTTCGAATCCCGTCCGGGAGCACATGGTGGCCATGCTGACTAGAGCGTAGGGCTTTGGTTGCATGGTCTCACCATGATTGCGGGTTCGAATCCCGTCCGGGAGCACATGGTGGCCATGCTGACTAGAGCGTAGGGCTTTGGTTGCATGGTCTCACCATGATTGCGGGTTCGAATCCCGTCCGGGAGCACATGGTGGCCGTGCTGACTAGAGCGTAGGGCTTTGGTTGCATGGTCTCACCATGATTTGCGGGTTCGAATCCCGTCCGGGAGCACATGGTGGCCATGCTGACTAGAGCGTAGGGCTTTGGTTGCATGGTCTCACCATGATTGCGGGTTCGAATCCCGTCCGGGAGCACATGGTGGCCGTGCTGACTAGAGCGTAGGGCTTTGGTTGCATGGTCTCACCATGATTTGCGGGTTCGAATCCCGTCCGGAAGTGAGTTTTATTTCATAGATAGAATTCCCTCCTGGGGCCATGGATGTCGTTAATAACTAGATAACACATTGACATGGCTAATATGCATCGTACATAAAGCCAGGGGGAAAAAAAAGAAAAAAGACATGTAGGTGCAAATAACAGTGTTCGCTACAAAAAAAAAAAAATTGTTCGCCAACATTGTTGTTAGCTAATGTTCGTATAGACCCGCCTTTAGATATAACTATCTTTATTGCAGTCCAACAGTCAAACTAATCATTGATAAAATATAATTTTATATAAATTAAAAAAAATACAATTAGCCAAATTATAAATAACAATTAAATTAAATAAAACATAAAATATAAAAATATGGTCTAGACAGGATCAATAAACTGAAATACATGTAAGTGAAAATAAATTCGTCGGTGAATCACCATCGATGTACTTCCCCTGCCTGAATCAATTAATTATTGATAAGTTGGTTTCCATAAACAGTATGAGGATTCAGAAGCCCCTATGTAAGTCAACTATTAATTTTTAGCCCAAACAGGGTCAATTGGTTTTGACTAGAGAGCGAATGTTTTCAGATAGAACCTTAGGTTATGTTTTATTACTCATGCCCGGGCTTTAACTACAAAGTCATATCGCCTACTACCAGACCGCTCTTTCGTCACTCTGGTGGACATGAGCCCGACTCTACTATGGGAGTCCTAAATTTTGCTTAACCTAAATTTTTATTCACCTAGGTTAGGGGTCTTTAACGAGTACCTAACATCGTACAGGCTCGGGTCCATCGCTTAACGTCCCATCCGAAGGACCTCCCAGATAAAATAAACTAACGTTCTTGAGCTCAGAAGGCAAGCACGCATACCACTGAGCTACCGGCGCCCTCCAGATAGAACCTATACTACTTTATTAAGAAAATGGACGGGAGGAAAGGTCATTTGCAACTGCTAAGTTGAGAAACGCGACCATATTGTCTAAACTTATAATAAATACTTAAAATAAACTTCATTTATTTTTTTAAAATGTTGTCTATTCCACAAGAAATTTATACATAAAATATTAGTTTGAGCATTACTCCATCATCAAGTCTTACTATGACTAAACCTGAAGATGGTGTAATGCAACCAGCAGTTTATATATAAATATCTTGTGCAATCAGGAGCGTATACAAGAGGGGTCCTAGGGGTCATGACCCCCCAAGAATTAAAGAGATACACTAGATATTATGAGGAAATTTGAAACTTAGTTATTTGAGTGGTTGACGCGAAAAAGATTCTAAGCGCCACTTTAGTCGAAAATGATATTTCTGTGGAATCAGGTTCTATAGGTCTCTAGGGACTGTGTAGGGAAGTTTTTTTGCCGTTACAGCAGCAGTTGGTAGTATTGAGCCCACGTCAGCGTAGAGCCTCATGGAAGAAGGTTCTAACAGCCACCAGTAGTTCTCAACATGGCAGCGCAAGGAAGTTTTATTTTGGCGTTTAGAACCTTTTTCGCGTCAACCACTCATTTAAAGTAGTCAGATGAAAACTGGCTGAGTTCAAATCACTGTCTATTAAATTTTCAACAACAAAATCATTTTAATAAAATTGTTATATTGTGATAATTAGCTGCTTGACGTAGAAATGAAGATTGACATACTATTTTTAATATAATTAATTTTAAACATCGCTAAAATAATTATTTTATATGAATTATAGGAAATTGATTTGACTTTATTTCTAGTTGCCATATTGTGCATCTCTCTCTACTATCTTCGTTAGACAAAGACAGATTCTGTAAGCTCTTATACAGGGAGTTCCAGAACTTATTAATAATTTTTATTTAACTCGAATTTTATGTAGGACAATTAAAAACCTACATTTCTTATATACACTGTTTCAATATAACTCTTATAGTTGAGACAACGCATTCTCGTATTTACGCGAAAAACGCGATCCGAAAAAACGGAATTTGTTTTATTTATTTAATAACATTTTGACCCTCCCGTCCGCCCTTTTAGTTAATAAATTTAGCAGTACCGGTTTTCCTGATGTATGTAATAATGTAACAAAATAATATATATATATTATCCAAAAAAATAATGTTAAAAAAAAAAATGAAAAAAAGCTGCATGTAAATAGAGGAAAGTATGACTATAACTACTAATGAATGAAAAAACAAGCAGGTTGTGCTTTCATTCATTGACACTCATCATGAACACCTGCAAAATATTAGGCGAAAATATCACTCATTTAGAATATTGTGCATACTTACCCTAGAAAACAGTTTTGGTGAGACAAAAGGTTTGAAAAGCGCTACAAGTTTTTCCATAAAAGGAGGATGGTTAATGATAGTGATCACTGAGAAACTCACAGGATAGGCTTTCTGAAATGAAGAAAATAATATGTTAATAATAAGTAACTAAAATAAAATATATGTGAAGAAGAAAAATAGAATTATGTATATAATTTATAATCTATTTTGATGTACGAAATTTTAAGACGTACCTATCCAATATACATTATGGTTTAACGAAAATAAATATTATTGTTATTATATAACACACTGAATAAGAGATAGTAGATCATATACGGATCTATACTGGTGGCAAAACTGTATGTCTCTCGTTTGAGATGCACATCACAAAACGCATGCATATGTATGCCTATTTATTTATTCTATCAAAATAACGAAAAGTCTCAGATTTTCATGTTTAGGGTTAAATCCATACCACACAGTATCAATACTTTTACTCACGAGTAATATCAAATAAACATTTCGATACTATGCAAGTATCGAATAAAAACTACTCGAATCGATTCAATCTCTTAGTTCGGTGTATTTAATTTTTTTAAATGTATAAATCTATATAGATATTAATAAAAATCGTATCGATTGAATCGAGTACTTCGTTATAATTATTTTTAAACCATTTATAATGTATATACCTATATAATAATAATAATAAAAAACATAATAACAGGGCGCCGGTAGCTCAGTGGTATGCGTGCTTGACTTCTGAGCTCAATGTCGTGGGTTCGTAGCCCGACCGAGGCCCCTACTTAAGCACGCCGTCCTTCGGATGGGACGTTAAGCGATGGTTCTGAGCCTGTACGATGTCAGGTACTCGTTAAAGACCCCTGCCCTAGATGAATAAAAATTTAGGGTAGGCAAAATTTAGGACTCCCACAGTAGAGTCGGGCTCATGTCCACCAGAGTGACGAAAGAGCGCTCTGGTAGTAGGCGATATGACCTCGTAGTTAAAGCCCGGGCATGAGTCATAAAACCTAACCAAACCTAACCTAAAACACAATAAAATTTGAAAGGTATAAATGAGATATTGTGTTGGGCATAAGCAACGAATAAATCAAATCGAATATGTATTCTTAAAAACATACTGAAAATAATAAAATAAACATACAATTGATTTTTACTAAGGATATAAAACCACTGGAGACTGACTATTCGTATTCCCACAATATTTCACTTCTCTAAAACACTTGTTGCAAGTCGCTGAGATCGAAACGTCCTTAGTGTATGTAATAAATCCACACATTTGCCTTAGGTCCAGGCATTATAATTTGTAATTTCACAAAATGGAATGTAAAAATAAAATAAAATGCTGAAATCGTAATCACGTTCACGGTTCTGTTCAAAAACAAACAAACGTATACCTTCATAAACGATAAACCATTTTATGTAAATGAGGTAAGAAATAAGGAGGCATCACGCAGATTGCGTGACCACATCACACATGAGGCTGTCACCATCGATATATGTTTCATTTGTCCGTGGACCGTAATTCGAGTTCAGTATTTTATTATAACAAATAGAAAAAAAAATTGTAAGAAAGACGATGAACGATTTTGATGTATTGTAAAATTTATATAAACGTTTTTTAATTGTTGAAATTTGAAACGAGTACTTTGAATCGATACATGTAATATCTATTCGATACCAAAAGTAATTTGTGTCAGTCAAAAGTATCGATACTTTACATGTATTTATTTGTTTCGATAGATCCCTATTCATTGTTCACCGTGTAGGTGGCCACACATTAGGCCTACAGAGGAGCGAAGCATCGTCCGTTCTCCACACCACAACCAGACAAGTGCAGAGCCGACAGCTATTCCCCCACCTCTTCTCTTAGTGTAGGTGGGGGCAGGCGTTCTTATATGTGGGCCAGATTAGAAAATTCAAACGTTATCCGGGCCAAAATAACATTGACAATTTTTGCCAGATTACAAAAAATAATAAATATTGTCATTAACAAGTTTAACGATCATGATAATAATTAACAATAATAATTATTATTATTGTATATTTATATAATTATTATATTGTTCATTGTTAATGTTGATTAAATATTTACAATTATACGCTAAACTTACCGAATTGAGTGACAGTGCTCTCAATAAAGAAACAGGAAATTTGGTTAAATGACCCAAACGTAAGTTTTCCAAATCAAAAACAACATGAAATCCAGTGAAATCTTGACCTTTCAACAGGAACCATTCAGAAACACAAAGTACTCTCTTCAGATGCCACTTGAAGTTGAAGTCTTCCGGCTCTTGACTTTCTATACGAACAATTGCCACTTTGTGCAATCTGGATGTTAACCCAGGAAGATATCCAATAGACCTGCAAAAAAAAAAAAACATAATAATAATAATAAATAAAAAAAACTTTGTGTATAAAGAAAATTCTATTCATTTTTTGTAATAATGTGTTTATTTATGTGGATTACTTTAGGTATTGCTATAAATGTAGGGTTACCAAATAGCATTGTATGGAAAAAAGTACACCAGTGCTGAATAAAATTATAAATGGAAAAAATGCGGCGCAAGCGATTTTTTTTTTTAAGTTGAAGTAATAAATAATTTGTTGTATCGACTCTGAAGATCGATTTTTGGCAATGTATGAGGTTAAAGCCTGCCATACACGGTCAGTTTGGTGTGTCAGTTTTAACTGATCAAATAGGTTTGGTGTCTACACACGGTCAGTTAAGTGTGTCACATCATCTTGTTTTTTTGGGTGAATAAAAGTTTATTTCGAGCTTTGATTTGTTTGTTTAAATAAGTTATAATAAATTAAATTAAAAATGTCAAGTAACGAGGAATTGTTGTTATATGGCGCTATGGCTATTTACATTGTTGCATCCAAAAAAAGAAATCGAAGAAAAATTTGGGTGAAAGGCTGGCTTTCAAAAAGGCTTTCAAAAAAATATTCACATATAAATATTTTGGAGGAGCACAGGTTTCATCCAAAAGATTGGAATAATTATTTGAGAATGGACGAAGAAACTTATCTTCAACTATATTCATTAGGGGCGCCGGTAGCTCAGTGGTATGCGTGCTTGACTTCTGAGCTCAAGCCCGACCGAGGCCTTTAGTTTATTTTATCTGGGAGGTAAAATAAACTTAAGCACGCCGTCCTTCGGATGGGACGTTAAGCGATTGCCCCGAGCCTGTACGATGTCAGGTACTCGTTAAAGACCCCTACCCTAGATGAATAAAAATTTAGGGTAGGCAAAATTTAGGACTCCCACAGTAGAATCGGGCTCATGTCCACCAGAGTGACGAAAGAGCGCTCTGGTAGTAGGCGATATGACCTCGTAGTTAAAGCCCGGGCTTGAGTCATAAAACCTAACCTAACTATATTCATTAGTTTCTCATTTAATAAAAAAGTAAACCTTTTTGTGCTCTTTTCTAAATGTAGTTCTCAAACTATTAATTTTTTTTGTTACAGTCTCCTTACATGCGTTGGCATCAATTTCTTTAACTTTATTTACAAGCAACTCGTAGGAAGCGTCCTTTTTTAATTAATTGTAGAAATCTTTTGATATAACCTTCCATAAACATTCTTCTTGCCTCAATAAATCTATAAACTCTATTAAAAAGTCTGTACTCCAAGTAGACATAATTAAATCGTCTTTTTATTTTTTAAAAACAATAAAAAAAACACACACCAAACAATAATTATTAATAAACTTTTAAAACTTAATTTTATTTATTGAAAACAAAGAAATCAAAATATACATAAAATAACTTTTGATGACGTTGATAATTGATGACGCCGGAGCATGCGCAGAATGGCTAGTTTGAAGAACTGAACTGATTCAAACCCCACACAGTCAAATAGGCTTGTCGTCATTTCGATGTGTCACACCATTGGATGGAATTTCATCAAACCATCAGTTCATTTTTTTGGCATGATGTCATGCCATTTCTACCCCATACACGTCAGTTTGGTGTGTCAGTTCGATGTGTTCAAGCCAAACTGACCGTGTTTGACCCCCTTAAGAAATAGAGAAGATTACAGTTGGTTGTGTGTAGTACATGGCCCCCACAAGGGTGGGGCTGGTGCAACTCTGGTTGCAGGGCCCGGGCCCAAGGGGGTCCGGCTCCAGTCCTTTTTATTTTTTTATTTTAGTAGATTTTGCAAGGGATCATAGCTTAAAAAGGCAAAATATATAATTATAAGAAAATTTAGTATAATAGATACATATTCTAGTTGTGCGAGTAATTAAGTTATTATTTAATTAGTTGCGTGCATGGATAGTTACTCTTGTTTGCAAATTACTAGTATAAAACAGTGCGCACGAGACAGGTATAGACGGGCCCCACGCACTCCCTCAACCCTCCCCCACTCCTATTTCCCAGCCTATTGTCCAGCTGTTTCCCTCAGAGCAGTGTTCTAAAAATAGACGCATCGACGCATAGTATCAGTTTGACTGATTGAAAATGAATTGGCTAAAACTATTGACTTTCAGATGTTATTGATAAATTTAGTCAAAAGAAAGCTAGGAAAGCTATGATAATTTAGGGCAGTTAGGCTATAAGTAAGCTTTTGTTGTAGCCAGTGTATTAAACACACACAAACATCGTAATTTTTAGAGCTCTTAATGTTATTTTTTTTTTTAGATCGTAATACTAGTTTTTGTCAATTTTTATTTTAATGTTAGTGAGTCAAAGAAATCTAAAAATTTAAACGTTAATTTCAGTAAAATAAAAGTAAATGATATAATCACGGTAGCAATTGATGTGTGAAATAATTTAATCAATAAAGTTTGGTTTTAAAATCTAACTGAAACTGAAACATTAATTATACCTTACAATCTATTTTTAGTTTAAATAAAATTGTAAAAGGGTTAAAAAATAACCATGTAATTATAATATAGCACATGACTATGAGATGGGGGGCCGACCCTGATCTAGGGTTGGGCGATAGTCGATAGTTACTATCGATATATTGATATATCACGCCTATCGGTACCCAATATCGATAGGCCACGCCTATCGGTAACCAATAACGATAGTTTTGACTATTGATATTTTTTTAATTTTTACTCACAAGTTTTGAAGTTGATGACGTAGTCACGCACTTGTGCAAACAAATTAAATTCAAGGTATTGGGCTTTGGCTCTTCTAAGTATTTATAATCCTAACTTCCTCTTTAATTGGGAATCTTATTCTACAATTCTTAGAAATTTTTTTGGGGTTGGCCGGCGAGAGCACAAAGCTGATTTTAATTATCCAAATTTTGTAATATTTCTATTTATGTTTGTTCTAGGAATTTATGTACCTAGATGAATGATTATCGCTGTTAGACAGCTTACAACAATGAAAATTGAGATGGCTGAGTAATCAGTAGGCCTTTGCAGTGGCGGCCTTTGTGGCGGGCGAGACGGGCAACTTCAAAATAAATTAAAAACTTAATTAAAACCTTTGCGCTCTCGCCGTATAAAAATGGGATTAATTTTTATTATCTACACACACTTTTTGAAAATTCAAATAAATTCGTTTTTCATTTATCTTTATAATTATCCCTTATCTTATAATTTATAATCCTGCAAGTTTGCAATAGGTAGGTAGGTAATTGAATTTAATTATAATAAATTTCTTGAAATTCTTTATTAAATAGATCTGGACAAAAATGAATTGCTATCGGAAAACTATCGATAGTATTCGATAGTTTTTAACCGATATTATCGGACTATCGATAGTGCCAACTATCGACTATCGCCCAACCCTACCCTGATGCTGGTTACAGGGCCCGCAATCCAATGTGGGGGCCATGGTGTAGTATTGACTTGTTTTAAATGTTCTAAATAAATAGTAACTAAAAGATATAGCAGTTTTATTAAGTTAGGTTTTATGACTCATGCCCGGGCTTTAACTACGAGGTCATATCGCCTACTACCAGAGCGCTCTTTCGTCACTCTGGTGGACATGAGCCCGACTCTACTGTGGGAGTCCTAAATTTTGCCTACCCTAAATTTTTATTCATCTAGGGTAGGGGTCTTTAACGAGTACCTGACATCGTACAGGCTCGGGACCATCGCTTAACGTCCCATCCGAAGGACGGCGTGCTTAAGTTTATTTTATCTCCCAGATAAAATAAACTAAGGGCCTCGGTCGGGCTACGAACCCACGACCTTGAGCTCAGAAGTCAAGCACGCTTACCACTGAGCTACCGGCGCCCTTTATTAAGTAAAATCATAACATAATTTAATAATGATATTAATACGTAAAAATAACAATAATTATTTTACGGAAAATAAAATCTCAAAACAGTTTAAAAAAAAGTAAAATCGTAAATCATATTTATAATTTATAATACAAAGTACAAAAAATATACTTGTTATTTATTCATATTTTGCATTGTTTCGAACTGAAGTTAGTAACTAGTTACTTGTTAAAATATGGGTATAAAATCGTTAGCAGTTGAAATATTTCAAATTAAATTGAACCATTAGTATATTTTTCACTGATGCAGGTAACAGTCTATTTCTTTCGTCTGTTCATTGCGTGTTCATTAGACTCTATTTAGTCCATGGGAGTAGGCAATATGATCTCTTTGTTAAAGCCCGGGCATGAGTCACAATAACTAACTAATAAATTCTAAACTTATAATGGTATATTAGTGTCCCGGAATACTAATAATAATGATAATTATTGTTATACTTACAAATGTTCGAAACTTAGTTTGTACATCTCGTTAAGAGTCTCACATCCTGCATAGAGTTCAGGAGACATGGTCCGAACGCTGCAGTATCGTTCAACGCTATTCTTGGCCTTTTCCAAACTATTTTTTGACATGATTAGTTGATTTTCTAGCCATTTGTCGATATCAACTGCAAAAGAAAAAAAAAAGAAAATAAATAATAATATATAATATATAGATCCTCAATAAGTCATTGTAAGACACCTAAAAACATATTTTCCGATTTGACTCAAACCTAATGAGCACAAAAATTGAGTAAGTTTAACATGGCTGACACTTTTTCGCAATTATATACCAAAATATAGGTTAATATGTTTGAACAATACCAAAAAATGACAATCCTTCTTTTAAATAGTCTTTTAACTTAGTGGAATACTTTTTAAAATTGAAATATCACTTCTAAGTATTTAAAATAAGTCGATTTTTGATGGTCTTAAATATAAACATTGATTGTTTCCGAAATTTGCCTTCCTTTATTTTTTTTTTCAAAATGACTTAAAGCTCATTTTGTTTATTCAATCTTCCAAAGGAATTGAGGTTGTGACATTTTTTTGTTTAGGATTTTTTAGTGGGGTTTAATGCAAAAAAATATGAATTTTATGCCTATCAAATTACAAGAATAGAGATTTCAAAGTATTTATTTTTCAAATTATTACAATTTGAATAAATGATAAAGAAATTAGTAATTTTTAATTTTTTCAAAGAAATTATTGTAATTCTTTTGGAATGAAAAGTCAATTTCTTTTAGAACCTACATCTCAACTTTCAAAAAGTATTCACTAAGCATGAAGAACTTTGGGAAGAAAGATTTTTTTTTTTTGTTTTTAAAATAGGTACCTACCTAATAACATTCATTTTTATTATTCGGTTGTACAGCAAAATAGCTTATAAATTATACCTATACAACAAACAATATTAAATCATAGAATATAAACGGGACATTCTAATGTCCCGTCATCAAGTCACAATATGCAAAATATATTTAAAAAAAAAACACAAAATATTTACAATTATAAAAAAATATATATTAAAAAAGATATAAATTGAAAAGAATATATTATTAGAAAAATTATATATTAAAAAATATGTATATAAATGAAATAAAAATAAATAAAATAATAATAAAAATACATAAAAAATACAAGAGACTAAAAATATATTTGTAGTATAATAAAAAATAATGTTTAAAATGTAGATTTTGAATATATTATTTATACAGTTGTGAATACCTATTTCTAAATACTAAAAAACAAAATTGTACGTAAAATTATTTTTTTTATGATCTAAGAATTGCAGTAATTTTATAGCGTCAGAAAGATGTTATCCTGATTTTGAATGCTTAAAGGAATAAATTAATTTAGTAGAAAAATAGAGAAAATGCAATTCATGAGTTATTATTCATGGTCATTCCTTAATAATTATTATTAAATTGTTTCTATTCATTTTTTTTTTATCTAAACACTCAATATGAATGACTTCTTTTTGATCCTATAGAAATAATGATGCCTTAAATGCAAAAAGAAATTAATTAAAACCATAAATCGATAGCCATAGGGAAGAAGTAGCTAAGTCAAATTTTCGTGAAATATTAGTTTAATGGTTTTTTTAAGTGCAGCATTTCCTTACGTGGGAATATTTTCAAACGCCAAGGGCAGAGACAAAGTGTGCATTATCTGGCATCGTACAAAGGCACAAAGTTGGTTTCTTTTCAAATAAGTTAACTTAACATTATTGTCACAATTATTCAGAACTGCTCAAAGCTGGGACAAATGTTTTTGATTTTTAGACAATATATTGATCTGTTTCCCAGTAATGATTCAGACAGATTATATTTATATATATTTAGCTAGTTATTGTGACTAGCGCCTGGGCTATAACTGCGAGGTCATATCGCCTACTACCAGAGCGATCTTTCGTCACTCTGGTGGACATGAGTTCAAAATGTTGCCTTTCCAGGTTTAGTTACCTAGGAGGGTATGTGTATTGGAGTACTTAAGATCGCACCGGCTAGGGACCATCGCTTAACATTCCATCCGAAGGATGGCGTGCTCAAGGATTTTTTACATTCCCGATAAATAACCTAAGGCCCTCGGCCGGGTTTCGAATCCGCAATGTTGAGATCAGTTGGCAAGAATACTACCTTTTATCTACAGGGCTCTTCTCTATATAATAATAATAATAATAATTTTTATTGAAGAGAATGAGCCTAATATACAATTTGTTAAGTGTACTTATTCAAATAATTATAAAAAAAAAAAAAAACTGAGCTCAAGATTGCGGGTTTGAAACCCGGCCTCCTTCGAATTGGACGTTAAGCGATGGTCCCGAGTCTGTACTGTATTAAAACTTAAATTACTATTTGATTGTTTTTACATCTTACAATTATTTTAATTTCAACAATTCCTAAGTAATGTATAAACTTAATTTACCTAAATTATTTAAGAATTTGGATATACTCAAACTTACTATATAAAATCTAGAAGAAACAATTGGTACAAAAAATGTAGAAAATATGCAATTTCGGAGAAATTTTCAAATTTTAAAGTTGCTCTATTGTATAACTGGATGTATTACTAACAACATATTCCTCGTTGCCATCGAAATAAGTGATTAAAAAAATGCACAAAACTGGGATGTGACTGCGAACAAAAACTGCGAAGAGAATCAAGGAAGATCAACATTATTTTTATTTCTCCGCATAGTTTCCTTGAGACAAAAGGTCACGGAACATTCTTACCAGTTACTGGAAAAAGAAAGAAGGAAAAAACGTCATCAGTGAATCATCAGCAATGTACTTGCTCAGCAAGAATTAATCAATTAAATTTTCTCTCTCCCTTCAAAACTAATCGATGGTTTGGAATACAAATCAATAGTCGATTTACATCAATATCATCATATCGATACGTTCAATACAATGGCAGATATATTACAATTTTTGTGTTCAGCCCCCCTAACCCTCTTCTTTCATTTGGCAGATTTTACAGAAAATAGAGAGGTGTCGTCCTTATGAGCTTCTAGATACACAAATAAATTTTCATATCTATACAGGGGCGTAGCCAGTGCCCCTCCCTGGCCAGAGCAAAAAACCAAGATAAAAATTAAATAAATTAAAAAAATAGTTTTTATTAAAAATGAATTGCTTGCAAGTTACCAATAGGATCTTCGAATTTCCCGTGCGTCTGATTCCTAAATCAGCAATCAGCTGTTACATAAATGTACATCTACAAAACAAGTCATATTACATTTATTTAAATATATATGAATTCGATCATTTCATTTCCTCGATCAAAATCTTCATTTATGTTATACTTTATACTCTTAAAGCTGATTTTACATGCGCAGTAAAAATGCAAAGCGCAGAAGGAAATGCACTCCATTGGATGTGAGTAATTTAATTCTAAAAGCACAGAAACCACAGCGTGCATTTGCTGCTGCTGCGCTTTGCATTTTTGCTGCTCATGTAAAGTTAACTTAAGTATTACAGTCAGTGGTTACCTCAGGGGGGAGCTTCTAGAGGTGCGTGTCTCCCAAATTAATAACAAAAAGTCTGCAACGCTAACCACGGAAACTGCGGGCTGTGCGCCCGGGAGTCTATACCCCCCACCCCTGTAGCCTAACTTATACTACGCCTACTAGATACTAGCCCCTGTATCTATACATTCATTCTGCAGGGAGTTACCGTGTTCACACACACACATAGATGATTTTTGTGTAATCAGAACCACATAAAGACGACACTTTCTGATTCTCAGACAAATCTGTTGAGGGACAATATTATTTGTCTATCGAGGCAGCAATTCGGGAAACAGTGTGTGTAACCTCGCTCTCTCTCTCATCACGTTGTACGTTAGGGTTGTGCCGGGCCGGGAAAATTCTGTCACAAGTCCAACTGCTCCAGTGTCGCCATTGGAGCAGTGACAATTAACCGGTCCAGTGACAGTCACAGAGGAGAGACCGGAGCAATTATGTTGCCCCTGCGCGTAATCGTGTACGCGGTACGCCTATTCAACGGTCCGACTCGAGTGTTCGAAGAACTGAAGAACGCTCTTATGCATTGTAGCTACTTCTGTCCCCTGCTAACAGTTATTTTCCAAAGCAGGCCAGATAATATCAGAAAGACGGACCCAATTATCACAAATGAAGGCAAGAATGCTGTTATTTTTAAATCATAACTTTAATAAAAAATTATTTGTTTATTTTATTTTATTTGGTTATTTTATTTTATGTTCTTTGTTCCATCCTAATAAATTTCTATATTACAACTGAGTGTATATTACTAATTATTGACCTACCTCTTATAATTTAATAATTATAATAATAACACATTTATTTCTAGATATTATTCTAATAATTTATATTATTACCCTTCTACCTGCAGTACCAGTACCGGTACTGATATAGGAATAACCGCATGAGGATTGAATTTTTATGTCATAGCATGTTCAATATAAAACTCAGTTGAAGGAAAATTAAATAATCAAAGGAGGGGATTTTGAAATCGGCGCGCTTTTTCCGCGATCTCGATCCTAGTACCGATCGTTGAGAAAATCCTCCCTCCCAAGGTCTGTGTCCACTGCTTCTGCTCCAAACTGTACCGGTAATTTCAAACCTATGAAGCAGGTGGCAACTGCTTCGGCCCGAGATTAGGTGACACGTCACTGCTCCAGCTGTACCGTCCCACCCCTGCTGTACGTTGTGTGTCCAGGTTAATAAAGGGTAACGTGGTCTAGTGTTCCATTTATATCCCAACAATCATTAAGAGGGGATTAGGGGGAGGCATTCTAAAGAATGAATCGACAAAAAAGTTCATATGTAAATTCAGAGCCCCATAAGGCCCCATCAATTTTCCACAAATCATTGGGAACTTCAAAAATCCTAAGAACTGCCGATGTAAGTCCCTATTAATTTTCAGCCCAAACCTTCCATTCGATTTGGAGGGAGAGCGGAAGCTTACTTGGCTGAGGAAGTACACCGCCGTTGATTCACTGACGAGACTTTTATCTACTTTGACTTTCTTTAACGGAAACCCATTTTCAACACCGTCGATGTATTTTATTTGTTTTCAAATCATCTGAAATCTACTTCTTTCCATAAAAAAACCTTATATAATATATAATTACATCACTTGTTCCATTAATTTTTTGCCTTCTCAAAAAAAAAAAAAGCAATTAGAAACTTTTTCATGAAGCATTCCCATCATCAGTATCTGAAATATTCAGTCAACAAAACGTATCATGTTGGTCAGTATTTACAAATTATACTTCAGTTTAACAATTATAAATTACAAAAATGTCAACCATTTTGCCGGTTTTCGGCATGTATTTCGTAAACCGGGCCTTCAAAAAATCATCCTACGTACATGCCTTTCAGTTTTCTCTGCAACTTTTATTTTGTGAGATTTTTTTATTAGGGCCTAAATACAAGTGCTATCTTGTAAAATATACTCAGACCCCAAAGCAAAGTGGTTTTAATTTTCGTCTGATTTCGGTCAAAATCTAATCCGATATAAGTTAGCACATGTGACATCTTGATCTGAAATTTCAAATTCATTACTGCAATCAATTTTGATGTCCGAATACATTTTTGCGTTTTGTGTCGATATAAGCACTTTTTTTTTTCAGACATGTCCAAATACAAGTGTTTTTTATGTGAACTATACCTTTTGTCAATTAGAATTTATTTTTTAATAGAACCTGCGTAACATTTATATTTCTTTATGTATTAATTTAGTTGTATTATACTTAAAATTCCAAAATAATTGTTAAATGCTACTTACTATTTATTGAGTCGAAACTATATTTAAACATTAGTCAAAACTGAATATTTGCTATTAACTAGTAGTTTAAAAAAATATAAATGTTATTCTTTCTTTGTAAACATTCTATATTTTTCATTTTTATTCAAATTAATTATTTCATTTTTTCTCATTTTTATATGACAAAACGTAAATAATACTTTATATTTGTTCTTATTCCATATCTCTAAATTATTTTTAATTCAATTTTTGATTTAATTTTCGTAATTGCTATTTTTTGAGGCTAAAAATAAATGGGAGAAGTGATGCTGTCATAACATATGAGGAGTTTGGAGCCAGAGCGGACCAACTGGTTGAAACTGAACAGGTAGAAAATGGCAATTGAAAATTGAGTACATTTTGTTTATCTCCATAAATGGGCCCCAAATATTTATTTATATTTTAAATTTTAGAATAGTATTGGATGAGTGATCCCTTTTTGTGTTCTATAAAGTTTTTGAAGGCCGTATGATCCATTGTGACTGAAAATATATGCACAAAATACTTGTGGACTAAACTTAAAGTGCTGCTATCTATCACTGAAGTGAAGAAACTAAGTGATCCACACTGGTTTTGTAAAAGGGAACCTATGCCAACATCAGGATGGTAATAACTCATTTTCCGAAAAATTGTGGGTTGGTCCGCTCTGGCTCCAAACTCCTCATATTATGTATGAATTGAGAATTTTCTCACACAAACCAAAAAGTAACATTTTCAAATTACTTTGTTGCATGTTTTGTATTTGTATTTCGCGTTGGCAGTAAAAAGTTAAAAGTCTATTTATCAATTGGGATTTGCATTGTGGCAAATAGTTGCTAAAAATGTTTTAAAATAAATAAATGAAAAAAAGGAAAGAAGATAAAAAACTGAAAAGAAGCCCAGACGATGAACGAGCTGGTTTGCCTTGACAATGAACTTCGAAATGTAATTCAAGAATACGTATTACGTAAGTGAAGTAAAAAAAAGTAACGAGTAACACGTAACATACTAAAGTAATAATAATGATTCAACCTGAAAAATAAATTAATGGACCTCAATTTAAAGTAAAGAAACAAGCCATTAAGAAGTTGCGATTCTGTAGGCTAGATTATAATTAACTGCTGCCTCGTTAATTTGTGCCATTTTCATTTTATTACTTCCTTATATCTTCAATAAGGAAGTATTGTAATCATGCGAAAATCTGAGATCAAGTTTTCAATGGAATTTCTCTTTTCAAGGTCTACTGAACACGTTTCATTCTTCCCATGATCTCTGTGTATGAAAACTTTGTGAGCTATCTAACTTGAGAACGATTGTGTACAATGAACTTGAAATTTAAAATGAAGTTGTCACATGTGCTACAAGATACTGCTTATATAATATATAAGCATAAATCATATATTATATGACCTAATCTGAAATATCTTCATATAAAATGTCAGTTTGCAAAATATACACCGAAAACCGTCCTAAAATTACATAAAAACTTTTTAGTAACTAACCGTCCTGAACCTAAGAGCCTAGGCTGGGTAGCTCAGTATGCAAGCACGCTAAATTATCGTTATTGTTCGTTAATGTTCATATATGTATCTGTATGCATTTATTTATTTTTCGTTTGGAAATTTATTTAAATAAGTATACTTAACAAATTGTATATTGGGCTCAGTCTCTTAATTAAAATTATTAATATTATTATATTTTTTATATGTTGATTTAGTGTTAATTACATATTTCTTAAGTTGACTTCTAGTTGATAAGAAATAATAATTTTTTAAATTATGTTTTTTTATTATATTTTTACATTTCTGTACATAACAAGGCTATATGTTATTTTTAATATTGTAATTGAAAGATGTATAATTTTAAAATTGAATAATGTGAAAAAATTAGAAGAAAAATTAGAAATTTATCATTTTCAATTCTAAAAAACAAGTCAACATTTTTAAAAATAACATTAATTCTGACTTTCACAACCAATCTTTACCCATAACATTATCACATACTATAATTAAGAACAAATAAGGACTTACCAAACAAATACAGATCAATCCATATATAATATATTCATTCTAAAATTTCTTTTTCAGAAATGTTGTCAAAAATTAGTATTTTTTCACATTATTCAATTTTAAAATTATACATCTTTCAATTACAATATTAAAAATAACATATAGCCTTGTTATGTACAGAAATGTAAAAATATAATTAAAAAAACAGCCCACGAAGATGTTCTGTATATGGGCATTTTCTGTTCATAGATTCAAAATTAAGAGGTCGAAGTAGTGACTAAAAGAAACATCCAAATTAAATCAAAAATTGAATTAAAAATAATTTAGAGATATGAAATAAGAACAAATATAAAGTATAAGATAATCAAATGATATTGTTCTTTTAATACATTTTGTTATATAAAAATGAGATAAAATAAAATAATTTATTTGAATAAAAATGAAAACTATATGTGTAATGTTTACAAAGCAAGAGACGAGAATAATGGATATCATTTGATTTATGAATGTCAACATTTTATAATACTATGCAATGTTTATGTTTAATTTTTTATAATTAAATGTTAATTAGGTATGGTATATCCAAAATGTACCAATTTTTTAAATGAAATCACATTTATTTTAATTAACGAAAAGCTATGATATAAGTATGTGAAGATCTTAGATTTATTCCAGTGTTGTAGGTATTACGAGCAAATTTCGAATTTACTATAAAATTTGGAATAGTTGTTTAAATATAGTATTCGACTTGATATATATGTGAGTAGTATTTAACAATTATTTTGATTTTTTAAGTGTATGTATTCATTTTTATGATCTATCCTATGACCATGATATGGTTTAACGGAAATGAATATTATTATCATCGGTACTCTATTTTCTCGTAGAAGAAAGTGGCATGTTAGGGTCACATCATTTTTAGATTTAATATAGGTTGATGTATATAATTTATGAGCTCTATTACATATCCAATTACCATGTTATGGTTTATTGGGAATAAATGTTATTATTATTCAAAAATCCTACCGGATCCTAAAGTTTCGTCTTATTTATTGAGGGACTCCCACGTTGTTTCAAAACTAAATCTATCTTACCGTGTCTGAAGGCTGGCAGATGTGGCTGTTTGTGCATCCATTCCTTCAGATGTTCTACATCTTCTTTAAGACTCTCCCTTGTGATTCCCAATTTGGCGAACAGTCTGCTCTGAGGATCGTCCAGGTTTTCTATCAGTAAACCCATTCTCTGAAAAAAAAAAAAATATATATATATAATAATAATTCATACAAGTTACAATAGTCTGTTGTATTTTCCCATTCGTCAACATAATTTTTCTAATTATTGAAGTTATTATATACTTAACCCATTTTTTATCCTTAGTTTTAGTTTTAATTATAATTTATTTTCCCGTATTTCTTAAATTATTCTACTATAATAAATATTATTTTTATCATTCATTCTTTTATTTTATCTTATTTTGTTATTACTATTTATATTCTTCATCTTTCTCCTCACACTTTTCTTTCTAGTACCTTTTCTCTAAAATTAATTTTATTTTAAATCTTGTCTGGTCATCCTTCCTTCTCTTTTATATTTAACCATCATCATCAGTCTATTTCTATAATTTATTTTATTCACAATTATACAGATATATTTTTGTTTCATGTTAATTACTTAGAGGGCACCGGTAGCTCAGTGGTATGCGTGCTTGCCTTCTGAGCTCAAGGTCGTGGGTTCGAAACCCGGCCGAGGCCCTTAGTTTATTTTATCTGAGAGGTAAAATTAATTTAAGCACGCCGTCCTTCGGATGAGACGTTGAGCGATGGTCCCGAGCCTGTACGGTGTCAGATACTCGTTAAAGACCCCTGCCCTAGGTGAATAAAAATTTAGGGTAGGCAAAATGTAGGACTCCCATAGTAGAGTCGGACTCATGTCCACCAGAGTGACGAAAGAACGCTCTGGTAATAGGCGATATGACCTCGTAGTTAAAGCCCGGGCATGAGTCAAAATAACTAACTGTTAATTATTTATTTATCTACATGTGTTCATTATTGTATAGTTTTTCTCCACAATAACACTAATGTATTAACTTTTGTATTTATTCTTTGTATGACATACTGATACTTTTTTTCATTGTTTCCTTTTATTTTTGACTGTATATGTATTTATTCTTAAAGACCTCGGTCCTAGAACAATAAAAAACTTTTTCATTTCATCATAGACTTTAAATGAAAATTTTTTGGGGCATGGTAGCCGTGCGGGATAGAGCGTAGGGCTTTGTTCGCATGGTCTCGTCTTGGTTTGTGGGTTCGAATGCTGTCCGCGTGTGATGGAACTCCCTCCTTAACATCGCGGGTTTGAAACCCTTATTATCTAGGAGGAGAAATGTGATATGTCAAAAATTTTTAATTCCAAATATAAAAAAAAAAATATTTTCAAACATGATATCTCCCGATGGAATGAAAATATAGACCCGAAATTTTATATGTGGGACTAAAAGCTCATAAGGACAACGCCTACCGATTTTTAGCTAAATCGGCCGAAGGGGAGGGGAGGATTACGAGAAGGTTTAACTCTAATAACTGCCGTTGTAATGAATATATTGAAAATTTAGAATGAGGATTTAGGAGCCACTGGTTTTGGAGGGGGAACCGAAAGGCAATTGGTTAGTTCGTTCTGTGCTTTATATTCTTCTTCTGGACAGTGCCGGATTAAGCGAATAGGAGGCCCTAGGCCCTTAAAATTTTTGGGGCCCTCCCTTTTTTTAAAAACTGCAATAAAATGTTTATTAATGCATTTATATGCATTTAACAATGGATTTATATTATTTCTAAGGTATAAACATGAAATAAATTTTATTATTTGTTAAAGTATATATTCTTTTCAGAACTAAAATTACAAAAACATGTTATAAACAATATCAATTTATAATATAAACGTTGATATAAGATTTGTCTTTAAAAATCTTTCTTTCTACACTTGAGGTCGCTAAAATCATTGATGATGTCTTCAAAATCAATTTGACGAAGAACATCTGATTCAATGATCATCAAACTCAGCATGTCTAATCGTTCTTGATGCATAATGCTTCTTTGCTCGCTTTTGATTCGTTTTAATTTTGAAAAAGAGCGCCCTGCAGAACAATTTGTTATCATGAGCGTTAAAAAAATGTGAAGAACAATTTCAACGTTTGGAAAAACAGTTGCAAGATTATCTCGAATCATAATTTTGTAAAGTTCAGAATGATTGAACTGGGATTTTGATGGAAATTTCGATTTAACATAAGTGTGAATCCATTTTCGATTTTTACGGGGGCCCTTCATCGACGGGGGCCCCAGGCCATGGCCTAGTCCGGCCTATTGGGTAATCCAGGACTGCTTCTGGATAGAATTGAAGACAAGACATTAAAGATAATTGAAACTAGTGGCCTATTTTCTAAGGCCTTCCTCTTTATCCCTTTTCTGGAATGAATAGGATTCGTTTTAATTAAGAATTATCACACAATGCAAGTACAATGTATGCAACTATGAAGAGAGCTTTCACTGACATAATCCCAGTCATACTGATAGAAAGCGATGCGTTTGATAAAATCTAAAGTCATTTGGTCTATTATGTCATTAATAAATCTCTAAGTCTAGCTCAAAATGATCAAGAAGAGTCAGTTCCGTCATTTAGTCCACTTTAAATTACTCGCTTCATTTAAATTAATATTTTTTACTTCCCCAGCTCTAAGAAGTATGAAGGAAGTTATGTAACCCGACTTTCATGTTTAAAAAAAAAAAAAAGTCCCTGGTGAATCGAGTATATGCGCTAATATTCAACAGTTGACTTACATTCTCATACTAAATTTTGTGTCGATAAATTCATTACATCGGTAATTATTAGATTTTTTTGAATTGAGCTCTCTCCTCAATCTCTTCTTTCCTTTAGTCGATTTGGCTGGAAAACAATAGGTGTAGTCATTAGATTGTTCTGGGTTCACATATATTCATCCTATTGGGAGTTCACAGTGTGTTCACTGATACAAAAA
The DNA here is from genome assembly GCA_963662175.1 of Aradus depressus. Lineage (NCBI taxonomy): Eukaryota > Metazoa > Arthropoda > Insecta > Hemiptera > Aradidae > Aradus > Aradus depressus. Next base: position 19,521,415 of record OY759225.1, on the reverse strand, counting down.
CACAGAATTTGGTTTTCATATTTGGAATCTAGAGGTAGGATCACATAAAATTCTTTTGAAAACTCCGCTTCGAATTTTTGACCGATTTCCCCTTTTTATTGTGTGTGTGTGTGTGTGTGTTTGTGAACACGATAACTCCCGATAGAATGAATATATATCAACACAAAATGTTACCTATCTATCCAGAACTTCATAAAGTTGACACCTATTAGATTTCGCCAAATCGACCAAAAGGAAAGAAGGATGTATCGACAAGAAAGGTTATATGTAAATCCAAAACCCAAAAGGGACGACACATTTTAATAATTAAAAATAATGTGAATAATAAAATTAAATTAATATAAAAATAAACAAATAAATAATAAAATTAAATGAAATTTTCACATTTCCTGTAGAAATTATAGCTGTCTTCTACTAAATTTTGATTTCTATAGTAATTTCCGAAAAGCGCCCTTCAAAAAATATCAAAAGTTCAAGGTGTGCAATTTTGAAGAAAGTACACGTATTTAAAAAAAAAATTCAATCAATAATTATTTCATTTGGATTTCTTCTAAATATAATAATGAAATGCCATACTGTTTTCCTAAATTTTCAAAAAAATGTTCAATCCAATCCAAAGATATAAATTATCTTACTGGGTTCGCAGGGAAGAAAACAAATATTGGATTTATTTACCTAAACCTACATTATAAATAAAATCAAATATCAATATCAAATTTAAAAAATCAAATTATCTACTAAAATAAATCCTACAAACTAATTTCTACATCTACTTTAGTCTCTTTTCTTTTTAAATATTGTGGCCATTCTTTAAATCAGTGTTATTTTGGTCATATATACATATAAATAAATAAAAGTACCTTTGCTCATCTACTTCACTGTTATTTTCACTCCTACATGGTTCACTACCTTAAGCCTAAAAATACTTCTCTCTCTAGACTGTCCACCTTCACATCTCAACTTAGACTGTTTCACACTATTTAAAACAGCTGATCGTCGTCTTTTGTTTTCCATTCATTGGTTGTTCACATTTCTTTTTAAAACAAAATGCGACTAGTCACTTATTCACTATTTAAGTTACGTCACTCCTATCAGCTATTTTTAAACAAATAATAATAATTGATTTTTTAATATATAATAATTTTAATGTGTGTAAATTTATACCTCACAACATAATAATTTTCAGGCGAATCTATGGTCCCGAGCCTGTATGATGTCGGGTACTCGTAAAAGACCTTAGGTAACTAAACTAAAGTAGGGAAAATTTAGGACTTCCACAGTAGAACTCACAGGAAGGGATAAAAGCATTGGATGCTTAGGTCCCTAGGTGTACACACCAGCCACCACAATATATCTATCCAGTATATGTAGCAATCAATTATCTGTTACTATTCCAAAGGTGATTGGTCAGCTCTGTCGAGGTCATCCAATCCTTATGAAACCTTCTTCATCAGTTTTATAAGGTATGTCTGTGAAGTAGGACTCAGGAAATATCGATTGTTGGTACTATCGATAGTGGTAGAATTTCTAAAATTATGAATATAAAAACAGGCGTGAGGGCGCCGGTAGCTCAGTGGTATGCGTGCTTGTCTTCTGAGCTCAAGGTCGTGGGTTCCAAACCCGACCGAGGCCTCCTAGATAAAATAAACTTAAGCACGCCTTAAGGACGTCAAGCGATGGTCCCGAGCCTGTACAATGTCAGGTCCTCGTTAACGACCCCTACCCTAGGTGAATAAAAATTTAGGGTAGGCAAAATTTAGGACTCCCACAGTAGAGTCGGGCTCATGTCCACCAGAGTGACGAAAGAGGGCTCTGGTAGTCGGCGATATGACCTCGTAGTTAAAGCCCGGGCATGAGTCATAATAACTAACTAAAAAAAGGCGTCGGTGGATTACCAGCAATATGTTTCGCCAGAGCGAATTAAACATGTATTTTTTCGCGCTCTCTCCAAAACCATTTCAACTTACATAACCTCATACTAAAGTATCGTGTCGAGTCGATATATTTATTATATTGAAAGTTATAGGGTCTTTTGTGTTGAGCCTTCCTCCTGATGACCCCTTCCCTTCAGCCGATTCCACTGAAATATGTCGTCCTTATGGGATTTTGAAATTTCGTATCGATACACTTAGTCTATCGAGAATTAACTTGTTCACACAGAAACCATGTTTTATTTTTTTTATCAGAAATCCGGAAAACATAAAATTCATATGTTATTTTTGGGAGCCATGGTGGCCGTGCGGACTAGAGCATAGGTATTTGGTCGCATAGTCTCACCATGGTTTGCAGGTTCGAATCCCGTCCGGGAGTGAGTTTTATTTCATAGATAGAACTCCCTCCCGGGGCCATGGATGTCTTAAATAATTAGATAACACAATGACATGGCTAATATGCATCGTACATAAGTCCAAAAAAATAAAAAATATTTTTATTTACAGTGGCAGATTTGAATCATTATTTAACCAGAAAAAAATGGAGAATTATACGGCTAATAAATTATATTTTTCAAATATACAATAAGATAAGAGTTAACTATTGAATTTTATGATTAAAACTATATTTAAAATATGAGATGTGTCCATTCATGATAACTCCCGATGGAATATACGAATAGTATATATGCACATATGAATCAGGAGATCGGAAAAGTAAAATTCTGATGAAAACTTGACATCGAATTTTAGATCGCTTACATAACTTCCCCTATACATCGTATAGCAAAAAAAAGTAAAAGGGAACTATAAAATGTTGAGTTATTAAAGCGTTTCAAAACGTATTACATATGAAGCAACTTCTAGTTTATTTTTTATTAGTCTATAATAGCTATTTCTAATAATTAAAAATTACTAATTATTGTAAAACTGTTACTAGGTAACATTTTAATCTTAATGAATGATTATTTTTTCAATTAATGTGTTTTGACGGGAAAACGTCTATTCGCTCGTTAAGCACAGTGATAGCCGGTCAAACTTTCTTGCGTTACGAAATACCGTCAGATTTCAATCGATAATAACTACGAGACTAATAATGCGATAACAACGGTTGAGGTCACAATGGTTAGAGCATGTCTGTACTGTTTGTTGTGTAGTGTTTGTTTTGCCTGTGTCGTTATCGGGCTAGTGTGGGCGCCGGCGGATGATTGTTGCGAATTAGCGTTGTGTAAAATTAGAAATTAGTGTAGCGTGATAACGCATTTAGGTAGGACGTTGATTCGGATGTCATTGTAAAGAACTTGAAGAGCACTACTAGGGCTCAATATATATCTATTGTGGGCTGGTGTATTACACCTAGGGACCTAAGCACTCAGTGCTTTTATCCCTTCCCTGGAAGCGCTTGGCTTCCCCCTTATTATATTACCTATATGCCTATATTTATACTAACTTATACTACCTGACCCAAGTCCTTCATGGAGTGCTCAGTCTCCCAGTTTCCTTAATGAACCTAAGAATGCTCTCATAGTCCAATCTTCTAAAGTCTTCCTCTGCGATTGCATCTCTACCAAAGATGTGAAATCTTATTCGCGCATATCCCGAGCAGATACCCAGGAAGTGTGCCACCGTTTCATCTTCTTCCCCACATCTATCGCAGGTAGGACTGTCCCTGACTCCCACAGTGTGTAGATGTCTATTGAACGGACCATGTCCTGTGAGAACTCCAGTCAGTTGCCTGAGCTCGTTCCTTTTGAGGTTCAGGATCTCGTCTTTCAGAACCCTGGACTCCCCTCCCAGGAACATCTTCGACTGCCTGCATGTGGTCTTTTCTCTCCAAGTACGCTCCAAAAGGTCCTTAGTCCATTCTTTGATTCGGGTTCGGTATGTCTCCCGAGATACTCCCAGCACCGGTTCTGGCCCCATGAAAGGTTTACTTGAACCTTCCTTGGCTAGTCGGTCCGCCTCTTCGTTTCCCTGGATCCCCGAATGTCCGGGAACCCAGTAGAGTCCAACCTTCTTGCGGTTTCCTAGGATGTTTAACTGATTTGCGCACTCTCTTACCAGCTTTGATTTGATTTCTGCGCTGGCAAGTGCTTGGAGTGCTGCTTGACTATCGGAGAAGATTTTCACCTCCTCCATGTTGCTGTTCAATACCTCTCTTCTGGACGCACATTCCAGGATGGCCATCACCTCCGCTTGAAATACCGTAGCATGGGATCCCAGCGGGATGACGGCCTCCACCTCCAGACTCGGGATCCATACACCCCCTCCCGTGAGTCCTGTGTCCTTCTGCCTAGAACCGTCTGTAAAGCAAAATATATGCTTCCCAGTAACTTCTGTCGCTTCTTGCTGTGCTCTCTCTCTACTCTTGATAGTTACTGCATACTTCCTATTTAGGTTGGTGCGCTGTACCATCTAATCTTTTCTCCATTTAAATATGGGATCTATCTCACTTAATACCACCTTGATTCTGGAGTGTCCCCCTCTGAACGCCCTATTCCACTCTCCTTTAGCCTCGAGACTGCAGCAGGTATTCATTGCTGAATTTCGTACACTTACATCCAGAGGCTCAATTCCTACTATCATAGCCATAGCAGCCGTGGGCGTTGTTCTCATAGCTCCGGTTGCTGCAAGGCATACTAGACGTACTATCTTTTGAATTTTACTGCTCACACTCTGTTGCGCCACTTTGTGCCACCAGCACACCGCAGCATAAGTGACTCGTGGTTTGATCACCGCCTCATATATCCAAACTACTGATTTAGGGCTAATACATCATGTTCTCCCGATTGCTCTTCTGCACTGCCAGAATGCCCCAATAGATTTATTGTGGGTGGCCTGGATGTGTATTCTCCATGACAATGAAGTATCCAGGTGTATTCCCAGATATTTCACATTATCACTCAGTTCCAGCTCTCGTCCGAACAGTTTGGGCCTAAAGAGACCCTCTCTCTTCCTCTTTCTGGTGAAGAGGACTAATTTCGTTTTGTTCGGACTAACGGTCAGTCCCTTATCTTCACACCATTCTCCTACAATATCTAGGGCTGCTTGCATTGCAGAGCAGACAGTATCCAGGAACTTTAATCTGATCAGGATGACTCCATCATCAGAGTAGGCCTGCATGTAATATCCCTCTCTGTTCAGTTTGCAGATAAGCTCGTCCACCACCAGGCACCAAAGATGAGGTGACAGACACCCTCCTTGCGGACTGCCGTTGGTGGCGTTTACCTCCGCTATGGCGCTGCCATGTTTGGCAATCACTCTTCTTGTTGCTAACAGGTTGCTGATCCATCTAGTGATGGTCGGTTTTACCTGACCTTTCTGTAGGGCCTCTTCAATACTATGAAAGGATATGCTGTCAAATGCCCCCTCGATATCGAAGAAGCATCCGAGGGCGTACTCTTTGTGCTCGATGGTTTCCTCAGTCCTACCTACTAGGCTGTGAAGGGCTGTCGTTGTTGATCTACCCTTCAGATACGCATGTTGGTGACTCAAAGTGAAACAATAAAAATATTTGCCGAAATATAAGTAAAAATCGGTATTAAATTGAAAATTGCAAAACAATTAAAGATGTCGTCTCATATGAATCGTAAATATGCGCGGAATTATAAAAAACGCAAATCAGAGGAAAGCTCGCATCAAAAGGAATTTAAAAAACCTAAAAAGTCTAGTGCCGAGCAAATGCAAGAGCTACGGCAGCATCGAAAAGAAAATGAAAAACATTAAGGCGTAGTCAATACTGTGTGAGGTGTACCTACGTGTGTTACTTTAGCTACCACAGACCCTTGCTACATGCAATAACCTTGTGATTTGTCTATTCTGTAACCATAGTACTCTGTATAACCATTGTATTAAAGAGATTGATAATTAAATTACATATTAATACGAAACACTTGTTATGATTTTATCACGACGTTTTCACGGAAAATCTACGGCGTGGACCTTGGCTATGCCTTAATGTCTTTTTGTTTTTCTTAGTGGCTTAAGACAAATATATATAATATTTAAATTTTGACTAATCAGAATTTGAATTGTTAAAAAATATTGTTTATAGACAATATGAAAATTATAATCTGTTTTTTAATTATTTTTTTCCCCTAGACTATCATAGCAATTAATTGACTTGCACGCTCGGAAATATCATTTCATCAATCCTTCAGGTGTCCAATGTGCAGCGAATACTAGGTTAATACACTATTTTCTATTTTTTATATATTTTTGCTTCCTCGGTTATAAGTGGTATAGGGGAAGTTAGATAATATGTGTTTGTGAACACTAACAATAGAATGAATGAATCGACACGAAATTTTATGTATTCAGTTCCCAAAAGAACATCTATTAATTTTCAGCCAAATGGGCTGAAGGGAAGGAAGGGAATTAGGGAAGAAGACAACACAAAAACTCGAATAATTGCCGTTATAATTAAAGTATCTACGCAAAATTTCATATTTAAATTCAAAACCCTATAAAGACGACACATATCAATTTTAAATATATTTAAATAACCCAGAAAATAGTATCAGAGGTAGAAATGTCTATAATAGAATGTGGTGTCCGAAGAGATCATAACTAGGGATTTATCGATACATGTAAAGTATCGATACCTTTAGCCGATACAAATAGGTATCGAATATATATATATATATATTAGAGGGCGCCGGTAGCTCAGTGGTAAGCGTGCTTGACTTCTGAGCTTAAGGTCGTGGGTTCGTAACCCAACCGAGGCCCTTACTTTATTTTATCTGGGAGGTAAAATAAACTTAAGCACGCCGTCCTTCGAATGGGACGTTAAGCGATGGTCCCGAGCCTGTACGATGTCAGGTACTCGTTAAAGACCCCTACCCTAGGTGAATAAAAATTTAGGGTAGGCAAAATTTAGGACTCCCACAGTAGAGTCGGGCTCATGTCCACCAGAGTGATGAAAAAGCGCTCTGGTAGTAGGCGATATGACCTCGTAGTTAAAGCCCGGGCATGAGTCATAAAACCTAACCTAACCTATATATATTACTTGTATCGATTCAAAGTACTCTTTTCAAATTTCATAAATTAAAAAAAATTATATAAATTTTTCAATTCATCGCAATAGTTCACCGTTTAACTTCTTACAATTTTCTTTTATTTGTTGTTGCATATATATCATAATAACATATAAATAAAATAAAATAAATTAATAAAAATCGACGGAGCATAATACAGTGATAGTTAACTATAAAATATAAGGAAGGTTACAGTGACTAGGATGGAAATAAAATTCATTTTAATAATTAGGGCTAAGCCGTAAAAAAATGTGAAGATAAAGAAGTGAAAAAATAATAATAATAATAAAATAAATAAATGAATGATAAAAATATATAGATATGTAAAAAAAGGTATAATATTTATTATGATCAAATTTAGGAAATATGGGAAAAAAATAAAATTAAAATAAAAATGAAGAATAAAAAAATAGGATAAGTAAATAACTTAAAAAATAGATAATTGAGTTGAAGAATGGGAAAATAGAGAGATGAAGAACTAATCAAAGGGGAATGGATTGTTTAGCGAAGAGGAATTAGAATAGTGAGGATTTGAAGGAAGCCATTGATGGTGGGATTGAGGGGGGGGGCCAAAGTTCTAAAAATAAAAAATTATAACGAAAATTTACAAAAACCTTGGATGGCGCCTGTCTTTAATGCTGGCTATAATCTGTAAACTGTTGAACAAATCCAAGGTTGTTCTTCATTAAATTCTTCCAACGGTCTTCTCGAGTTTGGTGTTTTGTCACCTTTAAACACCTCATGCCATTATAGACTTTTTACTGCTTTTTGGGTTATGACTTTTATTCGTAGTTGGGTTTATTACAAATTAATTTATTTTACTTTATTTATTTTTAAAAAAACTAACTTACACTATATAGGTTAGGTTTTATGACTCATGTCCGGGCTTTAATTACGAGGTCATATCACCTACTACCAGAGCGCTCTTTCGTCACTCTGGTGGACATGAGCCCGACTCTACTGTGGGAGTCCTAAATTTTGCCTACCCTAAATTTTTATTCACCTAGGGCAGGTCTTTAACGAGTACCTGACATCGTACAGGCTCGGGACCATCGCTTAACGTCCCATCCGAAGGACGGCGTGCTCAAGTTTATTTTACCTCCCAGATAAAATAAACAAAGGTTTTAATATACTTACACAATATATACTTTTGGAATCGTCTTTCTAATCCTTTTAATTATTTACCACATTCGATTGTTTTCGTTGACATTTGATTTATGGAGATTCAACAAAGTATGACGGTCACTAGGGGGTGAAACTCAATTCTAAAAGGGGTACTACTTTTTTTAGTTCAGACTAGGGGCTATGTTCCATTGGAGTGCTGCAACTTGCAACAACGTTTTTTTTTTCTGTCTATGTTTCGGCATAATTTGAAATTTCAACATTTTAAGTTGTCTTCCCACTGTTTTATTTATACCAGAACCGGTTTTCGACGCAACAGCGTCATCATCAGTGGTTCATCCCACCCACTGGTTATCTTCCAACCGCTGTGCTGTGTGGGTGGGATGAACCACTGATGATGACGCTGTTGCGTCGAAAACCGGTTCTGGTATAAATAAAACAGTGGGAAGACAACGTATTTTATTTCTATTAGAAATCTAGTGCCACAACATCTTACTATCACATATTTCAACATTTTCTTCCATTTAGTATTGTTTTATTATATTGTTTATTTTGGATGGGGGTCGGAGCTGCTAACCACTAATCCTACTCTCTCTCAATATTTACAAAGTAGACCTTAAGCCACTCAGTACCCTGCCAGGAGCCATCAAGACCGCATCGTACTTTTATCTATCCACCAGATCGTCCCATCACCAGACGGTGCAATCCCATTACATCTATCATCTGACCATCTAGCAGCCCCCCATCTCAGAGGCGGCATCCAATCGTATCCCATAAGAACTTTATGATTCTACCTACTTTATGAACTTTTATTTTTTATTTTAAACGTTACCTATATTTTTCATCCCTAAAATTAAGTTCAACTTTATGTTAATTTAATCTGTTTTGTTTTGTTATCTTTTCAGTTGGCCAACTGCATTTTCCGAGGTTTTCTTTTGTTCATTAAATATTTTCTATCATTTTCAATTTAACCAATCTTATTATCTACCCCTTTATCTATTCTCCAATATTTTGGAGTGGTCCTCCAGAACCGCCAGAGGTTTTATAGCCAGTTATTTGCAACTCTTATTTCGGATACCATTGCCGGTCTATACAGTCCATACACAGGGTGGCTCAGATAAGCGGGCCACAAGTGAAATAACTCCTAAACGGTTACAGATATCAAAATTGTGCATAGGACTAAAGTTGTAGCACTCGCCGAGAGCTATAGTATGGCGTCCTTGAAAAGAACAAAATAACCATTGTAATTGCTCAAATAGCCCTTCGAAGGGCGGGGTTTCCTTTTGACCCTTAAGTTTCATTACATTTTATTAAAGTACCCTAAAGAAACAAGGAAGAACTGTGCAAACAGATTTTTGATACGTCAAGTAGTTCTTGGAAAAAAAACGTTTAAGTTGCACATTTTTCTTATTCTGAAGTTATTAAATTCCAACTAACTTCAGAATAAGGAAAACGTGCAACTTAAACGGGTTTTTTCCGAGAACTACTTGACATATCAAAAATCTGTTTGCACAGTTCTTCCTTGTTTCTTTTTTAATAAAATGTAATGAAACTTAAGTGTCAAAAGAAACCCCGCCCTTCGAAGGGCTATTTGAGCCATTAAAAGGGTCATTTTTGTCTTTTCGAGGACGCCATACTATAGCTCTCGGCGAACGCTACAACTTTAGTCCTATGTACAATTTTGATATCTCTAACCGTTTAGGAGTTATTTCACTTGTGGCCCGCTTATCTGGGCCATCCTGTATATTATTCAGTGAGCGGCCAGCGCATATATTAGGGAAGTGCATCGAAATAAAACCATCGATATTTGTCATTGAATATAACATCAAAGTACACTATCGATAGTCAACTTTTGAGAACAATATAAACGTGGTTTGTGATGTTATCCATAGACCTACCTAAACTGGAGTACTAACAACCTTATAGAACGTCCTACAAACTACAACTTATTATGGGCAACAATTTTTGCATTTATTCACTTTTTTAAATTATTTAAGAAATTAGTAACAAGAAGATAATTATGATGTTATCAAACATTCAACGAAACATGCGTCAGGTACGCATTCGGATAAAACGGTATTTTAGGAATATCTCTAGATTTTTATCAAACAATAATGTATTTTTATTTTCGTAATACCTAGGCTTTTTTTGGTTTGTTGTTGTTTTTGTAAAAATTATGGAAAAAAAATGTTAAATTTCATTATGTTTACACATTTTCATCTCATTAAAAACAAGGGCGAATTGGATTAGATAATGTTTAGTGTGATCAACAGACCGTTAACAGAGCTGAGAGATTCTTGTCTGTGTGTCTTCCAGAATCCCAAACTATCCTACAAAGAGGTCAAACCGCTTCAAGTTGGGACATAATACTACAAAATAATACTTTAGTATAGTTTTCTCAGGTACAGTAAAATCCTTTTATAACAATTCCTGATATAACGATGTAAAACCCGTACATAGTTTGGTTTGCTATTTAAAAGTGAAGAAATAAATCCGGATATAACGATGTTAGGTTTGACGATATTCCGTATAAATCTATCTAAAACATAAGAAAAAGTTGTTTTTTCATTCCGGTTATAACGATATAATATGTATGTACATACGCACATACATACATAATTGGGTAAAACAGTATGTGTTTTGAATGGATGAAAAATACGAAAATTATAGAAAAGGGTTTTAAACCCGGCTCTTGTTTCCTCTTTCCCAGCGCAATGAGTGATTCCATTTCCAAACATACCATTTCTCCCCCTTGTCGAATTTTCTTCGAACTCCCTTCTTCCCTTCTAGTGCGTATATTCCTAGTTTCAGATTAGTCTTTCCTTTGCCTCTGTAGGGATCGTGACAGTGTAAAAATTGAATTGAAAATGACTTCGAACAAACGTCGCACATTTTCCATTGAAAAAAAAGTGAAAATCATAAATAGGATTGTCGGAGCTTCGAATTTCCCAGACTACGATATCGACAATCTGGAAATCCAGTGACAAAATCAAAGTAACATTTGAAAAAGATGTGATTTTGAAAAAAAAAAAAAAAACAGAAGCAGCCAACATCAAGATCTAGAAGATGCACGCACTTCTTAAATGGTTTAAGGTCCAAAGAAGCCGAAATATACCAATCAACGGCCCGATTCTGCAGGAAAAGGCTTAATGAATTGGCTCTTTTGCTGGGAATAGCAGACTTTGAGTGTCGTTATGATCATTGTAAAACAACTTTTTTTTCACTTGTAGGTTTAACAGTTTGGTTCCGGAAATAACGATGTATTTTTCTTACATAACCCTAACTAACCGGATTTTACTGTACTTAAGTTTTAATGACCAGATTCAGTCAAATAAAAGTAATATCTATAAATGATGCGTAAGTAAATAGCTAACTAAGAGATATAAAAATCTGTAAAGTACAATCAACAATTTAATCTATGAATCAAAGAACAGAAGATATTGGTATCTTTGAATTATTTATATTTATGCTAATAACGGTTAAGAAATAAATTCACAAATTATAACATATTGTTTCGGCATTAATTTTAAATTTTAAAGTTTTTTCCATTTTACTATTTTTATTATTATACTAGCAGTAATACCCGGCGTTGCCCGGGAAACTTTCGACTTTTCTCCTAATATCGCTCATTCGAATCCTATTCAATTCTTCTGTGAAATCTTCATCTTGTGAAATAGACAATATTTTTTTTTTTTTTTATAAACACGTTTTTTTTTATTAAGTGTTTCAAAATATCTCGGCTAAAAATGTTAAGTTCCCTTAGAAAGTTGAAGTATTGAGTATAACTGGGGAAGTATAAAAGTACATAATTGGTTCAATATGAAAAGATACATGTGAAATTGACAGGGGCGTAGCCAGGATTTAGAGGGGGGGAGGGAGGGGGGGGGGGGGGGGTCGACCCCAGTCTTCGCCCGGTTTGCGGGCTGAGATCTTTATGAATCCATTCCCAATTGATTTTAAGTAAAACGTAACTTCAAAGACCAATATCTCGAAAACTATTGCTCGTACATGAAAACTAAAAATACCGGAAAACCTAGTTTTTTTGTGAAAAATCTGGAAATCCTATTTACAATTTTGGAAAAATTAAATTTTTTTACGGTTTAATTTCACTGAGGTGTGCGTTGTGTCAATGTTTAAGCCTATTTCTGAAACGTGTTCTTTTACCCTATTTTCAAATTGTCTCCCAGTTTGACTTACATAAACAAAATTACAAAAACTACATTTTAGATAGTAAACCCCACTTTTTTCTTCTGTTTTTCTTTTTTCTTTAGTGCTGTTGAGATGTTTGTATAATGTGTTATTTGTTCTGGAACCTACCCAACAGTTCTCTTTTTTAAGTACATCGCCTCTGAAGATGTTAGCAATACCGAAAGTACTCCCATATTATATATATTTTGTGAAATAGACAATATTTATTTATTTTTTTAAACATACGTTTTTCTTTATTTTCTATTAAGTGTTCAAAATATCTCGGCCAAAAATGTTAAGTTCCCTGAGAAAGTTAAAGTATTGAGTATAACTGGGGAAGTATGAAAGTACATAATTGGTTCAATATGAAATATATGTCTAATGAGCTCAGGATCGCGAGTTGGAAATTTAGACAAGGCCCTTAGTTGTTTTAACTGGGAAATAAAAAACCTTGAGCACGTCGTCCTTCGGACCGGACTCTAAGTGATGGTGACGAACATGTTAGACGTTAGGTAATCCAAAGGAAAAGAAAAAAACGTTGAGCACGCTGTCCCTCGTAGTTGAAGCCCGGGCATGGGTCATGTATATAAACTATCTTTCATACTGTATGTATGTATATAATATAATTCCCAAGTTACCTGGAGAGTACATAATTATATTCTATATAACAATTTACATATATCAATAACTACCTCACCTTCCTGCATGTCACCGTCTATAATTCAATCAATTTATTTACGATATAATAAATTTCTTTCTCTAATTGGTTCGACAGTACTTTAGTCTAAACTCAAAAGATTCGAACAACTGACTCACATGACCATGGTAACTGAACTGCGTCGTAAATTGGAAATGTCAAGCGAGTGCGCCGGTAGCTCACTGGTATGCGTGCTTGCCTTCTGAGCTTATGAACGTGGGTTCGAAACTCGACCGGGGCCCTTAGTTTACTTTATCTGGGAGGTCAAATAAACTTAAGCACGCCGTCCTTCGGATGGACGTTAAACGATGGTCCCGAGTATGTACGATGTCAGATACTCGTTAAAGACCCCTGCCCTAGGTGAATAAAAATTTAGGGTAGGCAAAATTTAGGACTTCCACATTAGAGTCGGGCTCATGTCCACCAGAGTGACGAAAGAGAGCTCAGGTAGTAGGCGATAGGACCTCGTAGTTAAAGCCCGGGCATGAGTTATAAAACCATGCTTAAGTTTATTTTAACTTCAGATAAAATAAACTAAGGGCCCCGGTCGGGTTTCGAACCCACGATTTTGAGCTTAGAAGACAAGCACGCATACCACTGAGCTATCTTACTTTTTTACTGCGTAAAACCCGGGCATGAGTCGTAATAACTAACATACACATATCGCTGGGGACCTTGAAATGTACAATTCCATTGAACACACGTTTCATGCTCTTTCATGCGATTCGCCACTTTCGCTTAAAAATTTTAAAATTTTCGTCGGAAATATCCGTGAATTCGCGAATTTCGAATGTTACCTTCAGACTATTAGGGCAGCATAATTTTTTTACTGACTCTTAGCACCTACAGCTACGATTTAAGAGCAAGAAAGAAACGGATATTTTTTGAAATGCTCACTTTACTCGACTTGTAAGTAGATCAAATGCCTGGTTTACACGGGTATAGTAATCAGTAGAGTAGAGCAGTTAGTAGAGTAACTCTACCCGTAGAAACCCCAAAAACCTGTGCGGGTAGAGTAGAGTAGCGAGTAGCTGGTAGAGTAGAGTACTATACCGCGTTCAATAAAGTGGACTCTACTCTACTTACCCCCACCACAACTCCCACTCTACTAGCCTCTCCACTCTACCCGTGTAAACATCTTCTCTACCTACAACATCAAGTATCAAGTAGAGTTTAGTTGCAGTGTACAAGTTGTTGCGCAATATTTGTTTAATTTATTTTAAAAATGGTGAAGTTTTCGGAGGATGAAACAATTAAACTTGTTGATTTATTTTATTATTTTATTTTCTAACTGATCCTCTTAAGCGATGTTGCTTCGAGTGAATCTCTTCTTTTGAGCCATTCTCTCACCCACACTCTTTCTTCTCTTTTAATTTCTTCATCTATCGCTTCCACAAACTCTCTTATTAGAGCCATTAAAACTCTAGGCAAATAATTCTTCTTTAATTTTTTAAACACCATTTTACTTCAAACAACTACTGTACTCTACTCTACTATGTGTAACCGAAAAAAAATCAAAAGTGGTAGAGTTCACTCTACTAGCTACTCTACTCTCCTGATTACTATACCCGTGTAAACCAGGCATTAAGTATACAAATACATCCCGAATTTCAAGTTTCACGATTTTTCGTGTGGGGGTTCGAGACTGCTCACTGACAGACAGACACATGTCCGAAACTTTAAAGTTTTTTTTGTTTGTCTGACCTACAAATTTCCCAAAACTAGTCAAACAAGTTTCGTAAATGATGGCAGAAAAAAAAAAAAAAAAAAAAAAAACTAGATTCTTAGCATTTTTAAAATAAAGTTTTTATTATTTTTTTTAAAATGTATGATACTCTTTCATTGATAAGGTCTTTCATATACTCGTTTGGGATCCGAACACTATAATGGGGGGGGGGGTTGTCGAGGGAATAAAGGTCAAGGATTACCAGTATTTTTAAATACTTCAAAATTTGATCGCAAAATGAAGAAATATGTGACGTGGCCATTACAAGACATTCTTATACCAACCACGCTTACAGATCACTCTCTCTCCCCCTCCCTTCTCAAAATCATTTCATACTGGCATTACTAGGTATATGAAAGTAATGAGTTGGAGTCAGCAGTATTATTATACAGCGAAATACAAGGAGTGTTCTGTAAGCGTAGTCCTGTAATAGCAACATCACATATATTTTATTTTATTTTAATTTCTTTTATTTTTCACTAAAACTACTAATAATAAAAAAAATATTTCATAAATCGTTGCTATGCCATTAAATTTAAAAAAATATAGTAGAGTCCCGCTAATCTGGAGTAGATGGGACCGAACCCCGTCTTGATGAAACGGAATTTGCAGTAAAATGCACATGATAAATATTTTAGCGCCTTGTTTTCTCATAAATACACCTTTTCCTTCAACTCAATTTTATTTTCAATACTACATAATGTATATCGACCTACGAACTGAGATAGGTTAGGTTAGGTTTTATGACTCATGTCCGGGCTTTAACTACGAGGTCATATCGCCTACTACCAGAGCGCTCTTGCGTCACTCTGGTGGACATGAGCCCGACTCTACTGTGGGAGTCCTAAATTTTGCCTACCCTAAATTTTTATTCATCTAGGGTAGGGGTCTTTAACGAGTACCTGACATCGTACAGGCTCGGGACCATCGCTTAACGTCCCATCCGAAGGACGGCGTGCTTAAGTTTATTTTACCTCCCAGATAAAATAAACTAAGGGCCTCGGTCGGGCTACGAACCCACGACCTTGAGCTCAGAAGTCAAGCACGCATACCACTGAGCTACCGGCGCCCTCGAACTGAACTGAGATAGGGTTAACAAAACAAAATATATTTGTGATTAAAACTCAAAATTTATTTATTGTACAGTACTACTGTACAGCTGGGTTAGGTAAATTTTAGTTGATCTAGTGACGTCACCAAGCAAAACTATGCGTATAATTTACGATAGATTGTGGTCCTGCAGATTTTCCAAGTTTTCAACTATAAATCTCGTTTTTTTTAGTTGTGGCCCTTTTGTTGCCTAACAAAGACTAATGAGTGCAAACATAAAAAACGACACAACTGTTACCTAGCGGCTGAATTTTCAGTGCATTATCTGGCGCTTTAGGTGATTGGTATAAACCTAAAAACCAAGTCGAATGGCAGTCTTAACTAAAAAACCCGAATTTTTAAGTTGTGGCACTTTTGAAGCAAGGTTGCGATATGTAAACGTTAAATTTTGAACACTATAAAATAAAACAATGTACAGTACGTAATGAAAACAAGAATAATATTTTTAGACTCACTGAAAAAAGTCCGTATTGTTTTTTTTGCTTTAAAGAAGACCGACATCGTTTTGCCGTACGATCTTGTAGGCGCCTCAAGGTCAGTAGTCAAACCCTCTCTTTGAATTATTTTCGTACTTACCGCTCGCTAAATTAAATTTTTAGTTTTTTAAAATCCCGCCCGGTTTAACCGGATGTCCGGATTCGCGGGACTCTACTGTATTATGAAATATTCCCTAAATAAACTTATTTTCCATTCTTTGAGGCTCTACAACTTTTGTTTTATTAATCTCATCTCAAATCTAAGGACACATAGCGATTGAAAATTTATAAGGAACATTTTTGATAGAAACAATTATCCAATAAGTCCAAACGTTTTCGGGTAAATCAAGAAAAGATCTAAAAATATGTATTTCAGAACTACATTTCAAGATGGTTTTTGGTATATATCTCAAAAACCGGACAACATACAAAAAATTGTATTTCACATAAACTATGTATTCCAGTTTTCTCTAAAACTATTATTTGAAAATATTGTTGCTAAACATAAGCGGTAACGTTCAAAATGTACTTAGACCCGCAGTAAAATTGTCTCAATTTTCGTCCGATTTCAATCAAAGTCTAATCACATCTAAGTTAGCACATGTGACCCCTTCATTCCAAATTTCAAGTTCATCGTTTTTGCGGTAGAGCACTCAACATTCCAATCATATACAAAGACAGACATCAACACGAAAATGGTCAAAACGTATTCAGCGGACCTTGAAACGTGAAAATCCGCTGAAACCTCGATCTAAAATTTTTGCACGATTAAAATACTTCCTTATAAGTATAAGATATACTTATAGTTAGTTGGTATTTCTCCTTATATATACTTCTTATAAGTATCAGAAGGTAAAAAATATTTCAAAATCAAAGGGGAATAGGGTTTTCACGCTTTTAAATGTGGAGGGGGGATAATTAGGGTCTTTAAACTAACTTATTCATTACTTATCACACAATTTAAAGGAAATTAAATATTTCCTACATGAATTTATTTTCCATTTTTTAAGGCGCTATAACTTTTATCACAAATATGAGGACTTATAGCAACTGGAAATTTAATAAGAAACATTTTTGATAGGAATTATTCCACTTCCAAATATTTCCACATAATAAATCCGATATCATGGAAATTTTATAATTATTCAAAAACCGGCAGAAATATCAAATTCTTGGAGTTACTGCGTTCTACAATAACGGCAACTATTTCCACATAATAAATCTGATATCATTGAAATTTTATAATTATTCAAAAACCGGCAAAAAAATCAAATTCTTGGAGTTACTACGTTTTATAATAATGCTAACTATTTCCACTTAATATATCAGATAGATATCACTAAAATTTTACATTTACTCAATACCGGCAAAATTATCAAATTATTGGAGTTACTACGTTTTATACTAACGGTAACGAATTCTCCATATTTTTATTCATTGGCCTTTTGTAAGATGCATATTATTATGACCATATAACGGTGTTCAATAACAAACAACATCCATGGCCCCGGGAGGGATTTCCAATTACGAAATAAAACTCTATGGGACGGGATTCGAATTCTCAACCATGGTGAGACCATGTGGCCAAAATCACAATCCCATATCACTGAAATTTTATTTATTCAAAACGGGCAGAATTATCAAATCCTAATCTCAAAAAAAAATTCTATAGCTGCTCAAACAAATATGGGAGAGCAATAAAAAATTTCAAGGGGGGAAAAATATATATATATATATACTCACTAATCGAAATGTGTTGAAGGAGAGGACGCGAAGTAGGCGAGAATCGGAGTAGGACTGGCTGCGATAACTATGAGAGTGTTGCGGGGGTAGTTAGCATGTGAAGTGGTGGGGGGGCAACCGTGACCAAAACAAAACCAAAATATACAAGCCACGAAATTATGTGAAGAATAATCTTTATTCTGGGACATACATCCCCTCAGAATAATAACATAAAAAATAGTCAAAAGAGTACAAGTAACTACCAATTGGGACAGAATAAATTATAAAGAAAATAGATCTCTGGGAATTATTTAAAGAAACAATAATTGTTAATGGCGAGCAATGATAAAATAAATATATTAAAAAGAACAAAATAAAGTTAATATTGTAAAAAAGTGGTTGGTATTTCCCCAGCACGAATAAATAGTTTTCGCTCTCCCACCAAAACCTATCGATCGTTTGGGCTAAAAATATTTAGTTGACTTACATAGGGGCTTCAGAATCCTAGCATTCATTACATTGGCAGTATTTGGGGGTTTTGTGTTAAGCCTTCTCAGTAATCTATCCTTCTCTTTGGCCGATTTGACTGAAAATCAATAGGTGTCGTCCTCAGGGGTTCTGGTTACACATACAGAATTTTGTGTCGATACATTAATTCTATTGGGTGTTACCTATTGATATCTGATATATTAAGTGGAAATAGTTACCATTATTATGAAACGTATGGCGTTGTCAATACAGTGTGAGGTGTACGTATGTTACTTTAGCTACCACAGACCCTTGCTACATGCTATAAACTTGTGATTTATCTATTCTGTAACCATACTACTCTGTATAACCATTGTATTAAAGAAATTGATAATTAAATTACATATTAATACGAAACACTTGTTATGATTTTATCCCGACGTTTTCAAGGAAAATCTACGGCGTGGACCTTCACTACGCCTTAAGTTTTTTTCAGTTTTTGGAATCAGGCGTCGGAAAACAACAAATTCCTGTGAAAATTCAACATCGAATTTCGAACCAATTACATAACTTGGTCTATACCCTGTATAGCTGGGGACGTGATAATAGAAGTGAATCATTGGCTATGATTTATTCTTTATACAATGGTACATTAAACTCAATATTTCGCCTGTCATGCTTCTGTGAAATGTTTTGATTTCTAATGAACCTTGAAATAGTTAACATTTATTTAGGTACATATAATTTTATGACGTCAATTTGTAATGGAGCCATATAATTTTATGACGTCAATTTGTAATGGAGCCATATAATTTTATTTCGATTATACGACTTATTACAAAATATAATTTATGTCATCTTTGTCTCTCGGTTTAAACTGGTAAAACAAAAATATATATATATATTATCTATATTGTTAATTCAATAACAATGTACACTATGATCATGCACCGATGGGAAGTAGGCTAATTAGTGATGTGTACTTACGTATGTCCGGCTCCTTGGAGAATGCCAGTCCTCTGACTGGAAGTGGACTAGTAGCCACTATTGTGTTATACGCATTGTCCCACTCTTCTAAGGCACTTCCCGCCCCCGCCAAATCCATGCAGTAATCTACTGTCACGAGGAAGAATCAAATTAATTGTTTTGACATCTAATACCATGGCTCAGTTTTCAAAATTCAATTTGATAGATGGATGCCGGTTAACCGCAGTTTAACTTATGCAAAAATAAGAAAGTTCGAGAAAAAAAAAATGTTCACGCTAAATCTGCACAAAACAAAAGGAAGTTTTTAATATATAATAACAATAATAGTAAAAAATAAAATGAAATGAACATATAAATAATAGAAAATAAATTATTTAAAAATTAATAGTATTAATCAATACAGTATATATAACCTACAATTGAAATTATGATAAATATTTTCTATAATTCTTCCAGAACGTTCTTCGTCTCTTCTCAGGTCACAATGTACGAAATACAGAAAATAAATATAAATAAAAAAATGCATAACAATAAATAAAAGAACATTTTCACAGAGATATTGTGAAACACGTAATAAAAAATATGAAGAAAAACGTATGTTTTTTTAAAAATATTGTCTATTTCACAAAATATATGGGAGTACTTTCGGTATTGCTACCATTTTCAGCCACGGTTTAACAAATACTAAAGGGAAGTTCAACCGGTTTACAAATAGGAATACAATGTACAGTTAATTCTTAAAAATATGGAAGACATTAAAACTAACATTTTTATTTTATTCAAATATTTATTATTGTCGTCTCTGATTTATTTCATATATGCATATATATTTGTATTTTAATCAGTACATACTATTTCAAAATTTTCTTTATTTATTAAGATTTCAATTTCAAACTTTATTTTTAATGTTTCCATATTTATATAAGTCGTGGCTGAAGATGGTAGAAATGCTAAAAGTACTCTCATGTACTTTGTGAAATAGACAATATTTAAAAAAAAGTTTTTATTTTTATTTTTTAATAAATAAAACATTTGCCTGCTTGTCTTTATGTGTGCTTGTTTGAACACGATAACTCCCGATGTATGTAAATCCTAGACGTCATAAGGACACCCCTGCTGCTTTTTAGTCAAATCGTCCCTAGAGAAAGAGAAAATTAGATGGTTAGAGAGTTTTTTTTTTTTTTTTCGTAATATCATTTATGCAGAACATAACATAAACTACGGTCAAAATTGTTTACAATGAAGATTAATAAATAAATTATAGAAACTGATGGGAGTTCTTCCCGAAATGTCTATTTGTTAAGTTGTAAAAAACAAAAATTAATTTAAAAAAAAATAAAGCTCTGAAAAAATATACAAATCATTATGCAATATTTTTTTTGTTTTTTGTATTAAAAATAATTACAAAAAAAAAAAGTAGTTGACAAATTGTTTTTGATCATTTCGTTACTGATCACAAGAGTATAAAATAACATTTTACGAATTTTCTTGTTTCAAATATCAAAAATTATGGCTCCCTTAAAAAAATGGTGAAGGGCTCGGGGGCCCTTGTGATCCCACCACCATTTAACTCCGTCTATACACTGTACAGTAACGGAGGAAGACCAAGAAGGGGATTCTGGATATAATAAATACCTAAAAATACATTTCGGGAAGAACTCCCCTCATCAGTATCTTCAATTTATTTGCTGATTTTTATACACAACAGTATTGAACAATTTTTTTAAATATTAATCATAATACGGGTGTATTATCAATATAAAGAAACAATTTATATTTTTTATATTGATAATACACCCGTATTATTATTACTATTTTTTTTTTAAATTTTCAATATTGTTATTTTTAGGTAGGTAGAAGGGGATTTTCTGGATATAATATATACTATATAGAATCTCCTTCTTGGTCTTCCTACGAAAAATAATCTTTAATCTGGGACATATGTCTCCTAATAACAATAATTTTAAAAATAAACAAGAGTATACAAATATCAACCAGTTGAGAAGAATAAAAATAAAAGAGGTATTTAGGTATCTAGGAATAAATATTAAATGTTAAAAACAGGCAATGAGTAAAACAATATAATAAACTAGTGAAAGAATTATGAAGATAAATAAAAAAAAAAATAGAAAAACAAGTATGAATAATAATGTGAGACATGATAACAATAATGACTTAGGTATATATGAATTGTAAAAAACTGGAAACAGAAGAGTAACAATCTGTCCAGTTGGAGTGAGAGGCTTATACATTAGAAGTATAAAGCTGTGGAAAATATATATTATTATTATATATTCAGAATCTCCTTACTCAATCCAAAAGTAATATATTTAATTAGTTGAAAATATATATTATTATTATTATATATTTAGAATCTCCCTTACTCAATCCAAAAGCAATATATTTAATTAGTTGAAAATATATATTATTATTATTATATATTTAGAATCTCCCTTACTCAATCCAAAAGCAATATATTTAATTAGTTGAAAATATATATTATTATTATATATTCAGAATCTCCTTACTCAATCCAAAAGTAATATATTTAATTAGTTGAAAATATATATTATTATTATATATTCAGAATCTCCTTACTCAATCCAAAAGTAATATATTTAATTAGTTGAAAATATATATTATTATTATATATTCAGAATCTCCTTACTCAATCCAAAAGTAATATATTTAATTAGTTGAAAATATATATTATTATTATATATTCAGAATCTCCTTACTCAATCCAAAAGTAATATATTTAATTAGTTGAAAATATATATTATTATTATTATATATTTAGAATCTCCCTTACTCAATCCAAAAGCAATATATTTAATTAGTTGAAAATATATATTATTATTATTATATATTTAGAATCTCCCTTACTCAATCCAAAAGCAATATATTTAATTAGTTGAAAATATATATTATTATTATATATTCAGAATCTCCTTACTCAATCCAAAAGTAATATATTTAATTAGTTGAAAATATATATTATTATTATATATTCAGAATCTCCTTACTCAATCCAAAAGTAATATATTTAATTAGTTGAAAATATATATTATTATTATATATTCAGAATCTCCTTACTCAATCCAAAAGTAATATATTTAATTAGTTGAAAATATATATTATTATTATATATTCAGAATCTCCTTACTCAATCCAAAAGTAATATATTTAATTAGTTGAAAATATATATTAATATTATATATTCAGAATCTCCTTACTCAATCCAAAAGTAATATATTTAATTAGTTGAAAATATATATTATTATTATATATTCAGAATCTCCTTACTCAATCCAAAAGTAATATATTTAATTAGTTGAAAATATATATTATTATTATATATTCAGAATCTCCTTACTCAATCCAAAAGTAATATATTTAATTAGTTGAAAATATATATTATTATTATATATTCAGAATCTCCTTACTCAATCCAAAAGTAATATATTTAATTAGTTGAAAATATATATTATTATTATATATTCAGAATCTCCTTACTCAATCCAAAAGTAATATATTTAATCAGCCGAAAATTCGATATTGATTTTCACAGGAATCGCAAGTTTTTCTATCTCATAATTAATTTAATATTCATTTTCTTCATTATCTCTGTTTTCTTTTTCATTTTTTTTTTTCAGAGCCATATTCTCGAATGCTGTCAAGGAACACCAGTACTTGGATAACATAAGAAGAGAGCAGATTCAAGATGATTTTTTTTTTTTTTTGTCTCTTATTAAATACAACATAATTATATCATATACATTATTATATACTATTATTATGTGTGTTGTTGTAGTTGTGATTACAAACGTTCAAGGACATATCGTAAACCTGCTTACATTACATTTAGAGCTCGATTAACAAAGCGATTTCCAAGCAGAGCTCTAACTGACTGTGGAAATAATGCAACGTTTCCCATTTCTGAGGGCGTAAAAGTGATGTGTCACTTCAAATTCTGAAAAAAATGTAATTTTTCTACGGCCTACATTTGCAAATTCGGTGATAGATGTAGTGTGAAATCGTCAAGGGCACAAATGACAAAGGTGAAACCTTGAGAAAAGGAATGACACGAATTCTTATTGGGATTTAATGCAGATTTTATAAAGCAATTTTGTTATGCACAAGATGAGTATAGTATTAATGTCAACTTGTACTTACACAGGTGTCAACAAAATCTGCATTGTAGATGAAAGTTGCAACTTTTGTATGAATGAAGATTAATTGTTGATTATAAAAAAAAAAATTACTGATGAATCACTGTCAATGTATTTCTCCAGAACGAATTAATCAATTTAGTTCTTTCTCCCTTCAAAACATGAATCCTCATACTAAATTTTGTGTCAATATGTTCATTACTTCGGCAGTTATTATGGTTTTTGATTCCCTTAAAATTATAAATTAATAGGTGTCTTATGATGTATAAAAATTCACACATTCAAATTATTAATATTATAAAAATTAATTATATTTATTTCTATTAAAAAAACAAAGAAGTAACTAAATTGGTGAATAATAATATGAATGCATTTTGTTTTAAAACAACCCATGAATAAAAAACAAAACACGACCATCAGCTGTTTTTAATGAGTGTAGAAGAGTTGAGGTCTGGGTTGAGTTTAGGCTTAAGGTGTGGAGAACTAAGTTGTAGTGAATTAATTGTGATTAATTGGAGTTTTATTTGAAATAGATGTACAAAGAAGGTACTTTAATTTAACTATATGCCCTAAAATAACTTAAATTTGAAGAATGGCCAGTATTTAGAAAGAAAAGAGACTAAAACATAAATGTAAAAATTAGCTTGTAACATTTATTTTAGTTTTTTATCACTTAGTTATTAATTTTATTATGTAGTCTAAGTAAATAAACCCAATTATTTGTTCTCGTAAATTCTATGTATTCATTTCCCCTGCTGGCCCAGTGATTGGATGATTTAAAAAACCTTTGGATTAGATTTAATATTTTTGAAAAATTTAGAAAAACAATATGGCATCTCTTTAGAAATCCAAATGAAAAGTTTGTTAACACGTTGACTACCAACTACGAGATATCTCGTAGGTTGTTTACTTGCCCAGGACGCCTACTACGAGTTATCTCGTCCCTTCATTACTTGCCATATTTGTACAGCTACGAGGAAACTCGTAGCATAACAGTGTAAAAATGAATAGATGGCCTCAGGAAAGAGAATAAAAAATCAGGTTTGGCTTAAATGAACAGAAAATATAATAATTATACAAAGTTTATTAAAAAAAAAAAAGGATATACAAGGAAATAAATTTTTATGTTTTGTGATAATTTTTATAACAATCTTCCACGCAAAGGAAAATGCTTCTCTTGGCAGATTAGACAGAAGTAGCGTGTTTCGCGCCGTTTTTTAGCTTTGGTACAAAATCGGCATGGCTATGTCGGACGCAGTTTTTTTTCGGTAGGTGGAATACTCTGTAAATAATGAAGCTCCTGCGATCCTGTTTTTTTAAAAATTGATTCAATCTCTTCTCCAATCAACGCGTCGACGAATGCTTCTCTAAACTTTATAAGATTTATTTTAGAAAATAATTCGTAACATGTTTTTACGAGAAAAAAAAACATAAAAACAAACATTTTTTAAGCTTTTTGATTATTACTATGTACTATTATTAAAGTTTTTAATAATATAACATGATTAAATCAAATTGGCTTTTTAGACCGAAATCGTGAAAAATTCCGTGGCAGTCAACATGTTAATTGACATTTTTTAAATTTAATTGCACTTTCTTAAAAATTGCACGTCTTGAACTTTTGAAATTTTTTTAGGGCCCCTTTCAAAAACTACTGTAGAAATCAAAATTTAGTAAAATAAAAGAGATACTATTTTCAACCAAATATGTGAATTGAGTATTTGAGGGAGAGCGGCAACAATTGATTTAGACGATGATTTCGTATTTTTTAAACAGAAATATTGATATTGTCTATATTGTATTCTAGGACTACCTAGAGATTTGAGCTGGTGCATCTACTGACAATGAGGAAGCTCAGCATCTTATACAAGGCCAACACACACACGTTTCCTCCGTAGTCCGCTGGGATCTTGAGAAACAGGACCTATTTCCTCAGTATGGGTTTCTCAAGACAAACTTCTAGCCTTGTCTAGGTTTCTATAGACCGGACATCTTGCCATCTATGGTCAGGGTTAATTGTATTGCAATCCAGGTATCGTCTTTCATTTTATGTTTAAATGTCTATTGCGTTAGACTTCTGCTATTAAACTTTCTCTTTAACTCTTAATCTGGACATAGGTCTTATTTATATGACGAAAGTTGGCACATAAAAATAAGAGAGAGAAAGAAAAAACCGAGATAGTACTATTCAGCTGAATACTTTCCATTGGTACAGAAAAGGAGTGATTATTACTGCACAGCTTATTTTATTTATAACTTTAATAATTAAAAAAAATTTAAAAAAAAAAGTCGGTGAATCATTGGCAATATATTTGCAGCGCGAATTAATTAAGTAAATTTTCCCTCTCTGTTTGATGTACCAATTTACTGATGTGGTTGAAAATCGATAGGTGACTTACTCAGTTAAGTCCTCATACTAAATTTATATTTTTGAATCATTATTTCGACAGTAATTGTGATTTTTGTGTTAAACTCCTCCCCATTTCCCACTTTTTCTTTGACCAATTTGGCTGAAAATCCTAATTTGTCATCCTAATGGTGTTCTGAATTCACATATAAAATTTCGTGTCGGTACATTCATTCTATCGGGAGTTATCGTGTTTTTGTTCCTTTTTTCATTTCCGAAATTCCTGTTGTATTTCTGACAAATTTCATAACTTCCCCTATACTTCGTATAGTTAAAGGAATAAATGAGATAGTTCTATTCCACTAATTTTTCATTGATTCAGAAAAAGATTGTACTTTCTTGGGAGTACTTTTGCTCAGTGGTATGCGTGCTTGCTTACTGAACTCAAGATCGCGGGTTCAAGATCAGACCGAGGCCCTTAGTTTATTTTATCTGGGAGGTAAAATAAATTTAAGCATGTCCTTCGGATGGAACATTAAGCGATGGTCTCGAGCCTGTACTATGTCAGGTATTCGTTAAAGACTACCCTAGGTGAATAAAAATTTAGTGACGAAAGAGCGCGCTGGTAGTAGGCGATATGATCTTGTAGTTAAAGCCCGGGGCATGAGTCATAATAACTAATAAATACTTAAAAATTAAAAAAAATATATGAGTATTTAATTCGCATAGTAGATCTGCCACTGTTTCTAAAGTGTGTGGTCATTTATCTTATATTGCAGTTAGAGCTGACCTCTGGAGACCTTACAGAACCATGCTATTTAAAAGATACATCAGTGTTTTGTACATCGATAGTTTGACCTTTGCCCCACAATATTGAAATCTTACCTGCATGAAAGCAATGACTGGAGTGTCGAAACTCTGTTGCTACTCTATCACGAAATAAAAATTTGTAATAGCTTCAAATACCTGGGGGCCGTTATCACGGAAAGGAATGATGTTAAAGAGGAAATTAAAGCGAGGATAACGGCTGGGAACAGATGCTCACTGCAGAAGGAGGTCGGATCGAGGACTGTGTCACGAGACGCCAAAATAATTTATAAAACAGTCCTGAGACCGGTCGGCACATATTCTAGTGAAACCTGGGTCCTGACAAGGAGGGACGAAGTCTTACTCAATACGTGGGAGAGGAAGGTACTGAGGAAGATATACGGCCCTACTCCAGAGGGGGATAGATGGAGGATACGGACCAATAGGGAGCTGAGGGACCTGTACAAGAGCCCGGACCTGGTGGCCTTCGTGAAACAGGGGCGGCTGCGATGGCTGAGGGGAGGGAACCAGACAGAGTACCAAGGAGAATACTGGAGGGACACCCGGGAGGACAGAGAACAAGAGGAAGATCCCGCTTACGATGGTCGTAGGTCGACATCAGAAAGATGGGTGCGAGAAGATGGAGACAGGGAGGTTTGTCCAGTCTCACGTACTCCGTTCTCCCAGTTGTGAATCAGATGGGGGACAGGAATAATTTATCTGTCCCCATCCATGAAATTTTAAATTGTTAAAGTTTTCAGACGGTTTTATTTACTTATAATTTATTTTTATTATACACATTTTTAAATTTTATTCACAAAAATATTTATCTTATCATGTTATTATTTTTTGTTACTTTTTTATAATTTAATGTAATTATGCTTATTTAAATCTTTGTTGCCTTTATACTTTATTGTTACCAACATAACCTATTTTTTTGTTTTTCGTTGCTTGAGGTTGTTTTTTTGTAGACTGCCTGATGATTTTTCATCATTTTTCAAATAAATACTTGAGCAAGGACATTAATAATGTGTGTAACGACAACAATATCTTACTTTCAAACATTATATTATGAACTATTAAACATAATTATTACCTATGTACATAATAATGATAGGTAATAAACTTTGATATAGGTAATATTAAAAAACATAATAGCATTTCTTTAATAACACAACTTTTACTTTAGTAAAGTAGTTTTTAAAGAACACAAGTCAACTTTTTTTAAAAATAAAACTAGAAACATTTATCTCAAATAGTCATTTATTAAATAAAAGTAAATTCAAATCAAAACATGGCGCTTCTGGCCTTAATGGAAGCAAAATTTAATTTATTATAACTCTAATAACTGAATGTATCGACATAAAATTATTGAAACTGATTTCTGTCTGTTTGCTAAATTTGTGGGTGGAAAACTGTAGTGATTTATCTCGGATCCATTCTGGACTTTAAGCCTTTGCAAAAATTGTACTATTGGAGGCGGTGGGTTTCCAAGCGGCACCACCAATTGTGGTTGGGTTTGTGGTGGCTGTGGTTGCTGGGGCCACCATTAGACTCCAGATTCTGGCTGAATGCAATGTTGGAACTAGAGAGAAATAGTAGGTCTTCTGTGGTAGGGGCTTCGGTTTGGTGTCGCCATGATCGTTGTCTGTTTGTATATGTGTGTCTGTGAATTGTTACAACTCCCGATAGAATGAATACATCGATACAAAATGTTATAATCCTGGATAATCGATTTTGTAAAAATGACAGCTGTAGATTTACAGTCAAATCGGTCGGAATTAAGAGGGACCTCAACTCTCTCCCTAATGATTGCCAAAATTTAGTATGAGGATTAAGGAACTACTGTGTAAATCAACTATTGAGTTTAAAATCAAAACAATCGATTGTTTTTAGAGGGATAGCAAAAACGTAATTGATTCACAGATTTTTTTTTTTAAATTTACAATAAATAACATTGCCCCATTTGTTCTATAATCTATAGTACATGTATTATTCATTCTACTCGTATATATTAACCGCTATCATCCCTCCTCTCCTCGCCTGGAACCCTTCTAACATTATTTTCCAAATATTATATTAATGTACTATTTGATATATAAATTCGAGTGGAAAAAACAATTCACCGACTCTTTTTCATATTTTTACATATTGTATGACTAGTATCCATGCTCCGTTAGAAATTATCAACTTTCTAACCAATGTACCGTTACTAAAGAGCCTAGAATGGTTTCAAATTTGAGTTTAGACACTTAATGTTGTCATGTTGTCCAGTGTCTGTCTGTGTGTTGTGATTATGTTGATGGGACAACTGTCTGTCTGTACTTGCAACAGTACGTGTCATCAGCTTCACTCCAGACAACGTAGATATCTTGGCTTCCCTGATAAGTCTAACCTTGCCGTAAGTATATGCCTGTCATCGAATTTACTAATGATTTTATTTTTACTTATTATAAATATGCTCAATAAAAGAAAGGAAAAAAAAATATGATGATCTGATGTGATCGCCCGCACCACCTCCAGCAGTGGTGGCAGACCGAGAGGGATAGGAAGAGCTGAATATGAGTGGACATGAAGAGAGAAACTGGCCATTGCCAAACTCTCATCATTAATATGTACAATGAAACAAGAGGGCGCCGGTAGCTCAGTGGTATGCGTGCTTGCCTTCTGAGCTCAAGAATGTGGGTTCGAAACCCGACTGAGGCCCTTATTTTATTTTATCTGGGAGGTAAAATAAACTTAAGCACGCCGTCCTTAAGCGATGGTCCCGAGCCTGTACGATGTCAGGTACTCATAAAAGACCCCTACCCTAGGTGAATAAAAATTTAGAGTAGGCAAAATTTAGGACTTTCACAGTAGAGTCCGGCTCATGCCCACCAGAGTGGCGAAAGAGCGCTCTGGTAGTAGGCAATATGACCTCATAGTTAAAGCCTGGGCATAAGTCATAAAACCTAATCTAACCTAAAATGAAACAAAGAAAACATCTGATATCAACAAATTTTTATTATAGGGTTAGGGTTTATGACTCATGTCCGGGCTTTAACTACGAGGTCATATCGCCTACTACCAGAGCGCTCTTTCGTCACTCTGGTGGACATGAGCCCGACTCTACTGTGGGAGTCCTAAATTTTGCCTACCCTAAATTTTTTATTCACCTAGGGTAGGGGTCTTTAACGAGTACCTGACATCGTACAGGCTCGGGACCATCGCTTAACGTCCCATCCGAAGGACGACGTGCTTAAGTTTATTTTACCTCCCAGATAAAATAAACTAAGCGCCTCGGTCGGGTTACGAACCCACGTTGTTGAGCTCAGAAGTGAAGCACGCATACCACTGAGCTACCGGCGCCCTCCATTTTTATTATATATATATATTTATTTATTGAGAATTGTCGAGTTATTTTTTGAGTTCAAAGACCTCATGACTAATGTTTTGAGTACATTTCCAGATATTTCAAAGTAACTAATCACAAACATTTTTTCCGGTCGTGCCACTGACAAAGATACATTCGTACAAACACTGTCATCAAACAACTACCATATAATTTGAACTTCCCAAACATCTAGTTACACCCCCTTATTAAAGCACTATCCAAATCTTATATGTTACAAACACTTTCTTTCGTCTTCTTCCTTTATGTTAATGATAAACTATCAACGGAACTGTTGAGGAAAAAAGATAAAATTAAAATCCAGTCTATAATTATCTAAGTAAGTGTACAATGTCTATAATTATTAGGAGTTGAACAACTGTTAAATAACTTTCTGGTTTACTCATCCAGGACAACAGCTCCTGTATGTGTTAAATTCAAAAGTATCGGAATTGATAATGGAAATGCTAGGGCTTTAACTACGAGGTCATATCGCTTACTACTAGAGCGCTCTTTCGTCGCTCTAGAGGACATGAGCCTGTGGGAGTCCTACATTTTATATACCTAGTTTTCATAGAAGCTAAGGACCATTGCTCAACGTCCCATCCGAAGGACCGCATGCTCAAGATTTTTTTCGCTTCAAAACCCAAGGGCATAGGCAGAAGTAAGCAACCACGTTACCTTTCGTTACCTCTGAGCTGCCGGCCCCCTCAAAATTTCTATGTCACTGTGGTAAAAAAGAAAATATAAATGTAAAATTAAAATAATTAAATTTATTTATTTATTTACGTATTCACAACGACAACATTTGTCACTAGTGATTGTGATGATGTGCTGTGGCAAGTGTGTCGCTGTACTGCTGAGGTACGTGACCGAAGAGGAGTCCAGGCTAGTCCTGGAGCAGGTCCCTCTGCCATGCCCGCTTGAGACGTCTTGGCGGATTTGTTGGAAGAGTGTTCGTGGATAATTGCAGAATAAGTGGATTGGCGTGATGATGGAGTTTGTCGTGAAAATTTTGATATCATGTCTTGATAGGTAGATCTAGAAGGTACAAATGGGATGTTGAGGTCATGCTGTAATGTGAGGTTGGAAACGTAAAATGGGGCATTGGCAATATGGCGTAGTATAATGGATTGTAATGACTGAAGACGTTGTATGTTTGATTTTTTGGCTGATCCCCATATCTCGATGCCGTAAGTCCAGATGGGTTTTAGTATAGTGTTGTAAATGTGAAGTTTGTTTTCAAGCGATAATGTCGATCGTCGTCCGATGACTGATTTCAGTCGTCCAAATCGTCTTTTGAGGTCTTTGCGTTAAAGTCTGATACGAGTTGTCCAAGTTAAACGTCTGTCTAAATGAAGTCCTAGATATCGGATAGTGTCGGATGCAGGAATGGGCTGGTTGTTGATGTAAACTGGTGGACAAGTGTTGTGTCTGAGAGTGAATGTGGTTTGCAGAGATTTGTCTCTATTAATTTTTATTCCTCATTTGTTGGCCTAATCTGTTAGCTGGTGTAAATGTTCCTGTAAGTGTGAGCTTGCTTGTGTTGGGTCTGAGTGTGTTGAGAGAATGGCTGTGTCGTCTGCGTACGTAGCGAGTAGTGAGTTGTCGTGAAAATAATTAAATAAATATATAATTCGAATAATAATTAAATAAACAATAAATGACCACATTTCCTGTAGAAATTTTATAACTTTCTTTTTTTACTAAATTTTTTGATTTCTATAGTAATTTTCGGAAAGGGCCCTTTCCTTTCGGAACAAAAAGTTTTTTTTCCGAGAACTACTTGACGTATCAAAAATCTGTTTGCACAGTTCTTCCTTTTTTCTTTAGTACTTTAATAAAATGTAATGAAACTTAAGGGTCAAAAGGGAACCCCGCCCTTCGAAGGGCTATTTGAGCTATTAAAAGGGTCATTTCTGTCTTTTCAAGGAAGCCATTCTATAGCTCTCGGCGAGTGCTACAACTTTAGTCCTATGCACAATTTTGATATCTCTAATAGTTTAGGAGTTATTTCATTTGTGGCCCGCTTATCTGGGCCACCCTGTATAGTTTAGAATCGAATACTTTCACGAAACATTTCGCTGATTAAATCAATTTATTATTTAAATTAGAAAGCAACAAAAAAAGTATCGTATATTCGTATATCTTCCTGAAGACTGTTATTCATAATGTAAGATACTAAATCAGAAGTTACAAGTCCATTTCGAATTAATTTGATTATAAATATGACGAAAGTTTATGATGTGATAATTTAATTTGATTCTTTTTTGTTTTTCAGCAATATAAGTCTTACAATTACTGATATATATCTTCTTGAAGGTTATTGCTTGTAGTGGAAAAGACCCTGAAGAAATTACCTAGGGTAGCAACCATTCAAAAAACCTTGACTCGCTTTGTAGCGAAATTACGTATAAAATAACTCATTTTGAATATCCGGAAAAGTTCCTTCACAGATGCAGTAGCTCAAAAGTATAGGCAATTTCATTTTTAGGTTTTAATCTTGTAACAAAATAAAGAATAAAACGTTTGTTGCAGTTGACGATTACGCTGCTGAAACCGACAGCCTTCATGAACGGCGTGAACACTCTCCATGAGATAGATGTCTATGTGCCACTTCCCAAGAATCCCCACAGTCTGCTGAGAAGGAGACGAGACACAGACGAACATCATGCTGGCCTGGCCGAGAGGATGGCGCTTCATGCCAATCTGGCTGCAGCTCTGGATCTGTAAGTACATTAGAACCTCGAACCTCGATAAGTCGAAAACCTCCAAAACTCGAAAAAAAGTTTTGTTCCTTTCCCTTCAAGCCCCAAAACCTCCATTACTCGAAATCTCAACCCTCTATTGATCGAAATAATCAGTGAGTCCCTACAAGCCATTTTGGTACATATTTTCCGTCTATAACTCGAAAAAATAAATTGAACCTCTGTATCTCGAACATAGCAATGTTCTATTTTACAACCTTTACAACTCGATTATTTGAAACTTATTACCTCTATAGCTCGAAGAAAAATAAGTTACCGACTTTAAGAATTTGCCGACAATGTACACCATTGTTTCTTAGAAAACAATTTAGGAGTATACAATAAATAGGATTTCCAATTATCTAAAGCCAAAAAAATTACTGACTTTTTTTATACCTACATATACTACGTATTTTTTGTTTTAAGGATGTTTTGAAATAATGTTGATTTATAATAAATATAAATATGTTTGTTACCTCTGTAACTTGAATTTTTATTTATTTCACCTCTCTAACTCAAAATTAGTTAGAACGAATCTTAACCTCTACAAGTCGAATAAAAATCCGCCTAAGTCGAAGTCCTCCATAAGTCGAAAACTCTATAACTCGAATTTTTTGGCGTCTCCCTTGATGTTCGACTTATAGAGGTTCTACTGTAATACTGATGGACAACATTTTCCATTTGACAACAGCTTTAGATCTGTGAATTATACTGATGGAGAACATCTTCCATCTGTCGGGAACACTGATAAAACTTCCCATAAACCCCCACGTCGTTTAGATGGATAGTCAAAACATAGTTGATTGCAAATCATTGGATCTGGGGAAGTAAATTGCAAGTGATCAACCTTTGTAGTACGGTGGTGCGCAGGGTCAAAGTGCTTTATTTTTTCTCCGCCAGGAATAAAGAAAATAACTGTGAATTTTAACATTTACTGATTTTATAAAAGAATAAAAACCTTTTTTTTCTGCCCAATAGTTTTCGTCAGCCCGTTGGGCCCCGGTGACATTTTTTTTCTGACTCTCAAGTTCTTTGTTATTCTCCAGAGAATTTAATTGCCGTTATTATAAAATTGTTAATACGTATTATACTGGCTTGTTGCAGTTTCGGATTGGAAGGGGATGCATGCCTGAAACGTGCAGTTTGTGAAGTCAACCAACTCAGACCAGAACTAGTCAAAAACTCATTTCTGTTAGAGCTCATCTCGACAATACTCAGGTAAGTATATCTACTGTACTAATGACTAGCTGATTAGTATTGTCTGAGGTGAAAGTTTGTCGAGGTAGGCCAGTGAAGCATGTATTAACCCATCATAAAACATTGACTACCTTTAACGAAAAAACGGCCGTTGTTTTTAGAGTTTTGTATGTCTAAGGTTTCAGTCAGTATATCTGTCAGTGGGAAGAATAATCACATGAAACTCGAATATAATTGTGTCTCATGGTAAAAGCTGAACATCGTATTTCTTATAGATTACATACATTTTGAATTAAAACTTTACAAATTACAGTGAATTTCGCCCATTTTTTTTTGTGAAAAAATATATTTCTAACAATGGAGGAGTCAATCATAAATAAAATGTAATTTTATCACATTTGTACATATTTTATGTGTGTAACCAGAACCTTGTAAGAACAACACATATTTTCAGTCAAGTCGACCAAAGAGAAGGTGGGAATTAAGGCAGAGCTTAACCAAAAAAATTTAATAACTTTCGATGTAATAAATGTATCGATTTTTAGCTAATTGAGCGAAAACTTAATTGATTAATTCAATGATGGAGTGATTTTTGCAATTTCTGATCCTTTACATAACTTCCTCTATACCTCATATAGCTAGGAAAGTAAAAAGTAGAGCATATTGCGCACTGATAATGCAAATAGGTTGGAAATGGCACGTCTCTCCCCTCCCCTCTCCTAGATTGTTATGCTGAAATAGTTTTGAAATTATTCTGTAGTTTCATAGTTTCCGTTGTATTTATATTCCATATATGACGTGTAACAAGATACCATCTCGTTAGTTGTTTTCCTAGATAAGTGGGCTAATATAACTACTATTCAGATAAAAAAAATTATCTCGGTCTGTATTTCCTTCAGAACTAAAGGATATGTAGAAATGAAAGAGCTGTAATCACATAAAATAGAGTCCCGTTAATCCGGACGGGATTTAAAAAAACTAATTAAGATTTAGTAAACTAAAATATTAATTTAGCGAGCGGTAAGAAAATAATTCGAAGAGAGGGTTTGACTACTGACCTTGAGGCGCCTACAAGATCGTACTGCAAAACGACGTCTGTCTTCTTTAAAGCAAAAAAAAACATTACTTTTTTCAGTGAGTCTAAAAATATAATTCTTGTTTTCATTACGTACTGTACATTGTTTTATTTTATAATGTTCAAAATTTAACGTTTATTTCGTTTTTAAAATTCTTAATTTTTACATTATAACATTAATGTACCGTGGTTTGTTTTGTACATTAAATAAATTTTGAGTTTTAATCACAAAGATGTTTTGTTAACCCTATCTCAGTTCGTAGGTCGAAGACTTAGATCTACATACATTAATGTACCGTGGTTTGTTTTGTACAATAAATAAATTTTGAGTTTTAATCACAAAGATGTTTTGTTAACCCTATCTCAGTTCGTAGGTCGAAGACTTAGATCTACATACATTAATGTACCTTGGTTTGTTTTGTACAATAAATAAATTTTGAGTTTTAATCACAAAGATGTTTTGTTAACCCTATCTCAGTTCGTATGTCGAAGACTTAGATCTACATATACTATAGGTATACATTATGTAGTATTGAAAATAAAATAATGCTGAAGGAAAAAGTTTATTTATGAGAAAAAAAAAAGTCGCTAAAATATTCATCATCAATAATTCCGTTTAATCTTGATTTTCAGTTATCCGGACGGGGTCCGGTGCCATCTAGTCCGGATTAGCGGGACTCTACTGTATTTTACTTCTACAGATATAAAAAGGATACTTAAAGTTGTGTAATTGATTAAAAATTTGATTTGGAGTTTCAACTCCCTGGTTCCAAAAATGAAAAAAAAAATATATCTATTTATGAACACAATAACTCCCGATATAATTAGTGTATCGACACAAACTTTTATGTGTATCCAGAACCTGGGCTTAACACAAAAACTATAATAACTGATATTGCAATAAATGTATCGACACGAAATTTTATATGTAAATTCAAAACCCCTAAAGGAAGACGTATATTATTTTTCCGCAACATTGGCCGAAGGGAAGGGGAAGATGACAAAACCATTGTTAAGTAGTCCAAGAGGACGATTGCTTTTGGAGAGAGAGCGAAATCTTATATGAATTATTCATAAATTTTCGAAAATATTTTTTAAATAATTACGTTTTGAATTGTAATACTGTAAAATTCAACATTTTGTATCAGCTACGTCATGAATTACCAAACAAGCGCCAATGTTGATCAAAATTCGGAATTATGTTTTTTTTAAACACGCCTTTACATTATCTTTATTGTTGAAACATTATACATATATATTTTTTGGTAGCTCAGTGGTATGCGTGCTTGTCTTCTGAGCTCAAGATCGTGGGTTCGATACCCGATCGAGGCCCTTAGTTTATTTTATCTGGGGGGTAAAATAAACTTAACCTATCCTACCTATATATATTTTTTTTTGCATATGTTAATTCATATTATGGCATATGTAATATACAATACCTACTACAGAAAAACTGTCTTGAATGTTTCAGAAGTACTCAAGAAAATAACAACTGCGAGATGCTGTGTCCATATTCAATATTTCATCCAAGCCTTTTTAAAAACAAATAATTTAGTTGTAAACACTAATTGTTATATTTTAATATTGTTATTATTATTAGAGAGCGGATTTATATGTACTAAAAATGTATATTATATATATTTATTTTTATTTTTGATAAAATATTGAATTAACAAACAAAAATATATATAATACAATTAATTAGCTTTAACATATTAAAATTCAATTAAGATCGCGGGTTTGAAACCTGGCCAAGGCCCTTAGGTTTTTTATTTGGTGTGAAAAAACCTTGAGCACACCGTCCTTCGGAGGGGATGTTAAGCCCTCGACCATCGTCCTAAGCGATGTCAGATACTCCGTTATGAAATAATAGGGACTAAAATTAGACTCAATCGAATTTTTTTTTGTAGAGAAAAGAATTATTAGAAATTATTGTAATTAAGAAATTATTGTAAAAAAAAAAATGAGAACCTATTAATATTCATTGTTTCCAAATGTGACTCTTTGTTCTGTTTAAGTGGTGAAAAAAATTGACTATAATTATAAAATATACAATGGTTGAAATATCTACTAAAAAAATGTAAAATAAACGAAATATGTAAACATATGTAATTTAACAGAAATACGTAAAAAAAAATTGTTTCATGTTTTAGTGATTTTTTTTTTTTTTTTTTTTTTTTTTTTGGCTTTATGTACGATGCATATTAGCCATGTCAATGTGTTATATATAATTATTTAAGACATCCATGGCCCCGGGAGGGAGTTCTATCTACGAAATAGAACTCACTCCCGGACGGGATTCGAACCCGCAAACCATAGTGAGACCATGCGACCAAAGCCCTACGCTCTAGCCCGCACGGCCACCATGGCCCCCGTTTTAGTGATTACAAAAGCTAATTAATTTGAGAATTTTTAAAAATATTTTTTGTTGAAGATGGTTAGGTTTTATGACTCATGCCCGGGCTTTAACTACGAGGTCATATCGCCTACTACCAGAGCGCTCTTTCGTCACTCTGATGGACATGAGCCCGACTCTACTGTGGGAGTCCTAAATTTTGCCTACCCTAAATTTTTATTCATCTAGGGTAGGGGTCTTTAACAAGTACCTGACATCGTACAGGCTCGGGACCATCGCTTAACGTCCCATCCGAAGGACGGCGTGCTTAAGTTTATTTTACCTCCCAGATAAAATAAACTAAGGACCTCGGTCGGGTTACGAACCCATGTACTTGAGCTCAGAAGTCAAGCACGCATACCACTGAGCTACCGGCGCCCTCCATTTTTATTATAGATATAATATATTATATTTATTTATTGAGAATTGTCGAGTTATTTTTTGAGTTCAAAGACCTCATGATGACATCATGATGATTGAAGAGACACTTACTAACAACATGTATATGCTGACTGTCTTTTTATAACATATGTTTTTTTTTTTAATTATTTGAAAATAAATGTATCGATTTAATTTATTAAAAATTAAAAACAATAAAACAAATAAATAAAGCATGAGAGGGGCGCCACAATGTCATACTCGTAAAATATCTGCAGCTAACTGGTAAATGATTATATTGAGCGCAGGAAAAAATATATAAAAACATGTAAACCTTTCTTCTAGTTATTATTTATTTAATTTACATAACGAATGTATAACTAGTCTTAAATCTAAGAATACATAGGCTAAAAAAATAAATATAATAATAAAAAAAGAACTTGTTTAACATTTGTATTGTCTAATTCTAAAAATATATATAATTAAAGTGTACCAGTTTCGGCTTACGCCATCTTCAGCAGTTCAACAGTAACAAGTTTGCTAGGTTGGAGTATTTACTGTGGCGTTCAAAAGTATTTGCACAAGCAATATTTTACTCATAATCATAGTAAGGGATAATTAAAAAAATCATATAACTAGGTACACAAAAACGTTATTTATTTATGCATATATTTACGTAAAAACCGTTAATGCGAAATAAGAATACATATTCTTACAACAATTTTCTTGAAAAAGCTCCGTTCAAAAGTATTTGCACAAATTATACTGGTTATTTTAATTAGTACAGTAATTCTATACCTGAGTGTGTTTACTCTTTTTGTTTACATTTCCTTTCTCACTCAATTAGGGATTAACATTTTTCAGAATAGTCTACTATTTTAATCCAGTCTCAGTCAACATGGCACGGTAAGTTATCCCAGGCAGTAAGGGGAAATATTATTTTTTTGAGAAACCAAGGCAAAACCTACCGTGGAATTGGGAATATTTAAAATTTAAATTTTTCTACAGTTCGTTATGCCATAAAAAGGTTCGAGGAGACAGGAAATACGTTAAATAAGCAACGAACAGGACGACCAAAGGGCTCTGACACAACGGGAGTGCAGGGATATCGTACGGGAAGTAAAGGCACACCCATCCACAAGTGGTTGGCAATTAGTCAATAAGGTCGAATTGACTTCTGAAAAACGTGTGAGTGAATCAACAGTAAAAAGAGCGGTCTCTGAAGCTGATTTTCATGGAAGAGTTCCAAGAAAAAAGCCCTTCATTTCTGAGGTCAACAGGAAAATAGATTGGAATTTGCAAAAACCCATCTCAGCAAGCCAATGGAATTTTGGCAAAGCGTCCTCTTTAGTGATGAGAGCAAAAACGTTTTTAGAAGTGACGGGAAAAAATATATCTGGCGAAAACCAAATAAAGAGCTTAAACGCCTTAATGTCACACCTATGGTAAAACATTGTGGAGAACATGTGATGGTCTGGGGGTGTGTGGCTTACAATGGGTTAGGCAATCTTGTCCCAATTGAATCTGTCATGGCTGCTGATACCTACGTCAACATTTTGCGCCATAATCTCCGAGCTAGTGCCATCAAATTGAATATGAAAAATATTTTTATATTCCAACAGGACAATGATCCAAAACACAAGGTCAATAAAACCAGAGAATGGCTTCTTTATAATGCGCCCAGGATGCTACAAACCCCTCCACAATCTCCAGATTTAAATATTATAGAACATGTTTGGAACTATTTAGACCTTAAAATTCGAAAACATAAAATTAAGGGAAAAAATAATTCAAAAGGAATTTTATTGGACGAGTGGAATAAAGTTTACGTTAATTTCATAAAAAATTTAGTTAATTCCATGCCAAGGAGGCTTCAGGCTGTGATAGACGCCAATGGACTTTATACCAAGTATTAAATATATTATAGGTTGTTTTATTGATTTTATAATAATTTTTATTTCAAGTTATATACTATGTGCAAATACTTTTGAACGGAGCTTTTTCAAGAAAATTGTTTTAAAAATATGTTTTCTTATTTCGCATTAACGGGTTTTACGTAAATATATGCTTAAATAAATAAAGTTTTTGTGTATTTAGTTATATGATTTTTTTAGTTGTCCCTTACTATGATTATGAATAAAATATTGCTTGTGCAAATACTTATGAACGCCATTGTATATAGTTCTGAGATTACCTGAGGCTGACTCCCCAACTATTAAGCCCCGGGGAGGAGAGAAATCCTGCTGTCTTAACGGAGAATTTCTTACATTCCCTAGAAGAGATCTTGACATCATTCCTGTAAAAAAAAATATAGTCGGAACACAAGTCAGAAGTGAAACTTCTTTCGCTATTTTTTATTTATTTTGTTTGTTTTTTGACCCATAAATATTTTATATTTATTTTATAAGACTTATTTTATTTTTATTAATTTGTTAAATCAACATTATTTTCGTTGTTGGAAACATTAGAAATCTCAACATTTGAATTCAAAGTTGAGACAATAGGCCTATAGTAAGAAAAATAAGAAATGTAAGTTTTTGAACGCGAGTGAATGAGCATTGAGATAGAAAAAGAGATGCTGTTTATGACGCCAGCAACTCACCTTTGTGATTCATTATCAGTAGATTGGGTATTAATATGAAAATGTTGTTCCCCCGAAAATGATATATCACTTGTAATTTCTGAACTTAATTTCCTCTTTTTGGACGACGGTCCTGGATCATTCTCATATTGAGAGTCTGTATCACTGCCTGTATGATTTTAGGCTTCACCAAATGTAAACTTTAAATGTTAAATTTTCATTAATAATGTATTCACTTTATTTCAGTTTAAAGGGATTATACTTGGAGAGGAGAGAGAATGAGAGAGAGAGAAAGTGTGATTTTTCTCTCTCTCTTTCTAACTCTCTCGCTCTCTATTTCCGTTCGCCTCGGCACGTCACATTATTTCGTAACTCATTTACCAGCTTAGTCCCCAAGTTGCCGAGAGCGCGTAAAGAAGTTTTATTTCAATAAACTATAACTATATATTCCTGATTTATCTTCAAGTGGCTACAGATGAGG
Organism: Aradus depressus; assembly: GCA_963662175.1. Taxonomy (NCBI): domain Eukaryota; kingdom Metazoa; phylum Arthropoda; class Insecta; order Hemiptera; family Aradidae; genus Aradus; species Aradus depressus. The sequence goes on along the minus strand of OY759225.1, from coordinate 19,480,402 downwards.
AGTTTTAACACAAAACTATTAGTTACTACCGATGTAATGAATATATCGACACAAAATTTAGAATGAACTGAATTTAGAATCTACTGGGTTCCTATATAAATTTTCATATATTCTTGATTGACACATCATTGTAAGAGGGCGCCGGTAGCTCAGTGGTATGCATGCTTGCCTTCTGAGCTCATGATCGTGGGTTCGAAACCCGACCGATTTTATCTGGGAGATAATATAAAGTTAAGCACGCCGTCCTTCGGATGGGACGTTAAGCGATATTCCCGAGCCTGTACGATGTCAGGTAGTCCTCAAAGACCCCTGTCCTAGGTGAATAAAAATTTAGGACTCCCATGGTACATTGGGCTCATGCCCGCCCACCATTGACGAAAGAGCGCTCTGGTACTAGGCGATATGACTTTGTAGTTAAAGCCCGGGCATGAGTGATAATAACTAACATATCATTGTGAGTTAAATGAAAGAATCAACAATATTATTTTATTTCTGTTTCATTGTGTCACCAAACTGAATATAGTTAGTTCAGTACCTGAGTAGTAAGTACCCCTTTGAGTTACGATACCCCACCGGGTGCCCAAACGTTACTCTGCAATAGTCTATTTGATGTGTAATAACCCCTTATCTCTTTGTTAACGATCTTCGAGGAAGTATTTTGTAACATGTTATTTTATTCCAGGCACAGGTTGCTCAAGGTACCTAGTAATGCAATCTACGTTGTTCACGTCTATCTTCTTAACAACAAAACAACTATTTTTCGCCTTGACTCGTCTACAGAATAAATTAATTGAAAATAACGTCAACAAATCAAATAAATGACTTTATAGCCCTATGCAATTGATCACGACGATTCTCATTCTCCTCAAAAAATACTGGTGAGTTATTACTTCCTCAAATGTAAGAGGTATTGTGGAAGTTATGTAATCGGCCAAAATGGTGTTTTAAACGGAATTTCATGTTTTTCGACCTCTAGAATTCAAATATGAAGAAAAAAATGTCTGAACACGATAGAATGAATGTATCGACACGAGATTTTATATGTGTGACCAAAATCTCACAAGGACAACACCTATACATTTTCAGACAAAGGAGTGTTTAGAGAAAAGGCTTAACTCAAAAACTCTAATAACTGCCGTTATAATGAATGTATCGACACGAGATTTTATATGTGTGACCAAAATCTCACAAGGACAACACCTATACATTTTCAGACATAGAAGAAGGAGTGTTTAGAGAAAAGGCTTAACTCAAAAACTCTAATAATTGCCGTTATAATGAATGTATCGACAAGATATTTTATATGTGTGACCAAAATCTCACAAGGACAACACCTATACATTTTCAGACAAAGAAGAAGGAGTGTTTAGAGAAAAGGCTTAACTCAAAAACTCTAATAATTGCCGTTATAATGAATGTATCGACAAGAGATTTTATATGTGTGACCAAAATCTCACAAGGACAACACCTATACATTTTCAGACAAAGAAGGAGTGTTTAGAGAAAAGGCTTAACTCAAAAACTCTAATAATTGCCGTTATAATGAATGTATCGACAAGAGATTTTATATGTGTGACCAAAATCTCACAAGGACAACACCTATACATTTTCAGACAAAGAAGAAGGAGTGTTTAGAGAAAAGGCTTAACTCAAAAACTCTAATAATTGCCGTTATAATGAATGTATCGACAAGAGATTTTATATGTGTGACCAAAATCTCACAAGGACAACACCTATACATTTTCAGACAAAGAAGAAGGAGTGTTTAGAGAAAAGGCTTAACTCAAAAACTCTAATAATAGCCGTTATAATGAATGTATCGACAAGATATTTTATATGTGTGACCAAAATTTCACAAGGACAACACCTATACATTTTCAGACAAAGAAGGAGTGTTTAGAGAAAAGGCTTAACTCAAAAACTCTAATAACTGCCGTTATAATGAATGTATCGATACATAATTTAATTTGTGAATTCAAAACCCCGTAAGGACAACATTTATTAATTTTCAGCAGAAAGAAAAAGGAGGATCAGAGGGGGGCTCAACTCAAAAACCCTAATACCTGCCGACGTAATGAATTTATCGACATGAAATTTCATATTTATAGTTATATAATAACCAGTCAAATTTCAACGATATGGGCAGAAAGAAAAGGTTACTGTATTTATTATATACTTTATTTTTCTAATATAATATTATTATTTTCAACCCCCGATGCAAAAGGAGGGGTGTTATAAGTTTGAAGCCTTTGTGTGTGTGTGTCTGTGTATCGTAGCTCCATGACGGCTGGACCGATTTCGAAGAGGTTTTTTTGTTTCAAAAGCTGGTATTTGCAAGATCGTTCTTAGTCATGTTTGATGGAAATCGGGTATGACGTTTCCAAGATCTTCAGGTTTCATCAGTGCCTGTGTAGGGATCTCGGCCTCTATTACAGCTAGAGACTTGGAGTTAGAGCTCAAATGTTTATAAGGACAAGCTCCTCCCCCCTAAGCCCTTCAAGCCCCCCCCCCCCCCCCCCCCCCCCACTTTTTTAAAGGTTTATTTTTGTGTCGGTTTTTTTTTAATTTAATATTTTTTTATCTATTTGTGCTCATATTTCCAAATATTTATTCTTTATTGTTTATGTATCAAATTTATAAGCTATTTTTATGTATACATTCTTATGACGTAGGTATCCTATTACCATGTTATGGTTTAACGGAAATAAACATTGTTATTATTATTATTATATTGTAATATACTAACCCAGTAATGGTGGGTAACCTACAAGTTTATTATAGAAGGGATTTGAGGTTCTGTCGTATAAATAAAAAATTCAGTATTTGGCCAACTTTTCGGGAACAATTTATTTCCTTCTTCAGGGCTTTATAATGACTTGAGTGGATGTGTGTGGTGAAGGTTGTGTCACCACACACATCCACTCAAGTCATTATAAGGCCTAGAAGAAGGAAATAAATATTTAACGAAACGTTGGCCAAATACTGAGTTTTTTATTTACACGACAGAACCTCGAATTTCTTCTATATTCAAAAGATACTGTCGTCTCTATCAATCACTGCTAGTCTATATTTTAATACTGCCATTTTTGTCGGTGAAGTTCATTTTTTAACAACTAGGTACGCATCCGGCATGTTTCAAAAATTTCACAAGTCCTTATTCAGTCAAAATAATCTCATAAAACTTATTACTTCAATAAATGTTCCAAGACTATTATTCCATAATTCACAATAAAATTTATGTAATATAATATTAATATTTTAATAGTTACTAAGCAAATTAATGACACAGTATACGTATATATGAATAAATTGTATACAAATTCAAGGACGGTTTCAGTTTTATTACATATTATTGTAGCGGTCGAGTGCGGAACTATTAAAAAGTGATCGATAGTTGGTTATTATTTTGTGTTCTTTTGTCTATCTAAAATATACCACCTCACTTGTCTTAATAAGCATTGATATTTAGTAAAGTAACAATTAACAAATTATAATGCTTGATAATAATAATAATAATTATTGTTATATTATAATAAATGATTTATTATTAATTAGGTAAAGTCTACTAAATAACTTCTAGTTATAAATGGAGAAAATACTTAATGTCCTACCAAAAACTCAAATACCTTTTTTTCAACCAACTTTTTGATTATTTTATTTATTGTAGATGTATGGTGAGTATAGAATTATAATTCTAGGGAGGAACAGTACAGATAAAAAATACACTACAATTTAATTGTCAACGTTTCGATTTATTTTATATAATCAACAGGGTTTAGAATTCAAAGGATTGATGAGAAAGCATGGTGTCTGAATTTGCAATGATCAATGTGACATAATTAATTAAAACTTTTAATTTAAACCCTCATTTTAAGATATCATAAAACACTTTAAAAAAATGTTTTTATGAACCTCTACTAGATCATTAATTCTTGAAGCTATTCTGTAGAGATTTTTTGCCATATTTATACAAATTATTTATATAATGATTGTTCTTCGAGCATTTTTGACCGCACATTTTCTTAAGACAAATTAAATATTAACAATGGACAAGGAAAATAATGCGAACAATTTTCACTTTTTTGTTGAGCTTGTTTATACTTCAAAATATCTTCATCCTCATCGTCCAATTCAGGTAGCCTGAAAAAGAAATACAATTTAAAAAAAAGAATTATTTCTGGACTTTAAAAAAGAACAAAAATTAAATAAATTGGTATCATTTAATTTTGAAGTTACTCGATAAAGCACTAAGGCTCCCCTTACACGGTCAATATTATTGCAATATCGATATTGTTCGTTATATTGATCGTCTGAGAGGTATATTGAAACAATAATATTGATGAAAAAGATATTGAAGAACATTACAATGATTTAATTTTTAAATGAAGGCCTGACAATATATTAAGTCCATGTCAATACGTATTTTCACGTGTAAGGGTTATATTGCGCATTTTCAGTATTTGGCAAGCCGTGGTATGGAGTGGTGATTGGTCGTCACATAGTGACACAATATAAATATACAAAGTACACTGCTCCACAAAAAACCGGCGCACTCTGAAAATTTGATATTTTGTTTGGATCAAATATTGTTTATATTTAGCAGGGATAAACAGTTGGGGAAACTATAGGGAAAAAATAATCCTCTCTGTATTTACTATCGAGACTTTTGATTCTCTTGATTGTTTTGAAATATTATTTGAATGTGAGAACTTACGTAAAAAGAGCATGTAAAATGCTATGGACAAAGTTCATTTTTTTCGCTGCGTCTATTCGTTTAGCTTCACAAACTGCCCGAAGTATACATGACTCTCCATCCACTCCTTGTCTGAAGAAAAGAAATCAATTTTACTGTATAATTTATTTACAAAGAGAATGTTACATAGGCATCATGACGGCAAAATAAATACTGCCATTAATGATTTTTTCTGGTGAGATCACTGCACTGCAGAGGTGCGTGGCGTTTAGAAGCGCAGCCAGGTTACTTCCCGAGCAAGTCACGCTGCCATGTTCGTTTGAGTCGGCGAGGTGGGTTTGTGGGCAGGGTATTTGAAGCTAGTGTTTGAATGAGAGGATTGGCGAGATTGGCGTGGAAGTTTGTGTATCTCTCAGTTACAACTGTGGAAACGAATGGCACGTGTAAGTCGTTATGAAGGGTGTTGTTAGTTACGTAGAATGGTGCGTTAGTGATGTGTCGTAAGATGATGGACTGCATGGCTTGAATCCGGTTCAAATTGGACTTCGCCGCAGATCCCCAGAGTTCCAAGCCGTATGTCCATATCGGCTTGAGAAGCGAATTGTAAATGTTGAGTTTGTTAGTTAATGAGAGTGATGATCGTCGTCAATTAATGATTTGAGTAGTCCAAAGCGTCTTTTTATTTCTGTTCATTTTAGTCTGATGTGATCTTTCCACGTTAGTCGTCTGTCTAAGTGCAGCCCAAGGTAGCCGACAGTCTCTGAGGTTGGTAGCGAATCTGGGGGAGGGGGGAAACTCCTCACAGGACTTGAAGAGAGGTGGGGACTCCTGCTTTTTCGATTCCGCCTGGAGATCTACAAAAAAAACATATTTTGTATGTATTTTCATGATTAATTTCTGAAAAAGTTGAAACAATTTAGAAAAAAAGTCGTCGGTGAATCACCAAAAATGAGTTTACGACAGCGCGAATCAATCAACTAGTTTTTCGCTCACCCTCTGGAACCAATTTGGTTGAAAATCAATCGGTGTTTTAGTCATGGACTTCTAAATCCTAAGACAAAATTTCATGTTGATACGTTCTTTAGTTAAGCAGAAGAACCTAAAAGAGCAATGTTATCCCCAGTTGTCTTCTCAAATCGCCACTCAATCAATCCTCCCAAATTTTTTTGCTCATTTCAGAAGTGGATTACCTGGTAAGTAAGAGGCTGATCTTGGTATAGAGCTGCCTTCGATGTCGACTGTGGACAGTAGCCTCACCCTGGGCAAGGACCAATTCCCGAAGATTGGAAGGTATCTCCCAGGCCAGACCGACTGTCAGACCCACCACAAAGATACCATCCCGGGTCCACAGGTCTGACACCAGGAAACAGTAGACCAACTGGACACAAGAAACAATGATTGCTACTTTGGTTGTACCCTCCCAGATAATAGTTTTATAAGACACTAAAATATATTATTTAAACATAAGAGAGAAATACAGAAAGAGAATAAGAAGAGGGCCTCTGTTTTAAAGAATGAGGATTGTCTCTAGGTGTCTTAAAGAAAAAAAAGAGAGAAGAGAAAGAATGCCCTAAAGAAAAGTAGAAGTGTCTCCAAGTGTCTTAAAGTAGAAAGAGACAGAGAAGTGTTTCCAAGTGTCTTAAAGGAAAGTAGGAGTTTCTACAAGGGTCTTAAAGAAGAAAGAAATAAGTGGCTGATAGAGAGAAGAGAAAGAAAGTCTTAAAGAATTACATTATTACCGTCTGAGAGTATTCATGTATTATTTACCTTATATAGTTTACACCACCAAAATGTTAGAGGAAAACTTCAAAAAATATCCATTAGCTAATTACACGAAGTGATTAGAATAGTGCCCTTGAAAATTTCTTCCTCCCATTCTTTTTTTAATTACATACATAGCCATATGGAGGAACTTTAAAAAATAGAATTCTCATTATTTTAACAAGATGTTCTCTCACAGTTATTAGGACATTGGCCTCTAGTATTACATTCTTTTTTTTTTTTTAATAGAACATGAATATTTGCAAGAATATTCGCTATTCATGGTGTGGGAAAGTGGGAAGTCCTACCGACAATGATTTTAAGAAAAAAAAATTTATATTTACCAGTTCAACTTTTTTTCTTTTATGCCACATGACAGCCTAAAAAAAGTGTATCATTGCCCCATATGAGCCTAAAAAATGTATAATCGACCAACTGGTATTCTACAAAATCGACCTACTGAGAGCCTAAAAAAAAAAATATTGACCTTTTTGGTGCCTGAAAAATGTGTCATCGTGAATCACCGGCCATGTACTTCCCCAGCAAAAATTAAATGATCGCTCTCCCTCTCAAATCAATTGATTGTTTTAGATAAAAATCGATGGTTCACTTACATACCTATATCTGAATTCACATTCAATAAATTTCGTTTCGATACATTCATTACATCGGCGGTCATTAAGGTTTTTGAGTCAAGATCCAGAAGAGAGGGGATTCTTGAGAACCTTGAGCATGCCGTCCTTCATTAAGCGATGGTCCCGAGTCTGTACGATCTCAGGTACTCGTTAAAGACCCCTATTCCATTTAGGTGAATAAAAATTTAAAGTAGGCATTTAGAACTTCCATAGTAGAGTCGGAATCATGTCCACCAGAGTGTGAGAGGAGTGTTTTAAGTGTCTTAAGAAAAAAATGAGTAAAGTGTCTTAAAATGAGAAGAAAAATAAAGACTGCGTGCTTGCTTATTGAGCACAAGATCGCGGGTTCCAAACCATAGGTTTTTTATCTGAGAAGTGAAAAACACCGAGAGCATGCCTTCGTATGGAATGTTAAGCGATGGTCACGAGCCTGTACGATGTAGACCCCTACCCTAGATGTATAAAAATTTAAAGTACAGAGTAACAAAAGACCTTACTGGTAGTAGGCGATATGATCTCGTAGTTAAAGCCCGGGCATGAGTCACAATAACTAACTGTAAGAATGTTTTAATTAATGAAATAATTTCAATTATTGTATTTTTAACTTTCATTTTTTGTGCACATACATAATTTAATAACAATTAAACTGAAACTAAGAAAATAATTAGGTACATAAAAAATGAGTAGGTATCTTGTAAGGAGATATGAAAATTAAGAACCTTAATTAATACATTGTTTGTAAACAAATGTTCTCATTCTGAAACCTCTCGGTCATGCTCCTGCGCATATAGAAACACACGTGATTGTCATTTGTCATAACTTTCCAATGAAATCATAACGAAATAGTTGCTCCTATTGGTTACAGTGACTCATGCCCGGACTTTAACTATGATCCTACTACTCTTTCGTCGCTCTGCTGTGGCTGTCCTACATTTTGCCTACATAGGTTCAGTTAACCTCTTAACGGCCTATCCGAAGGACAGTGTGCTCCTGTTTTTTTTTTTTTTTTAGAAACATAACAGCCTAAGTTGGCTTTTGATTTTAATAACCTAAATTTTAATAAGTCTAAAGGGACTTAAGGTGTTTAGTTTTTTTTAAAGTGCCTATAAACAGTGCGTAAAAGTTCCTTATAATTCATTCAATAATTATTGTTAATAACCTGGTGGTCCAAGTGGACTTATGCCGCTTAGTTTCTTAAAGTGCCAGTAACCAAAGTCTTAAAGGTCCTTATAATTCATTTATTAGCTATTGTTAATAACCTGATGGTCTGAGTGGACTTAATCAGCTTAATTTCTGCTTATATGTAATAGATATAATAACTATTGTTAATAACCTGTTGGTCTAAGAGGACGAGATGTGTGTGTGGTGAAGGTGTAATGTTTTCCCCATGAGGTAGAGAGGGGATTAATCAAAAACTCTAATAACTGCAAATGTAATTGCGTTGGGCAAAAAATCAAAAGTTGACATACTCAGGAATTTCTGAATCCTCATACCAAATCGATTGTAAATACATTCATTTCATCGGCAATTATAAGAGCTTTTATGGGGTTCTGGATAAAGGAAAAATTCCGCCACAATATAGATAAACAAAATTAGTCCATTTAATAAAAAATGGACTGTTCATCTTTTTACCGTTTTCGGTACACGGTCTTTATTAGATATCTGATTCTTATAAAATAAACAATTAAATTAAATTGTTAAAAAAGTTATATGAATTCTCGAAAAATTCAACACAATACTCACTTGTAAAGAGCTCCCTTTTGGGAAAACCAACCATCTCTTTTTTCTTTTTAGCTCCACTTGTCCAAGGGTAGAATTGAACATGAAGTATAATAAAAATAATCCTTTCACTAAACACACCATCTTGATTTACTTAAAAATTAGTGTGAAAAAACCAATCCTAGTTGAAAACATTTTATTCATCCTTAGTACTAGACTATTCAAAACGGACTGAACTGTAGTCCAGTTATCTGTTTAACACTTACATGGCTAAGTGGCAAGCGGACTGAACTAATTGAAAAAGGTACTACAAGAAAATCAATGTGAGTAAATTCTATGTAACATGAATATATTCAGTTTTCATGAATATATTCGTTTGGGCCTCATAAGGTAAATTTTCATTGACATTTAAATAACAGAAGAGGACTTATATTGACTCTATTGCTTAATTTTATTGAATACATTATTCGTTGGTCAGTAGATGTTCAGATTCTCTAGCATGTTGTTTTTTAAATGAGTAATTTTGGTAATCTCTGCTGGGTAAGAGGAGAGACAGCAATCTGAAAGGCTCAACGTTTCTGCCCGAAAAGGGAGTATTCAAGATCGTTAAACAAAAAAACAAGCAAAATTATGCACAGACAGTACGGTGTAAAAACCCTAATATTTGTTAAATAGTTTAGAATAAGCCCCAGAATGGAGTCAGGGCATAATTTTTGATAATAGCTTCTCAATAACTTTATCGACATATTAATCGAGCCCCCTCCACTCCTCCACTTTTTTATTCATTTAAAAAAGGTACTGGTAAAGTTTATAATAACATTTTTATCAATGAGGGACATTTAAATGATAAATCATAACTTTCCAAATACATAGAATAATAGTGATTCATGAAGTACTGTTTAATCCGCACAGTTCTTTTTTTGTTCGTTAAAGAATAAAGATACGAAAAAAGTATAATATTTCCAAATTAATAAAATAATAATAATCCTATTAGTCAATAGTAATAGTTAACCTATTAATTAGTAATAATTGTTAATACTAATAATTAGTTATAATAGTAATTTGTTTTAACCGAAGGCAACACTGCATGAATATTTGTATTTTCATAATGGCGATTCGTCAAATAATCTGATAACAAAGTTGTATACAATTAACTAAATTCTTATAATGTTATTTATTGTTTCTTGATATTGAAATTTATTGCTGCTACATGGTATTAAGTAACTCTATGACGTCGGAACTCATTGGGGAATTGGGGTAAGCTGTTGTTATCACATACAATACTGAAATTAGTTAATACAAAAAGTTATGAATGAAACAAGTGGTTAACATTATTCTAATTGCTGTATTTTCACAGTAAATATTATTTTGTATTAATATTTTTCAATAGTTTTATCTACAGCTAGTTTGTTTGCTGTTATTTCATCTGATATTAGATACTTTTTTTTTGTATATACTTATAGTTTCCTTTTTTATTAACTACTATTTTAAATTTACAGGCAAGTGGGTTTAAGAATCGGGGAACCAACTTCAACTCCAGTTACTACAGTAGGTGAATGTTTATCTGGAGATGACAGAAAAAAGCCTCGCCTTTCAACCAATAGATCCAAAAAATTTCGACCGGTAATTATTTTCTATGAATACTGGGAGTTTCATGTATAAAAGTTTACTCACGAGGTCAGTTTCAACACTTGTACATGGCACAAGTAAAATAATATTGTGTTCGGAGTATAATTATCAATTCCTGGATTACCCAGAGTTTGTATGTTCATTTTAAATTATTTTGGGTTTGGCAACTTGTATAATTAGTCACAAAGTTAAAATTTATTTCAGTTGGGAATAAAAAATCTTGTCTTGTCAGTTATATAATATATTAATTTTTGAAGGGATGCTTGCCAGTAGGCTAAATAATTGTTTCCATTTTTAATTATGTAAATGCAATATAAACTATGAGTAACGGTAATCATAGTTGTGAAATCCACTTCTCTAGTCCTATCCTCAGTTGTATGTCTCTCTGGGCCTTCACTAAAATTAAATACAAATATCATTCGATTTGGTATTGTATGGGCTCACAATTTAAAATCTATATTTCGTCCCCTCGAATTCCATTTTTAGGAACAAATTTATACAGGAGAGTTCGAAATTTATATGTAAAAAGTCAATAATTTTTATTCAGTAAAATATTAAAGAGCGGCCATTATGGAGGTTTAGGCTTAGCATCATGAGGGAGCATTGTTTCATTGAATTGTATTAGTCGGTATCAGTATTTTGGAGAGTTAACATCTGTTTAGCATAATTCAACCTCTTTAATTTATACCAAATTTTAGTGAAAGAAGCAATAGTGTGTAAGTTGATGTCGTGATCAAGGTTTGATTGTGCAGATTCCTCGTTGTTCTGTTTTCAATGATTTTATGCGGTTCCGGCATCGAAGGGAGAGGGTCATTTCATACATGATTTGTATGTGATATATAATTGGATCCGAGAAAATAAAATTTTAGTCCCCCGCGTCAGTTTTTTTTTTTAAGTTAAACAGTACAGATTCTCTGGAAAAAAAAGTAAAAAATCAATAAGTGGTGGGTAAATTCTGGAACCTGCTTTACTAAAAGGACAATGGGAGGGTCAACATTTTATTCTTTCGGATAAAGTATTTGATAAAACAAATCGTGTCATCAAATTGAGGAAAAAGTAGAAAAGTATGTAAGTTTATTTATTGGCGATTTCATACAGAAGTTTGATGCTAAGCCTAAAGTTCCTCACAGGCCTTTTTCATTTATTTATTTTTTACGATTGTTTATAAAAGTTTTATTGGAGAGGACGAAATTTCGATTTGAAATTGTGTGCTCATACGGAAGTTCACTCTAGTATTTCGAAGTAACAAATTTATTATTAGTTATTTTTTGAAGTAATTCTTAAATTCAGATTTCATAGAATGTGTTAGGTTTCTATCAATGGATGGGAATTGTAAGGTTGTTGTTATCAAGTCTATAATTTGTTTTGCAAATTGTGTTTTTTAAATTTTATTTTAACATTTTATCATTTGTTTTGCAAATTGTGTGTTTTTTAAATTTTATTTTAACATTTACTCCCAACTTGGGCAGAAAGAACTCGCTCTCTATAAGTTTTGCCAAACTGTAACAAATGTACATTTATTTTGTTATATTGTTAAAAATAAAACAATTTTTTAGGTATGGATGATGTTCGATATATTTAAGGACTGGTTGCGGCCACATCCTTCACCTGAGCTCGCTACTTGCATTGTCTGCAACCGTGTTATCAAAGCTGGTGAAAATTCTATATAATATATTTTTTTACTTTTGCTTACGTCCATTTTTGGAAGAAATTTATGAAATACTATTAATTCTGTAGCCAGTATATGTTAAGTCACTATGATCCGTTTTTCGTAAATGCAGACGACAGGTCAGTGTTGGCTTAACACCTTTAGCGCCCTAGGATAACATATTTCTGGGTTTTACTGAACATTTTGTTTAATCCATTGATATTAGTTCTCTCTCGGTATTACTACCACATTGTCTAAAATATACATCGTAGGATAATCTTTTCATATGCTTTATTGAGTTTTTATTACTTCCCACGCAGGGGCGTAGCCAGGGGGGGGGGGGCGTGCCCCCTCCCCCCCCTGACCAGAGCAAAAAACCAAGATTACGAAAATTGTTCTTTACTTAAATGTACATGTACAAAACCAGTCATATTACATTTATTTAAATATACATGAATTCGATCATTTCATTTGCTCGTTCAAACTCGTCATTTATGTTATACTTTATACTCTTAAAGCTGATTTTACATGCGCAGTAAAAATACAAAGCGCAGCAGCAGCAAATGCACGCTATTGGCTGTGAGTAATTTTATTCTAAAAGCACAGAAACCACAGCGTGCATTTGCTGCAGCTGCGCTTTGCATTTTTGCTGCTCATGTAAAGTCAACTTGAGTTTTACAAGTCAGTGGTTACCTCAGGGGGAGCTTCTAGAGGCCCGAGTCTCCCAAATTAATAACAAAAAGCCTGCAGCGCTAACCACGGAAATATGCACCGTACATAAAGCCAAAAGAAAAAAAAAAAAAAAAAAAAACACGGAAACTGTGTCCTTGGGAGTCTATATCCCCCACCCCTGTAGCCTAACTTTGCCCCCCCCCCCCCCCCCCCCTGCTCAAAATCCTGGCTACGTGCCTGTTCCCGCGCAGTAAATCCTGAATCAAAAACTATTAATTAATTGTATGTGATCATGATAACAACATGAATAAATATGTCAACACAATATTTAAATGTGTTTCCCAGAACCCCTTAAGGACGACACCTATTGATTTTTAGCGAAATTGGTCAAAGGGAAAGGGGGGATCAGAGAAGGGACTCTAGGGGGGTTCTAGAGGGAGAGCGAAAACATAGATCAGGTGCTTAGAATATACATTGCCGGTGATCCTCGGATTTTTTATTTTTGTTCTATTCTATTTTTTTTCCGTTGTTTATTAGATTATCAATAAGTTATCCATTATTGTTAGTTATTGTGACTCATGCCCCGGCTTTAACTACGACGTCATATCGCCTACTACAGAGCGCTCTTTCGTCGCTGTGGTGAGCATGAGCCCGATTCTACTGTGGGAGTTCTAAATTTTGTCTATCCAGTTTCATTTAACTAGAGAGAAGTCTTTAACAAACACCTGACATTGTACATGCTCGGCAATATCGCTTAACATCCCATTTAACGGTGTGCTCATGTTTTGGGGGCCTCGGCCGGGTTTCAAACTTGCGTCTTTGAGCTCAGTATTTTTTTTAAAGTAAATTTGGATTGTTATTTTTTTGAATGATATTTTCAGGCAAAAGTGAATTGGAAAAGCATGCCGTTGGGAAGCGGCACTTGCGGATGTTGAAGGAGAATCCACCAGGAAGCCATCAGATGAAGATAGAGGCAAGTACAGGAGCTGGGGCAGGTTCGGTGGTCCTTCTGGATCAGGAGATCATATCTTCGCAGGACCTCACAGAGCAGCTCTCCTATGATGGTAACTACACCTTACTTGTGGAGGTCATGATGAGTTAATGAGTGGCCCTTCCACCCTTGGACTTGAAGTAGGGTAATTCCTCCGGTCAGCGACTAAAGCAGGGATGGGCAAACTATGGCCCGCCGTGCGGCTCAATGTATAAAACGTAAAAACCTACATGCTTTTTTTCCTTCGAATAGTTGACGTGACTGTCTTAAAATTAATTGGGGTTTCATCATTCGAGGGGTGCTCAAAAAGTTCCAGAACTTTTTGGGTTGCGCGCCAACGGAGCGTTGGAGAGCGGTATTAGTATATATGGCAGCATTAGTTGTTGTGACTCTTCCTGAGATCAGCTGTTTTGTAGATTCTCTACAACCTACTTTGTTGTGAAGTAACAGATGTTCTTGTGAAACAAGTTTTCCGTATTTGTTTTTTTTGTTAAATGAATCAAAAAGAAGAGCAACGCGTTTGTGCGAAGTTGGTTAAAACTTTTACGGAAACTTGTGTCATGAATGAAGCTCGTAAAGTCAAATCAAATGTCAAGGTCATGCTCACTGTTTTCTTCGACTGGAAGAGTGTTGTCTACTACGAATCTCTTCTATGAAGTGAGACAATTAATCGTTTTCGTTACCCTGAAACATTTGCGCGAGGCTGTGAGGAAAAAGATACCTGAGCTGTGGCGAAGTGGGGAGTGAGATACAGTTTTGCCATCGCGATGGATCCGTATGTGATCTACTATCTCTTATCCAATATGGCTTTATAACATATAAACCATATCATGGTATTGGATACGTAATACAATTGTGTACATGAAAATAGCTTATAAATTATATACATTAATCTATATTAAACCTTGGAATATAAACACGCAAGATTAATAATAAAAATTATGAAAAATAATGAAGTCCTTATATTGTTACAAAGTTGGAATGACCTAGTAATGATCATAAATGATTCAGTTAGTAACAGTACTGAACAATATTGACAATAAATTTAATATATAATCTCCTTTTTTTCAGGTTCAGACGGGAACTCGACAGGTCCAAATACCAGGCTAGTGTACGTGGCTGCAGAAAGTCAAGGTGCAACATACACTAGCATGAACTGTATAGATGCTACCGGGGCTGGGTACAGTGGGTCCACGAACCTAGGTTCTAGAGTACGACCAGACAGCTGTCCTCCAGAGACGAACACTACAGGAACCCTCATCTATAATAGGATACAACAGCAGCACTCAGTCTCAGTGGGGAGTCCTGTGGTGGTCACTCAACAGACTGGGAGCAGTGAGCCCGCTCCACTACCGTTCTACCAGTCCAGGGCTATGGGTAACACC
Source organism: Aradus depressus (assembly GCA_963662175.1). Taxonomy (NCBI): domain Eukaryota; kingdom Metazoa; phylum Arthropoda; class Insecta; order Hemiptera; family Aradidae; genus Aradus; species Aradus depressus. The sequence continues at coordinate 19,465,269 of OY759225.1, read as the reverse complement.
TCTTTAACTTTACCACTCTCTAGGGCTTATGTCCTGCTCTCTAGTAGGAACAAATATGTGATACTTACCAGATGTATCTAATTATTTGCCAAACTATCAATAATAAATGCCCTTAAGTTTTTTTTTTTTTTATCTGGGATGTAAAAACCTTGAGCCGTTCTTCTGATGGGACATAAAGCGATGGAAACACCTGCTCTAGATAAATAAACCTAAAGCACGGGCATGAATCACAAAAACAAACAATAATTAAAAATAAAAGAAACATATTTTCCAACTTGTTACCATGTGTTGCAATTTAAACATTAATTTGAACAATTTCCTACGTGCATTTAATGTACACTCCTTGTAGCGCAATGGCTTTGTTTATGTTGGTTCTATCTCAAATCTGAGGGCATTTTGATGATTGGAAATTTAGTAAAGAACATTTTTTCGATAGGACTAACAGTTTTTGCGTAAATCAAGCTATGTAAATATACAGTGTAAACTCCATTTAACGCCACTCGATTTAACGACAAACTCCCTAAAACATCGAAATTACTTGAATCTGGTGGGTTTACCTTGTTGTCCATACAATGATACACTCTATGTAGCATCACACTCACTCTTAATAACGACAACAATACGTCATTACTAAGCAATAAACAGTACTTTCAAGTTGCCTCAATTAATAAGAGCTGCAGCTGTGTACGTTCTTTTGTTTGTTATTTTGTTGCTTTATTGTCTAGCACGTATTACCTCGACTGTCGGCATCATACGTACCGAAGATTTTAAGAAATTCGATCTTTTGTTTGTTGTGATTACCTTGCACGGCAAGTTGATCCCGCTGTATCCCAAGATATGAATAAAATACGTAAGAAAATACAATTAAAATACTGGAGCAGCAAAAAAGTCAGACGAAGATAACAGACTATACGCAACAAGCGTTATTTGTATCAATATTAATGTTTGTTGTTTGTAAATACTTTATTAGTAAATACATATTATAATAGTAAAATACTATTAAATGTAATTAAAAAATTTGGTCTTGGTTAGGTTAGGTGAGTAATGAGTTTACACTGTATATGTTAATACAGGGCCAAAGAAGGCACACTTGAGGCCGAAAGCTTGACAGAAATTCTATGAGTTTGTTTTTATCTACTTTGGTCAAAATCCAATCAGATTTAAGATCGCATATGTGATATCTATGAAGACATGCGAGAAATTTGAGATGTCTCAATTTCAAAGTTGCATTGTGAGTGCACTGCTCATATAATTCCAGCTATCGTAGATCCTGAAGCCACATAGTGACAGAAAGGAGCAGTACCGTGTCAGGTACTCGTTAAAGACCCCTACCCTAGGTGAATAAAAATTTAGGGTAGGCAAAATTTAGGACTCCCACAGTAGAGTCGGGCTCATGTCTACCAGAGTGACGAAAGAGCGCTCTGGTAGTAGGCGATATGACCTCGTAGTTAAAGCCCGGGCATGAGTCATAAAACCTAACCTAACCAAGACCAAATTTTTTAATACAAAATAATATGTATACATTATTATCAACATTTTTTAATTAGCAACATTTTATATTGTACAGAATTAAGAACTTTTTATGAAACGAGACTTACTAAATACTAAATTAATTGCCCGGGAAATAATTATCCTAATCCATCCAAGGTGACTAGATGGGAAAAAACGGGAGAGCTGCACTGCGGGAAGAAGTTAACATCTTCAGACATTTCCAGCTGCTAATCTGAGAACAGAAAACGATATTATTACTATAATTAATATTTAAATATTTATACAAATTTTAAATAAATTAAAAAAAAATCAGTTCTGAAACTTTTTGATTACCCTTCGGATACACCACAGGCAGACATCTTCGCGAAATGGTCAAATGGGGTTCAGGGACTGAAACGTGACATTTCGTTGAAAACTCGATCTCGAGTTTTTGCACAATTGCAATTCCTCTTTATACAAAGCTATACGAAAACAAAAATACTAAATATTGTGTACTTGTGTTTTAGTGACCCGACCTGCTCCACCCTGGAAGGCGACAGCTATAGTGAACGGTCATGTGACCAAACTGGACCTCAACGACTACAGAGGCCGATATCTTATTTTATTTTTTTATCCTCAAGATTTGTAAGTATATTTTAATTCATGATTCTTTGTACTTTATTCTCCAGGGAGAGGATAGGATATAGCTTCCTCATTGGCTAGAGGAAGAAAGGAGCTATTCTCATTGGTTGCTCCTTCAGGATGGTCCCTCTATAAAATAGAGTTTTAAAGATCATTATTATTATCAATACAAACTGTGGGGATTACTCCAGTATATTTGGAGTTTGAAGGTAGTGTTTTTTTTTTTGTTTTTTTTATCTGAGGTAAAATGAAGTAAAACATGAGCACGCCGTCCTTCATATGGGACGTAAGCGATGATACCGAGCCTGTGCCTTGTTCCTTACTCTAGATGACAACCTGGGTAGGCAACTTTTAGAACTCCCACTGAAGAGGGGCTCATGTCCACCAGAGCGACGAAAGAGCGCTCTTCGAGCGATATTTCCGCATAGTTAAAGCCCTGACATGAGTCACAAAAACAAACAAACCATCCTGTTTGTTGAATGTAGACTTCCGAAAAAAAAGGCAAAAACAGCCACATTTTTGCCCTTTGGAGCCGACTTGGCATTTTTTTTGTAAAGGCATGCGGAGACAGTAATTATTGAGTCTCCATATTTTTCCACATTTTCTATTTATGTGACGCGCTGAACACCTCCCAGTCTCGCTCCGCACCAGTGTTTTAGTTCGTCCCCCAATAAAGTGGTTTAAAGTGTCCTTTTTTTGAAAACAAAGTGTATAATCTGTGAGAGCATCGATTAAAGACCCTACATTCTAAATTTGGAAGAAATCGAACGAGTGGTTTGCGCCCAGGGGTGAGTGAAAGCATTTCATTTTTTTGAATTCTTCGAGTGGCAGTTGTGGATCGTTGGGTGGACTAGTAGGGGGAGCGTTCCCCGCTCCCCCTCCCCCCGCCTGCCGGAGCTCATTTCAGAAGTCTACTGATAATAAATCACAAAGTTGAGTATACGCCTGTTTAGCGTTGCTGGCGTCATAAACAGCGCCTCTTTTTCTTTCTCTATTCTCTCGCGTTCAAAAACCTACATTTCTTATTTCTCTTACCATAGGCCTATTGTCTCTACTTTGGAATCAAATGTAGTGATTTCTGATGTTCCTAACAACGATGATAATATTGATTTAAATTAATAAAAATAAAATAAGCCAATAAATAAAACTGTTTGCACCTAAAATGTTGAGTTAATTGAGAAATACCATACAATATAAAAATAATATTTATGAATCAAAAAACAAAAAATAAATAAAAAATCGTGAAAGAAGTTTTACTTCCGACGTTTGTTCCAAGCACACCCTATTTTTTATTTTGTATATGTTTCAGTAACCGGATCTGTGCGAGTGAGGTGACTGCTCTAAGCGATCGAGTGGGGGAATTTCGTGCTGCCTCGGCGGAAATCGTGGCTTGTTCTGTGGACTCGCACCTGTCTCACCTGACTTGGTCCAAGACAGGGCGAAGTGAGGGGGGTGTGGGGAACCCCCGCATCCCACTCCTTGCAGATCCCACCCATCAAGTAGCTCGGGACTATGGGGTTCTACTGCCGGACAGGGGACACACTCTCAGGTAAATATGATTTGTTTTTATAACTGTTATCCTCTTAGTATACTTTTGACTTACACACCGACCCTAACACATTAACAGCCACATATCGCACCCATTGTAGAATAAAGGTACAACTCAAAAATTGAATTTGTTGGGAAATCAACATTAAAGTTTTTGTTCTACACTTTTGACTACCTCCTCAATGTGCGGACAAACTCGTGGTGGCGTTTAAATGAGGAGGTAGTCAAAAGTGTAGGAGAAAAACTTTAATGTTGATTTCCCAACGAATTCAATTTTTGAGTTGTACCTTTATTCTACGTCTGTTGCGATACGCTGGTGACACCGCCATTTTAACCTCTCATGCAGAGCCTCATTTCGCGTCTCTCATACCACAGCAACATGTCTTTTTTTTTTTTTTTCGGGGTATATCAGACTTCTGTGGGGCCACACCCGTCTGCCGCGTGGAGGGGAAATCCTTTATTTTATTTTGGTTTCTTGTTATTTTCTCGTTTTCAAATATGTCCACAGTTGCTCAATACCGTTAGAATAGGGATTTCCACCCCTGGGGAGGAGGACCCCTCCTACCCCAGGTACTCTTAAGTTAATACAAATATGTCTGCCTAGCTCATATCTCCATTATTGTTGAACCTTAATTTATCATCTTTTTAATTTTATTTATTAGTATTTCCACGATATCGACGCAAAACACAACAAATACATTCGGATATAGTTAGTTATTATGACTCATGCCCGGACTTTAACTGTGAGGTCAACTCGCCTACTACCAGAGCGCTCTTTGGCCACTCTGGTGAACATGATCCCGACTCTACTGTGGGAGTCCTAAATTTTGCCTACCCTAAATTTTTATTCACTTAGGGTAGGGGTCTTTAACGAGTATCTGACATTGTACAGGCTCGGGACCATCGCTTAACGTCCCATCCGAAGGACGGCGTGCATAAGTTTATTTTACCTCTCAAATATAAAACTATATATAAACTTGTTTTTTATATTATTTTTTTATTCTCTCTATGTATTCAATTCTAGTTTAGGTTATTTTTAAATGATTAATTTGTTGTGTTTTTTTGTAGGGCTACATTTGTTATCGACAAACGTGGTGTCCTCCGCCTTATGACCGTCTATGATACAACGATTGGCCGAGGTATTGACGAGTTGCTTAGATCAGTGAAGGCATTACAACACTCAGAAGAAACGGAGGAGTCCTTGGGTGCAGACTGGAACCCAACTCAGCCAGTCCACAACGCACAATAACCATCCATGGTAAGATTTCAAGAAGGGGTCCCAAAAAATATATATTTACATTTTCCAAATTTTATTGGAATTCTAGTTTTTGCAATTGATTTCTTTCCAAATGCAAATTGTTATGTAAATAATAATATAAGTGGAAATACTTCTAAATTAGGACATATTGTGGAAACTTATAATAAATAAATAAAACAAACTTATTTTTAAAATACTCTCTATTCCACAAAAAATTTATCGAGTTACTTAGTTATTATGACTCATGGCCGGGCTTTAACTACGAGGTCATATCGCCTACTACCAGAGCGCTCTTTCGTCACTCTGGTGGACATGAGCCCGAATCTACTGTGGGAGTCCTAATTTTTGCCTACCCTAAATTTTTATTCACCTAGGGCAGGGGTCTTTAACGAGTACCTAACATCGTACAGGCTCGGGACCATCGCTTAAGGTCCCATCCGAAGGATGGCGCGCTTAAGTTTATTTTACCTCCCAGTTAAAATAAACTAAGGGCCTCGGCTGGGTTTCGAACCCAAGACCTTGAGCTCAGAAGGCAAGCACGCATACCACTGAGCTACCGGCGCCCTCAAAAATGTATAGATGAACTACTGGTTTCCGCATTACACTATCGTCAGGCTTAGATATAAACTAAGATAGTTTGTGCGAACCTTGCTTATATATCAGATTAGGAAAAAGTGATCTTTATTTCATATGTCAGAAATCGTAGTCAATATGTAACATTTTCTGCAGAGATATTGTCAAACAATAAAAATAAAGAAAAAATGTCGGTGATTCACCGGCTATGTACTTCCCCAGAAGATATAATCAATTAAGTTTTAGCTCCCCCACCAAAAACTGGTCGACCGTTTGAGCTAGAAATCCATAGTTGACTTACATAGTTGTTTCTGAATCATCATGCTAAATTTTGTGTCTGGTGGACATGAGCCCGATTCATAAATTTTGTACACCTAGGTTTATTCACCTAAGGGGCCTTTAATGAGTAACTGACGTCGCACAGGCTCATGACCATCTCTTAACGTCCCATTCGTGTTCAATTATTGTTTACTGAGCTCAACATTGCGGGTTTTAAACCCGGCCGAGGTCCTTAGGTTTTCTTATCTGAGAGGAAAAACCTTGAGCATGCCGCATATGATGGGACGTTGAGCGATGGTCTCGAGTACAATGTCAGGTACTTGTTAAAGACTCCCTACCTTAGGGGAATAAAAATTTAGAGTAGGCAAATTTTATTAGTACTCCCATAGTAGAGTCAGGTTCTTGTCAACCAGAGCGACGAAAGAGCACTCTGGTAGAAGGCGATTTGACCTCGTAGTTAAAGCCCGGGCATCCGTCAAAATAACTAACTATAATTTAATTACAAATGTATAATAATACTGATTATTGTTTATAAAAAATGAAGATACTGAGGATGGGAGGTGTCTCCCCTATATATACATATATATCACTTGAAATACATAAGGAGATATATAGACGCATTAAAAAATTACTACATTATCTGAAAATCTCACTCAATCCAACAATCTATATAATCTTTGGAATGTATTATTATGTCTAATTTTTAAACATTTGATTTTGAATTCATTTTACGAAGTATATTTAAATTTGAATAATAAATTTTTATTTTTTAGAACCAAAATATGAGGAGGAACTTCTTTTATTTAATTTTTTTGTTCTCGCTGGACGAAAATTTATTGAAGAATCAAATTTTGTAAATATTTATTTCCTTGGATCCAGGTATGTTCAACCGGCGCTCGCAAATCAAGGAAAATAACATGTATATTTAATATTGAAATGAAGGAAATTGTCAGAGATTGTATATGTTCCATAGAAACCCTGATTCTCTGCAAGAGCAAATTTGAAATTGAAATTATGTTGTAATAAGTGATTTTTGTACTTTCAAAATAATGTAAAAATTAATTAACGAAAGTCTAGGGAATTATTAATTTTTCGAAAATTTATAGTTATAAATTGAAAATGTATTTTAATATTTATTAAATTTGCTCGCGGAGTGAAAACGGTTGGGTTTCTGCTCCTTAGATATGTGTTTCTCAAACCTTTCTTGTTCGTGAAGCATCCTGAGAGGTCTAAGGACCATGTACTAGTTATATGAATAGTATTGTTAGTTATTATTAGGGCTGTGATTTGTATGCAATAAAAAAAGCGAAATATATATGCATATATATTTGTCAAAATATGCAATTAAAAACTAAAAATATGCATAAGGCTGCTAAGGAAAAACTACGTATAGAATAAAATAAACTACATAAGTAATAAAAAATCTGTATAGACATAAAATGTATTTAATAAAAAATATATAATTAAAAAAATATAGTAGTGATATAAAAACGTATTTGAACAGAGAAAAACTGTTACATTACACACAATAACTTTTTTAAATTTTCAAACAAAAAGGATCGCCTGTCTGGCCTCAAAATTGATTTGTATCTGCTGAATGAGGGCTCCACATCAATTGAAATAACTGACGCATAATTTAAAACCCCAATCAATATCCATTGGGCTCAATTCAACCCCATGACTCTTCGCTCACCACCTCCATTTCTTTTCACCCAAATGTTTAAAACTGAACTGACTGATCGACTTAGAAAATAATAAGAAAGATGGGGGGAAATGAACATAAAAAATAGTTCCGAGAATAAATTATTAAAGTAAACAAACAGAATAAAAAGTTCGCAATATGAACACAATGAATTCAAGAGAAACATTTGAGTTCCTGGAATGCACTCATCTCAATAAAAGGCGCCTACAAATGGCTAAACCGAAGCAAATTTAGTGAGAAAAATTTGGGGAAAAAAATGGGATTAATTTCTATTAATCGTCAATAAAAAAAATGGCTTTAAAAAAATAGGTATATACCTACACTTTACATAGTCGAATCTTGTTTTCAAACAGAAGCAAATTTAGTGGGAAAAATTTGGAAAAAAATGGATTTAAAAAAAAACTAAATAGGTATGTAGAAAAAAAAATGGATTAAAGAAAACAAACTGAATTAGGTATGTACCTACTTTACAGAGTCTACCTTGAACTGAAAAAACTCAATAATATGAGATTAAAGTTCAGATATGCAAACATATGTATTTTTAGCGATATATGCAAAAATACGCAAAATAAAATTAGCTTAAATTGATTTTATATGGGCCAACACGTTTAGATAATGTTTAAACAGGATGCTGAAGTTAACAGAAACAAATATTTAAATGCATATAAATCACAGCCCTAGTTATTATTAAAGAACGGATTTATTTACATGTATTTACATATTTTATATATATAAATAAATAAAAATAAAGAACTTGTTTAATTTTTATATCGTCTAATTCCACACAAAGTTCAACAGTGACATTTTAATTTTGTTAACGTTGCCATATTTATACAATCCTCTGGTTGACTGAGATTTCCTAAGACTGTGGCACACTTAAAAGTCACTTATGAACTTTGTGCTGACGATAGCGTAAGCCGATACTGGTACACTTTATGTGTATATTTTTATGAAATTAGACAATATAAGTTAAACGAGTTCTTTGATATCAATAATTTTATTATCTTTCCACTATATTGACACAGATCGCAGAAATGTATTTCGGAGAATTTTTATTATATATAATTCTACATTAAAAAAAAATATATTTCTCTATTTTTAGTCAACCAACCAAAAATGTTACATTATTCTGGAAATTTATTAATTGTAACCTTTTTTTTTAATATGTTATTTGTATATTTATAATCTGCTACAAGAAACCATACAAAATAATAAAAACTCATCGCTGAATCACCAACAGTGTACTTCCCCTGATCGAATTAATTTTTTACTCCTCCAAAATCAGTAGACCCTTGAGTTAATAATTATTATAATCAATAGTTGACTTACAAAGGGGCCCCTAAATCTTCATAGTAAATTTTGTGTCGATAAATTCAACATCGGCAGTTATTGGGGGTTTTGAGTTGAGGTTGTCGACTCTGATCTTCCCTTCCCTTCTTTAAAATTTCTAGCCGATTACATAACTTCCCCTATACTTCGTATAACTGGGGAAGTAAACAACTGTACACCCCCCCATGATACTGTCCTTATTCCTACAACTAAATGGAAGTAGAAGAGGACAGCGCGCGGGAGGCACTTTTAAAATTTTGTTACATTTTTATTAAAAAATAAATACATATATATTTTTTACTTCCATAAAAATCCTTTTCTTAATTATTTTATAACAAAATTATATAAATTCCTATATTTTATAGTTTTTCTTTAATAAAATCACATGCGTCTAACACTCGTCAATAGGTTTTCAAAACGGTCCTCGACCTTTGGCACCATTCTACTTGGAGGGTTATATATTAATAGTTATTATGACTCATGGCCGGACTTGTTAACTACGAGGTCATATCGCCTACTATCAGAGCGCTCTTTCGTCACTATTGGACATGAGCCCGACTCTAATATGGGAGTCCTAAATTTTGCCTACCCTAAATTGTTATTCACCCAGGATAGGGATCTTTAACGAGTACCGCTTATCGTTCCATCCAAAGGACGGCGAGCTTAAGTTTATTTTACCTCCCAGATAAACTAAACTTGGCCGGGTTTCGAACCCACGATTTTGAGCTCATAAGGCAAGCACGCATACTGAGCTATGGCGCCCTATAAATATATATTTATATGTAGAAATATAATAATATAAAATGATTTAATGCTACAGATACACTATACATTTAAAAAAATTTAATTATCAACTTCAATATTTTATGTTGAAGACGAAAAATTGGCATTTCAATTAAATTATTTTTGAAGGGTCTGGTATTTTTATTAAGACCATTTTCAGTCAGTTTTTTTTTTTATGTTAAGAAAATCAGTTAATAGGCATTTAATTTTTTTAATGAAATTTTAATTTGTATATTGTAAAAAGTCGCGGACCAAAGTTTGAGAAACACTGACTTGGCCATATTGTATAGGAAAAATCAATAGATGATTTTTATTATTATTATTCTTTTACATTGTATTAAAATTGTAATATTTTAAATTGTTATTGAAAATTCTTCATTTTTAAATTTTTTGAACAAATTTTCGATAGTACATATTTGAATAAGAAAAAAAAAATATATATCTCGGGTGTTTGGGCAAAGGGCTTATTAAGTCAGCGAATCTGAATTTTAGGAGGGGAATTTCTGAATGTTTGAAAAATTCCTGCAAATCAGGTAAAACACATTTATGTTACTTGAAATATTATTTTAATAAAAGTATTAAATAAAAACAAAATAAGATATTCCAACAATCAGTTACATATGGTAAAAATATTTAAATGCGCTTGTCCTTTGTATCAAGACTTATTCTGACTTAAGCCTTTTTGCCCAAACACCAGAGATTTAATAGCTGAAGTGTTGCCGAGTTGAAAATTGATAAAATATTTCTTATTACAAATTATTCATTACAAGTATTTTCTAATGTTTATTTACAATAAATTATTTATTTTTTAAGTTTTCATTTTCATTAAACCTCTACACTCCTTATATTCACTCCATGTAAACGTGTAAGTTACAATGATGAAAGTACTGCAATGGGCTGAGAAATCGGATATTGGGCTTTTTCCACTATTGAGTCACTCCCTGATTCCGAACCCAGCGCATGTCAATCAAAGAACACCATTCATTCATTTATGTTAAAGAAAGTGGAGATTCTGTCGGGTAAATAAAAAAACTCAGTATTTGGGCAAAGTTTCGGAAACTATTTATTTCCTTCTTCAGGAAATTATATATTACTTCATATTATATAGCTTCGAGTTGGTGTCTGGTGAATGTGGTAAGTGTATGTGTCTGGTGAATGTGGTAAGTGTTTGTCTGGTAAATGTAATTTGTATTGTGTTTATCTTCACCATAAACACACATGCAATTCCAGTGAGAACTCAACTTCGAATTTCTGACATACACACTTCGTATAGCTGGATAAGTAATAGTGAAAAGTGGTGTTTGTTTCATGTTCGTAACAGCAACTATCGGGTCACCCTATCTGTTTTATTGGTTAAGGTAATATCTATGGTCACAGGGAATAAATCGGTAAGTCTAAATTCGTAATTTTTCAGGGCAGCACTTTTTTACTTTTGCATTAATCGTGTAAATCCAGTTTTTGGAATAAATAAATTATGTAGGAGTGAATGAAAATGAATATTGTTAATCCTTTCTTGGATTTTCACTTAGTTACCTAATAATTCTCCATCACTTACCTAATTATTAACAGCATTTTTTTGAAATACTCGTAAATGATGCCACTCAAAAGTTTATTTAACCCTCTTCACTTGGAATAGTCTGCAATAGTGAATAAATAGTTAAATGCAGTTATCTCATGAATGATTTCTCAAAGAAGTAGATTTGATTTAACCGAGAACATACACAATTTTACAAGATACCAAGAAACCCACATCTTTATAATTCCGAGAGTATTAGAGTCCTGAGCTCCCAACTTCTTCACAGTGCGCAGATGGCTTGGGAAATGATCACAGTACACTTAACTCATTTTGGCCATTTTACGACTTAACAACTTATTCCCTGTGACTATAGATATATTATATTTCTTTGTTAATAATAAATGTATATAACGGGTGCAATTTGACGTTTTTATTTATATATTTATAATATGTATACATAATGGATGTATTTTATACAATTATAAACGGACATTATGAGGATCTATACAAGAGCATTCGTTCGGCGCAGGTTCGTCCAACAAGTTGTGCGTACTGGGTCACTTCTTCCTCTTCATTTGCATCTGTGCCTCCTTTTCGCATTCTGTACGTTGAAAATGGCATCCCAATCTGTTTCCAGAGTACCAACACCTGAAAGTAAGCAGAAGAAAAACAACATCAGTATTAAAGTCTCAATAAATCACCGGGGAATTATATGGAATTATTGTATTAAACTATGTTTCCACTCTCCCTTTAAACTTTTAAGTTTAAATTACTGTCAACGTCATCTGGTCTTCATCTTTTGATAATTAAAAAATTAGGTGGTACCCATTCTTGGCAATCTACTGGAACGTTTTGACATTTCCCGCCAGTTAATTGTCAATTGATTGAAAAAATAAGATACTTGACATTTTCGATTTTCAATGCCCATAATAAATAAAAGATAAATGTATAACTGAGAAGACAATACATATAATATACAATACATAATATATGTGTTTGGTACACTATTATAATCTATCGGAGTGTGTGTGATGCACTATTATAGATCAGCGAGATTTGTGTGGCACACTATTATAATTCAGCGAAGTGTGTTTGGTTGTGGAAATGTATGAGTACTAAGAAAACAAAACAAGGTTTGTTTACAGAAAAATTACCATAAATTCCCAATCCCTCAATAATACAAACTCTCTGGAAAAAAAAAAGGGCGTCATAACCGGGAATCGAAGCGTTATATCGAGGAAAAAATACATACAAATCGGTCGGGGTTGCTAGAGAGCTATAGCTGGGAAAGCATTATAACGAAGTTTTACTGTAAAATCTTACACAACCCAAAAAGTAGAAAATATTTGATTATTCCTCTGGTGGTTTCAAAACTTTTATATCTGCTATATTCTTTGGTTTACAAGAAAGTTCAAGAGACAAAGAAGAATGATTTTTTATTAGGCGAAGAAAATACTTGGTAAGAAAATGGAAGAGTATTCCTAGAATGGGAGGTTAAACAATGGTCCCGAGCCTGTACGATGTCAGATACTCGTTAAAGACACCTACCCCAGGTGAATAACAATCTAGGGTAGGTTCACGTCCAACAGAGCGACGAAAGAGCGCTCTGGTAGTAGACGATATGACTTTGTTCTTAAAGCCCGGGCTTGAGTCACAATAAATAAATAACATTCACTTAAAGTTTATTCACCTTGACTGACCCTATATGTACTATAAAAAATATGATGACTTAGACATCCCACTTGTAGAAGACAGCGTCAAGGCATCATACCGGCGACTTCATGATAAAATGAGCTGTCATCCAAACCCAACATCAATTCATACAGCCAGCAACTTACCACCGACTCGACAAAGACGACGACTTAAAAGAAAACACCACTGTGATTCACTTGCATGAGAAAATGTCTACATGGACTACGAAGAATGTGAATAATTTCTAGACTAATTTTCTATTTATATAAACATTTGAACTCAAAATCCAAGTCTCTAGCTGTAATAGAGGCCGAGATCCCTACATAGGCTCTGATGAAACCTGAAGATCTTGGAAACGGCATACCCGATTTCCACCAAACATGGCTAACAACCATCTCGCAAACCACAGCTTTCGAAACAAAAAAAAACGCTTTGAAATCGGTTCAACCGTCTTGGAGCTACCATGCCACAGACAGACACACAGACAAACTTATAACACCCCTCCTTTTGCGTCGGAAGTTAAAAAAAATATGTACTATACCTTAAATAGTTGGATTTGAGAATCTTCACAGACTGCCTCCAAATCATCATTGAATCGAGAATATTTAGAAATGTCCAATTTCTTCTGACAATCAGCTATGGGATGCCAAGTGAATACTTGTGGACAGAGAAGATAAGAAGGGTTGAAGTGGGCCTTATACCTCATCTTGGGGCAAAAGTGTATGTAGAACCCCATGTAGTAGGAGGACAATGTGGCTGAGAGACTGTTGAGGGAGCGCACCAATCCTATCTCTCTAAAATCAAATCAGTCACAAATTTAGCAAATATGTTATATTTTAATTATATGTAATAAGAATACAAAAACATAAAACAGTCCATAAAGAGGTTGTACTGAAAAGGCGAAATAATAAAATATAATAGACTACATCGTTTCATATCGATCTGAAGATGCCTAAAGTTTGCAAGAAAAAAGAAAAATATATATATGTGTTTCGTATATTTCTCTCACTACGTTTGCTATAATCCTCTATCTTTCTTTAATCTTTATTTACCATTATTGATTCAAGAAATTGACATTTCTATACTCCAGTGATCCAGTCTATCATTGCGGTTCCTAGAGCGCCTTTCATTTCTCTAAATTTTTTTAAAAATCTGTTTATTTGAGAATAAATCTGTTTATTTGAGAATAAGTGAAAGTAAATAACTGTTCCATGGCCTAAAGTAGGGAGTTAAGTGAGGAAGCAATCAGGGAGGTGGTTCTGAGTGAGGAGGGGTTCAGCCAGAGAGAAATCGCAAATCGGCTCCAAGGGTCACAATCTGTGGTGTCAAGAGCGGTGAGCCGACATCAGGAGATGGGCAGGTATTCCCGCAAAAGAGAGCAAGGCCGTCCAAGGTCAACTGCCGAGAGGGATGACCGCTTTTTGCAGTTACCTTGAGTCACCTCTTAGAAACCTTCAGAAACATGAAACTTTCTGAACGTACAGTCAGAAGAAGACTCAATGAGTACGGATTGACATCTCATCCCCCAGCTACTGGACCCCAGCTCACCAGAGAATACCGTGTCCAGAGGTTGAGATTTGCCCGGGAGCACCTGAATTGGACTACTGATGATTGGTGGCGAATATTATTCTCAGATGAGTCCAGATTCTGCCTAAGGTCTCCAAATGAACGTGAACGAGTGTGGAGGAAGCCGGGCGAGAGGTTTACTCCCTGTAATTTTTCACCCCGAATCAGTTTTGGCGGAGGTTCTGTGATGGTGTGGGGAGGTGTATATATATACATCTCTCAGGAATTATATATATCCTTCCTCCATCATAGATTACTATTAACTCTCTGTAACTTGAAAAAATCTTCTAAATATAATTGAAAACGGGGTCTAGTCCGTTAATATGGCTAAATCCAATTAAGATATTAATAAAGAGTAACTTACCTTAATGAACCATAAGTTCCAAGTGATAGAAAAGAGTAGTCAGGATCGTAGAAGAAGTAGACAGAAGAGACACACTTAGGGAGGATGTCCACAACTCCGACAGCTATCAGTTGTTCGTTCAGCCAATACTGTTGGTGGAAGGAGCCATAGCCGGAGGGGGGCCCTGACCCGCTCTTCATTGGCTGAAATAGATAATATATTTTAAATATATCCATATAATCAAAGCTTTGGGCAGAATTTAAAAAAAAAAATGGAGGCGTGCAGAGAACCGCTTATGGCTCAACGAACAAGCAATGAAGTGTGAGTAGGTGCATTGTTTCGTCACAAATCTGGGCGTTTTTTCGGATTGCTTCACGCAAACGCCGTTGCACTTGTAGGTAGTATTCCCTTTTTATCGTTTGACCTTATGGCAAGAACTCATGGTGCACTATGCCGTTAAAATTGAAAATCAATATTTAACATTCCTAAAACTTTGCAGCACATTATTCCATTCTTATAGCAAAATTTAATGCAATTCTCTGATCCATTTTGTAAACAAATAAATAATCGCTGATCGAACCAAAACACATATAACCTCTTTGACAGCTGACAGAAGACTACACATCCGGTTTGGCTAACAATGTAGATACTTTTCAGACATGTTTACCAACACAACAACGAAAAATTGCGCGAATCGGACTAAAACAACCAGCGAAATTACAAAATTCCCATTACATTTTGAACACACCTCGCACACCCTACTCTTGATTTTCCAGGGGTATTTTTACATGACGAAAACAAAGAAAGCTCTCCGCAAAATAATGTATAAAATTACCATTACAAGAAATTATTGGCGTAATCATCCGATGAAGATTACCAAGACCATATTTTCCATCTGACAAGAAGAAAAGTTATGCGTGGGGAGAAAACAGTGGAGTAAATTCCAGTAAGAGCAAGGTTTTAATGGATGAATATTTCTCAATAAGAGAGAGGGGGGAGCGACATGTTGCCTTGACAACAGTCTAACTTTATCACCTTTCCAGCTCTGTTGTACCACTGCACTTCCTCTTCAATCACCAATTTTTTTAAATTTTAATATAGTTTTAATTTTAAACTATAAACAAGCAATTCAAGGGTTGCAAGTGACAAAGCCAGGATTAAAATAGGACCCAAAGAGGAATGAAGAATATTTTGGTCCTCAAATCTTAGAAAAATTTGAGACATTTAGGTAGATGGGACTGAGGGGGACAAAACAAAATAGATGAGCAACATCAAAGGTAACCCCATCCCACTTTTCAACGGTCCGAGAAACATGATTCACCGGTCTCACAGTAATATTCCATATTAACAGAGAATGAATGAACATGAATCACATATAAAACATTTTCAAACATTATATTTAGTTGGACGATGTTCTGCGTAGTTAACCCACAAAAAATTGGATTTTAAGTTATACATCTTGTAAAATCATTAAGCTTCAATATGATTTAATTCGCAAAAATATGTTAAGAAAATTACAACGTTTTGTGATATGGAATCATGAACAGACTCAACTCCATTTATTCAAGTAAGCCCTTCATGGGGCCAGCCAGAGCCAGTACTAGGAATATCTCGGGAGGCATGCCGAACCCGGAAAAAAGTGGACTAAAGATCTTTTGGAGAAGTCATGGAGAGAAAAAACCACATGCAGACAGGAAGATGTTCCTGGGAGAGTCCAAGGTGTTGAAGGATGGGATCCTGAACCCCAAAAGGAACGAGCTTCGGCAACTAACTGGAGTTCTCATAGGACACGGTCCGTTCAATAGACCTGTGATAGATGTGGAGAAGAAGACGAGACGGCGGCACACTTCCTGGGTAGATGCTCGAGATACGCGCGAACGAAATTCCACATTTTTAGTAAAGATGTAATCACAGAGGAGGATTCTAAAAGATTGGACCATTGGATCACTCTCAGGTTCATTAACGAAACTGGGAGACTTGGTACTTCATGAAAGACTTGGTCCAGCGCTTACAGGGAAGGGTTAAGGGCACTGGATACTTAGGTCCCTAGGTGTAAAACCCCCATATATACATAACTCCATTTAAAATGAATAAATATTAAATTGGACTTAAAAAACATAACTTTTACACTATCAGAAATGAATAATTTCAAACTTATTAATATCTATTCATTATTTTTGCTACTTTAACGATTTTTAATTAAACATTTTAAAAAGTTTTTGGGGTTAACACATATACGCAGAACACCGTCCATTTGTCATTTCGTTCTCACTTTCGAGGCTCCTACAGAAGAATTACCATTTATACATTTACTATCTACAGACTGCATTTCAATATCATCCACATATTATCTCAGAAATAAGCATTTTAGCGTTAAAAATAAAATAATAATAAGCCTTTTAAAAATACTATTATAAAAATAATATAAATTGACTGACCTGTAAAGGGGATGCCACTAAGAATGATTTGAATGATCTAAAGTCACAATCCTCCTCCTCCTCTTTGTGAACGGTCATTTGATATTTAACAAACAGTTTCCAACTCTCTTTGAGGATTTCATTTCCACAATTAGCAGGCACTAGGCGCACCTACTTTAAATAAAATAAAAAAACAAAATGATAGAAATAAAAATTTAAAACCGGTCAATGGGTAGTCGGACTTCGCGCGATAAGAGTTTCATTTTTCGTTATGTATTTGTACTAAAATGAAACTAATTTTTGGGATATCATTTTTTCATGAATACTTTCGGAAATGAGGGCCCTCCTCCAGACACGTTTATTCGTTTTTTTGCAAATAAAAACTAATCAAATCTATATATCAAATTTTATTTTTCTAAGTTAAACAGAAGAAAATGTATAAAGTTGTGACAGACACCGTGAACTTTCCTCAAAGGTCCAGTTTTTACTATTTGTGGCACAGAGCCCTTCGTAAGTAAGTTTTTTTTTTTTATTTTACAAGCAGTATTGTACACCAATAAGTTGACGAATATATATATATATATATATATATATATATATATATATATATATATATATATATATATATATTTTCAATGTATATTTTTAATAAATATTTTTTGACATCTATTACTCGCATGTAGAAAAAGAGTGTTGGTGGTTAAATGTTAATTAAATGCTTCACTCAAAAACTTTTCGATATGAACTGAAGCAAAACAGATGCCAAAGAAAATATATTAAAAATTTAAATAAACTGTGAAAGATTTTATTCATAATTTTATTTGTGTCCATTACTGGTTAGAGAACTTTATGCCTGGCATACATTTTGGGCTGGATAAATGGGGCGCAACATCTGCCTAACAAGTCAGTCAAATATTTTTCTGATTTTATTCAGTTCTTTTTTGTTCTTTAAATTTAAAAAAAAAAATACAGTTTTTACCTTAAGAGGGCTATTACAAAGAAAACGCGTAAATTGTTGCGTTGTACATTTGTCAATACTGTCTTTATGTATTGTTGTTTGATATTTTACATAAAGGGCATATTCTTCATTAAACGTCTCTTCAAATTCTCTGCTTCTTGGATGAGAACGAACTAACTTCAACTGATAAAGACAAATTGTATTGAAAAAAATACAAAATACAAAATAATGATCGTATCTGACATAATAAATAACTAATACTTTTTATTGTAAAATATTTTGAAAATAGAAAAGAAAAGGAATAATAGAACTAGACTTTCTTATACCAGCCCCTTTTTAAAAGATTACTCTCCCTCCCACTTCCCCAACTCAAATACTCATTTCATACTGGCATTATGGGCTATATGAAAGTGTTGGCTTCAGCGTTTTTTTTTTTTGTTTTATTGAACAGCATAGAAATGACTTTGAGAGAAGGAAATTTATTTATTTTATTTTGTGACCTATGACGGCACTTATCAATTTCTCAACTCACAATATCGGCTAAAGGGAAAAAAAGAGTTCAGGGCCTCAATTCAAAAACCCTAATAACTTCTGATTTAATGAATTCATCGACACAAAACTTAGTTTGAGGTTTTAAGAGCCTCTATGTAAGTCAACTGTTGAATATTAGCGAAACGGTCGACTGGCTTTGGAGGGGGAGCGAAAAGTTAATTGATTAATATTGAATATTATAATTATATTTGATTATTATTAATTATGTCAGCATAATAATTACCAACTTCACCATCATATTACTTAAAATTTACTGAATTTTGGATACTTTTATGTAAACGGATTCAACAATTTTCTTAGATATATTTTTATTCTCAATATTCAAAATTTTACAATTATCGTAATCCAAATTATTTTTAGTTACGCTACGATCTACTAACGCCTTTTTTAACAAATGTTTTGATTATTTACAGTCTAAACAGTCCATTATTTTTACCTTATTTTGAATCTTTTGTTTCAATCATCGAATTTAACATGAAAAAGACAAATTATACTGATGATGGGAATTCTATCAGAAACGTTTGTAATTGCAAGTTTTTAAAAATCAAAAAATAAATGGGAGAAGCGATGCTGTCATAAATATATTGTATATGAATTCAATATCTCCTTATACAACTCAAAAGTAGTTATTATATAATCCGAATTTCAAATTGGAGTATCGAATCCTTTTCTAGAACGTTTTTTTTTAAATTTATTTGGTCAATTGAGTAGGTGATTTCCAAAACCAGCCATTTGTCCATAAACAACTTTTGGTATAATCACCAAAAACTGATAAAAATTAACTGTTTTAAGTTGAAGTTCCGATTTTTTTTTTCATGGATGGGTAATAAATTTATCTCTCATCTTGCAAACGTTGCCAAATATATTGTGGCTAGAAAATTTGCTATTTTTTATTTAAGTTTTCTAATAGCTACTTTTGGCAGTCAACATGAGAAATTGCTGATTTTGGAAATCACCTACTCAATTTAGGTATGTCTTTTCAGTTGAAATGTTGAAAACCAGCTGAACATTTAAATAAGCTTTGTGTGATTTCCCTATTACTTTTACATTTTATTAATCCCCAGAGGAAGGGTGTTTAAGTTTCAATCCTTTGTCTGTGTGTGTCTGTCTGTCTGTGGCATCATAGCTCCAAGATGAACCGATTAAAGCGGGTTTTCTGTTTCAAAAGCTGGTATTTGTGAGATGGTTCTTAGCCATGTTTGGTGAAAATCGGGTATGCCGTTTCCAAGATCTTCAGGTTTCATCAGAGCCTGTGTAGGGATCTCGACCTCTATTACAGCTAGAGACTTGGAGTTTGAGCTCAAATGTTCATAAGGCCAAACCCCTCCACCCCCAAGCCTCCCTCCTAAGCCCCACATTTAAGCTGGGCCTAGCCCTGCCTTGGGCAGTCCTTTCCTCATCGTCAAGGTATATTGACAGATATGCCACTGTGACTGCGGCGCGCGCGGCTATGAGAGAATACGCGACTGCTATATATCAAATGATCTTCAGTTTCCTGTAAACTCATGTTATGAACTATAAGTTCCTCAATATTTGTAACTCTGCTAAGGTTGGCTCATGGGAACAATTTGTTCCTTTTTAAAAGTTTGTTTATTGTGTCGGATTTTATTTTTAATTTAATATTTTTATGTTTCATTACTAATTTGTTATATTTTCTTTATTATTAGTCGTTATAAATTCAGAGATTAGTATTAAAACAATAAATAACTATTTTCAAAGATCTCACCTCCAACTTGTTAGCTACATCGTGGCTGGTCGAGTCTTTAATGAAATCTTCAAGTGACTTCTCCTGAGGTTGATTTGAGTTCCTAGAAGACGATTCCAGGTTCAGTCCTTTTTCTTGTAATTTCTTCTGTTTTCTTTCAATTCTGATAAGTTTGGCTTTTTTACATTGTGGTTTAGAAATGTTGATGCCATCACCTGGATAATAATAGTGAAATATTAAAATTTAAATGACAAAACAGAATGAATAATAATTTTTTTAGGTTTTCAAAATCATGATAATTTATAAATTCCAGAATATTAATTTATATATTTATTTTAAGTCGACCTTTTTGTTAAAATCTTTCGACTGGTTATAATCATGAGTGGTTTTAACACTAAAACTGAAGGTTAAGGGCGTTGAGGCGGGGAAAATTCTATAAGATACAAAATTTGACTTACCAGCTCGTGGTGTTTTCAAAGATTTCTTTTCTGAAAGACCCTCCTGTGAAATATTTAATCTCGACTCTAATTAAAAAAAGTAAAGATGCAAAATAATTAGTTATAAACAATTTTCTTTATCCATACAAAAAACAATAAATCACAAATTCAAAAATGTATTACCATTTGAATTTTCTTGACACATTCTTACACTCTCTCCGGATACTGATGTTACAAGCTCAATTGCATTTATGCAACCTAAAATATTTTGAAAACAGAGATGTGCAGTCAGATCACACATTGAAGGATACCGTATGTGAACATTTTCTCTACATAATCATATCTAATATTATTAACTAATGTTGTTACTTAGAGATTTAGTAATTGTTCATGTATGTAGTCTATAAGCTATTTTGGATATATAAATGTTGATGAGGTATCCTATTACAATCTTATGGCTTAATGCAAATAAACATTATTATATCACCCTTCAGCTGTGCTCTAAGTGGCAGACATGCCCAACATTTTTGAGAATCATAAGACTCGCCAATATATACAATTACCAGATTTTAGTTAAATATTATTACAGTGATCTCGAGAACACGAAATTCTGCATTATGTCGTACTTTATCAGAACAAATTAACGCAATCTAAAGAAGGTTAAGACCAAAGGTATAGGTATACATGTCCCTCATTTAAGAACTTTGGTCATTCTTTTCTTGTAAGTTTTTGTGACGCAATCTACGAGCTTTAACTATGAGGTCATATCGCCTACTACCAGAGCGCTCTTTCGTCACTTTGGTGGACGTGAGCTCGACTCTACAGTCCTAATTTTGCCTATCCACGTTTATTCACCTATGTTAGGAGGTTTCCAACGAGTACCTGACATAGCAAGGGCTCCGAACCATCGCAAAGACGACGTGCTAGAGATAGATATTTAGTAAAATAAGAAAAAATAAAAATAACACAGTAATTGGATTTATTATTTTTATATTTTTTTCGTGAGTGAGACACTATAAACGTTCACAAAATAACATCTTATTCTATTATAAATGGGAAGACATGATTGACACGATGTTATACTATTTTGAGACATGAACAACTGCAAGATTCTTAGAAGGCGAAACACTGCGGTAATTAAATAAATTTTGGAAAGGAATATAAATTAGTTATTGTGTCTTACTGACATTTTACACTTTTAGTCATTGACCTTCTTTGAGTATCCCCAGGCAAACATTTCTTCAGAAATATCTAACAAATCGATCAAAAAGCGACTCAGATATAATTGTGGAATTGTTTGATAATATAGATGTTAAAAAGATCAACAATTTATTTTTATTCTTCACTAAAATAGTTTAGAAATCAAGAAAATTTTCAATTAATTTACTACTCATATTATATTATGATTTCTGATAATTCTTAAAAACATGGCAAGAATATTTGATTAGTTGATCAACTAATTATTATTGATGCAATTTCTTTTTTTTGTATGTGTTTTGGCTAAACTAATTTACTATTCCTCCCGATTCAAAGGTTATTATTTTTGTACTGTCTCATATTGACTTTTTTTTTTTTTTTGATTGCTTTCACAATTTCTTTCCGTTTCTATTAAAGAAAATGTCTATATTTATTTATTTTTATATTATTTGTAGTTAGTTATTGTGAATCACGCCGGGGCTTTTAAATTCGAGGTGTATATCGCCTACTACCAGAGCGCCCTTTCGTCGCTCTGGTGGACATGAGCCTGACACTACTATGAGAGTCTTAAATTTTACTTCCCTTAAATTTTTATTCACCTAGGGTAGTGGTCTTTAACGAATACCTAACATCGTACAGGTTCAGAACCATTGCTTGATGTCCCATTCGAAGGACGGCGTGCTCAAGGTTTTTTCACATAGGCTGGGTTTCGAACCCGCGATCTTGAACTCAAAAGGCTAGCAGGCCAACTATTATTTTTATTTAGTGACTACTCTTATTGCTTATTATTTTCTTTTCTATAAAGTTATAGAAAATAAAATAATAAGTTATAGTTCTATAAGAATGTGTATTTTGTAAAGAACCCCACTCATTGTTATAAAGCTTGTATTCTTTAGTGCAATAAAGAAGTATCTATCTATTGTGTCTCTCTGAACTACCGGCGCTCTCAATTCTTTTCTTGAAATAAGAAGTGTGCTCGCAAGCATAGGGCGCCATAAGGGTGAGCAGAAGTCTAACCGTCTTTACAAGGATTCCAAACTCACTCAACATTAATGACAATGTTCCTTTCAATAATCATTATTCAGACAAACCTGATGACAAAGAGAGATCAAGGTTTAACTCAGCGTTTTCCAAATTGAATTGTGGTGTCATTTCATTCGATTTCATCTGCATACCTAAAAACAAAGAAATTATGTTAATGTAATAACTGATTTCGTGAGTTTTTTGCAACAATACAGATCTTAGTAGTAACGTTTTATGACATATGAAGAGCTTGGTTCAGTAACGCAACTTAGTTTCAAGATATCGCACAAACAATAGGGTAGGGATACTTAAATAAAACCAAGATGCGTTGGAGGCGACCACCAGCCGACCAATCTGTGGTGATGAGTGGTCGTCCACAGCCCCTCAGACTCACAATCTACATATTTTGCAGTCTCTATGCTCTCATACAAACAGTTCGATTTGTTCTTCTCCCTAAATAAGAGTTTGTAGTTAAAATCTCCGTGACCTGATAATATCTTAACGTCTTCAGTCAATACAATCCATTATACTACGCCACATTGCGCCATTTTACGTTTCCAATCTCACATTACGTAATGACCTCAACATCCCATTTGTACCTTCTGTTATCAGGACACGATATCAAAATTTTCACTCCATCATCACGCCAATCCACTTATACAAGAATTATCCACAAACAGTCTCTCCACAAATCCACCACGACGCCTCAAGCGGATATGGCAGAGGGACCTGCTCCAGGACTAGCCTGGACTCCTCTTCGGTCACGTACCTCAGCAGTACAGCCACGCACTTTACACTGCCCTGGTTATCGCAATTGCTAATGGCAAATGTTATGCCGTTGTAAATATATAAATACAATTTTTTTAAATATATTTGTTATTGTTATTTATTATTATTATTTTCTTTCTCTTTTCTATATTTCACACAATGTGACCTGATGAAGGGACGTAAGAACGAAATATCTTCGTGAAAAAGACACTTCCAGAAGATTTATAAAAACATTTATCCTAATTTTAATTAAATTAAAAACTGTATCTATTGTATTTATTATTTTTGTACTCACGTATGTGTGTCAGACTCTAAGAGTTAATATCCAATAATGTATCTAATTTATAAGCTATTTTAATGTATATATTCTTGTGACGTATCCTATTACCATGTTATATTTCAACGGAATTATTATTATTGTAGTTTAATTGTCACCATTTTTTGTCCAAAGAAAACACACAAAAATCTTGAAGTAATAACCTTCTAGATGATAAATGAGGAATCACTCTCAGAATTATATATTCATATCACTATCGGTTTTCCAAATCAACCCCAGAAATTGTAATAAATCTTTCTCAGTGTAGTTTCTCATGTTTTAAGCAAAAAAATACTAAAAACGAAATTTCAGAGAAATCGGCCGAAACTCCAATAACTGCCGATATAAAATGTATCGACGTGGAATTTCTTTATTTTTGAAGTCAATACCCAATGAGGACAAAACCTGCAGCAATATCGGCTGAAAGGAAGGTACGAGTACAGGAGAGGGGGCTTAATTCAAAAACCCTAATAACTGCCGATGTAAATTTATCGACACAAAATTTAGTATGAGGATTTAGGAGCCCCTATATAAGTCAACTGTTGAATATTAGCGCAAACGGTCGTCTGGTTTTGGTGGGGGAACGAAAAGTTTATTGATTAATTCTTCCTGGGAAAGTACATTGCTGGATAATCTTTTTTTTTTTTGTAAATTATGATACATATGTTAAAAAGCATTTTTCATTGGATGCGTTTTGTAATCTAGCTATAAAATACATTTTTTAGAATGAAATACATACTATAAGATGCAGAATCATTTTCACAACTGTTCTCGTTTCTGTTTCCTTCGCTCTTCCCTTCACCTGTCCTCAAAAACTTTTCAACCCTTTTGAGTAGCTTCTTTTGAGACTTGGACAATTTAAAGTTCAGAGCTTCACACCTTAAATAAAGAAGAAGATAATTAATACAAGTATGGAAGTACTCGTTTCTACTTTCTTAAACTAGATTCAAGAAACTATATACTAATAAGAAACTACATAACAGTAAAGAAAGTATTGAAATTGTGCGAAAATCCGAGATCGAGTTTTTCACGGTACATATATGAAAGTCACTCACAAGTCACCTACTACCAGAGCGCTATTTCGTCGCTCTGGTGGACATTAGCCTGACTCTACTATAAGAGAACTAAATTTTGGCAACCTATGTTTATTCACCTAGGGTAGGAGTCTTTAACGAGTATCCCTCTAGCGATAGTACAAATTCATTTTAAATTCGTTGCTATGGGTTACAATTTCTACATTACTTAGAAACATTTCCTAAGAAAATTTATTGTTCGTTCTTTGGCCGCTACAACTTTTTTTTTGGTCATAAAGTTTTTATTTTTCCAAATTATACAGTATTATATGTACAATGAGACAACATTAAACAGACAATGTAATTATTACAATTATTGACATAATATACTATATAAAGTTTACAAACAAAATAATAAAGCAAAATTTAAGGAAAAATCCCACAAGGCCTAGGCCTGAGTGCGTGAAAACAATTTAAAGGAGATATAGAAAAGATGGCTAAGGTTTTCACATGAAATTATCGCTCATGGAGTTAGACAA
This sequence comes from Aradus depressus, assembly GCA_963662175.1. NCBI lineage: Eukaryota > Metazoa > Arthropoda > Insecta > Hemiptera > Aradidae > Aradus > Aradus depressus. The sequence continues at coordinate 19,439,643 of OY759225.1, read as the reverse complement.
TACTTATGTAAAGTATATTAAAATGACATTAGTTTAAAAAATTCTTCATCATTGATTATATTCATCCATCATTTTAAGTTCAGTTTAAAGTTTTAATAAATACTACAATTTTTGATGGCAGGTGGTTTTAGATTATTTGCTCGAAGGCCTAGGTAGTAAACATTAAGTTGCGTAATTTTGTTTTGTCAAATGGGGGTAATTGAAAAGTTGGCAAAGTTATTTCGGCTTTTTTTTGTTTTTATTAAACAAATAGGGTCTTTTGTGGATAAATAGGAGGGTTTTGTACATATATATCTGTCTGGGTGTCAATAAATGTAATTCCTTGTATAACTGATCAGAAGGGAAAGTTAAGGGTTTGTTAAACAAGCTTTTTAAGAAACATTTATGGGCACTGTTGTAGTAAGTTGCTCCATATCACAATACCATAAGAAATTATAGAATAAACTAATGAATTGTAAACAATTTTTAAAGTTTCACTGGGACAATGTTTCTTAGTCTGTTTAATAGGAAAGATAAATATCTGATTTTTTTAGTTAATCCTTCTGAATGAAAATTCCATTTTAAGAGGAAATCTATATAAATTCCTAAATATTATACTTCGTGGGTAGTACGTCCTTCTCTAGTCTAATCGGATAAGTAAGTACGTTAAGCTCAAACAACTACATAAGTTTTTTTTTTTGCAACATTCTCAAAAATATACATTTAAGATACATACTTAATGGTATACAGAGGACAACAGGTAACATTTAGTATTGGTTTATAGCAGTACTGTCCACTACGTCTCCAACCACGATCAATTAAATCTTGATAATCCTGGACAGACAAAGAATGAGCCCACATTCCTGCAGAAAAATAAAATATCAGGTTATGGCGAATGAAAATATAATAATGATATCGCCAGTAAAAGAAATATAACTGGGTTTACTTAGATACATTAGACTTCTGAGCATAGATTAAGAATTTCTAATACATGCACCAGCGTAAGGAACCCATTTTATCAGTAAAGTTTAACTGAACTTATCTCCAATTTAATTTGTATTCTTATTTTTCTGACTCAGGAATTAGCCTAACTAAATAAAACCTCCGAGATTTAACTTTCGAATACTCCATGTTAACCATATTGCTACAATTCTGTGAACACGTATGAAAATTTAAGTTTCTTATTAATCTTGGTTGATGACTTCCGTAAAAATCTAACAACAATATACACATTTATCCTTGATTCAATCAATGTTTACTTCATACACTAGTGTTTTTCTCTGCTAAAGAAGTGAATCGGTAACTAAAATCAATTATAATTGTAAGAAAAATTTAGATTTCTTTGTCTACAATAGCAGAGCTTTCTTGTAACCAAACATATTCGGTAAATGTTTCTTATGATCCAGCTAAGTGCTAATTAATAATAATTTCAATAATAAAAAAAATTAACTTACCATTAGAAATACTGGTATTGGTTGATTTACAATATCCACAGCGACTACCTGAATTGTCTGACATATATTCAACGATAGAAATTGAATATTTTCTATCCATTGTAATCAACTGTTTCATACGGTTTTACATTAGCTAATGAAGAAATAAATAAGGTAAGAATATTGAGGGAACATGACACTACTGGCTTAAGTATCGAATATGTCATAACATTCTTTACTCCCACATATAATGGTATGATAACACTAAGTATCGATAGCAATTGTATCTATCGATACTACATATTTATTAATAACTACATATTAAAGTGACCAACTATTTTTTTTTTTACGAAAGGAGCACGGATGGAATTTCATTGGATATGGTGATAGGGCTTGTGAAAAAAAACATTAAGTCGCAACTATTCTGCTATGTATTTTTAAAAAATAATATAAAAATGGGTATAAATTTAATTATTTTATATACCTACATCATTTTAATTATTGTAAACATATTTTCCTTTTGAATGAATTTTTTCGATAGTTCTGAACTTTCTTCTAAGAGCGTACTTACGTCAGAACAACTTGCGTCCCGCATGTTGAATTTTACCGTTAAAACTGCAGATAATTGTGATTTTTCACTGCTCCAGTAATCATTTGCAACGGAAAATACCCTCTCCACAGCAACACATTGCAAATTCAATTATTAATTTCAAATTTTTGTGGGGTATTTCTTCCTGGAACTAACCAAACTCACTTTACATGGATTTATCTTGTTCACAGACAAATGTTTTTTTACATTTATAAATCGGAGAGTCGGATAATACGAATTTTATTAATTTCTTCAATATATGTGTATTATATTTTCCAAAGGTCTCTTCCTTAATGGTTTTTGGAATCACATATAAAATTTCGTTACGATATATTCACTACCTCTGCAGTTATTACGGTTTTTTCTGCCGAGACACCCCTCTCATCTCTCTCCCTTCAGCCAACTTCGGTGGAAAATTGTCGTCCTTATGTTGTTTCGATTTTACAAATGAAGTGTATCAATACATGCAATGGGAGTTATTAGAGGTTTTTTTTGTTAAGTTCCCTCTTATCTCCCTTTTTTTTCTTTAGCGGATTTGGCTGAAAATCAATAGATATAATATTACTATTATTTCAATTTAACTACTTAGTTTTGTAATAATAAACGTTTAATTACTACTAGCGACTGCTCTCCTACCCACAATCAGACTTTGTCTTCTGGGAGGAGGTAATCGACTCATGTCATCATTTATTCTTTTTATTTCTGTAAATATTGAATGGAATAATTTTATGGGGTTCTCCTCTTTTGTAGGTCGAAGACCATCTAGAAACCCTTATAGAGGGTGAAAAATCAGTACAGAAAGAATACATGAATCAAAAAAAGGGTCTGAATACACACAAAAAATGTTGTGTGGATACATTCATTGTATCGGGAGTTATCGGTTCTCAGACACACACACAGGAAAGAAGACGCAATTCCATTGACAACATAATTTACCCTAAACTGAAAAACCTGAAAACGCGTAGTAAGACTAAGAGGTATTTACTAAACAGTAAATTGTAAATATTTTGAAAATATATTCAGACATATACATATATAATTATATATGAAAATATAATATATTTTATTCATATCGGTTATATTATGTTCGGTTCATATTATGTCTCCATCTAAGGAACCAAGTGCATCTCTATTCAGAATTGCTGCTTCAGTCTTTCTTTTGTGTAGATTTCTTCTTAGAGGAAGTCGTCACTTTGTACGCCAACATTCGAAGCGGCCATTTTGAATTTTTCTAAAGTCGATCAAAAATGGAATTTAAATCGGAAGATAATAAAAAAATACTATCTAGGTGTATTTGAAGCATAAGAACTCAAAAAAAAAATCTACAGTTGCATACTCGCAATAACCACAAGGGGAAAAAAAAAAAAAAAATGAAAATTGAATTTTTTTTTTTTTTTTTTTATCGAATAATGGGAGTTGGGAGCTGAAATTTTCAGGAAATTTTTCTTTTTATACGTGCAAACTGTCGGTCAATTGCCCATTCGAAAATCGTTGGGGGCAGTTTTCGTACTCTTATCCGGCTAGACCCTTTATTTTTAAAATGTTTAGTTTAAAAACATTATTTGGTGGAAATGTATGAAATATCCTTTTAAAAAATCAATCACCCTCTATATAATTTTTTGATAGCTTGTATATTTTCAACTGATATGTTTTTAGATTTTTTTGTTCTAATAATTAAGATAAATTTTCGTCCCGAGGGTCCACCACTGGCTCGTCTTCCTCTTACATGCCGCCATATCTATATGTACATCATAAATGCTAGTTGTTGCACCCAGCAACTGTTGTATCTTTATAAATAGAAGAAGACAAAGAAAACAAAAAAAAAATCGTATATATGTCCAAAATTGTCTGTTACAAACATTAGAGCCAGATTCGAAGGAGTTATTTCATAATATATTATGTCATATCATTTTTAATAACCAACCTAACATCGTTCAAAAACTTTATATAAATCTGGTAAATTAGCAATTTGTAAAATTGATCCATCTTCAGCTAATTTTTTAGAAGGCAAAAGTAATTTTTTTATGGCAGGGTACAAAATGTGTTCTGTTGTCCATTCCCAGTTATGACCATCCTGAAAAAATTGAAAACAATAAATACCTACAATGAAAAATATATTTAAGAAGTAATGTGTAAATTTACTTTTTCGTCCGTTGTACTAAGGAAACTATAGAAATGTGATGTTTCTCGGCATATTCCATCGAAACAATGTTGTTCTGACTTCCAATCAACATCACACGCTAACCGAAGAATAAAATGGGGCAGTCGAGAAATATCTGGCATATAATTGTCTGAAACATATAGTAATAATGATTGGTAAACAATTACGAAGAGACGGGCTCAAGTCAAAAACCCTAAAAGTTGTCGGATACGAAGTTTAGTAAGAGGATTCAAAAGGCCTCTGTGTTGATCCTCTCAACTGTTGATCTTTAGCCAAATGTTAGAGAGTGAGAGAAAATGTAATTGATTGCTTCGGAAGTGATTCACCATTTTTTTTTTCAGGCGATTTGAAAATCAAAACGTGTCGTCCTTAGAGGGTTGGTTATGGATACATAATATGTATCTTTATATATTATATATATCGATAATTTGAATCTCTCAATAATTTGAAGTTTCGTCCAGGTCCCTTGAAAAACACTCGATAAATTGAAAAAAATTAATACATTTGGTCGGTAATTTGAAGTTGTATCAATGGCATCTTACTCGCCAACACTATATAATTTGAAGTCAGGGCTCCCCACCTCTCTATAATTAGAAGTCCCCACTTCTGATGTGTCATTTGATCACAGAGCACAGACCTGTCCTTTGTTTACATGCCCTGGACTTGATTAATTGAGTTTGCAGTTTTCTTTCTTTAGTTAAATTTAAACAGCGTTTTTCTAATTTTAAAAATCAAAATGAGCTACAGAAAGAATAAATGTCTTTCAATTGGTGAGAAACTACTTGTTATAGAAGCTGTGGAAAATCGAATATTAACAAAAGATGTTGCAAAGCAGTTCAATATTTTACCATTTACATTGTCCATGATTTTAAAAAATAAGGATAAAATCACCGGAAGTGTCTCATGTGCAGCAAGAAAACTGTCACGTCAGGATGAATTTCATCTGGAGGAGGCTTTGGTTTGGGGCTTTTTTCACAGCTCTCATCACTATAGAAAACTCACTGGACAATGCAAGATGGAAGTCGCTTACTCAAAAGAAAATTACGGACTTCTTTTCAAAATGAACATTCGCCTATAATATTTTCATTTTTATGTTTTTGTACCATATATATGGTACCGATTGTACCATATATGTAGATAATTATGTATCTACATATGTTTGTTATTTTGTAAATTTTTAAATAAATATCACATACATACTTTTAATCACACTCCTGTATATTTGAATTTTTTCCTAACTCCGTCTTGGTTATTTGAACTCTCGGTAATTTGAACTTTTCCTCTGGTCCCTTGAGTTTCAAATTATCGCGAGTCAACTGTTTATAAAATTGAAGTGTCAATACATTCATCCTATCGGGAGATATCGTGTTCAAAGAGACTTACACACACCCGAAATTTGTTTTCACATTTTTAACAACCTCTAAGTTTAGGAACGCGGACATATTTTGGAACTTGTAATAAATAAATAAAACAAACTTATTTTTGAAATATTGTCTATTCCATCAAAGATAGAAATTAATTTTAACTATTGCCCTTTGTTAACATCCTGGAACCAGTTCTGTTTCCACATATATGTTTGTTATTATCTGTTATTATTATTTCTTTCCACATATATGTTTTAAGTTATCTTAGTTTTATTCTTTACTTATTAGTCAAACGATATTGTTTTATGTAAATACGAAAAAAGATTTTTGTAGGGGGATTCCCTAGTTGAAATAGCACCCTTTCACCTGAGATGTATTAGAAGGGTCGCACTCTGCAGACTGACTTAGTTCATAACTAGACCTGACGATGGTGTAAGGCGGAAACCGGTAGTTTTGTAAATATCTTTGGTGGAATAGACAATATTTCAAAAATAAGTTTGTTTTATTTATTCACATTTTTGGTGTCAAGAGGTCGGAAAACTTGAAATTCCGTTGAAAACTTCGCAGCGATTACATAACTTCCCGTATACTTAAACAAGTATATCTGGAGAAGTAAAACAACTTACCTAAAAGGAGTGGAATGCTGCGTAAGTTATTGTCTTGGTCAATTTCAATAGAAAAATAATCTAGAAGCATTTCTGCTTTGGATGCTAGCAACTGCGAAACTGTTTCAGCAATAACTTCCTTTTTACCATCCTCTTCCTTCCAGTTGGAGGCAGGGTCTTCAAGACCTAGCAGAGCAACGTCTGATAGAGGAAGACCCGTCTGAAAAGCATAGAACATTTTTAAACAAATAATTATTTCAAATTGTCATAATTAAAAATCATAATATATGTGTTTGTAGAAAGTAAAATACCTTAAACTTAATAGCACCAAAATTTCCAAAATCAAAAACCATAATTTGATAAAATAATTCTTCACTGAAAATAAATAAATAAAGCGATATTATAATTCCCTGGATTTAGTACAAAAACTAGAAAATTACAAATACCCAACGGATCCAAATTGTTATCACTCCCCGACGTAACAAATTTATTTACGAATATTCTGGTTTATGAATGCTTAAACCTATTAAAAGGAAAAATAATTAACACCGAAAAAACTCCGTTGGGTGTTTCTATTAATGTTGAACCTTGTGCTGACGATGGCTTAAGCCGAAACCGGTACACATTTGGGTATATGTATGTGGAATTAGACAATATAAGTATTCAATAAGAAAGTGCATTATTTATCATCTATTTAATTTTAATTTATTAGTATTTCCAGATATCGACACAAAACCCAAAAAATGTATTCGGACGTTTTAAAAGGTATAAATCATAGGTATAAACTTGTTTGGAGATGTTCGAATGCAATACTCTCTGCAAGGTAATCGTTATATGATCGATTGCTCGTTTCAATCCATTTTAGGGCTTTAGTAAATATAGAAGTTCACTGCGTAATGAGACATATTAAAATTTTCTGTGATAAATTCCATTAACTGTTGCGGTCATTTTGACCTCCGAACAGACTGTATTTTCCTACATTTACCATCAATTCTTACTATCTCTGTATTGTGCCAGGACATCAGGGGTTTGAGAGCAACGAAACAGCTGATCAACTAGCCAGGTCAGAAGATGACAAAAGACCTGAACCCTTCTGCGGGATCTCTAAGATCACCGCAAGGGTGGCAATAAAACGTTGGCTGACCAGGAAACAGATCCAGTTCTGGAGAGGGGTCCTAAAGCAAAGACATTCAAACTCTTTGTCCAAATATGAGCAGAATGGATCTAAGAACTATGACAGGGCTGATCACAGGACACTGTCATATGAACAAACACCTACACAATATGGGCATCGCTAGAAGCCCTCTGTGCAGGAAATATGGCGAAGAAAATGAAAACTCCGGTTCATATTCTAAGCCCTAGAAAGTAAGACATTTCACTGCTTCAGGAGCAGAATCCTGGACTTTATTTAGATACAGGGCTGCTGTAGCGACCAACACACACAGGGCACACAATAGGCCTACTCTGGCCGCGGTGATACAGGGCTGCTGCAGCGACCAACACACACAGGGCACACAATAGGCCTACTCTGGCCGCGGTGATACAGGGCTGCTGCAGCGACCAACACACACAGGGCACACAATAGGCCTACTCTGGCCGCGGTGATACAGGGCTGCTGCAGCGACCAACACACACAGGGCACACAATAGGCCTACTCTGGCCGCGGTGATACAGGGCTGCTGCAGCGACCAACACACACAGGGCACACAATAGGCCTACTCTGGCCGCGGTGATACAGGGTTGCTGCAGCGACCAACACACACAGGGCACACAATAGGCCTACTCTGGCCGCGGTGATACAGGGCTGCTGCAGCGACCAACACACACAGGGCACACAATAGGCCTACTCTGGCCGCGGTGATACAGGGCTGCTGCAGCGACCAACACACACAGGGCACACAATAGGCCTACTCTGGCCGCGGTGATACAGGGCTGCTGCAGCGACCAACACACACAGGGCACACAATAGGCCTACTCTGGCCGCGGTGATACAGGGCTGCTGCAGCGACCAACACACACAGGGCACACAATAGGCCTACTCTGGCCGCGGTGATACAGGGCTGCTGCAGCGACCAACACACACAGGGCACACAATAGGCCTACTCTGGCCGCGGTGATACAGGGCTGCTGCAGCGACCAACACACACAGGGCACACAATAGGCCTACTCTGGCCGCGGTGATACAGGGCTGCTGCAGCGACCAACACACACAGGGCACACAATAGGCCTACTCTGGCCGCGGTGATACAGGGCTGCTGCAGCGACCAACACACACAGGGCACACAATAGGCCTACTCTGGCCGCGGTGATACAGGGCTGCTGCAGCGACCAACACACACAGGGCACACAATAGGCCTACTCTGGCCGCGGTGACACAGGGCTGCTGCAGCGACCAACACACACAGGGCACACAATAGGCCTACTCTGGCCGCGGTGACACAGGGCTGCTGCAGCGACCAACACACACAGGGCACACAATAGGCCTACTCTGGCCGCGGTGATACAGGGCTGCTGCAGCGACCAACACACACAGGGCACACAATAGGCCTACTCTGGCCGCGGTGACACAGGGCTGCTGCAGCGACCAACACACACAGGGCACACAATAGGCCTACTCTGGCCGCGGTGATACAGGGCTGCTGCAGCGACCAACACACACAGGGCACACAATAGGCCTACTCTGGCCGCGGTGACACAGGGCTGCTGCAGCGACCAACACACACAGGGCACACAATAGGCCTACTCTGGCCGCGGTGACACAGGGCTGCTGCAGCGACCAACACACACAGGGCACACAATAGGCCTACTCTGGCCGCGGTGACACAGGGCTGCTGCAGCGACCAACACACACAGGGCACACAATAGGCCTACTCTGGCCGCGGTGACACAGGGCTGCTGCAGCGACCAACACACACAGGGCACACAATAGGCCTACTCTGGCCGCGGTGATACAGGGCTGCTGCAGCGACCAACACACACAGGGCACACAATAGGCCTACTCTGGCCGCGGTGACACAGGGCTGCTGCAGCGACCAACACACACAGGGCACACAATAGGCCTACTCTGGCCGCGGTGACACAGGGCTGCTGCAGCGACCAACACACACAGGGCACACAATAGGCCTACTCTGGCCGCGGTGACACAGGGCTGCTGCAGCGACCAACACACACAGGGCACACAATAGGCCTACTCTGGCCGCGGTGATACAGGGCTGCTGCAGCGACCAACACACACAGGGCACACAATAGGCCTACTCTGGCCGCGGTGACACAGGGCTGCTGCAGCGACCAACACACACAGGGCACACAATAGGCCTACTCTGGCCGCGGTGATACAGGGCTGCTGCAGCGACCAACACACACAGGGCACACAATAGGCCTACTCTGGCCGCGGTGATACAGGGCTGCTGCAGCGACCAACACACACAGGGCACACAATAGGCCTACTCTGGCCGCGGTGATACAGGGCTGCTGCAGCGACCAACACACACAGGGCACACAATAGGCCTACTCTGGCCGCGGTGATACAGGGCTGCTGCAGCGACCAACACATACAGGGCACACAATAGGCCTACTCTGGCCGCGGTGATACAGGGCTGCTGCAGCGACCAACACACACAGGGCACACAATAGGCCTACTCTGGCCGCGGTGATACAGGGCTGCTGCAGCGACCAACACACACAGGGCACACAATAGGCCTACTCTGGCCGCGGTGACACAGGGCTACTGCAGCGACCAACACACACAGGGCACACAATAGGCCTACTCTGGCCGCGGTGATACAGGGCTGCTGCAGCGACCAACACACACAGGGCACACAATAGGCCTACTCTGGCCGCGGTGATACAGGGCTGCTGCAGCGACCAACACACACAGGGCACACAATAGGCCTACTCTGGCCGCGGTGACACAGGGCTGCTGCAGCGACCAACACACACAGGGCACACAATAGGCCTACTCTGGCCGCGGTGATACAGGGCTGCTGCAGCGACCAACACACACAGGGCACACAATAGGCCTACTCTGGCCGCGGTGACACAGGGCTGCTGCAGCGACCAACACACACAGGGCACACAATAGGCCTACTCTGGCCGCGGTGATACAGGGCTGCTGCAGCGACCAACACACACAGGGCACACAATAGGCCTACTCTGGCCGCGGTGATACAGGGCTGCTGCAGCGACCAACACACACAGGGCACACAATAGGCCTACTCTGGCCGCGGTGACACAGGGCTGCTGCAGCGACCAACACACACAGGGCACACAATAGGCCTACTCTGGCCGCGGTGATACAGGGCTGCTGCAGCGACCAACACACACAGGGCACACAATAGGCCTACTCTGGCCGCGGTGACACAGGGCTGCTGCAGCGACCAACACACACAGGGCACACAATAGGCCTACTCTGGCCGCGGTGATACAGGGCTGCTGCAGCGACCAACACACACAGGGCACACAATAGGCCTACTCTGGCCGCGGTGATACAGGGCTGCTGCAGCGACCAACACACACAGGGCACACAATAGGCCTACTCTGGCCGCGGTGATACAGGGCTGCTGCAGCGACCAACACACACAGGGCACACAATAGGCCTACTCTGGCCGCGGTGATACAGGGCTGCTGCAGCGACCAACACACACAGGGCACACAATAGGCCTACTCTGGCCGCGGTGATACAGGGCTGCTGCAGCGACCAACACACACAGGGCACACAATAGGCCTACTCTGGCCGCGGTGACACAGGGCTGCTGCAGCGACCAACACACACAGGGCACACAATAGGCCTACTCTGGCCGCGGTGACACAGGGCTGCTGCAGCGACCAACACACACAGGGCACACAATAGGCCTACTCTGGCCGCGGTGATACAGGGCTGCTGCAGCGACCAACACACACAGGGCACACAATAGGCCTACTCTGGCCGCGGTGATACAGGGCTGCTGCAGCGACCAACACACACAGGGCACACAATAGGCCTACTCTGGCCGCGGTGATACAGGGCTGCTGCAGCGACCAACACACACAGGGCACACAATAGGCCTACTCTGGCCGCGGTGATACAGGGCTGCTGCAGCGACCAACACACACAGGGCACACAATAGGCCTACTCTGGCCGCGGTGATACAGGGCTGCTGCAGCGACCAACACACACAGGGCACACAATAGGCCTACTCTGGCCGCGGTGACACAGGGCTGCTGCAGCGACCAACACACACAGGGCACACAATAGGCCTACTCTGGCCGCGGTGATACAGGGCTGCTGCAGCGACCAACACACACAGGGCACACAATAGGCCTACTCTGGCCGCGGTGATACAGGGCTGCTGCAGCGACCAACACACACAGGGCACACAATAGGCCTACTCTGGCCGCGGTGACACAGGGCTGCTGCAGCGACCAACACACACAGGGCACACAATAGGCCTACTCTGGCCGCGGTGATACAGGGCTGCTGCAGCGACCAACACACACAGGGCACACAATAGGCCTACTCTGGCCGCGGTGATACAGGGCTGCTGCAGCGACCAACACACACAGGGCACACAATAGGCCTACTCTGGCCGCGGTGACACAGGGCTGCTGCAGCGACCAACACACACAGGGCACACAATAGGCCTACTCTGGCCGCGGTGATACAGGGCTGCTGCAGCGACCAACACACACAGGGCACACAATAGGCCTACTCTGGCCGCGGTGACACAGGGCTGCTGCAGCGACCAACACACACAGGGCACACAATAGGCCTACTCTGGCCGCGGTGACACAGGGCTGCTGCAGCGACCAACACACACAGGGCACACAATAGGCCTACTCTGGCCGCGGTGACACTATCAAAAAAAAAAATCTATTTATTTTATTTATTCATTTAATGTATTTTATTATTACATCTGTTTCCCTTAAATCAATATTATTTCAAACCGTCTGAGCATCCTCCCCTCTCTTATATTTATAATGTATCTCCTTTTCATCTTTGTATTATATATCTATTTTCCTTAGTTAAGGTGTTTATTTAATTATTTTTTTATCTAATTATATTTATATTAAACACTGTACAGTATTATCCACAGTAGAACTGATTGAATTTATATTTGTTTGTTTTTCTTCTTAAGGCTAATTGATATTTTATTTCATTGTTTCTTTCTTTTTAACTTTCATTTATTCTTAGGGGACCTCGATCCCAGAATAAAATTTCTTTTAATTTCAAACACTAATTAATTACTACGGAGCCAAGTTGCCCATTACTAAATTTTTGGACAAACTGGAAACACCCTCCCGCTATATGTATTTATTCTTAGGGAATAAAAAAATTAAATTTCTTTTAATTTCATTTAATTTGAAACAGACTAATTACTACGGAGCCATGTCACCCCTCCGCAACGAAAGTGAAATGAAGATTCGTTTTACTATGCTCCGCATCGCTATAGTTATAAGCGATATGGCGATGGGCTATCTACTGGAGACATCATATTTAAGATTCACACTGTAAAGAATTTAATTTAAAATAATTTACGCAAGTCTTCTCGTCCTGAATATATACAACATGGTCAAGTGTTGAATCGCAGCGTTACAGGAGTTAATGCAGCCCACAAAGGTATTATCTGCTACAATATCCCTCACGGCTATGTTACAGTCCGTCTCAATCTTACGTTTCATTGCCAAAACGCTGCTCAACGTTATTTTTCTCCTGAAATTACAGAAAATAAAATATAAGTATACAAATAAAAAAAATTCAGCTTTCATTAGATTCTTTAATTAAATTTATATTGATGGTTTTTTTGCTCGTATATAGTAAGACCGTCGGTTCCAAAATGTTGGTACCATAAAGTGATCTAAGTCAAAAAATTCATGAATTTTAGTGAACCTGAGAGCAAAATTTAAAAAAAATGTCGGTGCATCGCCGATAATGTACTTCCCCAGCACAAATTAACCAACAATGTTTTCGCTCTCTCTCCAAAGTCAATCGACTTTATGGTATAATTATCGATAGTTGACTTACATAGGAACTTCTCAATACTCATGCTTTGTCGATACATTCATTACATTTGTAGTTATTAAAATGTTTGAGTTAAGCCCCTCATCTGACCCCCTTCCCCTTCTCTTTCCTGGATTTTGTGGAAAATGTATAGGTGTCGTCCTTATGGGATTTTGAATTTAAATATATTATTTCATATCGATACATTCATTACATGCAGTTATTAGAGTTAAGCCCTTCCTCTTCAAATATAAAATTTCATTTCGATACATTTGATTCTTTCTATTAGACACACAAGGATGTTTTCTTTTAATTTTTGGAATCAAGAGTTCGTAAATATGAAATTCCGCTGAAAATTCAACATCGAATTTCTGAACGATTACATAACTTCCCCTATACTTCGTATAGTCAAATAATTGAGACCTAAGATCTTCTTTCTACTACAATCAAAAATCAAAGTTTCGGAACTTTATGAAAATAAATAACAAATAACCACTAACCTCTGAACAATATTTTCTTCACATTTTTCAGGCTTTGGTTGACTCTCAGAAATATTTGAAAGAAATTTGTCAATTTTCTGAGAATTGGAGTCAGTTCTGACCATATTTTTGGCTTGAGTGACTTTTTCATTATCTTTCTGCAGGGCATTTTCCATAACTGCTGTTTTTAGATCCAAATCGACCCCGGGTAGTTTTGACTGAAAAAAAAATAGATGTCCAAATACATATAAATATTGTGAATTTTTATTATAAAGAGTGTACGCATTTTTATTTGTATTCTTGTACTTTGATATTATGCCATAAATGTACAAAACTATCTTAACAACATTCATTAGCTCTATAATAATAATTCAATAATAAAATAATTTACCTGAGGAGTCAACTAAACAATTATTTATAAACAGAATAAATATTTGTTTCTTAAGTAAATAATTAACATTCTTATATCAATACATTATATATTCAACTGTTTTTTTTTTTTAATTTCTTACTATTATATTTCCGTCATTTTATTAGATTATTGACAACTCAAATATTTTAAATATTATGTTAAGGTAGAACTCCTGGTCATGAGCCCGACTCTATTGTAGAGACTGCTTTGCCTATTCAGGTATAGTTAGTTAACTAGGTGGGTTTGTTTTCAAAGCAAATTTTTTTCACCTCTGATAAAAAATGTAAAAGCCTCAGCCGGGTTTCGAACCCGCGATCTTGAACTTAAGACTCAAGTCAGCAAGCCTTGCCTACATAAACTTTCGTATTATTATGAATATTATCTGACATTAAGATTATATACCTGGGTGTAAAATACTCTTGAGGTATTACTGCCGAGAAGTTTATCTTCGATAGCTTTCTGAGTTTTGTCAATAATGGCATCTTCATGTAAAAAATGCACTTCATGCTTGGTTGGATGAACATTAACATCAACATTTTGTGGATCCAAACGAATGTCCAAATATATAAAAGAATGAGTTCCTTTTGGTAAATATAAAGAATAAACATTTTCCAAATTTTTTCTAAGAGCTGAAAGCAAATAAAAATTGTACAGTTAAACAAGTATATACTAAAAATGTAGATTTAGTCAAAATTTGTCATGATGACTCTTGCGTAAAATATCACCATTATTTTAGTTTTGCTCTGTAGGACCCCGTTGAACTATACCCAAAGATCATGGAATTCTTAATAAAAGTTTGAAACTTTATAAAAATAATAATAATTTAATTAATTATTACATTGTTTTCCCGTAATTTTTTTTTTAGATATACAATAATGGATTAGTCTCAATGTTCATTGTGAAAAAATATTTAAAATAAATAAAAAAATTGCATTTAATCCCCAGGAGCGAAATTACATTAAATGTAGTTGCATGTAGAAAATGTTGCTTTTTCTTTCTCAATTTTTATTGACCTAGGTCTAAACCTTGTTTTGAATGTCAAAAAATAAAAGTAATTAAATAATATACTTTTCACAGCTATTTTAATAATAAATTTATTTCCATTAAACCATAACATGGTAATAGGATACGTCATAAGTATTTATATATTAAAATAGATTATAAATTAGATACATTATTGAATAATAACTCTTAGAGTCTGACACACACAGATTATTAATAACAATACTAGTAATAAATAAAATGATTTATTTAATCTTCTCCCATTTAATTTTTTATTTATTTTTTGGTTTCTTCCGCTTAGCAAATATAGACGTTTCGGGAAGAATATTCATCATCACTATTTAGAATAGTTTTTTTCATAGAATCAATAAATAACATCGGCAACGTTCGTCGATAATTCAATATCAAAACATTTCAATTATTTAAAAAAAAAAAAATTATTTTTATATACAAGAACATTTTTATATACCGACAATACTTGTATATATAACTTTTATATACCCAACATAATTGTATATAAAAATTATTTGAATAATTGAAATGTTTTTGTATTGAATTATTGATGAACATCATACGATATTATTTACTGATTGTATGAAAAACATTCTCTCAAATATTAATGATGGTAGCTCTTCTCGAAACGTCTATGTTTAATAGTTTATAATGACCAAAAAATAAATGGTAAAATAATATAACTGATGATTAGTTTATGAGGGGCGAACAACTACTCCGATTATTATGGCCCTATTGTGTTATATTTCTTGTCCTTATTGTGTAAAGTACATTATTATAAATTTAGAAACATACACGACCCAGAAGTGATAAATAAAATATAAATTTTGATCTGAATTGTGCTCAATGCTGATTTAGCTACATTCAACGATATACAAACACATGGATTCTATTTCTAATGACTCACTATAACATGCCTTATTTCTCGAAGAATAAATGCATAAATAAATGTATAAAACTATCTTAACAACATTCATTAGCTCTATAATAATAATTCATTAATAAAATAATTTACCTGTGGAGTCAACTAAACGATTATTTATAAACAGAATAAATATTTGTTTCTTAAGTGAATAATTAACATTTGAAACAAATCCATGTAATTTAAATTTTAATATATCATCAGTAGCGTCTACTTCTAGAAGTTCCCTAAAAAAATTTAATTTTTGAAAATTCATGTTATTCTAAATAGGTAATTTGTTATTGAATAGAGTTAAGCACCTGGCAATGTTATTTCCATAAATAATTCGTATGTTATCAATGTAACTTGACTTTGGAGGAGTTCTTATGTCTGCAATATTGGCGTCGTGTCTTTTTAAAGAGAAACCAACGCTTGGATTATGTATAGCGTATCTTCCAATCTATAACAAATAAATAGATTAATAAATAAAAAAGTAATATTGAATGTATTCTCAAAACAAAACTTTCTCATATGCATGAATCTACTTAAAATCCTTTGTAAAAAATATAAACAAGTGACTTTCTGGAAAAATAAAAACATTTCTGACAAAAAGTATGCATTATAATTATGACAATTATAAATGATAGAAGGGTTGAGTTTAAATGTTTAATCTGTTAAATATTATTCGATTAAGAATATAAAGAAAAATGTACGTTCTTTGAATTTTGTGAAATAGACAATATTCTGAAAAACTTATGTTTTTCTTAAGTGTTTCATAATACCTCTGCAGAAAATGTTAAGAATATCATTAAATGCTACATTGAACTTTGTGATGATTGCGACATCGCCAATAATAATAATAATAATCTTCTTCTCTGTGTGTATGTACTTTCTTAAAACTGTGTATTTTTTATTTATTATTGTCATCTTTGATTTATTTCATATATTTGTATTTTTAAACAGCACTGATACTATTTCAAATTTTCTTTTATTATTAACTTTTCAATTTGAGACGAAATTTTATATTTAATGTTTTTCAAGGCTATAAGGGAGAGAGAAAAACCCCATGGAGGCTTAAAAAGGATAGGTAGTTCGAAATGTAAACATGTTGAACTTCGATTTAGTATTTGTTAAGTCGTGGCTGAAGATGGTAGCAATACCGAAAGTACTCCCATATATTTTGTGGAATAGACAAAAAAAACACGTTTTTCATTATTGTTTCACAATATTTCCACAAAAAATGTTAAGTATCATTATTCAATTAGAAATTTATCTATTACTAGCAGGGTTCCCGGCCTTGTTGAGTAAGTTTGCATTGTATTATTTCACGTGAAGCTGATTAGATGCGATATGCCAACAAACAATAAAAATGTTATCCTCCTCACCAATATTTCAAAAATATTGTTTTTTGTATTTGCTTTTTTTAAAAGTTTCCTTCTGCTTTTTTTTTACAAGTTTTCACAGTATGTCCGCGTTTTTAAACTTAGAAGTTTCAACAGATGAAGAAGAAAAATAAAATAGGAATCCGACTAATAATAAGTGAATATCACTCTAAAATGCAGATTTTTTTTTTCCTTAACACACTCAGTTTAATGTTTTCCATTATCAATTAGGGTCTTATTTTATTTTTTATAAATGAAATATATAGACCTTATTTTTCCTATGCTGTATATTTCAAAACTACACTGAAAGTATGACTTACCACGTCGGCCACTCTTGAATACTCCTCAGATGTACTTCTAAAGGCTTTCCTTCGAGTGGCAATATTATAAAATAGATCTTCCACAGATATCAGGGTTCCTTGGTTTCCGGCGCAACTCTTCGGGGCACCTTTCGGTTTGCCATCCTCGTACGAAGAGCTACAAAATCAAGTTAAAGAACACGTACAATACTTACATCTTTTAAAGAGAGAGCTGTCCTTCTAATTTATTTTCGACTCGGATTGATTCTATTTTCGAATAGAGTGTCCGCACAATTGTTCCAATATCGGATTGAATTGAATGATCAAAAATAGTGGTGGAGTATGGGCTGTTATTTCCAAGTAGTTGTGAACTGTCTAATTAAGGCAAGTTTCTCCAGTCAATTATACAAAGTTTAACCCTACTAACCCTAAAGTGTAATCGAACTATTTTGCAATATTTCGTACATATATTCTATACACCAAATTAAGAGAAGAAAAATCCTATAAACTGGCGATTGCTTCCTTGAAAATCTGTAGAGCTCAAACATTAGGATTTTTAAAAAACATAAAAATTACAATAAACCTTTCTTGATTTATTATTTTTTCCAAGTAGGTACATAAAATTAAAGTTTTCTTTCTAAATAATAAAATGAAAACTATATACAAAACTCAGTATTTTTAGTGATTCAAATAATCAACTGCTCCCAGTCATTCCGTATATCAATCATCCCAGCAAATTTCAGTTGTTCGCTCGACATGCTCTCTTGTTGCAGCAACTGCAGTTTTATAAACGTTTGCTTTCAAGGTTGCCATAACTAACATATCTATTTAAAATAAATGAAACACCTCCATGAACAGCTTACTGTCAACAATATCCAGTAAAAAATGCAACTCAAGTGCGAGTATATTTTTGTATAAAAGTGCAAAGATTTAGATAATGTAAAAAAAAATTATCGTAGGAATTAAATCAGATTTCATGAACAGCTTACTGCCAATAATATCGAACAGATGGCGCGATTTTTTTTTTGATATTTCTGGCATCAAAAGCTAGAGTCAAGGTGTTCGACTTATACCGATGGTATTCTTTTGACCATTCTATTTTAAGGAAGCACTAACACCTATTAAAAGAACTTTTATTTGTTATTATGGCGAAGGATTGCACAAAATGTTGGTTACACTCTATATAATTTAACAAAATAATTTCAATGTTATAATTAAATGAAATCCTACTTCCTTGAAATGGATAGTAGATAACGGAGGTAGATGAAGTAACTATTAAGAAAATCAAATCAATAAATACTTACATAAAAGCGCATTGCTGCGATGCAGTTTTAGTAGTAATAGTGAGATGAGCAACATGGCTTATACTGGCAAGCGCCTCTCCCCTAAACCCGAATGTTGATATAGTACCCAAATCTTCAAATTTCCTTAATTTGCTTGTAGTGAATCTTTCACAAACTATTTCCATATCTTCCTTCCTGATACCGCATCCGTCATCTTGGATCTGATAAAAGTAGAGTAATTTAGCAAAACTGTATGTAAATCCTTCTAAGTTGAGAAACGCGGACATATTGTGGAAACTTGTAATAAATAAATAAAACAAACTTATTTTTGAAATATTGTCTATTCCACTAAAGATATATACATATATAACTACCGGTTTCGGCTTTATACCATCGTCAGGTCTAGTTATGAACAGTTCATAACTAGACCTGACGATGGTATAAAGCCGAAACCGGTAGTTATATATGTATATATCTTTAGTGGAATAGACAATATTTCAAAAATAAGTTTGTTTTATTTATGTATGTAAATCAACAGGCATAAAGGTATCAAATGAGCCTATATTGCAATAGATAAAAACGTTATTAAATTTGTATTCCTTAAAATGAACACATTGTCAAATTTAAAGATCTTTGGCCTAATTTCAAGTCTTAGTAAAATAACAAACAATAAAAGTCGTCGATGGATCAGCGGCTATGTACTTCTCCGACCGCTCCTTCAGAACCCTCTACTTCATCAAACGCCTTCGTCACCTCCCCATAAAACCCGTCAGCTGTTGGTATCCTCTCTTGTTTTCCCCTACTTTGATTATGCTAGACTCGCATATGGAGGACTGTCTGGTGAGCTCGACATGAAACTAAAGCGAGTCATGAATTCCTTTCTAAAATTCATTTTCGGGCTACCCTCTATTACTAGTTCTTATACCGACCTAAAATGGCTCTTCCCATCCTCTCGTAGACAATATTTCCTTCTATCAAACCATATCTTCCCAAAAGTCCTCCTACATCTTCCAAATGCTCCAATTTAAATCCCATATCCACCAGAAAGTCACTAGACTCCCTTCGCACAGGACAACAACCTACCACAACTCCTTCCTTATTCAGGCTAACTCCCTCTGGAACTCTCTCCCTCTCCAGATTCGCCATGCTCCTACTCTTCTTTCATTTAGGTCCCTACTTTTCCATTATCTCCTAACTCAGCAAACCTCTGATTCCTAAGGATGTCTCCTATAAGATAGTTCTCGTCTTCCTATAAGTCTCTCTCTCCACTGGACAGATTGTCACTCTTCTGTTTCATCAGTCCAGTTTTTTACAATTCATTCATATACACGATATTATTGTTATCATGTTTCACATTATTATTCATAATTGTTTTTCTAATTTTTCTATTTTTATTCCTCTTTATTATTTTCACCAGTTTATTATACTGTTTTACTCATTGCCTGTTTTTATCATTTAGTATTTACTTCTAGAGACCTTTTTTATTTTATATTTATTCTTTTCAACTGGCTGATACTTGTATACTCTTCTTTATTCTTTATGTTATTATTCTTAGGGGACGTATGTTTTCACTCTCCTCCCGAAGCCAGTTAGCCGTTTGGGCAAAAAAAAACTATATTTGACTTACATAATGGCTTCTGAATCCTCAAACTAAATTTTGTGTCGATACATTTATTACATCGGCAGTTATTAAGGTATGTGAATCGAGTCCCTCTTCTCTGATCCCTCCTTCCCTTCGACCGATCCGTGGAAACATTATAGGCGCCATCCTTCGAATTTTAAACTTAAATATAAAATTACATGTCGATACATTCATTACAATGGCAGTTATTAGAGTTTTTGTGTTAAGTTTTCTCCCTAAACCTCCCCTTCCCTCTGGCCGATTTAGCTAAAAAATCAATAGGTGTCGATGTTTCATTTTTGGAATCAGGACATCGGAAAACAGGAAATTCCATTGAAACCTCCGCATCGAATTACTGACCAATTACATAATTTCGCTCAAAGCGATAAAATTTGTATTATTGTTAAATAATTTTCCAATTAAAAAAAAAATATATATTGTTCTCCATATCTCTATGCTACTAAGTCAAATGTTATTGTCAAAACAAACGATGAAAGATATAAGAAAATTGAGAAAAAAACGATGATTACTTGATGTTCAGAATGGTGAATGACTAAGCTATATTATTAAATTTATTACATGAAAATAGGATAAGAAAATACAAAGACAAACTATTGGGAACTATGTTTCATTTTTATTAACTGTAATATTGAACTGCACATTTTATACTTTTTATAAACATGTGACTTTTATATTAACAGTGATATTGCCATCTCAACACTCTTCCTCAATATCACTGTTTGTGAAATTTATCAAACCTAATTGATTAACAAAAATTAGAAATCGTTTCTTTCATAATGGTTTA
Organism: Aradus depressus; assembly: GCA_963662175.1. Classification (NCBI taxonomy): domain Eukaryota; kingdom Metazoa; phylum Arthropoda; class Insecta; order Hemiptera; family Aradidae; genus Aradus; species Aradus depressus. Next base: position 19,418,340 of record OY759225.1, on the reverse strand, counting down.
GTTAGCACATCAGCTAACTGTTTTTCAGTACACAAATGTTCAACTTCAATCACCTTATCTTCTGCCATCTGTTTCACAAATTTAAATTTAACATCCATATGTTTTAAGCGTTTCTGATCTGGATTTTTAACAGCATATATTGTACTCTGATTATCTTCGAAAATTTTAACACTCTTGACATTTATTGATAATTCTTCTAATAATTTTTTAATCCACATAGGAGTATCACACTCCTTACAGTCATCCATTCCAAATTTCTTTAACACACCTTTTAAATATTTAGACTGATCAATGACAATACTATCAGACCTTTTAGTTATTGCAATGCCTAAGTATGTTAAATTTTCATGGCCCATATCTTTCATTCTAAATTTTGATGACAAAAATTCTTTTACTAAATGTATTTCTTTCAAGTTACTTCCTAAGATCAACAAATCATCAACGTACAATAATAAATACAAGTCTCCGTTTTTATACATACAATAATCATTATCTGATCTTTCAAACCCATATTCAGTAATGGTCGTATTAAAACATTCATACCAATATTTTGGTGATTTCCTTAACCCATACAATGACTTTGTTAATTTTAGCACATGCCCATTTTCAACAGTCACACCTTCAGGTGGTTTCAAGTATACTTCTTCGTCAATTCTACCGTATAAAAATGCTCCCTTTACATCCATTTGATGTATATAGTAATTTCTTTCACACGCTACCGATAACAATATTCTTAACGTTTGAAGTCTTAGTACTGGAGAATACACTTCACTAAAATTATCTTCTTGTTGAAAGCCCCTTACTACTAATCGCGCTTTGTACACCTCTTTGTCTTTCACTTCTTTCCTTGCAAATACCCATTTACAGTCTATCAACTTAACGTTTTCAGGAGCTGCAACTGTTATCCATGTCTCACTTTCTTTTAATACTTTTATTTCTTCTTTCACAGCTTCTTTCCATAGTTTTTTATCTTTTCTTTCTTCAATGTCTTCATAGTTTTTAGGTACATCAGTTAGGCTTCCCAATAGAGCATATAATGATTCATTCTGCTCTTCGTAGCTCATGTCCATTGCGAAATCCTTTTGCCATTGAGGTTTTTGAACATTCCTCTTTACTCTTCCTGAATCTTGACCTTGTATTGCTCTTTTCTGACTATTATCATCTTCAGCCTGGTCTTGATCTTTAATTATTATTTTAGGAATTACCCTAGTTTCTTTTTCTGGTTCTTTATTTTTCTCTTTAACTTCAGGTTCTTTATCGATAGATCTATCTTCATTAGCCTGTATATAAACCATCTCTTCTATAACTTTTGGTCGTTCATCGAATATTACGTTTCTTGCACTCACTATCTTATAGTTTTCATCATCCCATAGTCTATATCCTCCTTGACAGTAACCCATCATTATCATTTTCTTCCCTCTATTGTCTAGTTTCTTTCTCCATTCTTTAGGTACGTGATTATATGCAACACTACCAAAAACTCGCATGTTTGATACATCAGGTTTTCTGCCTTCCCACATTTCACTAGCAGTTACTTCTCTTCCTGATACTGGACTTCTATTCGTTGCGTAGTTTGAGTAGAGTACCGCCTCTCCCCAAAATTCCTTTCGCACGTTTGATTCAATCATTATGGTTCTCGCTTTATCCATTAATGTTCTGTTAAGTCTTTCGGCTACACCATTCATTTCAGGATTATATGCTACAGTGTGTAGTAACCTTATTCCACTCACTTCACAAAATTTCAAAAATTCACTTGACAGATATTCTCTACCATTGTCTGACTTTAGTTTTAACAAATTAATATTAAAATGTCGTGTTGCATAATAATAAAATTTTTTAAATTTATCGAACACTTCCGATTTGCTTTTCATTAGGTACACAACAACAAAATGGGTGTAGTCATCTATAAATGTTATAAAATACTTATTGCCGTCCCATGTCTCGGGTGTTATTGGTCCGCAAACATCTGTATGTACTAACTCTAGCGGTTTAGTCGCTCTATACCCTTTCCTGTTGAATGGTAATTTCGTCATTTTCCCTAAGGTACAGGGCTCACATAACGTACTCTCAATTCTCATATTTTCAATTTCACTCATACCTTTAACCAGATTTCTTTGTATCAGTATTTTTAAATTATTTAGCCCTAAGTGACCGAACCGTCTATGCCATAAATTTATTAAATTTTGTTCATTCTTTGATGAATAATTGCAGTTTAACATATCACAAAATGTCTCAACAATATATAGACTACCTTCTTTATCTCCTATCATTGTTAATATATTGTTCTTAAATACTTTTACCTTACCCTTAGAAAATACTATTTCAAAACCTTTCTCTTCAATTTTAGATACAGAAAGTAAATTTTTTCTCAGTTCCGGTACATAATACACATTTGTTATCGTACACACTTGCTTTTTCCTACCTATCATACTATACAATTTTAGATTTCCGATACCTGTTGCTTTGAGACTCATTCCGTTCTTGGCCACAGCTATTTGTCTCGGCTTTGTCAATTCGATATAGTCAACAAACCACTCTTTTGTGTTTATCAGGTGGTCAGTACACCCAGAATCCATACACCACACAACGCTTTCCTTGTTTTCATTTTCACACTTAAGCACCTCTCTTTCACATACGTATATCGCGTCATCATGTAGTTCTTCCAGCATGTGAGACTCTCTTCCCTGTCCTCTTCCTCGATGCTCTTGTTGACTGCGACCTCTTCCTCGGTTGTATTGGTATCTATTTCCACCCTTGTCTCCTTGTGTATGAAAATTATCTTGTCTATATTTCGTAAAACCATAGCTACTACCTTGTCCTTGATAATTCTGTCGTCGTTGACGACATTGCCATTTCTTATGACCTGGTTTACCACATCCGTAGCACAAGAATGCATAATCGACATCTTGATTTCCTCCCATTGATTTCTTTCGTTTTTCTTCTTCACCCAATAGTCTGTCTTTCACAAAATCCACCTTTAAACTTTCCACCGTTTCTAGTGCTGTAATCACTGCCTCATATGATTTAGGCATTGATAGTAAAATGTAGCTTACTCTTTCTTCTTCTTTTATGTCAGCATTTGCATCTTTTAATTGACCGAATAACTCTTCTAACTTAACAAGATGATTTAATAATGGGCTGTTTTCGTTATATTTAATTTCACTCAACTTTCTTCTAATAAACAATTGTCCTCGCACACTTTTCTTCACGAAATTGTCTTCCAGATTTTTATACATTAAATAAGCACTAGCTTTATCCTTCAGATATTCCAAGTGGCTATCTGCCACGCCTCCAATAATTATGGCTTGTGCTTTTGCTTCCATTTTTGCATTTGATGCCACCGTTATATAGGTTTCATCTTCGATTGCTTTTTCTATGCCATTTTCCTTCAAAATACTTTTTATACGAAATGCCCAAGCACTAAAGTTTTCACCAGCAAACGGCGTAAGGTTGTAGTACTTTTCTTTCGTTGCCATTTATATTTTTACTTTTACTCTTACCTATTTTTAATCTTCAATGATCTTGACGAACTGGGCCCATAACCCTATTAAATTTATTACATGAAAATAGGATAAGAAAATACAAAGACAAACTATTGGGAACTATGTTTCATTTTTATTAACTGTAATATTGAACTGCACATTTTATACTTTTTATAAACATGTGACTTTTATATTAACAGTGATATTGCCATCTCAACATATATATAGCTGAATAGACTGATAAAAGCTTAACTTTAAAAGGAAAAAACATCTACCTGCAAGAGCTTCAATCCGCCTTCTTTTAGAGTAACTTTGATATTAGTGGATTTAGCGTCCAAACTAAAACAAACAGAAAACGTATTAATAATGTACATATTTCTCATTCATACTAGAATTTAGGCGTGTGTTCGTAATTGTAGTTACCTGTTCTCAAGAAGTTCTTTTAACGCGTTGGCAGGCCTTTGAATAACTTCACCTGCAGCAATTCTATTGACAACAGTTTCATCTAATTTCTTGATTATGCCCGTTTGTGCCATATTAACATCGCAAAAGCAAAATGAAAAACCAGTAATAAAATATAACTAAGTAAATGAATGAAATAGTTCGTAAACACAATTTACTTTTGAATAGGCGCGAACTGATAACAATTAGGGATGAGAAACAATCGATAACAATATATTCCTACGAAATCGATGTATTGACTATCAAATACTGCCGATAGTAACCGCTATCAAAAGTAATGGGGGGCTAACTGGATGGACCTCTCTGGATTGATGTTTTTGCAATATTCATTGAAGCAGTAGAATTAAAGTTTAAATATAATTAACAATTCGATGCGGCTAATAAAAGTCAAGTTCCGAAAAGAATAAAAGAAAACGCTTATACTTATTAGGGGTTGGGGAGGTTAACAAAAATCCTGATGGCAGTGGTAAATGGAGGTTTTTCACTGTTTTCCTACATCTTTTGAATTTAATTTAGTGAGAGAAAGATCCTAAAATTATTATGGATGATTTCCTCAAATCACTGTTTTTCTTAAAAGTATTATTTTTAATAAATGGCCAGCATTTTATTTCATCAAACTAAGCATTTGCTTCCCTTTTAAAAATTAAATTTTCAAATAACCATGGAACCTACAGAGGAGCACTTGTCGGTATTGAAGAAATATTTTGGCCATAAAGAATTTCGACCAATGCAATGGCAGATTATTCGTTCTATAATTGTGGTAATTTGTTATTTCTATACATAAGTTGTTCATTTAATTTCATAAAGAAGAACGTTAAATATTAAGTAACTATATTTTTATTCTTAGTAAATTGTGCTCTTTCTTTTAGGACCGTCGTGACAATTGTGTAGTTATGGCCACTGGTTATGGGAAGAGTCTTTGTTATCAATACCCTCCAGTATTCTGCCAGGGTCTTGGAATTGTTGTTTCTCCACTTATTTCATTAATGCAAGACCAAGTGTTGTCATTAAAAGTAACTTACTTCTTTACTACATGTCAGTTATGGACTTGTCTAGTTAGTAATATGTAAATGTATACTTAGTAATTGTTAATTGTTGCAGATGTGTAATATTCCTGCTTGCTTTCTTGGGAGCGCACAGACTTCAAATTCAGATAAAGTGGAAGGTTTATTCTCAGGAATTTATCGACTTGTATATGTAACTCCAGAGTGGTGCACGAATGATCATGGAAGAAGTATCTTAGAAAGATTAGTCAAAGAAAATGTCAATGTATCACTCATTGCCATCGATGAAGCCCATTGTGTTAGTCAGTGGGGTTTTGATTTCAGGAAATCCTATAGGTCTGTATTCATAATATCGTTTTACCACAATTTCTAAAATATTAACAGTAAATTTCAATTTACTATTTATAGGAACCTCAGAAAACTACGTACTACTTTTCCAAAAACTCCATTATTAACCCTAACGGCTACAGCTACACCTCAAGTTAGAAGCGATATTTGCTCTTCGCTTGGCCTAAGGTTGGTTCAATTTATTCATATAAATGTTAATAATTGATTTATTGTGAAAAATATTGAGGATTTTTTTTTTTTTATAAGTTCGATATATTTACTATATTCAACTTAAAAGTACAAATTTGACCTTAATATGAATCATATGTTAATAGGGGCAGTAAGTCTTTTAGTAATAAGAAAGTAATTAAGATATATTATTATGGACCTACAGATCCAAATCTAACATTCAATAAATTTATAAGACAAAAAAGATAATGAAGACAATAATTGTTTTGACAATTTGAGGTTTTAGAGACATTAACTATTGACAATGAAGAGGTGAAGTAGTGAGACAGTTTCTGTTGAAAAGAACAAGTGAAGAAGGCTTTTCATGTATTTTTTAATTTAATATGTATTAAAAATATGATATTTTCCAGAAACCCTCAAAAAATTTGTACCAGCTTTGATAGACCTAATTTGTATCTATGTGTATCTTTGAAGAGTCCCGATATGTTGTCAGATCTAAGAAATTTGCTTATGCAAGAAAAAATACGGAATAATTCTTGTGGTTCTACAATTATTTATTGTCCTACGAAGAAGACTGCTGATCGAATTCATACTCTGTTGCGAAGTAAATTTTTTGAACACATAATCGGAATTATTATTATTATTTCATTAAATATGTAAAGAGAGATGTCTTCTTTATTTTAGGTGCTGGGTTCAATTGTGGTATGTACCATGCCGATTTGAATAACAAAGTCAGAGAAAGGGTTCATGAAGAGTTCGTTAAAGACATCGTTCCTATAATTGTGGCAACTGTTGCTTTTGGTATGGGTATAGATAAACCAGGTAAGTTGTACTTTTACTATTGGTATGTTCTGGCGCAGAGATAGCATGATTGCCTACTGAGTTCAAGGTCTTTAGGTTTTTTTTATCGAAAAGATAAAAAAAAACCTTAAGTTATGTCAGGTACTCCCTTACTGAACGGCTATCATTGCGAGCAGAAAATTCTCTACGGTCAACTAATATGATCCTAAATAAAGAAAAAATGTATGTTTTCAAAAAAATATTGTCTATTTCACAAAATATATATAATATGGGAGTACTTTCGGTATTGCTACCATCTGCAGCCACGACTACAAATACTATATGGAAGTTCAACCAGTTTACAATTCAAACGGTACCCTTCCTTCAGCCTCCACGGGGTTTTTTCGGTCCCTCCTGTACAGTTATGTCTTAAAATATGAAAAACATTAAAAATAAAATTTCGTCTCAAATTGAAATCTTAATAATAAAAGAAAAATTTTGAAATAGTATGTACTGGTTAAAATACAAATATATATGCATATATGAAATAAATCAGAGATGACAATAATAAATATATGAATAAAAATATACAAACATACATAAAATAATGCGAGAAAATTCGTACATAATTTTCTGAGGAAGTAGGTATGTATACACAGACTGGAGGATTTATATTATTGGCGATAAAAGGGGATAATATTTGAGAGTCACTCAGGGAATATACGGTTATAACTAATTTATATTGTTTATGGTTTTCTGTTTAAATATAGTATTTCAGTTTGTTTTAATGTTAATTACATATTAGATTAGTCACAATTATGTTATGTACTTTACTCATATCTACATACATTAACGCAGTAACAATATAGGCCCTGAAGAAGGTACACTCAGTGCCGAAAGAATGACAGAAATTACTCAAGTTTGTTTTATTCGACCACAAGCCTCATCTCTCCTTCCTATTACATCGTTGGTTAATTCTTCCCTAATTGATATCTTATCTATGATATTGTTTAACAAAATATTTGTTTGCTTGTTGGTTAGATGTCCGTACAGTCGTACATTATGGTGCTCCCAAGGATCTAGAGTCCTATTATCAAGAGATAGGACGAGCTGGTAGAGATGGACTGCCTGCACTCTGTCATGCATTCTACGCCCAGACAGACTTCACGCTCAACAAGTATGTTACCATCAACAGGACATGTTCTCCAAAATTGTACTTATCCTTATCCAGCCAATCGAACGTTTGGTTTGAGGTGGAAGTGACTGGAAATTAGGGAAAACTATATCGATGATCCCTAAGAAGAAAGTCGTTATTCAGAAAGCGTGTCAATAACATACGTTATTCGAATAGTTGATCAATAAGATCGTTATTCGCAAAGCGCGTCAATAACATACGCTATTCGAATAGTTGATCAATAAGACCGTTATTCGTAAACCGCGTCAATAACATACGCTATTCGAATAGACGATCAATAAGACCGTTATTCGTAAACCGCGTCAATAACATACGCTATTCGAATAGACGATCAATAAGATCGTAATTTAGAGGAAAAATCAATAAGGTAGTTATTCAAAAATGTTATTTACAAAAGGTTGGCAACACTTCCAGAGGAAGAAAAATGTTTATTATTATCTGATAGTGATTTATAAATAATTTCATATATAAGATCAAAATAAATGTATGTTTGTTCTAAATGTTAGGAGCTTCTTGTCGTCTCTGAGTGGTGATTTCAAAGTACACAAAGAAGACATGGAGCGTTTGATGGAGAAGTATCTTCAGAGTTCTGACTGTCGACGAAGATTCATTTTGAGACATTTCAGTCCAAATTCTCAATTGAAAATAGAAGACAATCCTGAGAGTTGTTGTGATAATTGTACGACAAAGTATGAATAATTTTTTTTAATAAAGTCTTAATTTTTTTTTTTGGAGTCAATTGTCTTGGAGTATATTATGTTGAATATAAAATATTTTCTTATTTTTCAGGAAGAAAGAAGGTAAAGAGAAGCCAACATTTCATCATGATCTCACGGATGATGCCACACTTCTTCTGAAAGCCATCAAAGAGATGAACGGGTATTTTGGACTGACTATTGCCATCTATCTGTTGAGAGGTTCAGTCAACAAGAGGCTGCCACAGAGATATTACCAGTCCAAGATGTATGGAGTAGGCCGCACTAAGACTGAACAATGGTGGAAACTTTTAGGTAAACTAATATGTTTAATAATAAACTCCACTCCCGATTAACCGGGGTAATGATGGGGGCGGCTACCACGGATAAAGCGAAGTCAAGGTTAATATAACTCATTAATATAATCTTACTCTTACTGAAATCTCCTATTTTTTCTCCCCACGCATTCTTCTCTTTCTGTAAAATAGAAACTATGTTCTCTCTATGTCCTCACTTTAATTGTAATTTCATCCATTTCAACGTGAAGAGTATTTGCGGGAAGCTTTCTTTATTTGCGTGAGGTTGTTTCCCTTCATCTTGCCTACTGATCTTGAGATCACGAGTTCGAAACTCGGCCGAAAATTCTTTAACATGCCTTCTTTCGGATAGTCCCGAGGCCTGGACGATCTAAAGACCTTTACCCTAGTTAACAAAACCTGGGTAGGCAAAATTTAAGACCTCTATTGTAAAGCCAGGCCAGAGCGACGAAAGTGCTCTCTGGTAGTAGAAGATATGACCCGGATGTATCACAATAACTGAGAAATCCTTCGTACAATAGCCAATGTTTTTTTATAATTATTATTATTATGTCTCCTACACTAACTTTAACGTACCTTTTGTCACCCAAGTTGCTAAATCAAGTATATATACAATTATTTTCCTCTGAGTTTTCATAATAATCCCCTAGTCCGTGCCCTCCATTCTGTCACACTTCCCCCAACGACGCGTCAATGGCCTAGAGACCTCCTTAGCAACAGCAGTGACAAATGAGAGTAACTCAGTGACTAGGGAGAGTCACCACTGGGCTATTTCTCCCCTCTTGACATTGCCATTATCTCTTTCTTAGCACATTTGCTTGTTGTATTTATTTTTTATACAGTTATAAATATCTATTTGTAAATGTAAAAAAAAAAAATCTCATTTTGTACATAATAGGAGGTCTTATGATTCGAGAGTCACTTCTGGAAGAGACAATATCAAATTTCGGACAAGGATGGAACAAAAACAATTTTCCAGTTAAACTTGTCAAAATTTCGACAAAAGGAGAGCACTTTTTGATAACGTAAGATCTTGTTTTATTCTTATTTTGCGTGCTTATAGCTGGGAGGAACAAAAAATTGTTTTTTGTCTCGATTTATTTTGTCTTAATTTTTAGGAATGGCGAAAATGCGCACTTGGAACCTACTCCTGAAATGTTAACATTAATGCGAACCATGCCTAAGTTCATTCCGAAGTAAATTATTTTATTTATTTATGTTACATGTATTCAATTCAATGCCCTTATGCATTTACATATCGCAGCTCCAATAGAATAAAAACGTGACTGCGAAAAGGTGAATATTCAGAAATATCATTTTTAAGGGAATTGTATGTTATTCTTGATATTATAACAGTAAAGAAAAAGTTAGTTGAAATGTGAGGTAGGTGTTTGTAGTAGACCTATTACTCCAGTTCAAAATGACAAACTGACTTCAGTTATTAGCAGATTTGTACATTTTCTTTTAGATTATGTTTCAAGGTTTTAAGTGAAAATAGGAATAATAAACGCATTACACTTTATTTAAACAATTTGTTCATTTTCAATAGAAAAATTGGCTGAAATTCAAGAAAAAAGTTTCTCGTAAGAACAGAAAAGAGACTCAATTGCGACTTTTAGTTTATAATTATATTTACTTTCTTGTATTCGGGCGCTTAACAATATTTAGGAATGAAATGAAATAAAACAATAGTATAATCCCACAACATTTTAGTTTATTAGTAACTACAACTATTACAACCACATTCATCTTGCTCAAACAACATAACACTTCTATAACACATTCATCTTGCTCAAACATCATAACACTTTATAATTCATTCATCTTGCTCAAACATCATAACACTTCTATAACACATCCATCTTGCTCTAACATCTTAACACTTCTTTAACACATCCATCTTAGCCTAGGCAGCCATAGCTAACTCTAACCTCCATTAAAAACAAAAATTACATTATAATTATAGCTTATTTACTTAGAAATATAAATAAATAATTATTATTATTATATCTAAAAAGAGGGCGCCGGTAGCTCAGTGGTATGCGTGCTTGACTTCTGAGCTCAAGGTCGTGGGTTCGTAGCCCGACCGAGGCCCTTAGTTTATTTTATCTGGGAGGTAAAATAAACTTAAGCACGCCGTCCTTCGGATGGGACGTTAAGCGATGGTCCCGAGCCTGTACGATGTCAGGTACTCGTTAAAGACCCCTACCCTAGATGAATAAAAATTTAGGGTAGGCAAAATTTAGGATTCCCACAGTAGAGTCGGACTCACGTCCACCAGAGTGACGAAAGAGCGCTCTGGTAGTAGGCGATATGACCTCGTAGTTAAAGCCCGGGCATGAGTCATAAAACCTAAACCTAACCTTATATCTAAAAATATTGAGAATTAGTTGAATAAGTTCAAAAATATATTTACAATAAATTATAAAAAATAGATCCTTTTAACGTAGATATAAAATATAACACTAAAATGAATTAAATATAATAATATAAGTGAAAAATATATATAATTCTAAATCCTAAACAAACATTTATTACAAACTGTATAAAATGTGAAGTTTACATTAGGACAAAATAATATATATTTATACATTTTTTTTAGAAAAAGTCACAAAGTACATACATACACGTATGTTATGTGTTTTTTAATTTACAAAAATGAACAAGTTTTCAACATACGAACTAATATTTTAAGTATTTTTTCCGCTAAAACAAATCATCAATGCGAACTGACGCCAGAAAGAAAAATGAAACATCAACAATTGATTGTTGAAAACATTGTCACTGGGAGCTGACAATTGTAATTGTTCTTCTTAAAAAGTAACATTAAAGTGAAAAGCGACATTAGCGAACTCTAGGAGATATATTTATGACGTTGTCAATCTTATCTCAAAAAATGTAAATTTGCAGTTACGTTTTTATTCCATTGCTGGTGCGATTTATTATTAGTGTAATCTTTATTATTGTTCAAAAATATTTTGTTTTCAGAGAAACTAATGAAGGTTGGGAGTTTACGAGTTACGAGAACTCTAAATCTCAAGAAGTTTCATCCGATAATTCTTCTCAGCCCTTATCTTTGGAGGTAATTATCCTGCTTTCCTATAATACTTTTATATATACGAGTATATATATATATATATAATTAGTTATTACAACTCATGCCTGGGCTTTAACTAAGAGGCCATATCGCCTACTCCCAGAGCGCTCTTTCGTCGCACTGTGGACATGAGCCTAAATTTTGCCTACCCCCCAGGCTTTGTTACCTAAAATAAGAGTTTTTACGGAGTACCTGAGATTGCACTGGCTATAAAATTTAGTAAAATTAATTTTCCTTAATTGTCGGGCTGGGCTCATGTCCACCAGAGCGCTCTGTTAATATGCGTTACGATCATGTTAAAGCCCGGGCATGAGTCACAATAACTAACCCAATAAGAAAATGTTGTCCAAAATACACAAATTATTTGTGAAGGTTTGTAGTTTTTTTCAAACAGGTAATAAAGAGCGTTTGTGTTGATCAGTTGCCCAAAAACTCCAATTTTAGTTATTTATTTTATTTTTTTCAATTTATTGGATTTGGAAATGATAAAGATTAGTTATTCAAAGAATTGTTTTGGTAATAAATGATACAATGAAAAATATACAGTGCATTATAGATACTATATGTTGCGTTTAGTATTTTTTCGAAACAAATAATATCAATTTTCTCTCAAGTTTTTATAATATTTTCAGCTGTCTTTCTTGCACTTTCTTAAATTCGAAGTGCATCTTCATTATTCAGTATGTCACGTATATCTGAGAAGCTATTAAGTGTCACTTTTGTGATTCATATTTTAAATAGAGCATTGAGAAAATATAACATACATTTTTTTTTTTTTTTTTTTTGCTCCACCCAAATACATATATTTTTTTCTCCAGTTTCATTTTACAAAATGTTCATTTAATTTCAGGATCACGTTTTTGAGGAACTATTAAAGTTTCGTTCATCGATTTCCCAACGAATGGAATGTATGCCTTACATGGTGTTTGATAACAGAACCATTCAAGATCTATCACAGAAAAGGCCAACCACTCTCGACGAAATTTCCAAAAGTAATTCCTTTTCTCATTTATAATTTTTTCTTTTCAATTTTACAATTTTTTTTTAAATTTTTTATTTCATTGAGCATATTTACAATTGGTAAAATAAAACCGTTAGTAAATTTGATTACAATGTTTTAAAATAAAATAAGGTTAAATAATAAATGCAATATGTATAAGGTAAGGAATGTAAGAAAAATGAACATAAAAGGAATAATAATTACTAATATAAATAAAAATGTCTCTACAAAATGGTGGAGGATATGTACAAAATTAAAAATAATATATACACAAGTAAAATATATACAAAGGTAGTAATAAACAAAATTAAAAAAAAGTACAAAATAATAAATAAATTCAGCTCGAGATCCGCCGAAACACCATCGCGATGTCATTCCTCCAATTTAATGGAAGTACAGGATATCACGATCGAGAGGGGTAAGAAGAGCTGAATATGTCTGGACATGAGGGGAGAAACTGGCCATTGTCAGGACTCTTAAATAGTAGCTACATACTTTATTGTAACAGGTCTCTCGGCCAGTACCGCCTCAAACTTCGAGGAGGATTGTTGGGATCGGATTAAGATGATAGAGATTGGGCAAAAAGATTTATGTGAAACGAAAGTTTTGAATGGAAGTTTTGAATTTTATTTTCTTATCATCAGATTATATAGTTTTGTTTCTTCCTTATTTTGAAATTTGGTTTATCATAAATGTATTATATTCCTACTGAATGTTTTCCTCGGATTTTCAGTTGAAGGAATAACTGAAGCTAAAATAAAAAATTTCGGAAATGAATGTCTTGAGTGCATTAAGAAAGCAGTTGAATCAAGCAAACCTTCACAGTAAGTCAGAAAAAATATACTTTTTCATCCAAGTGCATTTTTTGGTGCTGATAATAAATATGCTTACTGATTTTTTATTTTATTTTTTTCAGGTTAGTATCTAAGAAAACATTTATAAAAAAATTTGTTCGTAAAGCACCACTTCAGAAGTTCAGGTAAGTGTTTTTCAGTTTTTCTAATCATATATATAAAGCTGAAAATGTCTGTGCGTTGTACCGCTATAACTCACGAACGGCTTGATGGATTTGATTAATTTTTTTTTAAATTTGTTCGTCATCGTCTGTGGAAGGTTATATGCGTATTAGTCCCTCAATATCTGGTCCATCCCAGCATCCACCCACGCAATCTTTGTAACTCAAAAACCACTGCAATGATTAATGAGGAATCTTTTTAAATAGATAAGTTTTATCTACCGGAAGGTTAAGGTCTGTTTTAATCAACCCCTGGTCCATCCCAGCATCCACTCACGCAATCTTTGTAACTCGAAAACCATTGCAACGATTAATGAGAAATCTTTTTGAATGAATTAGTTTTAGCTCCAGGATGGTTGAAGTCTATGTTTTAATCAACCTGGTGGTCACAAGCGTTCTCAAGTACGCACTGGCTAGGACGTCCACTGATGCTAAGTATTCACTAGCTGTGGTTTCCGCCGTTGAATGGCGCGTACTAGCCATGGTGCCCAGGGGTCCTAAAAACTTACTAGCTGGGATGTCTGCCGTTGAAGGACTATAAGCGTTATTCCATATGAATAATTGAAAATTATAACATCATGAATGTACTATTGAAGAATTGAAATGGATTCGAACGAGAGATATTAGGAGAAAAGTCAAAGTTCCTCGGGCAACGCCGGGTATTACTGCTAGTTTATCAATATTAATAAAAACTACTAATTAATAAATACATATTTCTTCATAGGTCGCCAGTAGCTCAGTGGTATGCGTGCTTGCTTATTACGCTCAAGATCGTGGATTCGAAGCGAGGCCGAGGCCCTTAGTTTATTTTCTTTTGGTATGTAAAATAAACGTAAGCATGCCGTCCTTCGGATGGGGCGTTAAGTGATGATTCCGAGTCTGTACGATGTCAGGTACTCGTTAATGACCCCTACCCTAGGTGAATAAAAATTTAGGATAGACAACATTTAGGACTCCCACAGTAGAGTTTGGTTATGTTTACCAGAACGACGAAAGACACACCACGCAGTTAAAGCCCGGGCATGAGTTCCAATAACTAACTATATTTCTCCAATATATTTAAATTCTGCGTTCGCCATTGTTTATTCCGGAACGAAATGAATATCAATGTTGGACCATTTTAATTTCGTTTATAAGATGTAATCATAAAAATATAATAATGATAAAACGTTTATAAAGTTTATGATAATTTACAATTACTGAATGTGACAAGGTAGAATTATTACTAAAACTTTGTGTTTCATTATTTAAATAAGATTACACTATCATTACTTATTTTTAATATTGTAGAATGTATTTTTCATATATACCCTCCGGTTAATATTTAAATTATATGAAGGATTTTCGCGCTCTTTCGTCACTAAATGTTGCCTATCCTTAATTTTTATTCACCTAGGGTAGGGATCTTTAATGAGTACTTGAAAGTACAATCACTTAACGTTCCATCTGAAGGACGTCGTGCTTACGTTTATTTCACCTCCCCCCTGATAAAATAAACTAAGGGCCTCAGCCTCGTTTCGAAACCGCCATCCTGACCTCAGTAAGGAAGCACACATACCACTGAGCTACCGGCGTCCTATGAATGGAATCGGAATAAACATTGTCAATATATATATAATATATATTTGTTTGTATTAATTTGTATATTTATTACCACATCCAAATATTGTTTACCCATTTTTTAAATAATATATTTGGTGATACAGAGGTGCATAGCGTTCTGAAGCCACAAATACCAATTATGTAGTAACATATAGTCACTAAATAAATAATTATTTTAATTTGCCTAAGATGGACTCTCTCAGAAGGTGGAATTCAGCATCGAATTTCACATCTCCGGTATGGTCTAGTGGCTAGGATACCTGGCTCTCACCCAGGAGGCTCGGGTTCGATTCCCGGTACCGGAAGTTTATTTTTTCCCTTTACTGTGTTAATAATTAGTATTAACTAATTTTTCGCGAAACTCTTATGCATATTTGCATATTTTGAAATTTGTTAAATATGCTGTAATTATATAAGTGTTATTTGAAGCTGTTTTTTTTTTTTTTCTTTTATTTTAATTAAATATTAATATTTCTTTTTCTCAAATTACTTTTAGCCCTATCGAATTTTGCAGATAGCCTTAAAAATTAATAATGAGAAAAAAATATTATCTTCCGGTACCGGGAATCGAACCCGAGCCTCCTGGGTGAGAGCCAGGTATCCTAGCCACTAGACCATACCGGAGGGGTGAATCTGCATTATGAATTCCATCTTCTGAGAGTCCATCCTAGGCAAATAAAGACCTATTGTTTAGGCAAATAAAAATAATTATTTTCTTGTAGCTCGCAGACTGCAGCCGAGACTATACCAAAACTTTATTTTAATTTTCATATTTCATTTGTCAATTTGTCCTTGTTTAGTACTGGTCCAAATAAAAATGTTTTTCTTCTATTAATTTATTTTGTGACTATTTTAACTTATTCAATTCCAATTTAATCTAATGTATAAATAAAATGTATAAATAATATTACATTTTCCCCAGATTATTTTTTGCCCTTATCAATTTCACTAAAAATTATTTAATGTTGTTATTAACTATTTACCTAGTTCTTTCCTAAAGGGCGCCGGTAGCTCAGTGGTATGCGTGCTTGCTTACTTTTTTTTCGGGTGTACCAGCCTTCTATGGGGGGTTCACACCACCCGTCCGCCGTGTAGAGGGGAAATAAATCGTTATAAATATATATATACAGCCGGGGGGCGATCGGTTAGGGCCCTCCAACTTACCTTAATGGCGCTTCCAGAGAGAGCTCGAGACCGGGATTTTGTGACTGAGTTGTGCCGGGGAAGGTCGCAGATGTCGGAGCTCTCAGCGGTGATCCCCGGCGCATGGTTATACTCCCTTCTTTTCCCTCCACCAGGAGGCGACGAATCGACTAAACTTCTGGGTAATCAGCCTCACTCATCAGCTACCGCGGGTTCAGTCTCAGGTACGATCCTGTCCGGCCTATCAACTCCACCCTTGGTCTGTCCTGCATTCAGGAACAACAAGCAGTATGGGCAAGTAAGTGTAGGTCGTTCGGCCGTCTAAAGATCGTGACCATCTCCATTGCTTACTGAGCTCAAGATCGCAGGTTCGAAACCTGGTCCTTTGTTTATTTTATCTGGGAAGTAAAAATAGCTTAAGCACGCCATCCTTCGGATGGTCCCGAGCAGGTATTCATTAAAGATCCCCTACCTTAGTTAACTAAACCTTGGTAGGCTAAAAGGGCTCTCATAGTAGAGTCGGGCTCATGTCCACCACAGGGGATATGATCTCATAGTTAAAGCCCGGTCATGAGTCATACTAACTAGTTATTTTCTTGTTGATAAATGACTTGAAAGGACAAAATTTAATTAATTAAGATATAATAAAAATGTTTAACATAAAATCATATAAAAAATGTGTTGTTTTTTTTAGGTATGAAGACGAAAGCGAGACTGGAGATGGCTGTCACCAATCTAATTCACGAGAGGACGAAAAGGAAATGAATACAGAAAGTGCGGACAACATTACAAAAAGTGTGGAAAACATTACTGAGAATTTTTTCATCGATGACGACGATGACTTCGATGAAGCGGATGTGTCATTCGTTTTGGACCATATTGAATCGCAACAAAGCGGATCTTGTGACAAAAATAATACCAATGAACCAACCACCCTTGAGGAGGATGGGGTTCATCCAGTTGGAAGAATGAAAAGGAACAGCTCTGAAGAGAAGGAACCAGAGGGGACGGGAGCTCTGTCGGAAAAACACCAACTATCTCAGCTTGCTAAGGCTCTCTTAGAGAAGAAAAAAGGACCAAAAAAGAAACTCAAGAGCTTTCTCTAAAAAATATGTTATTATTTTTATTTATGTATATATATTTTTTTTTTCAACAATTATTTCTATAGATTTATATTATATAATTTACTTAGGCCAGTGAATCATGTCCTAGGACCGTTAAAAGTGAAGTGGGGGTTAGCTGCAATGTTGCCACCTGCCGTCAGGCCATTTATTTTTATTTTTTTAAGTTGTTAAAATATTTGTTATTTCTCTTTGTATGAATTACCGGTTTATCATTACTTATTTTCTCCATTTTATAAGAAATAATAGTGTAATGAAAACTAGAAAAAAAAAAGAGATAAAGGGCAGCTATTAGGCGACTGAGGAGTGTGGAGAGAGTGCAATGCTACTACAGGGCGGGAAGGGTGGCGTTGGACTGTTGTCAAGGCGACATGACGCCTCTCACCGCGAAACGGCCTACAGGACCGAGAGACATGATTCACCAGCTACATCATAGCTGATGCAACTGTAAGTATCCCTATTAGTAATTCGGTCCAAAAACGCACATAAGTCTGGCCGATGAATTATGTCCCTAAGAACGTTGAAAAGTGGACTGGGACTGTTGTCAAGGCAACATGACGCTTTCTTCTTGGCCCCCAAGCATTCCCCTTCACTTCCAACCAACCTGTAGGCCCGAGCGAACATGATTCACCGGCCTCACTATAGCCAATGCAACTGTAAGATTTGATAGTAATGGTATTTATTATTTTGTTCAAAAACTGGTTAAATCATCCAGACTTGGAACAATATCTTGATTTTCTCTTTCATCAAAACGTTAATATCTGCTTTAAATTATATAATTAAAAAAGTTGAATGTAATTTATATAGTTAATAATTTGAGGATAAAAAGAAGAATGCAATGATTTTTTTAATTTTTTTGTAAACTTCACTTTTGAATGACAAGAAAATACTGTTTATAATTATAATTTAGCCTCTTCTAGAAGCTGTGATAAATAATTATTAGTTATGTGAAAACTTTCAAGTTATTGACGAAATAATCGTTATTATTGTCCCCCCTCCTGTAATATAACAATTTTTTTTTTTGTTACTAGTTAGTTATTTAGTTATTATGATTCATGCCCGGGCTTTACTATGAGGTCCTATCGCCTACTACCAGAGCGCTCTTTCGTCACTTTGGTGGACGTTAGCCCGACTCTAATCTGGGAGTCCGAAATTATGCCTACACAGGTTTGTTCACGTAGTATAGGGAGAGGTCTTTAACAAGTATCTGATATCGTTTTCATGTCTCACATAAAAAACCTCGGCCGGGTTTCGAACCCGCGATCTTGAGCTCAAAATTGCATTGCGTCACCTGAAATTTTCCTAGACCTGCCTCCACTTTATCACAAAATATCGCATTTTGATCCCCTCTCCCTCGTAATTATTATTATTATTTTTTTTTTTAACAGAAAGACGATGTAATTATTGAAAAACACATCATAAAATTCGAACCTCACCCCCACCCTTCAGATCTTATGTAATTGAGCAGTTCTTGAATTGTATTTGCTATTTGAATGAGCATTTAAAAATATTTTATGAAGGATTGTATTGCATATGATATTATTTCTCCAATCATTAATGGTTATTAAATTGAGCAAATCTGAAATTCAAATTGTATATATATTTTTTTCTACTTAAAATATACGTTTTTTAAAAACAATATACTAGTTTCATTTGCATTCCTTTATTAAGCCAGACAGACGACGTAAGATCAACTTAAAAGGCCCAATTCCGACACACCTAAAATCTTTCTGGCTGTGGAAGCCAGACAGACATAAGGTCAGCTTAAGAGACCAATTTCGACATTTAATAATATAATTGACAAATTTAAATGGAAAGGAGGTATTTAATCATAAATAAACTCAAGATGATATTTGTATTTTATTTACAGCTTTACACACTATACTATAAACTTTAAATCTTCGATGTGACTTTTTTTAATTATTTATTTTAAACATTTAATTATTTATTAACATACAAAAATACAAAAAACTACTTTATTGAGCAAATTCATTTTTTAGTTTCGTCAATCATAATCACACTTAAAAATAAAGTCATTTTCTTGTTGAACATCTAAAATAAAGGAGTTAAAAATAATAAAAATCACAATTTATTCAAAACAGCTTTTATAACATTAAACAATTATTCGAAGGTAATTAATTATTAATTTATATTCCTTTTGATAACTTGGAAAAATTAACTAATAAACCATTAATTAACCAATAATTATTCAGTTATGAATAATATCCACATTGAGAATATATAATGGTCACAATAAGGGTCATTCTATGTCAAATCAACTAATGGCTGAAGCCTGATCTCTCAATTTTTCATGATTTTCTGAGCTTAAGTTGTGTACCTACTGAGATTATAAAAAGTACAGATTATCAATATTTGTTTCAGAGATCTGTTCTTCAAGTATGTACAACTAAACTATATTCAGAAAATCAAAACAATCTTATAGGTCCGAGGTTCAGAAATTGATTGACATTAAAATGATCCATAATTCATAATACTCAAGTTTCGTATAGTTTTGGTGAATAATGTATTAAATACATTATAAATTTTATAATAACAATTAGAAATAGAAAAAGTCATCGATGAATCTCCGTACTTACCCAACTCGAATTAGTTATAATAAATTAAATACTCATTAAGAGATTCCGAATATATACCTTAGAATCATCTTTTTTCTTTGCCCCAAATGGCTGAAAATCAGATGGTCTTACTCATGAAATTCTGGAACCACATATAAGATTTCATATCGACATATTCCATTCTGAGTTATTAGGTTTTTGGAGATACGAGGTGTGTTCAAATAGTAACGGTAATTTCGCGGGTTGTGTTAGTTCGATTCGCGCGAACTTTTTAGAAATGTTAATTATTGCTTTTGGTGAGTCTGCTATGAGTAAAACTAGGGTTTACGAGTGGTATAAGCGTTTCCAAGAAGGCCGTGAAGACGTTGAAGATGTCGAGCGCCCTGGATGCGCCAGCACATCAACAACTGATGAAAACGAGGGAAAAGTGAACGAAATGATTATGAACGATCGCCGAATCATAATCAAAGAAGTCGCTGAAGATGTTGGCATATCAATTGGCTCATGCCATGAAATTTTCTCGGATATTTTGGGTATGAAACGTGTGGCTCCAAAATTGTTGAATTTCGAACAAAAACAGCGGCGAATGAAAGTTGCTTAGGAGTCGCTAAATGAAGTCAACAGGTGATGAAACATAGGTTCATGGATATGACGGCGAAATCAACGGTCCCAGTGGAGGCATTCTGGATCGCCAAGACCGAAAAAACCTCGACAAGTGCGTTCGAATGTGAAGGTCGTGCTCACTGTGTTTTTCGATTTTTACGGCATAGTGCACCATGAGTTCTTGCCACAAGGACAAACAATCAATAAGGATAAACTAAACTACCTGCAAGAGCAACGCCGTTTATGTGAAGCAAACCGAAAAAAACGCCCAGATTAGGGGCGAAACAATTCATGGCTTTTGCACCACGTTAATGCACCTGCCCACACGTCATTGCTTGTTCGTGAATTTTTGACCAAAAACAACACTGTAATGATGCCCCAGCCTCCAATTTCGCGAGACATAGCTCCGTGTGACTTTTTTCTGTTCCCAACAATAAAGAGAACCTTAAAGAGCCGTCGTTTCACAAGCACAGATTAGATTAAAAGTGCATCCATCGCTGAGAGAGCTAATGCTATCCCAAATTGATCGAGTTCCAGAAGTGTTTCGGGGATTGGAAGAAGCGCTGGTTTAAGTGTAATATCTAATGGGGACTATTTTGAAGGGATAACATTGATGTAGACAAATAAATAAATTTTTTTTCAAAAACTGAAAATTTCCGTTATTTTTTTAACACACCTCCCTCCTACATAAAGTGTATCGATATGGGCTTATGTCATCGTCAGCACAAAGTTCAAAATTGACTTTTCTATCTATATATATATATATATATATATATATAAATTCTTGTGGAATTAGACAATATAAAAGTTTAACAAATTCTTTTCTTACATTTATTTTAATAGCTTTCCACAATATCGCAGAAATATATTCTGACTTTAACAAGTCCTGCTGTTCGAATGGAATATTTTAATATTTTCTAAAAACTATCAATTATTAAATAACGACTACAATTTAAAACAAACAAAAAAATCCAATCAGGTACTCCTACTCTTTATATACACACACATTCACAATTATTTACAAAAATAAAAACAGAGAGCATTCAGCTTAAATAAAAAGTTGTTGGTATGAAACGAGATTATTTTGTACAGAAGAGATGATTTAGCCTTTCACTGAATCTGCACAATGTAAATGAATGTAGAGGTTTGATATATGGCTCGAATGCAAATTTTGTCGCCAAATCTTACAGGTGACATTATTCTTGAAAGACGTAGCTCAAATAAGGAGTTGACTTAAAAAATACAGATCGTTGAAGGTGAGCCTTTATTTTATGATGGACAAATTAGAATCTGTTGCGAAACCTCTCAGATATTAGAAAGGCCTATTGTAAATGAAGTATGAAATGAGGATTTTCTTTCAAAACTTGAAAAATTCAATATATTCATTTGGAAACAGGGCGACAGCCTCGCGAATCTGCATTTTAGGATTTCTATGCCTGAAACTTAACATGACTCGACACCATTTAGATCGTGCCCCACCTGAAATTCAAACTCTGAGGATCACCATTGGAAAAAATGAGATAAATAAACAACTCATCCAAACCACTCCTGGTTATATTGGCCTCCGTTTCTCAGTAATTTCAAGCAGAAATCCGAATATTATTTACCAGTCAGACCTCTCAAAAATTTTATTATTTTGTGCTACCCGACTTTCGAGGCCCTTATAGTCAAGACAATGGCGACAGTGAGCAATGAAAATTCCAATTGTTAAATTTAAGACATTGAAATATTGACTATAGTTAGTTATTATGACTCACGTCCGGGCTTTAACTACAAGGTCATATCGCCTACTACCAGAGCGCTCTTTCGTCACTCTGGTGGACATGAGCCCGACTCTACTGTGGGAATCCTAAATTTTGCCTACCCTAAATGTTTATTCACTTAGGGCAGGGGTCTTTAACGTATAGAACCTGACATAGTACAAACTCGGGACCATCGCTTATAGTTTATTTTACCTCCCAAATAAAATAAACTAAGGGCCTCAGCCGGATTACGAACCCGCTTTCTTTAGCTCAATAAAGCAACACGCATACCACTGAGCTACAGGCGCCCTCTATATTTACTATATATGCTAAAATGAATTGTTGATAATCAATTTAAATAGAATACTAAGTCAATAAATACATAAATAACAAAATAAAGTAATAATTTTTTTTTTTAACAATTCATTGTAGCGCGCATACAGCCAATATTGTTTGTATTTATTTTAGCCATTGGAATTGTATACATTTTTACTAAATGAAAGGATTTTTTATAGACAGTCTGACGATGAAGGCAACTTCGAAAGCTGACTAGCACAAAATAAATAAAAATAAATATGTGACAGGTCAGATAATAATTTCTCACCATAGCCATCTTCACATTATTTTCAGAATGTTTATCTTTATTGCTTTTGAGACTATTATTTTTAAAATTTATACTTTATAGATTTATCGTGTTTCGCAAATCAACTCTAATCAATCTTTTTATTTTTAAGCTCATTTCGCTCATTTAATTTCTAAAATGAAATGTAAATTTACAATCTTACCAACTACATTTAAAAAAAAAATCAAAATATTCGTTATAGCCTCGCTCATAGTGGCGCATTCTCTCATTACAATTGCTACAAGACAATTTGTTCTATTTCTACTAATCAGTTCATTTCTGTAGCTTTAACAACTAGGACCCTGAAATCCCTAAAATAGTCATTACTTTACAACAATAAAAAAAAAAATATTATATCATTTGTTTACAATTTGGTCCTTTGTCTTTGGTTTCTTCCTATTTTTGTCTTGATAACATTTTTAAAAAATAAATAAATATTGTTATATAAAATTCATAAAATTATAAAAATTTTATGTGAGAAGTTTAGATGCTGCTTCTGATGAAGATGGCGATTCTTTGTCTTGAGAAATGGAGGACTTAGTTAATTTTTTTATTTCAGTTATGGGTAACATTTCTTGACAACACGTCATGCTATTTTCTTTAGTTATCTTTTTTTCTTGATCATCATTTTTTGATAATGTACCCTTTATGTACTTAATTAAACAAAATAGTGCAACCAATGTTGTGACTAAACAAGTCCACTGGAGTGCAATTTGCATCCTTTTGACTGTGAAAGTGGCATGGTAGATAATATTAAATAAGTCTGGTGGCATTTTTTCTGCGGACTGAAAAAAAATATATAAATAAATAAAATGAAAATGTATGAAATAGATAAATATATAAGCATTTAAAATTAATGGCTCTTCCTTTTCGGAAACAGGACATTTAGCGCAAGAACACTTGGGACCCGAGACGTTTTTCTTATGTATTTGAACATTTTTTTTGTTTTTAGAAGGGGAAGAGATCAGGCTTGTGGTCTGTGCAAATAAAATTTTAAGTTTGTAACCCATTTGAGTCCAGTATAGGTGATTTGAAACAAACAGATTGGCTTTCGATCTCCTCAAAATATATTTATATTATTTTAGTTAACGTTTCGCCCATTAAGGCATTATCAAAACGTTTGGGGTAAAATAAAAAATGTATAACCATTATAGAATTATATGGTAGTCAATATTAAAATTTGATCATTTAAACATCATTTACACAGATTTAACAGGCTTTAACTACGAGGTCATATCGCCTACTACCAGAGCGCTCTTTCGACAATCTGGTGGACATGAGCCCGACTCTATGGGAGTCCTAAATTTTGCCTGCCCTAAATTTTTATTCACTTAGAATAGGGTCTTTAACGAGTACCCGACATCGTACAGGCTCTGGACCATCGCTTAACATACCTTCCGAAGGACAGCGTGCTTAAGTTTATTTTACCTCCCAGATAAAATAAACTAAGGGCCTCGGTCGGGTTACGAACCCACTGAGCTCAAAAGACAACCACTGAGCTACCGGCGCCCTCTCATGGATGTTTGTAAATAACACCGGTAACGTAGCCAACCCCTGTGGTGTCAAAATAAAACTTGGTTACAATACCCCGACCTCTAACAGCGCAAAGAAAGGAATTTCCATAAAGGTAAGAGTTATAATACAAATATATATACATACAGGGGCGTAGCCAGGATTTTGAGCAGGAGGGGGCAATGTTAGGCTACCGGGGAGGGGGGGGGGGGGGGTATAGACTCCCGGGGGCACAGCCCGCAGTTTCCGTGGTTAGCGCTGCAGACTTTTTGTTATCAATTTGAGAGACTCAGACCCCTAGAAGCTCCCCCTGAGGTAACCCCTGTGTAATACTTAAGCTGACTTTACATGAGCAGCAAAAATGCAAGGCGCAGCAGCAGCAAATGTACGCTGTGGTTTCTGTTCTTTTAGAATTAAATTACTCACATCCAGTAGCGTGTATTGCTGCTGTTGCGCTTTGCATTTTTACTCCGCATGTAAAATCAGCTTTAAGAGTATAAAGTATAACATCAATGAAGATTTTGAGCGAGAAAATGACATGATCGAATTTATGTATATTTAAATAAATGTAATATGACTTGTTTTGTACATGTACATTTAGGTAAAGCACAATTTTCGTTTATCCTCCGAAAATCGTGAAAGAACTTCCTCTTTGAAGTGTTCTCGTTTTCCAGAAACTTTCTGTGCACGCTTATCATGCAGAGACCAAATTGAGACGGAATTTGTATTCTAACATTTTTTTAGAGGGTACGCCCCCCCCCCTGCCCCCTCCCCCCTGGCTACGCCCCTGTATACATTTATATATTAAGAACAAGTTTTTATCTATTAATGCAATCGATCCAAACAGATAATTAAAGGAAATATAATATTAAAAAAATGATTCTGCAACTTACCACTTGCACCCAAACTATAGGTAAAATCAACTCTTTTGGGAACTCTTTCAAGAGGCTCGTGAATCTGGATTTTTGTACTTTAATATTCAGCTGTAACCTTGATACAGTCCCCAACGTGAAACCAAGGAGCTGAAATGAAATAAACATTTATTAATAAAACAAAACAAAAAAATATTATCTAATAATACTCTGATGACTGTTTACTTCTCATGGAGTTAAGCCACTGCCTCTCAATAATCGTCTCTTCTCCATAATTTTGCCATTTTTAAAACTTCCATATAACACGGAAGATGGTCGCATGTCACCGAATTTTAAAGAAAGTCTGTTTTTCTCCAACCATAGTAGGATGAAAAATTGAGTTATTAATCCCTTTTCAAAAATTATTTATACACAAAACATAATCCAGAGGCAGTGACCTAATAAAATAAACAATAAAAACTATTTCGAAAATCCGATATTACTTGTGATAATTCGGATTCTGTTTACAGTATATGTATATTATATATATATATATATATATTTCATGAAAAGTAAAGTCATCAGAGTATTATAATATAACCGCATTCTCGCCTAGTTAAGACTCTCACTTTTTTTAAGCTCACAATATTTCCGCGTTTCTCGACTTAGACTTTTTCAAAATTATGTTAAAATATATTAGAATTTAGAGTGCTAAATGTGTCAGGTACTCGTTGATACCTCTACTCTCATGCAGGCAGTCGAAGATGTTCCTGGGAGGGGAGTCCAGAGTTCTGAAAGACGGGATCCTCAATCTCAAAAGGAACGAGCTTAGGCTCTCACAGGACATGGTCCGTTCAATAGACACCTACACACTGTGGGAGTCAAGGACAGTCCTACCTGCGATAGATGTGGGGAAGAAGACGAAACGGCGGCACATTTCCTGGGCATCTGCTCGGGATGTGCGCGAACAAAATTCCGCGTTTTTGGTGGAGACCTAATCGCAGAGGACTTTAGAAGATTGGACCATGGGAGCATTCTCAGGTTCATTAAGGAAACTGGTAGACTGAGCACTTCATAAAGGGCTTGGTTTAGGTAGTATAAACATACAGGTAATATAATAAGGGGGAATCCCAGCGCTTCCAGGGAAGGGATAAGAGCACTGGATGCTTAGGTCCCTAGGTCTAAAACACCAGCCCATCACAAATATATATAATACCTCTACTCTAGGTAATTAAACCTGCATAGACAACATGTAGGACTCCCTCAGTACAGTCAGTCTTATGTAATAGGCAATATGACCTCGTAGTAAAAGCCCGGGCATGAACTAAATAACTCATGTATTAGAATTTATAATATCTTTGAACTCGGGGAGAAAGAACCCCCATCCCTCTGCGAATACACATGTTAAAGAAAAAAATTCATGAAAAGAACTTCTTTTGAAACCCTAAAGAAACAAATAACTGTAATGAAAACTGACATTATTGCAGAGATATTGTGAAATAATTCAAATGAACTTGAAAGAAATAAAACTTGTTTATTTATGATATTGTCTAATTTCACCAACTATATTTACATGGGAGTACTTTCGGTATTTCTACCATCCTCAGCCAAAAGCATAAGAGATAAGACTATAGTCTTAAGATAATCTCTTATGCTTTTGGCTGAGGATGGTAGAAATACCGAAAGTACTCCCATGTATATATAGTTGGTGAAATTAGACAATATCATAAATAAACAAGTTTTATTTCTTTCAAGTTCAAATAACTGTAAGTAAAAAAAAAAATGAAAACATAATTACCCTTTGTATATCAATATAAAATTCATGTTTCTTCGGATCTGGATGAAGTCCGACAAAAGGTTCACTCAGTACTGGATCACCGTACAGGAAGTGTGGAAAGGATATTAACAGAGGCACACCTGAAAAAGAGATCAACATTTATAAAACTTTTTCTCGAACATCGATTCGAATATTTTCTCCATTTTATTTCCCAAGCTAAGTATCGGAGAAGTTAAATAATCACTCCAAAATTCAATATTAAGTTTTAACGAAATTTCATGTTTTCCGACTCCTTGAATGAGAAAAAAAAAATAGAAATGTTTGTGTGCCTGTAAACATGATATCGTTCCAGGCAAAAGGCCCTAACCCACATAAGGTTAACTTTACAGGAGAAAGAAAAAACTGTTTCATTATTAAACAAACCAAGTTGGCTTTCCACCTTAGTTTAATTGTAATTTTTAAGAATCTTTTCTGTTACATAGAACAATTATTTTTCATCAATACTTGCATCTCTTCACAAGAAATAACATTAAAGTGTCTCATAATGTAAACTGCCAAAGTCCCGAATGTTCAGAACGAAAGCCCTAACCCACTTCTGTCATTAAAAAATTACCTTTTATTAAATTTTTTAATTTATTTATATTTAACAAAAAACCGATTAGGGCGCTAGATTTAAATGAAACGGATCAATCAACAGCATCAAACTAGTGGGATAGGGCATTTGGACTGGGGGATAGGTCTTTTGGTCTCTCAAATGATTTAAAGTTTTGTGAGAGTATGTGGGTTAGGGCCTTCAAATTGAGGGTTAGGGCCTTTTCCCTGGACCACATTTTGCAATGCCATAGGCCCTCCAATTTCTAATTTCCTATTTTTATAAATTTTGTTAAACATTATTACAAAATGGAGTTAACAGAAATATGCGGGATAGTCAATAGTGTGGGATAGGGCCAAAACATTTTTTTCATCAAAGAAAAAGCAAAATCTATTTGAAGTAGTGTCCGAATACATTTCTGCGATGTGCAGCAATTATATTCCCTCACGTACTTGTCGTTCACTTCTTCCCTTCTCACCTAATTTTCATTATACTGATTATGGGTTCTATTCTCCCATAGATCGATTTCAAAGGCTTCCTAATAGTATTTATGATAAATTTGACTGTTTTATAGACAATATTAATACTATTAAATTGTTTTAAAATGGCTATATAAAATAGTCCTTTTTAAATTATCCAATAGTTGTACTCAACTCATATATTTATGTTGTTTTGTTTTTTACTTTCTGGATTTATTATTATTTCTAGCTATTACTTACTAGTTTTTCTTTTATTGTGCCCATAATTATTAATATATTGTTAATTTTATAACCAAATTGTAGTAATATTTAAGTGTGTTAATTAGAGTAAATTTTAAACAATTGTTATATTTGTATATATCAAAATAATTTATTTTACTTTTTGTTTAATTACGATGTATTTTATGAGGTTATTTGTAAACCATTTTATTTTGTGTAATAATAGGCCTCGCCTGTAGAAATAAATAAATAAATATAGTGGAAAGCTAATAACATAGATAAAAACAAAGAATTTGTTCAACTTGTATATTGTCTAATTCCACAAAAATATATACATAAAGTCACTTTTGAACTTTGTGCTGACGATGGCGTAAGCTGAAACAGCCTACCATTCCAACCCTTAGTGTTCTTTATTAACTACTTCGAAACTCAGCCGATGCCCTTGAGTTTTTTATTTGGGTGATGAAAAAACCTTGAGCATGCCGTCCTTCGGACGAGGCGTTAAGCTATGGTCCCGAGTACAGACGATGTAAAATACTGGTTGAAGACACCTACGCTAGGTAAATAAAAAAAATTGGATAGGCAAAATTTAGGACTCCCATAGTAGAGTCGGGGCTCATGTCCACCAGTGACGAAAAAGCGCTCTGGTAGTAAGCGATATGACCTCATAGTTAAGCCCGGGCATGAGTAAAACTAACAATTACTAGGTTTAATTTTGCAAGATTATTTTTTTTAAATATGAATAATAATTGTTTTTTTTTTTCTTTCTTTTTTATAATATTTAACAAACAAGGCTAGAAAAATTTTTTTTTTTAAATTATAATAGTATAAAAATAAATTGTAATTAAAAGTATATCGTTATTGCACAGTTATAGCACACTTATTCTTTCCCGACAACATGAAGGCTTTTCTAATTTTTTCACCGAAATTTGGTTTCTATCCACTTAGCCGTTTGACCGGAATCGTGTTGAGAGAGCACAAATAAATTGATTGTTTTTGACAAAAACTCGCTTTTTGCATTCTGGGAAGTCAAGAATTGAAAATTGAATTATGGCCTAACTTAGTACGAATGATAAAATAATATTGAAACGCTGGTCGAGAAAGAGAATGATGTTTCATAATTTTCTCTATTTATATAAGATATTCCTAGATGATAAATTATATTATATGCGCTAACAGACATAAGTTAAGTGAGATCTACCATAAATACAAAGAGTGGTCGTCAACATTCCGGAGTTGTCAAAATCTGTCTTTTGTTTTGCAAATAGTGGCATCATTTCTAAGCTTGACAATATCAGTTAAAATAATCTGAATAAAGATCAAATAAGACAGGGTCAAATATTATTAATAACTTATTATAAATTAAATATTTGATAGTCTTCTGAGAATCAGAGCTCTACGTCGATAGTAGAGTACAATAATAGCATATATAAGCTAGGGTGTTGCGCAGCTTTGAAGAAAATAAGATTAAGATGATAAATTACAGTAAAATATTCTGGAATGACAACTAAAGAAATTATATGAAAATTTATCGTAAAAGTTTGTGAAATTACTTATAATTAAACGGCTGATTGTTTCTAAACGTGTCAGTTTCTAGCAATAAATAAATTTGTAGAACCCCTCTTAACTGGCCTTGGATCAACAATATTACTTCCTCAGTTATACGAAGTACAGAGGCAGTTATATAATCGGTCAGAAATTCGATTCATAGTTTTCAATTGAATTTCATGTTTTCGATCTCCTGATTGCTAGGGAAGTAAAAACCTATTTTTTTAAATTATTTAAAAGGGTTACCAGAGGCACAAGGCGACAGGTCAAATATCCCGTCAGGCGCACATCCAGCGCTGGGACAGTAACACGTTCCATTGGTGTTGTACACATCTGGAGCAGCGTGGAACCTCATCGCCATGATACCATCCTGAAACTACAAACAAATTACCTATAATTTCAGTATGAGATTAATATCCTTAAACCTTGTAAAGACGGGCCAATAATATCTCAAAATAGTGTTGGTAACATTGTAGGAGATATCTTTAGTAAAAAGGAAGTTTGTAATCGTGCGAAAATCCGAAATAGAGTTTCCAATGGAATGGCACGTTATGAGGTCCCCTGAGAAGCCATGGTGGCCGTCGGATGGTATCACCATGGTTGCGGGTTCGAATCCTATCCGGAAGAGTTTTATTTCATAGATAGACCTCCCTCCCTAATAGAGGCTTGAATAAGATTTTGGCAGAAATCAGACGAAATTAAGTCCACTTTATTTCGGGGCCTCGGTACATTTTACATATATGACCTAATAAAAATCTCTACAAATAAGAGTTGTAGTAGCACATTTAGAGCGACGAAAGAGCGCCCTGGTAGTAGCCAATGTAGTTAAAGCAGGAGCATGAGTCACAATACTCAGGGCGCCTGTTGCTCAGACGTAGCGTGCTAGCCTAATGAGCTCAAGATTGCTGGTTCGAAACCCGGCCGAGGCCCTTAGATTTTTTATCTGGGAAGTGAAAAAAACTTGTGCATGCCGTCCTTCGCAGGGTAG
This sequence comes from Aradus depressus, assembly GCA_963662175.1. Lineage (NCBI taxonomy): Eukaryota > Metazoa > Arthropoda > Insecta > Hemiptera > Aradidae > Aradus > Aradus depressus. Next base: position 19,387,402 of record OY759225.1, on the reverse strand, counting down.
GCAAAAATTATAACTCCAATACAGTCGGGCTCATGTCCACCAGAACGACGAAAGAGCGCTCTGGTAGTAGTTGATACAACCTCCTAGTTGAAGCCCGGGCATGAGTAATAATAACTAACTAACCCTGAAATTGAACATGTTTATATCGATATTGGAGAAATCTTCAAATTTTAAAGTCGCTCTCCAGTAAAACAGTTTTTTTTTTCAATTTACTTATTCTCCTTGGCCATCAAATTATTCAAGAAATCGGTCAGGTGCAAACTGATTAGTGTTCCGTGCCATCAGCCCCCCAGTTAAATTAAACGTGGAAAGACAAAAGGTGATAAGGGGATAGCAATTTTTAAGTGTTTTTCCCGAAAAATGTTTTAAAAATTCCATAAAAAAATACATCATATATACTGTTGAATTCGTGCTTCAATAAGCTTTCATTTGGCAATCTACACGATGCCCTTGAAATTTTAATTTTTTTAATTTCCGGATTTACCCCCTGAAATTAACCCCCAGAATCAAAATTGAACTTTTTATAATTCACATAGGTATATAATTGGGCCACCACACTCTGTCTCTATGCTAAATTTTAAATTTTTACGTCGAATAGTTTCAGAAAAAATCGCATGTGACAGACGGACGTACGGATACCGAAGTGGCACGGAACAGTAAAAATTACATAATTTTGAATTTGATAAGAAAGCCCTTGTTTGGATGCCATAAACTTAAACTCTTTACTTATCAAAATATGATCCTTACTTCGACCTCCTTGTCATATACGAAAGGCATCCTTCGACAGAGGTCTTTGTGGAAGAGGTACAGGGTGGCATTCTCGCTGATAGTATCTCTGGGGAAGAATGTTCCATCACTCCCGTCAATTCTGTTACACTCAGGCTCCGGCCATACTCCCAGTTCTGTTTCCCCGTTGATCTCTGTCACTATACCGATCCGAGCCACATCGTTCGTTCCCGTTCGCACTGTGGTCGTCTCCTCAGTGATGGCCGCTCTCTATCCTCACATTCAACATAACACAAACTAAATTATTAATAATTTTTAGTAATAATACATTTTTCACCCATTTATTTGTTTTTGTTTTTACAATCTAGAAAATATAGATGTCAATTAAGTCATATATAGTAGTTGATACAACTTCAGAGTTGAAGCCCGGGCATGAGTCATAATAACTTACTGTCAATTAGTCTAGATTGATTATCAGAGATGGTCGACTCATAAAATATGTCTCAGCAAAAAATAAAATGGAACAACAATATTTAAAAAACATTACATTTAAGATACTGATGAAGGGACGTCTATATTTAGTTAGTCATTTTGACTCATGCCTGGGCTTTAAGTACGAGGTCATATCGCCTACTACCAGACGCTCTGTCGTAGCTCTGGTGGACATGAGCCCAACTCTACGATGGGAATACTAAATTGTAATTTATATTCAGTTGTATTGTTTATATATCGAACAAATTCGCGATATATAGACCCACACACTGTTTTTTGTGCTTTTGTAAAAGGTAATATGAAAAAATATTGATTAAAAAAAATTATGTATATACATAATTATTTGTCAACTCAAAAAACTTAAGCTTCAAAATTGATCTTAAAATTGGATAATCTAATGATTTGGCAAAGACCCAAAGAAAATCAACCGTTTCAAAGTATCTCACTATTTTTGTCAATAATAATAATTTAAAAAATTATAAAAATGTACACATATAGACAATACTCAATAAGCCTCCCCCATGAATAATACTCAAGGAGCCTCTCACATAGACAATACTCAAAGAGCCTCCCACATAGACAATACTCAATGAGCCTCCCACATAGACAATACTCAATGAGCCTCCCACGTAGACAATACTCAATGAGCCTCCCACGTAGACAATACTCAATGAGCCTCCCCCATGAATAATACTCAAGGAGCCTCTCACATAGACAATACTCAATGAGCCTCCCACGTAGACAATACTCAATAAGCCTCCCCCATGAATAATACTCAAGGAGCCTCTCACATAGACAATACTCAATGAGCCTTCCACATAGACAATACTCAAGGAGCCTCTCACATAGACAATACTCAATGAGCCTCCCACATAGACAATACTCAATGAGCCTCCCACGTAGACAATACTCAATAAGCCTCCCCCATGAATAATACTCAAGGAGCCTCTCACATAGACAATACTCAATGAGCCTCCCACATAGACAATACTCAATGAGCCTCCCACATAGACAATACTCAATGAGCCTCCCACATAGACAATACTCAATGAGCCTCCCACATAGACAATACTCAATGAGCCTCCCACGTAGACAATACTCAATAAGCCTCCCCCATGAATAATACTCAAGGAGCCTCTCACATAGACAATACTCAATGAGCCTCCCACATAAACAATACTCAAGGAGCCTCTCACATAGACAACACTCAATGAGTCTCCCACATAGACAATACTCAAGGAGCCTCTCACATAGACAATACTCAATGAGCCTCCCACATAGACAATACTCAATGAGCCTCCCACATAGACAATATTCAATGAGCCTCCCACGTAGACAATACTCAATGAGCCTCCCACATAGACACTACTCAATGAGCCTCCCACGTAGACAATACTCAATAAGCCTCCCCCATGAATAATACTCAAGGAGCCTCTCACATAGACAATACTCAATGAGCCTCCCACATAGACAATACTCAAGGAGCCTCTCACATAGACAACACTCAATGAGTCTCCCACATAGACAATACTCAAGGAGCCTCTCACATAGACAATACTCAATGAGCCTCCCACATAGACAATACTCAATGAGCCTCCCACATAGACAATACTCAATGAGCCTCCCACGTAGACAATACTCAATGAGCCTCCTACGTAGACAATACTCAATGAGCCTCCCCCATAAACAATACTCAATGAGCCTCTGGATTAACATAAAAAGCCTTAAAACTGCCAAAGTAATGAATGTATCGACATGAAAATTTATATGTTGATCCAGGATCCAATAAGGATGACACCTATCTATTTTCAGCCGAACAGGCTTAAGAGAAGGGGAGGGGGATTGAACTAAAAAACCTAATAACTACCTATGTAATGAAGAATCGACACGATATCTTATGTTGAATCGAATTAGGACGAAACCTGTAGATTTTCAACGAAATCGGCCGGTGGGATCGGAGGAGGAGGCCCAACTCAAAACTGTCGAAGTAAAGAATGTATTAAACTCATCTTGTTGTCGACAGTCAATAGAGTTTATTAGAGGACCGAAGAAGAACTCTTCTTGACCAACCCCAGAGGACATTGAGAAAAGTGATCGGGTATCCAATAGAACACTCGGTAAGAAAACATCTCTTTAAAATGAGTCTTCCGGATCTTTTCCACAGAAGATGTGTAGTGACCCTACACATCCTGGACGAATATGAAGGAAGATACTATCTCCGATGGAGACTCTTCAATGAGGCGTTCCTCAACCCAGACATTGAGGAAACAAAGCATTGAAAGGAACCTGCGCTTCTTTAAAGAGGTAGACTATTAGGTAGTCAAATGCGAATGGCCATCATATGGGCCTTCAGGCATTGGATAATATAGATACAAAACTCACCCCTGCAATCAATCAACTATTCTTTTATAATACCTCAACATGAAATTTCAGTAATTTTAAACCTTCAATTAATTTTACTATTTATTACTGTTTATTTAAATATGAAAAAAATAATTATTAAATACCTGTGTCAAAATACCAAATTTTTCAAATGGAACCTTTCTTCCAAAGAAAACAGCAAGCTCCTTGGCCAATGCAATCAGTTTATCTTCATAACCAAAAAGAAATTCGTGAGCTTCAACCGCAATCATGGTCTTAAGTGCCATCTTATCTCGCAGCATGAGTGACAGAACCAACTGGGGAACGGCTGGCAGGTCTTTTGTAAGAGCCAATGTGCTCTGCAACAAAATAAGACTAATTAAAATTATAATTATTATACTCAATTATTAAAATCAAAGAACAAAATGCATAGTTATTAAGAAAAAAAAAATATTTTACCATTCTGTTTGTCCACTTTGTAACAGTGATAATGATAACATATCCATCCATCTTCACATAACTTGTCCAATGTTAAACCAATACAATAACAAATTTATCAATAAATATATTTCACACTATAATGCAATCTCCGATAAAATAATTAATTTGTTAAGTATTGATGACGATGAAAAAGTCAATAATATACTTATTTCCGTAACTAATATTTTAAAATTTAGAAAAATAGTTTCATTATGATTTGCCCTCTCGTTTACCTTATACAGTTCAATATAATACATTTCACAACAGTTGCTATTTTTCTTTTCTTTACTTCGGTCCACATTTATAATGTTGTATCTTCCAAAATGAATTTCTTTGTTTAATTAAGTTTGTTATATTTTCTATTTTTAATTATAAGTTGAAAAATAAACTTTTATATATAAATGTATATAAAAGGGCATTACATTTATGTGTAAACTAGTAAGGTCAACCCTTGCTATGAGATTTGTATCTCTATAAGCAATAAACTTTCATTTCATTGCAATACTAGTCATGATTATGATACCAGGAAGAAAGAATATTTTCGATTAATTAAACATTGCATCTCTTTTTTTGAGAAAATTGTAACTCATAAAGGAATTCATTTTTTAAATGCCTTTCTTCACTTCTTGAAGGCAATAGAAACAATTCAAATAAAAATGTTTATTTTAGAGGAAATCTTCTATTGGGAGACGGAATTTTTTTCTCATTGTTCTAAAATAATAATGATATAAAAATCTTGTTTCATATACAAAAATTAGTTTAATTTTTATTTTCTTGGCAGAGTTTCTCCACAGATCTCCTCTCTGAAGGTCTGTCCAATGTACTTATGTTTATATATTTTCATTACTATTTTTTTTTTTTTTTTTAAATAAGTTATTTACTTTATTTTATTTCTGTTGGTTTATTTTGTATGTAATTATTATTTTATTCTTCTTTTTTTTTTCTGTTTCTTTCTATAATCAACTAAGTTTTCACACTTCTTTAAACTCTCTTCCACCGATCGAGTTGGCTGAAAAATCAATAGATGTCCTACTCAGGGAGTTTTCGATTTATATAAAACTTTGTGTAGATGCATTGGTTGCACAGGCAGTTTTTTAGGAGAAGACTAAACACAAAAACTTTAATAGTTGCCGTTGAAATGAATGGATTGGCATGAATATCATATGTAAATTCAAAACTCCATAAGGATGAAACGTATTATTTTTCAGTGGAATTTGCTCAAACCGCCTAATGGGCTATGTAAGTCACCTACTAATTTTTTGCCCAAAAGGTCAATTGGTTTTGTAAGGAGAGACATCTAAATGGATTAGTTCGTTCCGCGACAATATCCGAAAATTGCTCACTTAATTTATAACCCTAACCAGTTTTGGGTCTTTACGTATACACTATCCTTTTTCTCCACACATAGGTTATGTACAAAATTATGTAGAATTACTTGTTTTCTTATTACATATTATTGAAAATCTATCCATTTTGAGTCTTCGTTGAAATAAGAAATGAATATTAAACCTAAAACTTATATTTTGTTCACTAGATGCAGCACAGAGTTGAATAACGTTTCGCTAATTTCTTGTATAAGAGCTCAGTCAAGATAACCTTCACTCACTCACTGATCAAAATACATCTCAACTAAAATATAGAACTATATAGGAACTGAGAATGTAGGTGTTAGAGGGAGGCTGAGTTAGGAACTATCTAATTTCGAAAAGGTTTAAAGGTCTCTCAATAAAACCGAATATATTGTAAATGATATACTTTAGGTAGCATATATACTTATATATACGTAGAATAAATGTAAACTACACCCAATATTCTACTGACCCAAACCTGCACATAACCGACGTATATAGAGCAAGTATTGTCATCATTTAGAAAATTTAATTGTTAGGTTTTCACAACTCAATTGATATCACTCCTACACAATGAATCACTTTTTTTCTATTATTCTTTTTTAGTTACAATGTTTTCTTCTCTTAAATATATAAAACGCCTTGGTATTGTTAGGTTTATTTCTAATGATGTTGAATAAAAATAAAATGAATTTAATTTATAATTATTGAAGTTAATTATAAAATGAAATCTCAAATAAATAATTGAAGTTAATTAAATAATAAAAAAATGTAAATGAATTTACTTAAATGATCCTAATAAATATATTTAAAATATTTACTAATCTGATTTGAATTTACTGTACCTAAAAAATAATTAATAATTAAAAAGAAAATTTACCAAAACATATTTTGAGTGAGGCTTCAAGAAAAATTAACGTAAATAACTCTGGAAAAAAAATGAAGCTACGCTATTTGGCACCAACCAATCCAAAATGGCTCCCGATTTTAACATTACTTTCTATGTTAGTTTGACTTTCGAAATTTGTTTTTTTCCTATTTACTTTTCATTTTGTTTATTTTTCTATTATTTCCTGATGTTTAAAATTTTGTCTGGATGTATTTTCGTTTTTCTAAAAGTGTTCAAGAAAAAATTTTGCTTCGTCACCAGTTGCCATGGTGACCATGTTTATGTTTATATTACAGTATGCTATCCAAATATGAGGGCGCCGGTAGCTCAGTGGTAAGCGTGCTTGACTTCTGAGCTAAAGGTCGTGGGTTCGTAGCCCGACCGAGGCCCTTAGTTTATTTTATCTGGGAGGTAAAATAAACTTAAGCACGCCGTCCTTCGGATGGGACGTTAAGCGATGGTCCCGAGCCTGTACGATGTCAGGTACTCGTTAAAGACCCCTACCCTAGATGAATAAAAATTTAGGGTAGGCAAAATTTAGGACTCCCACAGTAGAGTCGGGCTCATGTCCACCAGAGTGACGAAAGAGCGCTCTGGTAGTAGGCGATATGACCTCGTAGTTAAAGCCCGGGCATGAGTCATAAAACCTAACCAGCTATCCAAATACATTGCCGGTGATTCACCGAAACCGTTTCTGTTTTTGATTCAGGGGGGCAGAAAAACGACGGCAGAAAAACGAAAAAATTCCGATGGTAGCTCAACATAAATTTGTTGATGAATTACATAACTTCCCCTGTACTATTGCTATTATAGCTATGAAAATAGAAAAGTCTAATCTGACTAGACTATACAAAAAATCAACATTCCGTACTCATAAGTTAATTTTTTATTGATTTTACTACCTGAATTTGAGAACTTTTCTTTAAATTAACTGTTAGTCTCATGAGTATGCGCGGAAAGATAAATATGTTGATAATATGATAAGGGTCATTGACGCCCCCTCCACAAAAACATAATTAATGAGAAGCTATTAAAAGAAAATAACAATATTGAAAAACGCAAATTCTTCAGGAAAATTGCATAATCTCTTATGTGCTAACAGTTGCATACCAACATGAAACTTTTAATGTGTAATAAATTTAAATTTCACATTATGTATAGCGAGAAAAAGTTCAGTATTACGATACATTTGTTCAAAATTGTTTGCCCATTTATATTGTAGTTTAATTATTGTAAAGATTGATTTCGCATATTTCATACTATTATAGCTCGAAATTGTGGGTTAGAAACCCAGCGGAGGTCCTCGTCCTTTGGATGGGACGTTAAGCAATGGTCCCGAGCCTGTGCAATGTCAGGTAGGTAAAATGTAGGACTCCCATAGCCGGGCACACGTCGACAAGAGCAAAGAAAGAGTGCTCTGGTAGCAGGCGATATGACCTTGTAGTTAAAGCTCGGGCATGAGTCACAATAACTAACTACAGAGTAAGTCTAAAATATTATTATTAGCAAGCATAAAACCTGGATTTCTCGAAATGAGTAAAAAAAAAAGGGCCTATTATGTCATTTGGTTAGCTTAACCAATTAATTAGTATTCAAAAATTTTATATATTTGTATACATATTTTTTATTTGGGAGGTAAAAACCCTTGAGCACGCCTTCCTTCAGTTGAGACGTTAAGCGATGGTCCCGAGCCTGTAAGATGTCAGGTACTCGTTAAAGACCCTAACTAAACCTGAGTTGACAACATTTAGGCCTCCCAAAGTAAAGTCGGGTTCATGTCCACCAGAGCGACGGAAGAGCAGTCTGGTAGTAAGCAATATGCAGTAGTTAAAGCCCGGGCATGAACCACAATAACTACTATTATAAACAGCTCTAACTTATTTTTATTATTATGTTTTTACGTGCTTCTCAGAATATAAATTTTCATTTTATCTTTATTTGTTTTTATTTTATCAATGAAGACTGGCAGAAATCCTTCCAATAAGATCTTAGATGAAATAAAGATTTATTGTTATATAATATATTATCACAGCATCACTTCTTCCATTTTTTTTTTTTTTTGCCTTCTTAAAAAATAGCCTTACAGACGTTTTGGGAAGCACTCCCATTATCAGTATCTATAATACATGTGTTCTTTAGGTTAACTATTCCTTCTGTCAATCAGAATTTTTCTTTTATAGAACATATTTATTGAGTCGACTTATATATTTAAACACTGTTAAGTGTTTTAATATAGAATATGCATGCTTGCTTACTGAGCTGAAGATCGCGGGTTCGAAATTCAGCAGAGGTCCTTAGAGCCCTACCCTAGGTGAACAAAAATTTAGGATAATCAACATTTAGGACTCCCATAGTAGAGTCGGGCTCATGTCCACCAGAGCGATAAAAGAGCAGTAGTAGGCGATATGACCTCGATGTTAAAGCCCATAAGTCCCAATAACTTTGTAGAATAGACTCAATAAATATGTTCTATAAATGAAGATTTTGATTGACAGAAGGAATAGTTCATCTAAATAACACATGTATTATAGATACGGATGATGGGAATGCTTCTCGAAACGTGTGTAGTTACTATTTTTTAAGAAAGCAAAAAAAATAATTGATAGATAGGTTACTGTAATTATATATTACACATGAATTCAGAATCTCCTTACACAAACCAAAAGTAAAATTTAATAATAATTTCTTATTGCTTTAATATTATGTACACAGTCGAGGGTAAAATTTAAATAATTTGGATATCTACCAAATAAATGATGTTCCACACTGTAACGAGTTTCGTAGGCACAAAATAACAGGATATAGAACACTTCAATTGAGTGTTATTGATTGTTAACCCTCTTGTAGTCTGTTAGGTGAGATAGATTAGTTCCTGATATCTGCTTGAGATGGCATTTTTCAGTCTGTTCCAAAAACATCGTCCGCTTTCATATAAATAAAACTAACTTCAGTGATCATTGTTTACGAGAGAGGTTAGTACATCTTTCAGTGACCAACCTCAAGGAAGTAATTTACAAAATAACTCACGAATTGTACATAAACATAAATGATATGGACTACAACAGGCCACTATTGGGAAGAATAAAACAAATTTAAAAAAAACGGGTAGACTTACAATTAAAGCCAAATTTGGAACGTACAGGATATCATCCTTTTTGCCCCGAGAGTGAAAAGGTTCAAACTCATGGCGTCTGGTGTCTCCGTATGTAACTGTTCCATCGTCATTAAATGTTACATTCTTCTTTTCTAGAGTTTCCCTAAACAAAAAAATAAATAAATAAAACAATAAAGATTATCAATAAGAAGTATTTATCGGGAAATTAGATTACTCGTTCTCTGAATTAACCTATCAAATAATTCAAAAAACATTGCTCGAAAAAAAAAAAAAAAAAAAAAAAAAAGGCTAAGAATATAATCCTTACAACTTTCATTAGAATTATTTTTTGAGTTCAGCGTTTAATTTAAATTGAGAGGCATAATTATATTTCTTTGCTTTATTATTTTTTTTAAAACTCGGTCCGGACAGCCGCTTACGAGTTTACAGAGAATCGCCGATATAGATAAAGTGAATGATCGATAAACCACAGTTACCATCAGAGCAAACAAAAAATAACGAATTTTTATAGACCTGAAAACCTAAAATAAGAACGAAACAGATTAATAATAAATCTTAAATACATAAATGTGTGATAGAATAATGTAATAGGGATAAATATTGCGATAAAAACTCAAATAGATAATTGAAATAGTGTTATTCTATGTTAATTATATGTGAAAATGAGTTTTTTCAAAAATTCATAGAGCTGGTTAGAAGGTCGTCCCAAGGTTGAAAATTTCACAGAATATTCTTCTAAATTAGGACTACATGTGGTAAAATTTTCACGCGATTTCGTTCACATAGAAAAAAGTTATCGTTGATAGAAAGAATCTCTTTTTTTTAAAATAGCAAAATTCCTAGGTGAATTAATTCGATTATAACATAGAAATTTCAACTTTTGTGGAGTTTTTCATTAATTTACAACTTCCACAACCTGTATAAATACGTGAAAAAAAAATCCCAGCTTGAAACATTTGTTTCAATAGCTTTTTAAAGCTGTTCGATTTCGAGCGATTTTTGTAATATCACGCGTAGTTAATATTAGCTCTAATTCATGAGGATGTGAAAAAAATTATGGAATTTATTTTTTTTTGAAAAGCTGACATCCTGACGATAAAAAAAACCCTATAGTAGAAATTTTTTTAGTCGAAACATGGCCAGGAAATAACTATTAAACTTCGTCTAAATAGCCGTTTTTTTAGACATTAAAAAATCGTAACTCCAATGAGTTAATCTCAATCGTGCTGAAACTTTGTAGATCGTCATTTTTTCGTGCGTACTTTCACACAAAAAATTGGCAGCATAATTGAAAAACCTCGTGCGCACGGTTTTGCCGAAAAGTAATGGAACTGCTCATATGAATTCGATCATTTCATTTCCTCCCTCAAAATCTTCATTTATGTTATACTTAATACTCTTAAAGCTGATTTCACATGCGCACTAAAAATGTAAAGCGCAGCCACAGCAAATGCACGCTATTGGCTATGAGTCATTTAATTCTAGAAGCACAGAAACCACAGTGTCTATTTGTTGCTGCTGCGCTTTGCATTTTTGCTGCTCATGTAAAGTCAGCTTAAGTACTACAGTCAGTGGTTACCTCAGGGGGAACTTCTAGAGGTCCGAGTCTCCCAAATTAATAACAAAAAGTCCGCAGCGCGAACCATGGAAACTGCGGGCTGTGCCCCCGGGATTCTATACCCCCCACCCCTGTAGTCTAACTTTGCCCCCCCCCCCCCTGCTCAAACTCCTGGCTACGCCCCTGATATTATATATATATTTTGTGAAATAGACAATATTTTTAAAAAACATGCGTTTTTCTTTATTTTTTATTAAGTGTTTCACAATATCTCTGCAAAGAATGTTAAGTATCGTTAACATCCACTCTAAGATTAACAGCCACTTAAATTTAGAAAACAATACAGTTTATTTTTCAATATAATTGATTGAAAATCCAAATGATCTTTATTATTCTTTGTTGTTTCCGGTGCACATTGCTTGTGTGCAGCATCACCAGTCCACAGTCCATCCAAATAATCAAAAATTAAATAAATTAATCAAAAAAATATATATGCATATTTCCGTAATGTAAGTTCCCCGAATTATTGAAATGTTACAAAATATCTTTATAAATTATCAACATAGATCACGTGGCACCCGAAATATACTTTATGCCGAGAGGGCCGGGTAAGTGACACACCACACCTCCAAGTTTCCCGAATTATTGAAATTAACAAAATACCAGATGGCACTGATACTATACATGACTCTTAAGGCCCGTTCACACGATGACAGTATTGCCATGGCAGTTCACTTACATGACATTGTGACAACTTTGCCAGCCCATTGTTTAGTTTATGTCAGCCCAGTGACAGCTGTATTATTCATTTTGTATTAGAAAACTGTCAGCAAACTCGTACCAAACAAGTCTTGGTTAGGGTTCAATTGAAACCACAAAGTATAGATTCTTTTACTCATGAGTAGTATCGATTAAAACGTTCGATACTACTCAGACATCGAACAGAAAGTATCGATACCAACTCGTATCGATTGAATCAAGTACTTCGTATTATTAATTTGAAAAAAATGTGTAAATACATTTCTTCCAGGAGGAAGTTTTTGTGAATAGAAGAACTTTTTTATAGAAGGAATATTTTTAGATGTACTCCAAAACATATGAATGTCGTCAAACACCGTCTGGCGGTAGATATAGATATGTATAGATAGAATATGTGCAAAAATACATATGCGTGCAGCAACTGAGATACTAAGAAATAACAAGTGACGCCTCTAGAAAGAGTAGGTATGTGAATCAATGAAATGTTGACAGTTGGTAACATGTGTGTTATGGTACCAACTGCTAAATACTAAATTGAAATGATAGCTTTTTGACAGCTAAAACGCACCAAACGCAGTCTAACCTAATTTTTCATTTACAAAAGACAAGATTACGTTTCATTTCATTTCTAAAAAAAATTATTTTTAGTGGAAGTAATAATTTGAGTATAACTTCTATAAATGTAAGAAAATCCGTAGATTTGAGAATTTTATCCGTAGATCCGTAGACAAAGTCAAACATCCGTAGATATACGGATAAATCCATAGTGTTTGTATCACTGCATGAGGTATTACCCTCATCGATATACGAGTATATCACTTGTCCGTGGACCGTCATTTGAGTTCAGTATTTTATTGTAACAACAAATAAAAGAAAATTGTAAGAAAATAAACGGTGAACGATTTTGATGAATTGAAAACTTTATATAATTTTTGTAAGTGCTGAAATTCGAAACGAGTACTTTGAATCGATACAAGTAATATCTATTCGATACCTACTTGGTATCGAAAGGAAAGTATCGATACCAAAAGTACTTGGTATCGTCTAAACGTATCGATACTTTACTTGTATCGATAGATCCCTAGGTGGATGCCTTCGCTTTACCTCTTTCCTGATTATAGGTTCCTCTAATACTTCTTATTTTTGCCCTTAAAGTTTTAATAGATTCAACAACTGACACTTGAAGAAGCGCTTGTTCGGCGGCATCACGTTTGTTACGATTTTTAAATTCTGGGCTACATTTCAGCCACAAGCAAGGATATTTTTGATATTCTTCCAAAAATTCATAGGCATTAAACCTTTCAGACATTATTGAAAAAACCAACAATAAATAAAGAGAAATAATAGTATTATTAGCCGCTGATAACATAATTGAAGTGATAGTGAACTGTCATATTGTACAGAACTGTCGGTGTATGAGGCTTCATATATGAGCGCTTTCTTGGACTAATCTATGTCTTGCTACCAACCTGGATTTTCATAACATTATATTATTGTTTATTACCACAATATGACATTTATGTATATATTAAAATATTGTTTGTAATAATTATAAAAAGACGAATGTAGACTGATATCTCATCTAAATACTGGACCAGTGATAAGGTTGTTGATTGACAGCCGATAGATAATGACATTTTGAAAAATATCTCGTCTCATTCATACAAGAATTTCGTAATTTTATCGAATACGGGACGTCTGCCTAAAAGCATTTCCTGCTTTCATTTTTTTTTAAATTTAGATAATTTTTTGACAATAACTTTGAAGAGAGGTTTTGCAGACCCAGAAAGCTTCTTAATAAGAATACAATTTCTAATGAGATCTCAAAACGGCGTCCTGAACATCCTCAACACCAGGAAGAAAGAACGAAATCGAATAGCTAACCATTGTTCTTCTCTCTTCTCATAAAGGAATCCATTTTTTTAATTCTCTTCCCCAATTCATGAAAGCAATAGATACAATAAAAAAAATTTATAATTAAAAATTATTATTAAACTTAAGAAAAAAAATCATATAAAAGTCGTGTCTTATATATAAGCTTAGCTGCTCCATCAATATCCTATAACTTCTACCTTAATTACTTTTGTTTAATATTTTTTATTATTATCATTAAGTTTATTATTTATTGTATTATTTATTTTAGTGTTATTTGCTAATGTATTTATATAAACATATTTTTTTTTCTATATTTCTTTGTGATCTGAGGAAGGGGTGAGTAATCACTTCGAAATATCATCCTATAAGAAGATTTACCTTCAAGAAACATAAATATAAAATATTTATAATTAAATATATGTATATATAAATATAATTTATATATATATATATATATATATATATATATATATATATATATATAGATAGATAGATAGATAGATAGATAGATAGATAGATAAGCGGGCCACAAGTGAAATAAATCCTAAACGGTTAGAGATATCAAAATTGTGCATAGGACTAAAGTTGTAGCACTCGCCGAGAGCTATAGTATGGCGTCCTCGAAAAGACATAAATGACCCTTTTAATGGATCAAACAGCCCTTCGAAGGGCGGGGTTCCCTTTTGACCCTTAAGTTTCATTTTATTTTATTAAAGTACTAAAGAAACAAGGAAGAACTGTGCAAACAGATTTTTGATACGTCAAGTAGTTCTCGGAACAAAAACGTTTAAAGTAGACCATTTTTCTTATTCTGAAGTTATTAAATTCCAACTAACTTCAGAATAAGAAAAACGTGCAACTTTAAACGTTTTTGTTCCGAGAACTACTTGACGTATCAAAAATCTGTTTGCACAGTTCTTCCTTGTTTCTTTAGTAATTTAATAAAATATAATGAAACTTGAGGGTCAAAAGGGAACCCCGCCCTTCGAAGGGCTGTTTGAGCCATTAAAAGGGTCATTTATGTCTTTTCGAGGACGCCGTACTATAGCTCTCGACGAATGCTACAACTTTAGTCCTATGCACAATTTTTATATATCTAACCGTTTAGGAGTTATTTCACTTGTAGGCCACCCTGTATATAGGTATATATTTAATAATATTTATTAGAATTATAAATGTTATGTTCATTCATCTTCTATTTATTATTTAAAAAATTATTATTATTATTATCAGCTCATATGTGTTTATATTCTAAGATTTAATATCGGTTGTGGACAACTCAGACTGAAACGCACAGACCTCAAAAGACGATTTGGACGACTGAAATCAATCATCGGACGACGATCGACTTTATCGCTTGAAAACAAACTTCACATTTACAACACTATACTAAAACCCATCTGGACTTACGGCATCGAGATCAGCCAAAAAATCAAACATACAACGCCTTCAGTCAATACAATCCATCATACTACGCCACATTGCCAATGCACCATTTTACGTTTCCAACCTCACATTACATAATGACCTCAACATCCCATTTGTACCTTCTGTTATAAAGACACGATATCAAAATTTTCACGACAAACTCCATCATCACGCAAATCCACTTATACAAGAATTATCTACAAACACTCTCCCCACAAATCCACCACGACGCCTCAAGCGGATATGGCAGAGGGACCTGCTCCAGGGCTAGCCTGGACTCCTCTTCGGTCACGTACCTCAGCAGTACAGCCTCGCACCTGACACTGCTCTATTTATCACAATTGCTAATGGCAAATGTTATTATGCCGTTGTAAATGTATAAATAAATAAATATCGGTTGATTTATACGAGTATAACTTATAAGCTATTTTAGGTACACAACTGTATGACGTTTCCAATTACCATGTGATAATATGAAAATATTTTTTATTTTATTTATTTACATAGAGAATGTTACATAGGCATCATGACGGCAAAATAAATACAGCCATTAATGATAATATGAAAATAAATGTTATTATTATAATTTATCTCTTTGATTTCGGTATTTATCCTGAATAACCAGCGAAATAGAGGATTTCGACCAAGCCTTCACAGTTGTTATTGATTTCTCTTCCTGTATATACAGGAAGGCTGGTGTTTACACTTAGAGACTTAAGCAACCAATGTTTATATATCTCTTTCCTGTTAGTTCTAATGTGGGAGTCCTAAATTTTCTCTAGCCAGGTATAATTACCTTTGGGCAGGGGGTCTTTCGCTTAACGTATCGTCCGAAGGACGCGTGTTCAAAGTTTTTACCTTGCAGATAAAAAAAAAGGGCTTCGGGCAGGTTGAGCTTAGTAGACTAGCACATAATACCTCTTAGCTACCGGCGCACAATGGGCCAGATCCCAAATCTAGCTGGACAAAAGTCCGAAAATGAAGTGAGAGATTTCGGGAAGAAAACAACCTGGTTCAACAAGTGGTATGTGAGAGAGAAATAAACAAAGGGAATTAGAGAGGACGAAGTCAATACAACGCAGCGACGAAATAAACAAACCATGCAAACAGCTGTATTATCTTGGAGGCGAGGTAGTTTCGACTACATCACTTACCTGTGAGTGTCGCTTCCGAACATTACTGATCTTCTCTTCATAATTCTTCCATGAAATACAATCAAAAAGGTAAGTCTTAGCAATTTTTGTTTTGTCTTAAGTCAATCACAAAGTGTTGGAAGGGCCACAAGAATAGTGCACATTTAAAAAAAAAAGTTCATTCTAGTTCGTAAGGGCGTAACTTTTTTCGTACCTCGTAAACGATCATTATTCTTGTTCATTGACTAATAGATAATAGGATGGCACTAAATTTAACGACCCGTTTTGCCCCGTTTTTTTTTTTTTTTTTTTTTCACTAATGTTATTTGTAACTGCAGGTGTGAAAATGTCTATATGCAGAAATTAGTTGTACGATGTGTTGAGAGTCAGCAATCGTCCTATTGGAAATACCCTCGAACAAATTACATTCCTTTTTGACTATACGAAGAAAAAATGTGGATTCGGCAGCTATTGATACTCCAAAGCAAGGAGGTGGCAATACAAATGATGGCAATGCAGCTCGAAGGTTTTTCCAAAATCCTACCTTAACAGCTGAAATTACTGGCGTGGATGAAGAATGAATCGAAAGGTTTAGCATACTCCTACAGGCTTCGTCATCGGGGTATGATATTTATTTGAAAGCCTTTGAAACTTTCGCTGCTGAAACTGCTCGTATGATGAACGTCTTGCTGCATGATTGGTACACCATGCTTGTCAGTGTTCATAAAATACTTATACATGGAAGTGCTCTTATCAAACATTTTCTAATACTTATCGGAAAGCTGGCCGAAGACGTTCAAGAATGCCAACATAAGGAGATAAAAAGATTCAGGGAACAATTTTCTAGAAAAATGGATCTATTTTCTACTAACTGACATTTAAAACAATCTGCTCATTTCGTCTGATCCTTTTATTGGCTCCCTCAGACCACTGCCTTCCAAACAAAACTGGTATAAGTGAAAAAGTAAACAGTTACTCTTAATTTCAACAACGATTTCGGCAGAAATTAGCAGTGAAGACAACAATTCCATTAGTAATTTTAGTTTGAGCGACTTGTCGCTCTAATTATAATAATTAAAAAAGTAATTTTCAAACCATAGTGTTTTTCGTTATTTTTCTGCCTTTTTATGCCCTTCTGAATGATTGAAAAATAATAATTTATCAGTAACTTATTCACAGGACTTTTGACCCGCTAGATTCGGGATCTGGCCCACTGTGCGGCGCCCTCTTGATTTTCGTAGTGAATTACACTATGAGATACTCATCCATTTATTAAATATATAACATAAATCTTTAGATAACCTACTTTTAAGAAATTGTTTTTCCTTCAGCGTTGTTCTTTGTACTAGTCATGGTCACAAAATGATTGTTATTATATTTAGTTCCTTGGCATTTTACAAGGGTTATCTCTTGTGCTAACCGGGAAAAATAGACATAGACTATTAAGATAAAAAATATTTCTAAGTAATAATAATAGTATCCAAAATTTGTTTAAATGTAATCCACAGAATATTTCTGTATGCTTGAATTACATTTTTATTAGCGGCGATAGCAGGAGGAATCCTTGCAGTTTCAGTTGTGCGTTAACGATGACAAATGTTTACGAATAAGGACGCCGGATGCTCAGGGGTAGACGCTAGCTTACTGAGCTCAAAATCGCGGGTTTGAAACCTGGCCGAGGCACTTTGGTTTTTTTTATCTAGGAGGTGAAAAAAACTTGAGCACGCCGGATGGGGAGTTGAGCAATGGTTCCGAGCCTGGATGCCTAGGATCCCTATCCTAGATAACAAAAACTAGGTTGTCAAAATTTAGGACTCCCACAATATGGCGAAAGAGTGCTTTGATAGTAGGCGATATGACCTTGTAGTTAAAGTGTGAGTGAGTCGCAATAACTAACAAGAGACCACAATGAAAACAGTTGCGGAAATAGCTAACTGCTCATTGATAGAGAAGACAATAGTGTGCTGTTCTTCCGCTTGTTGCGCTAATCGATTCGAGGTATAAATCGTGTTGGCAATCTGTTTAATTCGAATTATTCATCAAAATATTCGACTCATAACATCGTTAATGTTATTCCTGAATAGGGAAATTCAAAATATGTAATTTGTGATGTACCAAACATTAAATTTCATTTATATAGATTAAATTGTTTTTGAATTTCAATGATACTTAACATTTTCGCAGAGAGATTGTGAAACAATAAAAATATAAAGAAAAACGAGTGTTTTATAAAAATATTGTCTATTTCCCAAGATATATAAAATATATGGGAGTACTTTCGGTATTGCTACCTTCTTCAGCCACTCACTGGAACAATTGGAAATAAACAACACTACAAAAAGGTAATTGTATGAACGATCAGACCTATATCAAATATTCACCCCTTTTATCACCAATAACATAATCCTTCAGTCTCTGTTTATACGTAACTACTTCCTCAAAAAAATTATGTATCTTTATTTTATGTATATTTATATTTTTATTCATATATTTATTATTGTCATCTTTGATTTATTTCATATATCTGCACATATATATTTGTATTGTAATCAGTACATACTATTTCAAAAATTTTCTTTTATTATTAAAATTTCAATTTGAGACGATCAAATTTCCATATTCAAAGACATAACTGTACAGGAGGGACAGGAAAACCCTGTGGGCGCTGAAGGAAGGGTACCGTTTCGATTGTAAACTGGTTGAACTTCCATTTAGTATTAGTTAAGTAGTGGCTGATGGTAGCAATACCGAAAGTACTCCCATATATTTTATATATCTTGTAAAAGAGACAATATTTTTTTAAAACATTAGTTTTTCTTTATAGTTTGCATTTAAGTACGTGCCTTTATCTATTAACTAGATTAAGTAATGAGTTAACTGTGAAAGCAACGTACCTACCTATAGCAATAGGGTCCCACCTCATCTAGCTGTATTTTGGAGACGTTGCCAGCCAGAAACTGGGGCATGTTCGTGTAATTGTAGACATGAACACAGATGAGAGGTTTCACTGGAGGCTTCCTCCACGCTTCGTACACTTCGGACCCTTCTCGGATCGTCATTTGCTGGACAAACACAACAATCAAATATGAGAACAAAATACAATGAAGGCTCTCAATCGCGGACGAAAAACCGCTATTGAGATTGTTACTTGTGAGTAACAAAATTATGTACAAACGTATATAGGAAACAGCTTTACTAAAATTTCAGTAAATAATGAAAATTTACTACATATATTAGGGAATATTATGTGCCAAAAATGAAGTTAATTATTTTGACTAATGCCGGAGCTTTAACTTTATTTATACGTTATACCGTTGTGTCAACTGTAAAGTATCGAATATCAAAATCACTACTTTTCAGGAGGCTCAATTAACTGATTCAAAGCTATCTATAGGTCAGCGTTTTAATTATTTTAAATTCCTACTAATTTAATGTGTAATTGTTTGTACTTTTAAAGGTTGCTAATAGTATTTTATCAATAATTGTTATTATTTAATAAAAAAGCACATTCGATATTTTGCTCCATGGAAGTGATCTACTTCTTTCCATAATTTTAGGCATAAACTATCCAACATGCAATAACACATTTTCGTTTTGTCTTTTGAAATATGTTACAACAAATCAGTTGACATAATAACATTTTATTATCATAATAATTATTACAAAATTTATTATAAAAGCAAAAAAGAAATTTAGGCTTAGATTGTAAGAATCATTCTTCGCTTGAGAGTAATATTTGATAGTTTAACCTTTAGAGAGACCAGTTGTGCAAATAATGTAGAACTTAGATGAGGAATCTACAACATTCAGTACTTTACAGGCATTTTAACTGTTAAGATGTAGGCAACAATGCTAAGTATCGAATGTGGTAGATTGGTCAGTTTACAGTGCAATCACTACAGAATGTAATCTCGATTAAAGTAACGAATATGCTATTTTCATCACTTTAACATAAGGACTGAATGAGAATTTATAAAATAGTTCTTGTAAACTGGGGAACTTTCGATAGTTTACCATTGTCACTGGGCATCATATTCAATACTTTACAATTGTGATATAGGGCTTTCTAAAAGGAAACCCAAAATCGCTCCTATGCCATTACGCTTATCGCCCCTGAAGCAACCGCCAAGTGACGAAAATGAAAACAGTTTTTTTCACATTTGGATACTTTACAGTTGACACGAGGATATCTATACCAAAGCCCTCTGGTAGTCATGAGTCCGACTCTACAGTGGAAATCCTAAATTTTGCCTACCCCATTTTTATTCAACTACGGTAGGGGTCTTTAACGAGTACCTGACATCATAAAGCTTCGGGACCATCACGTAACGAAGGATGGTTTTTTTCACCTTCAGATAAAAACTTTAAGGGCTTCGGCCGGGTTTCGAACTCATGTCCTTTAGCTCAGCAGACAAGCATGCTACCTCTGAACTACATTTTCAAAATAAAAAGTGTAATCATATCTCCTTCAACTACGATTACGATAGTTAACTAGGACAGACAATTCACAATAGATACATTTTTATCAACAATGGCGTCCTTCTAATCCTTTATTATGTTAACCTTTATAGAAAATTGTATGAGAACTATTAACTATATAGGTTTAGGTTCCTTACTTAGCTCCTTCGGTTTTTTAACTGGAAGGTGAAAAAAACATGAGCACACCGTCCTTCGGAAAGAAAGTTAAGCAATGGTCCCAAGCCTGTGCCCTGTATTGAATTGCGCCATATCATATACCTCCACGTAATCCTTGTATTGAACTGCGCTCGGGTGCTCCTGACCCCTTAGGGGGGTCGGTCACATCACCCTATGTTCTCCCGGCTCTTTACGCCGAGTGATCTCGGGGGTTCTGTTCTGCCTGTGTCCCGGAGCCGGGGGCAGCCGCCGCAAGCCTGTCGGTGGTCGGTGGGGCCCCCGGCACCGGGTTAGTAGGCTTTCTTGATTCTCCGCCAGGAGGAGACGAACCGACCAAAAGCCAGGTAGCCAGCCTCTGTTATCAGTCCCGGCAGGTCCAGTCCCAGGTATGATATCGCACATTTTTATAATATATCATAGGACTTCGACTATCGAACTAATAGAGAATCAAAACACGAACGAAAAACTAAATTTCGTGAATTAGATTCATCCCAAATCCCAAACATGTAGAGATTACACTATATAGCAAATAGAATGCAAATCATATAAATAAAAAATACAGTTGGCGGAATTCAATATGAGTTAGAAAGGATGTTTGGCGCAGTTCAATAGTTTTAAATGACATAAACAAGGCTGACTTAAAATAACAATTTCGTAAAAGGTCCTACCCTAGGTTAATAAAAATTTAGGACTCTCATAGTAGAATCAGGCTCATGTCCACTCTAGTAGTAGGCGATATGACCTCATAGTTAAAACCCGGGCATGAGTCACAATAACTAGCTACGTAAATTGAATAATTCAATACTTACATTAATTATTTCTTCATAGTAAATGTCTGTAAACCACATAATGCCCGTCCCAACGAGACTCGTGATGAAAACAACAGTGAGAACTAGGCAAACTGAAACAAACCATAAGATTAAATTTATTAATTGTTGGAGGAAAAACAGTAAAATTGTGTAAAAATCGATACACACACTCCCGGCCCGATAACCTAGAAACCGAACTTGCCCTGGAGGCGGCTTGATCTGGCCGTGCCGAAGACGGGAAAAAGATCCCAAACTTGCAGTCTGCTTCAGTGGCGGATCTACCATGAGGCATAAGTAAGATGGGCGATATAGTGAGCTTCGCTGGATTCTAATATGTAAAGGACAATGAGTCTTCTCGTGCACAGTGAACATCTCAGCAACACACTGTGCACAAATGTCCGATTCTTGGCCTCGTCAAGATTAGTCTTATTTTACGGGTAAGAGACACCACATCCGTCGGTAGCTCAGTGGTATGTGTGCTTGACTTCTGAGCTCAAGAACGTGGGTTCGAAACCCGACCGTGGTCCTTAGTTTATTTTATCTGGGAGGTAAAATAAACTTAAGCACGCTGTCCTTTGGATGGGACGTTAAGCGATGGTCCCGAGCCTGTACGATGTCAGGTACTCGTTAAAGACCCTTACCCTAGGTGAATAAATATTTAGGGTAGACAAAATTTAGGACACCCACAGTAGAGTCGGGCTCATGTCCACCAGAGTGACGAAAGAGCGCTCTGGTAGCAGGCAATATGACCTCTTAGTTAAAGCCCGGGCATGAGTCATAAAACCTAACCTAACCTGTTGTATCTACTCTATTATATACATATATATATATATATATATATATATATATATATATATATATATATATATATATATATATATATATATATATTTTAAGTACTTTATATATATATATATATATATAACTTTATTGTCGTTATAAATACACAAACCCGATAAATATAGGAAGGACTACGATAGAGAGATTCAATACATATTCTATAAATTAATTTACTTATTTCTTTTCCCCACCTAATCTTATCCGAACGACTTTCAGTGTGTTTAAGGTAGTACACAAAGAATAATGATTTTAGTTAAGATTTTTGAATTTTTTTTTCAAGGGATTTATATTACATAAGTACGGCTATTTCGCGTGAAAAATGTGACCTGCTCTTATCAATAACAAGAGGCCTGTTTTATTTTTTCTAAAGGTTTTTTGTTTAATTTTTTATAAGACGTGCATTTGTCTCACTTGTGATTATTTACGTTCCTTATCTCTAAAAGAGGTATGTAAATACTTACATCTAAATAGGAATCTAAATATTTACAAATGAGAACCGTGTATGTATATTATGAAGGAGGTACTGAGAAAAAAACACAATTACTTTTGCAACAACTCATTATATATCAGATATTACATATGTAATTATTAATTTCGTGAAATATTTATCAGATACAATGATAGACTACCATAAGTAATGATGAAGAATATAGTCTTGTTAGTCCTAAGTAGGGTAGCCGAAAAATAAATATAGAATATTTAAATCAACATGAATTTAATAATAACTTATTTATTTTTGATTTTTCAATTTCGAAAAATTAGGCAATTAGGTATATTTATTTTCAATAATACTTTATTTCATTATCCTTAGACCTTTCGACTTACAAGTCATTTTATTATATAATAGGTTTTATTTTTAATATTGTTTTTTTTTTTTTGAAAGATGTAAAGTTTTATTTTCGATAAATGTGAAATAATATATAAAATTGACGACATTCCTGTTGTAGAATATAGAAATGAATAATAAATTATGATCAATCTGTATTTTGGTGAGTCCTTATTTGTCTTTCTATGTAATATTGTATGTATGTACAAAATAGTTATGACAATCAAAAATTTTAATGTTGTTATTATTAAGTGGAATTTGTTTTTAGAATTGAAAATGACTTGTAAGTCGAAACGTCTAAGGATAATGAAATAAAGTATTATTGAAAATAAATAAGCCTAATTGCCTAATTTTACCAAATTGAAAAATCAGAAATATAGAATATAGGTAGTCTATGACACTCATCCCATATATTTTTTGAAAAACACATTGATGCAGCAGTCAGCAAAGAGACCCAATAACCTCCGATGTATCGACATGAAATTTTATATTTAAATTCAAAACCCCATGAGGATGTCACCTATTAGTTTTCCGCAAAAGCGACCGAAGGTAAGAAAGGATCAGAGATGGTGAAACTCGACTCAAATACAATAACTGCCTGAAACTCAAACTCGGGCTTTAACCACGATTTCATATCGCCTACTACCAGAGTCTCTTTCGTCGCTCTGATGGCCATGAGTCCACAGTAAATTTAGCCTAACCTGATTTATTTACCGAGAATAGGAATCTTTAAAAAATTAGCTGACATCAGTCAGGTTCGGGACCATCGCTTAACGTTCCACCCAAAGGACAGCATGCTCAAGGTAGATGTATAGTTATGTAGTAAACCAAGAAGAAGAAAAAATCTAATTTAATACATTACCAACTAAATGTTGAGCTTAGAACAATGGAAAGATTCTGGGTTTATTTTTATTTTT
This sequence comes from Aradus depressus, assembly GCA_963662175.1. Taxonomy (NCBI): domain Eukaryota; kingdom Metazoa; phylum Arthropoda; class Insecta; order Hemiptera; family Aradidae; genus Aradus; species Aradus depressus. Next base: position 19,363,210 of record OY759225.1, on the reverse strand, counting down.
TTCTCGTAAATAAGACACTATTAAACTTCAGAAAATCACAGTTTGTTCTATTATATTATGAATGGGAAGACATGATTGATATGATGTTGAATAATGTAAAAACATCATATCTCCTAAACATGGTATCTTTTTAAAAGTTAATAAATACGAAACAAAAACATGTAAAACATTATCAAAAACATTAAAACGTACGAAATTAGCAGAAAATATTTGAAAAATATAATTCTACAAACGAGTTGTTAGCAATGAATATTCATTTTTTTATGGAATACTACAACTTCATATAAGCCTACTTAATGATCATAAAGCTGTGACTAATATTGAAATGTGAATATATAATTAAAAATAATTTGTTAAATTTGAAAAATACATATCATAGAAGTTTCGATGATTTTTGCGAAATATTTTGCACAAAATGGTATCTCAGAGAAACTTTTCAGATGTTGCAAAAGGCTTTTGGGGATTAATGTCTGAGTCGATCACAATATTACGGGAATACAAAATCCTCTTCAACACCCAAAAAAGATCAAGTCAAATGAAATGTCAAGGTCATGCTCACTGTTTTCTTCGAATGGAAGGGTGTTGTCTACTAGGAATTTCTTCCACGAGTTGAGACAATTAATCGCTTTAGTTACACTGAAACTCTGAAACGTTGGCGCGAGGCTGTGAAGATGAAGAGACCTGAGTTGTGGCGAAATGGAGAGTGGCTGCTGCACCACGACAACGCGCCTGTTCATTCGCCATTATTGCACAAAAAACGCCATGGCCCTCATCTCCCAGCCCCCGCATTCATCAGACCTGGCCCCTGTGGACTTTTTTCTGTTTCTGAAACACAAGAGACCCTTAAAAGGGCAGAACTTTCACTCAACGGTCGAAATTAAAGATAATTTGCTGGAGGAGCTGAACAGCATTCCAGAAGATGAGTTCTCAGGGTCCTGCAATGGAAACGGCGGTGGGAAAAATATATAGCTTCCCAAGGGGATAACTTTGAAGGGAAAAATGTCCAATAACTTGTGAATTTTTTTAATACATTTTTATTAAATCAGTCCTGAAACTTTTTGATTAATTTTTAATACATTTTTATAAAATCAGTCCTGAAACTTTTTGATCACTCCAACTCAAAACCGATTGTAGCTATGAACGTGAGATGTGGAATGAAGAAGTCACATGTGCTTATTTAGATCTGATCAGATTTTAGCCGAAATCGGACGAAAATTAAGACCAGTTTACTTCGAGATGAGTGTATTTTACAAGACACTGCCTATATTTATGACCAAATTAAAAATCTTTTCAAATAAAAGATGTAGAGAGAACTCAAAGGCACTTTTTATATTCAATACAATTTTTTGCAGATTGCCTGGTTTGCAAGATACTTGCGGAAAACCGCACTAAAATGTCGTTTTGAAAGTCATTTGTTAAGACATCTTTTTTAATACACTACACTAATCTCCAAGGCGTAAGAAGAATTCTTATGTAATATTCTTGTAGGTTTTTAATTGGAAAATTCAGCAGCCGTAAAGTGTGGGTGACCCATAGCATTGAGACACCCTGTATATTAACGTTATTAATAGCCCATAAGTATCAGGAAAATTCTGATGGCCCTCGTCATTAGCCCTGAAAAAGACATTCGAGAAACCCTCGGCTAGTGTCAATCCGCTATTGTATTCATATCACCTCCTGACGCCATCACTAGAAGATTTGACCTCATAGCATTGACGTTTTAAACCTTTCTGATATCAATGAAAACAAAGAAAGAAAAAAAATAACAATGCTACGATAAAGAGTTTAACAGTTATGTATCTCTGTGTCAAACGTTCTCCCTTGAGGACATTGTAACATTCTTTCTTGAGGACAAATGTTCTTCCTTCAGAACATTGGAACGTTCTTTTTGAAGACACTGGAACCTTCTTTCTTCAGAACATTGGAATGTTCTTTCTTCAGAACATTGGAACGTAGGTTTTGAGGACATTGGAACGTTCTCCCTTGAGGACATCCGAATGTTCTTTCTTGAGGACATTGGAATGTTCTCCCTTGAGGACATCCGAATGTTCTTTCTTGAGGACATTGGAACGTTTTCCCTTGAGGACATCCGAATGTTCTTTCTTGAGAACATCCGAACGCTCTTTCTTGAGGACATCCGAATGTTCTTTCTTGAGGACATTGGAACGTTCTCCCTTGCTTACACACACACACACACACACACAAAAATTAGAATGACTGCCGTTACAATAAATGTACTGACGCGAAATTCCATATGCAAATTCTCATAAGGACGTCACCTCTTAATTTTCAGTTGGATTGGCTGCTGAAAGGGGAGGTGGGCTCAACTCAAAAAAACCCAAAACAGCCGATGTGATAAATATGACACAAAATTGTGCACAAACGATGAATTGTGACTAAAAAGCGAGAAAGTAGTTAAATAATTCGTGCTGGGGAGGTACCTTGCCCGTGATACACCGACTTTTCCCCCCCTTTCTTAGGTTAGGTTTGGTTTTAAGACTCATGCCCGGGCTTTAACTACGAGGTCATATTGCCTACTACCAGAGCGCTCTTTCGTCACTCTGATGGACATGAGCCCGACTCTCCTGTGGGAGTCCTAAATTTTTATTCACCTAGGGCAGGGATCTTTAACGAGTACCTGTCATTGTACAGGCTCGGGACCATCGCTTAACGTCCCATCCGATGGACGGCGTGCTTAAGTTTATTTTACCTCCCAGATAAAATAAAATAAGGGCCTCGGTCAGGTTTCGAACCCACGATCTTGAGCTCAGAAGGCAAGCACGCATACCACTGAGCTACCGCCGCCCTCTCCCTCTTTGTTTCTCTAGAGGATAAATCGGTGGCAATTGGGAAGAAGTGGCTATGACGACTTTTTCCCAAAAATGAGTTAAGTCGATGAAACGATGTGGACAGGGCTCAGACACATTGGGAAGAAGAGGCCAAGTCCTCTCGTTAACCTTACCAGCAAGAGTGTGCCAGTTGCATGCTTTCCACCTACATATATGATTTACAGGAGAAGGGCAAAACTTGAAAGCGCTCCCCTGTAAAATTTGCTCTTAACGACTTAGCCACTTCTTCCCAATGGCCACCGAAATAATCAGCCATTAACGGTATACGTAAAGCACAATGGTTCTACCCAAATAAGAAAGTTAAACATACTCTTAAAATGAACTGCTAACTGCCGGCTCTATCATCTGATTCATTAAATTTGTCCTCGTATTAAATCAAAATCTTCGATCTCTTTTTATAGGCTGGTTATCGTCGTCAATGTCATTTTCCTGATATTTTTTTAACCTCTATAATTTCGTTATTCAAAATTTTGTAAACATTCATGGCCATGTATTTTCATTAGAGTAAATAAGTCAATATTCTTCACACAAAACTAAAATTTAAAAATTTCCTAAAACTTTCGATTAGATGCTATGATTAAAATATATAAATATTTTTAAAGACACTCTTCAGAGGGCGCCGGTAGCTCAGTGGTATGCGTGCGAAACCCGGTCGGAGGCCCTTAGTTTATTTAACTGGTAGGTAAAATAAACTTAAGCACGCCGTCCTTCGGATGGGACGTTAAGCGATGGTCCCGGGTCTGTACGATGTTAGGTACTCGTTAAAGACCCCTGCCCTAGGTGAATAAAAATTTAGGGTAGGCAAAATTTAGGACTTCCCACATTTAGAGTCAGGCTCATGTCCACCAGAGTGACGAAAGAGCGCTCTGGTAGTAGGCGATATGACCTCGTAGTTAAACCAAGACCAATCAAATCCCTGGTAGTTGGAATGTATTTGCGAATAATTTCTTCTGAATATCGCTGAACTGTAAGGGTTTCTTCAATAACGTGGAGGGTTGTATGGCCGCCTAAGTAAATCCCTGCACACACCATCACGCCTCCGCCACCGTAGCCTGTGATTGGGGCATTATATCAAGGATTGGTACGTTGATTTGCCTCCCTGTACACCCTTTGACGTCGGCTATCATTAGTGAGGCAAAATCTAGATTCATCTGCAAACATTACACCTGACCAGTTTGTATCCTCAGAAACTCTCTTGGTGCACCAAACTAATCTTTGCTGCCGATGACGTTCTGTTATTGCCGTACGCCTTAAGGGAGCATATAAAACCAACTTCCCAAAGACGATTTCGAATCGTTTGGATATTGAACGCACATTTAGAGTCAGGCTCATGTCCACCAAAGTGACGAAAGAGCGCTCTGGTAGTAGGCGATATGACCTCGTAGTTAAACCCCGGGCATGAGTCACAAAACCTAACCTATAAGATAAACGAGAGGGTAAAATATAATATAACTGTTTTTCTAAATTTTAAACTATTAGTTACGAAAATAAATATATTATTGATTTTTTCATCGTCATCAATAATTAACAAATTGTTAAACTTGTTAATGACAATAATCATTATTTTTGTTATCCTACAAAAATTGTCAGTGTTATTTCATATTCAGTTTGGCCCGAATAACGTTTAAATTTTCCTACTTGGCTCGAACCCAAAAATGTTAGTACATTCCTAAAACTATTTCTATTTGTCACTAGTCTTCAGGAAGAACGTTCAGGCTGAATTCTCAGTGAAGCTCTTATCGGTAAGAATTTCTAATCACAACAGAAGATATAATAAATAATTATGTAATCAATTTCCGCTGGACATAATCATCAATATTTAATTCGAAAAGTTCAATCAATGGGTTACCTATGTCAACCTTTTTTTTTTTCCTGTATACGAAGTATAGGGGAAATTATATAATCGGGCAAAAATTCGATGCTGAGTTTTCAACGAAATTTCATGTTTTCCGACCTCCTGATCGACAAAAAAATAAAAAATAAATATTTATGTGTTTGTGAACATGATAACTCACATTTTCAGTCAAATCGGCCAAAGAGAAGGGGGAATTAGGCGGGAGGTTTAACACAAAAAATCGAATAACTCCCTTTGCAATGAGTGTATTGACAAAAAATTTCATATGTAAAATTCACACATACAAAATTCTTTTTGTAATTAAATATTTTAATAAAATACAACTTCAAAAAAATACAATACAAAAAAAAAGTCTTGTGAACAATAAAAAAATTATTGTTGACCAATCAAATCCCTGGTAGTTGGAATGTATTTGCGAATAATTTCTTCTGAATATCGCTGAGCTGTAAGGGTTTCTTCAATAACGTGGAGGGTTGTATGACCGCCTAAGTAAATCCCTGCCCTCAACATCAAGCCGCCTCCACTATAGGCTGTGATTGGGGCATTATAGACTGGTTATCGTCATCAATGACATTTTCCTGATATTTTTTTAACCTCTATAATTTCGTTATTCAAAATTTTGAACATTCATGGCCATGTATTTTCATGAGAGTAAATTTATCAATATTCCTCACACAAAACTAAAATTAAAAATGTCCTAAAACTTTCGATTAGATGTTTTGATTAAAATATATACATATTTTTAAAGACACTCTTTAGATGACGCCGGTAGCTCAGTGGTATGCGTGCTTGCCTTCTGAGCTCAAGAACGTGGGTTCGAAACCCGACCGAGGCCCTCAGTTTATTTTATCTGGGGGGTAAAATAAACTTAAGCATGCCGTCCTTCGAATATCGAGGATTGGTACGTTGATTTGCCTCCCTGTACACCCTTTGACGTCAGCTATCATTAGTGAGGCAAAATCTAGATTCATCTGCAAACATTACACCTGACCAGTTTGTATCCTCAGAAACTCTCTTGGTGCACCAAACTAATCTTTGCTGCCAATGACGTTCTGTTATTGCCGTACGCCTTAAGGGAGCATATAAAACCAACTTCCCAAAGACGATTTCGAATCGTTTGTATATTGGACGCTCAGTGTCGTCCTGAATTTGTTGACCAAGTTGCCAAAATGTCAAAAATGGATTTCTTCTGCCAGAATAACAAGATTTCGATCTTGTCTAGATGTTGTTATCCTTTGGAATCCACTTCCTAGTCTTCGAGCAACAGTCCCAGTGTCTCTGTGACGACTTAAAGTACGAGAAACCACACTTTGGGAAACCCCAATCATTCCCGTTATATTGGTCTGAGAAAACCCTCGACTATATAGCAGCACGACTAATTTTTATTTTTTTTCAACGAAAGATGTTGCCTTTTCATGGTTTGAAAGCATTCTGATTAAAAGTGAGACAACAAAAGAGAAAAACAAACAGATAAAGTAAACATACTTAATCCTAACTAGGAGAGAAGAGAGATTATTGTTCATCATCCGAGCTAATATTCATTTAAAAATGTCTTCTATTCATAAACAATTATGTATTTTATTAAAATATTTAATAACAAAAAAAAAATTTAATTTCGTCGGCGGTGAGCATTCATTTTTGAGCAGTTTATATTATAACAGAGAAGGGGCTTCATAACTGCTTTTGTAAAGATTGTATCGACATAAAATAAAACAAATTTATTTTTTGAAATATTGTCTATTCCCTTAAAGATATTTATAAAAATAAAACTACCGGTTTCGGCCTCACAACATCGTCAGGTCTAGTTATGAGACCTGACGATGGTGTGAGGCCGAAACCGGTAGTTTTATTTTTATAAATATCTTTAGCGGAATAGACAATATTTCAAAAAATAAGTTTGTTTTATTTATTACAAATTCCATAATATGTCCGCGTTCCTCAACTTAGAAGTCGACATAAAATGTTATATTTGGATCCACGATCCAATAAGAATAGTGATAGTGATAAACTTTTATTGCAAAAAAGATTACAATCCTCATGGCAATGAGTGGGTTTATTTTTTCACAAAATAAATAACAAAAGAAGTATAAATGAAACAATTCGAAAATTATATAAAACAAAATAACACATGAATAAATTTAAAAAAAATACCACATGAATAAATAAAAAAAAAATAATAATAATAAAAACAAAATATATATATCCATCTTACAAGCACAAATTAAATTAAATTATTCTTTATTTTTAAAGCAACCGAAAAAAATAAAAATAAATCGTTAATTTCTCTAACTTTTAAATTATTTAAAATATGTACAAATGTTTCTGAGTTATATTCTGGTCTATTGGTGAGAGGACTATGGAGAAATGCTTGCCTGGGGATACACAAGGAGGGACAATTGAACAAAAAATGTATGAGATCATCCTTCTCATCTAAGGTACAGAGCCTGCAGACACTTTCAGGACAAAACTCATACCTAAACCCTCCAAGTAATATTCTAAAATTTTTGCTCCAATAAGAATGACACCTATTGATTTTCAAAAGTGATGGAGGGGGATCTCAAAATCCTAATAACTGCCAATGTATCGAATATTTCGTCAAGAAATTTTAAATCAGGATCAACAAATTTTAAATCAGGTTTCAGAGAGACAGAGCAAAAGTTTAGTTGATTAATTCGCGCTGGGAAAGTACACATTTATTTTTTGTAATCAAGCTGTCGATAAACATGAAAATCTGGTGAAAACACATAGAATTTTAGACCGATTATATAACTTCCCCTATACGTTTGTACAGCTAGGTTTGTAATACGTAATCGCCTTGGACTTGTGTACAGTACAATAAAACACTATTTTTTGATGTAAATAAATAATACCCCAGTACATAATATGAATGTGTACTTTTATCCGTTCTTCTTTTAGTTCCGTCGCCATATTTTTTTCACCAGAATTTCATGATATCCGAACCCCCCTGCATTTAAAATAAATAAAAAAAATGTTTGTTTATTATGTATATTTTGTTACAAAATATATCGATATTTCGGCGCAGAATCCCATAAATACTCCTAATGATTTTAGATTGATTCCATTTCTTTAGGTTTAGGTTTTGAATCTGGCGCTCAACAACGTGGTCATAAGCGCCATTGTCTCATTTACTTAATATACTAATTAGGAAGAGAACTTAAAATATAAATAATATAATAAAAAAATAATAAAAGTACGTAAAATTGAAGGGGAAAAACAAAATAAATTTAATTAAATGAAAATAATAAAAAATAAATACATTTTTGAATCACAGCTCGTTGAGCAAATTGGCTGTCCTAAGAAAGAGCACTACTTTGCCTACCATTTGAATATCGTTGCCAAGTGCCCCGGCTAGAGTGGCCGGTATCCCCATCGACCTTAGCAGCTCCTTATGTAAGGAGCACTCTTCGAAGATGTGCTGCACCGTCAGAGGAACTCCGCAGCAGAGTCTGGTCTGGCTCCTGGTGATGAGGTGCCCCTGACTAAGACGGCTATGTCCCAGCCTCAGTCTGGTCACTGCAACCTCCTCTCTCCTATTCTTCCGAACCGATGAGGCCCACGGCTTCACATCTCCCTTAACAACTTTCAGCTTGTTATTGTCCACCTCGGCCCATATCCTACTCCAACCATTCATTACCTTCTTCCGGAAACACTGCTGAAAATCTTTCTTCATGAAGAGTTTTTGTGCTTCTCCGGGCTCAGTAGTCGCTTCCTTCGCAGCTACATCTGCCTTTTCATTACCCTCCAGGCCTACGTGAGAGGGAACCCAACAGAATGTAACATGCTTTCCAGAACGTTGGATGGTACTGCAGTACTCTCTAATTTTGCTCACCAGGTTATGGTCTGTATGAAGTCTTTGTAGACTTTGAATTGCAGACAAAGAGTCGCAACAGATCATAAAATTGTTACCTTCCAAGGCCATAATACGATTTAAGGCACATTCAAGTGCATACAGCTCGGCGGTGTGAATACTGCAGTGGTCACTCAGCTTCTTCCTCATTACTTCCAGTCCATTTACAACCGCGCAACCTACTCCTTCCTCTCATTTAGAGCCATCAGTGTATAGTATTTTTAAATTTTCATATGAGCTAATAATTTTTGCGAGTTCCCGCAGGTATACAATACTTGGAGTTCCCTCTTTCTTATGCTTTAAAAGGTTTAAATTAATATTCAATGGGAAATGTAACCAGGGTGGACGTTCGTTAACTTCAACTGATGGCTCCATTCGCAGAAGATCTTGAGTAAAATCCCTCTCCCTAACAGCAAGAGGCCGCGTGGAGTTCGGCTTTCCATTGTATATGCCCAGGTATTCAGGTTCGAACACCAGTTTGTAGGAAGGATTGTCTTTATTAAGGGAAAGAGCAGCCATGTAACCACTGGCTAAGTAACTTCTTCTGATTGAGAGGGGCGGTACTCCTGATTCGGCACATAGACTGAGGACCGGGCTGGTTCTGAAGGCACCGGTAGCAAGGCGTATCCCAGCATGATGTACCGAGTCCAGAGTTCGAAGATAACTCGGTCGCGAGGAGCCATATACAACACTGCCATAGTCTATCTTGGACAGAATTAGACTTGTGTAGATCCTCAACATGGAAGTTCGGTCAGCTCCCCATGACGTACTAGCCAGGACTCTCATGATGTTGAGCCTTTTAGAGCAGACCTCCTTTACATATTTGATGTGTTCTCGCCAGTTCAGTTTCGAATCTAGCCAAAGGCCAAGAAACTTAACTTTATCAAGAAATTGTAGGGGGGTTCCTCCTATGTATAGTCCTGGGGGTATACTGGGCTGTCTTTTCCTACTGAAGTACACACCATGTGTTTTTTCAGTAGAGATTGAGAAACCAGTCTTCTGAGTCCAGTGGTCAATGTTGTCAAGAGCGAGCTGCAGATCATGTCGTGCCTTTTCTGGGTCCGTTACTCTGCACATTATACTGAGGTCGTCAACAAACAGAAAACTTTGTATGTCCTTTGGTATGCAAGCTGCAACGCTGTTCATAGCTATAGCAAATAGTGTACAGCTCAGGACGCTACCTTGGGGTATACCGTTTTCAAATGGGGCTTTTCTGGAATATTTATCACCTATTCTGACCCTGAGACACCTGTATCTTAGGAAGTTCTCTATGAACATGGGTAAGTTCCCGCTGAATTTCCATTCGTGGAGTTGGCGCATGATCCCATACCGCCAGGAAGAGTCATACGCTTTGCTAATGTCGAAGAATATACCAATAGCTTCTTCGTTGTTGAGAAAGGTGTTTTGAAGTAGGTTTTCCACAGCCACGAGGTGATCTAGAGTAGACCGTTGTTTTCGAAATCCACTTTGATTGGGCGCCAGGAGCTTCTGTTTCTCTAGCACCCAGACTAGTCTCTTATTTACCATTTGTTCCAGAAGTTTGCAGAGGCAGCTAGTAAGAGAAATTGGCCTGTAGCTGCTTAACGAATGCTTGTTTTTTCCTGGCTTCAAAAGCGGAAGTATAATTGCTTCCCCCCAGTCCTCAGGAAAGGCATGCTGAGTCCAAATAAGATTAAAAAATGCAAGCAGGGACTTCTTTGATTCTTGACTTAAGTTTTTCAACATAAAGTTATGGATTTTGTCTGCCCCGGGAGCTGTCTTCTTTAGATCTTGCAGAGCTGCAGACAGTTCCCACTCACTGAATTTTAGGTTATAGTATTTGTGGTTGGATTCTTCACTGAAGTTTAGAGGGGATTGCGTTTCACAATTTGTCTTGTACAGTTGAAAAGCGGGGGGATAATTTTGAGTGGCAGAAGCTTCACTGTAATGAATGGCAAATTCATCAGCTGCAGCTTTAGGGTCTGCGATAAAAGCATGGCCTTTCTGTATGACAGGTGCCTCAGACATGTACGACCCAGTGATGCTTCGGATCTTCCTCCACACAGTTCTTGATGGTGTTCCACACGTGATTGAAGTGGTGAATTCAATCCAACATCTTCTTTTTTTCTCTTTGGCAAGTCGTCTGGAGATAGAGCGGCATTTTTTAAGGTCAATTAGATTTTCAGTAGTAGGGGTATGTCTAAATACCCTCAGTGCCTTTCTTCGTTGTTTCACTGCTTGACGACATTCAGCATCGAACCAGGGCACACGTCTCTTTTCATTATACTTTCCTCGAGACGTTGGAATAGACTGGTTCCCAGCTTCGACTAGTGTTGATATTATGTAGGAATTAGTAGCATTAACATCAGCAGAGAGTCGATCGGGGTCTATATGTGCTAAAGATTTATATGATAACCAATCTGCTTTGTCTATAATCCACTTTTCAATCCCATTGAGGCTTCTTTCACCCGATAAATAAGATAGAACAATGGGAAAATGGTCGCTATTATGTAAATCTTCGAGGACAGACCAGTGCAGCTGCAGCGCCAACATCGGGGAGCAGAAGGCTACATCGATGGCTGAGAAGGTGCCATAGGCCTGACTGAAGTGGGTATTCTCACCAGTATTTAGAACCATGGCATCGATATCCTCTATAACTCTTCTGACGATGCCACCCCTGGTGTTGGTGGTTGGTGCCCAGCTGGTGTGGCTACCGTTCACATCTCCTACCACGAGGTACGGCCTGGGAAGCTGGTTCATCAGCCGTAGCAACTCATCTTCGTCAATGCCCTCCGTAGGTGGCAGGTACACATTGCAAATGGTCATTTCGCATTCACCACAGATCCTGACAACAACGGCCTGTAAGGGGGTCTGAATATCCACCAGTTTCGATATAATGTTCGTCTTTACCGCGATCAGAACTCCCCCGTTCGCTCTGAAAAGGGCTACCTTATCCTTGCGGAAGACGTTGTAATGCTTAAGAGTTAATCTGTCTGTTTCTTTCAGGTGAGTCTCTTGAAGACACAAGACAGTTGGTTGGTGTTCACTGATCAACAGCTTTAGTTCTTCAGATTGGGTCCTATAACCATTCATATTCCACTGAATTATCTTTTTTGTTGTCATTGAAAAAAAAAAACGGTGCTATTAAGTGTGCCTGAATCAGTAATGTACGTTAGAAACTTAATCGGATCCATTGGAATCTCGATGTTTCATGTTACTTGACGAATTACTACGCGACCTGGAACGCGCTGGAGGCTTCTTCAATTTCGGCTTTACTTTTTTCTGTTTTTCTGAAGACTTTATGGATTTGGAAGCTCCTTCTCCTTGTGAAGAAGGAAGCTGTACATCTGAATGTGATGGGAGGGGGGCGGGGTCAGATGAAGAAGAAAGGGATGGTGGCTGGGGGGAGGAGACAGGGATGGTAACAGAAGTGGGGAGTGATAAGGGCTTTGACGGGACCGGGACCGGAACGGGGACGAGCGCGGGGCGGGACACGGGTTGGGCAGGAGGAGGGGGGGAAACGGGAGAGAGGTCGCAGCTAGAGGTAGCAGCTTTGGCAACTGTACAACTAGCTGGTAGACCTGCTTCACAGGTACTAACATCATCGTCAGTCTGAGTCGATATGGAACAAGTCTTAGTCGCTTTAACAACCTCAAAAATACTCTGTGGCATCGGAGTGCCACCTACAACGTGGGCAAAAGATTTTAGATACACCGGGGGTGATCTTTCCTTATATACTTTTTTAGCTTGTCGAAAAGTTATTTTTTCACTTATTTGTAGCTCTTTGATGGCAGCCTCCTCTTTATAACGAGGACATTGCCTTGACCAACACGGGTGATCGCCGTCACAATTGATACAGAACTCGGACCGGGTACAAGGCTCACTACCATGGACTGGCAGACTACATTTACCGCATATCGGTTCTTTTTCACACTTTTGTTTCATGTGGCCAAAACGTAGACAGTTAAAGCACCTCATCGGTGCCGGAACATATCGTCTTACCTTCACTAAGTGAAAGCCTACTTTTAATAATTCTGGGGGGGTGGGGAGGGAAAACGTGATAATGTACGTATCTGTCCTAGTTACTTGGCCAGATTTTTTCGAGGTGATACATTTCACCTCCGTTACATTCTGACTTTTTAGTTCTAAGGCAATCTCTTCTTCAGAGATCTCCGATAAGTCGAAGCATGTGATCACTCCCTTGGATGAGTTCAGAGTGCGATGAGGCTCTACTTTGATCTGGATTTGATCATAGAAGGAAGTAAGATTTAGTAACTGGTTGGTTTGTTTTGAATTTTTTGTTTCTATGAACAAAGTACCATTTCTCAGCTTCTTAATTGTTTTCACATCTCCTACAGCCCCAGTTATGGCTTTATTGATGAGAAATGGTGAGACTTTCAAAAAGTCGCCATCATCAGTTCTGGAAATAATTAGGAAACTAGGAGCATGGTTACTAGAAACATTTTTTCCATCTAACCTTTCATCTGGGAAAGAGGAATAACCTCGTTTTCTTACCTTATGTTTAGATATGTCAGGTGGTAAATTCATGTTTATAAATTGACATATGAACTATTTAGAAGAAAAAAAAAAATATATATATATATATAAACAGCTGATTAAATAAAATAGTAAAGTAATAGGTTAGAAATAAAAAAGTAAATATCGAAATAAATAAGAAATACAGTTAGATTTAAATGTGGAGGTAATCAAAAAGGAAAACAGGTGCAAATATAAGTTAATTACGAAAGAAAAATGGTTTGTACTCCCTGAAATACTCTCCTGAAGAGGCACAAACACAGAGACACAAAACACATGTACACTCGTCAAGTGACCAATCGATACTCCTCCATTTCTTTATAAACTCTTAATAAATTCATCTAACCAAGGAGTTTGACCTCATATTTACAGTTATTTTTTTTTTTAAGCGATAATAAAAAAGTATAAAGAGAGCCAAACAATAATAATTATAATAAATAAAAATACAGTATTATTCTTCAAATAAGCCGTGGAAACCTCCAAGGACCATGAACAGACGAGACACGGTGATCATCACAAGACTAATACTGGGACATAGGAAACTGACACATTCCTACCTACTTGTTGGACTTGAGCAGCCGACATGCTCCTGCAACCAAGACTACACACAGCTCACAGTACAACATATACTGACTGACTGCACAAACTACACCACACTAAGAAACAAATACAAACTACCGACTGACATGAAAAAAACTACTCCAAATATCCAACTACGAATACAACGGACTCATCCACTTCCTTAAAGATGCAAAACTCTACGAGGACATGTAGGCTCAATAGTCGTCGCTAATGACACTGAAGTCGATGCGACGTTAAATAAAATTTAAAAAAAAAAGTATTATTCTAACAAATAAAAGAAAATTAACATGATTTCAAGGAAATAAACTTAATTTTATTGTCCACTAATTCTTAATTCAAAAAAAATGGCTTCAATATCAAGGAATTCTACATGAAATTAATAAAAGAATTTAATGGTCACATGGTTGATACATTTTTTTAGCCATAAATGTAATTTATTATGAAGACGAAAATATAATTGTAATATTGGATATTATGACTAATAAATGACAATATGTTAACCTATATCCGAATATATTTCTGCGATCTGTGTCGATATAGTGGAAAGTTAATAGAATAAAATTTTTATTTAAGAAAAACAAAGAACTAGCCTAACTTTTATATTGCCTAAATTCAGGAATATAAGTTAAATAGGTTAGGTTAGGTTTTATGACTCATGCCCGGGCTTTAAAGCACTAGTTAACTACGAGGTCATATCGCCTACTACCAGAGCGCTCTTTCGTCACTCTGGTGGACATGAACCCGACTCTACTGTGGTAGTCCTAAATGTTTCTTTTTTTTTTTTTTCTTTTGGCTTTATGTACGGTGCATATTAGCCATGTCAATGTGTTATATATAATTATTTAAGACATCCATGGCCCCGGTAGGGAGTTCTATCTACGAAATAAAACTCACTCCCGGACGGGATTCGAACCCGCAAAACCATGGTGAGACCATGCGACCAAAGCCCTACGCTCTAGCCCGCACGGCCACCATGGCCCCCTGTCCTAAATGTTGCCTACCCTAAATTTTTATTCACCTAGGGTAGGGGTCTTTAACGAGTACATGGTGGCCATGGCGGTCGTGCGGGCTAGAGCGTAGGGCTTTGGTAGTATGGTCTCACTTTGGTTTGCGGGTTCGATTCCCGTCCGTTTCAAATTAATATTGTTACGTTTTAATATATATATACAGATTTATAAGTACGTTGCATATCATATATAAAAAAATTAATACTTATTTAAAAAAAAAGTAAAGTGCTTGTTTTTAAAAAAAGTTGTTTTATTTATTATTTTTATTTTATTGTCCTCTATTTTTTAATGTCATTACTATATAAATCACAACACTGCTGAATTTCTTACTTGAATCTATATTAAAGATGGTCTTGCGGGGTGGTGGGTTGGCCTGTGCTTCTACCTTCCTTCTAAGTTGGATGTAAGCCAGATGAAGAGGTGGATGTCGGACTTCGCTACAGACACTTCTGTTCACACTGTAGAGGTAGGATACTCTTCCTACGGTCGCTCTAGCAGTGCTCTCTCTGCAAAACGATATCTGGGATACCATTCCCGTCCCCTTGATATATGTCCTTAGGATGAAGTAGTAGAAGCAGTCGATTTCTTTGTAGGTAAGGTAATGTCTTAGGTTGAATGCCAGGATGTACTTCTCTCTTCGACTTGAGTCACGATTTTCTCCTTACATCCGTTGATAAGATCAGAATCCTGAGCTTCCCATGGAGACTTACGAAGTAGAGACCCTGTAGTAAGTCGATAGGTCTGAGGGCTGTTTGCTCAGGAACAGGAGACGTTCGTATCACACATGGAGTACCCGTCGGTCGGTACCACTAGCTCTTTGCCCCACCATCTTACCGCTCTTCCTATTACCTTCGCACTGAGTTTCTACTCTGACATAGGAAGTTTCGGTATGCTCTCAAAGAACCTGTCCATTCTCTGCAGGAACTCCGAGCACAGCAGAGTGGTCAATATAACTGACTTCAATAGTTAATATAATTGTTCGTTATTATTTATTTACTAATTTAACATTAGGATAGAGGAGATTAGGGGCGGCTCAACTCAAAAACCCTAGTAACTTCCGATGTAATGATTGTGTCAACAGCATATTACGAGAGGTAATCAAAAAGTTCCAAGACTGATTTTTTTTAAATGTATTAAAAAAATTCACAAGTTATTGGACATTGTCCCCTTCAAAGTACTCCCCTTGGGAAGCTATACATTTTTCCCACTGCTGGAAGGATCCTGAGAACTCATCTGGAATGCTGATCAACTCCTCCAGCGATTTTTCTTCAAATTCGTCCGTTGAGTGAAATCTCTGCCCTTTTAAGGGTCTCTTGAGTTTCGGAAACCGGGAAAAGTCCGCAGGGGGATGACGGCCATGGCGTTTTTTGTGCAATAATTGCGATTAAAAACGCAGAATGAACAGCGGAAATGTCTCGGGGATTCACGAATGGTTAGTTGACGAATTGATCGCACGAGAACGTTCACTCTGGCAACATGATCGTCGTCAGTCGAAGTTGAAGTGCGTCCTGAACGAGGAATGTCTTCTGACGATGTCCGGGCTTCTTTGAACCTCTTGTACCACTCATGACACCGTGATCGACTCACCAAACTTCACACAAAACTAGACACAAACGCGTTGCTCTTGTTTTTGATTCATTTGACAAAAGATTGCAAAATAGCCAAACACAAAAAACTTGTTTCACAAAAATAGCTGAGCTCAGGAAGAGTCACAACAACTAATGCTGCCAACCGTACCGCTCTCCGACGATCCTTTGGCGCGCAATCCTGAAACTTTTTGATCACCCCTTGTATATATGAGAACTGAGAAGTCCCTCAATAAGACACCTAATCATTTTCAACTTCTAAGTTGAGGAACGCGGACATATTGTGGAATTTGTAATAAATAAATAAAACAAGCTTATTTTTTGAAATGTTGTCTATTCCACTAAAAATATTTATAAAAATACAACTACCGGTTTCGGCTTCACACCATCGTCAGGTCTAGTTATGAACTAAGTTAGTTTGCAAACTAACCATGGAACAATATTAAAGGAATGTAAACAAAACTTTTTCGGATTTGGAGGCCACGGTGCTTCAGAATTAGGTTAGTGAGTATGTAGATGACTTTTTGATATGTATAGATTAATTGATTGTTGTAGTGTAGCTCAACTGGACACAGTGCAGTCCTTGGCTTGTCGATGGATGACATCACTATCTCAGGGTCGCTCCTGAACCACCCTCAGACCCTACCTAATGAGACACTAACCCATGCTGTCAGAATACATCTTCCGGAGGTGAAATAACTTACAGTTTGCAAACTAACTTAGTTCATAACTAGACCTGACGATGGTGTGAAGCCGAAACCGGTAGTTGTATTTTTATAAATATCTTTAGTGGAATAGACAACATTTCAAAAAAATAAGCTTGTTTTATTTATTTAATCATTTTCAGCCAAATTGGACAACGAAAACGGGTTTAGCTAGTAGATCACAAATAATTTGAGCTGGAGAAGTACCGTGCTGGTGATTCACCGACGACGTTTTATATAAAATTGAGAAAACGCATATTAAGGGAAGTTTATATACATATATATATATATATATATATATATAAATATAAAACGAAAAGATTGGCTGCTAATATCGTCAGTATTATGTAAATCGTATGCTTTCTCGTTTTGCGGGTCCAATTTTATACAAAAAATATTTTCTTTAACATCTGTTAATAAATAAAAAATAAATAGAAATAAAGTTTCATCGGATTTACTCTGCAGTGATAGGGCAAAGATTATATCGGACAGAATCAAAAACATTATCGTCACATGCTCAAGAAAATTCAAAACATCAGCAAAGATGTAAATGAAATAAAAAAAAATGCTGATAGTTTATCAACGATACGTAATGAATGGAGCCTCTCTATTTATGAATGAACAGAAATAATTAAACTACCCTCCGTATTTCGGGGAGGGGGGGGGGGGGGAGGGCTGAAATGTCATCAAAAACCTGGATAAATAGTAGTTTTCCCGCGTCATAAACACTAAATTTATAGTGATTAATAGAGTTGACAGTATCTTTTCAATGTAGAAGGAATTCGAGATTATGTCGTGTAAATGAAAATTCAATACTTGGCCAACGTTTCGGAAACTATTTATTTCCTTCTTCAGGGCCAACAGAATACAACAAACAAATTAGTCATTATATACAATGATATAACTAGATACTTAATAATAATGTTAAAAAGAGATGGAAACAATTTTTATACATAAATGAAAGTGAAAAAAAAAAAGTTGAATAAATAAATAATAATATTAATTATTATCAATATTTAATTATTATTTATTAATTAAAGTATCTACTTATATCAGGGGCGCCGGTAGCTCAATGGTAAGCGTGCGTCTTCTCTGAGAGGTAAAATAAACTTAAGTACGCCGTTCTTCGGATGGGACGTTAAGCGATGGTCCCGAGTCTGTACGATGTCAGGTACTCGTTAAAGACCCCTACCCTAGGTGAATAAAAATTTAGGGTAGGCAAAATTTAGGACTCCCACAGTAGAGTCGGGCTCATGTCCACCAGAGTGACGAAAGAGCGCTCTGGTAGTAGGCAATAGCACCTCGTAGTTAAAGCCCGGGCATGAGTCATAAAACCTAACCTAACCTCTACTTATATCATCGTCTATAATGATTAATTTGTTTGTTGTATTCTGTAGGCCCTGAATAAGAAAATAAATAGTTTCCGAAACGTTGGCCAAATTTTGAATTTTCATTTACACGACAGAACCTCGAATTCCTTCTACACTAATTTTATAGGTTTCTGAATATTGCCTTTCTCGCATCGACCAAAAATATTTTTATTAAATAAACAAAACAGGAATACATGAGTTTTCATCGGAATTTAAGAGCGCCGGTAGCTCAGAGAGCCTACTAAGCTCAAAATCCTTAGGTTTTTTTTATCTGGGAAGTAAAAACCTTGAGCACGCCGTCCTTCGGATGTTATGTTAAGCTATGGTAAAGGCCCCTCCTTAAGTAACTAAACATGAGTAATATCCACAGTAGAGCTAATAGAGAAGGGATAAGAGCATTGAATACTTAGGTCCCTAGGTGCTACACACCAGCTCTCCCAGTATATATTTCATCAAGAATTTCATGTTTTCATACCAGCTGATTCCAAAAATTAAAAACAAATTTCATACATAAATTTAAAACCCCAGAAGGACAACACATATCAATTTTCCGCGAAGTCGGTCGAAGGGAAGGAGAGGAACAGAGGGGAAGCATCCACCTCAAAAACCCTAATAATGGTGTTCTCTAACACTTCTGGAGAGCGAAAAATTAGTTGATTAATTGCCGTTGAATCACCAACAACTTTTTTTTAAAGTTATGCCCTTGTGGGACTATAAGTTATCCACTGGGGGACTATATCCAGTCTCTAGGCACATACTGGAGCCTAACTTGTTGAAGACGTTTAAAAATTGATCCATATACGAACTGAGTGCTTCGAAACCTTTAGTTTACTACCACAGAACTATTTTAGAGAATTATTTTATATTATATTATATTTTTATCAAAATTTAAATTCGTTCTTGAGATAAGGCAATTTATTAAAAAAATTATGAGACAATCATACAGTACGATAGACTACGTATTGAAAATGCAGTGAAACCTCTTCTAACGGACACCTCCAGATAGCGAATAACTCTAATAATGGACAAAATTTCGGCAGCAGACCACATAAATCGATGCTTATATTACCTCTCGATAACGGGCCCTCTCTTAACGGACAGCCTTAAATGGTTCCGTGAGAAAAATCTACCTCTCGAAAGCGGACAGCTAATTTCTTGGAATACAGTGAGGCACGGCTAGGGAGGAGTTCCAGGAAATTATTAAAAAATAACTAATACATTTTCTAAACTTCCCAATAATTATGGAAATTTCTTGTTTCATTTTTATTCACATTTCGCAAGATTTGATTCAGTTTGCTTCCGACTGTGTCTCAAAACTGAACTCGGCTAACGCTCATAAATAAAATAGAAGTACCTAATTAAAATTTATAATCGAGAAAAGCCCAGCGTCAGGGACTTAGCGGCAAAGTCTAAGGTGGGAAAGACGCAGATCTCGTCCATTTTAAAAGGAAAGAATGAACTTTTACTAAAATGGCAGGAACATAGAAATGAAGACACGAAAACGGCTTTCACAAAAAAATACAGTAAGGGTTTTGAAATTGATCTTAATGGCATCAGAAGTTGCCGAAATTTTGGGGATATTAAATTTCAAAGCGTCAAATGGTTGGCTCGAAAAGTTTAGAAAATTACATAATTTCTCGATAATAGACAACTCTCGTTAATAGACAACTCTCGATAAAGGACAAAAACTGTAGACCCGACAATATCCGCTATGGAGAGGTTTCACTGTATTAGAAAAATAATACAAATATGAGTAAGGAGGCATAAGTGAATATAAGTTAGATTCAGCTGAGATATGCTCTGTCTTAGGAAGGAGGCGTAAATGAATATAAGTTAGAGTCAGCTGAGATATGCTCTGTCTTAGGAAGGAGGCGTAAATGAATATAAGCTAGAGTCAGCTGAGATTTGCTCTGTTTTAGGAAGGAGGCGTAAGTAAATATAAGTTAGATTCAGCTGAGATTTGCTCTGTTTTAGGAAGGAGGCGTAAGTAAATATAAGTTAGATTCAGCTGAGATTTGCTCTGTTTTAGGTCAAATGTATAAAGAACGTTTTATTTTACATGTTTACCAACTCAAATATTGAATGATTTATAAAACAGTATAAAAACATATTTGAAATTCAAAATTCTCGCTCCATCTTATGAAACACTGGGAATATTGCTCAGATATAGATATAAGTGGGATGATGTGGATGATTATCCATGGCAGTTCTACTGTGGAAGTCTTAACTTACTGCCATTTAACGCCCCCTCCAAAGGACGGCATGCTCAAGGTTTTATTATATTCTATATAACCTCTGTGATAACCCGCGCCCACACTCACACAAAAAATACGCAAGTACGATTGAGAACTGCGTCGAAAAGATGTTGATAATTTTTTTTTTTTTTTTTTTTAATGTGTTATGACATGTTTTCCATTATGAAATCAGAGTAATCTAGTTTTAAAAATGTTGGTACTCACCACAAATATGTCTTGCGAAAGGTGGATCGGTGTTTGGACAAAAATCCTTCATTTTGCCAACGAAGGTAGTTGCTCCCGTGGCTGGATCCATGTCCTCACTGTACCTAGCATCAGTGGTTCAGATAACCTCTCGTTATCTGCCCTCTTGTCCTTACCCCCTCCCTACTCACTCACACTCGCTCACTCTCTCTCTCTCTATTCTATATTCTCCGGGTTTTCCAAGAACTAGTCATTTTCTTTTTACTATTTTTTTTCACTTTTAATTTTGGTATATTCTTTATTATTCGAACGGTCCACAAAGGATACTTTATGAATACACCTCTCAAATCTAAAGAATTCAATGATATTATATTAATAACTGAAGATGTGTTTTTATCTGAAGATAAAAACCAGTGACAATACAAATCTAGAACAGTGTAGAAACTACTATTTTTTAAATTTTTGTTTGTATAATTCTAATAGACCAATAGGCAGGGGCGTAGCCAGGATTTTGAGCAAGGGGGGGGGGGGGGGGGGGGGGGGGGTATACATGCAGACTTTTTGTTATTAATTTTGGAGACTCGGACCTAGGGATGCGTATCATGGAGGAAATATCGATATTTTATATCGTTACTGTATTGCATCGTAAGTATCGATGTGCTACTATCGCAAACAATAAATTAAAAATATCGATATATCTTTGATATTTGGAAAGGAAAAATAAAAAAACAAAGAAACTAGTATTTATAATGAATTTAATCAAAAAATTCTATCATTAGAAAAATGTAACATAAAAATCTGCTTAAGTGTCTAAAAATACCTTTGGCTCTTAATAAAACGTAAATTAAAGTTGCTGTTGAAGGGATGAAGTGGTTATACAAAACTTATTACAATCTAAGCACTGTATTTATACTTATACATATACTTATATACATTGATGTTACTGCCAAAAACGTTCTTCCAAGGATTGTAAAAACAGCAACTTACCAACAGTTTTTGCACTCAATCTATTGCGTGAAGCTGTGACTGTTTGACCAGCTTTAGAAAAAAGAGCCAAGGAGATAGGAGCACAAAAATTATAGATAAAACGTAACTTCTCCAACTAAAGGAATATCGAAGGGACAATATCGATATGTAATATAATGCCTTGTCACTGTATCGATGCTGCAATTTATGATATATCGTATATCGATACGCACCCCTACTCGGACCTCTAGAAGCTCCCCCTGAGGTAACCACTGACTGTAATACTTAAACTGACTTTACATGAGCAGCAACAGCAAATGCACGCTGTGATTTCTGTGCTTTTAGAGTGACATGACTTACAGCCAATAGCATGAATTTGCTGCTGCTGCGCTTTGCATTTTTACTGCGCATGTAAAATCAGCTTTAAGAGTATAAAGTATAACATAAATTAAGATTTTGAGCGAGGAAATGAAATGATCGAATTCATGCATATTTAAATAAATGTAATATGACTTGTTTTAAACATGTACATTTAAGCAAAACACAATTTTTGTTATCTTGGTTTTTGCTCTGGCCACGGGGGAAGGGGGGGGGGGGGTGCCCCCGCAAATAATTTAAAAAAAATTATGAACCGCGATTTTATTCGGACATAGAGAGAGTTCCATTGGAGAAAAATAATTAAAACATTTAATAAAAAAGTGACTAATGTGTCAAAATTAGTATAGTTAGTTATTATGACTCATGCCCGGGCTTTAACTACAAGGTCATATCGCCTACTACCAGAGTGCTCTTTCGTCACTCTGGTGGACATGAGCCCAACTCTACTCTGGGAGTCCTTAATTTTGCCTACCTTTAACGAGTACCTGACACCTCGCATAAGCTTGGAATCATTGCTTAACGTCCCATCCAAAAGACGGCGTGCGGAAGGTATTTTCATCTCTTAGATAATAAAAAAAACTAAGGGTATCGGCCGGGTTTCGAACCCACGATCTATAGCTCAGAAGGCAAGCATACCACTGAGCTACTGGCGCCCTCCAAATTTAGTATAACTTACCTATATAAATGTTAAAAAAATGAGATTTCTCGTAAATTGTTTGAGATATACAAGCCAAACTTATACGATATACTACATAAATACAACTATGTCATTTTATTTTTAATTAATACAAAATTTGGTAAACATAATAGAAGTAGACATTAAAAAATAATTCGTAGATATATTTTTTATTTATTAATTTTTAAACTCGAAATGTAATATATACAGGAGCCGGTAGCTCAGTGGTAAGCGTGCTTGCCCTCTGAGCTCAAGATCGTGGGAGAGAAACCCGGGCGAGTCCCTTAGTTTATTTTATCTAAGAGGTAAAATAAACTTAAGCACGCCGTCCTTCCGATGGGACGTTAAGCGATGGTCCTGAGCCTGTAAAATGTCAGACTCGTTAAAGACATTTGCACTAGGTGAATAAAAATTTAGGGTAAACAAAATTTAGGACTCCCACAGTGTCCCATGTCCACCAGAGTGACGAAAGTAAAGCCCGGACATGAGTCATAATAACAAACTATACATTAAAAATCCAGAAATATATATATTTTTTTTTTTTGGTAATTTTTAGGCAGTATTTTTGATGTTCTCTCAGAAGAATTTTGAGCGCTATTGTCAAGTGTTTCACAAGACGGTAACGAAAAGTGTTTAATGTTGTAATCCCAATATTTTGTAAATTGTAACATTTTATATCGGAGGAAATGGGTCCAGGAAGAAGGCAAACATCAAAAGACATGGAACAAGACAGGAAACCCGTCCTCCGGGAAATAGCTGCAATTGCGGAGCTAATGGATGCAACGACCAAACTGGAGACATTTACAGACTTCAGAATGTTAACTGGAATATTCAAAATACTTCTAAATAATGAGTCAGACTAGAAAACATCCGAAGGACAAAGTGCTCGTTTTTTTTTTCTTTTTCCAGATAAAAAACTTAAGAAGGGCCTCGACCGGCTTTTGAACCCGCGATCTTGTGCTTAGTAAATAAGCATGCAACCTTTGAACTATGGCGCGGAATTTCGACCACTTTACTTATTATCGAAAAATTGGTCCTAACCAGGCCCGGATTTAGAAATTTGCCGCCCCTAGGCAGTTGCGGAAATTGCCCCCCGCCCCCCTATTACCCGGTGTTGCCGGGGGAAATTTGAATTTTTACCATAATATCTCTCATGCGATTCCTAGGCATCTTCAACAATGCATACACACATTCAATGCAAGTTTCAATTATTCACATGGAATTAGGCATATAATCAAATTCCGTAAAAAGGCAATGTGGTTTATTGTTTAGGCCTTTGAGAGTTTTTACTGGGAAGAGAAAAAAAAAAACTTGAGCACGTCGTCCTTCGGATTGGCCTTTAGGCGATGGCCCCGGGCCTTTTCGAATGTCAAGTATTCGTTAATAAGTCTTATCTGATGTAACTAAACCTGGGTAGGCAAAATTTCGGTCTCCCACTGTAGAGCTAACAGGGGGGATAAAGCTCGATGCTTAGGTCCCTAGGTGTTCACAACAACCTTGCCAATTTATCTAAATCTGTCTAAGGTTGAGTATCTTCGTTTCTGGATGCTGCCTATCTACCAACATAGCTGTATTAATTTGTTTTTCAGAAAATATGTCAAAACGGTACATCAAAGCCCACTTATATTCCACACTAGCAGTAATACCCGGCGTTGCCCGTGGAACTTTGAATTTTCTCTCAATATCTCCTATAAGTCTATTCAATCCTTCGACACCACATTCATGATGTTATAATTTTCGATTATACATACGGAATAAAGCTTATAGTCCTTCAACTATAGTTCTGCTAGTAAGTTTTTAAGACCCCTGGGCACCACAGCTAGTATGCGCCTTTCAACGGCGGAATCCCCAGCTAGTGAATACTTGGCGACGCTGGGCACCACAGCTAGTAAGAAGTTAGGAACGCTGGGCATTACAGCTAGTATGTGCCTTGCGACGGCGGACCCCACATCTAGTACGTAGTTAGGAACGCTGAGCACCACAGCTAGTATGTTCCTTGCGACGGCGGACCCCACATCTAGTACGTAGATAGGACCGCTAGGCACCACGGCTAGTATGTTCCTTGCGACGGCGGACCCTACAGCTATTACGTAGTTAGGAACGCTGGGCACCACAGCTAGTAAGTGTCTTGTAACGGCGGACCCCACAGCTAGTGTTAGGAACGCTGGGCATCTCAGTTAGTATGTGCCTTGCGACGGCGGACCCCACAGCTAGTACGATATTAGGAACGCTGGGCACCACAGCTAGTAAATGCCTTGCAACAGCGGACCCCACAGCGAATACATAGTTACTACTACATGTGAAATTCATGACAATCCGATTACCCTTTAATCAGTCAGCATTTTTTTATGTTTTGCCCCCCTCCCCTCCCCCCTGTTCAATTTTTGAAGATGTCACTTAGTGTATTTTTCTATTTGGCCATCAAGAATACTACATAAGAAATTCCATGACAATCCGATCATCCGTAAATGATCTTCAAATTTACGCCTACCCCACAACCCCCCTCCCGTTCAAAACTTGGGGACGCCACACACCTTTTTTTTCCTTTTTGGCTTTTAAAAATACTACATGTGAAATTTCATGACAATTCGACCATTAGTTAATGAGTTAGCACTATTTATATACTTAGGCCCCCCTTACAACCCCCCCTCCTGATCAAAATTTTGGGACGCGACATAGCCTATTATTCAATCGGGCTCAAAAGAATGCTACAAGTTAAGTTTCATAAAAATCCGTCCAGCCGTATGGGCGTGATGCTGGAACAAACATACAAACATACAAACCCCGTTTCAGCTTTATTAATATAGACTTGAACGTTCCGCTCAACATAGGGTACGTGACATCACCCAACACTCCTGCCAACTTCCTACTACCATCTCCAAAGCCCACTCTTATATTCCACATTTCTTCCCTGATAATTTTGGTTGGAACCAAACGGTAACTTATTTTATCATACATATGGAGTCTATCGAGCTCAGGATCGCCACTTAGAAATCTAGCCAAGGCACATAGGTCAGATGTTTTATTCGGGAGAGAAAAAAATAAATTTGAGCACGTCGTCCTTCGGATTAGACTATAGGCTATGATCGAGGGCCTTTTTGTATGTCAGGTGCTCGATAATGAGTCCTATGTAATGTAACTAAACCTAGGTAGCTAAAATTTCACTTAGGTTCGAATAACCTTGAGCACGTCGTCCTTCGGATAGGACTTTCCCGATATATCTGAATCTGTCTATCAGTTTTAACAAATATTAAATCTATAAACCGTTAAAAAGCAGGAAGTTTGAAGAATAGTATTTAGCCCGACTATTTTCGAAAAACATTTTTATTTCAATTTTTAACAAAAATTAAATCTAAAAACCGTTTAAAAGCGAGAAATTTGAAGAATGGAGTCTACCGAGCTCAGGATCGCCATTTAGAAATCTAGCCAAGTCACTTAGGTCAGATGGTTTAATCAGGAAGATAAAAATAAATTTGAGCACGTCGTCCTTCGGTTTGGACTTCAAGCTATGATCGAGGGCCTTTTTGTATGTCAAGTACTGGATAATGAGTCGTATGTTATGTATCTAAACCTGGGTAGCTGAAATTTCACATAGGTTGAAAATAACCTTGAGCACGTCGTCTTTCGGATGGGACTTTCCCGATATATCTGAATCTGTCTATCAGTTTTAACAAATATTAAATCTATAAACCGTTAAAAAGCAGGAAGTTTGAAGAATAGTATTTAGCCCGACTTTTTTCGAAAAACCTTTTTATTTCAATTTTTGTGTAGGATTCAGATATCCGGGTTGTTCATCAGTTTTAACAAATATTAAATCTAAAAACCGTTTAAAAGCGAGAAATTTGAAGAATGGAGTTTACCGAGCTCAGGATCGCCATTTCGAAATCTACCCAAGTCAATTAGGTCAGATGTTTTAATCGGGAAGATAAAAATAAATTTGAGCACGTCGTCCTTCGGTTTGGACTTTAAGCTATGATCGAGGGCCTTTTCGTATGTCGGGTACTCGATAATGAGTCGTATGTTACGTATCTAAACCTGGGTAGTTGAAATCTCATTTACGTTAAAAATAAGTTGAGCACGTCGTCCTTCGGTTTGGACTCTAAGCTATGATCGAGGGCTTTTTCGTGTGTCAGGTACTCGATAATGAGTCGTATGTTACGTATCTAAACCTGGGTAGCTGAAATTTCACTTATGTTAAAAATAAATTTGAGCACGTCGTCCTTCGGATGGGACTTCCCCGATACATCTGAATCTGTCTATCAGTTTTAACAAATATTAAATCTATAAACCGTTAAAAAGCAGGAAATTTGAAGAATGGTATTTAGCCCGACTTTTTCGAAAAAATTTGTATTTCAATTTTTGTGTAGGATTCAGATATCCCGGTTGTTCATCAGTTTTAACAAATATTAAATCTAAAAACGGTTTAAAGGCGAGAAATTTGAAGAATGGAGTCTACCGAGCTCAGGATCGCCATTTAGAAATCTAGCCAAGTCACTTAGGTCAGATGGTTTAATCGGGAAGATAAAAATAAATTTGAGCACGTCGTCCTTCGGTTTGGACTTTAAGCTATGATCGAGGGCCTTTTCGTATGTCAGGTACTCGATAATGAGTCGTATGTTACGTATCTAAACCTGGGTAGTTGAAATTTCATTTACGTTAAAAATAAGTTGAGCACGTCGTCCTTCGGTTTGGACTCTAAGCTATGATCGAGGGCTTTTTCGTATGTCAGGTACTCGATAATGAGTCGTATGTTACGTATCTAAACCTGGGTAGCTGAAATTTCACTTATGTTAAAAATAAATTTGAGCACGTCGTCCTTCGGATGGGACTTCCCCGATATATCTGAATCTGTCTATCAGTTTTAACAAATATTAAATCTATAAACCGTTAAAAAGCAGGAAATTTGAAGAATGGTATTTAGCCCGACTTTTTTCGAAAAACATTATTATTTCAATTTTTGTGTAGGATTCAGATATCCCGGTTGTTCATCAGTTTTAACAAATATTAAATCTAAAAACCGTTTAAAAGCTAGAATTTTGAAGAATGGAGTCTACCGAGCTCAGGATCGCCATTTAGAAATCTAGCCAAGTCACTTAGGTCAGATGTTTTAATCGGGAAGATAAAAATAAATTTGAGCAAGTCGTCCTTCGGTTTGGACTTTAAGCTATGATCGAGGGCCTTTTCGTATGTCGGGTACTCGATAATGAGTCGTATGTTACGTATCTAATCCTGGGTAGCTCAAATTTCATTTACGTTAAAAATAACTTGAGCACGTCGTCCTTCGGTTTGGACTCTAAGCTATGATCGAGGGCTTTTTCGTATGTCAGGTACTCGATAATGAGTCGTATGTTACGTATCTAAACCTGGGTAGCTGAAATTTCACTTAGGTTAAAAATAAATTTGAGCACGTCGTCCTTCGGATGGGACTTCCCCGATATATCTGAATCTGTCTATCAGTTTTAACAAATATTAAATCTATGAACCGTTAAAAAGCAGGAAATTTGAAGAATGGTATTTAGTCCGACTTTTTTCGAAAAACATTTGTATTTAAATTTTTGTGTAGGATTCAGATATCCGGGTTGTTCATCAGTTTTAACAAATATTAAATCTAAAAATCGTTTAAAAGCGAGAAATTTAAAGAATGGAGTTTATCGAGCTCAGGATCGCCATTTAAAAATCTAGCCAAGTCGCTTAGGTCAGATGTTTTAATCGGGAAGATAAAAATAAATTTGAGCAAGTCGTCCTTCGGTTTGGACTTTAAGCTATGATCAAGGGCTTTTTCGTATGTCAGGTACTCGATAATGAGTCGTATGTTACGTATCTAAACCTGGGTAGCTGAAATTTCATTTACGTTAAAAAAAACTTGAACACGTCGTCCTTCGGTTTAGACTCTAAGCTATGATCGAGGGCTTTTTCGTATGTCAGGTACTCGATAATGAGTCGTATGTTACGTATCTAAACCTGGGTAGCTGAAATTTCACTTAGGTTAAAAATAAATTTGAGCACGTCGTCCTTCGGATGGGACTTCCCCGATATATATAGGGCACCACAGCTAGTATGCGCCTTTCAACGGCGGAAACCTCAGCTAGTGAATACTTGGAATCGCTGGGCACCACAGCTAGTAAGAATTAAGGAACGCTGGGCATTACAGCTGGTATGTGCCTTGCGACGGCGGAACCCACATCTAGTACGTAGTTAGGAACGCTGGCCACCACAGCTAGTATGTGCCTTGCGACGGCGGACCCCACATTTAATACGTAGTTAGGAACGCTAGGTACCACAGCTAGTATGCGCCTTTCAACGTCGGAATCCCCAGCTAGTGAATACTTGGCATCGCTGGGCACCACAGCTAGTAAGAAGTTAGGAACGCTGGGCATTACAGCTAGTATGTGCCTTGTGACGGCGGCCCCTACATTTAATACGTAGTTAGGAACGCTAGGCACCACGGCTAGTATGTTCCTTGCGACGGCGGACCCTACAGCTATTACGTAGTTAGGAACGCTGGGCACCACATCTAGTAAGTGTCTTGTAACGGCGGACCCCACAGCTAGTGTTAGGAACGCTGGGCATCTCAGTTAGTATGTGCCTTGCGACGGCGGACCCCACAGCTAGTACGATATTAGGAACTCTGGGCACCACAGCTAGTATGTGCCTTGCGACTGCGGACCCCACATTTAATACGTAGATAGGACCGCTAGGCACCACGGCTAGTATGTTCCTTGCGACGGCGGACCCTACAGCTATTACGTAGTTAGGAACGCTGGGCACCACAGCTAGTAAGTGTCTTGTAACGACGGACCCCACAGCTAGTGTTAGGAACGCTGGGCATCTCAGTTAGTATGTGCCTTGCGACGGCGGACCCCACAGCTAGTACGATATTAGGAACGCTGGGCACCACAGTTGTAAATGCCTTGCAACAGCGGACCCCACAGCGAATACATAGTTACTACTACATGTGAAATTCATGACAATCCGATTACCCTTTAATCAGTCAGCATTTTTTTATGCTTTGCCCCCCCCCCCCCTCCCCCCTGTTCAATTTTTGAAGATGTCACATAGTGTATTTTTCTATTTGGCCATCAAGAATACTACATAAGAAATTCCATGACATTCCGATCATCCGTTAATGATCTATCACTAACTTCAAATTTACGGCTACCCCACAACCCCCCTCCCGTTCAAAACTTGGGGACGCCACACACCTTTTTTTTCCTTTTTGGCTTTTAAAAATACTACATGTGAAATTTCATGACAATTCGACCATTAGTTAATGAGGTAGCACTATTTATATACTTAGGCCCCCCTTACAACCCCCCCTCCCGATCAAAATTTTGGGACGCGACATAGCCTATTATTCAATCGGGCTCAAAAGAATGCTACAAGTGAAGTTTCATAAAAATCCGTCCAGCCGTATGGGCGTGATGCTGGAACAAACATACAAACATACAAACCCCGTTTCAGCTTTATTAATATAGACTTGAACGTTCCGCTCAACATAGGGTACGTGACATCACCCAACACTCCTGCCAACTTCCTACTACCATCTCCAAAGCCCACTTATATTCCACATTTCTTCCTTGATAATTTTAGTTGGAACCAAACGGTAACTTATTTTATCATACATATGGAGTCTATCGAGCTCAGGATCGCCACTTAGAAATCTAGCCAAGGCACTTAGGTCAGATGTTTTATTCGGGAAGATAAAAATAACTTTGAGCACGTCGTCCTTCGGATTAGACTTTAGGCTATGATCGAGGGCCTTTGTGTATGTCAGGTCCTCGTTAATGAGTCGTATGTTATGTAACTAAACCTAGGTAGCTAAAATTTCACCTAGGTCCAAAAAACCTTGAGCACGTCGTCCTTCGGATAGGACTTCCCCGATATATCTGAATCTGTCTATCAGTTTTAACAAATATTAAATCTATAAACCGTTAAAAAGCAGGAAATTTGAAGAATGGTATTTAGCCCGACTTTTTTCGAAAACATTTGTATTTCAATTTTTGTGTAGGATTCAGATATCCCGGTTGTTCATCAGTTTTAACAAATATTAAATCTAAAAACCGTTTAAAAGCGAGAAATTTGAAGAATGGAGTCTACCGAGCTCAGGATCGCCAGTTCGAAATCTAGCCAAGTCAATTAGGTCCGATGTTTTAATCGGGAAGATAAAAATAAATTTGAGCACGTCGTCCTTCGGTTTGGACTTTAAGCTATGATCGAGGGCCTTTTCGTATGTCGGGTACTCGATAATAAGTCGTATGTTACGTATCTAAACCTGGGTAGTTGAAATTTCATTTACGTTAAAAATAACTTGAGCACGTCGTCCTTCGGATTGGACTTCAAGTTATGATCGAGGGCCTTTTTGTATGTCAGGTACTGGATAATGAGTCGTATGTTATGTATCTAAACCTGGGTAGCTGAAATTTCACATAGGTTAAAAATAACCTTGAGCACGTCGTCTTTCGGATGGGACTTTCCCGATATATCTGAATCTGTCTATCAGTTTTAACAAATATTAAATCTATAAACCGTTAAAAAGCAGGAAATTTGAAGAATGGTATTTAGTCCGACTTTTTTCGAATAACGTTTTATTTCAATTTTTGTGTAGGATTCAGATATCCCGGTTGTTCATCAGTTTTAACAAATATTAAATCTAAAAACCGTTTAAAAGCGAGAAATTTGAAGAATGGAGTTTACCGAGCTCAGGATCGCCATTTCGAAATCTAGCCAAGTCAATTAGGTCAGATGTTTTAATCGGGAAGATAAAAATAAATTTGAGCACGTCGTCCTTCGGTTTGGACTTTAAGCTATGATCGAGGGCCTTTTCGTGTGTCGGGTACTCGATAATGAGTCGTATGTTACGTATCTAATCCTGGGTAGCTCAAATTTCATTTACGTTAAAAATAACTTGAGCACGTCGTCCTTCGGTTTGGACTCTAAGCTATGATCGAGGGCTTTTTCGTATGTCAGGTACTCGATAATGAGTCGTATGTTACGTATCTAAACCTGGGTAGCTGAAATTTCACTTAGGTTAAAAATAAATTTGAGCACGTCGTCCTTCGGATGGGACTTCCCCGATATATCTGAATCTGTCTATCAGTTTTAACAAATATTAAATCTATGAACCGTTAAAAAGCAGGAAATTTGAAGAATGGTATTTAGTCCGACTTTTTTCGAAAAACATTTGTATTTCAATTTTTGTGTAGGATTCAGATATCCCGGTTGTTCTTCAGTTTTAACAAATATTAAATCTAAAAATCGTTTAAAAGCGAGAAATTTGAAGAATGGAGTTTACCGAGCTCAGGATCGCCATTTAGAAATCTAGCCAAGTCACTTAGGTCAGATGTTTTAATCGGGAAGATAAAAATGCTATCATATAAAAATGGTTTGCTCCAGCATTACGTCCAAACCGCTGGTATGGATCTTCATGATACTCCACATGTAGCATCCTTTAGACCCCGATTGAATGATAGGCTATGTGCCGTCCCAAAATTTTGAAGGGGAGGGGGGGGGGGGGGGGGGTTGTAAGGGGTGGCCTAAGCATAAATGTAGTGCCAGCTAATTAACGGATGGTCGGATTGTCATGGAATTTCACATGTAGTATTCTTGAAGGCCAAATAGAGAAATATGGTGTGTGACGTCACAAAATGTTTAAAGGGAGGGGGATTGTGGGTGTAGGCCTAGGTATAAAAATAGTGATAGCTCAATAATTAATGGTCGAATTGTCATGGAATTTCACATGTAGTATTCCTAAAAGCCAAATAGAAACATAGGGTGTGTGACGTCACAATATTGTGAACCGGAGAGGGATTTGGGATGTAGACCTAAGTATAAAAATAGTGCTAACACATTAACGGATAATGGGATTGTCATGAAATTTCACATGTAGTAGTTTCAAAAGCAATATTTGAAAATTGGTTGTGACGTCTCAACTTTTTGAACCTGAGGACGGGGGTGCATGAATGCTGAAGGAATTTCACATGTAGCTCTCTCTTCTTCTGACCGCCGCTGCAAAGTAGATACTAGCTGGGGTGCCTGCCGTTGAAGGACTTTAAGCCTTATTCCATATGAATAATTGAAAATTATAACATCATGAATGTACAGTTGAAGAATTGAATAGGATTCGAACGACAGATATTAGGAGAAAAATCAAAGTTCCCCGGGCAACGCCGGGTATTACTGCTAGTCTATATTAGTAAAGCTGAAACGGGGTTTGTGTGTTCCAGCATCACGCCCAAACGGTTGGACGGATTTCCATAAAACTTCACATGTAGCATCCTTTCGAGCCCGATTGAATAATAGGCTATGTGGTGTCCCAAATAGCGAACGGGAGGGGGGGTTGTAAGGGGGGGCTAAGCATAAATATAGTGCTAGGTCATTCACTAATGGTCGGATTGTCACGAAATTTTACATGTAGTATTCTTAGACCGCAAATTGAAATATACGCTTTGCGACATCTCCAAATTTGAACGGGAGGGGGGTTGTGGGGGTAGGCCTTAATATAAAGATACCGGTAGCGCATTAACTAACGGTCGGATTATTACGAAATTTCACATGTAGTATTCCGGAAGGCCAAATAGAAAAATAGGGTGTGTGACGGTCAAATTTTTGAAAGGGAGGGGTGGTTGTGGTCCCTCCCCTCACCGATATCGCTGAAATTTGACAAGTTAAGTCCTCATTGGATTTTAATTTTAAATATGAAATTTGATGTTGATACATTCATTACATCGGCAGTTATTGGGATTTTTGAAAAGGGCCCCCTCCCCGGAACTTCTTCTCCCCCAGCCGTTATCGCTGAAATTTGACTGGTTATGTCCTCAGTGGATTTTAATTTTAAATACAAACACATGTAAAGATAAAATATGTTTCCGTTTGATTCCAAAGAAAAATTGTCAAGAGAAAAATGTAGTATTTAGGTGGGCTTTATATGGTACATTCTCACATATTTTCTGAAAAACACATTAGGACAGCAATGTTGGTAGATAGATAGCAACCAGAAACGATGATAGTCAACCACAGACAGATTTAGATATATTCGGAGGGTTGTTGTGTACACCTAGGGACCTAAGCATTTAATGCTCTTATCCCTTCCCTGTGTGCCCAGGGGTCACTAACAGTTACTAGCTGTGGTGTCCGCCGCTGAAGCAGATACTAGCTGGGGTTTCTGGTGTGGAAAGATTATAAGCCTTTTTACTTTTGAATAATTGAAAATTGTAACATCGTGAATGTATTGCTGAAGTATTGAATAGAGTTCGAATGAGAGATGTTAGGAGAAATGTCAAAATTCCCCGGGCAACACCGGGTATTACGCTGAAATTTGACTGGTTATGTCCTCAGTGGATTTTAATTTTAAATACGAAATTTGATGTTGATACTGTCCATAGTGGAGTTGCAAGGCGCATACTGTCTAAGGTGCCCGGCGTTCTTAAGTAGGAACTAGCTGTGGTTCCAACTGGTCCTAAGAACTTTCTAGCTGGGCTGGCCGCCGTTGCAAGGCATATACTACGAGTAGCTGTGTGGCCCAGCATTCCTGAACACGTACTAGCTGTGGTGCGCAGCATTCCTAAGAACGTAATAGCTGTTGTGCCCAGCTGTCCCGAGCACTGACAAGCTAGGGTGGTACGCCGTTGCAAAGCCGATACTAGCTGTGGTTTATACTAGCGATACTAGCTGTGGAAAGGAAAATTAAGGTTTTTTTAAACAAGCTCTTTAATAGACATTTATGGGCACTGTTGTAGTAAGTTACCAGTAAGAAATTATAGAATAAACTAAAATGAATTGTAAACAATTTTTGAGGTTTTCACTGGGACAATGTTTCTTAGTCTGTTTCATAGGAAAGATAAATATCTAATTTTTTTTACATTTTTTAAGATAGAACCGGAGATATAGAAAGTATATAAAGCAAATAATTTATTGGTCGATCCATTATGAGGAATGAGCTCATCGATTGAGCCAAACAATGGGAAATATAAATAATTCCAACCAGGCATTACTTAAGTTTTTGACAAATAATGAAGCATTAATATTAAATTTCCTTTCATTTAATAAATAACAATAAACTGAATAGCATTAAATATGGCATTTGCTTTTCATTTGCAACTACTCCAATTTCCCGCATAATATTGAGAAGGTGGAACTCGCCAAGTGCACAATAAATCTTCTTCCGAAGCTAAAGCTACATAAACTAAAAAAAAAAAAGTCAAAAATCATTAATAGCATTTCTATAAATGACTAATTTAATTTGTTCATTTTGGTAGAATTTTCATTCTTATCAAAAACTGTTGAAAGTTTTTTATTATAACTTGCAGTACAACACTGATTAAAGTCAGCTGTTAGGCTCTTGAACGACTCATTTTTTGGGATTTATTGAAATTGAGTGTAATTGTAAGGTATATGTATTTGATTTGTTATAAAGCCTCTTTAAAAATATGGAACATAAGAAATCGGATGATTACAAAGAGTATCAAAGAGTGTTAGACCCAGAATCTAGATTGAAAGTTATCACTAAACACGGTGATACTGTTGACATTGATCCGAATATTCCACCTAGAAGGTAATATATTTAAGTTTTCCTTTATTATTAGTTGTGTATGTTCTGTAAAATTCTTGTTCAACCTTGTGGTTGTAATTTGGAAAAATCAATTTACAGGTATTACAAATCTGGTCTAGAAATGGTTCGAATGGCAAATGTATACTTGGATGAAGGGAGTTTAGAAAATGCATTTGTTCTATATATGAAGTTTGTTACGTGAGTTCTTTTGAAATATCTTATTTATTGTATTGTCATCCATCAATTTCTAAGGTGTACCATGTGTTTTTAGATTGTTTATTGAGAAGATTCGAACCCATCCTGACTTTAATACAGTGCCCGCCACAATTAGAGCAGTGAATAGCCGAAAATTACGAGAAGTCCTTCCCAAAGCTGAAAAACTAAAGGCTCGCTTACTAGAACAATATACTCGAGAATATGAAAGATTTCAAGCTGACATGGTACGTACATAAATTGCTTTTTAGTTTTGCTAATTCTTTTTTTTTTTTGTATAATCACTGAGCACAATCTATGTATTTTCAAATTATCAATGCTCATATTTTGTAGCGAAAACGAGAAGAAGTGACGCGTAAAAGAAAACAACTATTGGAAGAAGAAAAAAATAAATCAACTCAGATCCAACAAGCCAAGGATAGCATTCCAGATGTTGGTATTTCTAAACCTTCCAAATATCACATATCTCCAGTTCCGCCATTACTTGACGACTTAAATTATCCAAGTGATTCTGTTATCAGTACAACTGAGAAGAAAAGTGACCAACTGACGCTGTAAGTACACTGTGTTATTTCTTCTCTCATATTGATGCGAATACAGTAAAATCTCGATATAACGTTTTCCTCTAGAACCTTCATAAAAAAACGTTATATCAAATTAAAATGGTAGGGGTCAGTAAAGAAAGCTACGAAATGCAATAAAAATTTGTCACTATGTATACATACATAATATGTGACAAAAATTGTTATTGCTTATTATGTACACATTGTCGTATATAACTAAAATTACACATAGTTGATGTAACTAAAAAATGTGTACCTATTTAATATGTACTTACATAGTATATAGTAATAAATGTATACATTTTTTTGATCATAATAAAATACATTTAAAATTATTATTAAGTTTTATTAATTAATTAAAATATGTAATCATTGAAAAATGAAAAAGCCTAGATCAGTGACAAGACGTACGTAATTGGAGAATTAAACAAAATAAACGAAAACTATTTTTAATGTTTATCAAATTATGGAAAATTATTATTTTTTTAAAATTATATGAAATTATTTTTTTTTTCTCGGTACCCAGTTACATTAGATCTCTTCCCCTAGTCGGAGCGCGCTGTACTTGTTAATAAATTATGGAAGTAAAAAACGTATCGAATCTAAAAACTTGTTTACATTCAAGAAAATTCAACGTTATATCGAGAAATGTTATATCGGATACGAATTAAATGCCTTATTAGACAGGACCTCTAGAAAAACACGTAATATCTAGAAAATCGTTGTATCAAGGAACGTTATGTCGAGGTTTTACTGTATAATAATTGGTATTGATAAAGATGCTGATACATGACATTTTTTCCATTGTTGTTATATTTTCTTCCGTTTTTGAAGTTAATATTAACGTTTATTTAATGTTTCAGCCCAATATTTAGTCGGGGTACAAAGCCAGCTTCACTATTAAGTCCAACAGTTCATTCTCACAGTCGTCTAAGGCTGGTCATAGTTCCTGGAAAATTGATGTCGAGATTTTTATCTATTGCCCAAAAGAATACTCATAATGACGTCGAAACCTGTGGTATATTGGCTGGACAATTAGTAAGAATAAGAATCCATTTATTCATATTGAATTAAAATAAGTGTGCGTTCGGGAATACGGAAAACCTTTATATAAAGTGGCGGCAAAAGGTATTTACTCAAATGTACACAGAAAAGAAACAAATTCTCATACAAAGAAAATAATAACACGTTAACCATCAAGAAACATAAAAAATAAATTGAAAAATTCCTTAGAAAAAGGATTTGCATAACTAAGTTTTTACAGTTAACACTTTTATTTTTAACATTTAATATTTAGTAAACAGTCCTTTAGCATCTATCATGGCTTGTAGACGTCTTGACATAGAATGGAGATTTTTTATTAAATCAAGCTTATATGTTTCTTTTTTAATGCATTTTCTATTTTTGTAAAGAAGATTGAAGTTTTTATTGGCCCGGATCAAAATATTTAAAAAAAATTAGTACATATGTGCAAATACTTTTTGCACCCACTGTAAGTTACATTGCCCTCGTGATACTTGCGTTTAGAATTAAGCCTTTTCTGAACTTATTTTGATTTATCAAACTGCATTTCCGGACGTATCCTTAATGGTGTTTTTGAATATGAACAATTATGTAGAAACTTAGTTTTATTATTTTCATTTAATCAGAGTAAAGACCAGCTGGTTATAACCCACCTACTAATCCCAGAACAAACAGGGACCTCGGACTCATGTACCACCCAAAGAGAGGAAGACTTATTTGACTATCAAGACCAAAATGATTTAATAACATTTGGTTGGATACATGTAAGTATATATATATATTTTCTTATCATGTTTTTACTTCTCTATCTATGAATTATGGAAAAATTGAATAGATTTTGAGTCACAATGATCAGTTTATTTACATATCATTTAATGATTAGGCCTAACGCGTTCAGCTCTACTTATACCGAAGTTAATCTGTCTCCACCTCCCATGCATATGAAATATACAAATTGTAACAGAAAAAAAAAAGTGTGCTATTCGAAGACGGTCATAATTGTAGAATTATTGTCGTCTTTTTTACTTTAATCACTATGAAAATTAATACAATAATGTGTCAATGTGATATTATTTATGTTGTACATTAAGTTTTTTTTGTCTGTTCCACATGTTCACCACTTTACAACGAGACCTAATAATCGTTATTATATTTCATTATTTTATTTTGATCTGTATTGATTTATATCTTAATTTACCTTATTATTATAATATATTTTTTTTTTATCTCGTAACTTGAATTTTTGTTATTTCAAGCCGTAAGGTTTCGTTAAGAAGTGATGAAAGTGTGGAAGCGATGAAGAAAACTTGTCATAAACTAAGTAAGTAATAGCTCATAAAAACATAGGTTGGTTATCATAAATGTAACAAGATGGTGCTGGTAGCTCAGAGATAGCGTGCTTGCCTACTGAGCTCAAGATGGCGGGGTCGAGGTCCTTAGGTTCTTTTTATCTGGGGATGGAAAAAATCTTTGAGCACGCTGTTCTTCGGATGGGACCTTAGGCTTGTACGATGGTCAGATACTAAGTGAATGCAAATTTAGGATAGGCAAGCGCTCTGGCAGTAGCGATATGATCCTCGCAGTTAAAGCCCGGGCATGAGTCATAACTAACTAAATGTAACAAATTATTGTTGTTATTTGAGACTGTTATTACATCAAAATAATTATTATATCAAGAGCTGCAACAAAATATTACAATAATTGTATAATAGATAATTAGATAAAACACACATAAGAATAGTTATTACGGATTTTAAGTTTATAAACCAAACAGTAGGTATGTACGCCTGTTTCACAAACAGCGAATTCTACGAATAATAAAAATCATTCAAAATTACATTTTTCAAATGGATGTTTTTGTAAGTGTCCGCTTAAGACAGGTAAATTTAACTCGATCTCGAAACATTTGTTGTCCGCGTCCGTTGTGAGGGGGGTAAAAATACATTGTTTTCCTATACTTCAGGCCGGGACGTCGCAAAATTGTCCGTCGGAGAGGGGTGACCGTAAAGAGGGGTTTCACTGTATGTCTGTATAGTTATCCTTTTAAAGACTTTGATAAACCATAATAGGTTAAGAGCTTAACCCAAATTATGTTTTTAACTGTCTATTTTATTATTATTATTACAAGGTAGATACAATTATGAATATAAAATTAAATTTTTGTTAATTTTTAAAATCAATATTTATGAATCACACATTTTGTTTTGGTAATTTATTTTAAATATATTTGATATTAATTATTATTTATTCACTGAATACAATTAACATAATTATTACATGCAACAAATCACTGAGGGATCGGACATCCTTCCGCCATTTTGGATCATAATTCCTGCTCAATAATCGTTGAACTATTTCTCGTGTGTTTGGGCAAAAGGGTTTAAATCAGCCAATCTGAATTTTACGAAGGGAATTTCTGAAGGTTTATAAAATTTCTGCAAATAAGGTAAAACACATTTATGTTACTTGAAATATTATTTCTATAAAGTATTAAATTTAAACAAAGTAAAATATTGCAACAATAAGTTACATTTGGTAAAAATATTTAAATGCACTAAATCCTTTGGATAAGACTTATTCTGACTTAAGCCCTTTTGCCCAAACACCAGAGATTGAATATGTACATTCCATGACTTTCATTGGATTCTTTTTGACATTTTTTCTCCATTAATAAATGTTTTCCTCTTCCTGCTGTGTTTTTAGATTTGTATTTAATAAATGGGCATTAAATAAATAAAATTGATAAGGAAATGTTTTTTTTTTTTAGACTCACCCAACTCAGACTGCCTTTCTGTCCAGTGTCGATCTTCATACTCACTGTTCCTACCAGAGGATGATGCCGGAAGCAATTGCTATCGTATGTGCTCCACGATATACCGAGTAAGTGAGGAATTTTTAGGATAAATAAATAAAAATGGTCTGGGTATGAAATATTCTTTTTCAATGTACATATAAGGAACAACGTTGGCATCAGTAGCAAAAGGTCTAAGAATAAATAAAACAAATAAGTTAATTAACTTTTATATAGTCTGATCCCACAAAAGTATATACATATTAGGGTGGTCCCTAATTTCAAAAAGTCCAAATTGTTTACCTCCCGAGGGAAAAATCGTTTCTCCTCAACAAATGAAAAATTTTGATACCAAAAACGTCCAAAACGAATACATCTAACCCGTGCCCCAAGCGGATTCAAATTTAAATGGAATTTAACATGGGTTTTAAGATGGGATCGTATTTTAATGCAATACACTACCATTTCTGAACAAAAAAGTTGAAGTGGATGTTTTCTAGGGGTTTTCGAGGAAGCTAAACACAAGTATGGTGTTAGAAACTCATTTTGGTACATAACAGCTGTCAAAAACTCTGCCAATACTTTTTATTTTTTTATTTACAGTTTTATTGTATAACATTGTAGATTTATTGTATTCTTATACCAAGTTAGGGTTTTAGAGGATGCTGAACACGAATTTAAGGTCAAAAATCGACTTTGACACTAAACAGCTGTCAAACATGCTGTCAATATAGTTAACTTTTTCAAAATTCAATTGTTTGAAACAATTTATCACTCACTGGAGGGTTTCTGAGGTCGCTGATTTCGATTTTGAGGTCGAAAATTAATTTTGTACATAAAAACTGTAAAAAGTATATTAACATTAATTTATTATTAGAATATTGCAATTTTCATAATAAACATTGGTAAAAAATTGTATTGCATTAAAATACGATCGATTGTCCGAAGCCCATGTTAAATTCCATTTAAATTTGAATCCGCTTGGGTCACGGGTTAGATGTATTGGTTTTGGACGTTTTTGGTGTCAAAATTTTACATTTGTTGAGGAGAAACGATTTTTCCCTCGGGAGGTCAAATCTACAACGTTACAATACAATAAATCTAATAAAATGAAAAAATAAAACTGTAAATAAAAAATCAAAAGTATTGGCAGAGTTTTTGACAGCTGTTATGTACCAAAATGAGTTTCTAACACCATATTCGTGTTTAGCACCCTCGAAAACCCCTAGAAAACATCCACTTCAACTTTTTTTTTTCAGAAATGGTAGTGTATTGCATTAAAATACGATCCCATCTTAAAACCCATGTTAAATTCCATTTAAATTTGAATCCGCTTGGGGCACGGGTTAGATGTATTGGTTTTGGACGTTTTTGGTATCAAAATTTTTCATTTGTTGAGGAGAAACGATTTTTCCCTCGGGAGGTCAATAATTTGGACTTTTTGAAATTAAGGACCACCCTAATACATACAGTGTACCGATGTTGGCTTATTGCATTGCTTACTATACAGTTTCATTTGCGGAGAGTCCCGCTTTAACAAAATATTCTGACTGTTACAAATATTTGAGTTTTAACATAAACATCAATGAAATATTATATCAAGAAGATTAAAAAAACTAATAATAAAAAAAATATTATATAATATATATATATATATATTTACGGGATAGTTATTTTGTATACCAGTAATAGTGGTGTGCCTTTGGTTTCTCAAAATGACCCTAAAGTGACTTACACCACTATGGCTTTCAACCCTTCATATATAAGTAATTATATATCGTCGGTGATAGTACAAGACCGCCTAAGAGCAGTTTGGTTAGGTTAGGTTAGGTTTTATGACTCATGCCCGGGCTTTAACTACGAGGTCATATAGCCTACTACCAGAGCGCTCTTTCGTCACTCTGGTGGACATGAGCCCGACTCTACTTTGGGAGTCCTAAATTTTGCCTATCCTAAATTTTTATTCACCTAGGGTAGGGGTCTTTAACGAGTACCTGACATCGTACAGGCTCGGGACCAGCTAACGTCCCATCCGAAGGACGGCGTGCTTAAGTTTATTTTACCTCCCAGATAAAATAAACTAAGGGCCTCGGTCGGGCTACGAACCCACGACCTTGAGCTCAGGTCAAGCACGCATACCACTGAGCTACCGGCGCCCTCGGAAGAGCAGTTTGTAAATACCGCGTAACAGCTTTTTCACGATTTTACAGGACGAAGAAAAAAGGTAATATCTTGACCATTTGAATGTACTTTTCCGACTTCTTTAGGGCTACTTTCTCAAGTATGTGACATGAATTTACCAATAGCTTGTTTAGATTCTGTGTAAAGTCATTTATTCATTTATTATTCATTGCAATACCGCGCAAGTGACTATAATACCAAAACTCCGTAATATCAAGACCGCGGAACTACATCTTAAACTGAAATTACCAAATGATTTAACCTCCTAAGGCTCAGAGTCCCATAGAAAGGATATAAGAGTAATTTTAATTTAAACTCTCCATATCACTTAGGCTTAGTAATAATATTAAAAATACGATAAACACAATGTACATACTTGATAACTATTCAGGACAAAATAATTATATTTGGGAGCACGCACTAACCGTGTTGCGTTTTGTTCTAGAATAACGTAAATACGCGGATTTGCTGGCAACTTCAGGTCTGTGACTGGTATGTATTGTTTCAATAGAGAAAACGAGGTTCTCTATTGGCTATTTCAAATCGCGTGAAATCTAATGTAAGCGAATCAGCGTTAGGAATCTGTTGGCGCGATATTTCAATTTTGCGACTTTTGCTGTTACGCTGTTTTTACAACCTGCGCTCTTACGCGGTCTTGAACTATCACCGACGATATATTTATATATACAGATAATATTCAAAATAACTAAAAAAATAAATATCTACATAACAGCGACTCCATCTCCACTCTTCAGAGCCGCCGCTGCCCCCTTGTATATAAAATACAAAAGCTTCTCGGGAATTGCATAAGGGATAAAAAGCAGGTGGTTTTTTGCTGGATTCCCTCACACGTGGGTATCGACGGGAACCATGCAGCGGATAGAATGGCAAGGGAAGCAGCAGCGCTGCCTGGAGAAGGAAGAATGATATCGACAATTCCAGACCTAAAGAACTGTCTAAGTCACAAAATAAAAGAGACCTGGACCTCTTTGTGGACCAACATGGACCCAACAAATAAGCTTAGGTCCATCAAAGCAAATGTCGACAAATGGCAAAGCTCTGAAAGACAGAATAGACAGGAGGAGGTATGTTTGATGCGGATCCGTGTAGGCCACACTCGGCTAACCCATGGCCACCTCATAACCAGGGCGATGGCCCCGGGCTGTGGCGGGTGTGGGGCCTGGCCTCTCACAGTGAGCCACATCCTGGAGGAATGCCCTGGATATGAGAATATACTAAAGGCCAAAGGTTTGCATAAAAGGGACCTACATGAGATGCTCGGAGACGACAACTCATCTATTGAAGCTGTCCTAAGCGCAATGAAAACAACACACCTCATAGACCTAATTTAATCGAGTTAAAGGC
This sequence comes from Aradus depressus, assembly GCA_963662175.1. Lineage (NCBI taxonomy): Eukaryota > Metazoa > Arthropoda > Insecta > Hemiptera > Aradidae > Aradus > Aradus depressus. The sequence continues at coordinate 19,319,733 of OY759225.1, read as the reverse complement.
GTCAAAAATCTTTGTCATTGGACTCCGATAAATAAAAATTATTCTATTCTATACTATTCTACATAATAGTCAAATAATGTTTATATATCTTCTTTTGTTTCTATGGGGTATATTATTCTTCCGGTTGGAGAGGTTAGTTTTACCTGGATCTGGATCAGTTTACATATATATATATATATTTTAATAAACTTATTTTGTTTTAGGAATACATTTTTCTGTTTGACACCTGACTATGGTCTCGACTTCATAGCGAACTGTCAACAGAGCGGATTTCATCCTCATCCAACAGAGCCCGAACTCTATACGGTAATTTCTGCAATTTGAACTATTATTTTCATTGGTGAAGTAAATACATCGATGTGAATCACCGGCAATGTACTTACGCAATAATGTTCGCTCTCCCTTTAACACTTTGGCTAAAAATCAATAGTTGACTTATACAGAGACTTCTGGATCCTCACATACCAAATTTCATATCGGTACATATATGACATCGGCACTTGATGTTTTTGAGTTAAGCCCCTTTCCTCTAATCCGCCATTTCGCAGAAAATTATTAAGTATTCTTTATGGGGTTTCGAATTAACATACATTCCATGTTTTTACATTAATTTCATCGGCAGTTATCAGAGTTTTTGTGTTAAAGATTCTCCTTAAATCACCCCTTTCTCTTTAGGCTATCTGGCTAAAAATGTATCGTAATATAATTCAATATATATTCTTATTTATTTTCATAAGGGTAGTTTTAAGAAACTTTATTGTTCAACATTTTTATTTGTTAACTTATTTGAAATAATAATTTTTCTTCTTATCCTGAATTGGGGCAGATTCAAAATATGAAGTTTCGTTGTTAAATATAATAATTAAAGAGGGCGCCGGCAGCTCAGTGGTATGCGTGCTTGCCTTCTGAGCTCAAGAACGTGGGTTCGATTTTATCTGCGAGGTAAAATAAACTTAAGCACGCCGTCCTTCGGATGGGACGTTAAGCGATGGTCCCGAGTCTGTACGATGTCAGGTACTCGTTAAAGACCCCTAACCTAGGCGAATAAAAATTTGGGATAGGCAAAATTTAGGACTCCCACAATAGGGTCGGGCTCATGTCTACCAGAGTGACGAAAGAGCGCTCTGGTAGTAGGCGATATGACCTCGTAGTTATAGGCCAGGCATGAGTCATAAAACCTAACCTAACCTATAATAATTAAAAATAATTATATAAATATTAATTTATTTATATAATATTTAAATATGTTCAGCTATTTTCCCGTGTTGAAGGAACACACTAAAGCTAAACCCAATTGTATTGTCTTTGTTTAACCTGAAACGAATAAAACTAAAATATTTTTGAAAAATACTCCATGTATAGACAGCCGCCTCCTTACAGTTGTATTTATATGTGCATTTAAAAGTTATATATATATATTAAAAATTGAAATTATAAAATATATATTTTTTTGAGGGTGCCTGTAGCTCAGTGGTATGCGTGCTTGCTTTTTGAGCTGAAGATCGGCGGTTATATTAAAGTGAAAGGGAAGTTATGTAATCGGTCAGAAATTCAATGAGGAGTTCAACGGAATTTCATATTTTTCCGACCTCTTGCATCCAAAAATAAAAATCTGTGTCTGTGAACAGATAACTCCCGGTAGAATTAATGTGTCGACACGAAATTTTATATGTGAATCCAGAACCCTTTAAAGATGACATTTATTTTCAGACAAATCGACTAAAGGGAAGGTGGCGATCAGGAGGGAGGCTTAACACAAAAAACTCTAATAACTGCCGTTGTAATGGATGTATTGACATGAAATTTCATATTTAAATTCAAAGCCCTCTAACGACGATATCTATTAATTTTCCACGAAATGTGTCGAAGGGAGGGGCCTCGACTCAAACACCCTAAGAATAGATAATTAAAATACACAATTTCTTTGTCAAACTTCACTATATATTCTCAAATACTCAACGTGTTAAGGCATAGACTAAGTTTATAAGTGACTCTTGATAATGCCTTAACACGGCGAAACTAGTTGAGTATTTGAGAATATATAGTGAAGTTTGACAAAGAAATTGTGTATTTCAATTATCTATCCCTAGAATGGAGCTTCACAAAGTAAATCTGGAAACCATAAATTATTTCAAACACCCTAATAACTGATGATGTAATGAGTGTATCGACAAAAAATTTAGTGAGATTCTCACTAAATTTTTGAGCCGGTGATCCACCAACAATTTTTTTCGTATACATTTTTTTTTGTTTTTTATTACAACGTTTAAATGATACATTATTCTCGCTGAGTATATTCCTTATTACGTTCATAAAACTTAAAAATTCACTGCCTAGCGGTTTCTAACCTACCGCGAAGGTTTGTCCTCTTAGCTGGGAGTCTGTTCAGAACAAGAACATCTCTCAAACTTTTTCTCATATGTGAAAATACAGTACAGTAACTTGCCACTAAAATTTCTCTAAAACGGCAGAAAATGTCGCGAGTTATTTTTATTTCTATCTTAAATTCAATATAAATTAGCTTTCATATTTTTTCTTTTATTTTTCAGGTTGCCAAGCATTGTAAAATTGATCCAACGGCAGTTCTTGAAGTTGTTGATTTAAGAAGATGATAAGAAATATTTATATATATATTTTTTTTAATGTTATGAAATACATGTTTCAGTCAAATTATATTTTTAAATAATAATTTCACATGTTATATTTTCGGTGTATTTTATTTAAATTTTCTACAAGCAAGTATTAGGAGGTATTGGCAATAATTTGAATATTTTTTTAATTTTTGTTCAATTAAATATAGCTGCTTATTTGATAATTCAATGCGTTTTTTATTAAAAATATAATGATCTTAGAGCTTTTCCTAATCAGTAGTAACTGGAGAAATGTTTTTAATTACAGTTAATTACTTTTTACTTTCTCATTTTCGGAAGGTATTGGAATCTTTTCAACTTCGATTTTATGAGTATAATTTGCGGCTTCATTCGATCCAGATATGAATGATGAAATTTTTGGCGTCTCCTTGATCCTAATCTAATTTCAAATTGATCGAAGTACGGTAAGGGAAGGAAATGTGAAGTTAAATTGTTTTCTTAAAATTTGTGTTTTCAAATTTTACTCTGAGATTCTTCATTTCCAGTCAGAAATAAATTATATAGAGTATTTGAGCTAGGTTTATTAGAAGCTGAGATGCATTCCGAAAATGTATATTCATTCGCGCAATAACTCTCGAACGATGATTCTGATTTTGTTATAATTATGCACCATCAAAGTTGGCACAAGCTTTACCCACTACTTTATAACGTTTCTTTCAAATATTTTTTAGGTTTAACATCTTGTATTCCAATTATTTACATAATTATTTTTATTTTTCAAATAATTCAGACTATACAGACGTCCATGGGTTAATTATTATTATTATAACTGGGTAAAACTTTACTGTACTAAATACATATATACAGATATGTAGATACATTAAAATATTATTATTTATGTGTATCTTTCAATTGTACGAAGGAGAGATGAGACTTGTGGTCGATAAAAAAACGTGTAAAATTTTTGCCAATCTTTCGGCACTGAGTGTGCCTTCTTCAGGGCCTATATTGACATATATGCATAGTTAATGAAAAGTAAAGAAAAAACTTGTTTAAAAAAAAAAATTGTCTATTTCACAAAATATATATAATATGGGAGTACATTCAGTATTGCTACCATCTTCAGCCACGACTTAACAAATGGTAAAATGAGTATTTGTTAAGTCGTAGCTGAAGATGGTAGCAACACCGAAAGTACTCCCATATTATATATATTTTGTGAAATAGACAATATTTTCAAAAAATATACGTTTTTTCTTTACTTTTTATTAAGTAATTAGTCACAATTAGTTTAGTGAACTAATTGTGACTAAACCAATCAAATAACATTTAAATGATTTACATCAAAACAAACTAAAATATTATAACTAAACAACAACAATTCTACACTAAATACAAACGAATATCATGAGTGAATATCATGTAATATATATTTTTTTTTTTAGTATTCCGTGCCAAAATTAGCAAAACGAAACACTTATGGAATCACTTCGGTGTCCGTCCGTCTGTCACAGGCGAATTAATCTGAAACTATTCGACGTAAAAATTTGAAATTTAGCACAGCGATTAGAGTGTGGTGGCCCAATTATAGACGTGAAGTGTAAAAAATTGAATTTTGATTCTGTGGGTTAATTTCAGGGGGGAAATTGAGAAATGGGAAAAATAAAATTTTCAAGGGCATCGTGTAGAGTGTCAAGCTCATTGAACATGAATTCAACAATATATATGGTGTATTTTTTATGTTTTTTTTAAAATATTTTTCGGAAAAAACTCTTAAAAATTGCTGTCTCCCACCTTTATCGCCAAAAGGATCGCTCAGAAAAATCAGAAAAAAAATCATGAACATTGAGAATTAGATGTAGATTGAGCCAAAATTATCAAAAGTATATAAGATATACTATTTTAGTTTGTTCTGATGTAAATAATTTAAATTTTATTTTGTTGGTTTAGTCACATTTAGTTTTGTTGTCATATCATTACTCAAATCTAGCATCCATCAACTCATTAATAATGTATATATGTCAATACAGGCCCTGAAGAAGGCACAATCAGTGCCGAAATCTTGACTCCATCTCTCTTTCCTATTGCATCGTTTGTCAGTCCTGCCCTAATTGACTTAAATTGTAGCTCTTTTTCTGACAATATATTTAAAACTTCTGTATGTTTCAGGCTGTTTATGTATCTATAAAATGTAAACACAGCATTGTTAATTGCGTTAATACAATTGCAATCTCAAATAACAAATAATTTACAATAATTATATTACCAAAAAATTACTGTATCAGTGTTGTGTTTTCGTTGTATGGATGCTGAAGATGGGCTTATAGTTCTAAACGTCTATGTAGAATAAAAAAAAGTGTTTAGTACATTGAGAGAAACATAGCTGCAATTTAAGAAAATAACTACTATAAATCTACTTAGACATGCGAAACTCGCTCATTACTCTGACTGGGGCAGAAAGAACCAACTATCTATAGGCTACCGTCCTTATCTAGCTCTTAAATCAATTTATGCATTTAATACTAAGAAAAAAAAGTACAGTAAAACTTCGCTAATTCGGGCTTAATGGGACCAGATCAAGTATGAATTAGCCAAAGTCCGAATGAGATTAAATTTTTTCAGCTAGTGACAAAATATATATAAACTATGGGAGTACTTTTAGTATTACTACCATCTTCAGCCACGATTTAAAAAATAATTTATTTGTTAAGTAGTGGCTAAAGAAGATAGCAATACCGAAAGTACTCACATATTTTATACTAGCAGTAATACCCGGCGTTGCCCGGAAAACTTTGACTTTTCTCCCAATATCTCCTATAAGGCTATTCAGTTCCTCGACAGTACATTCATGATGTTATAATTTTCAATTATTCATACGGAATAAGGCTTATAGTCCTTCAACTGTAGTAACGCTAGCTTTGGAGCTAAAACTAATTTATTCAAAAAGATTTCTCATTAATCGTTACAATGGTTTTCGAGTTACAAAGATTGCGTGAGTGGATGCTGGGATGGACCAGGGGTTGATTAAAAAATAGACCTTAACCTTCCGGTAGATAAAACTTATCTATTCAAAAAGATTCCTCATTAATCATTGCAGTGTTTTTTGAGTTACAAAGATTGCGTGGGTGGATGCTGGGATGGACCAGATATTGAGGTACTAATAACCTTCCACAGACGATGACGAACAAATTTTTAAAAAAATTAATCAAATCCATCAAGCCGTTCTTGAGTTATAGCGGTACAACGCACAGACATTTTCAGCTTTATATATATGATATATTTTATGAAATAAACAATATTTTTGAAAAAACATACTTTTTCTTTATTTATTTTTTCTTTAAGGCATTTTGACCACGTCATGGATGCCTGATGGATGCAGGTCTGTGGGGATCCTAGCGGGCTAATTTGGATAGGCACAGATTAATAATAATAATAAAGGTCGAGATTGCTACATACGGAATAGAAAGGCTACGTAATGAAGACAATTTTGTTTTATAATTTAGATAGGTTTATTTTTTATGATTCACGAGTTTTTTTATGTTAACTAATCCTTCTGTGAATAAGAATCTTCCTTTTATAGAATATATTTATTGACATAGGCGTAGAAAGATCAGTTTTGTTGTGGGGGCGAACTCAATCGCACTAATTCCCCCCCATGATCACATCTTTTCTGCCAAATAAAAAAATAAAAATAACACTACGTAATAATAATTAAACAACCATAAGTGGAATCTAATAGTATATTGTACAGCTAGATGTGAATAAGGGGCTTATATCGCACGAGGACAAAATGGTCAGGGCTTATTTTCGCTCACATCCATACGTGTTGCACATACGTTTTTTCCTACGACCTATTATAATAATAAATTGTTTTATAATTATTTATTATACCATATCGGAGATTTATGTCCTTCCCTTTGGTCTCAATTATTTTTTTGATTTTTTATATAAATTTTCAGAAGATACATTGTGGAGGCGATGGCCCCCATGGAATCTACGCCTATGTTTATTGAGTCGCCTTTTGTATTTAAACATCGTTATTATTCATTCATTAATAGAACCTTACTCTTACTGGAATTTTACTTCACATTTGTCTCCTCATACATTCTCCTCCTGTGAGATGGAGAGTATGAACTCGCTAACCTTCTTCCGATATTTACACCATTCATTTTTTCATGTCTTATAATGGTTATTTCATACATTTTTAAATTAGAGTTTTTACTGAGAGCTTTCTTATACGTGTAAAATGGTTTATCGTCATCTATTTTATTTATTAAAAGTAGTGTACAAATTATGGAAGTTCCGAATTAATGAGTGTTCGAATTAGTGAGGTTTTACTGTATATATTTAAAAATAAATATTGTACAATATATATTTACTTAAACAACTAGAAAGTCTAGTCATATTGTGTAATAATTTGTATAGAGATTTCAAAAATTACAGTTGATTTTTGTATTTGTCTATCCTCTGTACTTTAGTCCGGATGTCAATTTTTTGCTGAGTTAAAATTTGTTAATTTTTTCTGGATATGCTTACAGACAGGTTTGCAGCTACCAGAATCAACATGAAGAAAATTTGTCATCTTTGGGCAACTCGAGAGGAGCTAACATTCCTTAGTTGAATTATTGGTACCAAGATTTTTTTTCTTGGTAAAATACATGAAAATTAATCACTATTTTTCCATTCGAAACTATTTTCCGCTTTAACATTTGTTATATAATGTTGAACATTCGATCTGAACATTTTTAGTGTTCTGTATCAAAATTAGCAAAATGTAACACTGATGGAACCACTTCGGTGTCCGTCTGTTTCTCAAAGGCGATTTTCTCTGAAACTATTCGACGTAAAAATTTGAAATTTAGCATACAGATAGTGTGGTGGCCCAATTATAGACGTGAAGTATAAAAAGTTTAATTTTGATTCTGGGGGTTAATTACAAGGGCATCGTGTAGGGTGTAAAATGAAAGCTTATTGAAGCACGAATTCAACTATATATACGATGTATTTTTTAAATATTTTCGGGAAAAAACCGTTAAAAATTGGTGTCCCTCACCCTTATCACCAAAAGGATCGCTCAGAAAAATCTGAAAAAATAATGAACATTGAGAATTAGATGTAGATTGAGCTGATGGCACGGAACACTAATTGTGCAAGTATAAATACCAAGTAAAAATATGCTTTGTCTATCTGACCTATAATAGGTTATGTTTCCATACTTTATAGTTATGTTCCACTTTGTTACTGAGTTCAGTATTTAAAAAAAAATATGTAAAAAGGTCTTACAAAGTATAGTTAGCTAACTATAACTCATGCCCGGGGTTTAATAATAATTAAATCTGAATAATGTGTCATTGGAAATTGCAGATATTTAAAAAGTCTGAGGATGACCTAACGACATTCTTATGAAAGAGCCTCCATCCATTCTCCTGAGTTCTTTAAATACTAAATTATTTAAGGAATATAGAATGCATTGGTCCACTTTAAATAGAATAATTTTTTGTTCGAACAAAAGTGCATAATTTAAATTTTTCACATCGTGTTGCCCAGAGATGAACAATTGTCTGCAGATCCTGGTTGCTAAATATGTCCTTGAACATACAGGAAAAAAAACTTAGGCAGCTTTGGCAATTTTAAATATGCCACCTACTGAATGTTTCGTATTGTCATTAAGATGTTTAAATGTATCATTATTAATTATATATTTCAAATAATTATATACAATGATCCGAGGGTTATGAATCCTCTTTGTATGTATTGTTCATGTAATTAATTGGCTGTTATAGTGTAGTTCATTTGTTCCAAGATTTTTTACAATGCACAATTTCATGAAATAAGAAATATAAAATATAATTTTCCAATGTATTTTAATTTGTCAATTTTGTTACAACTATTTTTCTGTAAATGAATTATAATTGTTATAATATACTCGTATTTAATATGTTTCTTCTTTTTTTTTTTTCTTTTACCACTAACTCTATTTAAGCTGTTAGGGTGTGTCCCGAAGTATTAAGTAACATGCTGTGGTCGGAAGAGATGAGTCTTGGGGAGTTCAGGAAGTTGTATGTCCCTGCCTAATCGTAGCAAAGTACCATTTCTTTACGACGTACGCAAATTTCCCGGACGCCCGGGTACGCCTTGACTCAACATGGGTACAGCATAATCACTGAACATCCCAAATATTTTCAAGTCATGATGATTTTAACTTGAAGCTGTTCTTCTTTCAGAGGAAGAATATCCGGCCTCTTCGTGTGGCGGTATCGAGACTTCAGAACATGTGGTCCTCGATCAAGATAGGGTGGAGTTGTTTCATGGGACAAGATCGTATTTGGGACTGGATCTACAGATGGTGATGGAAACAGACTACTCGATGTTCAGCCGATTCGTCTTTTTGACCCTAGTTGAAACTTATTACAATATTAATTGGTGAACATTGAATTTAAGCATTTGTGTAAGGGTTTATATAGAAAATAATTTATATAATTAAAAAATGTCAAGTTGAAATAAAAGGTATAACAAAAATTATTTTTGACGGCGTCGGTAGCTGTTGTATGCATCCTTGCTTACTGAGCTCAAGATCACGGGCTCGAAACCCGGCCAAGGCCCTTAGTTTCTTTAATCAAGGAGGTAAAAAATAAACTAATCTTCCTTCGGATGGGCCGTTAAGCAATGTTCCCGAGCCTGTATAATGTCAGATATTCGTTGAAGATCCCTACACTAAGTGAATAAAAATCAAGGGTAGGCAAAATTTAGGAGTCCTCCAGTAGAGTCGGGCTCATGTCCTACCAGAGTGACGAAAGATCACTCTGGTAGGAGGCGATATGACCTTGTAGTTAAAGACCAGGCATGAGACATTATAACTAACTACCATCCCACATTTTGTTGCAGTAACAATTTCAGTCCTGTTAAGGAGCAGTTTTCACCATCCCCTACTCATTACGTACATTAGATGGAACACTGGAACAACCGAGTTGTCACAATGCATAGTGACATCAATGTAAATAATTTGATTGATTACAATATTAGACCCTTTTTAAATTGAAAAATACATATAAACTCATAACCTATGGGTTATTTAGAAATGTATTTCGGGGAGGAGGCATCACAAAAAAATGTTTGAAGTCCTTCAACGGTTTTCCTACAAGTTTTCGAAAAATAGCGGCAACACTGCTTCGAGGTAAGTAGATGTATGGTTATAGAGGGATTTTCACGTGGTGAAAGCGATTGCAGGGGATATCGAACAGAAATTTCGATATTGTTAACATAGGTTTTTTAATATATCGATAGTACTGATATCTCTAGTGAATATCCAGTTGTTAAAATATTAATACTGTTATTAATAACAAATCTTTTTTTCCTATTCTATTTTGTATTAGATTGTTGATATTGTTGTGAATAAGGTATCAAGCAGAAAACCGCTATTATTTTTACAACCCATAAGATAAATACTTTACCTAATTTTTACTTTACCAAAAATAAAGTTATGTAATGTGACAAAATTCGAAATATTTTTCGAATGCTGTTACACATTATATTACTAATTTGTAAATACTTGTTCCTGAAAATTATCAGTTTCTGACATCCCAAATCTTAGACTATCGAAGGTAAGGTGAGTTAAGAACCGTGGGGAAGATAGTGAGAATTCATGAATTCCAAATCGTATTTCGCAAGTGGCCCGCCATACCGGCAAACAAATATTTATCCATTTTTCGGTAAGATCGAAATTACATCTTATCAATTGTTAATAAATAACATAGACTAGATTTTGAAAAATGATATAATTATATTTCATTTCAAATACAAGGGCCAGTCGGCGTAGTTAAAAGGAAAAACAAAAATAAACAAAGTTAACTCTCCTGATGTGGAGGGGTGAATGTGGAAGATGGGCTGATGAACTGATCTCCAAACAAGGCCGAGAAGATCTGGGAGTAGGCTGAGGACGCCGTCACACCAGATGAGCCAAGTACCAGACTTCAGAGGTCCACGGAAAGGCGATCCGGATTGACGAGAGAAGTTGGTGGGTTGGTGGCCTTGAGAAGTGCCCTGATGTCAACAGGCTGAAGGACCATGGAAGACTATCTGTCCAACACTGACCAGCGGTCATAACACGAACTATTCCCCACTCCCCCACATACACAGGCTCCTCCCACAAATTGTTAATATGATGTAATATAAACATAAGAATAAATTACATGAGTAATATTGACCATAGTTATTATGATAATAATATTAATAATTATTAGAATAATTAATGAAAGAAAACTTAAGAAAAATACCTCTACAAAAAATCAAAAATTAATTAAATGTTGCGCTAACATAACCGCCCACCAAATTTTATATGAAAAAAAAAAATTTAAAGAAATTACTTCTCTGAGTCACCCGATTGGGGAATCAGTGGCACACACTTAGATAGGGGACGTTTAAAAATACCCTTAAGAGTATGAACATTTACAACCCTAACAATTCCGTCGGGACCTGGGAAGACGTCAGTTATTCTTCCGCGAGGCCATTGAGCAGGTGAGGAATGTTTGTCCCAAAGAAGAACCAAATCACCGACATGAGGATGGTAAGTAGTTCTAAACCATTTTGGTCGTTGTTGGAGAGTTGTAAGATATTCATTCCTCCATCGTTGCCAATAGTGTTGAACTCTTTGTTGTACGAGTTGCCATCTGGTGAGTCGATTCTCAGGACTGTCCGTAAAGTCGACTTCTGGTCTCGTTGTTAGAGCTGTCCCAATCAAGAAATGACCTGGAGTAAGAATGTCTAGATCAGTAGGATCTGATGTTAAGGCACAAAGAGGTCTTGAGTTTAGAATCGCTTCAATCCTTGCGAACAAGGTGGTGAGCTCTTCGAAAGTGAAAGCTGTATCATTGAGAACGCGTTTAAAATGATTCTTCACGCACTTGACGCCGGCTTCCCAGATACCTCCGAAATTGGGTGAGTAAGGAGGGTTAAAAACCCATTCCACACCTCTCGTCAGTAGATGGGAAGACAAATCCTCTTGGACAGAATTTTTATGTAACCATTTCTGCATGTCAGAGAGACGCCTTGCCGCTCCGACAAAGTTGCTGCCACAATCTGACAGAATTTTAGTAGGGAGCCCTCTACGTGAAATGAATCTATCGAGCGTGGCCATGAAGGACGCTGTCGAAAGATCAGATACCAGTTCCAAATGAAGAGCCTTAGTAGTCATACATACAAACAGACATAAATATGATTTGCTAACAGGCGAATTTCTTCTCCGAGACTCCCTGATAGAAAATGGGCCGGCAAAATCGACGCCAACATTAATAAAAGTTCGGCCAGCTTCAAAACGACACGTAGGCAAACCGCCCATCAGAGCCTCAGCTGGCTTTGCTGAAACTTATAACAAATGTCACATCTAAATAACTCTTGTCTGATTAAACGCCTTGCTGAGAGGATCCAGAAACGTTGACGTATCAAGGCATGGAGTTGATTTAGACCAGCATGCAAATACAAGTGGTGATAGTGACGTATTATAAGTCTAGAGAGGTGGGAATGATGAGGTAGGATGATAGGGTGCTTCATACCTTCAGGAAGAGGTGATTGTTGAAGACGACCGCCCACCCTCAAAAGTCCCAAGGGATCCAAGAATGGAGTCAGACCTCGGAGATTAGTGGAGGCATAATCCTCGTCGCCACTGTGTATAGCGTTAGGTAAATAACAATTTTGGATAAGACGGATACAGGTTGTCTCCGCCGCGTTCAATTCTCTTAATGTCAAAGGTCCACACAGATTGGAGTTGCGGGCATTCTGGATGAATCGCCGCACATACGATACCGTCCTGAGAAGCTTCATAAATGATGAGAAGTTTTCGATCCATGACACAAGGTCAGGGACGACCTTTGAACTGAGAGTAGCAATTATACCGCCCCTAAGCTCGGGCAAAACTGTTGTCCGGCTACAAAATCTTTCGATCTTTGGCCAGTCATGGACGGGAAGTTGTAGCCAAGACGGTCCGTTCCACCATAGATCACTACGTAAAATCTGAGATGGGCGGAGACCCCGTGAGGCAGCGTCAGCTGGATTGTCCAATGTGCCCACGTGACGCCAGGACACCTCAGGAATTAACTGTAAAATTTCTACAATACGGTTGGCCACAAAGGTTTTCAATAAATGAGGTGGAGTATGTAGCCAACCTAACACAATAGCGGAATCCGTAAAGAAGAATATTTGATTTATCGAAATTCTGTCTCGAAATTTTTTCAGAGAGCTGAATAATTTTGCAAGAAGAAGAGCACCACAAAGCTCAAGCCTTGGGATAGAGAGCGGTTTTATAGGAGCCAGCTTAGATTTTGCTTTCAAGAGAAAAATTTGAACATTGTCATCCGTTACCGTTCTAATATAAATGATGGCCGAGAATCCCTTCTCTGAAGCGTCGCAGAAACCGACGAACTGGCAATCGTTACTGTGTTTCACCGGGATGAAACGTGATAAACGGATGGACACCAATTGGGGAACTTCCATCATGAAATTTTCCCAGTCAAGTTTGACCTCAGTTGGCAGAGGATCGTCCCAGCCGAGGCCTAATTTCCAAATATTTTGCAACAGAAGCTTGGCCAAAAATATCACCGGTGTTAAATAACCTAGAGGATCGAAGATACGCGCAATTGCAGATAGAACACCACGTTTAGTGCACTGAGGACGTGGGGTGGTGATATTATATGAGAACTCATCTGACTGAGCATTCCACTGGACCCCTAACACCTTAAAAACACAATCTTCTCCCTTCGAAAGTGAAATAGACCTTTCATGAAACTTCTCTGGAACTGCCTTGAGCACACTCTCTGAATTGCTGGCCCACTTACGAAGCTCGAAATTACCCTTCATGAGTAAATCAATTAGTTGTTGTTGAAGGCTGAGGGCTTCATCGATACTTGATGCCCCAGTTATGATATCATCCATATATACGTCCTCGCGTAACACTTTGGACGCATGGATGAAATGATGACCTTCATCCAGAGTGAGTTGTTTAAGAACGCGAAGAGCCAAGTAGGGGGAGCAGGACATCCCGTAAGTCAAGGTGCACAATTCAAATTCTTTAACGTCATCAGCAGGATCCGATCTCCAGTAAATATGTTGATAAAGACGATCGGGTTCATTGATAAGGATTTGGCGGTACATCTTACAGATATCCGTCACAAACACAATACGATGAAGTCTAAAATTAAGCATGATGTCCGCAATATCAAGTTGAAGTTTCGGTCCAACAAAAAGATGTTGATTTAGAGAGCCGGTAGAAATCGACGACGACATGGACGCATCAAAGACCGCTCTCAACTTAGTTGTTGAGCTAGTCTCTTTTAAAATGCCATGATGGGGAATTATGTATTTCCCAGGAAAGGAAGCGATTTCCATGTGTTCCAGAGAGAGATACTCTTCCATAAAAGTGATATATTCCCGTCTCAATGTGGGATTTCTCAACAATTTCTTTTCCAAGTTGTAGAACCGCTTCAACGCTTGCGATCTTGAATCACTTAATAATGGTGAAGGAGATTTAAATGGAAGAGCAACAACGTACCTCCCTGAAGTCAAACGACGATGAGTCCGGGCAAAATGTTCTTCGCAAAGTTCCTCTTCCGGATCGGTCACAACTCCAATACTAGGTTCCTCCAATTCCCAGAATCGTTCAAGTTGACGGTGAATAAAGGGAATCGTCGTGAGGGTCAAAACCGATGGCCTGGGGAAGGACTCAAAATCAACTGAATAGGCACCAGTAACAATCCAGCCAAGAGATGTTTTAATGGTGGCTAAATCTGTACCGATAATAGGGATGGGTCTACCTTCCAATATTTTATAGTAAATATCGGCACCTAAAAGGCAGTCGATAGGACGAGGCAGTCCAAAATTCAAATCGGCTAATTTGATCGAAGGGTTAATTTTTCTGATTATAATTTCCGGAACTGCAATAGATGGAAGATCCGACGTTATTTTGGTGACAACTGTGGCGCGGACACCTAGTAGAGGGGCTTTACGATGAATAGATTTCATCTCAAAAAATGTAGTTCCTAAGGACGGAACACTAAGGTCCCCGACAGAACTTATCTGATGGGAATCATTCGCCACCGTCAAGCGGAGTCGCCGTGCACAGTCTGAAGTCACCAATGAGGATTGAGCTCCTGAATCAATGAGAGCACGAACGGGATGAAAACATCCTCGAACATCTGTTATGAAAACAGTAGCAGTACTAAGAAGTATTTGTTGAGCTGGAACATCAAAAGAATTACCACGAAAGGTAAGAATCGATTTCGAAGTTCCTGAAGGCGTCCCCATAGATGGAGGCCTAGTATCTTCAACGAGGGTGTTTGTTGAAAAATGAAGTAAGGAATGGTGAAGAGATTGGCAAATGAGACATCTAATTTTAAATTTGCATTCGTCGGTAGTATGACCCGAAGTTAAATGATATTTACATCCCTTGAAGGTTTTTACAAAGTGGAAGCGCTGCGACGGCGACAGATTCAAAAAATTGGGACATTTGGTCAAATCATGACCAGACAATTTACAGTATGGACACTTTGAAATGCGCACATCCGATGGTTTCGAAGCTCTCTTGGACGTCAAAAACACAGAAGAAGATTTATTATGGGACTTCGTTGCCTTCGGGCAAGACGACTTACCGGGTTTGCTGGAAGACAGCTTCAGAATTTGCTGTCTGTCTCTGACAAACTCCAGAAGATCGTTGCATCGCGGAAATTCTTCCTTAACATGCTTGGATTCGAACATTTCCCTTGTTCTCTGGTCCAGACATTGAATAGCAAGATGAAACAAGATAAATTCCGCTTCATGAGGAATTTTTAGAAGTTGAAAAGCTTCCATACTGTCACCCACATGAGATAAAAATAATTTATAATTTTCGGAAACCTTTGGGTGAGATTTAAATGAGAGAAGTTTGTCCAAGAAGGCTGTAGCTAAGAAACGCTTCTTATCGTAGCGAGCCATCAAAGTCTTCCAGGCTAGGTCATAATTAGCCTCCGTCACAGGTATGGACTTTAAAAGGGATCGAGCCTCACCATTCAGACTAGAAATTAAATAATAAAATTTATCAGTTTTAGACAGTGTCGGTTCATCGTGAATTAAAGAAATGAAAACATCTTTGAAATGCGGCCAATCTGTCAATTCGCCTGAAAAATTTGGAATATTAATTTTTGGGAGGCGCGATCTGGTGTTGTTGATAACAGAAATATTTTGAGTTGGAGTAGCTGCTCGTTCTCGAGCTGGCCTGGGAGGCGGACAAAGCTCCGTATGAATCATAAGGATCTCATAGATATAACGTTTCGAGTTCGATAAAATCAAAGAATCTCTATCCGTAGGATAATCCTCGCCTTTCTGAGCATTTACAAAGTATGTTTCCAACGCTTCATTTGTAAAGTTTAATTCACTTCGAAGATTTGAAAGATCGGAGAACATCGCTTGAAATAGATTCGTTTGACTGTTATCTACCTTAGCTGCACGGCCTTGTTCTCGAATAGATTTAATATCTTGACATAAAGAATAAAGTTTGCGTCTTAATATTATTGTCCGAGAATCGGAGAAAGCAGCAACATTAACATCCGCTTCCTCACTTGCCATGATTAAAAGAAAATGAAAATTGAAAATGAAACGAAGTATTTCTAAGAAAATGAAATTAAAATAATAAATATATCTGAAGTTGAAATTAACAAAAGAAGCTAGAGTGAATATAAACAAACATTGAACCTTCTAGTAGAATCAAAAACAAATACAAGAACCTAAATGAGTGCCACTGAAAATATTAGGTTGAAAATATTAGCATGTATTTTAACACAAGAAAATGATAGACTATAAACTATTTAAAAAATAGATTATAATATAAGAAGAGTCTATCAACATAAAAATAAAAATAGAAATCCACTGATTAATGGATAGAAGAATGTTATTTACCTTGATATGACCTATTTCCAGATCATAATAATAACATCTGATTACTGTCATAAATGATAACACGAAGGTTATAGGCAGGTATGTGGTGCGCAATAACAAGAAAATAGCTAGATGTACAAAAATAGGATTAAATCCAAAGTAGGATTAGAATACATCTTTGAACAAAATTCAAATATATATTTTAACAAATATATATGTTCCTGGTCGGAATCACCAAATTCTATGTTAATAAATAACATAGACTAGATTTTGAAAAATGATATAATTATATTTCATTTCAAATACAAGGGCCAGTCGGCGTAGTTAAAAGGAAAAACAAAAATAAACAAAGTTAACTCTCCTGATGTGGAGGGGTGAATGTGGAAGATGGGCTGATGAACTGATCTCCAAACAAGGCCGAGAAGATCTGGGAGTAGGCTGAGGACGCCGTCACACCAGATGAGCCAAGTACCAGACTTCAGAGGTCCACGGAAAGGCGATCCGGATTGACGAGAGAAGTTGGTGGGTTGGTGGCCTTGAGAAGTGCCCTGATGTCAACAGGCTGAAGGACCATGGAAGACTATCTGTCCAACACTGACCAGCGGTCATAACACGAACTATTCCCCACTCCCCCACATACACAGGCTCCTCCCACAAATTGTTAATATGATGTAATATAAACATAAGAATAAATTACATGAGTAATATTGACCATAGTTATTATGATAATAATATTAATAATTATTAGAATAATTAATGAAAGAAAACTTAAGAAAAATACCTCTACAAAAAATCAAAAATTAATTAAATGTTGCGCTAACATCAATAATATCGATGTATGAATGTTACACTTTTGAATATCGATGTCTGAAATCGTTGGCTCGATATTGGATGATAGGTTATATTTATCTAATACTGTTTCTTTGAACAATTCTGAATTTTTTTTTTTTTTTTTGTAAAACTTATCTGTACTTTTATGCTTCGGTTATTTTGAATGTATAGTGTTGTTACTTCATCAAATCAAAATGCCGAAAGAAAAGAAAGAGAAGATGACACGTATACACAAGCAGGTAGTGAAGCAAGGTATACTATTCAACAAAACTCATGGACAACATATTCTTAAAAACCCTATGATAATAACTAGTATGGTAGAAAAGGCTGCTCTACTTCCTACAGATATAGTTTTGGAAATAGGACCTGGAACTGGTAATTTGACTACAAAATTACTAGAAAAATCTAAAAAGGTTATTGCATACGAAATAGATGTCAGACTAGTTGGAGAATTGGAAAAACGTTTTCAAGGGACACCTTATCAATCTAAGTTGGAAATAAAGATAGGGGATGTTTTGAAATCACAATTACCATTTTTTAATATTTGTGTTGCCAATATTCCATATCAGATATCTTCTCCTTTAGTTTTTAAACTATTATTACATCGGCCATTTTTTCGATGTGCAGTTTTAATGTTTCAAAAAGAATTTGCTATGCGACTTGTTGCCAAACCTGGTGACAAATGGTACTGTAGGCTGTCAGTAAATACACAATTATTAGCGCGAGTTGATTTATTAATGAAGGTAGGGAAGAATAATTTTAAACCACCGCCAAAGGTCGAATCGAATGTTGTACGAATTGAGCCTAGAAATCCACCACCTAATATCAACTTTAAAGAATGGGATGGACTCACAAGAATAATTTTTGTAAGGAAAAACAAACAGTTGTCTGCACTTTTTAAACAAACTGCTGTTACTGCGCTTTTAGAAAAAAATTACAAGATACATGCATCTCTGAACAATATTGTGCTACCTCAAGAATTTAATATTCAAGAACTTATCGATGAAGTGTTGACAAAGAACAATTTGTCTGTACTAAGAGCTCGAAATATGGACTTGGATGACTTCATCAAGGTACTTCATTCCTTCAACTCTGTTGGCATACATTTCTCATAATGCTTTGTAAATAAATGTTTATATATATGTAAATTACATATTGTAAACAGTGTAAATAAACTATTTTGAATTTGTTGTAGATGTTCTTATGTATATATATATAAAAAACCAACTCAATAAACTTTAAAAAGGAACAATATTGGGGAGGAGCTTGCCCTTATAAACATTTGAGCTCAAACTCCAAGTCTCTAGCTGTTATAGAGGCCGAGATCCCTACACAGGCTCTCATGAAACCAGAAGATCTTGGTTACTATACTTGCAGGTTTAATTAATTTTTTTCTAGACTCCTTACATATTGATGTATACTCATAAAAAATTTCATCAACATTGGTTGGTAAACAAGGGAGATATAATTTATTTTCTATAAAAAAACAAATTGCGTTTCCTCCGCCCATCGATAAAAACCGCAAAATTACAAAAACTTTAACAGGCTGTAAAACCTAAACCGCTTGAGATAGAGCAAAAAAATGTTTAATCTTTACTTAAATCCATAAAAGGAACTAACATGTCAAGTTTAATCAAAATCTGAGATAATGGGTGTCAAATCCATTTTTTTCTGGTTGATTTGAGATGGATTGACCCTATAAGGACAACACCTATTGATTTTCTGCCAAATCGGCCAAAGGGGATGGGGTTTAAGGGAGAGGTTTAACTCAAAAACTCGTAAAAATCTCTTGTAATGAATGTATCGACACAAAATTATATATATGTGACCAAAGACCCTGTAAGGACAACACCTACAGATTTTCAGCCAAATCGGTCAAAGGAGATGGGGTTTAAGGGAGAGGTTTAACTCAAAAACTCGTAATAATCTCTTGTAATGAATGTATCGACACAAAATTATATATATGTGACCAAAGACCCTGTAAGGACAACACCTACAGATTTTCAGCCAAATAGGTCAAAGGAGACGGAGATTAAGGGAGAGGCTTAACTCTAATAACTTCCATTGTAATGAAAGTATCGATACAAAATTTCATATGTGAATTCAAAACCCCATAAGGACATCAATTTTCAGCGGAATCGGCAGATGTGGAAACTCATAAACTACTATAACTAACCGATGTAATGAAAATATCAACTTGAAATTTCATATTTTAAGTCAAAACCTGTCAGATTTCAGTGAAATCGGCTGAAGGAGAGGGCTGAATTCAGAAACCCTAATAACTGTCTATCTAATGAATTTATCGAGACAACATTTAGCATGAGGACTTAGGAGCCCCTATGTAAGTCAACTGTTGAATATTAGCGCAAACGGTCGACTGGTTTTGGAGATATAGCTAAAAGTTAAGTAATTCTTTATGGGGAAGCACATTGCCGGTGATTCACCGACTTTTTTTAATATATTATTGACTGTTTTTCATAGACCTAAATATTACATAACATATTCTTCAAGATGGGCAGCATTAAGAAAACCTCTCCTTAATTATTATTATAATTGTATATATTAATGGAAAACTGAAATAATAAGTCAGACTTCTAATTAAAATAGAAAATATACATTCTTTATTTACAAGAAAGATACAAAAGGAACAGATTCAAGCAGTTAGACTGGGAGGTTCTGGTGGTTTGTCATCCAACAAAGAGGATTTGTCTATCCTGACTGGAAGAAGATGCTGCACCGGAGCCAGGATCTTCTCTTTATCCAAGTATGTTAGACTCTACAACAAAAAATAATTAATCTTATATCTCTGGTTATAAAACAAAAAAACGTTGTCATAATAAACATAATTTCTATGAGTATTTGAAATAAATAGACACTAGTTTTTCATTACTTCACAAAACAATTTGAGTTATTCAACGTAGTACGATAGGATGCTTGCTTACTGAGCTCAAAATCCGACCGAGGCTCTTAGATTTTTTATTTTGGAGCTTGTTCTTCCGATGGGACGTTAAACGATGGTCCAATCTTCCTGTGATTACAGTTAGTGATTATAACTCATGCCCGGGCTTTAACTACGAGGTCATATCGCCTAGTACCAGAGCGCTCTTTTGTCACTCTGGTGGACATGAGCCCGACTCTACCGTGGAAGTCCTAAATTTTGCCTATCCTAAACTTTTATTCACCTAGGGCAGGGGTCTTTAACGAGTACCTGACATCGTACAGGCTCGGGACCATCGCTTATCGTCCCATCCGAAGGAAGAAGTGCTTAAGTTTATTTTACCTCCCAGATAAAATAAACTAAAGGCCTCGGTCGGGTTTCGAATCTTGAGCTCAGAAGGCCATCTCTGTGGTTACATCTTTACCAAAAATGTGGAATCTCGTTCGCGCGTATCCTGAGCATATACCCAGGAAGTGTGCCGCCGCCTCATCTTCTCCACATCTGTCCTTGATTCCTAGTGTGTCTATTGAACGGACCATATCCTCTGAGAACTGTTAGTTGCCGAAGCTCGTTCCTTTTGAGGTTCAGGATCCCATCCTTCAACATCTTGGATTCCCCTCCCAGGAACATCTTCTGCCCCATTTTGTACGTAGGGAGTACGTAGGTCAAACAAATGTCATATATTGGACAGTATAATTAAATAGTAATGTTACCTGAGCCTGAAGTTTGAATATAGGGATAGAGAGGAAATGTGCTATGTCCGCGGGGGGATAGACAGTGTGAAGACAAGTCTGGATATGGGGTACCAGCTGATCTGCGAAGCACACAACCAGTTTGGTCAACATCTCTCGTTCTCCCCCGCCTAGAGCCTGCTGTTCCTAAATACCACAAACAAAATACTATTGAATAAATAAAACCAATATCCACTATAAATAGATCCAATACGTTTTCAAGCTCATATTGAAATAAAATAAATTGAATATGTACAAATTACAAGAAAAATGCATATATTATGTTAGTTTATACTCATCATTCTTATGATTGATTTGAAATATAAATATCAACAGATTAAATTACTATACAAATAACCATAAAATGATACGTTACCCTAGTATAGAAATGGGCGATGGATGTGGCCACACTGACGAGGCTCTGTTGGAGGCTGACTGTAAGACGATGGGCCAGACATAGCGGAGCACTATGTCTCAGGAGATTCAACGATGACAGTAGACCATTCGTGAACTTTGCCAAAGGGTAAAATGGGATATTGGATCCGCATAATTCTTCCTGAAATAATAACTTTTCATATGAGTCGTTGAAAGAAAAATTACCTGTCTGTGCACAATATTCGTAAGCATGGCACTTTCTGAGTGGACTGTACTCGATAGGTGCTAGTTCATGAAGAAGCTAATTTGACATAAAATAATGAAAACTGTGTTTCTAATAATATTTTTAAACACTAGTAGTCACGGATTTGTGGCTCTCTTGACACTGGATTTAGCCGCATCTATAAGGTACATAATAAAGGGGGAAACACTGATATTTGGAAATAATATATATTGCCAGGCTTATATTAAATAGATCAGGGCTTGACTGCTCGGTTTGTCTATAAGCAAACATAGCATAAACTGAGAAAACGTAACTAACACATTATGAACGGTTTCCCACGATGGAAACTACATAAGAAGCGAATTACCACATGTACTTTCACACACACTGAGTAACCAATAACTGCACAAAGCTTGTAAGACCATACTTCCGTCATGAGAGATATTATGGCACTGGTTCGAGACATGCTTGGTCGGTCGAGAGTGGGGGGAAAATCACTCATATCTATCCGCTAATCCCTAGCAAAAATAAGCCCGAACATTACCATTGATTTGATAACAGAAGGTTGTGCACTTGTCTTTAAAAAATACCCAAAACACAAATTACACAATATTATTTATTTGAAGCTGTGTGAATGATACATACAGTGACTCACAAATTCGTTCACACCATTGAGTAAATTGATGATTTACGTCATTAAAAATTTTAGGGAAAGTCATAACATAATTTTTTTATATTATTTTATTCATCTGAATAAGACATAATCAACAATCAAAATGTAATTAAAACTCTAACACATTTTTTTTTTTTGAATAAAACAAATTTCTCATGTGAACAGTTATGTGACTGGTAAATTTTTGTCCATTAATATTTTTTATAGTCTCCTTTGGCTTTCAAGACTGCTTCAATCCTTTTTGTCATACTTCTGACAAGATTTCTGCATTGTTCTGGATCAATTCGTCATTACATCATCGTCAGATTTAGTTATAAACTAAGACATTCGCAGAGTGCGAATCATTCTTGTATATCAGGTAAGGAAGTGGTTGGAACTTCAATTATGAAATTCTCATGGCTTTACTTGTTTGATCTGGAATAGAGACAAATGTATAACTATAATAGACTCACCTGCACCCCTATAAGTCCAGTTCTGTCCATGTCGGATGGGAACTCGGCTGCGGCGGCTCCTATGCCCGCCTCCAGTTTGGCAGTGAGCCCACTGAGGAGGAGTGGGGCAGCCAGAGCCCTCACATCCGCCCCCACCCGTCCCAGGGACTGACCCAGATACATCAGACTCTCTGGAGCACCCGTCTCAGAGGACCAGTCTGTAGTCGAAGAGAGAAAATCATTCACCTATGAAATCATAACAAACTATCAAAGAAGACCTCATTATTTTATTATTTTGTTTTTTGTCGCAGCAGCCTGTTATAATAATTACTGTGAGAACAGACACAACAAATAATTTATTAGTGAAAATAATAGAAAAAGGAAGGGTATAGCCGAGTAAAGAGGACAAAAGTACCCGCAGAGGTATCGATCCGCAGAAACATGTTTTTCAAAATTAATTTTTTTCTCTAGTTCTATAAAACCAATTTACTTGAGATTTTAACAGGTAGTAGATTACCAACGTTGCATCACTGAATATTATAACTTCCCCAGATAACTCCCGATACAATGAATGTATCGACACGAAATTTTATAGGTGTATCCAGAACCCTCTAACGACACCTATTGTTTTTCAGCCAAATCGACCAATGGAAAAAGGACGATTACGGGGAGACTCAAAAAATCTTATGTTAATTCAAAACTCCATAAGGACAACATTTATTAATTTTCAGCGGAATCGGCAGAAGGGGAGGGGGGAACAGAGGGGGCTCAACTCAAAAAACCCAATAACTGGCGATGTAATAAATGTATCGACATGAAATTTCATATTAAAAATCCAATGAGGACATAATCTGTCAAATTCACAGGATCGTACCTGGGACTAAACCCGCGTAAGCTGATGAGTGAAGCTGACCACCCGGAGTTCGGTCGAATCGTCGTCTCCTGGCGGAAGGTAAAAAAGGCAGTTTAACGTGGTTCCGGGGATGACCGCTGGGTGCTGGTACACGGCCCACCTGCGACCATCCTCGGCGCAATGCAGCCAAGAACATAAGTGTCTGGCCCCGAGTTCTCTTGGCAAACGCCGATAAGGTAGGTTTGAGGACCCAACAGATCGCTCTGGCGATTGGCGGGATCTTACAACTGGCCGTAGCAGTAAATAAATGATTAAAAACCTAAAATATTACCTAAATTCCCCCTACACGGCGGACGGGTCTTCAGGGGCCGGTACACATGAAAAAAAAATATATATATGATTGTAACGAGCATTTTATTAAGATGATATAGTTAAGTTACCTTACAGTTGACCCACTCCTCGAGGAGAGGCGGCCCATTCTGTTTCCCTCCTATCATGTTGCTCTCTGGAAACACACCTCTGTACTGAGTTATCGTATTGAAGAGGTGGCTCCGGTAAAGCTCAATCTTCTTGGTCGCACCCCCTTGTTCATTTTCTGAAATCATCAAAACCCAAATATATTTTGAATTTATTGATTTTTTACAATGTATTACAAATTGTAAATACAGATAGAATAGAATATTTGTTGAACATTTCATTTCTTCGGATAATGTAGGATCAGAGCAAAAATAATCTAGGATTAGTGCAAAAAACTGTAAATAACAATAAGAATTTCAAAAATCCAGTTGGAGTATCCGAAGAAATAAATGTTGACCCTTCCGTCGGTCCTTTTAGTGAAACAGTTCAGGTTCTAAATTAAATAATATTATAGATAAAAATCCTTTGTTTACATTTCTAGTTATTTCATTGTATTCACTGCTTTAGAACCTATTGAAATGTTTAAAATTGGTAATAATTTTTTTTGTGCTCCCCCCCCCCCCCCCCTTTTTTTTGTTTAATGACATCAAATCTCAATTATATTCCTGCCTAAAAAAATTCTAGGACAGCTGGGCACCAGGAGCCCCAATTCCAAACAATTATCAAAGAATGTAACTACTTACCAGCGGATGTTAAAAGATTTTCTAAGTAATAATCTCTGGCCTGAAGAAATTTAAGTCTAAGTTCAGTCTCATTGAAAGAGCCCATTCTTCTGAGAACCCCTACATCTAGAAGACACCGGGGAAGACTTAATTCTCCACGAAGCTCGGAGAAGAGGCGAGCAGTCAGGAGGCCACTACAAGTTTCAGCTTGACGGCTTACCGTCTAAAGGACAAAATAACAGCACAGTACACTTTGAGAGCTTATATCTCCTAAAATAATGAACTAAACGCCGATAGAAAGGTTCTGTAGTACGGTTTATTATAAAACAGGTTTTAACCCTTCATCTTTCAACCCTCAAATACGGTAACATAAAAACAAAAAAGTAGACTCAAAGGTCAGTCGAATATATGTTATGCTTAATCATTATTTTCCACTACTTGTGTACTAATTTATTTTATTTCTCTTGGTATATTATTTAATGTATTTTTATTTTTTATTATAATATTCATTTTTGGTCGTTTCCGGCATTTTTTCCTCCAGAGGTGTCTTCTTTTTTCTTCGTTGGACAATATTTCGGGACAATTGCAGGTCCCTTCTTCTGGTCACTATGAACAGGCTCACCTCTGGAGGAAAAAATGCCGGAAACAACCAAAAGTGGAACATCCCAGAGAACTGACATTATTGCAAAGATATTGTGAAATAATTCAAATGGACTTGAAAAATAAAATAAAACTTGTTTATTTAATATATTGTCTAATTTCACTAACTATATATACATGGGAGTACTTTCGGTATTTCTACCATCCTCAGCCAAAAGCATAAGAGATAAGACTGAGTCTTATCTCTTATGCTTTTGGCTGAGGATGGTAGAAATACCGAAAGTACTCCCATGTATATATCGTTAGTGAAATTAGACAATATATTAAATAAACAAGTTTTATTTTATTTTTCAAGTCCATCCCAGAGAAGTTTAAGAAACACATTATAATATTCAGAAAAAATATATTATAAAAAAAAAAACTTACTAATAATTTTTTGTTTATTACTTATTCCTATTTTATGGATCTATTTATTTAATTTTTTTTATTTATATATTTATTTATTCATTTATAAATGATTTATATATTTATTTATTATATTTTTTTATATAGGTACCTATTGTTATAGTAACATTGTTTTCTTTTTCTTTTCTATATCTCGCACTTTGGGACCTGATGAAGGGACGTAAGAAAGAACGCCCCGAAACATCGTGGTGATAAAGACACTTCCGAAAGAGTTTTAAAAAAAGTTATCTTAATTTTTATTAAATTGAAAAATGTATCTACTTATTGATGTGTGAAATGTATCTATGTATTATTATTTATTTTTTATTTTTTGGACTCATATTTTCAAGTATTTATTTATTTAATTTTACTTTTTTTATTAGTTTTGGTATTACTACTGATCAGACGTGTGTTAAGACTCAAGTAGTTATAAATCTAATTTCTAAGCTATCTTATTATATAAATTCTTTTGACGTATCTTATTACCATGTAGTGATTTAACGGAAATAAAATTATTATTATTAAAAGCTTCTTCACCGGTTTGTCTCATTTATACTTTTAAAAAACCAAAAAGACAAGCCATACTTGTAATATGGGTATATTGGGGTGAGCCTTTGCCAGCCGTTGTGCGAAGGCAATCAAAGCGAGGGACTCCTCAACTAGACCAGAGCGAATGGCAGACTCAAGGAGCTGGGGCAATTCGAGGACATGGAGGAGGTCCGAGTGTCTCTTGAGGGCGAGGGAGGTGGCCTGAGACTGGGCATCCAGGGAGGAACACCGAGACAACAGCACTTGACACGTCTCCGTGAACTGAGGCACTCGGCTCGTCAGACAGTCCAGTCGGGTCTCCGTCTTCTGAAACTGGACATTTCCAATGGTTGGTGTTGAGGCCAAATAATCATTTTATAAATACTCTATCTAGAATATGGTTATTAATTAAGTAAAAAAAAAACATGTGTGAGTGACGCGGTACTCACGAGAATTAATGTCTGACATTTGCTTTAGTTTCAAAAATTTACTGTTGCACTGATTTTGATTAAATTTTGTTTTATAATGTTACAATAAGAAAAGTAGTATGAGGAATTAAACTTTCAAATTTATTGTTCTTCAATTTCTTTTATACATGAAATTATAGGTTTGTGATAGCTAAAATAATTATATTTCTTTTAGATTTACACTCCAATATTATTTTTTATTTTTTTTTTCGGTTTCCATCCAGTAGTATCCCCGCTGGAAGGGAATATATTTAACTGTCATGCGCCATATATATGACATGCTTTAACACAACTTAATTTTGAATTTTACATACAATAATTTAGATAGACAATAAAGTTATAGTTCATCAAAATTAATCTTCTGTACAAAGTTTAAAAATTCTTTATAAAAACGTCGCACTAAAATAATTGTTCACAAAGGCCAACTTTCACCATTGACCACCACAAATCTCACTAGGGAACTTCTTAGACCCTCCAGTAGTTCACAGTTGAAGATTATATGATGAACTGTCTGCTCCTGGATGCCGCAGAGGCAGAGAGGCGAATAGAGGATCTTGAACCTGTGGAGGTAGTGCCTCATCTTGCCATGTACACTCAGGAGCATGGTCATCTTGGCTGGGAACGGTTTGTCGTTCTTCATCGCCAACCTGTCCTCTACAGTCGGGAAGACGATAAATTATTTTCTATTACCACACATTCTATTTATTGTGACAAATTTAAGCTATCGACGCATCTTAAGCTAAAAGTTTCTTACCGAAAGATCATTTTATAGTTCATAATATTGATATTTTAGTTAAATTCACTACAAAAATAAATATGATCAATAATGTAAAAATACAATGTTATATCTAATCACTGTTATATGTATACATCTATGTTATATCAAATCATGTTTTTTAGAGAATTGTTTTATTGTTATTGGTTTTATTATATATTTACCTTTACATTCATTCATATCTGTCCAAATTTATTACACGATAATGCAGTAACGATTACCACTTGGGTTAAAGAGACAAATAAAGGACAATTTTTTAAAAAAATGTTTGACAATGTTGTCTTTCTAGGCTTATCGAAGATGGCTGATCGGATATAAGGTTCCGTATATGGGAGAAGATTGAATTCATACTGGAATATGGAAGATCATAACGTTGTCCGTTTCTGTGTCCATGGAAGGTACATATACTCAAGGTACATGTATATCTCACTTAAAGAGTTGGCCATGTACTATCCGACATTTACTTTAATAGGACAAGAGGAATAAATGGTCAGCGAAACTATGACTGATTTGTCGGTTAGGGACACTAAGAAACCAGGATATGCAGGAATATTACAACAAAAGCCACAAAATTACCTGTTAGTAATTCTCCCGTACAACTCAAGCACGACAGTTATCGGATAGAAGTCGGTTTTTAACTAAATTTACATAAATAAATCTGATTACATTTATACATAATCTATACATACATACCTGTTGGAATAATTCTCTGGAACACTCCGCCGTTTTAATGAAAGTTTTATAATTTGCAAAGGCCAGCTCTTGAGTTTGATTCAATACGGATCCTTTTTCAATATCAAGATGATCAGGCTCTTTACCTATAAAAAGTATTATACCATTATTAGAAAAACATCAACGAAAATTGTAAAATGGAGGTAATTATTGTAAAGGCTTATCTTACACAACTTGTCCAGACTATAGACACCAAGTTTTGAAACATAGTTGCAGAAATCTACGTTTTCTGTCCATCCATCTAAAAAGAGGAAATATTTGTAAAAAAAAAAGAAAATAGAAGTCAGAGAAACAATTGGGTTTGATGTGCGACAATGAGATCGAAGTAAAATACCTGGAACCCCTTCAGGAAACATTAACTTCAAAACATTTTCCGTGTCTATATCCATATTTAGTATTTTTTAAAACATCAGAAAACTCTTGAGTATGAAAAACAATATTTATAAAAATTGAACTACCGAAAAAAACATCACCTGAACAGTTGAAACCTCCCTGAAATGTCATCAACTGATCCATGAACAGATAAGCTCGTATTGGATAAATATTCTACCAACAAAAAATATCCATCACAAATATAGCGTTATGTTTTGAAATATCAAATTTAATTAGTTGCTTTTTCTTCTATAGTTATTAGTTTTTTTCTGTAATCATCAAGTACAATGTTGTATCTAGTTTCTAAGGCAAACAATTCTAAAAATACAATCAGTATTTTCCTAAAATATAATAAGATTTTAAGTTGTTCCAAGTACGGGCGAGTGACAACAACCAGCAGATCAAAATTCGCAAGACTTTAATTAATGGAGATAAGAACGGTACATATCACAGCCTTTCAAAATGTAACATTCAGCGCCTTTAATTTTATTGCGTAGGCTAAACCTTCAGTATTTTTTTTATCATATCTGTGATTTTAATATTAAATTAATTAACCTTTTCTTCATTGCTCAGCATTATTTTACCATGGAATCTTTGTCTACCCTGGTCAAGTCTTCAATTCCAAATTACTTAGCAGGTTTACCTATACCAAACTCCATCGGAGGTTGGTTTAGATTAGGTGGTAAGTATTTTGTGGTTCGAAAAATGTAAGTAATTTTGTTAATTTATCAAAAATGTAACCTTTTTTCATTTTATTTTATAGTTAAAGATTGGGCATCCTTAATTCCTTTCTTTGCACTTATTGGTGGAGTTTCGTATGCTTCCTATCGGACAATAAAGCCTAAGCAGGTTAGAATATATTTTTATAACTTTCTATTTCACTCTGTTATTGATATAATTGACATTTTTTAATTTTTTTCCATGGAATATCAGATCTGCAACCCAAATATTTGCAAAGATGAGGCCAAAGTGGTTCATATAGCAAATATTGAAGATCTAGGAGAGTCGACTGCATACTGCCGCTGTTGGAGAAGTGCTAAATTTCCTTATTGTGATGGAGCACATGGTAAACATAATAAAGAAACAGGTGATAATGTTGGCCCAGTTGTGATAAAGAAAAAATGAATTTGCCCGCATTTACTAAAGTAAGTTAAATTGGATAGTTGTTCAATAGTTTCTTTTTTAATTTTTTAACTTTCTTTTTCTGTTGAAAAATTTTTGTTAACCTTTCGTTTAATTTTAAACGAATATGTATTTTGTTTTTGTAAATTATTCAAGCCCTTTTTTGGGTAATTTATTCATTGTTGTAATACTCAGATTGTATGTATATAAAACTAAATTTACTGTAATTACCTATGGTTAAAGTTTGTTAATATGCCCTTAATGCAGGGCGTTGTTTGAAGGAAATTATCCACCATGTTATTATTGTTAATAAAATTATGAAGACAAATAGTTAAAATTATTGCATCGCTCATTAAATATATTTTACAAGGTATAAGGTGAAACCCTACACAAATCCCCTTAAAATACACCAGAAAGTTTGTCTTGAAATATTACTTACAGTGTTGTGATATACGCTCCATTCGGTAATCGTCAATTCATAAAATAAATAAATTTTAGAAGTCCAAAGTTCCTATGGTGGATGGTGGCTTAACCCCAACTCCATGCTTGTCCAAAACATTGATTTAGTAATGGAACTCAATTGAAATTCGAATTACGACTGTCATTTAGAAACGAAGTAAATCGAGATGAAAATAATTACAAAGGGGAGGGGACTTCATATAAGAAGGTTCATTGAAACTGAAAAAACGAAGCTACTAGTAATTTGGGAAAGTAGCCTGGAAAAAATTAATTTAGAAAAGCACAAATATGAAATGTGGGTTAAGGCTACCCTTTGAAAGGAGTAATAACATTAATTTTGTAATGTATAATATCAGACATCGTATTTCAGGTATTAGTTTTGAATGCTTCATCAATATTGCCCAGTAACAAAAAATGATATATACGGGCCTAATAAATAATTGGTGTCTAGAGGAAAAACAGTAAGGAAATAGGAACATACCCAATGAGATGGTCCTTAAAAAGAAAGTGGTTATTCGCAAACCGCATCAATAACATACGTTTATTCGAATAGCCGATCCATAAGATCGTAATTTAGAGGTAGAATCAACAAGGTAATTTTCAAAAATGTTATTTAGAAAAGGTTGGCAACACCTTCAGAGGAAGAAAAATGTTAATTATTATCTGATTGTGATATAATTATTTATACCTAATTTATCTATTAAATCCAAAGAGATTCCTTTCTATTTTATTTTTTTAAATAGTTTATCTTCAATTTTTTTAAAAATATTTCTGAAATTTTTTTAAATAATCCAATAAATATTTTTTTCAATTATTTTACCTATATATTTTTTCATAATTTATAATTATTTTTAATAATACAGTTTCCTGTTTATTATTTATTTAATAATTATATCACTATC
The DNA here is from genome assembly GCA_963662175.1 of Aradus depressus. Taxonomy (NCBI): domain Eukaryota; kingdom Metazoa; phylum Arthropoda; class Insecta; order Hemiptera; family Aradidae; genus Aradus; species Aradus depressus. The sequence continues at coordinate 19,288,711 of OY759225.1, read as the reverse complement.
AGATAATAATAAACATTTTTCCTCTGAAGATGTTGCCAACCTTTTGTAAATAACATTTTTGAATAACTACCTTATTAATTTTTCCTCTAAATCACGACCTTATTGACCAACTATTCGAATAACGTATGTTATTGACGCTCTGAATAACGACTTTCTTCTTAGGGACCATCGAATGGCGAGATTTAATTTGAAAGCAAGATTTCTTTAAATAAAAATTCGTTTTTAAGCGAGATAATTATAGATTAGGATGTAATATTGTATAGGGACCTAAGCATCCAGTGCTCTTATCCCTTCCCTGGAAGCGCTAGGCTTCCCCCTTACTCTAATTGAATAAACGTAGGTAGGCAAAATTTAGGTCTCCCGATATGACTTCATAGTTGAAGCCCGGGCATAAGTCACAATAATTAATAACTATATTTTTACTTAACGTCTGTAAGGTACAAACAATTTATTTTTTCATTTATGAAACATTGAAAGTGTTCCATGTAATGGATTCTAGATACATCAGGCAAAACTCAACTCCAAAAACAGTGTTTAAGAGTTATGTGGGTTATATATGTTTTATGTTATGTAAAGAGCAAAAAACTATTTATATTATGAAATATAGCGCATTTGCTGTGTATATGACAGAAAGAATTCACTAGAACCAATAACTCGAAAACGAATTTTTTGGAGTTAGTTTTGCCTAAACATGACAATTTTTGTTTGTTTCTTTTGAAAGGATTTGCCAAAAAAAAAATCGAGAGAATAGAGTAACAAAATATAATATCATTCAAAACATACAACAACATAGAAGTTAAAAATATCCATACCAATTTTTAATATTAAAAGGTAACCAACTTTATATTGCTTAATAAAAGGCACATTAACCACATATAATTACAAATTTACTGAAATTTATTTTGCCTAAAAATAATGAAACAACACACCTTGAAAAAGTATAGAAATTAACATGGACTATAATAAAATATCACTGTTTAAACAATAATAAGCCTACATTAATCAGTCGTTATGTTACAAATAAGTACAAACAGAAGTGATTTACGTTTCAATTTGGATACAAGCAGCCTGGAAAAAAGAAAAAAATATTATAACATAAAAAATGATATATGAATAACTACGTGGCACTTATCTAAATAAATGGAAGTTAAATGTAATAACTAGAGCCCGGATTCCCGTGCAATTGCATTTTTTTTTCGCTTGCTTTAAATCATTAAATAAAAATTTCTTTTTACGAATTTAGGCATCCTGATTGATATAAATAAATTTTATTTTGCACGTTCTAGGTTTTTACTGCACAAAATTGCATATTTTGTCGTAAACAGAAAATTTATTTGAAAGTTAATTTGAAAATGTATACATACATAAAAAAATTATAAAGGAAAGTTTCGTTAAATATTATGTGGCTGTTTTGAACGCACTGCTATATAAGGTCCGCTTTTCTGGGAAATTCTCACTACAATTTTCAAGCGGCACAGTTTTTCAGACAAGAATTTTGAAATGTATTTAGTGGTAAACTGTAACGCTTCAAATGCTCAAGTAAAAAATATATATCAATTTAATTGAAGTCAAATTCTCGGCCTCGAGTAATGTGGTGAACTGTTTTGTATTTTACATATCTCTAGTATTTTTTTAAAATCAAAAATGTATACTATAAATAAATTAATAGCAGGACATTTTTTTTTCCCACATTTTTGCACGTTTTGGCCTTTTTATTGCACTTTTTTTATGTTTTTTTACTGCACGAAATCCGGGCTCTAATAATAATGTTAGTTTTGTCCATCCATCTATATCAACAAGACCGTTCAATAAAGGAAGGGCGGGTTATATGGTATTCAGCCGACATTTTAAAGGTTGCCATCCTATATTAACATCGGTTTTAGTATAACTCAGATAATAAATTATAGTAAAAATGACGCGCTGCTAGATGAAAGCGGAAATATAGATCTCATGAGTCCAAAAACTGTGTTTGCATCCTTGTTCCCTCCACAATAGCGAATGTTATGGGAAGCACAATTGGTATATAATAACACAATATAATGAATGTAGATATCAGAGATATACAAGGTGTCACATCAAAGCGAGGGTAACGGCCGGGAATAGATGCTACCGGTCACTGCAGAAGGTCCTCGGATCGGGGAGTGTGTCCCGAGATGCCAAAATAGCAATTTATAAAACAGTCTTGAGACCGGTCGTCACATATGCGAGTGAAACTTGGGTCCTGACTAGGAGGGACGAAGTCTTACTCAATACGTGGGAGAGGAAGGTGTTGAGGAAGATATACGGCCCTACTCCAGAGGGGGATAGATGGAGGATACGGTCCAATAGAGAGTTGAGGAACCTGGTGGCCTTAGTGAAGCAAGGGCGGCTGCGATGGCTGGGGCATTTACAAAGGATGGAGTCAGACAGATTGCCGAGGAGGATACTGTAGGGACACTCGGGAGGACAAAGAAGAAGAGGTAGACCCCGCTTATGTCGGCTGGAGGACGACCTCAGAACGAGAGGTGTGAGAAAATGAGAGAAGGCAGGCGAGGATAGAGAAGAATGGCGGAAGATCGTTGCGGAGGGCCAGGTTCTAAAAGGACCGTAGCGCCAGGGAAAGTAAAGTAAGTACAAGGTGCCACAAACCGTTGAGTCGGTGATCAAAACCGCTCGAAAACAAGCAGAGATTGGTTTTAGTCTAGCCCTCTTTCATATATTGATTTTGAAGTTTGACGCTATTTAAGGGCTGAAATAGGCTTTGTTGTTTTTATCCTATTTACCCCCAATTTCATAGGGATGAAGAACCCCATGTAAATATAGCTTTTCCAAATGTTTTCTAACAATAAAAGAGTTCTTATTTCTCAAATATACCGACCACTATTTACAACATAACACGGCCCATATGATCAAATTTATTTTAAACAAAAATGTTGATTGAAAAAAAAAAATCAAGACAAAAGAATAGTTCCTTCATCCGGATCTTGGTCGATCGGAGTCTCTAGACAGATCACCCCAAGATGGATGCGCTGAAGACTTCCCACGCACTTGCCCGAAGTGTCATATATCTCGCTAGGCCTTTTGAACCCGCGATCTTGATTGAGCTCAGTAGGCTAGCAAGTACCGTCGGTGAATCAACGGCAATGTAATTCCCCAGAACGAATTAATTAACTTTTCGCTCCCTCTACAAATCAGTCGGGCATTTGCGCTAATGTTCGACAGTTGACTTACACAGGGGCTCCTAAATCCTCATACTAAGTTTTGTGTCGATACATTCATTACATGAGCTCTCTGAACCCCCCTTCCCTTCAGTTGATACCACTGAAATTTGATAGTTGGGCCCCCTTTTGATTCCCCCTTCTTTCTGGCAATTCGACTGAAAAATAATAAGTGTCGTTCTTAAGCCGTATGCCGTTTGACACACGTCGGTGAGTCACCGATAATCTACTTTCACAAAAATGTATAGTTGACTTACATTCAAACTTCTGAATCCTCACAATAAATTGTGTGTCGATACCTTCATTACAACGGCAGTTATCTGGTATTTTTGAGTTAAGCATCTCCCTTAATTCCCCCTCTCCTTTAGCCGATTTGAAAATCTATTAGTGTTGTCTTTATGCGGTTTTGGTCACACATCTAAAATTTCGTGTCGATACATTCTTTCTATCGGTAGTTATCGTGTTCACGGACACAGAAATATATTTATTTTTTTCATATTTGAAATGACCGATTACATAATTTCAATGTATTTTCATAATTTAGCATAGTTTTCAAACTATATCGTTTTAAATGGGATACCCTGTATATAATAAGAAGAAATCTGAAGTGAAGTATGTAAGCGCAATTACTCATGTAACTGACAAAAAATAACAAAGCTAAAAATAAAATTATCAGTAACGTGCTGTTTGCTTTCATTGGAATAAATAAGGTTAACAAACAATGTGCAAACAAAGCTTTTAATAATATTAATTTGATTTGAAAATAATGTTATAATTATTATAAAAGTGATAAGAACTCTGCTTCTAGTATTGACAGTGCCGTTTGACACATGTCGGTGAGTCACCGATAATCTACTTACACAAAAATGTATAGTTGACTTACATTCAAACTTCTGAATCCTCGCAATAAATTTTGTGTCGATACATTCATTACATCGGCAATTATTAGGCTTTTTGAGTCGATTTCCTCCTTTCCTTAAGCCGATTTCGTGAAAAATTAATATCTGTTGTCCTTATGGGGTTTTGAAAGTAAATATAAAATTTCATGTCAATATATTAATTACATCGGGAGTTATTGTGGTTTTTGAGTTGACCCCCCTTCCGTTCGGCCGATTCAGCTGAAAATTAATATCTGTCGTCCTTATAAGGCTTTGAATTTACATATGAAATTTCGTGTCGATACATTAATTACAACAGGAGTTATTAGAGTTTTTGTGTTAAGTCTCCTCCTAATGCTCCTCTTCCCTTTGGCCAATTCCGCTGAAACATAATAGGTGTTGTCCTTATCGGGTTTTGAATACACATAAAAAATTTCGTGTCGATACATTCATTCTATCGGAATCTGTTCACTGACACACAGACTTTTTTTTAAATTTCTAAGTAACGTATATTTTTTGTTTTTAAATTTCAAATTCCCTCCCTCCCGGGGCCATGGATGTCTTAAATAATTATATATAACACATTGACATGGCTAATATGCACCGTACATAAAGCCAAAAGAAAAAAAAAAAAAAAAAAAAAAAAAAATTTCAAATTAAAATTAATTTCCATCTGATTTATCTCATTATTGATTAAAACTTATCGCATTATTACCCAATGTATAATAACTATACTAGAATATCCAATTCTAGTATAATGAGGGGCGGAGACAGCGCAGAGATATAATGTTTGTCTACTGTGCTCAACACGTATGGTCCCAGACCAATGCGAGGTCAGGTTCTCCTTAAAGGCGAAGACAACAGAACCCAAATAGGCATAATTTAGAACTTCCACAGTAGAGTCAGACTTATAAAAACACAACTCTACCTGTTTTTGTTCAAAACAAAAAGGTGTACCACTAGGACTACCGTGAATACTTCTATGCAAAGACTTTTACAAAAAAACATGCTATTTTTTTGCAAAATGTAATAATAACATTTGAAAATGAATAAGCAAAAGTTAAGACCCCAAAACCAAGAGTCCCATATTTTGTAAAAATTTACCAAGAAGAAAATGGAAGATGAAAAAAAGTTGAATTTATTTGTGGAGACGGAAGTTCAGCAGCCATTATCAATAACCCGCCCCTCTTTGTCCAGGAACTTTAACTGTAGTTGAAAAACAAACACATATTTTATATAATCTTCATTGAGTTACTAAATAATTTTCTTAATGAATTATATTTATACAGAAAGACCAAGCATTCCATCAAACACAAGGTCAGAATAAGAAAGAAACATAAACATTGTTTCAAAAACGTTCCCTTGAAAACGTACAACCAAATAAACATTTTTTTATTGATAGTTTTGAAAAATATTGGTTCATATTGACAACAAAATCTCCTTTTTTGACAAAAGAAAACTGTGCTTAAATAGTACTTATTTTTCAAAACAATAAAAATCAAATAATTTATAAATTTTGTTGAATATCAAATTAAAACATTTATAGAAGTTTTGTAGCCAATAAAATATATATTTATTTCATTCTGTTAACGTTTTCCCTATCAAGACATTATCAAAATATTTTTGATAAACAGATAAACATTTTTTTTTAAATGTAACCATTATTCTGTTTTAAATGGTAGTCTATACCCAAACAAATCTTTTATATAAGTTAAAAGTTTTAGTAATGCCTTAATAGGCGAAACGTTTCTTCATTGAACTGGTCTCAAATTAAGGATATTCTTTCTCAACCTGAAACTTTGTTAATTTTTTATTTTGACCTTACGACGTTTGGTGCAGACATCCTGTTAAAAAATAAATCTCTCGGTTTAGTAAAACCATAAATAAATTTAGTTCGAAGTAGCGACTGAAAATTTAAATTTTTTAGTAGCATCAAGGGTCAGTAGAGACGAAGTCTCCATATAACTTCACTTCTCAACCCTCTGTATTTTTAGCCCTGATTATGATATAACAATATATAGAATCGTTAGCAATAAACTAGGGGTTGTATTTTTTTTTTTCCACAAACCCTTTGTACTCTTTAAATAAATAAATGCATTTTATCAATAGCTTAAAAAAAAAAAAATTTACCTCAAAATGCCTCATATCCTCATCATTAATATCTCCAAGATCATCTTCATTCAATAAAATCTCTCTGTTTTGATATCTCCTCCTGCAGTAAAACAATTAATTGTTAATAACATTTCAAAAATATATATATAAATAAATAAATATGTATGTGTGTATATATTACAAATATAACAAGAAATGCCTAAAAACTAAAACGTTTAGACAAAATACATACTGTTTCACTAATTGTAAGATTGATTTCTATACTCACATTTGTTCTTTAACATTCCTTATTCACAAAAAAATCATAAAGTCGAAAAAGCATAATTAGGTCTAATACACTTTGAAAAAAAATTGTGATTTTTCTATTCGAAAAAAGACAATTTTGACATTAGCTTCGATCTTATTAGTGAAGCAGTATACGTTCAGATAATTGTGAATCTGTTTTGCGAAAAGAAGAATTTATCCAAAATAACGAAATTAATATGTATTGCAATACAAATAATATTGTATTAATATGTATAATTGAAATTATGTGTCGATACATTAATTACAACGGTAGTTATTAGTTTTTGTGTTATGCGTCTCCACTAATATTCCTTCACTTTAGCCGATTTGGCTGATAATTATCAATTCGGGATCTGAAGACACATATAAAATTTCGTGTCGATATGTTAATTCTATCGGGAGTTATCGTATTCACAGAACGACATTTTCATTTATTTTTGTAATCAGGAAAATTGTCATAATCTTAGAATCCATTTCCTGGCTACCCAAATAATAAAAAATAAAAAATCTGGGTAGCCAGAAAAAAGTGATTCTTGATCCAATGCGGAATGTCATTAATATTGTTGTGAAATTTCAAGTGGTTCAGATGGTAAAAAAAATCGTAGGAAAAAAGTGAAAGAGCTGCTATAGAGTGATATGGTTATAAAAATAAATATATGTTTTAAACCAATTTTAAAAAAATATACTTACAGAATTATATTTTTCCATACCATAATGCCAATGTATGAGGCCAATGCCAACGTTAGGCATATTACAGCAGCAATGGCGCCTGCTGTGGTGTTAAAAGTTTTTCTATTTCGATTTAATTTTGATTCTGATTGTGTTATTTCATCAACAATTACACTTAACTTCTCATTTGTAACGCTGTTTGATTTATTCATATCTTCTATCTTTGGGGCGGAGATTGTATGACCATGATGTCTTTCTGGAGCACTTGTTAGATCTACAACTTCAGTATCTGTTGATCCAGAACTTTTCTCTGTTGTACTTGTACTGTTATCAGTCACCAATGGGCATTCAATCCAATTGGGTGTTCCGTCAGGTCTATTGTGAAGACATTTTTTAAATTTTGTTGCTGATGAAGATGTTTCGTTATTATGTAGTGTTGTAAAATTTCTTATATCTCTGGGATGATCTGAATTCAAAGTCTCAACATGTATCGTTGAACCTATTTAAGAATGAAATAAATCAAAGTAAGATGACACTAGGTTGATTTATAGTTGACATAAGAAAGATGGTAAGCGACATATTTTAAAAAATTGAGTATAAAGACAAACGGTAATTATTCCGAATCGGGCCTCCACCCCACATCGCGCACATTTTTTTTTAGTAACTCGCATAACCAACAACATGAAAACATTAATATTAAGTTGGAGGAAGGAAAATATATATAGTTCATAAAAAAAAAAAAATCTCAATATGAACGATATAATATCTCCGGCAGGGGTGTAAAAACACATAAGTCAACTTTTATAATTTTTCAGAATAGAAGGAAATAGTTTTGGTAAAGTGTATACAATTTATATTTGAAATGAAATCGTCGGTGTTAGTACAAGACCGCGTAAGAGCAGTTTGTAAATACCACGTAACAGCTTTTTCACGATTTTACAGGACGAAGAAAAAAGGTAATATCTTGACCATTTGAATGTACTTTTCCGACTTCTTTAGGGCTACTTTCTCAAGTATGTGACATAAATTTACCAATAGCTTGTTTAGATTCTGTGTAAAGTCATTTATTCATTTATTATTCATTGCAATACCGCGCAAGTGACTATAATACCAAAACTCCGTAATATCAAGACCGCGGAACTACATCTTAAACTGAAATTATCAAATGATTTAACCTCCTAAGGCTCAGAGTCCCATAGAAAGGATATAAGGGTAATTTTAATTTAAACTGTCCATATCACTTAGACATAGTAATAATATTAAAAATACGATAAACACAATGTACACCCTTGATAACTATTCAGGACAAAATAATTATATTTGGGAGCACGCACTAACCATGTTGCGACTTGTTCTAGAATAACGTAAATACGCGGATTTGCTGGCAACTTCAGATCTGTAACTGGTTCGCGGTATTGTTTCAATAGCGAAAACGAGGTTCTCCATTGGCTATTTAAAATCGCGTGAAATCTAAAATAAGCGGATCAGCGTTAAGAATCTCTTGGCGCGATATTTCAATTTTGCGACTTTTGCTGTTACGAGGTTTTTACAACCTGCTCTCACGCGGTCTTGAAGTATCACCCACGAAATGTGACTCTGTTGCTAAACTACAGCATGATTGGAGGAAAGTTGTGGATAAGCTGATCTGTGTGAGAATTTTATACCAAACAGTGCTATTTCCGCACAGCGCGGGATATTTTGATTCATATACAGACAACTCCCATTCCCCATCTGTACTTCCGTGCCTTGTGCCGAATCACATAAGTCCGCAGAAGGAAGCTTGTTCAACATGGCCCTCTTCACATAAGTCGACTTAAGTGGTTACACGCGAACACGAAAATATAACATTTTTACTTGGTTATGAGGCACAGCTCTCGTAATCTCAGAAGCAATACTAATATGACTTATGTTTTTGAAGCCAAAATAAAATTAAACTAGTTTTAACTTATGTATCGCAATAATCCGGTAACCGCCAATTTTTGACTTATGTGCTTTTACACCGCGGCCAGAGATATGTCAACTATTCTTCATATTTTAGTTAATATTGAATGAAATAATCTAGGATTAGAGCATAAAACTGTAAACCATAGTAAGAATTTCAAAAATCCAGTTGATGGATCCGAAGAAATAAAATGTTGACCCTCCCGTCGGTCTTTTTAGTGAAACAATCCAGAGGAACCCCATGGGGGAGCATAAAAAAATATCGTTTATAAAAAAAAAGGTATTTCTCAATATAAACGATATATGTCAATTAGATATTTTTTTAATGCTCCCCCATGGGGTTTCTCTGTATCAGGAGAACCTTGTTTCACTAAGAGGACCGACGGGAGGGTCAACATTCTAATTCTTGTTTTATGCTCTAATCCTAGATTATTTCATTCAATATTAACTAAAATATGAAGAATAGTTGACATTATATAGTTTATATTGAGAAATAATCTTTTTTATGAACTATATATATATATATTTTTTTTTTCCTTCCCCCGACTTAATATTAATGTTTTCATGTTGCTGTTGGTTATGCGAATTACTAAAAAAAAAAATGGGTGCGATTTGGGATGGAGGCCCGATTCGGAATAATTACCCCAAAAAAATGTTTTGAATAACAATACAATTACAAGTTTTTCGGATCATAGAATGTTTTTGTTATTGACCCCCATTTTCAGAGTTGAATATCTTCTCTACAACCAAATGAAATCCTTCAAGGACACTTTCGAAAATTAGAATAATCCCACTTAACGTCATGTCATGCATAATTACACAACAGGCAAATTAACCTTTAGTTTTTCGTGTGGGTCCTGTAATAATGTATTTGACCAAGTAAACCTTTTAGTTGGCCTAAAGGACTCAAACCTCTTAAAGGGCTGACACTTAAGCCTCTTAAAAGGCGTATAAATGTCTTAAATAGTACGGTGGCCTTCTGTACATTAAGAATGTATGGTGTCTTTTACACACACTGCAGTGTATTAGTACGACAATTTATTATTAATGATAATTAACATTTTCTGCAGAGATATTGTGAAACTCTTAATAAAAAAATAAAGAAAAACGTATGTTCTGTTAAAAATATTGTCTATTTCACAAAATATACATAATACATAGGAGTACATATGTGCTAGTAAGATATTCTGGGGACAAGATTTCTCATAGAAATAAAAGACGTTGTCTTCCCACTGTTTTATTATTGACCAGAATAGGCTTTCAACGCAACAGCGTCATCATCAATGGTACATCTATGATAAAATAAATATAATAGACAAATAATTAGCATATATTTATTATATCATAGATGTACCACTGATGATGACGCTGTTGCGTTCTGAAACCCGGGTCTAGTCAATAATAAAACAGTGGGAAGACGTATTTTATTCCTATGAGACATGGTAGTACTTTCGGTATTGCAAGAATCTTTAGCCTTAACTAAACAAATCGTTGCTGAAGAAAGTACTACCATGTATTATATATTTTGTGAAATAGACAATATTTAAAAAAAAAAACATAAGTTTTTCTTTATTTTAAATTATTATACATTAAACGTATTGTGGGGCCAGTACTAAAGTTTTTACCTGGTCATTGGGCTCCAACTTCTTCCATAAGAAAAAATAATGGTTAACCTCTCTTGTGTTATTATACATAACACGAAATACAGATTATTCTCGTTTTTGAAAGTGTCGTTACTTGATAAATTTCAAAAGGGAACCGATAAGATATTTAACTCTGAATGTGGGGGCCAATAACAAAAGTATACCCGGGCCACCTACCGAGTATGTTCTGGTGCACAATTTTATTCCAACTGAACAACAGAAAACACTCCGCCAAAGTTTCAAAATACAAGAAAAAATATCTTGGTGTTTAGATAATAATATATTTTTCTAAGCACATTCAATTTCTTTAGATCATCTTAACCTGAAACTCAAATTTCAGAATTTTAGCGTAGATTCATATTTCTAGGCCCCATTTAGATATTAATGAATCTTACGTAAAAGGAAACAAAAAAAAAATTAATAGAAACTAGTATTTGAAAAATATATCAAGCCTGTTTTGCGTAAGAAACGAACATTTTTCAATTTATATAAAGAATGTACAAAAACCTGATACTTAAATGAAAGAAACATAATCCCATGGCAGGATTGTCAACTCTGAAATCATGCAAAAGGAAATACATGAGTCATCTTCAACAATGAAGCGAATAGCAGGTTCTGCACATTTCGGTCAGGCTGAATGAACGGCAATTTTAGATTTTTAAAAGAATCGTTACTATGTCCAATTTTGTATCTGTATAAAACTTTTGAAATTCAGAAAACTTAATAGAATACAGTTGAAATTTGTGGAATGTGAATGAATCAAACCAAGGATTTTAGAGTATTGCAGAACTGTTCCAGATGTGAAGTTTGTTGTAATACACTATATTAAGAGTCATTTTCATCCCGTAAGCAATATTTAAACTTTTTTTTCTTATTATTAAAAAAGGGTTCGAATTGTACGTTCATCAGCGCTCGGTATAAATGCTGTGGGAAGAAATAAATATACGTTTTGACTTATATACTTTAACTATGATTCTACCGTTAATTTATACCGTCAATCTGACCTAAAGGTGAAAAAATAATTTTTTTCAAATTGACTCATCAAGATTAAACTAATGAAATATTGTTATATATATTGGCTTATAAAAAACTGAATAGTTTCATCTGTACTTACCAGAAGTGAGAATACCACAAACAAAAAAGAAAATCAAAGAATTTATCATAATGTCAGGCTTTTTACACAAGTACGTATTTTATATAAAAGAAGATAGTGGATCATTACAACAGTACAAAATGTCAGTTAATGTCAATTTCCCCAAAATGAGATATCACTGTCCTAATCTCTAAAATTCCAGACGATGTTTTCAAAACACTCAGCACTGTTGTCATCCATCGATACTGTTATCTGGAATAACTATCGATTATGTTTATCATTGCGTTCTGACTCAGGATAAATCGACTGACTGTCCATTGTCAGGTGGCTTATTTCATAGTCCAGCGGTCTCCTCCCTTCTGCGTAGTTTTTGAGAATCGGAAAAAAACTGGAAAAATATAAAACTAAGTTGTTCTACTTGTCAGTCTTAATAATTTTGACGTTAAAAGTATTTCACTCTGCAAACGTAATATTATATAAGTGCAGTGGAATGTAAAACGATTTTCCACTAGCCCTAAGTGCATTAATTTTTGTAACTACGTGCATAAAATATAAACTTACTTTTCGAACATTTTAGACCCCCCTCTCATAACATTAATAATTATTTTTCTTTTTAAAGGAGACGTAAGAGAGGGAACTAATGAAAGCTTATATTATAGTTATATTGCTTTCCATAACATTTTCCAAAGTCCCTCCCCTCCCACCGCTGGATGTGCATTATATAATTTATGGACGACCCATTTGTCAAACACGCTACCTGATATAAAAGAGGAAAGGAAAATTCAAAAGTACATAAAAATAATTTTTTAGAGCCCTTATTAATGATTTTCAAATGGATTCAGCTAATTTTGTAATGAGATTAGGTTTGGTATTATGACTCATGCCCGGGTTTTAACTCATAGGTCATATCGCCTACTACCAGAGCGCTCTTTGAACTGTGGAAGTCATACATTTTGTCTACCCTAAATTTTTATTCACCTAGGGCAGGGGTCTTTAAAGAGTACCTCACATCGTACAGGCTCGAGACCATCCCTTAACGTCCCATCCGAAGGACGGCGTGCTGAAGTTTATTTTACCTTCCAGATAAAATAAACTAAGGGCCTCGGTCGGGTTTTGAACCCCATCTTGAGCTCAGAATTTTGTAACGATATGAAGCATTTATTGATTCAATTTCACACAGATAAAATTCACTCATTCAAAGCTACCAACTCAAGAAATCTCATTATTCCAAGTAACTAAAAAAAAGTTTGAAAAACGTTCTGGACTTGAGCTGTCTGGTAATTCTATCTCACTCAAAACCTAAAAAATTGTTGATAAATATCTGGCAAAATACTTCCACAACACGAATTCATAAACTTTGTTTTTGCTCTCCCCCGTTTTGGTCAAAAACCAATAGTTGACTTACATAGGGACTTCTGAGTGCACATACTAAGTTTGTGTCGTTGCATTCATTACGACAATTATTCCAGTTTTTAGTTGTCCCCCCTCTTTGATCACTTCTTCCCCTCAGCCGATTTTGCGCGTTCTTATGGAGTTCTGGAGTTCACAGACGCACATAGAGAGACAACATTTTTCTTTTAATTTTTGTAATCAGGGGGGGCGGGGCATGAAATTCCGGTGGAAACTGAAAGTTTCTGACCGATTACATAATTTCGAATAGCTGGTGAAGTAAAACACAGGGCCCATTTATCTGACAAATGTTGTATTATATCGGTCCAGTACAATTCTCCCATAATTATATTTATCATAGTGTATAAAATAAAAAAAAAAAAAAATGTATATGAAAATTAAAAAATATGTACCAAATATATGCAGTTTTCTCATGACAATCGTAACAATGAACATTAAAACATTTTTAGGGTTAAAGGGAGTACCTGAAGCTACGAAAAGTGAAATAATACATTAATTGATTCAAAACAGCTATATATTTATGGAATAATGATACAAAAAATAAAAAAAACTGCAATGACAGTATTTTTTTTTAAGCATGGAGTCACAAAACTTTGGGTCACTATTTCAAGTAATAATGAATACTCTCATAGTTACGTGTAAACATCATGTGCGTGAGTTTACTGGAAAATGATGGAATGAAATTTCAGTTGCGAGATTTCTGTAGCAACATTAAATGATTAAAAATTTTTTAATCTAACAATATTTTATTTGTTCAATTAATTTTTTGGTAAAAAATACGCGATCGGCTTATGACAACTAAAATAAGATACATATAATATATACCTACTTATATTTAAACTACACGACTAATGTAAGTATTGCAAAAAATTAATTGTAACAAATGGCCCAATTGTCTATTTGGAAGCATTATCATATTTCTCGGGTCGGCAGACTAAAGCACATAAGTCAAAAATATCAATTTTGTTATGTTCTTTTTCACATAAGTCAACTTATGTACTCTAGTACATTTTTAGAGTGTAAACATTATTGAGGTTGAAAAAGAACATTTCCGGTTTAGGTGGCATTGGATAGAAACTGATTTAAGTGTTTTAGAACGACTGAGTTGGAAAAAAAAAAAAAAAAAAAAAAAAAATCAATTTTTTGACTTATGTGCTAAGGTCCGCCGGGCCTAGATTTAACAGAACGCGAAATTACAAAACGTGACATTACCAGATTACAGATACGTAAATATACATTATAAATTGTACACCGAATATCTATAATCTTATATCAAATTTTATTTCGTGATCTGTTATTAAATATTAAAATGCCTCCAAATCGAGGATTTAGCCATTTGTTACAACTAATTTTTTGGCAATACTTACGACACTTGTGTAATTTCAATACATTCACAAATAGAAAATCCAGAATAATTTTGAAAATATTGAATTATTTTACTGCTTACTTTTCATTAGAAAATGGTGAAAAATAATTCAGAAATAATTTTCACAGCACTTGATAGAATAGTTTATAACCTAGTGTGGCATCAGTAACGTAACACGAGAAGGAAGTAAAGACGCAGTCATTGCTAGAGCCAGTCACAATTACTCAACTTTTTTGTCAACGTTTCATAATACTACTTTGGGGGGGAGGGGGGGGGGGGGGGGGGAGCGGGGTGCGAGCTAAGATGTTTACACATCAAAAAACTTTATGTCGATCCTCCAGATGGACCCAACCAAAAATTTCACTGTTTCGAGTTATTGCCAGTATTGCAGAGATTGATGAAGAATCAGTTTTTGAGAGCACTAAATTGTACTTATGAAATGTACGAAGGAGAGCGGAAGTTTTTTCGGTAACAAGGATAGAATTTGTATGTTTTAAAGGAAATAAAAACTTAGAACTGGAGTTGTTTCTGCATTGAACTGCGGTGATGATATGGATAGAGATTCACAAATGCGTTCTTCAAGAACTACAACCGGATAACCTCAAAAAAACACATTTTTTTTAACATGTAGCTTAATATTTCGATTAGAATTCGTTACGTCACAAAAATTTTTACTCAAAAATGATAGAGAATTAGTCAATTTTGAAGAAGATAGGTAATTTAAAAAAGATGGATTAACAAGTACCTCGTTCTAAAAGTTTCATAAAAACAAGGTAGGTACTTTTTCTAATAACATATAGTCGATGTCTCTCACAGACTCAAAGTGGCGAAGCTTTGAAATAAAATGTTTGCTTTATAATAGTTCCTCTCAAATCTACCCTAAATGCTACAAAACCATTGAACCCCCCCTGCTCACTTTTACTACCCCCTGCTCACTTTTACCCCCTGCTCACTTTTACCCCCTGCTCACTTTTTACCCCCTGCTCACTTTTTACCCCCTGCTCACTTTTACCCCCTGCTCACTTTTACCCCCTGCTCACTTCTAAAAGCCCTTAAAATAATTTCAAGGTTCAAATAATCTCAAAATGTACCTACCACAGACATAAGATGTTTAGTTCAAAAAGTTCTTCAAAATGAGGGACTTCCTTCACACAAATTTGAAATGTTGAAATTGAGGTATTAAGCGAAGGTTTAAAAAAAAAAAAACGAGATTTTTGAGGTTATTCGTCTGTAGAAAAGTTCTTGAAAAACGCATATGCGAACCCATGTACATGAAGAGGTTTTTTCTTATTTTTTCCTCTAGAATACTCACGAAGTATTGACCAGCATTTTTATGACACCCTGTTATTTTTTTGCTTTAGATGTAGCATAATAATTTATTATTATTAATGTATAACTTCATGTCAATTCTTAAACATGTTTTTAATATCTTATATTTTGTCGTTACATGAGAAACCTGAAATATCGCAATTCATTTGTCCGAAATCTCTTATTTAAACAAAGAATAAAAAAATTTATTCTATAGTTAAACCTAAATATATCCGATAAGTTCTTTCTTCTTGAGGTTTTGTATTTTTGAATAATTCATCCATGAAGAAACATGCCTTCTCTCTTCTTAATAACTGCTTCCTTAAAACTCCTATTTTTTCACTGAAAACACAATTTAATAATCACAAACTCATCGCTATAATCTTATAACTTATAACCCAATGTACTAACACTGCCCTATTTAAAATATTCTTTTTTAGAAAATATAAGAGAATTCGTGCCACAAGGTCGACTTAGATCTTATATTCCCTGAACTTTTAGCACGGAAAAATTAGAGAATATTCTTCATTTCTACTTCTGGTAGGGTTTATTAGCTATTTGTATGATATTCTGTGATCTCGCGAGTAGCCGATACAAACTATGTTATATGTTTAAACTATGAATTAATACTAGGATACTTACAGATGAACAGTAGATGCAGGAATGGTCGTTCTAAAATAATAGTTATTACTTTGCTTAAGTTTTCGTAAAGTGTTTTCAGCAGCTTCTCTTTTTTTTCGAACCAACCAATTATTAAACTTCATATCATTTTCTTTTTGTTTTTGCCTTTCTTCCAAATATTTCTTCTCTTTTTCAAGTCTTAAAGCTTTCGAATGTTCCATTTTTTTTCTGTAATGTTAAAATTTTTTGAAATATGCGTTAAGTAAAGCTCATAAAGTTTGTCGCGTCTTTTAATATAAGTGTTTATTGAAAAAATGTTCAGTCCTTAAAACTTTATACAAAAAAATAAATTGTTGATCTTTTAGACTAAATTGGTGATCTATACTGTCAAAAAAACTCTACAATTAAATTTGGATAGCTTAAGACTACTACCTGAACGTTCTTCTCGCTACGCTGAAGAATTTTTAAAACTAATGTCATTTTAATATACTTTACATAAGTTTTGTCTAACTCCATTATCGATCATTTCATGTCAAAACTTTAGTTAGCCATCTTTTCATCTTTTATATATGTATATCTTTTTGTTTTCCCGCACTCAGGCCTAGGCCTTGTGGGATTTTTCCTCAATTTTTACTTTGTTATTTTGTTTGTAAACTTTATATAGTATATTATATCAATAATTGTAATAATTACATTGTCTATTTAATGTTGTCTCAATGTACATATAATACTGTATAATTTGGAAAAATAAAAACTTTATAACCTTAAATAAAAACTATATAACCTCTTTGATCACTATGGGAGTCCTAAATTTTGCATTCCATAAATTTTTATTCACCTAGGGGTATAAGGTATAAATATTAATTTAAGTTTTTAAATCTTACTTTTTTTTACCACCCAGATAAAATAAACTAAGGACTTCGGTTGAGCCAGGGGGACATCTTGAGCTCAATAAGCAAGCACGCATACCACTATGACAATATCCCTCAGGCTGCCCATAAAGGTTTCCGTTTTTTTTTTCTTAAAACCAACAAAACCCTAAAATTACAAAAAAAACTTACTTTTCCCTTTCATTTAACTGTTGTTGCGTTAAGCCATATTCAGATCGAAATCCATTATAAGATGGCAGTCTGATCTTTTTGCCTTCTTTACAGCAGGTTCGCTTTACCGGTGCTGTTGACGGTCTGATTACTGAAGGACAATTCGTTGAAAATCTAACTTTTTTATCCTTTCTTTTGTTAGTATCATCCCAGTTGAGATTACTTCTCCTCAACCCATTTCTATTCAACTCATCTAACTTGCCAGACTTTGAATAACTTGTACTAGGTCTTATAATCAATTGTTTCTTTTTTTTACTTCCAACATTTTTTTTATTCATTATTACTTTTGCACTCTTCACATTATTATTTAATGATATTTCATTTTCTTCATTACTTTCATCATCAATGGTTGCAGATTTCTTTAAAAATACACAAAGACCTTCGTTTACAAAATGTTCATCGTTCCCCTCATTGCAAGTAGTAACGACTTCTGGCGATGAAGTACGTTCATGGAATGGTACGGTTTCATCCTCAATTTCTTCTTCACTTTCCGTTCCATACGCTTTTATTTCATTGTTTACTTCTGGTTCTTCTGTACAGATGTTTTTATCATCATCATTTTCTTCAATCTCATTTTCTACTTCATCATCTGTCAAAATATCTTCAGATTCGCGATTATAACAACCAGGGACAGTAACATGAAGGATTTTGGAATGGATGTTACTGTTTTCTTTAATACCGTTGTTTGTGATGGATGTACTTGTTTCTAGACAATCATCAACATCTGAAATAAATAGTTAAAGGTAATAGGTATTTAAAAATACAAATTTTTATTCTTAGTAAAAAACAAAAAAAAACATTCGAATTATAGAATTCTCCATTGGGTTGTGGCATTCAAAATAACATTTAAAGAGTCTAGAGAATCGCAAAGAGTTTGGCATAGCTAGGGGGGGGCAGGGGTGCCCCCAAAAAATTGCGATTTAATTTTAAAAAATTATAATATATAATGAAAACTCCACCACAGACAAACATTACAATCAAGACAAGGATATTGAAAGCTTCAGTTCCCAGTCAAACGTTATTCGGATTCAAATTACGCTTTCTTAAAGTTTGGACTTCAACCAATGCTGTCAATCCGCGAAGTATGAGAGTTTAGCGAACGCATCCCCGTGCGTTTCACAGCAAAACGCGCGGCAATTTTAAAATCTCCCCCAGAAACTCCGCACGGCTATTAAAACTTACTGCATATTTTAGAATGTATTGAAAGCCGTAAAAAGGGAAAATAATTGTTTTTAGAGTACATTTAGTGCTATCAGCTGAACGAGAATGAAATAGTAAAAAATACATTTTAGCTGAAAAAGTGTTGGATCGATTTGCTGAAAAAAATAATTAAGGCTTATTTAATTGAGCCTAATTTTTGCCAAAAATACAGTTACTGGCTTTGCAGTCAGGCCGGTGAATCATGTCTCTTCGACCGTTGAATACTGGTGTGGGGTTGAGCTGCGATGTTGCCGCTTGCTTTTGCCAACTCCCACTGCTCACAAGCACCCTCTTAATTATTTGCTTATCGTTTTTGCTACTTAGCGTTATTTTTCAGTTTCATAAGAAATAATAGTGAATAATTGATTTCAATAAACTGATAAAAAAAATAAAACGGCAGCTATTATGCGACTGAGGAGTGAGACGAGAGTGCAATGCTACTACAGAACGGGAAAGGTGACAACGTTGAACTGTTGTCAACATGACGCTCTCGACGCTATCCTATTGGCTCCAACTAGCCTGTCATCCCACTTCTACTTTCAACAGGCGTATAGACCCGAGGGACATGATTCACTGGCTTCACTATAAATAGGTCCATCTCAGGGTAGAGTACCCGTATGATGTTAAATTACAACGTTGCCATTGCGATCGTTGCTGCAAAATCATATTTTAACATTTTTTATTTGTAATAAAGTGGTATTTTGTATATGGAATAACTGACACGTGCCGATGAATTATTTTTATAACAATTACATTAGATATTGATTATTTGAAGTGAATTTATTTATTAAAAAAAAAAAAATTTTACCCTAGTAGTGATATTTGGCATATCTACAAGTTTCTACGAGTATAACAATATTAGGCGTATATTCAAATAAGATAGAAATAAACAAATAAATAAAAATACCTATTTGGTCAGTGTCCACGTCCTCATCGTCAATGATTTCTTCTTCGAGTATGATCACTTCTTCATTGAAAGTGACTCTGTTTGAAGACTTGTCACGTGGGTCCTCCGTTCGGAGTGCTTCGTTCGCATCCCAAATCCTTTGATATTTGTCGTACGGGTTGAGCGACGGCATAAGTACCGAACCATTGGGGCTCAGCTTTACTGAAACATGAATAGATCCATATAAGAATTTAAAAATAAATAGGGGCTAGGAAAGGGTATATATATATTTTTACTCCAGGCATTTAAAGGCCAATAAATTCAATATATATGCCTCACGGCCTATGAGGGACATTTGATTTGCTACATTTTTGGTCTTATATTTTAATCTTAAAAACATAACAGTTAAAGAGCTAATTTATATTTCGGTCAGGAGTGGGGGGAGGGGGGGGGGGACCCTCAAAATTTGGAGATACCACAGGGTTGTTTAAACCGGGTATATAAGGATGCTATTAGTGAAATTTCAATTCCGATCGACCGTTTAAACCTTTATTTTATATTGTTTATTAAAACGTGAAAATAAATATATATATTTTAATATAATAATAACAATACGCAATATTATTATGATATTTTTCCACTCATAGAAAATATTTTCTGAGAATTGGGAAAAGAATGTTGACAGCAAGTCTTCTGATATACATGTCCTTTTGTCAAGTGGTATAATGCAGAATCACTGTTACTTTTGGTTGTTAGTTCTTATGCAGATCGTTACTTTGTTCTTATCTGTTACATCAAAACTGAAAATAGATAGTTTACAAATTAGCTGTAATTTCTCTACTAAGACCTTTGGTCAGTATATACAGGAGATTCAGGATGATAGATGTGCATTAAAAAAAAACTACTGGTACGACCTTCTTCCACTCAGCCAATGTAATATTATTGTTTGAAAAAATTGATGAAATATATATACAAAATAAAAAATCAATCAATTTACGAGCATACAGTTGTCTAAATAACTAGACTGTGCCCCCAAAACTATTATTCTAACCTATAACAAAATACAAATTTAAACTCATATCTAATGTTGACTTTCCTAATTTATTTAATTGTTTTCACTTATAGCGAGAATCGGCAATCTACCGCCCCCATGATCACATGGACCGCGAGCGAACAGAATTGCAAAACAAAAAAAATACGCGTTGTAATCTAGTCAAGTCATAAATTACTATTTTAGTGTTTATTTAACGTATTTTATTTTGAAATACGGCCCGCAATTGAAAGCCACCGAATTAATGCGGTCTGAATATATAAAAAGGTTGCCGACCCCTCACCTATAGTAACCCCAAAGAAGAATTTTCTTTATCAAGTATTTGTGTCAATTCTGTAAAGTTTCATCAAATTTCGAATACAAGACATAAACGTTTAAACTGAGAATATGAATAGAATAAATATAAATTCACTTATTGGTAAAAAATCACAACTATAATGTTAAGAGGAATAAAATCAAAAATAATTTTTCTTTTCGACTTTTCTCTTTGAAGGAGGCAAGATTATATATGAAATGTCTCAAGTAAGTCTAACGCTAGTTTCTATTTTTGAAACATCAGAAATAATATAAATATATTGTTCAACTTACTTTCCACTTCTTCATCGTCTTCATCTATTTCATTATTCGTTTTCATTGGTACTTTCTTTTTTATTATATTCCTTGTTACCCCAATATTTAAAATGCAAATGAAAATATGTATAATTTATCCGTTATGGTGAATGAACTGTTTGAAATAGACCAGAAATGGGAACTGTTGACAAGGCAACTAATAAATAGGAAGATTATTCAATTAGTAAATTGGGTTTTACTGGTTCGAATAAAAAATTGATACACTTCTTATTCAGGTTGAATAAAAGAAAACAAAATCTGTGTAAATTATTGAAAAACAAAATAAGTTGCCTAAGGACAAAACTAACTAAATAGTTGCTGAACATATTAATTAATAAGTAAAACAAATAATTTTTCTTTAAATATTGTATATTACACAAAAATTGTATAAAAATGTTTCAGTTTCTAACTAAACCTGACTATGGTGTAATGCCGAAACCGGTAATATTTGTATAGTTTTTTTGTGGAATAGACAATATTTAAAAAAGAAGCTTGTTTTATTTATTTATTATAAATTTCTCAACTTAGAAGTTATTAATTAATAGTTGTACTTCCAAAATTATTAATTGTTTAATTCTATGAAACCGAAAGTTACGAGTTTAATAAAAATGTTGAAACCTTCTGAAAATTCGGTTTCTCGTAATTGGTTAAATTTTCTTTCACTAATTGCTTCCCCCTAATTTTATTTTTTTCCACATTCGATTAACAGGGAATTAAAATTTTTTTTTTCTCTTTAATTGTAAGCATAAGCCATTTAACATCAAGCGTATCCAGTCCTTCCAATCCAAAATTCGAAGAACAATTGTCGATGTACCCTTCCATGTGCCCAACCTTACCATAATGACTCCCCTATGTTACTGACCTCATCAAGTCTCGCTTCTCCAAATTCCACTCTAACCTTTCTTCCCATGTCAATCCAGTTGCTCGACTCTTGTCATCCCATTCCCATCCAGATAATCCCCCCAGAAGATTGAGGCGGCGCTGACCGAGAGACCTGCTACTGTAGCAAAAATATTTAGGGAGTGCCGGTGATGACCAGCTTCTCCTCTCATGTAATCCTCTTACCTTCAACTCTCCTCCTTCTTGGCCTGCCTCCACGGCTGGACAATGATTGGCGGGGCGAGAAGGCAGGGGGGGTTCACTCGAGCCCCCGCGGTCTCCCCTGCCCTCATTAAGTTGGAGGGATGGGGACGACAGAGAACCGCGGGTGTTTCAAGCTGAAGGGCTTTGATGTTGATTTTATTTTATCTTTTTGTTTATTATTATCATATTTTAAATTTAATATTTTCTCTTTGTTTTGTATATATTATATTATTTGCATAGACATCATTATTTTATTATATATATATATTTTTTGTTACCTATTATTTTGTACATAATCAAATGCTTCCAATGTATGTATTTTTTAATTTTTTTTTTTTTTAATGTATATTTTAATGTCATCAAATTTACAGTTTATATCGATTGTAAATATTCAAAATAAAGAATTTAATAATAAAAAAAAATTGTATGCTAATGCTCTCTCTTGTTATTAAATACTTGCATAACTGAGCAGTGTTTCAGATTTAATGTGATAATAATAAAACAAATAAAAATTAACTTCATTTATAGCCCTGTAGGCCCGTATTGAGGATCGATCGTCCACGGTAATCACTGAGTATACTAAATTCAAAAATTAAGACAAAAAATCGAATTGTGGTATTGATAAAGGAAATTGGAAATTTTGTTTATAAGATGTAGCTATGAAGATGCTTCAGAAATTCCGACAAGTCACCTAAAGACAGACATGTTTCAAATTTGTGTTTTGTACATATAATGAACTAATTCGAGATATATACTCATACATTGTTTATAGTGTTTTAGGGAAAATAATAAGAAAATATTGAAGAAATAACTATTTTTTTTTATGATTTAATTATGTATGACATTAACATTTTTTTTTTTTTAAATGTATTTCACTATTTACTCAATATATGTTAACATCATAATTATTAAATGTATATTGAATACATCAACGCAATGTACGCCAACGGAACCCTTGGGTGTGTGTTCCACACTTCTCTGCAATATTTTTTCCTCCTTCCTGGAAAGGTCCCCTCCCAGATAGGGCGAAATCCGGAAAACATTGTCAGAAAAACCAAAGATCAGGGATCGCCCTGAAAGCTCCAGAAAGACTTATGGAATTCGTCCTATCTGTTGATAGAGTGTCCAAAGTTGAGACATATACTTCCTGGACACTTCAGGGACATTACAAGTTGAAGATGTGGTTCTTCTTGGTCCACAGGCCCAGGAGCATCCCCTCAAATTAGAACGAACTATAAACCTGTCATTCATGGACAATCCCACTGCTACATCCTCGCCGAGGCCAGCCCTTGGGGTAACGTTCAACATTCGTACAGCTTCTCTTGACAGAACGTATCCAGATCCTGACGGGAACAGGGGATAACTTTCAGATATTCGATCTCGCCATTTTCCAGAATGATTAGGGATCTCGGTTCGGAGACAACTCCACAAGTCCCAGTTCTGACCGTTGTTCAGTCCCATCTCAACAGCCCTCAGGTCAATAAATACATCGTCGTCTGTTTTCAGTATGTAGTGCCAATGATCTTCCTTCTGAACCCTAAAAAAAATATATATATACATAAGGAAAATATAAAAAGGATATACAAAAATAAGAATATTAAGAAAATTCTGAGGGTTTAAACCAAGTTATTCTTCATAAAATTCAATTATCTATGCAAAATTTTATATATGAATTCAGAAATCCATGAGGAAGGCATTGAATGAATAAAAACTTATAGAAACAAAATACGCTGTCTTCCCACTGTTTTATTTTTGACCAGAACCGGCTTTCAACGCGACAGCGTCATCATCAGAAGCGCTTCCCACACGTGTTTACAACGTTTCTGTAAATTAACTTACCATTTCAAAAAATAAGACAATTTAAAAGATAGATTATCGTAAACATCAGTAAATCCTTTGAGAAACACTAAATCTTGAAACGTGTACTGTTCTTCTATTAATTGTTTTTTTAGTTTTTTCGTCTCCATTTTCCATTGATTATAACGTTCCACTCTTTCCAACAAAATCTCTTCCAGTCCTTCGATGCCTGGAATGAATAAAAATATAGTTTGTGAATTTTTATAATTATAAGTAACATACTGTGATGTAAACAATTACACACATTATAGTTATTAATATATTACCAACTCAATTATTATTATTTGTATAAAAAAAAGATGTTAGGAGTAAAGTAACTTGATTAGTGAATAAAAATACAAAGATGGACTCGTCGCAGCCCAATATAGGAATTTTAAAGAGTGAACATTTATGCAAATTTAGGAAAACAAGATGGCATATCATTATTAAATTAGAAGAAATCCAAATGAAATAATTATAATTGATTTTTTTTTTTTTAAATACGTGCACTTTCTTAAAAATTGCACGTCTTGAACTTTCGATATTTTTTAAGATCCTTTTCGGCAACTACTGCAGAAACAAAAATTTAGTGGAAGACCAGCAACAATTTCTAATATTTTTATATTCTGATGTTTTTATTTTTAATTGTTAATTTTTATTATTTATATTATATAATTACAATACATGTTAAGAAAAAAATGATAACAATAAATAAATATACCACTCAGGCTGTAATTCATTCCAACGAGGATATTTCTCCATTGACCGGCTCGAAAAGTAACATATTTTCCATTGGGTTTCAGTGTTTCAAATATCTGAACAGGTGCCACATAATCAAGGCTTCGATGGCAACGCGAGTAATTCAAATTCTCGCCAACCAGTTTTAATTCCCCTTCAAAATTTTCCTCCAAAAGAATCGGCTGAACCGATTTCCATTTAAAGTCTACCTTAAAAGAAAACAATGAAAAATGTATGTTTATAACATTTTCAATGTAAGTATATTATTACACTAAGAATAATTAGTTGTTCTGTAATATCCCTTTTTTCAATAAAATATCTTTATTAATATTTAACGAAACAAGTATTTTAATATGAACCACAATTCGTCATATTTCATGTTCTGTCGTCAAAATTCATTATAAACGGGGCTTCATTCTTCAAAACATGTTGAGAAAAAAAAAAAGTAATACTGCAGTACAGATTCTCCTGTCATAGTATATATGTAAAAATCCATTTCCTCTACTTGCTGCTTCACTTAAAGGATCGACGAGAGGGTAAAAATCGTATTCTTTCGTATATCACCTCAAATTATGTCAAGGGAATTACCTTTGAAATTAAAGAAATTTAAACAGAAATTTTATTCTGGTAACAAGGTCCCCTAAGAATAAAATTTATGAGTTCTTATAGAGAAAATAAGTGGAAAAAAACGATTACATTGTATTCTTTTTTTATTAAAATAACTCTGGATTTATATAACCCTAACAAAAACTTTTAATAATTAAATACTTTTGTCATTTGTGTTATTAATTATTAATTAGAAACATTTTTTCGAAATAAAAATAATAACGAATGGGGGGCAATAGTGTAGTATTCAAGAAATGTTTTTCTTATATGCTTCAAGAATATTAATCTCTACCTATCGCTAATTTCGTTGACAGAAAATGCTAGAAAACTAGTTTTGGTTTATATTGATATAAAATAATACATGTTAAAATAATAATGAAGATATTGTAAATTGAAAATGTGGGTCAGTATTATAGTTCCTAACAAGTAACATTATTTTTAAGGTAATTGCGTTATAATAAGATATAGAAGATGAAATTGTTAAGAAGTGGGAAACACAATACGATTGACAGAGAAGTATTTATTTACAATAGGCATTAAACCAAAAAGTATCTAGGATTTTATACTTTTTTTTTTTCTTTTAAATGTTGTTCATGGAAATTACTTTGTTTTTAATTAAATAAAACTTTAGTTGCATATTTATCTATACAATATCGTGTTATTTAATTTATAACAAAGCAATACATTACCCATGCTAGAATCATTTAAAAATGTGGCTGATGATTTCTTTTTCCCAGTTTTTGTATCAGTGAGTATCACTCTTGCTTTTTCACTTATATGCCCAAAAAATATATTTACGTCTAACCCAAGTTTGTCAATAATGATGGGTGTCTTCACAATAAACGTGAAGCCGATATCACAATTGTTCACTCTCATACGTCGTCCAATAGTTGAAAATTCTTTTGAACCTAAAAAAAAAAGTTTGCGAAAGAAAAAAAATTGAAAATTTCCATAAGTTGTAGGGTTAATTAATATGTTCATACATAAACGTAAAAAAATAAAGAGTCGAAAAGCTAAAATTTATTCAGAGGTATGAAATGGCCATATTACAAATAAAGGAAAATGTTCATAACGAGAAACGTTCACACGAAAAGAACCTTTGGTATTTGTAGTAACTACTTGTTGCCATTTCAATTTTTTTTATGTCATATGTACCCTAAGAACATTATTTTGTCGTAATAATCCATTATTGTGTGTGTATATTACACAATGGTTTATGTAAGCATTAATATATAGAAATATATAATATAGAAGGATGGCAGCCGCACAGAATCGAGACAATTGGCGGCTGTTGGTGGAGGAGGCCAGGACCCGTCACCGGGTTGTAGCGCCATGATTGATTGAATATATAGAAACCATTGTTGTAACTGTATTAATAATACATAATATGCACTATATTGTAGTGTATATAATAAATTATGTTTTATTTTTTAGATGCCATTGTTGTAATACACTGTCTTAAAACTATAGTATAGAAGCCATTGTTGTATACATTGTAATGTAATCTGTTCCGTTTTACTGTGTACTTTTTTACTTGGATGCAGCCTATTGTAATCATATAATTATTATTATTAGTTAAACATTAGCTCCACCACCTTTGCTTATGTACTGAACTCACCAATTAATTACATTTGAATCCACTGAGCTGTCCAGTTCAATATTTCTATCCCCTCGTTCCTAAAAATTATTTAAATTGTAAATTCGATCAGAAATTCCCTTAATATTAAGATCAATTCCCTCCATCTAACCCATTGTTTTATTGTCCGTTATTATTATATATATCTAAATAACAGAAAAATAAATTCATAAATTTGCAGACCTGTAGGTTGATTCAAAAGCCATAATTCACAACCAAAGGGAGTAACTCTGTCTCTTGTCGGTACAGGACAAATATCCTCACCAATTAAGAACTTCAATTCAATTGATTTATTTACAACCAACTGTCCCCAGGTTTCTCTAATAGCTTGTCTCTTTTCGAAATGATTTTGTGAAGACATAACACCAACCAAAAGTAGTGATTTACTATTGTCATATTGTACACTTTCATCTACGAACAAAAAATTATATACATATTAAGTAACAATTGGAAAAATACTCAAGAAAGTCAAACATGTTGCTAATGAATATAAATAACATATCTTTAAAATGTGTACCGTAAAATAATAAAATTGTACAATTAAGAAATATCACAGCGATGGCGAGTACCAAAGCTAAAATACTCGTCCTGTAATATATTTCCATCGAAAGCTTATTTAATATTAATTGATTTAATTGTCAAAAGAGTTGTGCACCAACTGCGTCCAGTAGAGTCAATTTACTTTCGTTGCATGTTCACTGTTGTGCACAGAATAACTTATTATATGCAGGGAGTATAACCACATTACATAAATATAACCTCCCAAAATCGAAAATACTGTTTTTGATTCGATATATACCTGTGATAGGTAGACAAAAACCTCGAAGCTGGTCATCTTAGTTATTCTGGGATTAGTGTAGGCTTTAACTCCAAGGACATATCGCCTACTACCAGAGCGTTACTCTACTGTGGGACTCCTAAATGTTGCCTACCCTGGTTTATTCACATGGGGCCGGAGTGTTTAAGGAGTACCTGACATCGTACATGCTCGGGGGATCGTTGCTTAACGTCCCATCCGAAGGACGGCGTGATCAAGGTTTTTTATCTCCCAGATAAAAAAATCTTAGGGCTTCGGCCGGGTCTTGAACGCGCGATCTTGGGCTCAGTAAACAAGCACGCATGCCTCTGGGCTACTGGCGCCCTCGCTGGTGATTTTGAAACTTCAGTTATGAGTAATATAGCCCAAAACAATTACTTATTTTTATTTAAAAGGAAAAACCGTTAATCGTTCTTCTTTTGTAATATAATTTTTTTTTTTTTAAACCGATGATTTGACGAAGGTGGACTATTCTCAACCAATTTACGTTTTCTGTTGATCGTTACTGCTCAAGATATGAAGCAAGCATTGTCCTCGTGACAATAGCGTTTAGTCAATAGGTTTTATTGAAGTGAAACTTCTTCAAACGCACTGGGTAACTTCGGGACTAAGCTGGTAAGTGAGTTACGAAATCACGTGATGCGCTGAACACCTCACGACCAGCTCTGCCCCAGTGTTATAGTTCGTCCCCCAAAAATTAGTTAAGTGTCCTTTTTTGAAAAAAAAAATGTATAATCTGTGAGGGCATACCGATTAAAGACCCTACATTCCAAATTTGGATGAAATCGAACGAGTGAATGCATTTCATTTTTTGAATTCTGAGAGTGGCAGTCTGGAATCGTTGGGCGGGCTAGTAGAGGGGAGCGCTCCCCACCCCGCCTCGCTCCCCACGTCACTCTCCCGCTTCACTCACCCCGTTGGTGAACCCTAAAATCATGACAGGCAGTGATACAGACTCTGAATATGAGAAAATGGTCCAAGCCGTTGTCTAAAAAGGGAAAATTAAGTTCAGAAAGTGTTGCATCATGTTCGGAAGAACAAAATTTTCATATTAATACCCAATCTACTGATAATGAATCACAAAGGAGAATGTACGCCTGCTTAGCGTTGCTGTCGTCATAAACAGCGCCTCTTTTTCTTTCTATATTCTCTCGCGTTCAATAACCTACATTTCTCATTTATCTTACCATAGGCCTATTATCTCTACTTTGGAATCAAATGTAGTGATTTCTGATGTTCCTAACAACGAAAATAATATTGATTTAACAGACGAATAAAAATAAAATAAGCCACTGTTTGCATCTAAAATGTTGAGTTTGTTGAGAAATCCCATACAACATAAAAATAATATTTATGGATCCAAAAACAAAGAAAATTAAAAAATCGGGAAAGAAGTTTTACTTCTGATATGAAATTAAAAGAAATTTTATTATTTTGGGACCGAGGTCCCCTAAAAATAAATACATACATAAAGAAGGAACATTGAGAAATAGTATCAGTATTTCGTAAAATGAAATAAATAAATTAGTGCTACATTGGAGAAAACTAGAAATTAATAATATATAGATATACAAAAGAATAACATGAAAAAACAAAAAAATAGACAGCTTAATTATGAAGAAAAAATAAAATAAAAATATCTACTATATGAATAAAAGAGAACACGTAAAAAAATACAAGACACAGTATATAGGTAAGAAAAAAATATATAGATTAATAAAAACGACAAAGCGTAATACTGTGATGGTTGATTATGAAAGAGAAGGGAGGATGCCCAGTAGGGTGGAACGAAAATGGCCTTTTAAAATTTTTTTTAGTTATTAGTTTGGTAATAGTGGAAAAAAGTTGCCTTTTAAGTTCAAAAAGAATAAAAAAAAAATTGGTTGCAATACTACAACATCTTGAGGTGCCGCAAAGAGCTTAAAGTTTGTAAAAAAATTTTAAAATTTGATAAATTATTTTTTATGAATTTCTCGTACATATAATGTTACAAAAGATGGTTTTAAATACATATATAAGCATTAGAATTGGAAAAAATTATTAATTATAAAATATAATAAAAATAAAAAATATTTTGTAATGTCAAACTTTGTATTTCTTACTGCTGTATCCTTAATGATTACAAATGTTACACCTGCAAAATGTTTGTTTCTACTTCATTGCCACATTAAACTGGTCCTTGCGGCACCTCAAGACGTACTCCAATATTTTTCATATTTTTTATTTATCTTATCTACACTAAAAGGCAACTTTTCTGCGCTATTCCAAATTAAAAATCACATAATCGAGACACGCAAAAGTTTTTGAAAAAGTTTCAAAAAAGTGTGTTTTCATGAAACTTTAAGGTCCTTGCGGCACCTCAAGACGTACTCCAATATTTTTCATATTTTTAATTTATCTTATCTACACTAAAAGGCAACTTTTCTGCGCTATTCCAAATTAAAAATCACATAATCGAGACACGCCAAAATCTTTGAAAAAGTTCCAAAAAAGTGTGTTTTCATGAAACTTTAAGGTCCTTGCGGCACCTCAAGACGTACTCCAATATTTTTCATATTTTTTATTTATCTTATCTACACTAAAAGGCAACTTTTCTGCGCTCATCCAAATTAAAAATCACATAATCGAGACACGCAAAAATCTTTGAAAAAGTTCCAAAAAAGTGTGTTTTTATGAAAATTTAAGGTCCTTGCGGCACCTCAAGACGTACTCCAATATTTTTCATATTTTTTATTTATCTTATCTACACTAAAAGGCAACTTTTCCGCGCTATTCCAAATTAAAAATCAAAAGGTGATTTTTTCGTTCCACCCTAATGCCCAGCCAAGATTTGAAATAAAATTAATTTTAGACAGTAGGGGCTAGATAGAAAAGTGTGAGGAGAGAGAAGAAAAATAAAAATATATAACATAATAAGATGAAATAAAAAATAAATAAATGCTTGATGAAAAAAAAATATATATATGTATATAAAAATATAAGGAAAATAGACAGAGAAAAAAAAAATGGGATAAGTAAATAATTTAATTGATTAGAATAATGAGGTTGACAAATTAGTGAATACGGGGGAGAGAGATGTGTTGAGATGGTATGTGTTGCAAGCACACACAATTTTTTTTCCTTTGTAAATTCGCAGTAGGTAATTAAAATGGTTTTAAAGCAGGATATTACTATGAATGTTAAGTTGCAACTATTCAGCTAAGGTATGCCCTCTTTTCTTGCAAACTCATTTTTAGCAATACGCTCGCGGGCTGATGAAGATTGGGCATGTCTGACGATATGACCTAAAATATTATTTTTATGTTTTTGCGGAGAGGGAATTCTAACTGTTATTTTCAGGTGTTAATTTTTTTCCTTGCACTAACGGTCGTATGAAACCTCCTTTGAATAGTACCCACGGAGAATGAGTAGGATCCTGATGTTCTGTTTAGCTTTATCGTGTTTTAAATCATTTGGTGATCTGACTAAATCAACTAATCACAGAAGGACTAAACGTTTCATGTCTCCTGTCTTCCCTGGAAACAGTGTTATTCAGGTAGTATCGCAACATTTTGACATCTCTGTTGTAAAAATTTGACAAACCAATAAACAATTATAATATTTGTTTATAATAATCTTATAGTTTATATTTATTCGTTTAAAATAATATGAGTGTACTTCAAACTTTGTATACTAATATTTTGTGTCTGGTACGTGATTGTTAATTATTAAGTTTAATTGAACTTAAACTAAAAATATGATTGAGAAATGTAACTATTGTTTTATTATCTTGGTCGTATTGACCGGCTGCCCCCCCAGCCCCCCCCCCCCCCTCCCCCCAGAGAATAATGATAGCTACGCCAATGACTAACATTTTAAACTAACCTAATCCAAAATCAAGTCTCAAGGAAGAAAACCTAGACTATACTTGAATATATAAATGTATAACCATGGGCGTAGCCAGGGGGGAGCACGCCCCCCCCCTGACCAGAGCAAAAACCCAAGATAAAAATTAAATAAACTGAAAAAATAGTTTTTATTACAAATGGATTGCTTGCAAGTTACCAATAGGATCGTCAAATTTCCCATTCGTCTGATTCCTAAATCAGCAATCAGCTGTTACATAAATGTACATGTACAAAACAAGTCATATTACATTTATTTAAATATACCTACATGAATTCAATCATTTCATTTCCTCGCTCAACATCGTCATTTATATTATACTTTATACTCTTAAAGCTGATTTTACATGAGCTGTAAAAATGCAAAGTGCATCAGCAGCAAATGCACACTATTGGATGTGAGTCATTTAATTCTAAAAGTACAGAAACCACAGCGTGCATTTGCTGCTGCTGCGCTTTGCATTTTTGCTGCTCATGTAAAGTCAACTTAAGTATTACAGTCAGTGGTTACCTCAGGGGGAGCTTCTAGAGGTCCGAGTCTCCCAAATTAATAACAAAAAGTCTGCAGCGCTAACCACGGAAACTGCGGGACCCCGGGAATCTATACCACCCACCCTCGTAGCCTAACTTTGCCCCCCCCCCCCTCCTCAAAATCCTGGCTACGCCCCTGTGTATAACTATTTAATTTTAATGAAAGTATTTTTTTTTATGTTGCAGTTTGCCTTGGGTTTAGCACTTCCTGCAGATGTGAAGGGGAGGAACATAGCAACCAACTCAGGTATCCTGATCAATATAGGACTTCCGACCAACCTGACTCAGTTGCAACCTCCTAAAAGGTCCATCAAGGGTACCGCCGCACATGCGCAGCTTACTCAACTTGTAACAACCTTTCTCAATATGTAGGATTGTTATTATTTAAATAATTGTTTATTCGCCATTATATGTTATGGGATGAGTATTGTGAGGCAACAGGAAGTGGAGGGGAGGGGGATTCAATTATTTTTATTAAAATAGCAAGTTAAACTTTTAGTAATTATATACCCCATGGGAGAGTGTGCCAGGCTATTGGTTCGGCTAGCTTAAGATCGCGGGTTCGAAACACGGTTGAGGCACTTAGGTTTTTAATCTGTGAGCACGCCGTCCTTCGGATGGGGTCGTTAAGCGATGGTCAAGAGCCTGTGCGATGTCAAAGTGTGTTTTACTGAAACCTTGGTGGGGAGGGTTTTGAGCTCAAACTCTCTAGCTGTTAATAGAGGCCGAGATCCCTACACAGGCTCTGATGAAATCTGAATATCTTGGAGGCGGCATACCCGATTTCCACCAAACATGGCTAACAACCATCTCACAAATAACAGCTTTTGAAACAAAAAAAAAAAAAAAAAAAAAAAACCGACAAAGCCCATTTGTGTCGGGGGTTAAAAATAAAAATAAAAACGTACGTTTTTAAAAATATTGTCTACTCGTATTTCGCAAAATATATGGGAGTACTTTCGATATTGCTACCATCTTCTACTCCCCTATATTTTATTTATACCTACCTATTTTGGAATATTTTTTTAAATCATACATTTTTCTTTAAAATTTTTATCAAATGTTTCACAATATCTCTGCAAAAAATGTTAAGTATCATTCCTTAAAGTGCCTTAAAGAAGAAGAAGAAAAGTTTGAGTTATTATAAATAGAAAACTACAGACTTTTCTAAAGCAAACATTATCACTAGATATTTTAATTTTACCTTTTTTTATACTTTATTTGTTGATACCTATTTTATTATTGGTTAACTAACTATTTATATCCTCTGTTTTAGAAACAATTTTAACGAAAAAGACTGTTATGATAAAAGTATTTGTCTAATGTCTCAGTACAACAAATACAAAACTAGCTTAATTTTTGATATTTTCAATGAAGTAATTAAGTAAGTATGTTCGAAATAGCTTTAATTTAAATAGCTTAAATAGTTTATGACAATAGTATGTAGAATTGAGGTTAGCTATTCTTGAAAAAACCTTGCCTGCATGAACGTTCAGAGTAAATTTTCTTGAAATTGGGATTGTATATAAGAAAATGCATTAATAGGTTAGGTTTGGTTTTATGACTCATGCCCGGGCTTTAACAACGAGGTCATATCGCCTACTACCAGAGCGCTCTTTCGTCACTATGGTGGACATGAGCCCGACTCTGTGGGAGTCCTAAATTTTGCCTACCCTAAATTTTTATTCATCTAGGGTAGGGGTCTTTAACGAGTACCAGACATCGTACAGGCTCGGGACCATCGCTTAACGTCCCATCCGAAGGACGGCGTGCTTAAGTTTATTTTACCTACCAGATAAAATAAACTAAGGGCCTCGGTCGGGTTTCGAACCCATGACCTTGAGTTCAGAAGTCAAGACGCATACCACTGAGCTACCGGCGCCCTCTATATACATAATATTAATTATATGTAGAAAGGGAGAGATAAGGCTTGTGGTAAAGTTATAAATGAATAACGAAACACATAATATATAATTTTAATATTAATGTATAATATAGTTATATTATAACTTTACTGTTATTATAGGTTATGTAACCACGCTGTCCTTCGGATGGGACGTTAATTTAGATCTCTCAGAGAAAAGTCGGTCTCATGTCCAACGAAAGCTTTGATAGTAGGCGTCTTATAGTTAAAGCCCGGGCATCAGTCAGAATAACAAATTAACTAGATTATGTAAATTTGAAATCCCTGTGTCTGCTCCCCCCTCCCCCTAGTGATGGACAAGTAATTTCTTGACAGAATGAAGTGAGTGTACAACTTTAACAATTATTATATTGTGGTACCATATTTTGTTTTATTTGTATTTGATTACTAAATGTTCTTAATATGTAGGTTTTGTTTAGTTAACGTTTAATTTTAGTTATGTCCTTGTATATATACACTGTGTAATAGGGAGAGATCAGGCTTGTGGTCGATAAAAATAAACAAAGAATTTATGACAAGCTTTCGGTACTGAGTTTACCTTTTTCAGTGACTGTATTAACAAAGTTACATAAAATAGTAATAAGCGTATATAAAAGAAATTCATAGTAAAAATAAAATATTTTTTTATATGTATATACAAGGACATAACATAATATGTTATGACATATAATGTTAATTAAAATTCTTTGTTCATTTTTATCGACCATAAGCCTGATCTCTCCTTATTACAAACATCGTTGGTCAATTCCACTTCAAATATTCTAAAATATAAATTTTTTTAAATGATTTCAAAATAAAAATTATTGTATGCACTTACGTATAGAAACTTATGTGTAAATATATTTTTTAATATCATTTCCAGGGAGTTACTAGCATCAAACGCTGAAGGAAAGAAGTTATCATTGGATCATACTAGAAAGATCAACAACAAAGATGACTGCCATGACTTATATCCAAAATGTGACTCGCCTATTTTAAAATCCTTATTTAGCGTCTGAAATCTGCAATATTCATTTCTGCAATATGAGAAATAGAATGTTTTACATTGTTATTCAATTTTTGGATGAAAAAAAAAAAATATATATATTTGGCACTAAGCAGTATTTAATATAATATATTATAAATTTAATTTTATAATATATTATATTAATTTTATTATAATATATTTAAAATTAAAGTACATAAGGGTCACAAATATTTTTATTTAATTATTTTTTATGTATAGGTACCTGCCTAAATTTATTTGCAATCTGTTGAAGATATCAGGTACAATAGGCAATGTTATTCGTTAAATTAACAAAAAAAAATCTACTTAATGTGACAAGGCTCTTACCCTAAACAAAGAAATGTAGTAAAAATGAAATTTCAATAGCCACATTTTCAATCTAACAATATTTTATTTGTTCAATTCATTTTTTGGTAACATTGTTCCAATCGGCTTATCGTAACTAAAATACGATACATGTCAAATAAACTATACAGGGTGGACATGACAGAAGTTAATTTATATATGAGGAGTTTGGAGCCAGAGCGGACCAACCCACAATTTTTCGGAAAATGAGTTATTACCATCCTGATGTTGGCATAGGTTTCCTTTTTCAAAACCAGTGTGGATCACTTAGTTTCTTCACTTCACTGATAGATAGCAGCACTTTAAGTTTAGTCCACAAATATTTTGTGCATATATTTTCAAAGTCACAATGGATCATACGGCCTTCAAAAACTTTATAGAACACAAAAAGGGATCACTCATCCAATACTATTCTAACATTTCAAATATACATAAATATTTGGGGCCCATTTATGGAGATAAACAAAATGTACTCAATTTTCAATTGCCATTTTCTTCCTGTTCAGTTTCAACCAGTTGGTCCGCTCTGGCTCCAAACTCCTCATATAATATATTTATATTTTATCAGCATTAAGCATAATATATTAAAATTCATAATTTATTTAAAATTTTTTCGTCAGACATCCGGTATTATAGAAAATTACAAAAAATAGCATCAATTAGAAGTCCTAAATGCATATCTTTAATTATTTTTTGTATGGAAGCTGCATAGAAACAAAAAAAAAATTACCTAGATAAACAATTTTGTAGATTTGTAATTTACGCAAAATAATGTTACCATATTTAGCATCTCTTACCTAAATATATATTTTTTATATTGATGTAATAAAATAATTGTTTTACTCTTTATCCTATTTCTAGTTTTTATTGCCAAATAAAATTACATTTTCTCATTGACTGTGGTTCATTATCCCTCATTAAACTATGGTTTTATTATTATTTTTATTAGCTCTTTTCATTTTAGTTCTCCAGCTGTATGAAGTATAGAGGAAGTTATGTAATCTGACATAAATTCGATTTTGAGTTTTCAACGGAATTTCATGTTTTCTGACCTGTATCCAAAAATTAAAAAAAAAATCTGTCTGTCTGTGAGTACAGGTCAGGAAGGTTAGAAGGTTAAGAAAGTTTAGATGGTTAGAGAAGGTTGTCTGTGAACACGATAGCTACTAAGGTTTTTTATTTGGGAGGTAAAATAACCTTGAGCACGCTGTATTTCGGACGGGAAGTTAAGACGTCTGTATATGGACCAGAGTGACGAAAGAGCGCTCTGGTTGTGAGCGATATGAACTGTTTTAACCCTCTTAATTCAAAAATGAAAAGACGATAATTCCCAATAGAATAAATGTACCGATACGATATTTCATGTACAAATTTAAAGCCCTTTAGGAACAACACCTATTGATTTTCAGTTGAAAAAGGAAGGGGGGGGGGGGGATTAGGGGAGAGGTAATTAGTTAGTTATTATGACTCATGCCCGGGCTTTAACTACGAGGTAATATCGCCTACTAGCAGAGTGCTCTTTCGT
Organism: Aradus depressus; assembly: GCA_963662175.1. Classification (NCBI taxonomy): domain Eukaryota; kingdom Metazoa; phylum Arthropoda; class Insecta; order Hemiptera; family Aradidae; genus Aradus; species Aradus depressus. The sequence continues at coordinate 19,251,411 of OY759225.1, read as the reverse complement.
CACTCTGGTGGACATGAGCCCGACTCTACTGTGTAAGTTTTAAGTTTGCCTGCCTAGATTTATTCATCTAGCCTAGGGGTCATTAATGAGTATTTGACATCGTACAAGCTTGGGACCATCGCTTAACGTACCATCCAAAGCACGCCGTCCTTATGTAATCGGTTAGAAAATCGATGCTGAGGTTTCAACAAAATTTCATATTTTCCGAGCCCCGAAAAAAAAAAGCTTTATGTGAACACGATGACTCCTCATAGATCCAAAATTGTACCTATATGTATATCCAAAACCCTCTAACGTATACCACTGAGCTACCGGCGCCCTATCTAAATTCAAAAAGTCATAAGGATGGCCTCTATTAATTTCCCGCAAAATCTGTCAAAGAGAAGGGGAGGACAAGAGAAGAACGGCTCGACTTAAATACTCTAATAACTGATGTAATGAATATAAAATAAAATAGCTTTATTGACATTCTTTTAGAACAAAAGCCTATAGCTCTTTCTACAGAAGAAATCAGAAAAGAATTTAACGATTATTTCTAAATTAAATTAAATTATTTCTTAAGTAAGGCTGTTACTTCTTGATTAAAAATAAAATGAGAAAAAAAAGTAAAAATGAGTGCTATTTCTTAAATAATAATACACATTTGTCCCATGTTTCTCTGTTGCTGTCCACTGTGCACCATCCATCCCCTATTCTCTCCACTATCTCGTCCCTCCACCGCAGTCCTGGTCTTCCTTTTCCTCATCTTCTGTCTCTAGGAATCCACTCCGTGTAGACATTAGCCCATCGTCGAGGATCTATCCTTGTCACATGCCCGGGCCCATCTCCACTTCATCAAGTGTGCTTCCTTCTGGAGGCTTCTTAGCCTCACCTTGCTGTTTCCAATGTAATGAATATATGGACACAAAATTTAGTATGATTCAGAAGCCACTATATAAGTCAAAGTTTTATCCAAATTGATCCATTCTTTTTGGAGGGAGAGCAAGAACATAATTGATTAATTTGATCTGGGGAAGTACATAGTCGATGATTCACCGACATCATTTTATTTAAAGAACGCTGATAAATAATATACCTTTGTATCATATATAGTTACAGCCAATCGCAGTATATCTATTTGAGAATTATATAACGAATTATTGTTTTTTCTTCTCTTTTTATATCTAATTTTTTTTTATATTTGTTTTAATCTCAGTAAATAATTCAATGGATTAGATAAACAAATATACCATTCATTTTGTTATTTATTAATTGTATTTAACTTTATAAAATATATTCGAGGTGCTAAAAAAGAAAAGTGTCAAGGTTTTTTCATCTTGTTTTTTTTTTTTTTCTTTTTTATATGTTGTATAGATTTTTAAAGAGTTGTATTTGTGTTGTGAACAACGTTAGGTGTCTCAGTTTTAAATCCATTAGTCAGTCTGTCGTCAGAATGGTTGGACACTCCTACACTAATTGTCACTATTTGAGTTTTAGTAGTGACTCCGTCAACTGAAAACACTATTCTTTCACTAACATGGTACGTAAATATTCAATTTTAAAACTTTAATATATTTAAAAAAAACATATATCTTATAATTTCATAATGTATTTCAACTTCAGTTAACAGTTTTTTGTGTAAATTCAAAAATATTTTATCTACAAAAAATAATATCAGTCAATATATATATTGAACATTATTTGTATTCTTAATATTTTTAAGAATTGATTTTATAAGGCACTAATCTAATAGATATTGCTTTGTCATATAAAAATGATTTTAAAATAATTTTTGTACACGTAGTTTACAGTACGCGATGTTTTCTAAATTATTCTTGTGTCAAAATACAATGATAATAACCTAATTATATACAATTGTTGTTATAATTGACAAGGAGATTATGAGTTAGACTGACCTTGGAATAGCAGAGCTGGTCACTGCACAATGCATAATAGATTTAAAGTGCATATTTTTCTGTTGACTTACTTAACTTTTAAAGTATAATATATATGTTTTAATATATTTATTTCCAATTAGTGAATATTTATTGCGCATTTTGTAGACAAATTAAGGTTTTTTATTTGGGAGGTAAAACAAAAATGAGCATGCCCTCCTTCGGATGTGACATTAGGCTATGATGTTGTGTCATGTACTTGTTAAAAACTCCTACACTAGGTTGAAAAACCTGAATAGGCGAAAATTAAGATTTTCTCAGTAGAGTCGGGCTCATGTGCACCAGAGCGACGAAAGAGCGCTCTAATAGTAGGCAATATGACCTCGTAGTTATAGCCCGGGCATGAACCACAATAACTAAGTAGACAAATTAAGAGGGTCGGAGTAGCACGATATATTGCTATAGGGCTTTGAATGCTTCCGCAATTATCCTAATTTCATTAAATCAGTTTTAGTATAGTAAATTTCACACGTCAGTTGATATAGTCGTCGTGGCAACAGTGCTAATCGCTGAACCGTTTTTATTTAAACTTGATATGTACAGGAATCCATTGAGTTGTTTTGAAGAATTTTTTTCTTAAATGTTGACTTTTAAACTTTCTTTATAGTGTAAGGAAGTATTGTAATCGTGCGAAAATCAGAGATCGTGTTTTGAACGGATTTTCAAGGCTCATGGTCCCCTGAATACGTATTGACAACTTTCAAAATGATGTATGTGTGGGTATTATGCTTTCTATTTGTTTAGAAGTTAGCTGACAAAAATAAAGAGGCGATTTTATTCGAATCGAACGAAAAGAAATATATATATTTTTTTATTTAATCGTTATTTATTTAGTTAGTTATTACTATTCATACCCGGGCTTTAGCTGTGAGGTCATATCGCCTACTAACTCTGATGAACTTGAGCCCAACTCAGTACAAGTCATGACGATCTTTAACGAGTACCGTATAAGCTCGAGACCATCGCTTAGCGCCCAATCCGCCGGATTGTTCAAGGTTTTTTCATCTCTCATATAAAAAAACCTAAGAGTCTCTGCCGGGATTTGGACCCGCAATCTTGACCTCAGTAGGCAAGCACGCTACATCTGAGCGAAGGGAAACCTCTGTTGTTTTTATATTCATATAAAAATTAAGTATTTAATTAATTTTTTATATATAAATTTATTTGAAATCTGTACATGATAGTAGCTACAATAGACAATGTTATTCGTTAAACGAACAAAAAAAAAAATGTTTCTTGATCTGATGAGATCTCTTACTATACAAAATTTAGGACTCCCAAAATAGTGTTGAGCTCATATACACTAAAGTGACGAAGAAGCGCATTGTTGATAATAGACAAAAAAAGATAATTGAAGCCCGGGCATGAGTCAGAAAAAAAACAGAATAGTACAGAAAGTCTGATGGTTTTATCTTAGTCCCTTCTCCTTTCTGCGACCTACTCTGAGACCATAAGGACATAATATGTCCTATATATGTACATTAATGTCTCTTAGATAGATATGTATTTATAGTATATAGACTACTTATATAGTAGGTGGGCGCTGCTATCTCATAGGTAGCGTGTTAGCCAACTTAGGTCAAGATCGAGGGTTTGAAACTCGGCCGAGGCAGGTGGCATGTTAAACAATGGTCCCGAGCCTGTACGTTGTCAGGTACTTGTTAAAGACCTCTATCCTAGGCGAACAAAGCTAGGATAACAAGAATAAGGATTCCCATTGTAGAGGCGGGCTCGTGATCAAAGCGACCAAAGAGCACTCTGGTAGTAGGCGATATGACCTCGTAGTCAAAGCCTGGGCATGAGTTATGTTGGATTTGAGTTACCATGCTAAAACTGTGTTTAGCTGTTGGAGTACTGTGATTTACTTATGTAATAAATAAATATCCTCACTTGACCATGATATTTCTCTGGTGCTTGGGCAAAAGGGCTCAAGTCAGCAAATCTGAATTTTAGGAGGGGAATTTCAGAAGGTTTGAAAACTCCCTGCAAATTAGGTAAAACATATGTTACTTGAAATATTATTTCAATAAAAGTATTAAATAAAAATTTCAGTAAAAACTTTTTATTTAATTGTGACACAAATGAAAACGTTTTGGTAAAGAAAATAGGTAAAACACAGGGAGGGAAACACAAAAATATCCGTTCACGATTTTAAATTATAATCTCTGTTTTTGAATGTTTATTAACTCATTTTCTATTCATTTCAGTTACTTTTTTTTCAAGTTTTTTAAAATTTACTCTTAGGTTTAGGTATTATGACTCATGGCCGGGGCTTTAACTACGAGGTCATATCGCCTACTACCAGAGCACTCTTTCGTCACTCTGGTGGAAATGAGCCCGACTCTACTGTGGGAGTCCTAAATTTTGCCTACCCTAAATTTTTATTCACCTAGGGCAGGGGTCTTTAACGAGTACCTGACATCGTATAGGGTCGGGACCTTCGCTTAACGTCCCATGCGAAGGACGGCGTGCTCAAGTTTTTTTTTACCTCCCAGATAAAATAAACTAAGGGCCTCGGTCGGGTTTCGAACCGAGGATCTTGAGCTCAGAAGACAAGTACGCATACCACCTAGCTACCGGCGCACTCTAAAATTTACTCTTAAGCAGTAGCATTGTTTTTAATTTAACTGATTATTTTGATATGTATTTAGTGTATAAAGGTAATGGTTAAGGAATCTTATTGCATAATTGTACCTCTGTAAATGCGACTGTTATAATAAACTCTTCATCTACATTCTTCTACATAAACAAAGTAAAATATTCCAACAATCAGTTACGTATGGGGAAAATATTTAAATGCAGTTGTCCTTTGGATCACAAGGCTTATTCTGACTTAAGCCCTTTTGCCCAAACACCATGATATATAATATGTCAAACATGAAATTTTAGAAATGGAGGATAATGTTACATAAGACAATATAAGGACGACCTTCTGTATTCTCTATCTAGTACATAGGTATGTCACAGTACACAATTTTTAGTATGTTAACACAACCAACACGACTCACGTCCGGCCTTTGACTACGGTCATATTGCCTACTACCAGAGTGCTCTTTGGTCGCTTTGAATAAAATTTAGTCCGATCTGAATAAAATTTCATATATGTCTAAGAATTTTAAGTCGTTGACCTATTTTTGTTTTAAACCACCTTGCAAAAGTTATCGGTGTATCACCGGCCATGTACTTCCCCAGAAAACATTAACCATTAACCTTTCTCACCCCTATAGAGGGCGCCGGTAGCTCAGAGGTATGCGTGCTTGCCTTCTGAGCTCAAGATCGTGGCTTCGAAACCCGACCGAGGCCCTTAGTTTATTTTATCTGGGAGGTAAAATAAACTTAAGCACGCCGTCCTTCAGATAGGACTTTAAGCAATGGTCCCGAGCCTGTACGATGTCAGGTACTCGTTAAAGACCCCTTCCCTAGGTGAATAAAAATTTAGGGTAGGCAACATTTAGGACTCCCACAGTAGAGTCGGGCTCATGTCCACCAGAGTGACGAAAGAGGGCTCTGGTAGTAGGCGATATGACCTCGTAGTTAAAGCCCGGGCATGAGTTATAAAACCTAACCTTTCTCACCCCTCCAAAACCTGTCGACCGTTTGAAGGTATTTACGGGCGAATGTTGCATGAAATGTATCATTTTAACCATCTATGACGCTAAAATGGGACAAACGTTCCTGTAAGCATGGGGTCTGGATACGCCGTTAAGTTTCTTCTAGAACTAATCGTCACATCTCCACTAATTAGACAGGAATTCATGTATACAAGAGTGTTAATTAACTGGGAGGGTCATTTTTTCGAATATATATACTAAATTAAAAAAAAAAACGCGAACGGGGGAGGGGGTAGGTTGTCACTTCTTTCAATTTTTTAATTGATTTCCTTTAAATTTAATGTAATAGGATTATTACTGGTTTCAATGTGTTAATTATTGCTTTCGATATCAAAATTATATTATTGTTTATAATACTGAATCCTTTTTAGGTTTTTATAGGAGAAGTTATGAAATCGGTTCAAAACTTCGAAGCGGAGTTTCATGTTTTCCTGATTCCAAATATGAAAAAAAATGTATGTCAATTTGTGTATCTGCGAATACACTTCCGATAGAATGAATGCATATACACAAAATTTAATATGTGTGATCAAATCCCCATAAGGACAACACCTATCGATTTTCAGCCAAATCGGTCAAAGGGGAGGGAGGGATTAGAGGAGAAACTTAACTCAAAAATTCTAATAACTGCAGTTGTAATGAATGTATCGACACGTAATTTCGTATGTGAATTCAACATACGTTTTTCTTTATTTTTTATTTCAGAGATTGTGTTTCACAGTATCTCCGCAAAAGTTAAGTATCACTTAATTATGTTTGTTGTGCATGTATAGCTATTTCATATAATGAATATTTGACTTTAGGGATTTCTGCGGGAGGGGTCGGGACAATCCCCGTTGGCTACGCGCTTATTGTGGATTAATATTCAATTTACTTAATTAATTTTTTTTTTTAATGAATGGATAAATTATCCATGTTTATCTATTTACAAAACAGGTTTTCTAAGAACGGAGATTTCCGAACTATTTCATTCTATTACTATAAAAACAACATTATTTGTTCCAGAATACAAGGTTCTTTCCACAAAGAGAAGTTAATATTACAGAAAATCTTGGTTCTGAACAGAATATAATTTCTTAAAGTGGGCTTAATACGGTATTACAGACAAACTTGGAATAATGTTGGCTTGGGCCTTTGGTGGAAAGTAGGCTGACCAAGATTACAGTGAGCCACTCTGGGGCACAAGTCTAGTCTGCGTTGGTCGGTATCCGCTAAGTTCCCCAAAGTCATGATACTTAACATTTTATGCAGAGATATTGTGAAACACTTAATAAAAAAATATAAAGAAAAACGAATGTTTTTTAAAAATATTGTCTATTTCACAAGATATATAAAATATATGGGTATTAGGTTAGGGTAGGTTTTATGACTCATGCCCGGGCTTTAACTACGAGATCATATCGCCTACTACCAGAGCGCTCTTTCGTCACTCTGGTGGACATGAGCCCGACTCTACTGTAGGAGTCCTAAATTTTGCCTATCCTAAATTTTTATTCACCTAGGGCAGGGGTCTATAACGAGTACGTGACATCGTCCCGACAGCGTGCTTAAGTTTTTTTTACCTTTCAGATAAAATAAACTAAGGGCCTCTGCCGGGTTTCGAACCCACGATTGTGAGCTCAGAAGTCAAGCACGCATATCACTGAGCTACCGGCGCCCTCAAATTTCATATGTAAATTCAAAACTTCATAAGGACGTTCAATTTACAACGGTGAGAAATGTACCGACACAAAATTTCATATGAGGATTTAGGAGCTCCTATGTAACTCAAGAACCGAATATTAGCGCAAACGGTCGAATAGTTTTGGAGGGGGAGCGAAAAGTTAATAGATTAATTCATCCTAGGTCATGCCGGGGATTCATCGATGACTCTTTTTTATGGGATAATTGTTAATAACTCCAGAAAATATTCATAAAAATATGATTAATGCCGATGTCTGAGAGGTGGATGGTCCAGTGTGAAGGAGGAGCCGATAGATTGGATGATGATGTGATGATGGAGGTGGTGACCGGAAGTGTCTTGTTGCAGGAGGGGGCCGGCTCAGGATGTCTCAACAGGAGGAACTCTATATCGCTCCCTGCAGGGCTCGACGCCATGGAACCTATCGAATACCAGCCGCAGGTATGTCAACTATCAACTAATCCTAGTCTATAATAATGATAATGTTCCTCTATTTTCTTTAATTAGAAAATAATCAATAATTTTATATATTTTTGATTCACTTATAGTTTTTTGTAGGTCCCATAGATTGCTCTCAATGCAAGTAACGTAAAATTGGCTAAGCGATTTCGTCAGAGGAAAATTTTACTGGAAACATTTTTTTTTTTCTTCTCCAGCCTATGTATAATAATAATAATAAATTTATTTCCGTTAAAACAATACATGGTAATAGGATACGTCAAAAGAATTTATACATTAAGATAGCTTATAAATTAGATTTATAACTACTTGAGTCTAACACATGTATGATTAGTAGTAATAACAAAACTATTAAAAAAAGTAAAATGAAACTAATAAAAACTGAATGAATAAATACTTAAAAATAAAAGAGTGTATAAAAAAAATAATTATACGTAGATACACTTATAATAAGTAGACACATTTTTCAATTTAATAAAAATTAAGATAACTATTTTTCAAAAAACTCTTCGGAAGTGTCTTTATCCCACGTTCTTACGTCCCTTCATTAGGTCCCGATTGTTATATAACAATATATTTAAAAAAATAAATATATAATATATTATATTAATCAATTATAAATGAATAAATAAAAAATTATAAAAGAATAACGTACATTCTACTAACCTTTAAGGTGTGGAGGAACTCTGTCCAAAAAATAAAAATGAAAGCTTTGTATCAAATAATGTTTTTGGATATGAAACACGATTCTTTATTGTGATAATTTTATTTTTTTTGAACAGTGAGAATAAAATTCCATTTCCGTGTAAAGGGTTTCCTCTAACATAAACATTTTTAGTTGAAGTTTAATTTTTTTTATTGTATTCATTGACAAGAAGTGGGGAAGGGCATTTCAAAAATTGATTATTTTATGAGTTATACTTTTTTTTTGAAAAGAGAAGAGAAATGTTTAGTTATTCGAAAGTCTTCTTTCTTCCTGGTATCGTGATCATGATTAGTATTGTTGAGAGAAAATATTTTTATTTCTCCTAATAACCATTAAAGTATAGTATGATAGTTAACATTTTTTGCAGAGATATTGTGAAACACTTAATAAAAAATAAAGAAAAAACGTATATTTATAAAAAAAAATATTGCCTATTTCACAAAAAAATATCTTAAGACAAAAATAAAAGAGAAGAAAAAAGTGGAGTTTACCAGCTAGAATGTAGTTCTTGTAATTTTTTATGTAGGTCAAACTGGGAGACAATTTAAAAATAAGGTAAAAGAACACATATCAGAAATAGGGTTAAACACTGACACAACATACAACTCAGTAAAATCAACTTTCGCACAACACATCAACGAAAACAAACACAATTTTGATATTAATACAGACATACAATAATGATTAATAGAGTCGACAGTATCTTTTCATATGTAGAAGGAATTCGAGGTTCTGTCATGTAAAACAAAATTCAAAATTTGGCCAACGTTTCGAAAACTATTTATTTTCTTCTTCAGGGCCTACAGAATATAAACAAAGAAATTAGACATTATGGACAATGATATAAACAGATACTTTATAATAATTTGAAAAAGAGATGGAAACAATTTTTTTAACACAAATGAAAGAGAGAATAATAATAATAAATAAACAAATAATAAAAATAAATACAAATTTTGAAAGTTGTAATAAAATAACCTATATATAACAATATATATCTCCCTAAATAACTAATAAATAAAAATTATCTTACAATGACTTGAGTGGATGTGTGTGGTGAAGGTGTTGTGAGTTTGTGTTCAGTATAGTGGTGTCGTATATGTAACGGTCGAGGGCTACCTGAGTTTACCTACGTGACCTTCGGTGGGGGGGTGTTGCATGGAATATAACCATCTCAAGTCAAAAATAAATAAAAAATATTAAATAATTTAAAAAAAAATTAAATTAAGACAAAACACAACCAACCAATAAATAAATATATATATATATATACACTTTTTTTTTGTTTGTTTTTTTCCATTAAATAAACATAGATCAATAGTAACAATAATCATAATAACATCTTAGTATAAAAATTTGTTTGAAAAACACATTGCACATGTTGTGTGTTACATGTTGGTGGAGCTAACTTCTGTTTTTGTTCATTATGTTACAATAACTGTTGTTTAGCGGCTGTGTATCTGTTTTCTCGTTTACCGTGGTATTGTCCTGTACTATATGTATTATCTCCAGCATATACCTCTTGTACCAGTTGCGGTCTCATTGCCTAGTATACTTTCTTGTGTTGTTAAAATCAAGAGTGTTCTTGTTGTATACATACCTACAACAAGAACACTCTTGATTTTAACAACATTGTCTATGTTTTTTGTGTCCGATATGAATGTTTTTTTGCAGTCGTTTTTGTGTTGGTTTAATTCAATCAATTACATAAATAATGAAATGTTGAAACCTCTATTTTTACGAGTTGATTGATTCGCCTTCTGATAAATGAATATTAAAAAAAATATTTTTAAAGAGTAGTCTCCGGCTGATTTTGAGTCGATAGTAAGCCATCAACATCAATTGACCTCATTATTACAACCTCTAATTGTTCTTCATAATAAATAGAAAAAGGTACCTATTTGTTTGTTAATTATGAATAATTGGTTATTATTATTTACAGTTTATTATTATTTACTTATTATTATATAATATTTATCATTTTTACTGTAACAAATGTACACAGCAGTCATTTTGAAAAATAAAAACAAGTCGATGGTGAATCACAGGCAACATACTTCCCCAGATCAAATTAATCAATTAATTTTTAGCTCTCCCTCCAAAACCAGTCGACGGGTTGCGTTAATATTAAACAGTTGAATTAAACAAGGGCTCGTAAATTCTCATATTAAATTTTGTGTTGAATCATTAAATCGGCAGTTTTTGAGGTTTTTGAATTGAGCCCCCTCCCCTGAATCCCACTTCATTTCCGCAGATTCTGCTAAAAATTAATATGTGTCGTTCGTATGGGATTTTGAATTCACATATGAAATTACGTGTCGATACATTCATTACAAAGAAAGTTATTAGAGTTTTTGAATTAAGCCTTTCCCCTAATTCCCCCCATCTTTTTGGTCGATTTAGCGGAAAAATAATAGGTGTCGACGTTAGAGGGTTCTGGTTTCACGCATAAAATTTATCATGTTCACAGACATACAAAGAGATAGCTTTTTTTAAATATATATATTTGAATCTAGAGGTCGAAAAACATAAAATTCCTTTGAAACTTTTTGGTCGATTCCATAACTTCCCCTATTCTTCGTACAGTTGGGGAAGTAATCATTTTCTGTAAACAAGACTTTATAATGTTTGATAAAGAATTACATATTTGCACAAGTAATCATAAGAAAAATATGTTTTTGCATTAGTTAAAATGACAACAAATGAAATAATATTAGCAAAATTAAGATATTGTTATTAAAACCACATTAAAAATTAAGATAATGTACTTTTATGGATCAAGCAGGATGTAAAAGTCATTATGTAGATAAGCAAATTCCTATGTATTACCCTATTTGACAAAAAAAATAACGCAATGTTTACTAGGCCTTCGAGATTATAATCTAATACCACTTGCCATCAATAATTGTAGTATTCAATACTTTAAACTGAACTTAAAATGCTGAATGAATAAAATCAATGATGAAGAATTTTTAAAACTAATATCATTTTAATATACTTTACATATGTATTGTCTAACTCCATTAGCGATCATTTCATGTCAAAACCTTAGTTAGCCGTCTCCTTTAAATTGTTTTCCCGCACTCAGGCCTAGGTCTTATGAGATTTTTCCTCAAATTTTACTTTGTTATTTTGTTTGTAAACTTTATATATTATATCAATAATTGTAATAATTACATTGTCTATTTAATGTTGTCTCACTGTACCTACATAGGTATAATACTGTATAATTTGAAAAAATAAAAACTTTATAACCAAAAAAAAAAAGTTATAGCACCCAAAGAACGAACAATACATTTTCTTAGGAAATGTTTCTAAGTAATGCATAAATTGTAACTCATAGCAACGAATTAAAAATGAAGTTGTACTATCGCTAGTGGGATACTCGTTTTTTTTTGGAAACCTGAAATTTTATTCATATCTACAATAGCATTTAATGCTATTCTAGATATGGATAAAATTTCAGGTAAGTTGGTGTAATATAAGGCGAGTTGCATCAACCATTGGTTACTGATAATAATTCTATTTTACTTTCGTTTTAAATCAAATATTGATAACTATTAGGCCATCAAAGGTCAACATTTATCGCTGTATTTATATATTATTATTTTTTTTTTTGTAGTATCAGTTGAAATCTTTCCAACATTCAGTTAGTGTTAATTCGTTATATTGTTTTAGTTATGTAGTGACTTAAGATTCGTCAGTGTTGGAGGTAGGTTTTCATATATTTTTCTAAAATTGGATTATGAAGCCTATTTTACTCCATGTGCAATCCAGTAATTTTACTTAGCTTTACGAAATTGTTGAGTTTACAATAAAATTTCATATTATCCGAACCTCTGATTCCAAAAAATGTAAAAAAAATAATATTTCTGTTTTGTATATACATTTGTGTCTATAACTCCCCATGTGTGGATACGATAACTCCCGATAGAATGAATGTATCGACATGAAATTTTGTATGTATATCCAGAACCCTATAAAGATGATACTTATTGATTTTCAGTCAAATCGGTTAAATGTAAAGGGGGAATCAACTCAAAAACTGTAATAACTGATGATGTATGTGTCAACTATTTAGGGGGGGGGGGGGCGCGAAAACTTAGTTTATTAATTCGTGTTGGGGAAGAACATAGTAACAGGTAAATCACTGACCATCTTTTACTTCCCCAGATATACGAAGTAAAGGGAAAGTTATGTAATCGGTTAAAAAATCGATGCGAAGTTTTCAACGGAATTTTATGTTTTCCGACCTCTAGATTCAAATATACAGGCTGTCCCAGATAAACGGGCCACAATCGAAATAATTCGGAAACGGTTAGTGCTAGCAAAATAAAAAAATGGTGGACTGGGATGGATTTGAAGGTGCTACAATGTATTTAGGAGATTTTAGAGAATAACAAATCTCAGAAGGATATTATCTAGCTGAAAAAAAAAACAACATAATAGTCATAAATATTTTCACAATATAGGTCAGATGTTATAAGACTGCAGTTTTGACTCTTTGTTAGATAATATTAAGGTCGTCCTCACGCCCCCCCCCCTAAAATTTCGAAAAAAAAAAGTGTTGGTGAATCACCGGCAATGTACATCTCCAGATCGAATTAATCAATTAATTTTTTGCTCCCCCTCCAAAACCAGTCGACTGTTTACGCAAATTTTAAACATTTGACTTACATAGGAGCTCCTAAATCATCATACTAAATTTTTTGTAGATAAATTCATTAGATCAGCAGTTATTAGGGTTTTTGAATTTAGCCCCCCTGAATCTCCCTTCTCTTCAGCTGATATCGCTGAAATTTGACAGATTAAGTTCTCATTGGATTTTGACTTAAATATGAAATTTTTTGTCGATACATTCATTACATTGGCAGTTTTGGGGTTTTTTGAGTTGAGCACCTCTCTTATCCCCCCTTTCCTTCTGCTGAAAATTAATAAGTGTCGTCCTTATGAAATTTTGAATTCATATTAGAAATTTTGTGTCGATACAGTTATTAGAGTATTTGAGTTGAGCCCCCCCTAATCCCTCCCTCCCCTTTGGTCTATTTGGCTGAAAAAAAATAAGTGTCGTCTTTAGAGGGTTCTGGATTCATATAAAAAATTTCGTATCGATATATTCATTCTATCGGGAGTTATAGTGTTCACAGACGCATAGACAGAATTTTTTTATATGAATCCAGAAGCCTTTAACGACACTAATTTTTTTCAGCCAAATCGACCAAAGGGGAGGGAGGGATTAGGGGGGGTTCAACTCAAATACTCTAATAACTGTCATTATAATGTATGTTTCGACACAAAATTTCTAATATGAATTCAAAATTTCATAAGGACGTCACTTATTAATTTTCAGCAGAAGGAAAGGGGGGATAAGAGGGGGGCTCAACTAAAAAAAAAACAATAATTGCCAATGTAATGAATGTATCGACAAAAAATTTCATTTTTAAGTCAAAATCCAATGAGAACTTAAACTGTCAAATTTCAGCGATATCAGCTGAAGAGAAGGGAGGTTCAGGGGGGCTAAATTCAAAAACCCTAATAACTGCCGATGTAATGAATTTATCTACACAAAATGTAGTGTGATGATTTAGGAGCCCCTACGAAAGTCAAATGTTTAATATTTTTATTACTGGTTTTTGGAGGGGGAGCAAAAAGTTAATTGATTAATTCGATCTGGGGAAGTACATTGCCGGTGATTCACCGAAACTTTTTTTTTTCTTGGAGCGAAAAACCAAGATAAAAATTGAATAAAATAAAAAAATAGTTTTTATTGTAAATAATGGATTGCTTGGAAGTTACCAACAGGATCTTCAAATTTCCCGTGCGTTTGATTCCTAAATCAGCAATCAGCTGTTACATAAATGTACATCTACAAAACAAGTCATATTACATTTATTTAAATATATATGAATTCCATCATTTAATTTCCTCGCTTAAAATCGTCTTTTATGTTATACTTTATACTCTTAAAGCTGATTTTACATGCGCAGTAAAAATGCAGAGCGCAGCAGCAGCAAATGCACGCTATTGGATGTGAGTAATTTAATTTTAAAAGCGTGGATTTGCTGCTGCTGCGCTTTGCATTTTTACTGCTCATATAAAGTCAACTTAAGTAAGTATTACAGTCAGTGGTTATCTCAGGGGAAGCTTCTAGGGGTCCGAGTCTCCCAAATTAATAACAAAAAGTCTGCAGTGGTAACTGAGGGCTGTGCCGCCGGGAGTCTATTCCCCCCACCCTCGTAGCCTAACTCCCCCCCCCCCCCCCCCCCCCCCCTCCCTGATCACAATCCTGGCTACGCCCCTGCACCTTATTATGAATCATCATCTCATCTTATTGGTGTATCTTCATGTAATATGTCTAGGTTTAACGTCTTCACTTTTTCATTCCTCGCTGGGAAACGTAGAAATAAATATTTTCCACCGGTATATGTCGCTTGGAGTTTACCAAAATCCCATAAGAAATGACAATGAGACTAATTGATCTTAATAGTGGTTATTTATTTAACTCCGGTGTAAGATAAATGTATTTTTTTTTTACTAGCATTTCGTAATTAGGTATAGTAGGAGTGATTTATTATGATCCAAAATTCATTGTCATAAGTACGACACCTATTAATTTTCTGTGAAATCGGCCAAAGAAGAGATGGAATTTAATTCAGGTATCCTAATAACTGCAGATGTAATAAACTAATCGATATGAAATTTGATATGTGGAACCACGTACCCATAAGGACAACACTCGTCGAATTCAAGACAAATCAGGGGGGGGAGGGGGGGGGGGGGGGGGCACAGTTAAAAATAATGAATAAAATAATTCAAAAAACCTAATTACTGTCGACTCATAGATTCAAAATACATTGTTTTTCCATTATTTTATTTTTGACCAGATCCAGTTTTCAACGCAACAGCGCCATCATCAGTGGCACATATAAAAAAACTTGCTTACCCCACCCGTACAGTTTAATGAATAAAGGACTCCTGGCATTGCTCAAAGGGGTGTTTTGTATGTAGAACAAATGAACCTCGCTACCCCCATCACTTTGAGCTACCAGTAGTTCTTTAGCCGTTACGCTGTACGGGTGGGTTAAGCAATTTTTTTTATTTTGTTACTCTCTACCCTGATGCTTTAAGAGTTGCTAGTTACTTTCCATTATTTATTGTTAGTTATTATGACTCATGCCCGGGCTTTAACTACGAGGTCATATCGCTTAATACCAGAGCGCTCTTGTGGACATGAGCTCTGTGGGAGTCCTAAATTTTGCCTAACCTAAATTTTTATTCACAGGCAGGGGTCTTTAACGAGTACCTGACATCGTACAGGCTCGGGACCATCGTTTAACGTTCCATCCGAAGGACAGCGTGCTTAAGTTTATTTTACTTTCCAGATAAAATATACTAAGGGCCTCGGCCGGGTTTCGAACCCACGATCTTGAGCTCAGAAGGCAAGCACACATACCACTGAGCCTCCCATTATTTATATTTATTCAATCACAGATGTGCCACTGATGATGACGCTGTTGCGTCTTTTGTTTTTATGAGAAATCTCCTCCCACATATTACTATCAGATATAATTTATTGTCGATGTAATGTATCAACACGAAATTTCGTATGATGATTCATAAAAGTTGGCGGGACTTTAGTTAAGTCCAAGTATCATTAGAAGTAGGCGCCATGGCGCTAGTCCCTCCCACCATATAGCCCATTGGTGTCTGTTCTGTTCACCTGTGGATCAGGAATGTGCTCCAAGGACGAGATTGTTATGACGTAAGTAAATATCCCCGTCTCTGGAATATTCCATTTTTTGACACCTCTCTCCTTGAGTTTGTCACATTTTAGGGTTCAAATTCCCCTCCAATCTTCAACAAAAAATGTTATCGGTGAATCACCGGCACCTCTGGAAGAAATGGCGAATAGAGTAACTAACAATGATCCCAGAAAAGTCTATGGAACACATTTATTTATATATTTTCAGTCAAATGAACATTTCACTCATTAAATAAATAGGAGGGGCTTTCCTTGTAATATCTCCTTATAACATAATTACCTAATAATAATATAATAATAATAATTTTTATTGTTTAAAGGGATCCCCCCTATTGAGTCAGTGACCATTACATTTACTGTCAGGGGCGTAGCCAGAGCAAAAACCAAGATAAATATTAAATAAACTAAAAAAATTGTTTTCATTAAAAATGGATTGCTTGCAATTTACACTCCAAAATGAAACAGAGCTGTGCTTCAACCTGTCAAAAAGAAGACCTGAAGGCACTTATTGATGTTTTGGACGAAACAGAGCAGTTTGTCCCACAGACAAGACAGGCGATGATGTTTTGCTTGGCACAGCCGTGCTCAACAGCTACGATAGAGAGGGCATTCAGCACCCTGAGACAACATGGCTGAGATCTATCATGGTATAAGGCCGTCTGCATGCACAGAAAGTTGCTGGAAAACGATCGAGAACACGAGGAAGTTCTTTCACGATTTACAAAACAAGTCATATTACATTTTTTTTTAATATACAAGAATTCGATCATTTCATTTCCTCGCTCAAAATCTTCATTTATGTTATACTTTATAAAAATGCAAATGCACGCTATTGGCTGTGAGTCATTTAATTATAAAAGCACAGAAACCACAGCGAGCATTTGCTGCCCATGTAAAGTCAACTTAAGTATTACAGTCAGTGGTTATCTCAGGGGGAGCTTCTAGGGGTCCGAGTCTCCCAAATTAATAACAAAAAGTCTGCAGCGCTAACCACGGAAACTGCGGGCTGGGCCCCGGGAGTCTATATCCCCACCCCTGTAGCCTAACTGCCCCCCCCCCCCCCCCCTGCTCAAAATCCTGGCTACGGCCCTGTTTACAGTATTAACACTTTCAAAATTATAGATTGATCAGCTAAACAATAATGACATATACGATGGCTTTTGCATCACGATAATGCACCTGCTCACACTTCATTGCTTGTTCGTCAATTTTTGGCCAAAAACAACACTATAATGATGCCCCAGCCTCCATATTCACCAGATATGACTCCGTGAGACTTTTTCCCCAACAACAAAGAGAACCTTAAATGGCCGTAATTTCACAAGATTGAAAGCGCATCGCTGAGAGAGCTAAACGCTATCCCAAATTGATCGAGTTCCAGAAGTGTTTCGGGGATTGGAAGAAGCGCTGGCATAAGTGTATAATATCTAATGGGGACTATTTTGAAGGGGATAACATTGATTTAGACCAGTGGTTCCCAACCTTTTGTGGCCCATCTCCCCTTTCTGGAGGTTGACTAACACCTATCGCCCCCTTTTTATTTTCATTGGATGCCTAATTTTAATTTGAAGTAAAATGTAAATAATAAAGCAGTTTTATTATTTTAAACAATTTTATTACCGTATATAAAAACAAGCAAAGCAGTTTTATCCGGTCACTCTTAAATAAAATTAAAAAAAAAATTAAAATGTACATTTTTTGCAGATTTTTTTTAAGAACGAAGAAGTGAAATAATTAACTAAGATAACTAAGAAATAATTAAGATCATTGACATACCTTAAAAAAACAGGAGTACATGTTTTCATTTTTAAATTGGAATCTGGAAAAATTAGGAAAGTTGACAGTTAAGCCTCGTTTAGTTCCGTCTGAACAGTCACTTGTAGATTGTTTGGTGGTCAAGTCAACTTGGCGTGTAACTTGTCAGGCAAAGCAAGTTAATTGGCCGGGGTCCTATTTTGGGGCAGCTTGCCTTCCCCCTCCACTGCGAGCAAGTAACCTGCCTGACAAGGGCAACTGTACCTGCTCAGTGTAAACAACTACTTGGGCAGTCTGCCGGCATCATTTGACAAGTGTTATCAGTTCTGTGTATTTGTGTGATTTTCATCTATTTATCGTCATTTGAATTTCGTTTACGTTTACTTTCATTCAATAAAAAAGTGTAAGATGTCGCATCTCAAGTGGAATGAACAGATGACCTGTAAATTTGTGGAATCGTACGTTGAGAATGAAGTACTGTGGAACATGCACAGTGAGTTGTACAAAAATAAAAATGAAAGATATAAAGCACTGGAGGACATTGTCAGAAACATGGATGTTGAGGGGTTGACTGTGAGTGCTGCGAAAAACAAGATAAAAAGTCTCAGAGCTACATACAATCAGGAACATTTTAAAATTGAAAAATCTATGTCAATGTCTACACTCGAAAGAAATATTGTAGAGATCTGTAGCTATTTCCTGTGGCTAGAAAAGATAGAGTTGCTTCAAGTTTCACTTTTGAACATATGGCTTCTCTCATCACAGTATCACGCCGTTGTATCATCTCATTTCTAATGAGACAGTGCATTATTCACTTGGGTCTTCCGAACGAAGTTCTTTCAACAGCATTGCCGATCCTCCATGGGTAGCTCTTCTACCGATCCATCCTCTTTGCCATACCTTCTGATTATTACACCGTTCAAGATAACTTTTGATTTCCTCCTCAAGATAAATACTTAACACTCCCGAAACACCTTTAATTGCCCTTTTACAGCGCTTCTTCCTTTCCACCTTTCCCATTTTACACACCCAACTTGGCACTTAACTTGCAACTGACTGAAACCCGTGTGAACACAACTTGCCACTTGCACTGCCAGACTCTACTTGGAGCAAGTAACTTGGACCAAGTTTACTTTCCTCCCAACTGGCCTCGTGTAAACGAGGCTTTAAGGCTGAGAATAGCCAGTGACTCGTGCTACCCGGCAACTTCTACTGTACAGTACTATTTTAATTTTTCCCCCTTTGAATACTCATCGCCCCCCACTTATTTATTGCCCCCCCCTGATAACCCAAATCGCCCACTTGGGGAACCACTGATTTAGACGAATAAATAAAATTCTTTTCAAAAACCGAAAATTCCCGTTATTATTTCGAACACACCTCGTATAAATAAATCTTTGCACAAGACTATAAGAATAATTAAATAAAACTAAACATTATATTAATTTTGTTAAAACGGTGCAAAGCTATAAGTAAGAATAAAGTGTAAAATAAATAAATGAAATTAATATGAATTTAGAAAAGAGAAATAGACAAAAGTAGTAAGGCTTCAACTATGAGGTCATAACGCCTATTACCAGAGCGCTCTTTCGTCACTCTGATGGACCTGAGCCCGACTCTACTTTGGGAATCCTAAATTTTGCCTATGTAGGTTTATTCATCTAGGGTAGAGGTTTTTAACAAGTTCCTGACATCTCACAGGCTCGGTACCATCCCTTAACGTCTCATCCGAAGGATGGCGTGCTTAAGGTCTTTTTTATCTCCAAGAAAAGAGAGACATAAGGGCTTCGGATGGATTTCGAGCGTTCTTGAGCATAGAAGGCTACCACCCTATCTCTGAGCTATTGGAACCCTCTCTAAACCGTAGAACATTCCATGAATCCCAGTTGGTCAGATTTACAATGTTCTAGAATTAACTAGAAACAGATAACTTGATCTAAAACATTATTTTGACTGAGAAGTACTTTTAGACATAAAACATATGACACACGTTATTTGAATGAATGTAAACAGATGCACATGTGAGTAAACTCAGTAAATCTAATAACAATATATGGTAAGTTCAAATGTCAAGGTTACAAAATAAAATTTGTCCCGGGCCATTCTAGATGAACAATGCATACAGGAAATGACTCACTGACAAACATAAATGATTCAGTTCATAACGATATTAATCAAAAAACGTTTACTTCTCCTGCTATCCGAAGTATACG
Source organism: Aradus depressus (assembly GCA_963662175.1). Taxonomy (NCBI): domain Eukaryota; kingdom Metazoa; phylum Arthropoda; class Insecta; order Hemiptera; family Aradidae; genus Aradus; species Aradus depressus. The sequence continues at coordinate 19,231,290 of OY759225.1, read as the reverse complement.
ATAAGTTATGTTAGTTATTATGACTCATGCCCGGGCTTTAACTATGAGGTCATATCACCTACTACCAGAGTTCTCTTTTCAACACTCTGGTGTACATGAGCCCGACTCTACTGTGTAAGTTTTAAGTTTGCCTGCCTAGGTTCATTCACCTAGGCTAGGGGTATGAGTATTTGACATCGTACAATCTTGGAACAATCGCATAACGTCCCATCCAAAGCACCCCGTCCTCATGTAATCGGTTAGAAATTCTATGCTGTGTTTTCAACAAAATTCTGCTGTAGTTATGACTCATGTTTGGGCTTTTAATTACGAGTTCATGTCACCTACTACCAGAGTTCTCTTTCGTCACTTTGGTGGACGTGAGCCCTACTCTACTGTGGCAGTCCTAAATTTTGCCTATCCTAAATTTTTATTCACCTAGGGCAGGGGTCTATAACGAGTACGTGACATCGTCCCGACAGCGTGCTTAAGTTTTTTTTACCTTTCAGATAAAATAAACTAAGGGCCTCTGCTGGGTTTCGAACCCACGATTGTGAGCTCAGAAGTCAAGCACGCATACAACTGAGCTACTGGCCCTATCAAAAAATGCTGAAGTTCATGCTATGTCGTCCCTGAGGATTTTGGATACACCTATAAAATGTGTCGATACATTCATTCTATCGAGAGTTATCGTGTTTACAAACAGACAAAAATAATTTTTTTTCATTTTTTGAATCTGAAGGTCGGAAAATATGAAATTTCGTTGAAAAGCCGGCATAGAATTTCTGGCCGATTATATAACTTCCCTTATAATTGTTATGGCTGGGGAGTAAAAATAAAAATAATAATTTGGCTCTTGTTGAATTTATAGTTATTGTAACTCATGCCCGGGCTTTATCAACGAGGTCATATCGCCTACTACCAAAGTGTTTCATTGCTCTGGTCGATATAAAAAAAAAATGCTGTAGGTGAACACGATAACTCCCGATAAATACGAAATTTTATTGAGCTGAGTTAAGGAAGCTGTTTCTTAGGCGATTCATGTATTTCGTTGTACTCGTACTACTCCTAAACCCTTTACCGATCACATTGAAATTTGCCACGATGGTAGTGGACACGGTGACGATGGTGTACTACTAAAAAAATCTGAAATCGAACATACCACGGAGGAATAATAACCGAAAAACGAAATCCCTATTGAAATCGAGAGACAAAATTCTCGCTCAAAATAGAATTTTTCAATTTCAAATGTAAAAATCCGGGCGAAGCCCTTTTCGGTTTACCATCGGACACCTTTTTTTGAGCCATTTTTTCCAGTGTTCTAACGTACAAACTTCAACTTTTTTTTCGATAAAAATATTCTTCAACATACTAAGAACAAATAGTAAAAATTATTTTGTGCAAAAACAGCTGTTGTCTACAAAAAGGCTAGAAAGAAAATCCATTGAATTGAATTGAAATCTATTTAAAGTATTAATATGTTCATATTTATACTTTAATATCAGTTCCGGTAAAAGTGCGCAAACTTGAAAACCCTACGGTTCCATCCAGTGATCACAAACCGGTTCATATGCCCCATTTCAAATTCACTACTTGTATGTTAACCGACCGACCACATTAACAGTATGATTCAATAAATTTAGACTGACAGCAGAATGCATTGCACACCTAGTATGTATATCGGGGAGACAATAAAAAATATTGTGTTCTAGCCCAAACGTGCGAGGGAGAGCGAAAACTTAATAAAGTAATTTGTTTTCGGTAATTCACCGGTGATTCACCATCGATTTATTTTTCCTACATTTTTAGTTCTTCTCTTCACAGTGACTTAAGAGAGAAACACGGGGTTCCTCACGAATAAGACTTATAAATTCGCCCCCGCCGACCAGAAGTAGCGGTATACTGAAGAAAGCGTGTAGATCCCTCGTTGTTTACACATCTCCCCACCACATATCATATCAACAGGTTTGTGGTGTGGAGAGTACGGATCTAGCCCCACCTTCAGTAGACCCGGCCTACTCTACAGTTCGAGGTGCGTGCTAGTCTGTCCTCAGTATCACAGACATGAAACCTGATCACGATGTTCAAACCAGAGGTGTGAGTTCCCTATATTTTTATTATAAGCCCTAGTTACCCTTTCTACATTTAGAAATTTAATTAATTTTGTTGTGCAACAAGATACTGAATTCATAAATAATATATTTATCACAGCTTTATTTCTCTCATTTATTTTTTTATTTTTAAAAACTAGTATGTCTACAATTGTTTCCTTCATCTAGGTATAACATTGAGGGAAAAAAAAATTTCGTGGTTTAGGCCACAGATAATTCGGCCGAGGTCTTTCGAATTGGAAAACTTTGTTTTTCACTATTGGCCTCAATATAATATATTACTTATATATTATGTAAGTAGAAAAAAAAAATCGAATACCCGACCTTTTGCGTGGTAAGATGTACCTGGCTACTGGGCTATAGCTTTATTTTTTTCTTTCAATTAAAATCATCTTTTTACAGAGCATATTATATTTATTGAATCGACCTCTATATTTATGATACATTATATCAATATAGATAATAACATAAAGAACAGATAAATTATGGATACTGATGATGGGAGTGCTTCCCGAAACGTTTGTTATTGCTAGTTTATATAAAACAAAAAATAAATGGGAGAAATGTAGCTGTGATAAATATATTATATAGAAAGTGAATAGAGGGCGCCGGTAGCTCAGTGGTCTGCGTGCTTGCCTTTTGAGCTCAAGATCGTGGGTTCGAAACCCGACCGAGGCCCTTAGTTTATTTTATCTGGAAGGTAAAATAAACTTAAACACGCCGTCCTTCGAATGGGACGTTAAGCGATGGTCCCGAGCTTGTACGATGTCAGGTACTCGTTAAAGACCCCTACCCCAGGTGAATAAACATTTAGGGCAGAGGACTCCCACAGTTGAGTCGGGCTCATGTCCACCAGTGTGACGAAAGAGCGCTTTGGTAGTAGGCGATATGACCTCGTAGTTAAAGCCCGGGCATGAGTCATAAAACCTAACCTAAACCTAACCTATATTATATAGAAAGTGAATAGAGGGCGCCGGTAGCTCAGTGGTATGCGTGATTGCCTTCTGAGCTCAAGATCGTGGGTTCGAAACCCGACCGAGGCCCTTAGTTTATTTTATCTGGGAGGTAAAATAAACTTTAGCACGCCGTCCTTCGGAATGGTACATTATGATATGACATTTATTCCAATGGGAGTTATTAAAGCTTTTATTTTAAGCCTCCCCCCTAACCTCCCCATCCCCATTCGTCGATTTGTCTGAAAAACAATAGGTGTCGTCGTTAGAGGATTCTAGATTCACATATAGAATTTTTAGATTTTTTTTTCATATTTGGAATCTAGAGGACGAAAAATATGGAATTCCGTTGAAACCTCCGCATCGAATTTATGATCGATTAAGTAACTATCCCTGTACATCGAATTGCTGTGGAAATAAAAAGACATAATTGATAACAATAACTACCACAAGACACCACATGCGGCCCCTTCGGTCGAACGCACAGAACTAAACATTTACCCAAAAACGTCTCTCCACACTTGTTTGTGAATATTTGTTTGCATAGAAAACAAATGTTTTCCAACCTCAATGGAAAACAATAAACATGGGGACATTTGTTTAAATTGTTTCAAACAAATGTTTGCAAACAATTTTAATATATTTATTTCGGTGTTTGCGGCCAAAAGTATGCAAGTGTGGATTCGGTTTTAAAAGAATCTTCATGTTGTGATGTAAAAAAATGTAAACACATTGAGTTATTATATATATATATATAATAATATATTATAAAATCAATTAGAGGGCGCCAGTAGCTCAGTGGTATGCGTGCTTGCATTCTGAGCTCAAGAACGTGGGTTCGAAACCCGACCGAGGCCCTTAGTTTATTTTATCTGGGAGGTAAAATAAACTTAAGCACGCCGTCCTTTGGATGGGACGTTAAGCGATGGTCCCGAGCCTGTACGATGTCAGGTACTCGATAAAGACCCCTACTCTAGGTGAATAAAAATTTAGGGTAGGCAAAATTTAGGACTCCCGCAGTAGAGTCGGGCTCATGTCCACCAGAGTGACGAAAGAGCGCTCTGGTAGTAGGCGATATGATCTCGTAGTTAAAGCCCGGGCATGAGTCATAAAACCTAACCTAACCTAAAATCAATTATTGTTATTTGTATAAAAACAGCTGTTAGGAGTGAAGTAACTTAAATAGTGAATAAATATGTCGCATTTTGTTTTAAAACGAAATGTGTACAACCAATGAATAGAGAATAAAAAAAGATGATCAGCTGTTTTAAATAGTGTGAAACAGTCTAAGGATAGATGTGGAGGTGGACAGTCTAGAGAGAGAAGTGTTTTAGGGTTAAGGTAGTGAACCAGACTGAGTGAGAGGAGATGTAGGAGTGAAAATTATAACATTGGAAGTACGTAGAAGAGAAAAGGTACTTTTTATTTATATCTATATATGGCCAAAATATAAAAGAATTATAAATAGTGGCCACAATATTTAAAAAGAAAAGGGACTAAAGTAGATGTAGAAATTAGTTTGTAAGATTTTTTATTGTAAATAATTTTATTTTATTATTTGTTTATTTATTATTATTATTATTAATTCAATTATTATTTATATATTTATTTTATTTTACATAATTTTATTATTATCACAAAGTTCTAAATTTAAGTTCTCCAATTTTTGTGCTGTCAACACGAGTCTTACGACTCACTACAAGGAAGTTAATACAACCCTTTACAGGTAGTTAGTTATTATGACTCATGCCCGCGCTTTAACTACAAGGTCATATCGCCTACTACCTGAGCGCTCTTTCTTCACTTTGGTGGACATGAGTCCGACTCTACGATGGTAGTCATTTTGCGTACCATAAATTTTTATTCACTTAAGGTATCGGTCTTTAACGAGAACGTGACATCGGGACCGTCACTTAACGTCCCATCCGAAGGACGGCGTGCTTAATGTTTTTTTTACTTCCCAAATAAACTAAGGAGCTCTCTGCCGGGTTTCGAACCCGCGATCTTGAGCTCAGTAAGCAGCACGCATACCACTGAGCTAATAAATGGCTGAAACAATAAATGGCAGTATGTACAATAATAACTAATATAATAATAAAAATAAAAATAAAGTTAAAATATATATAATATTAAATACGTGAAATAAAATATATAATATATACTATATAAGATATAATAATAATAAATATCTACATAAATATGGATAGAATTAAAATAGGCAAATAATAAATATTATTGCAAAACACGTCAAATCAGAAGGAATATCTTCTAAGAATAAATAATTTTACATAAGCCCTTATTTATAATTATTATATTTTTTACGGCTCGGATCCAGAGGGACCTTTTGGGGAAGCCACAAAGTAGTAAAGAGGCTTAACTTCATGTTAGGTGCATCTAACATCTGCAGCAAAGTAACGAGCTTCTTATCTTAATGAAGAGGGGGCTGGTAGCTCAGTGGTATGCATGCTTGCTTACTGAGCTCAAAATCTCGGTCTCTTAGTTTATTTTATTAGGGAGATTTAAAAAAAATTAAAAAATTAAGCACACCGTCCTTCGGAAGGGACGTTAAGCGATGGTTCTGAGTCTGTGCGATGCCTGTGACTCTTATTTTAAGTGAATAAAAATTTAGGGTAGGCAAAATTTAAGACTCCCGTAGTAGAGTCAGGCTTATGTCCACTAAAGTGAGGTAAGAGCGCTCTGGTAGTAGGCGATATGACCTTGTAGTTAAAGCCCAGCCATGAGTCATACTAACTAACAGCTAAAATGAAAATCACAATTTATATATTCCACTTTTCTCATAACGGCCATTTTACATATAAGCCTTTGTTATGAAGAATGCCTTGATTATATTCAAGTGTAAACGAGGGGTTTGTCAAAATATAATTATTTTTGTATTATATTTAACAAATCTTATAACTTATAAATATTATAACAGCTAAAATTTCAAAATCACAAATTTATATTCCACTTTTCTCATAACGGCCATTTTACATATAAGCCTTTCTTAAGAAGAATGCCTTGATTATATTCAAGTGTAAACGAGGGATTTGTCAAAATTTACTTATTTTATTTAAAAAATGTATTATTTATAAAATAATTATACATCTATAGTTTTATAGTTAACAAATATATATTATTGATATTAAATAGGTAGGTAGATATTTCAACAGAAAGCCAGTTATTGCCAAATACTCGAACTTCCTGTCCTTGTAAGGACATTCACCTCGATAAAGTGAGTGTATGTATAAAAAAAAAAGTAATGTAAACGGAAACTGTGACGTGACTTGATGTGAAATTAAATAAAACTGTTCCATTCTAAATAATATTATCTGATTTTTTGTCTGTGCGCACAAAATATGAGAAATATTATAGTTTGTTTTAATGGTTCGTTTCCCTTCCTCTCCAATATCTGATTCATCTGAAGAAAAAAAACAAGCAGGTTCTCGGATGTGTGTTTCGCCTCTTTGCACCCTAAATCAGAGGAAATTACTGGGCCGTGTATTATGACTCTACAAAGGTGGCATTTGTAACTAAGTGCGGCCCTTGAGGTCCACACGGCAAACTTCCCAGCATGTTATCATTATATAAAAAATGGGAATTGTTCGAATAGACTCTTCGGGGAGCAATGGATCACTATTTCTATATAACTTAAAATCTAGAAAATTAGAAAAAATAAATAAATCTAATGTTCTATCATTACTATTTTTTGCATAACTAATGAGTCCTTTATTATATTGGTGTTGGAAAACTGGTTCATATGCCGAAGAATAAAGTGGTTGAATAATAAATCGTATTTTTGTATGTTTACAATACTTCCTTAAACTATAAGTAAAAGAAAGTAAAAATTAATATATATAGAAATAATTATGATAGAAATAATAATGATAGAAATAAAATATTATTTTATTTTCGAAATGGAAAAGATGAATGGGTGATGGCTAAGTAACAACCAAATCTATATAAATAAAGCTGAAACGGGGTGTGTTTGTTTGTTTGTTCCAGCATCACGCCCAAACCGCTGGACGGATCTTCATGAAACTTCACATGTAGCATTCTTTTGAGCCCGATTTAATAATAGGCTATGTGGCGTCCCAAAAAGTTTGAACGGGAGGGGGGTTGTAAGGGGGGCCTAAGTATATAAATAGTGCTAACTCATTAACTAATGGTCGAATTGTCATGAAATTTCACATGTAGTTTTTTTAAAAGCCAAATAGGAAAAAAAGGTGTGTGGCGTCCCAAAGTTTTGAACAGGAGGGGGGGTTGTGGGGAGGCCTAAGTATAAATATAGAGCTAACTCTTTAACGGTTGGTCGTATTGTCACGAAATTTCCTATGTAGTATTCCTGAAGGCCAAATAGAAAAATAAAGTGTGTGGCGTCCCATACTTTTAAACGGGAAGGGGGTTATAGGGGGACCTAAGTATATAAATAGTGCTAACTCATTAACGGTTGGTCGGATTATCATGAAATTTCACATGTAGTATTTTTCAAAGCCAAATAAAAATATAAGGTGTGTGGCGTTCCAATGTTTTGAACGGGAGGGGGGTAGTGAGGGTAGGCCTAAGTATAAATATAAAGCTAGCTCATTAACGGTTGGTCGTATTGTCACGAGATTTCACTGGTAATATTCCTGAAGGCCAAATAGAAAAAAAAAGTGTGTGACGTCACACAAATGTGAACTGAAGGGGGGTTGTGGATTTTTGAATTGAGCGCCCACCCCGAAACTCCCCCCTCCCCTCAGCCGATATCGCTGAAATTAGACTGGTTATGTCCTAAGTTGATTTTAGTTTTAAATACGAAATTTGATGTCGATACATTCATTACATGGGCTGTTATTGGGATTTTTGAAATGAGCCCCCCCCGGAAATCCCCCCTCCCCTCAACCGATATCGCTGAAATTAGACTGGTTATCTCCTCCGTGAATGTAAATTTTAAATACGAAATTTGATGTTGATACATTCATTACATCGGCAGTTATTGGGATTTTTAAATTCAGATTCGCTTATCTACTCACTCTCTTCCACCGGCTTCTATACTTCTATGCTGAAACGGGGTTTGTGTGTATGTTTATACCAGCATCACGCCCAAACGGCTGGACGAATATTCATGAAACTTCACATGTAGCATCCTTTCGAGACCGATTGAATAATAGGCTATGTGGCGCCCCAAAATTTCGAAAGGGAGGGGGTTGTAAGGGGGGGATAAGCATAAAAATAGTGCTAACTCATTGATTAATGGTCGGATTGTCATGAAATTTCATATGTAGTATTCTTGAAGGCCAAATAGAAAAGAAAAGTGTGCGACGTCTCAAAATTGCGAACGGGAGGGAGGTTGTGGATTTTTGAACTGAGCCCCCTCCCCGGAACTCCCCCCCCCCCCCCTCACAGCCGAGGTCGCTGAAATTTGACTGGTTATGTCCTAAGTGGATTTTAGTTGTAAATACGAAATTTGATGTCGATACATTCATTACATGGGCAGTTATTGGGATTTTTGAATTGAGCCCCCACACCGGAACTCCCCTCTCCCCTCGGCTGATATCGCTGAAATTTGACTGGTTATGTCCTAAGTGGATTTTAGTTTTAAATACGAAATTTTATGTCGATACATTCATTACATGGGCAGTTATTGGGATTTTTGAATTGAGCGCCCACCCCGAAACTCCCCCCTCCCCTCGGCTGATATCAGTGAAATTTTACTGGTTATGTCTTAAGTGGATTTTAGTTTTAAATACGAAATTTGATGTCGATACATTCATTACATCGGCAGTTATTGGGATTTTTGAATTGAGCCCCCACCCCGGAACTCCCCCCTCCCCTCGGCCGATATCGCTGAAATTTGACTGGTTATGTCCTCCGTGAATGTTAATTTTAAATACGAAATTTGATGTTGATACATTCATTACATCGGCAGTTATTGGGATTTTTAAATTCAGATTCGCTTATCTACCCATTCTCTTCCACCGGCTTCTATACTTCTATACTGAAACGGGGTTTGTTCGTATGTTTATACCAGCATCACGCCCAAACGGCTGGACAGATATTCATGAAACTTCACATGTAGCATCCTTTCAAGACCGATTGAATAATAGGGTATGTGGCGCCCCAAAATTTCGAACGGGAGGGGGGGTTGTAAAGGGGGGCAAAGCATAAAAATAGCGCTAACTCATTGATTAATGGTCGGATTGTCATGAAATTTCATATGTAGTATTCTTGAAGGCCAAATAGAAAAGAAAAGTGTGCGACGTCACAAAATTGCGAACGGGAGGGAGGTTGTGGATTTTTGAACTGAGCCCCCTCCCCGGAACTCCCCGCCCCCCCCCCCCCTCACAGCCGAGGTCGCTGAAATTTGACTGGTTATGTCCTAAGTGGATTTTAGTTGTAAATACGAAATTTGATGTCGATACATTCATTACATGGGCAGTTATTGGGATTTTTGAATTGAGCCCCCACCCCGGAACTCCCCGCCCCCCCCTCACAGCCGAGGTCGCTGAAATTTGACTGGTTATGTCCTAAGTGGATTTTAGTTGTAAATACGAAATTTGATGTCGATACATTCATTACATGGGCAGTTATTGGGATTTTTGAATTGAGCCCCCACCCCGGAACTCCCCCTTTCCCTCGGCCGATATCGCTGAAATTTGACTGGTTATTTCCTCCGTGAATTTTAATTTTAAATACGAAATTTGATGTTGATACATTCATTACATCGGCAGTTATTGGGATTTTAAAATTCAGATTCGCTTATCTTCCCATTCTCTTCCACCGGCTTCTATACTTCTATACTGAAACGGGGTTTGTTTGTATGTTTATACCAGCATCACGCCCAAACGGCTGGACGGATATTCATGAAACTTCACATGTAGCATCCTTTCAAGACCGATTGAATAATAGGCTATGTGGCGTCCCGAAATTTCGAATGGGAAGGGGGGTTGTAGGGGGGGGGGGGGGGGGTTACCATAAAAATAGTGCTAACTCATCAATTAATTGTCGGATTGTCATGAAATTTCATATGTAGTATTCTTGAATGCCAAATAGAAAAAAAAGTGTGTGACGTCACAGAATTGTGAACGGGAAGGGGGTTGTTGATTTTTTAACTGAGCCCTCTCCCCGGAACTCCCCCCTCCCCTCAGGCGAGATCGCTGAAATTTGACTGGTTATGTCATAAGTGGATTTTAGTTGTAAATACGAAATTTGATGTCGATACATTCATTACATGGGCAGTTATTGGGATTTTTGAATTGAGCCTCCACCCCGGAACTCTCCCCTCCCCTCGGCCGATATCGCTGAAATTTGACTGGTTATGTCCTCCGTGAATGTTAATTTTAAATACGAAATTCGGAGTTGCAAGGCGCATACTATCTAAGGTGACCGGCGTTCTTAAATTGGAACTAGCTGTGGTTCCAAGTGGTCCTAAGAACTTACTAGCTGGGCTGCCCGCCGTTGCAAGGCATATACTACGAGTAGCTGTTTGGCCCAGCGTTCCTGAACACGAACTAGCTGTGGTGCGAAGCATTTCTAAGAACGTAATAGCTGTTGTGCCCAGCGGTTTTAAGCACACAATAACTGTGGTGCCCAGCTGTTCCGATCACTGGCTGGGATGGTACGCCGTTGCAAGACCGATACTAGCTGTGGTCCCGAGCGTTCTTAAGTACGTACTGGCTAGGATGTCCAGCGATGCTAAGTATTTACTAGCTGTGGTTTCCGCCGTTGAAAGGCACATACTAGCTGTGGTGTCTTCCGTTGAAGGACTATAAGCCTTGTTCCATTTGAATAATTAAAAATTATAACATCATGAATGTACTTTCAAAGAATTGAATAGAATTCGAATGAGAGATTAGGAGAAAAATAAAAGTTCCCCGGGCAACGCCGGGTATTACTGCTAGTTGCTAATATAGTGAGGGAGGAGAGCTATGGGGCCTTCCCTAAATTAAGACGATATTCGACCATTTTAGACCCCCCCCCCCCCCCCCCCCCCCCCCATGTAAGATTTCATAAGATCCGCTCGCCCCCCCCCCCCCCCCCCAGAAAGCTTACGTGAGATTGAAAATTTTGGGAATCACCGTACATTATCATAGAAAATAGGATATCAACAGTGCTATATAAATAAAACGCATAGTTAATGTCACTAATAACTCAAGCTGGTCCACGTTCTTCAAAGTTTTATAGAATTAATTGATGAAAAGCACGATGTAAACACTGTCAGCTGTTTGTCAAAACAAACACCAATGCGATCTATACTATCTATCGTGCGTACAATATCGTAAACGATTGTCGTAAACTATAGTATCGATCACTTTCAAAAACCCACTTTTCCACTCGATATTTTCGGTTACAAAAGCTCGAAAATGGTCAGTTAATTTTATAAATCGCTTTTTTAGACCGTTTTCGATTCAGAACGAATACACGTAAGAAAAAACATTTTTTATTCATGTAATTTAAGTGAAAAAACAGTAATTTTGGCTACGCAATGAAAAATTTTTCTATTATGTTTATTGGAATATATTAGGTATTTTTTCTCTTCCGTAAGATTTTCAATGACCCCTCCCCCACATAAGATTTCGTAAGATTTGGTCGACACCCCCCCCCCCCCCCCCCCCCTCCCCCTAATCGTCTTACGTAATTTAGGGACGCCCCCTATGTTCCAAAATAAACAGGAAACAGAGACAGCTGTTATTTGTTGATACACAAATGTACTTTCCCAGCAAGAATTAATCAATTACGTTTTCGCGTTTTTATTTATTTATTTTTAAATACCTATTATTATTATTATTATTTTTTTTTTTACATTTCTATACATATTAATTATAATAATTACATACATACATTACTTAACAAAACAAAAATATATAGGTTTATAATTCTTAATCATTGCAATAACAATACAGAATGGCCCACGAAGATGTTCTGTATGTTCTGTTAATAGGTACATAGATTTAAAATTAAGCGCCCAATCAAAGCAGTGACTAAAAGAAACAACCAAATTAAATCAAAAATTGAATTAAAAATAATTTAAAGATATGGAATAAGAACAAATATATAATGTATAAGATATATTAATTTGGATATTATCCAACATGAATAAGAAGGTTTAAGTGATGTATGTCATGTTATTTTACCAAATCTATCCACTAAGTGGATCGACATAGGATACCTGGACATAATATTTATCCACTCAGTCATCCAGACATATTATCTATGTCAGCTGATTGATTGAAAATTTCCTAATAAGTTTACATATTATACTTACTAGTTATTAGATTCTTCTTCTTCTTCTTCTTCTTATTATTATTATTATTATTATTATTATTATTATTATTATTATTATTATATTATTTTATTTTTTTTTTAAATATATTTTTTATAATTATCGTTGTAATTATTTTCACTTTGTACCTATACAAGTTATTATTTTGTACATATTCTTCATGACTTCACGAAGACATTTTTATTATTATTATTATTTTTTTTTTTTATTGTTTAAATTATTATTCTTTTTTTCTCTCTTGTATTTAGTTATCATTGTATATAAATTGTTCCATTACCTATTGTCAACAAATTTACGAAATCTAGAAATTGGATAAATAAAGGGTCTAAAAAGAATAATTGTTTAAATAATTATACTATTATTATAAGCTCAATTGGTAACTTTCATATTCACATACTATCAGCGCCGGTAGCTCAGTGGTATGCGTGCTTGCTTACTGAGCTCTAGATCTTGGAGTTGAAAAAACTTGAGGACTTCAATAGTAGAGTTGTCCTTTAAAGCGACGAAATAGCACTCTGGTAATAGGCGATATGTAGTTAAAGCCCAGGCTTAAGTCGCAATAACTAACTTTACTGTTAGCCTTTGTTTTTCTAACCTAAAGACCAAATTTTTTTCAGCCATACTCATACAAAAAAATGTGTCAATTGAAGGAAAATTTTAATTAGAGAATTATCTGAGGTACGAAGAGCTTTTAATTGAAGGGTTTAATCTAATCTTTACAATAACACCTCTGTTGATACTGTGTCTAGTGCTCTTCACTTGAAACCATTACTTTAACATCATGTTCGAAAATTGTTTGCAAATGTATATATATTTCTAGACAGGATAATTTTGATAATTTCTCCTACTCTTTTATAAGTATTATATATAAGAAAAATATATAAAAATATAACTGACTCTTCTGGTCTTCCCTTCCTCTTGAGCCATACTTGCTGAAAATCATTAGGTGTCGTCAGCCCCGGATTTAGAAATTTGCCGCCCCTAGGAAGTTGCGGAAATTTCCGCCCCCCCCCCCCCCCCCCGCCCCTCAAAACTTCCTCAATGGTGGAATAAGTTTGGTACGAAAAGTTTTTCAATAAATAATATGCACCGGTCTGAGAGCAAATATTTTATTTTATTATTGTCAGTATCCTTATAATCATGAAGTATATGAAATCATTCAACAATTACCATTATGTATGCGAGGGCGCCGGTAGCTCAGTGGTATGCGTGCTTGACTTCTGAGCTCAAGGTCGTGGGTTCGTAGCCCGACCGAGGCCCTTAGTTTATTTTATCTGGGAGGTAAAATAAACTTAAGCACGCCGTCCTTCGGATGGGACGTTAAGCGATGGTCCCGAGCCTGTACGATGTCAGGTACTCGTTAAAGACCCCTACCCTAGATGAATAAAAATTTAGGGTAGGCAAAATTTAGGACTCCCACAGTAGAGTCGGGCTCATGTCCACCAGAGTGACGAAAGAGCGCTCTGGTAGTAGGCGATATGACCTCGTAGTTAAAACCCGGGCATGAGTCATAAAACCTAACCTAACCCATTATGTATGCGATTTTTTTTTGTAGATAAATTATTGCTTATTGGTTGAAATTTTTACGTCTCGATTTTCGGATGGCAAACTCATCGATAATGGAATCAAAATCTAAAGACATAAGCAAATCTGACTCTATAGTTAACAAAGCGAGTGCGTTTAATCATTCTGCAACCAGTTTTGATCTCAAGTAGTTTTTCACTCGCCGCAGTACTGAAAATGATCGTTCAGCGCTACAATTTGATAATAAGATGATTTTCGATACAGAAACTTATCGAATATTCGATATTAGGCCAATATCGAGACGTATAAATCGATTCTTTTCTCGATTCGGGCATTTTTCACTTATAATGCTGGTACGCGTGCCAAAGAAATAGGCGAGAAATTCAATTACCACGAATATAACAAGTTTTCAAAGTTTCCGCCAAAATATGCCGCCCTTCAATTCTTCTCGGGCCTGGGTGTCGTCCTATCTGATATATTCATTCTATCAGGTGTTTACAAACAGAAAGGATTTCTTTTCGTTTGATCGATATAAAATTTTCTTGTAATTTTTCATATCTTAGTGCTTATTTCGCTTGTTTTATTTTACACGGACTTGATGTGATGCAATGTTTTGCCCGTACTTGAAGAACTATACTCGACGACATGAAATAAGGCGGGTGGATGGAGGTGCGGCTTTGTCAATTCATGCTTTACCACCCACTGGGTTGGGTGCTAACTTCACAAAATAGGAAAGGCCTGACGCTGGAGGTAGGCAACGTGGCTCTCACAGCGTTGTCATATATGGTGCTTTTGGGGCCGGCCACGCCCCCTTTCCTCCATCCTTGGTTCCAAGTGCGGCAACATGGCATATTTCCCGAACAGCCTTATTTCGTATCGCAGTGTATATTGTATAATGCCCGTTAGTGGAATAAGTTTGCCGTTCTTGATGTGGATTATTATTATTTTTATACAATAAAAATCCTTTTTACTGAAACCTTTCTCGGACGGACACTTCTCCTTATGGCCCGAAGTGTAGGACAACAATGTATTTATACCCCCCTCTAACGGACTGGGGCAACCAATTTTTCCTCATCAAGAGTTAAATTTACCTCCTCCAAAGCGGACACTAACAAAATAATTCATTTGAAAAATGTCATTTCGAAAGATTTATATCATTCGTAGAATTCGCTGTTTGAGAAACAGGCATACATACCTACTGTTTGGTTTATTACTAAAATTCATAATAACTATTATTATGTGTGTTTTATCTAATTATCTATTGTTCGTTACCTATATATCGTCGGCCTAAACGTGATAGGTACCTCCTAAGCAACATTTTTCCGAAAATAGTTTTTTTTTACCGAAAAAAAGAAAAGAAAAAAAAGTCTATTGATCTAGTGGGATCTAGTAAACGACATAAAAAGAAAAAAAACATGAAATACTGTTTGAAAAACCGTACCTTGCAAGAGAAATGGGAACGAAATTGTGGTGAAACCTCGTAACTCCGTCAAGTACGTTAATTCTTTACTTGGATTTGCAAACTAGCCTAAACACAATTCATGGCATGCATATACATCTCACTTAATGTCGAAAAAATTTAGGTTTTCTATAAAGAATATTTTTTTAATCAGTTTTTTGTCTCTTGTAAAGTCGGCTTTTTTCACATATGAGGTATCACGTTTAGACCGACGATATAAACAAATTAAACGTTTTTTATACGTACCTACATACATATAATGCAGTTTTTTTTTTCCTCAACGGTCACCTTTCTGCAACGGACAATTTTCTTGGTCCCATGACTGTCAGTTGAAAAGGGGTTTTACTGTAATTAGTTATTATTTATTATGACTCACGCCCTTCTGTCAGAGCGCTCTTTCATCACTCTGGTGGACATGAGCCCGACTCTACTATAGGAGTCCTAAATGTTGCCTACCCTAAATTTTTATTTATCTAGGGCAGGGGTCTTTAACGATTACCTGACATCGTACATGCTCGGGACCATCGCTTAACGTCCCATCCGAAGGATGGCGTGCTATATATTTATATATATATATATATATAACTTAACTTTAACTTAAATTTAAAACTTGAAGATTCATTTAAAACCGGATCCACACTTACCCATCCGAAGGACGGCGTGCTATATATTTATATATATATATATATATATATAACTTAACTTTAACTTAAATTTAAAACTTGAAGATTCATTTAAAACCGGATCCACACTTACATACTTTTGACCGCAAACACCGAAATAAATATATTAAAATTGTTTGCAAACATTTGTTTAAAACAATTTAAACAAATGTCCCCATGTTTATTGTTTTCCATTTAGGTTGGAAAACATTTGTTTTCTATGCAAACACATATTCGCAAACAAGTGTGGGGAGATGTTTTTGTGTAAACTAACGAGTATTTAAGTTTATTTTACCTTCCAGATAAAATAAACTAAGGGCTTCCGCCGGGTTTCGCGAGTCCGAATTGACAACTTGAGCTCTATAAGCAAGCACACTTACCACTCTGCTACCGGCGCCTTCATTATTTTTATAAACAATTGTTATTTAACTTTTACTTCCCGTAGAGGAAAATTGATAATCTTTCAAAATTTTGCCCTCGATGTAAACATATTTTTTTCTTGTTTTTATATTTTTAAAGGCATGAGTTTAGAAAAAATGTAATTATGGATCAAACCGGTATTTCTGGATGTTTTTTTTTTTTTTTTTTTTTTTTTTTGAACATGGTAACTCATAAATTGAATAAAAATTTGCATAAATATATCTACAGATTGAGCAGAGATCCACCACCCACTTTTCTCTGAAAATAACTAGTTAAAAAACAAATGTATATAGTAATCTCTTCTTTTCAAGAAGAATTCGAGCTTTGTATTATATTGGGTTTTTAACCTCATGATAATCTGACTTAAATTCAACTTTTACTTCCCCAGGGTAGACGAAACCCCCCCACGAAGGTTGAAGAGGAGGTGAAACCGCGACTTACTGCCATCCTGACTCATATTCGTTCTTAATATATATATATTTTTTTACATTATTTTCCTTTACTTTTATCATCTCTCTTACCCATCCATCAAAATTGTCTTTCAATTCCTTTTTATTTATTTTTTTGTCATAATAATAATTAAGATAAATTTTCTTCCCGAGGACCTACCCACTGGGTGGCCTTCCTCTCACATACCCTTCACGTCAACACATCAATACCAACATAGATGCAGAAGAGTCGGGCTCATGTCCACTTGAGCGACGAAAGAGCGCATTCTAAGCATGGAATAATCACGTTTGCGCTCTTCCTGGTCGTTACAAAATTGATTTATATGATATTCTATTTTGACACTCATTAAATATGTTGGATAACTTCAATTATTGACTCTATATTTCCATGGTCACAGGGAATAAGTTGTTAAGTCGTAAAATGGCCAACATGAGTTAAGTGTACTGTAATCATCTCCCAAGCCATCTGCGCACTGTGAAGAAGTTGGGAGCTCAGTACTCTAATACTTTCGGAATTATAAAGATGTAGGTTTCTTGGAATTTCGTAAAATTGTGTATGTTCTCGGTTAAATCAACTTAATTTACTTCTTTGAGGAACCATTCACGAGATAACTGCATTTAACCATTTATTCACTACTGCAGACTATTCCAAGTGAAGAGGGCGTTTTCGGTTAAAACTTTAGAGAGGCATCATTCACAAGTATTTCAAAAAGTATGGTTAATAATTAGGTAAGTGATGGGGAATGATTAGGTAACTAAGGGAAAATCCAAGAAAGGAGAGGGCGCCGGTAGCTCAGTGGTATGCGTGCTTGTCTTCTGAGCTCAAGATCGTGGGTTCGAAACCAAATCGAGGCTCTTAGTTTATTTTATCTGGGAGGTAAAATAAACTTAAGCACGCCGTCCTTCGGATAGGACGTTAAGCGATGGTCCCGAGCCTGTACGATGTCAGGTACTTAAAGACCTCTATCCTAGGTGAATAAAAATTTAGGGTAGGCAAAATTTAGGACTCTCACAGTAGAGTCGGGCTCATGTCCACCAGAGTGACGAAATACCGCTCTGGTAGTAGGCGATATGACCTCGTAGTTAAAGCCCGGGCATGAGTCATAAAACCTAACCCCCAAGAAAGGATTAACAATATTCATTTTCATTCACACCTATATATTTAGAAGCTATATGATTAATAATGATGCAAACATTATTTATTCCAAAAATTGGATTTACACGATTAATGCAAAAGTAAAAAAGTGCTGTTCTGAAAAGTTACGAATTTAGACTTACCATCTTATTCCCTGTGACCAAGATCAAATGTGTCATTACGTGACATAAGACAAAAATAGGGCGTCATGCCATGATCCGTGTCAAATTGCAGTAGTTACATCAGATGACGATAACTTGAGTGAATTTTCCATCTCTCTGTTCATTCTGTTTGTGTTAACTTACTGTTTTCTACATGTGAGTACCAGCCTTGTTCATCTATATTGAAAATTGCATATTACTTCCCCAGTACAGAATTTCGTATTTTCCGACCTCTATATTTCAAATATGAAAACAAAAAAATTCTGGCTTTGTGTGTTTGTGAACACAATAACTCCCATTAGAATATACGAAAATTTATATGTGAATCTAGATCCCTCTAACGACGACATCTATTGTTTTCAAGCTAAATCGGTTTAAGGGAAGAGGTGGATCAGGGGAGAGGCTTAACTCAAAAACGTTAATAACTTCCGTTCTAATGAATGTATCGACACAAAAGTTCAAATGTGAATTGAAAACGGCACTTATTAATTTTCAGCGCGGAATCTGAGTATCAAAAGATTATATATAATAAATGTATAGACATGAAATTTCATATTTAAAGTGAAAACCCAATGGGGACGCAACATGTTAAATTTTAGCGATATTGGCTGAAGGGAAGGTTGGGAGATACAGGTGAGAGGGCTCGATTCAAACATAATAACTGCCAACTCAGGAAGTCACAACTAATACTGGCAACCGGTACGGTCTTTTGGCGCGCCAAAAAGTACTGAAACTTTTTGATCACCCCTCGTATGTTGACAAACTGAAAGGATTTTTTTTTCTTTTTTGGAATCAAGGGATCGGAATCATGAGATTCCTGTAAAAACCTGACCGATTACGTAACTTCCCCCATACCTTGTATGGGAATGTAAAAAGAAAATGTCCTTGTGCAGCGTACCTCCTCCATTGGTAGTTTGGAATTTTAGTTATTTTAGTCATTTTAATTATTAAATAAAATGGCGGCCAGAGTCATTGTTTTCTCAAAAAAATATTCATAACATTAAATGTTATTAACGTGTTTCAGTTAACCCCGGAGGAAGTTCGCCACGACGGATACGAGACTAGTGACACATTCAGCGATGGCGGCATCTCAGAGGGTGAAAGCAGTGTTCCTGATTCGGAAACCCCGAAGTAAGATTTTATTAAATATCAAGGTATTGCAATTTGGAACATGTATTCTCAATGGGTTTTTTTTAAGAACCCTCCAAGCGATAGTCCGATACTTTCGATTGCAAACTATCGATAGTATCGATAATTCAGTAATTTGCCGCTTTTCATGCAATACTTTCCAATTCCAATATTATATTGTAATATGATTATTTCATTTTTATTTTTTAATGTACATCTATCTAATTTAAATTATTCTATGTTATGGTGGATGAAAGGGGAATAAAAATATCAATCGAATAAGTAATTTTTCTTTCAAATCGAACTTCTGTTTTATGAGAATATCATTTTCTGTGGAAAATAATCGCATTAAGTATAACACTTGGCAAGAATATTAACACTTCAAAGTTCAAAAACATTTATTGTAGATAATTATAAAACAATTCAACAATTTTTATTTCAATCAACAACTTTTATAAAACTATATCAAAAAATTAATTACCAATTGGTGAAAAATAATTTTGTAAAACTTTATGGAACAATAGGCAGTGATGCAGCTTCTGCAGTGGGTTGTTTGGTCTTGGGTGTCGGTTTATAAGTTTCTTGGTGGCGTCTCAAGAGGTGATCCCTTAAATTGGATTTGTTGGAACTAGTTTTGAATAAAACTTTGCAGAAACTACAATTAGCACTTTTCCCATCGTGAAAGTAAAAGTTCCAAAATAACTTTCTTCAAAACGTATCAACTTTAATGAAGGAAAATTCATATCGATAGTTACTTAAACTATCGATATGACTATCGCCCATCCCTATACCAAACGGTAATTTTATACGTGTAATATTAGTTGGGAAAATGGGGGTATTGTTGTTCGAATGACCGTTTTCGCTTAAAACAAGTCAGAAAAACTTGTTGTATAACACTTTTGTTTTGTGAAAAATTTATCCAGAAAATTTAGAAACATACTAATGTACTTATGACACACTTAGGGAACTTAGGGAACACTTAATCTACTTATAATATACTTATTACACACTTAATGTACTTAAGATTTCTTATTGTACTTATAACACACTTAATATACTTATAGATGTTGACTACCGTCAGTAGAATTCTGATTCAATAGGTCAGTAAAGATGAAAAATATAATCATAATTCTATCCACAACCAAATGTATCAGAGGCAGCATACTTGTCTGCTATGTTCAAGTGGATTCGATCCTAGCCGAGGCTCATACGTTTTTTATCAAGGTCGAAACCTTGAATACTCGTTCTTTCGAGCCTTTGGATATCAGATACTCGTTAAAGGCCCCCACGCTAAATATTTCTTACAATTTCTATAGTAGAGTCGGGTTCACGTCCACCAGAACGATAATAGTAGGCGATATGACCTCAAAGTTAAAGCCCGGGCATGAGTCACTATAACCTTCCATTTTTAGGAGCTAATATTTTACTATCTTCATAATAATAAGTTTAAAATAGTATCGTAAACAAAAAAAAAAAAAATCAACTGGATTGTGACGGCAGCAGATCTGACCTTAATCGGCTACTCCCTTTCCGGTGACTGGGGTTTTTCCAGCTTTCTTTACCTGATGCGTTCAGCACTAGTTAAGTAAAAGACGTCATACTGCAGACATGACTTCACCTCGACGCTCTGTATTCTAAGTATGTTTTTTTTGTTTTTTATGTACTTATACGCTTGTTAAAAGATTTGCAGCGTCAAGTTGTATTAGTGTTTAATTGTAGGTATACAATATCATGATAAAAATAAAAATTTCTTTACTAATATTTCGACCAATTATTTTTATGAAATTACTCAATTCAAAATGTAATTTTTAATGGGAACCATCGATCAATAAAAATATTGAAAACATGAACGACAAAGAACAAGAAAAATAAATTTAGTATTTTCTATTTACGAAAAAAAATTGTTTTTTCTTTACCATTCATGTTTGTACATTCATGTCAACAAATATTCTCGTTAATTTATGGTTCCTGTTAATAAACAATTTTTCCTTTTTGTCCTGTCATTTGTTTACAAATAATACGAGTAAAAAACTGTTTAATTTTTTTAAGGATTATATACATAGTATGTATTTTTGATTGGGTAAATTTGTCATTATTCATCCTTAATTTTTTTAATTTTTTTTTTTTATTGGCCATTATTAGAGTGGTGTAAAATGTATAAAAAAATTTTCGAGGGAATAGTGGTTAAATTTTCATGTTGGCTGGTCTCTCGACATTCGGTAATGTATGTATGTACCTACATAGTTTAATTGAAATTGGTTAAATCTTGATGTTATAATGAAATGCCAATCCTTACTTATATAATAAATAAATTTATGAGTTGTTTATTTTGGTTTCATTGAAAAAAAAAAAAATTAATACATTTAAAATTGTTAAAAATCTTTCATTTTTCTCATGCAAAAAGAAAGATGGAGAAATAAAGAAAGATCTAATTGCCAATTAAAAGAGTCAAGTTTTTAATATGTGTTTATTTGTAAGCTAATGCCAGGATAAAAATGATTTGTTTTTAAATTTCTCAAGGCAAAAATAAAAACTTAAATTATTTGTTCTTATTTAAAAAAAAAGTTTCTTCTTCAACATTCATGTTTTCAATATTTTCTTGGTTTATGCTTCCCGTTAAATTAAATTTATAATTGTGGAATTGACTAATTTAATTTAAAAAAATGTTTATAGTATTAATAAACCTATTTTCATTTTTAACCTATCATTTGCTTACAAATAATACGAGTTAAATACTTTATTCTTTAGTTCTTTTTATGTAGGTATATAATTTTGTTAAGAGGGCGCCGGTAGCTCTAAGCTAGCCTATATATATTCTATACGAAATCGCCGGTTCGAAACTAGGCCGAGACTCTTATCTGAGAGGTGAAAAACCACTTGAGCACGGCGTTCTTTGGATGGGACGTTATGCGATGGTCCCGAGCCTATGCGATATCAGATTCTCGCTAAAGACCCCTACCCTAGCTGAATAAACCTAGATAAATTTATGATTCCCACAGTAGAATCGGACTCATGTTTACCAGAGTGACGAAAAAGCGTTAAAGCCCGGGCATGAGTCACAATAACAACAACTATAATGCTGTCGTTGGAGTAGAGGTTAAATTTTTTACTTGACTGACCCTGATATCCATTGAATTAGTAATTTACATCGAAATTGGTTAAATCTTGAAGTTATAATGAAATACGAATCCTTATTTCTATAATAAATTAATTTGTGAATTGTTGATTGGCAAATTTATTTTTATTTATGCCGAAATAAATATGAAAAAATAAAGATAGATCATTTCACCTATTAGCGACTCATTTATTAAATTGTATCTAAGATTATGTTAATTTATTTATTTTGTAGAATACCAATTGGGGCTGGACGAATCAGGAAAAAATCAGTGTTACCAAATTCTCACCTCATCTCAAAAATCGAGGTAGATCAAGACAGTAGAAGTGATACGACAGACATCACGGACCCTTCGCCGGGTAACTCCATCACATCGGTCAACTCCATATCTAGTCTATTGAAGGAAAAACTCATGGTAACTACCCAATAAATAGGTTATTATTAGAATATATCGTCATTGCTGCGATGAAACCTCACAGCTTATAAAAATTAGATTTTTTTTTGCGGTTGGATACAATATACAATTGAAGAATAGTTTTCAAAAATTTTCTTCTTAGGAAGGACATAATTTTTTAATTTTAAAAATATGTTTGTTTTTCATTTGTTAATTTTATGTTTGTAGATGACATTACCAAGAGCTTTAAAACGAAGAAAGAAACCAAAGGAATACAAATTGCGTGGTTTTGTTGCTATGTTATTTCTTGCCATTGTTTTCTTAGTTGGATTTGCTCATGTTTATTATCATCAACAGGTTTTACAGGTACTCTATTCAATTTTGTATAGTTTTTATTGCTAGTAACTATAAACACCTTGGGAGTTACGCCTCCTTCCAAGTATAACTTTTGTTTTTATAGTTAATTTATAAATGGGTTTTCATGACTTCGTTATTGTTTTTGTTAACATTGCCCACTTCTCTGATCTACTCGCCTTATATTTCTGAAATTATCCTTCTGTCTGTATATTTTGAAGTTCCACAGATACACTCAGCCCATGTTAATTCCCCAGCTATGTAAAGTATTGGGGAAGTTATGTAATCGATCAGAAATTTCATGTTTTCTGACACCTGATTCCAAAAATGAAAAAAAAAAAAAAAAAAAGTGTCTGGGAACAAGATAACTTTCGATAGAGTGAATTTATCAACACAACATTTCATATCTGTCTCCAGAATTGTATAAGGAGGAGATCTATTAATTTTCAGTCAAATCGTACCAAAGGAAGAGGAAATTAGGGGGAGTTTAACAAAAAACTTTAATACTTGCCGTTGTAATGAATATATTGACTTGAAATTTCATATTTAAATTCATATGACCATAAGGACGATACCTATTCATTTTCAGCGGGACTAATTTTCAAAGGGGGTATTAAATGAATGGGGCTCAACAATGTAAGCCAACTATCGATTTTTTAGCCCAAACAGTTGATTGGAGACAATTTAATCGATAATTAGTGCTGAGGAAGTACATTGCTGGTGACTTAGAGTCGATTTTAAATGGAATTAAATTGTTTTTAGTTCCTGCACGTTTGAGGCCCTCAAAGGCCCTGAACAGGCTAATTCAATTGTTTAATTTTCCCACTAAAGTACTTAACAAACAATAACATAAATTTAATCTATATATTTTTTTTTCAGAGAGCTTATTTTGAAAAAGTTCGTTTTAATAAAGATGAAAGAATTTTAAGACTGTTCAATACAGAAGGTATTTATAATTTTTTTTCTTTGTATATTTCATATCTATATTGTTAAGACTCCAGAAGGAAGCACACTTGCTTAAGTGGATTTGGGCCAGACATGTGACAAGGATGGATCCTCGACGATGGGCTAAAGTCTGCACGGAGTGGATTCCTAGAGACAGAAGAAGAGGAAAAGGAAGACCAGGACTGCGGTGGAAGGACGAGATAGTGGAGAGAATAGAGGATGGATGGTCGACAGTGGCCAGGAACAGAGAAAGATGGAACAAATGTGTTACAGTACTATTTAAGATATAACCCTCATTTTTACTTTTTGCTTTTGTTTTGTTCTATCTTGTTTTATTTTAATTTTATTTTTAATCAAGAAGTAACAGTTTTACTTAAGAAATAATTTAATTTAATTTAGGAACAATTGTTAAATTATTTTCTGATTTCTTCTGTTGAAAGAGCAGTAGACTCAAAACCTCCAAAAGGAGAGACTTTTGTTCTAAAAGAATGTCAATGAAGCTATTTAATTTTTTTATTTATTTATTGTTAAGACATTAACATAAATTTATAATAATGTTTTAGGTTTGGAGATAGCATTAGGATATTTGGGTGTGGAATTGCCAGCAACAGAGAAAGTGTACAATTGTCTTGCGAGAGACCAGCAGAAGGATAAAGTTTGCCTGGAGTGGATGCACCGAGCTCGTTTGTACATGAGTTACAAGGAAGAAACCCTGCCCAACCAGGGTGCATTTCGACGGTACACCTTCAGCTGGCAAAGTTTAAATCCAAATGTACGTCTGGTTGACTGTTTTGAAAATGGAGAACAACATGGTCATTGGTAAGTCCACTTTTTAGGCTCATTTGGAGCTCATCTTGTCAGATCTAGGGTTAAGTGTATGGTTAACATCACCCATACGATATTTGGTTTTATTAAAAAATAATGAGCGTTGCTTATCTATTTTTAACACCCGAAGCAAAAGGAGAAATTTGTCTGTCTGGGGCTTCCTAGCCCCAAGACGGCTAAATCGATTTCAAAGCTGTTTTTTTGTTTTAAAAGCTGGTATTTGCGAGATGGTTCTTGGCCATGTTTGGTGGAAATCAGGTATGCCATTTCCAAGATCTTCAGGTTTAATCAGAGCCTGTGTAGGGATCTCGGCCTCTATTACAACTAGAGACTTGGAGTTTGAGCTCAAATGTTTATAAGGCCAAGCTCCTCCCTAAGCCCTCCCAAAAAAGCCCTCCCCAACAATGTTTCAGTAAAACACACTCTGACATCGCACAGGTTCTTGACCGTTGCTTAACGACCCCATCCGAAGGACGGTGTGCTCACAGATTAAAAACCTAAGTGTCTCAACCGGGTTTAGAACCCGCGATCTTAAGCTAGCCGAACCAATAGCCTGGCACGCTCTCCCATGGGGTATATAATTACTAAAAGTTTAACTTTCTATTTTAATAAAAATAATTGAATCCCCATCCCCTCCACTTTCTGTTGCCTCACAATACTCACCTCATGCTGTATAATGGCGAATAAACAATTATTTAAATAATAAAAATCCTACATGTTGAGAAAGAAAGGTTGTTACAAGTTGAGTAAGCTGCGCATTTGCGGCGGTAGGCCAAGCCCCCCCCCCCTCCCCCCCCCAAAAAAAAAGCTCTCTCTCCACCACGGTTTCAGTAAAAAAAAGAATGGACAAGAAATATTTTTTATTGTGTCAGTTTTTTTTTCTAATTTTATGTTTTATTAAAAATATATTAACCTTTAATTGATATATTTTTGCTAAAAAGGAGGATTCATGCGAAATGTGAGACAACAAAAGAGAAAACAAACAGATAATGTAAACCTGCTTAATCCTAACTAGGATAGAATAGGGATTATCGTTTATCGTTCGAGCCAATATTCATTTAAAAATTTCTTCTCTTCATAAAATATTATGTATTTTATTAAAATATTTAATTCCAAAAAAAAAAAAAATTGAATGTTGACGGCGGTGAGCAGATTTTCAGAACATAATCCCATTCATTTTTGAATAGTTTATATATATAAACAATTTTCCCACCTACTTTACCTTATTACAATTAGAGAACACTGAAAATAAACTCTTTTTTTTCCGCAGGCTTTCAATATTAAGGGGGGAATATAAATATTAGACATTAAAAAAAATAAATTCCGACGTAATATACGGTGTTGCATTTTATGTTGCATGATGATCTTGTCTATAATATGTCTACTACTGTCTCTGCAACATAAAATGCGACACCTTGTATAATGTCGGAGTTTATTATTTTAAATGTTATTATTTATATTCTCACCGAACAGCAATCGCCTGCAGAAAGAATAAGTTTATTTTCTTGTTTTCTGTGTATTATAATTGAAATATAAGATATATTATTATATTATATTTCTTATACTTGTTTTATATAAATACAATTTCAGGTACGGTGGTGGTCGTACTCTTGGAATGGCCTGGCCTGTCGAATTGGGCAAAGTTGAAATGTCACCCTTCGTCACTGGTCACATAGGAAGACATCGTTGGGGGAGTGTTCTCAAGAGGTATTTTATCAATTCACGAGGAGTGGCCATATCTATTGATCCTGAAACTCCACTTTATGTATCAATAAATGCTGGAGAAGAAACCCGTCTATGTTTGGAAGTGAGTTTCATTAAACCAATATATATATATAAGTGAAGTTTTAAATTTTAAATGAGAGCATTTATTTACGCAAAATACTTCACAGTAACATAAATAAAAATTTAAAACAAGAATCGTGCTTAATTAGATTTAAACTTTACTGTAATAATGAAAACTTGCGATTTCTAGACATGAGGGCTTAGAAATTACCATTCGATATTTGAAAGAACAAATCAACAATTTCAAAGCTAATATATATTTTATTATTATACATACCTACTTCTTTTTTTTTTTTTATTAAATAATGTCTTGGTAGAATCTTGGTTTGAGCCTATTGTGGAGATTAGGCTGACCAAGATTAAAGTGGGCCGCTCCAGAACACAGGCCTAGTCTGTCGTGGTAGTTATCTACTAAGAACCTTAGATAGGCTGCGACTTGATTCTCGTAGATTTGGCTGTTGCGGACAAACTATGGGGTATTCACATACACATGGAGAATTTTTGTTCTGAAACGTTTGTACTTATATACATATATATATAGTTTTGAATATTATATAAGCTTTGAATGTCGATCGTTCTTTCAAATATCGATAGGTAATTTCTAAGTCCCTCATGTCTGGAAATCGCAAGTTTTAATTTACATTAAGATTTAAATATTACTATGCACGGTTCTCATTTTACATTTTTATTTATGTTACCTGTGAGGTGTTCTGCGTAATTAAAAAAGCTTTCATTTCAAACTTCAATAACTTTGTTTTCACTAAAACCGCTGAGTTTATGCTGAGTCGGAACCATTCTTTAAAAATGAACTGCTTATATTTGACTATAATTATGTTAAATTTAATTTATTCATAAATGTTTGTTATCCGGCGTTGGCCGGGAATAACTTTGCATTTTATTACTTTACTTGAAGTTGATATCCTGACAACGAATAAAAGATTCCTCTATTTCCGCCCTCCACGCCCACCATCTTGCTACCTTCCACCTCTTTCGCTACTCGAAAATATTATTTATCTTCATTATTCCTAAATTAAACTAAAAAAAATATATAAATCAAAAATAACCCCCCTCATCCTCTGTTCACTCACTTTAAAGTCATATATATTCTAAAAGTTATCCCTGAATTGAGAGAATCAATGTATGAAGTTTAGTTCAAATATGTTCAGCCTTTTACCCCTGATGATGGTACAACAATAAAGCATGAAAGCTAAAATCCACTTGTAAGGTCTCCCTGTAGACTGAAGGCGGAAAAGACCCAAATGGTTTTTCAAAAATGTCCTATGTGCAGACAGTTTTATTTGTAAAGATATATTTTTTTCAGGGGCGTCATGACGATTTTTCATACGTAACTCATAAAGGTCTGCCCAGACTCAACTACTCAGTGTACACGTCGAGTAACATGAAACTCCTCCATTCCTTCCTGTCTGAAAAGTCTCTCTGGGACGGCGTGAAGGAGTCCGATCTGGATGTGATCAATGCTCTGATCTCTGAGCCTGTCTGGCAGATAGCCCCCTCCAACAAACATTTTCTCACTGAGTCCATGATTGTCAACTATACCGAGGATATTATAGCTTTGGGATTTCTTAAACAAGGTAATTAAGGCTTAATTTATATATATTGCTCCACAAAAAAACAGGTGCACTCTGAAAATTTCATTTTTTGTTTTTGTAATTCTGTTTTTGAAGTGTAAACATCTTAGCTCTCGATAGGGGCTATGTCAGACCGTCGGAGCGTAAGTCTCGTTGATGTGCATGCGTAAGTGTGTGTGTGTCGGACGGTAGCGCGCGCAGCGCAGACACAACTACACACTTCTTTATCTGTGATGTCAGCAGTTTTTGAGCATTTCTATTGTATTTTTACAGCATTATTGATCATATTTACCGTTGTAGTGAATATAACTAAAATATCAATATTACGAACTATAAATGATCTTTCGATAAGAAACTTTTAGGTTAAAATGCTTCGATATCTTTAATTTGTCACAATAAATAAAATTTGTGGTAAAAGAAAATAATATAGCAGTGTAACTTTAAAAAAATAATAACTTCTGAAAATATCGATCAATAAATAATATATTGGTTGTCATACTGTCACAACAAATAATATAATGTTTTAACCCATTTCAGGAGATACCGAAGAACTTTTTTTTTTTTTTTTTTTTTTTGCATTGGAGGGGGAAATGCTGTGACGCACATCCAGGGAAGGTAGCCCTGGATAGTGTGGGACTCGAGACGGTTCACCATCACCATACCCACTAAAACCCCCTCCTTGCCGATCCTGATTCCCTTCCGCGGAACTGACGGTCTGTCATTACTTCGCGGAAGGGAGGAAGGGTGGCTGGTAACGCCCCTTCTTCTGTTTTATTACCGCTACTGTTCCTTGTCAGCCCTCTCCTGAAGGGCCAACCCGCCCATGATGAGCGCTGCAAAATCGCAGCCTTCATCCCACGACTCCTGGGAGCGCAGCATAGCGTCCACGTAACTGGTAGCAGTCAGTGGGGCGCCCATGCTGCACTCCAGATTTTTCCTTCCCTCCTCAAATCTGGGGCATTTGAGGAGGACATGCTCCGCCGACTCCGTCTCACCAAGGCACGCGGGGCAGTCTGGTGTTGTTGCTGCCCCGATTTTGTGGAGGTACCCCCGGAACCCACCGTGTCCCGTGAGTACCTGGGTGAGGTGGTAATTCACCTCCCCATGCTTTCTGGTGAGCCAAGGCTCGACTCGAGGGATGAGCCGATGGGTCCACCGTCCCTTTGTGGACTTGTCCCATTCTTCCTGCCACTCCCTAATTGTCCTGGCCCTCTCTGGCTCTGCTGGACCAGGGCTGGCCCCCGCGTCCTGATAGAAGACCCGGTTTCCCCTGTGGTCGAAGCGCTGCACCACCTCTTCCACCTGAACCGGGTCTTGTTTCCTTTTGAAGTGTCGCGTACGTTCCCGTGCCAAGAGGTCAATGGGGGGCAGCCCAGCAATTACATAGGCAGCGTCGCCAGAAACTGTTCGGTAGGCGCATGCGACTCTCAGTGCGCTTCGCCTGTGAGCGGGGGCGATCAGCCTCAGGTATGAGGGAATCCTCGTTGCATCTGCCCATGTCGGGGCCCCGTGCAGAAGGATGGAAGTGCTGACTCCTGCCAGCAGTCTTCTCCTGCTCTGCCTAGGGCCACCGACGTTGGGCAGAATTCTCGAAATCGCCGCCGATGTCCTGGCGGCCTTCGCTCCCACGTATTTGAGGTGCTCCCTAAAAGTGAGCCTCTGATCCAGCATTACTCCCAGGTACCTGATTGCCGGTTGGGTCTCGATAGTATAACCCTGGAAGGTCAGTGACATGTTGGTTCTGGCCTTCCTCCCGGTGAAGAGTACTGCATCCGTCTTGTGGATGGCCAGGGAAAGGCCCACAGAGCTCATCCAATGGTGTATCCGCTCCATGGCAGCCTGGAATTTGCGTTCCAGGTTTTCCAGATCATCAGCCACTATGACGATCCCTACATCGTCAGCATACGCCACCAAGGTAAGGTCTTCTGGCATTGGCAGGCTCAGCAAGCCATTGTACAGGATGTTCCACAGTGTGGGGCCAAGGACTGACCCTTGTGGAACTCCTGTAGTGACCTTGAATTCCCTGGTTCCGTCAGTGGTGTCCGCGAACAGCATCCTCTCGCTTAGGTAGTTCCTGATGATCTTCATCAGATACCTGGGGATCTTGAAGTCCCGTAAGAGGCTCTCCCAGATCTTGTCCCACCGAGCCGAGTTGATCGCATTGCTGATGTCCAACGTGACCATAAGGCAACGCTTCCGGTTCCTTAGCGTCCCGGTTATTGCTGCACACACCAGATTCTTCACCTCTTCCACTGCATCTGTTGTTGACCTCCCTGGTCGAAACCCATACTGATTGTCGGTTAGGCCAGCCTCCACATGCTCGCGCAACCTCTCGTTGATGATGCCTTCCAGCATCTTCCCCGCTGTATCAAGGAGGCAGAGGGGTCTGTATGCCGAAGGATCACCTGGGGGCTTTCCCGGCTTCGGGATCAGGACAAGACGTTGCCTTTTCCATCGACCAGGGAAAACCCCCGCTCTCAAACACTTATCGTACACGTCAGCGAAGACCATTGGCCTGGCCTTCATTGCTGCTTTCAGGGCTCGGTTTGGGATTTTATCCAGCCCGGGTGCCTTGTTGGCACCGACGTGTCGACAGGCTCTTTCAATTTCCTCTCTTGTGACAGGGGGGATGTCGTTTGGCCCGCTTTCATCCATCTCTAATGTTGCCACGCCGCTGCAGGGGAAGAGGCATTCCACGATGTTCTGGACCTCCCCTGGCTCCATCTTTGGCTGGCTCTTGTGGAGCTTCTTGGTCACGATCTTGTAAGCCCTACCCCATGGGTCTGCGTTCAACTCGGCACACAGCTCCGTCCAGCAGGTTCTCTTGCTCTTCTGAATCTCCTTGCGCAGGTTTCGCCTGGCCTCGGCGAACTTTTGCCGGAGCACTTCCGCGCTACCCCCATTCCTTTTCCTTGCCCTTTGGTACTGGCGCCTGACGGAGTGGCATTCATTGCGTAGAGCTGCGATGGTGTCACTCCACCAATATGCCGGTGGGCCCCTGATGCAACCCTTGCTGACTCGCATGGTGACGTCGCACGCACGGGAGAGCCAGAGCATGACGGCCTCTACCTGCTCGGCGGCACTCCCTGCGCCGGCGCTGTTAGTCTCAGGCGGCCATAGCTCCAGTGCCTGATTAAAGGTGTCCATCTGGAAGTCCCTAACGTTCCAGTGGGGTGAGCCTAACCCTCTGTCTCCTCTTCGAGTGAGTCTCTTGACAGGGTATACCTCGAACAGGATCGCCTGATGGTCGCTGGCGGTGTACCCCTGACCCACTCTCCAGCCCCCACCTCCCTTGTACAGGGTAGGAGAGACGAAGGTAAGGTCCACGATGGACCCCGTACCTATCCCCGTGAACGTCGGGACATTTCCCACATTCAGCAGCACCAAGTCCAATAAGGCGAAAGCCTCCAAGAGAGCCTTCCATCTTGGGTTGGTGCCCCTGCTGCCCCACTCGACCGCCCAGGCATTGAAATCGCCTGCTATAACTAGGGGCTTGAGCGTGCGCGCCTCCCTCACCAGTTCCAAGAGTCCCGCCTCAAAGAGGTCTAGGGGCTCATTTGGTGAGAAGTAGCAGCTGAAGAAGTGTACTCCGGCTATCTCTCCGTGGACGTAGCCCTTGCCACGCCTGCAGGGTGTCGCCCCGAATGACATAGTCCCGCAAGCCCATAGCGCTGCCTTGCCGGTGGGATCCGATCTCCACCGGCTGTCATCCCTCAGGTCGCGGTTTTGTTCACAGATAAGGGCTACGTCCTTACCTGCTTCACGAATTTCCTGCGCAAGGAGATCTTGCGCCACCCCGCATCTATTGAGATTAAGCTGAATCCCCTTCATACTCTGAGCGAGGATGCAGCTCCTCCCTGCTCTACTTCCATATTGCCCTCCGGGGATTCCTCCGGCTTTCGATCTTGTGGCTGCTGAGAGCCTTCCTCGCGGGGCTTACAGTCCCGTGCCATGTGACCGGTCTGACCACACTTCCTACAGTCCTTCGACCGGTCCCTCTTGCTTTTGCAGTGCGGGGCGATGTGTCCTGTCTCCCAGCATCTGAAACACTTAATATACCGAAGAACTTATTTCATTTTTAAATGACAAACTTAATCTACAAATTAATACGAATCGAAGCATTTCAACAACAAATTCGAAAACTACCATCGACGCTGTAATCTCGCGGTATTTAGAGATACTACAATCACAGTTGTATATATCTTAATTTAGCTATCACAACCTATAATTTCATGTATAAAAGAAATTGAAGAACAATAAATTTGCAAGTTTAATTCCTCATACTACTTTTCTTATTGTAACATTATAAAACAAATTTTAATCAAAATCAGTGCACGACAGCAAATTTTTGAAACTAAAGCAGATGTTTACACATCAATTCTCGTGAGTACCGCGTCCCTCACACATTACTCTTTTTGGATCAAATATAGTTTAGAGTGCAGCAAATTTCCTATGGAATTTGGAAAGAAAAATCAAATTGCTTGGAAAACTAAAGAAATATATTTTTAAATTAAATTAATGAATAAACTGTCTAAGCTCATAATATATGACATTTTGAATTTCTATATTTGCAGGGCATGTACTTCTGAACGAACACTGGCAGAACTATGTAGGAGACCTAACTATAGATCCTGTAAGACTACCAACTATGAACGACACCATCGACATTATCCGAAGGAGAGGTTTTAAAGTTGCTCTGACGGTTCAGCCTTTTATCGCTACTGAAAGTATCAATTTCGCAACTGCTGTTGAAGAAGGTCTCTTGGTAAGAAAGTACTCTTGTTAAATAATAATAGATAAACATTGAGCAGAAACTATTTTTTTTGGTTTCTTTGAGTTGTCATTAGGGTCAATTTTGGTGTCAAAAAAATAGACACAATACATTTTCTGTCACTTTTGTAATTATTACAGCAAATATACATAGTACATGGAAAGTAATGTAATTGGTCAAAAATTCGATGAATTGAACGGATTTAAGATCTACTTTCAAGAATACACACACAACTATTTGTCAATTTTTATACTATATTGATCAAATTTTACACGCGCCGTACTCGGAGGGCAATATGAAAGTTTTACAAAAAAGCCAAAAACCTTAACCCACCAGAAGCTCTAGAATTTAATTAGCTCAATAAAAATTAGAAATAATGGACAATAAAAAAAGAACTTTTTTGGTTTTTACAACAAATCATATAGAGACGTTTCGGAAAGAAATCCCATCACCAGTATCTATGATTCATATATGATTTATATATATATAGTATATATTTATCTTTATAATTTTATATTTATTTGTTATATATTTGTGTTCGTTTTTTTTTTTTTTTTTTTACGATGCTTCTTCTTCTACTTCATTGATAGTGATATTTAAGTAATAATTAACAATTATTTTCGTTAATTCTAGTAATTATTTACTGAAATATAACAACGTTTTCTTGTACTATTGATACATATATATATATATATGTAGTAGTACGGTAGTTCAGAGGTAGCGTCCTAGTCTTCTGAACTCAAGATCGCTGTTTCGAAACCCGGCCGAGTAAAGTGAAAACGTTGAGCACGCCATCCTTCGGATGGTTCATTAAACGATGCTCCCGAGCCTGTACGATATCAGATACTCGTTAAAGACCCCTTAGGTAACTAAACCTGGGTATGGGAAATTTAGGACTTCCATAGTAGAGCAAAAGGGAAGGGATAAGAGCATTGGGTGCTTAGGTCCCTAGATGTACACACCAGCCCTTCCAATATAATCTATACAGAGTGTCCTACTTAAAGTGGAATCAACTATATTCCTTGATAACTATAAGAATTTTAAGTAATGGAGGGATTTGTTTTAGGATCTTTAGACCTCTTTCAAATGGTATTCTTGGTTTTGAGATTTGCTGCCTTTAAAGGCCTCAAATCGCCCCCTGCACTTTTTTTCTGATAATATTGCTGTTGTGGCACGATAATAGTAATAAATTTGTTTCCTAGAATACGTCATAAAAATGTATATATTAAGATAGCTTATATTTAGATACCTACATAAACAGATATTAACTCTTAGAGTCTGACACACATGTGATTGGTAATGACAATATTACAACAGAATAAAATGAAATGAATAAATAAATACTTGAAAATATGAGTACAACAATAATAATAATAATAAATACAGTAGATCATTTTTTTATCAAATTAAAATATTAATTGTTTATAACTTTTCCGGAAGTGTTTTATTTCTCGTCGACAGTTTGGGATGTTCTTATGCCACTTCCTCAGGCCACAATGTGCCTTATACTTTTATAACCAAATTTTTAAGAGTCTTCAGTATCTTTATTGAACAGGTGCGAGAAAGAGGAAGAGAAGTGAGAAAAGTGCCAGCACTGACCCAGTACAAGACGGCACCGAGTGCAGGAATGTTGGACGTCACCAACAATAAGACAGTACCTTGGATCCATGAGAAGTTGAAGCAACTCGTCGCTAAGTATTATGTGGATACTTTCTACTGGGACTTAGGTGAGTTAACCAGATCTGGGTTCCATACACAGTGTGAAATGCGTTGGCATAGATAGGGAGGGAGGGCAGGAGTGAGCGATCTAATGTACCTAATTAAAATCTCTCCCAAAAACTTCGCACGGCGGTGCAATGTTTACCTAAAATAAAAATACTATTAAGACTAACTGCATATTTTAGATTGTATTCATTGAAAGCAGTAAAATGTGGAAATAATTGTTTTTTAGAGTACATTTAGTGATATCAGCTGAACGATTTCAAATTACTCGCGTTTTGATTTGACACAGCGACTCATTCAGACGGGCGAATTTGTGTTGATTATTTTGTTATAACGTACTAATATTTTTTGTATGGTACCTGATTGATAATTAAACATAAACTGAAAATATGATTGTGAAATGTAAACTATTGTTTTATTATCTTGGTCATGTTGACCGGTTGCCCCCCCAGAGAATAATGCTAGCTACGCCAGTGGTAAAATGAAATCGTTGTACAATTTTTGTGTAATGTGCTAAAAATTGGGACTTGATGTCCGAATACATTTTTGCGATCTGTTAGGATACAGTGGGAAAGTAATGAATATATAGAATTTTTTTACATTTACGAGTACGTATATTGTCTAATTCTACAAAAATAGAAACTAGAGATGTTTTCGTCTGAGATCTTGTGGAAGTTCATTGTAAATACTACTGAATAAAACACTTAGAACGAGTCAAAAATTCTACTATATTTATATAACATACACAATATATTTCTCTGGTTAGAGCATTGTCAAGTGTACAGGATACAGACTTAATGTTAGTGTACACTTGACAATGCTCTAACCAGCGAAATGTATTGTGTCTTTTACATAAATATAGTGGAATTTTTGACTTGTTCTAAGTGTTTTATTCAGTAGTAAAAAATAGAAACATATAGTTTACTGGTTTCGGCTTACGCCATCGTCAGCACTTATAATTACAAGAATATTAATAATAGATATGTTAGCAAACTAACTCAGTAATAAAAAATTTCTTAATTTGGCAATAAGAGAAATATAGTTATAATATTTATACAACTGTTGTCTGAGAGGTTACTGGTTCAATAATTATTTCATTTGCATCTCCTGAGTTACCAAAAAAGTGTTTTCTAATGCTTGAAAAAACTGTACATTTACAAATAAAATGGTACATATCATCAGTTCATTACCACAGATATTACAATTAGGCTGGTTATTAAATTTAATTGATACGTCTGGCACTAAGTTTCGAAAAATGCTTGGCGCCCAATCTAATTTGAGCTATTAAGTTAATGCACTTTACAGAGGCGTCAAGATGGAGATAAGGCTGGCAGGTTAAGTTGATAATAGTAATTTTAAATAATTATTGAACGTTGAATTTACTGATTTCTTTTGATCTAACAAGAAAAAACTGGACTTTACATTTTTCATTATTTTATTTATTTTTGATTACAGGTACGGCTTATGATATCCCGCAGTATTATCAGTTCCAACGAAACTTGACCAACCCGGACGACTACAAGACTATCTTCACGTCAAGCCTCCACAATAAGGTGACAGTGATCGGGATCTCTGGGACGATATCCCGGCCTCCAGCCCCAATCTTCGTGTCTCTTCCCGTCCTTCCCTCCACCTGGGAGTCTCTACAGATCATCATACCTACTATTCTCACGTATGGCATCGTTGGATATCCCTTTCTTATGCCTGGCCCCGTTGGAGGAGACTATCTCCCATCTCCACAGTCTTCAAATGGTATATATACATTCTATGTGCTATATTGTACAATCCGCTGTCTAACTGCATTTATAAAATGGTTATCAGTGAATCCTAAAGTGGAGTGTTTTTATTGTTCCTGTTTTTGACTATATGCGCGTGCAAAGTTTGTGTTTAAAGTTTGATTTGATGTATTGATAAGGTAACAACAGCATCAAAGGACTGGGTATCGGAGACTTGAGGGCCACCAATGAGACGTTACTTCCCAACCCTGAGCTGTATATGCGCTGGCTTCAGTTGGCCACTTTCCTTCCTGTTATCCGGTACTCTCACATACCCAGCGAGTACACCCAGAAGCCTGAGATCCTAGAACTGGCAAGAGTACTCACACAGCTTCGTCTCGATGAGGTTACACATCATTTTTTTTTCCTAATTCTTTTTTACTATTGCATACGTTGAAATTTCCTCGGACAGGGGTCGAGAATCTTTTTATGTGTGAAGACCACCTTGAAATATGCCGTTTTCAATAAAGCCGCACTAAATAAGTATATTTTAAAGTAATTCTAAACAGTTTATCATTATTTATATTAAAGGCTATCAGGTTCTGCCTCGTAAAAAACAAGACATTTTAAAACAAATTATTCGCTCACTTTTTTTTAGAACAATCTAATACTTCATTGCGATTATTTCTGTTCATTGTTTATGATTACTCTTCACAATATAAAATATATAACATATTATAACTGCTTGGTACTCGTTGATTTTATAATGTTAGTTAATATCCGTTTTTTTCCCCCATCTGTATCTTATTACATTATAAATTTAGTTTATATCTAGATAAACCGCAGAAGGTCACAGGTTTCCTATCCTAGGGGTCTCAATGAGTGAGTGTGTAACAGTTTTGCCCTCGTTGATACGTCCATTTTATCGGGAGTAATCGTGTTCACAGACAGATAGGATTTTTTTGAAGTGAAACTTCTTTATGCGCACTGAGAAACTTGGGGACTAAGCTGGTAAATGAGTTAGGAAATTATGTGACGCGCTGAACACTTCCAAGACCCGCACCAGTGTTTTAGTTCGTCCACCAAAAAAGTGGGTTAAAGAATCCTTTTTTGAAAAGAACGTAGGTATATAACCTGTGAGGGCACCGATTAAAGACCCTACATTCTAAATTTGGACGAATTCGAACGAGTGGTTTGCGCACAGAGGTTAGTGAAAGCATTTCATTTTTTGAATTCTGGGAGTGGCAGTTGGGGATCGTTGGGCGGGCTAGTAGAGAGGAGCGCTCCCCACCCCGCCTCTCTCCTCACGTCACTCTCCCGCTTCAATCACCCCGTTGGTGAACCCTAAAATCGTGCAGTGATACAGACTCTGAATATGAGAATAATGGTCCAGGGCCGTCGCCCAAAAAGAGGAAATTAAGTTCAGAAATTACAAGTATTTCATCATGTTCGGAGGTACAACATTTTCATATTAATACCCAATCTACTGATAATGAATCACAAAGGTGAGTGTACGCCTGCTTAGCGTTGCTGGCGTCATAAACAGCGTCTCTTTTTCTTTCTCAATTCTCATTCTCTATACTCTCGCGTTCATTTCTTATTTCTCTTACCATAGGCCTATTGTCAGTCAATAAATAAAACTGTTTAATTAAGTTCTTTTATTTTATTATTCTTTTAATTAATAAAAATGTTGAGTTAATTGTGAATTCCCATTAAACATAAAAATAATATTTACGGATCAAAAAACAAAAATATAAAAAAATCATGAAAGAAGTTTCACTTTTGGCGTGTGTTCCAAGCACACACTATTTTTTTTTTTTAGTTTAGGAATCATAGAGTCGGAAAACATGAAATTCCGGTAAAAACTTAACATCGAATTTCGGACCGATTGCATAACTTCTCCATACTTCGTTTGGCTGGGGAAGCAAAAAGATCATATTATCCTTATTACACCTTCAAAAGATGGTATAGTCGTTCACTGCAACGTCCTAGAATTGTATAAGAGTACAGGGAATGCATGTTATCCTGTTTGTACAACATTGTTCGGATTGAATTGCGCGCTAAGGATTGCACTAAGTCTCAAATTGTTTTAAACCTTTTTCATTTTGTTCCAGGTGAACAAATTGCTGAAAAAATATGTTCAAGATGCCCTCAAATCCGGGATTCCGCTGATTCGACCTTTGTGGATGCTCGATCCCAACGACTCAGCCTGTCATCTGGTGACAGACGAATTCTCTGTCGGGGATGAACTGATAGTTGCTCCAATTCTTCGACAGAGCACCACCGAGCGGGAGGTCTACCTTCCAGCAGGGGTATGGAAGGATGGAATCGACCAAACCCTCCGCAAAGGATCACGATGGCTTCATTCTTATAAAGTTCCTTTAGATAAAATTGCTTTTTTCAAAAAAATGCCAGACAATACGAGGTTTTAGTGTACTTTAACAAAAAGTGATTTCAATGATGTATGTCAATGAAGTGTATTGTATGTTGGGTGAAAGTTTGTCGTAAATCCCAGAAAGTTCTTCCTGTGGCTCCACAGACGACGACGACGATCCCTGCTCAGAAACCCTTCCCACTGGACGTTGTCTTGCACTACACGAAGGGAAATCCCAGCGGTTCGGAGGTTTCCCACCTCACTCCTAGTCTCCTGGGCCTCATTCCGTCTGGCGTTCCCTTGAATAATATTCTCAACATCCGCGCCTCGGATAGACAGAGGAGGGGGTCCAACCATCTCAGCCGCTGTCGTTTAAAAAAGGAAAAACAAAAAAAATGAATTAATAAATAGAAGAAATCGGTCCAGTGCAAACTATACTTGCACAATTAGTTCCGTGCCATCAGCCCCCCACTTAAATTATTAATAGTAATGCACTTGTGATAACTTTTCGTTCAGTGTTCCTGATTTTCTTCAAATTTTTCTGATTTATACTTTTGGAGGTAGGGTGGGAGGGTAACAAATTTTTATTAATGTTTATAACAAATTTTGATAAACCAGTAAGAAGGCAAAAGTTGTTCCTTACATCGTTAGAAATATTTTTTGTCGAAAATATTTTTCTCTAAAACCAATGGTTCAGCAGTTATAAGGAAATAAACAATTATATTGTTTATAACAATTGATTGCGCTAGAATTTTTCAA
Organism: Aradus depressus; assembly: GCA_963662175.1. Classification (NCBI taxonomy): domain Eukaryota; kingdom Metazoa; phylum Arthropoda; class Insecta; order Hemiptera; family Aradidae; genus Aradus; species Aradus depressus. Next base: position 19,191,699 of record OY759225.1, on the reverse strand, counting down.
TCCTGATAATTGTGACTCAATCTACTGCTAATTCTCAATGTTCATGATTTTTTCAGATTTTTCTGAGCGATCCTTTTGGTGATAAGGGTGGGGGATAGCAATTTTTAAGCGTTTTTCCCGAAAAATGTTTCAAAAATGACATCATATATATTGTTGAATTCGTACTTGAATAAGCTTTTATTTGACACCCTACTAGATGCCATTGAAAACGTTTTATACTTCATGTCTATAATTGGGCAAAACTATCTCTGTTCTAAATTTCTAATTTTTACATCGAATAGTTTCAGAGAAAATGGCCTGCGATAGATTAACGGACGGACACCGAAGTGATTCCATAAGTATTCCGTTTTGCTAATTTTGTCAAGGAACACTAAAAAGGGGCTAATTATACAATTTATGCTCGTATGCAAAAATATTCACCATAAAAGTTCATAAAAAAATATTCTTAGTTGAAAAAAACCAACAGGAATATCATAAGAATCCGGTTTTTAGTGATGAATGTTTCACTCATTCAACTTAAGACTAACTTTCACCTCCCAAATTGCATTTTATTAACATTTTGAGTTCAAATTCTACACAAAAATGCAGTTGTTTAACATGGTTACTCAATATGTTGATATTTTGAGTTCATCCTTTTATGAATGTAAAAAAAAATGAAGTCGTTTAATTCTTCAACATTGTACTTTTTTCCTTCATCAAATTTATTTTTTTATAAGACTGAAATCATTTACATTAATAATTCATTAAATGGATAAAATTTAATTTATATAAAAATGTTGAAGGAAGTAAATAAAAACATGTGTTTTCCGCTATATTCTTTGTATTCATTGTTCTTGAATACATATAAACATGTAAAAAATAAAATATATACATATATACGAACAATGAATTAGTCATAAAGTATGAGTACAAAAAAATAATTATTATATAAATATATTTTCTAATTAAATTTAAGTTCTAATTGTAATTGTTGATATTAAACAGTGATTTTTGTACATTTCGTCACGTTAACATAACTATCGAGAAAAAAGTTTACTTTTTTTTTTTTTTTTGTTTGTACGTAAGTATAGGGGAAATTATGTATTTGGCTAAAATTCGATGCGTTTCCAACGGAGTTTCATGTTTTTCTACCTCTAGTTTCCAAATAGGAAGAAAAAAAGTGTATGTCTGTCTGTGAACACGATAACTCCCGATAGAATGAATGTATCGACCCGAAATTGTATATATGAAACCAGAATCATCTGACTACGACACCTATTGTTTTTCAGCCACATCGACCGAAGGGAGAGGGGTGGTTGAGGGGGAGGCTTAGCATAAAACTTGTAATAACTGCTAATAGAATGAATTTCAATTCAAACAATCCATTAACTGTCGATGTAATGAATGTGTCAACATGAAAACCCAATGAGGACATAACCTGTCGAATTTCAATGATATCGGCTGAGGGGAAAGGGGGGTTCAGGGGAGGGGGCTCAATTCAAAAATCCTAATAAACTACCCATGTAATGAATTTATCGACACAAAATTTAGTATGAGGATTTAGGAGCCCCTACGTAAGTCAACTGTTGAATATTAGCGCAATCGGTCGACTGGTTTTGGAGGGGGAACGAAATATTAATTGAGTAATTCCTCCTGAGGAAGTATATTGCCGGTGATTCACCGGCAACTTTTATTGTATTCTATTTTTTTATATAAACGTGATCATGTTTATCTTGAGCGCTGTGATTCCATGGTAACGAACATTGTTTTCAATGATTACCATAACCAAGGAATTCGATTACTGCAAATACCTATGCTATTTTTATATAGTACACTTTTTGAAAATGGGTCTTTAAGAATACCTACAGTCTGGAGTTAAAAAATAATAAATTTAGTCTGTTTTCCAAGAAAAAGGCTTATGATATCCTGATGATCTCTCTCCTCACAATTTCGCTTCTACTATATATATTTTCACTAAGCTATAGTTAGTTATTAAGACTCATGCCCAGGCTTTAACTACAAGGTCATATTGCCTACTACCAGAGCGCTCTTTCGTCCTAAATTGTGCCTACTTACGTTTATGGATCAGAAGACTTATTCTGACTTAAACCCTTTTGCCCAAACACCAGAGATTTGTCCTACCAACATGTTTTTTACCATTTGTGTAAATAACCCTAATTATGAAAAAGATAAACTATTTTGCATATAGTCATGTGAAGTCCGTTGTAATATAAATTACACATTGTGTTAAGGAATATTAATTAGAAAATTTCTAATTATATATATATATATATATTTATAAATGAAAACAATAAAAATAAGTTTGTAGTATCTAATTATTTATAGTGGTTTTCTTGTTCTCTGTGGTTACCATTCGATATTTCTATTATTATGTTTCTTGTTATATTTGTGTCAGAAAAATAACATTTATAAAGTAAGTTATAAAACTGTAATCGTATATGTTGAATTCTGTGATATTACTTCGTGTATTACTAGCCAGAAATTTTATGGGCTCAGTGTTCTTTTATATAATAAAATTGAATCAAAAACTGGTTTTCATTATTATTATTATTATTTTTCAAGTAAAACGTAATTTTGCGCACATTTATGTTGGATAATTTAACGTCCCAGAAGAACAACCAACGCCGAATATATTTCTACGATCTGTTTGGATATAGTGGAAAGCTAATGGAATAAATAAAATCAAAGACTTTGTTAAACTTTTATATTGTCTAATTACACAAAAGTGTGTAGAAAAAGTGTACCGTTGTCTTACTCCGCTCCTCAGCACAAAAAGTGACATTTAAAGCTAGGTTGTCATATTTATACAATCCTCAGGTTGCCGGATATTACCTAAGGCTGTGACACACTGACTCCTAAAGAATTCCACGAGGGGGTAGTTCTGCCTTAACAGAACATTTAGAAATATGTAAAGATATTTAAAAAACACAAAAATACTGGAATATGTAGTTTATAAGAAATAATATATTTCAAGTACAAGAAGAAAGAATATTGCGTAATTACATACCCTTTATAATTTAAAATTTAATTTCCTAGCTGCATTAATTTCCTGCTGTTCGAGAGAGTCATGCTGTCTACTTTTTTCACAAAGATGGAGGTTCTTTATGCCCGTTGCTTCGTTGAATATGTTAAACGAATGTAGATTTTAAAATATATATATTTTAAAATATACATTCGTTAAACGTATTCAATTAAACACTATATAGGTATATATATTGTATTCTAGTATAAAACCTATTCTCTAGTTTTAAATGTTTTTTTAATTTGTTTAAATATTTGTAAATGATTTATTAAGGTAGGACTCCTTCCCCCCAAGCGGCTTCCCTAGATACTATATATACGCAACAAAGCGAACTTAAATGTCAGAACTTTGTGCTGACAATGGCGTATGCCGAAACCGGTACACTTTATGTAAGTATATATTTGTATGGAATTTTTTTTTGGCCTTATGTACGATGCATATTAGCCATGTCTCTTATACAGGTGTTAGCTTTTATCTAGTTATTAGGGAATTCTATCTTCGAAATAAAACTCACTCCCGGATGGGATTCGAACCCGTAAATCATGCGACCAAAGCCCTACATTCTAGCCTGCACGACCAACATGGGCCCCAAAAAATGTGAAATGTTTTTCACGATTTTGTGTGTAGTCCTTGAGCAGGAGCCATGGCCATTTTTATGGAATTAGACAATATGAGGAGTTTGGAGTCAGAGCGGACCAACTGGTTGAAACTGAACAGGAAGAAAATGGCAATTGAAAATTGAGTACATTTTGTTCATCTCCATAAATGGGCCCCAAATATTTATTTATATTTGAAATTTTAGAATCGTTTTGGATGAGTGATCCCTTTTTGTGTTCTATAAAGTTTTTGAAGGCCGTATGATCCATTGTGACTGAAAATATATGCACAAAATATTTGTGGACTAAACTTAAAGTGCTGCTATCTATCACTGAAGTGAAGAAACTAAGTGATCCACACTGGTTTTGAAAAAAGGGAACCTATGCCAACATCAGAATGGTAATAACTCATTTTCCGAAAAATTGTGGGTTGGTCCGCTCTGGCTCCAAACTCCTCATATAAAAGTTAAACTAGAACAACATAACCTCCAAAAATTGTAGTTTTGAATTATTTTAGCTCGACTAAGTCTGAGAAAGTAGTTTAAACATTGATACTATAACAAAATGTAACAGGGACGTAGCCAGGATTTTGAGCAGGTGGGGGGGGAGGCAAAGTTAGGTTACGAGGGTGGGGGTATAGACTCCCGGGGGCTCAGCCCGCAATTTGCAGACTTTTGGTTATTAATTTGGGAGACTCAGACCTCTGGAAGCTCCCCCTGAGGTAACCACTGACTGTAATACTTAAGTTGACTTTACATGAGCAGCAAAAATGCAAAGCGCAGGAGCAGCAAATGCACACTGTGGTTTCTGTGCTTTTAGAATTAAATGACGCATCCAATACCTAGCGTACATTTGCTGCTGCTGCGCTTTGCATTTTTAATGGGCATGTAAGATCAGCTTTAAGAGTATAAAGTATAACATAAATGACGATTTTAAGCGAGGAAATGAAATGATGGAATTCATATATATTTAAATAAATGTAATATGACTTGTTTTGTACATGTACATTTATGTAACAGCTGATTTAGGAATCAGAAATTTGAAGATCCTAATGGTAACTTGCAAGCAATCCATTTTTAATAAAAACTATTTTTTAGTTTATTTAATTTTTATCTTGGTCTTTTGCTCTGGCCAGGGGGGGGCACTCGTCCCCCTCCTGCCCCCCCTGGCTACGCCCCTGAAAGGTAGTAACTTGTAGTATATTATAAAGAAAACACGAATGTTTTTTTAAATATTGTCTATTTCACAAGATATACCTTGTGAAATAGACAATATTTAAAAAACATTCGTGTTTTCTTTATATTTTATTAAGTGTTTCACAATCTCTCTACAAAAATGTTAAATACCATTAACTTGTAGTATGTTTTGAAATATGCCCCCCCTATTTATGGACATACATTTCTTATTATTTCCTATATGTGGGCTACGAAGATAAAATTCGTTAACAGTATTCTGAGATCTCTTCCAATGATTTTAATCAAAATAAGTGAGGAAAGTCGATAGAGTTATTAAAGGTATTAGTTTTTGACTTATTCTTTCAACGTCACGGCAAGGATTTTAAATATTTGGGATTATACAAGCAAATAAAATTAAACAAATTGCGATGACATTATGAAAAAAAAATAAAAATAAAGTAGCAATTAATTAATTAGATGAACAAACAGAAAAACTTAAAAAGAAAATTCTAAAGAAAAATGATTGTTTGAAACCTAATGTTGGCGACACTGTTGTTTAAGCGCCAACGTATTTTCGGCTTTTAGAGAGCAGGTGTTTTGTAATCAAAGTAGTGTTGACATATTAAGCTTTTTTATTTTACGAATTGTGTTCATGTTAGTGAAATGGTTTTGTGTTTTTTTGGCATGAAGAAAGGACGTCATTAGAAAATGGCTCGACTAACGAGAAGAAAAATTCTGAAGAAACCAGGTAAAGAAAATGAATCATCTTGCGAAAAAGATACTGTTACAAAGTCGAAAACTAGATCTAATGTTAAAAATAGAAGAATATTAGGTGACCAAACCAATTGTAATACTCCGGATGTTACACTTAAAAGTAAATTGGATAGTAGTTTGAAGGATAAAATAACTAATGTAGATTTAAAGAAGTCCGTTACTGCATTACTTCCAGAAATACGAAACTCGATATTAAAAAATGAATTGACTGAGCTTGACAACAGCTTTCGAGGCTTTGAAGATAAAGAGTTAACGGAATCTCCCAAACTTACGAGATTACGGGAATTACGTGTCATTTTGGAACGTATACCAATTGGTACGAATAAGGTAAATATAAGGCCATTCAATGTTAGACCGAATAATCGTGTGGATTCCAAATGGAGTAATGTGGGCGCAAAGGGGTCCGTTAAGTTGACTGAGTCTGACGACTTTCGTCTTGACGAAGACTTAACTAAATCTTCGAATCTTGTGACATTGCGTTCTGTCGTGGAACCTATTCCAATTGTTACGAATAAGGGGAATAGAAGGCCATTAAAAAAATGTAAAGAATTCAATGATATAAACGAAGATGTGTCTGATAAACGGAAAGATAAAATTACTTCAAAAACGCCTTCATCTCGCAAGAAAACGGCCAAAGTAGTGCTCAGAGATAAGTTGAATAAAAATAATGATGCTGATAAGTCTGTTTCTTTATGTTCTGAAGCTAAGAAAGGAAAAGGGCGTGTTCTTGTGTATTCTGTCACGAAACCGGTGCCAAGAGTCTCTTTGTCTCTCAAGCGTACTGCGAAGAAGGTAGAGTTTGAAAATATTAATAATTCTGATAGGTCTTTGCCTACTTGTTCAAAAGAAACTTTTGTAGATCAAAATATTGACAAAAAGAAAGTTCATGTGCCTATTTATGCAACCAAAGTATTGTCAGACGTTGACAAAACTTTCCCAAACGAAGATCCACTTCATTTGTATGATTTTGAAGTTGATGAAAATGAGCCAAAAGTTAAGAAAGCTAGAAAAAAACCAATTAGAAAAATGACGAAGTATAAAACTTACAAGAATAAAATGAAGCTTGCTGGTGATGAAGCTGTTGTGAAAATAAAAAATAAAGATAGAGAGCCTTTGAAAGAAGTGAAGATGAACAAGACTGATAAAATAGTGAAGCGAGCTGCTCGTGTTGCGACTCCAAAACCTGTCTCACGGACGGAAGATCCCAAGCCTTACTCACCGATGGAAGATCTCAGTTTGCCAGTAATGTTGGCGGATATGTCCAAGTCAGTTCCGCAGCCTAGCTGTTTTCCTGAATCTAGTCAACAGCCTGCTCCCCACACACAACTGGATACTACAGCCGCCAGCATCCCATCGGACAGGTCCAACTCTTCATATCAGAGTATCTATGCCCTTCCAGACCTCTTCATCGGCTCCTCTACACCCATCAGGTGTCACTGGACTGACAATTCTGTCTCACTACTTAATCGTACACAAACTATCAATCAGTGTAAACAATTTGATGTGTCCAATTGTTTTGGTTTTGATGAAGAACAGTGTTTTGAAGAGCCGCTGGTCTCCCCCATTAAAAGAACGGACACTCCAGCTAAGCCTCTCCAAGTTGCCAAGAAGCCTACCATTGATAGACCTAGGGTCAGTGAGGTGATCAGGATGCTAAGGTTTGGTCCTCATGGCACTAATGACGAGGAAGAACTTCCAGAACTGTACAAACCCATCGAGTTGCCGACCAATTTCTATCATGATTGCGATACTCCTGAGTTTTCGCCACAATCTATTTCTGCTTCTCCGGAAATGTTGCATACAATTAAGGTATACTATCTACATCTAACTTATTCCTAATAGTAATAGTTCATTTTTTACGGTGGAGGAAGGATATCCTTGATTTGAGACCAGTTAATTGAGTAGCTAAACTGATAAACAACAAAAAGTAAAGAAAAAAACGGATGTTTTTTTTTATATTGTCTATTTCACAAAATATATATAATATTGGAGTACTTTCGATATTGCTATCATCTTCAGCCACGACACAAGTACACCCATATTAAATATATTTTGTGAAATAGACAACATATAAAAAAAAAGTTTTTTCTTCACTTTTTATTAAATGTTTCACAATATCTTTGCAAAAAATGCTAGGTATCATGGATAAACAACAATTTTATTCGTGCATTTTCAAAACTATAAACAAAAATTTACTTAATTATTGACATTTAATCATAGTATACACCTGTTTGGGTAGGGGTCTTTAACGAGTACTTGACATCGTACATCGTGATTATCGCTTAATGTCCCATCCGAAGGACGGCGATTTTACCTCCCAGATAAAATAAACTAAGGGCCTCGGTCGGGTTTCGAACCCACGATATTGAGCTCAGAAGACAAGCCGCTACCAGCGCCCTCTTATGTTAAAATACATATATTTTTGTGTCTAAATACTTAAGTATATCGGAGTGGGCCTCTATTTTTTTAACTCCAGGTCTTATATGATAATATATATTACCATAACTCAGTAAATTCTTGTTTATAATTTTGAAAAGTGTCAGAATGGACGAAACGTTAACCTATGTGTGAAAAATAAATATATTTGAAAAACCTTATGGCCATGATAGTGTTGTTTATCAACTATTCTCTTGTTAATTTTAGTGCTGTCCCAGAAAATGTGTGATCTCAACTCGGACAGAGACATTCTACTGTCGTTACTATTGGAATATTTATTTTTTTAAATGTTGTTTTCGCAAATGCAGTTATGTACTTGTTATAATTTCTCTCATTATTGTTTGTAGCCTTCTAGAAAATCGTATGAACGACCACGCAAGAAAGTAGCAAGATTTCGCAATGAATCAGAAAGTGAAGATGAGGAAGTCGAAGAAGAGGTTGAAGAAATTGTGCCTGTCCGACAAACGAAGAAAAGAGGTGCTCCAACCAAAAAAGAAGTAAGTATACATAACCAGTTTAGATAACCTTTAGCACTTTATGTGTTAGTGAATAATGTTATTGTCTTGGAAAAATAATGTGGTCATAACAGAACTTTCTTATACCAACCACTCCCCCTCTCAAATTATTTTTGTACTGGCATTACTTGATGTAGAGAACAGCAAGGACAATCGTAGGAAAGTGGAACCTCTGCACAGGACCTGGTGTTGTTATACGTGACTCTCCTAGTAAACAACAGGACGCCTTAACCAAATGGAGCGAAGTGCTGAGGCGCAAAGGGGTGGACATCAATGTCACAAAGAGCAAGATTCTCCAGGTAGGTAGAGAATGCGCAGATGTGAGAGTTTACTGTAACGGAGCGTTCTTTCGTCATTCTGGTGGGTATGAGCCCAACTATGGAAATCCTAAATTTTTATTCACTTAGGGTATGGGTCATTACGAGTACCTGACATTGTAGGCTCGCTAACGGGACGGCCTGCTCGTTTTACACCTACGGACCTAAGCATCCAGTGCTCTTATCCCTTCCCTGGAAGCGCTAGGCTTCCCCCTTATTTTATCACTTGTATGGTTTTTCTATCTAAACCAAGTTCTTCATAGAGTGCTCAGTCTGCCAGTTTCCTTAATGAACCTGAGAATGCTCTCGTGGTCCAATCTTCTAAAATCCTCCTCTGCAATTACATCTTCACCAAAGATGTGGAATGTCGTTGGCGCATATCCCGAGCAGATGCCCAGGAAGTGTGGCGCCGTCTCGTCTTCCTCCCCACATCTATCGCAGGTAGGACTGTCCTTGACTTTTACAGTGTGTAGGTGTCTATTGAACGGACCATGTCCTGTGAGAACTGTTAGTTGCCGAAGCTCGTTCCTTTTGAGGTTCAGGATGCCATCCTTCAAGACTCCCCTCCCAGGAACATCTTCGACTGCCTGCATGTGGTCTTTTCTCTCCATGTACGCTCCAAAAGATCCTTAGTCCACTCTTTAATCCGGGTTCAGCCTCCCGAGATATTCCTAGTACTGGCTCATAAAGGGCTTACTTGAACCTTCCTTGGCTAGTCGGTCCGCCTCTTCGTTTCCCTGGATCCCCGAGTGTCCGGGAACCCAGTAGAGTCTGCTCAAGGTTTTACTCACCTCCCAGATAACAAAACCTAAGGGCCTCGACCGGGTTTCGAACCCTCGATCTTGAGCTCAGTAAGCTAGCACGCTCTGAGCTACCGGTGCCCTCAATGTTTCTCTTTTCTAACAATTTTTATTTTTTTTTTTTGCAGGAATTGGAGCTTGAAAATTGGGCCAAAGCATTCAACCAACAATGTATGGAAGTTGAAAACTTCAACTTATGCGTGGAATAAGTGAAAAATCATTTCATCATTTACTGCATAGATTTCACGCATCTCGCTTGCAAAAACTGGAAATGCGTCTAAATGACGCTTTGGGGTGGTTTTTAAAGTTTTTTAACTAATTTTTAAGCTTCGCTTTTTTACTTTTTTAAGAATTATATTCGCTCATCATCATTGCAATAAATGCGTCAAAATAGCTGCATTTTCGCATATAATTACTGTAATTATTATGTTAAATTGAGCATAAATCATACTGGACGAACTAACTTCATATATTTATACTTTTTAACTTTTAATTATATTTTTAAAAGAAATAAGTTTTAATGAAAATGTTTCACATGTCAAACATTAAAATCATCAAACGTTTCATCATTTATAATAATTATTGTTATAATTGTTTTTAAAAGTTGTCCTATTTTCCTACTTTTTTTTATCATGAAATGTCACATGAACGTATTAGTTATTTAATGAAATTTTAATACAGTCCTATATTGAAAATTATATTACTTTTGGTCCTTTTGGTAAATTATCATCATCGGAATGGAAAAAAAGAAGACTTCGCACTTTGAATCCATACCAAAAACCAAAAATGACACATTTTTGAGTTATGTTGATATTGCATTGTTGTGCGAGGTGTACATACGTTTTATACAATTTGTTGAACATCAAATTAATTTATCTTATATATATATATTTTTTTTTTCTTTTCCAGTTGCTTGTCTTATTTTTATTGTTTCTACAGTAGTTGTTTAAATATTGTGTTATTTATATTGCCTATTTATTATATTTTTATACAGAAAACTTAATAATTATAGCATTGTAACGCATATTGTAGACTGGAACGTACTCATATAACATTAAATAAAATATAACTTTCCGTCAATTAGGTACAACAATTTTTGGGTTTTGTTTTGTAGTCTTTGGTTGCTTTTCCTAAACATACAAAAAAGAACTACCCCAATTTAGAATTTTATAATTATTAAGAGAGCTCAAGAAATAATAAAACAGAATTTATCGAAATAATTTAATTTATTTTCTAGTTTTTGTGAGTCGTTTTCTTTCTGCAATAGGTTTTTCTTTCAGAAGTATACCTTTGAAAAATTTCATTTTTATTTCTAGCACACTAAAATAAATGTATTAACAAAAATTTATTTTTATATTTGTCAATAATTTAATTTATTCTGTGGAATATTTCATAAGGAATTCCGTGACTAAAAGTCTTTGAAGGCTCTTTTCTCTCCTAAAGATTTTATATTCACCCATCCTCTTGAATTTTTTTTGGGGGGGGGGGGGGGGGGGGGGGGCACATAGGCAATTTTAATTTTGAATCCACAGGGGCGGGCTACATTATTTGGGTTATTTCAAAAATCCATGGCTTATCTATGGTATAAAACTCTCCCCCGGACACGGGATTCGAACCCAGAGCCTTCTCTGCGCTCTAGCCCACACTTCTACAATATACATATTATAGAGAATATATACATACATATAATAACAGATAAGTGATAGTTGTAACTAAATAAAAAAATACAAATGATATTAAAATAAATATGGACACTCTTTAATAAACAGAAAAACATAGTGGAAGCAATTAGAAAACAAAAACAATTTAAAACTATGTAAAACAAAATATTACGTTTGAAAAGGAAGAATTGTAAAATAGCTAAATAGGCTATTGTAAAATACATACGTTTTTCTTTATTTTTTACTGTAAAATAGCCATAGCTCTAAAATGAAAAGAAGAAAAAAATATATATCTTATAAGCAATAAATTAAATTAAATTTTTCTTAATTTGTAAGCCTATAACGACAAATAAAAATGAATTGTCGATTTTTTTTGACACATTATCAAAAAGTCTACATTTGATTCTGAGTCGAATTTTGGTCTATTAGTGAGATAATTGTGGATAAATGTTTGCCTGGGGATACACAAAGAGGGACAATGGAACAAAAAGTGTCCTTTTCATCTAAGGTAGAGAGCCTGCAGACACTTTCAAAGGAAAACTCATATCTAAAACCTCTAAAATATTATTCTAAATTTCTATTGCTATTGTGGTGTCATATTTTGGCTAGCAGTCGGAGTTATTCAATATGACAGTTTATTGTTTATTACTTTTATCATAGATTAGTATATATTTTAAATACATCAGAACTATGTCGCATTTGTTTTGTAGAGTATTGTTCAATTCATTTTTCACTTTGAAATATTATTGTGTTTCACATCCTTGCGTTTAAACATTCTATCTCTGTTGGTGCGACTTAGTTCAACTAACTTAACTAATGTTTTAACTGTATATATTGTTAAATAATTTTATCAAGATGTATATAATAATTGTTGAAAAAAATTATATTTTTATATAATAAATTGATATTTCGAACTTAATGTTAATGAATCATTTTTATATTATTGTATGTTCAATTTTTTTTTCTACGTATTATTTATCTGTATATATATAATAAAAGTTTTGTCCGTACATAATTGGAATAATTATTTTGTTTGTTTCTTTTCATATTGAAAGCCCCACATCTCCCACAAATTCATTCATATTTCAAGTTATCTCTTCTGAAATCAACGGGGCAGACAACATTGTCAACCTGCTTAGAGTTCAGAGCAACGTCGGGTAACCAGCTACTTTTTTTATATTATTATTATTATTATTATTATTTCCCCAGCTATATGAAGTATAGAGAAAGTTATATTATCTGCCAAAAATTCGATGTTGGATTTTCAACGCAAATTCAAGTACTCCAACCCTCTGATTCATAATTGAAAAGATAGATATGCTTTGTTTTCTTTTGTCATTTCCACAGCTCTACGAAGTTATGTGTAATCAGTCAAAAATTCGATGCAGTGTTTTCGTCGGAATTACAATTTCATGTTGAAAAAAGAGTTATTTAATTTACAAATTAGATACAATTTTTTTTTTTTAATCGCAGAAAAACAGTTAATGGCAGGATTTTATTTTTTGTTGCACATTTTGGACTTTTTATTGCGTTTTTAAATTTTTTTACTGCACGAAATCCGGGCTCGTATTTTTATTAGTTATGTTCACAGACCTTGACGATGCCGGGTGGTCCACACCCTTCCCCTGAAGCTGGTTAGGTGCATAGTTCCCTTATTTTAATACATAAAAGATCATTATACAGAATTTAATGGCAAAATAAAGGGCAAGCCAATTTTCAATTGTTATATGTAGGGCCTCATATGTTAAGAATAAAAAAATTATCTTATGGAATTGTTCGGATATGTAGATAATACATTTTATTAATAACTAGAGAAAATTATAGTATATTCAGAATTGAAGTATAATCTAATTTATAAATGTATAATATAAACTATATTAACCGCATAAGTAATCAATCGATAGTATGTCTAACTTAATTGAATAATCGATATATAATGTTAATTTTTAGCGGGAATCATTGACGTATGATATGGTTTTTAGGTCTGACAACTTGTTGTTTTAACTTATTGTTAATGTTTTTATTTATTTGAGTGCGGTTTGGTCTAGGTTGTTTTTATTGTTCAATTTACAACATTTTAAAGTTTATGTCTTTATTGTTTATTTGGCATAATTGAAATATCCCATACTATTATTATATGAAATAACATCTAGTTAACAAGAAAGTTTTTAGTAAGTAGTTTAATATGATTTCTATTATAGTAAGAATTGATTTACTTGGATGCAATGTGTTTTAATAAAATATAATTTAAAATTGTAGGATATATTTTATTTGGATTTGAAGAAGAGTTAAAGAATGGATATGTACGTCAAGAGAACTAGAAGGCCCCTCAGTCTCAGACTGAATGCTAGTCAGCGTTCCAATGACGCCTCTATCCCAGAGAGTATCAATAATAATAATGTGAGTACTACCAAAAACTCAGTGAAGACCATAGACCCTTTGGAAAAGGATTTTACTGGGTTTGATACCAAAGATATTGAAGAAGCTAGAACTAATGTAAATTCAGTAAAAAGTGGAGTGTCTTTTGAAAATGATTTTATTGGTTTTGATACTAAAGTTATTGAAGAAGCTAAAAAGAATCTTTCGACATTAAGGATAGTTACTAATAAAATAACAAAAAACAAGAGAAAACAAAATTCGAAGTTCTTGAAAGAGAAAGAAAATAGACTGATTAATGTTGATGTTGTTAAACCAACCCCAAGAAAAGTGTTTAAGAGAAAACGTGATGTTATTTCTAGCTCTTGTTCTCCCGAAAAGAAGCTGATTAAAAGTAATATTTTATCATCGGTAATTTCAACTGTCGAAGCAAACGACTCGTTAAAGTCGAAGGAACAGTTGCCGGTGTATGTTGCAAAGAAATTTTCACCTCTTGATAGTTCTCTTTTATCAGAAGAAGAAAGACTTAGTTTGTACGATTTTAATATTGATGAAAACGAACCTAAAGTAAAAAAATCTAAAAGAAAACCAATATTGAAAATAATAAGGCGTCGAGGTCCAAGGAAAAGTTTGAAAAATGAGACATTAGTGAACAAAAGTACCTTTCTTCTCAGTTCGGACATTGGAATGACAAGTACGGTGGAAGTTAAAAGTGTTCCTGATCAAGAAGATAAAGAAAATAAATCTTCAATGAACGTTTTCACGTTGAATAAACAAAACATTCCAAATGTACCAATACTTTCTATTAAGTCAGTGAACAAAGTACTTACACCCGTTGCAGCTATCAAAATGGCCAAACCAATGAAACATTTTAGTAATATTTTTATGGGTTCTTCCACTCCAATCAGGGATCAAGGTACAGACAATGTGTCAATAAACAATCATCTGGAAGAAAACAATAAGTCAGTTGCTGTGTTTGATGTGTCCAACTGTTTTGGTTTTGATGAGAATGAATGCATTGAAGAGCCACTTGTGTCTCCGATCAAAGCTAACAAAACTCCATCAAGGTTCCTGTCACTTTCATTGTCCAGAAAGTCTTTGTCGAACAAACCTTCCGCTCAGCATGTTATTCGATTGTTAAAAACCGGCGGAAATAATATGAAAGACGAAGAGAATAATTTAGAAGATGAAATGATGAAATCAGTTATTTTTCAAGATGACGATTCTTCATTAATCGAAAATGACACTGTCTCACCTCAGGTATAATTCACAGTTCTATTTCTAACATTTTTTTATTCATGTTGTTCAGTAGGCTTGCTACCGGCTTAATTTAAGCCATTCTAAAAATTTTAAACATACAATATATTACTACAGCATCATTTTGTATTCTCAAAGAATAGTAATTACAAACGTTTCGACCATTACTCCCATCATCAGTGTCTGATATATTTTTTTACATTTAATAAACAAAAATAACATCGTATGATGTTCGTCAGGTTAACTATTCCTTTTGTAAACATACATTGTAAATTGGTTAGCAGTTTTGTGATTTATAATTGTTAAAATGAAATAAAATTTGAAAATATTGACAAACAGCTTATGATGTTTTTTTTGTTGTTTAAATGTAAAGTAAAACTAGGTACAGTTCTGCCTCAACTTGACAAAATTACTAAAGAAAGACACTCCCCATATACTTAGTATATAAACATGAGTTCAAGATCAAAAGTGATTTCTCTTGAGCAACGTTTGTCTACACGAACGGGTCTAAAAACCTTGACGGAGTAGGAGCTGCGGTGGTTTTCGATGAGAGGATCTAGTTATTTGCCCTTCCTTCATTGTGTAGCAACGTCTCAGCTACTACCTTCTGCAGAGTGGTTTCAGCTAAGGTAGGGGCACTACCGACAACTTAGCTAGTCTAGAGACGGCTATTCTGGAGACATTCAATTCAAAAAGAAAACGCCTTGCTGTCTTCCTCGATATGCCACTTACACACTTGAGAACCCCCTCGTTTGTGTCAGTCCTGCGGCGTCGGACTGTCTGTCAGACACATTCTAACTGAATGCATGACATTTAGTCTCCAGCGTGAGAATTTTAACTTTCTGTGGATATTTCCGAAATTCTATCTACTAATAGCTCCCAAATTACCCAACTATTTCATTTTTTACACTTCACAAATCTCCCATCTAAATTATAAAACAAAATTATCTTCATCATATAGCCTTTCTATTACGTGTATAGTAATCTTTATTATTATAATCTGCACCCATCATTAGCCCGCTAGGATCCCCAAAGACCTGCATCCATCAGGCAACCATTACCCTCGTGGTCGAAATGTCTTTAAAAAAAATGTAAATTACATTTCAGACATTGATGATGGATTAATGCCCGAAACGTTTGTAATTGCAATTTATTGAGAAGAAAAAAAAAACAAATGGGAGAACTGGAGCTGCAGTAATATGTATATATATATATTGTATATCAATTAAGAATCTATTTACAAGACCCCAAAAAAATTAAACATTTTTTGGCTATTATTCGTTTCCAACGGTGTTTTCCTACCTCTAGATTCCAAATATGAAGAAAACAAGTCTGTCTATGTGAACACAATTCCCAATAGAATGAATGTATCGACACGAAATTTTATATGTGAATCCATAATTCTCTAACGACGACACATATTGTTTTTCAGAATCGGCCAAAGGGGAGGGGGCTGACATAAGACCGACACTTATCAATTTTCAGCTGAATCGGAAGAAGGGGAGGGTGGGGCTCAACTCAAAAACCCCAATAACTGCCGACAGGATAAAGACACTAAAGTTAGTATGAGGATTTAAGAGCCCCTATGTATGTCAACTGATTAATATTAGCTCAAACGGTCGACGGTTTTGTAGGGGGATTGAGAAGTTAATAGATTAATGCGTTCTGGGGAAGTACATTTGCCAACGACTTTTTTTCTCATATATATATATATATAAAGTGTACCCGTAGGTACTTAATATAAGTTAATAATATATACGTATATTTTTCCTTTCTAGATTGCCAGTAAACTTGAAAAGAGCGACTCCAATGAAGAAAAGGGAGGCGCGTTTTCGCTTACTCCATCTGAAGATTCTGCTCCCCTCTGGAAAAAGGTAGGCATTGCTGTGACCAAAAATACCTGCAAATACTCAACAGATAAGTTGGTCATGTCCAAATTTAACGTAGTCTTGAAATTATTAATAAAATAATATGAGAAGTAATCGATTAAAGCTAGACATTGGCAACGAATAATTGGAAGAAAAACAGCAAGAATTATAGCTTTTGAATTTGTGAATTATTGAACACATAAATTTCCCTTATTGTTAGTAGATCTGGCGTCTCATTCACCTACAAACCTTTCTAGGAGTAACTATTTGACCATAAATGCTGATTCTTAATATGATTGGTTGTTAATTTTTCTTCATTTTCAGAATTTAATAAAGTCTTATGAGAGACCACGCAAAATACGTCGTTTATATACTGATCAGGATTCACATTCAGGGCAGGAACATGAAGAGGAAGAACATGAGGAAGAGAAGACAGTGCCTAAAGAGCAGAAGGGAGGGAAGAAACGTCCTGCTCTCTCCAAGAAGGATGTGAGGATAACAATCTTCTTTACCGCCTCCTCTACCTCCATATTCACCGACTCCTCTACTTCCATATTCACCGCATCTTTACCGCCTCCTCTACCTCCATATTCACGGCATATTCACCACCTCCTCTACCTCCATATTCACCGCCGCCTCTACCTCCATATTCACCACCTCCTCTACCTCCACCTTCGCCCCGTCTACCGGTTCCTCCACCTCCTACTTTTCATATTTACCCATCCTCCAAGAGTGAATAGATAATATTCCCTCATGTTGATTGCCTATCGTTTTTATGATATATGTATATAAAACTATTAATCCAATTTTGTATGTTCACAGGAAAAGGAGCTAGAAAGCTGGGCGGACTCCTTCAACCAAAGCTGTATGGAAATTGATGGGCATAGTCTTTGTGTCGAGTAATTTATTTGAATAGTCCGGCCGCGTGGAAGCCCAAAAGTGTCATTTATTCAAAGGAATGTTTAGCATCCAGAATTCTACAAGAGCTCATTTTTACATTTTTGGTCAACTCGACATATAGCTAATTGTATGCTAAAATTAAGCCACAATTGAGCGATATTTACCCCAATAATTGTTTCTAAAATTTTCTAATTTAGTTAAAGGGTTTTAACAATAAGTATAACAGTTTTGATAACAAATAAAGAAAAACTTATTTTTTAAAATATTGTCTATTTCACAAGATATATATATAATATGGGAGTACTTTCAGTATTGCTACCATCTTCAGTCACGACTTAACAAATACTAAATGGAAGTTCAACAAGTTTACAATCCCAACTGTCTCTTCTCCAGCCCCCACAGGATTTTTTCCTGTTCCTTTCTCCTAGTCTTAAAAACATGTAAAATATTTAAAATCAAATGTCTTCTCAAATTGAAATCTTAATAATAAAAGAAACATTTTAAATAGGATCAGTGCTCATTAAAATACAATATATATATAATTTCTATGTATAAGTAATTATGAAGAGGGTTCATAACCATCCTAGGATGATACGGTTAAAATATCTTAGTGAAGAAGTTCAGAAACCTCTTTATCAAATGTTTTATTAGAATATTCTTAAACTTGACGAACTAATTCTCCATAAATTAGTTCATGAGCAATCCAATCTGCCATTGTCACTTCCGAAACTATGAGTATTGCGTGCACAACACAACACCTAGCTAACCGTAGAAAACTTAATTTCATACGATAAATAGATAATGAGAATTAGTTATTATGACTCATGCCCGAGCTTTAATTACAAGGTCATATTGCCTACTACCAAAGCTCTCTTTCATCGCTCTAGTGGACATGAGGCCGACTCTACAATGGCAGTCCTACATTTTTCCTTCTTTGGTTTATTCGCCTAGGGTGACATCGTACCGGCTCGGGACCATCGCTTAATGTACCATCCGAAAGACGGCGTGCTCAAGGTTTTTTCATCTTTCATATATAAAAAAAAAAACCTACGGGCTTCGGCCGGGTTTTGAACCCGCGAAATTGAGCTCAGTAAGCAATTAGCTATATTTCGATTTGCGCAAAAATGAAAAAATGTAATCTCGCAGATTCTTTGTGCTAAACATTCTCTTAAAAATAGGTAGAACAAAAAAAAAAAAATTACAAGGAAATTTTCGATATAAGCCGAAAAACCTCTTTCCCCATCCGGACTATACCTTCTTGGGTTTATTCTGTGATATTTGTTTGTAACTTAATACTCATTAGTACTAATTTTAAATGTAATATGGTTTCAAATATACATATGATTTTATATGTTATGTATTTCATATTCAAAAATTGTTTTAAAGTTTAACTGCATGCAGAAAGTTCAATTTGTACTTCATAACTTTTATAATTTTTTAAAAATATATATGCTTTTTTATGTTATTTTTTCTATTGCTAAAAAAAATTTTTTTTTTAATTAAAAAGTTCTATTGTAATAGATAGAAAGGGGCCGATATGAAAATCCATGCTCTGGAAAATCAAGCCTCAAGTTTTCATTGTACATGTTTTTGCTCAATTTTTCTTTGAAACATAGTTAAAAAAGTTTTTATTTTTAATTATTAAGAAAAAAAATATTTTCGTAACTTTTTTCAAAATCGTTTTTTGTATAAACAGTGCGGAAAGTGGCACGACCACATGAGTTGAGAAACGCGGACATGTGGAAATTTATGATAAATAAATAAAATAATCTTAATTTTTTGAAATATTGTCCGTTCCATAAGAAATTTCTACATAACTACCACGTTTGGCATTACAACGGCGTTAGGTTTAGTTAACCAGTAGTTCTTGTGGAATAGATATTTAAAAAAAAATAAAAAAAATTGTTTTATTTTATTGTATGAGAAATAGCCTCTGCAGGTGTTACACTCATATTATTCCTTTAACAAAACAAATATAATTATTTGAACATAAACATATAAATATAACATCACATAAAAATCAAGTAACTCTGGTACCGATTGTTAATACATAATATTCATTAGTCCGAAAAAAAATAAGTTAAGAAAAGTATTACTTTTCCGAACTAGGAACCATACGACAATGTTTACTTATAAGCTAAGAGTATATAATATATATTTTAATATAAATGTTTGTTTTCGTTTTTTAAATAAAATATTTTTTTTTCAGAAAAACGTATATTCATTTATCCAAGGTAGATTCCTGGTTTGTTTGGTGGGATCATAAGGTAGGTAAGGTCATAAATGAAATAAGAAGGAAAGTTCATTTGTTAAATTCATTAACCAAATTTAATTAAGAAAAAATAAAATATAACAAATAACATTTTTTTATTTTTGAATACCCTTGTTGTATTAAAGTGTTAAAAGTGAATGCAGTTTTTGTAGATTTTTTTTTCTTTTTCTTTAAGACTTATCTTTCCTCTTCGCTTTCTTTGGGGAAAACTATTTTCATGATTGTTCGAATGTAGCTCATTTCTTCCTGAAAAAAAGATATAAATACATAATTATTATTCATGCCAGGGCTTTAACTATTAAGTATTATCGCCTACTACCAGAGTGTTCTTTAGTCGCTCTGTTGCGACACGAGCCTGACTACTTTGGGCGTCCTAAAGTTTACTTATTCAGGACGCCCAACGTAGTCCTGCGTTCTATATTATTTATATACACATAAATATATACTTTTTTAGGTAAAAAATTAAGTCAGCCTAGGCGCGGACACGAACGACTTTTTGTCGTGCAATTGTATTGTCGTTGGGGGTGTGAGCATAGAATTCAATGAGATGTGAAAACTCAATATCAAATTTCTGACCACTTACATAATTTTCTTGATACTTCATAACGCCGGAAAAGAAAATTATAATAACTGTGATTCAGTTACATAAAGAGGGTTTGATAATTTACGGGATTAGAATCAAAATGATCCAAGTGACATTTTTGAAAATTTTTCAGTGCATAATCGGGTACAAAAATGATAGTTCTGTACAAGTGAAATCCTAGCCAGTGCTGAGATCTAGTGGCAAATCACTTATTCCATTTTGGTGACATGAACAAGTAACTTAAACATATCAATAGTGACCGTGAAATAAAGATTTTTATTCAATTTTATGGTTTTGCTAAAAACACAAGACAAAATATTTCCGATTTCGATAAATTATAGATTTTTTTTTGATCAGTACTTAAGAACTTAATGCACAGTTTTCTCAAAGTCTTAAAAACGTCACTTAGACCATTTTGATTCTAACCCCGTCAATTTGAAACAATTTTTTGGGGTTTATAATTATTGAATTTTTAACATACACATGTATTATAGATACTGATGATGGAGGGAGTGCTTCCCAAAACGTTTGCAGTTGCTATTTTTTGAGAAGACAGAGAATTAATGTAAGTAGTGATGCTATAATATATCTATTTCTATAAAATACGATTTCTGTGTGTAGCTGTATCTTTGTGTAATTGCGATAAACTTCGGAACCCGTGAACAGATTTCGATGCAGTTATCAACTACATTTAGAATATTCTTCAAGAAAGGCTTTAGGCTACATATCATGACGCTTTACTATCCGGAGGCATGTAATTTTGCACATTTATTGTGCTTTTGATACATTTAATACGTTCGGTTTTCTTAACATGTGTAGAGTTGAGTGCGAACTAGCAATTATAATGATCTTCGAGTTAACACTGAATGTCGACGCCCCCATCATGTTCCTGAGGAACTTAAATCCTCCGGTTTTATGCAATGGCACGCGGCTGCAAGTGGTATCATTAAAGCCAAATGTGATCGAAGCCACCATCATCACCGCTTGTGCTGCAGGAGATACTACGGTTGCAGTTTCCAATCAAAATTTGCTTCGCTAACAGTATCAATGAGACCCAGGGACAAACCCTAAAAGTGGTGTAGACTTACAAAATGAATACTTCTCATACGGACAACTGTACGTCGCCTGCTCCCGTGTCAGCAGCCACAACAGTTCTCCACGCACCCGAAGGTAGAACTTTCAACTTCGTTTACACCGAAGTCATTCGCCGAACCGCCACGAAAATGTTTCGGGTACTTCATATCATACATATCAACTCCTCACAAAATTCACTTATAATTATTATAATAGTGCTTACCCTGAAAGCTTCATCATAACTGTACTCATTGAGAAGGTTTGTCAAGAGTGACCTGAGGTCAAACTCAGGTCTGCGACACTCAACCTGAGCATCTGGGAAGTTCTCAAGAAGAGAGAGAAGAGCGGACATGATGTGTTCGTGATGTGAAGAATGATCACCACCGATCAGAGAGATCAACTGTTCAATGAAGCCCATCTCGAACAGTGTCACTACAAGTAATAACCACAAATATCAGACTACTTTTTCAGAAGAGACAAAATAACTGTTGATAGCATGAATGTATCGACACGAAATTGTATTTGTTTCCAGAACTCCATTAGGATCACAACTCTCCTTATTCAAATGGACTTGAAAAATAAAATAAAACTGGTTTATTTAATATGTTGTCTAATTTCACTAACTATATATACATGGGAGTACTTTCGGTATTTCTACCATCCTCAGCCAAAAGCATAAGAGATAAGAGTCTTATCTCTTATGCTTTTGGCTGAGGATGGTAGAAATACCGAAAGTACTCCCATGTATATATAGTTAGTGAAATTAGACAACATATTAAATAAACCAGTTTTATTTTATTTTTCAAGTCCATTTGAATTATTTCACAATATCTCTGCAATTATGTCAGTTTTCTCCTTATTCATTTTAATAGGTAACAATGGACTACTCAACTCCCTCACTGACTTACCTCCATTAAGACTACGACACCGATATTGAATTCTGCACCAGTGTAAAAAATCTTGGACTGATCCTTTACCGAACCCTCTCCTGGAAAGACCTTGTCTCCCACATCTCCAACCGCTCCTTCAGAACCTTCTACTTCCTCAAACGCCTTCGTCTCCTCCCCACTAAAACCCGTCAGCTGTTGGTATCCTCCCTTGTTTTCCTCTAATTTGATTATCCCTGTATCCCAAATGGAGGACTGTCTGGTGAGCTTGACATGAAACTAAAGCGAGTCATGAATTCCTTTCTAAGATTCATTTTCGGGCTCCCCAGACACTCCTCTATTACTAGTTCCTATACCGACCTAAAATGGCTCTTCCCATCCTCTCGTCGACAATATTTCCTAGGCTCCTTTCTCTATCAAACCATATCTCCCCAAAAGCCCCCCCTACATCTTCCAAATGCTTCAATTTAAATCCCATATCCACCAGAAAGTCACCAGATCCCGTCCCTCTGATCTTTATCTCTCTTCCCACAGGACAACATCCTACCGCAACTCCTTACTTATCCAGACTAACTCCCTCTGAAACTATCTCCCTCTCCAGATTCGCCATGCTCCTTCTCTTCTTTCATTTAAGTCCCTACTTTTCCATTATCTTAAGTCAGCAAACCTCTGATTCCTAAGCTGGCTCCTATGAGATAGTTCTCGTCTTCCTATAAGTCTCTCCACTGGACAGATTGTTACTCTTCTGTTTCATCAGTCCATTTTTTTACAATTCATTCATATACAAGTCATTATTGTTATCATGCTTCACATTATTATTAATACTTGGAATAGATAATTAAAATGCACAATTTCTTTGTCAAACTTCACTATATATTCTCAAATACTCAACTAGTTTCGCCGTGTTAAGGCATTATCAAGAGTCACTTACAAACTGACAGAATTGGTTGACAGGGTAGAGGGTACAGTTAAGGAGGGGGTTTTTAGGTAATGACGGGGAATCCCTTGTTTTTGTTACTCTATACATTCCAATAAACAGATATTTACAAGATAATAATAAATATAAAATAAAAAGAAGAAAGAAAATGATATATATATATAAAATCTAATAAAGCGAATCTAACAGTAAAGTGTTGGTATTTATATAGGTATGACTCATGAATTATATAAATGTAACATATAATAAATATTAAAGTGAATAAAAACAAATACAAAGAATTTAAAGATAAATTAAAACATCAAATGAAAATTATAGTATTCTCTGAATGTCAGTTGGCAAAACATTTCCACAATCATCAGACTCTTAGCTACTTGATATTTAAATTAAGAAGGGGGGAATGGTTCAGTTCTATTTGTTCATTTAGCATTATAATATCGTTATTTTTGTTCAGTTTATTTATTTCTACCGCTTCCAGTAAATTCAAAAGTGGACCTTTTTGGCAGATATGTATTATATTTGGTTTGTGTTGTGTGTCTATGGTATGTCCTGTTTCTGTGAGATGTTGGTGAAATGAGGAAGTGTTGGAGTTTGTATTTCTTGTGTGTTCCCTGTATCTAATCTTAAAGGATCTCCCTGTCTGTCCCGCGTATTTGGCATTACATTCTGGGCATTCCAATTGATACACTCCACATTTATCCATTAAATCTATTTTTTCTTTTGAATTAAATAATATTCTACCCAGATTGGGGTTGGATTTGAAGGCTGGATTCAAGTTATGACAGTTATGACATTCAGAGAATACTATAATTTTCATTTGATGTTTTAATTTGCCTTTAAATTCTATGTATTTGTTTTTATTCACTTTAATATTTATTATATTTTACATTTATATAATTCCTGAGTCATACCTATATAAATACCAACACTTTACTGTTAGATTCGCTTTATTAGATTTTATATATATATATATATCATTTTCTTTCTTCTTTTTATTTTATATTTATTATTATCTTGTAAATATCTGTTTATTGGAATGTATAGAGTAACAAAAACAAGGGATTCCCCGTCATTACCTAAAAACCCCCTCCTTAACTGTACCCTCTACCCTGTCAACCAATTCTGTCAGTTTGTAAGTGACTCTTGATAATGCCTTAACACAGCGAAACTAGTTGAGTATTTGAGAATATATAGTGAAGTTTGACAAAGAAATTGTGCATTTTAATTATCTATTCCTAGAATGGAGCTTCACAAAGTAAATCTGGAAACCATAAATTATTTATTAATACTTGTTTTTCTATTTTTATTTCTCTTTATTATTTTTCACCAGTTTATTATATTGTTCTACTCATTGCCTGTTTTTAACATTTAGTATTTACTTCTAGAGACCTCTTTTATCATTGGGAAAAGTGAATTAATTTGTTCTGGGGAAGTACATTGTCAGTGATCCACCAACGACATTTTAAAATTAAACAACTGAATACAAAACAAAGGCAATTGTTACTCACCATATTGACAAGTCATAAAAAATAAAAAAATATTAAATAGATACCTTTTATTTCAGGATTTTTCGAAATCATTGAAGATAAGAAAAATGATGATTTATTCCTTAATCTTTCAATATTTGATTGCATGCCTCTCAGAACGACAGAAAATCCATCCAAATTTGTGAATTCCTTTAAACCTGCTGAATTATCCCTGACAATGCCTGAAAATGAAAGTTTTACTCACATAATTATAACAAAAACTAAAGGAAATTTTCTTTAATAACAGTTAAATTTAAATTTGCTGCAAATTTAGGTTCTTTCTCGCAAAATGGCTGCTTCTTGGGAACTGACAATGCCACGGGAACCCAGTCAGCATATGTACATACAAACATTCAGACCCACACGAATATATTCGCGAACACTAGAGATACAAGCAACCCAAGCCAAGATGGCAATTCGTGTCGAGGGCTTATATCAGCCCTATATCGGGTAGTGAAAAAAGTGCCTCGCACTATCGCCTCAAAGCGACTTTACTTTATAGAGGAGACACACAGCAGAATCTGTTGATATACTCCAAATTTCTCTGAGAAATCCTTGGCCACCATAACAAAACAAACCATGGTAAGAAGAGAAATTCTACGTTTTTACATAGTATGATTTTCTGAATTTATAATAATATAAATTTAGATTTACAATTTAGTCTTTTAAATAATATATATTTTTATGAATTACAAAATTAAACGATAAAATATAAAATAAAACGGTTGTAGATGGCCAAGCTTACAAAATTTGTTTTGAGAGATAATTCGAAGAACATCAATTCTCGTGAGTACCGCGTCACTCACATATTACTTTTCTTATTATAAATAAAACGTATACTAATATATGTCGGGAATATTAACAAGACTTACTTGCAACAGCAAAGAAAGCTTTAACTTTGCAGTCATCATTTTCATCTTCATCAACCATAGTCATAAGGGTTTTTAGAAACTTCCTGGAGAGAGCATGATCTTGACAAAATGGATTATTCTGTGTACATTGTGCTATTATATCTGCCATACGCCATCTGATACCAGAATGTGCAGAGGCCAAGCATAGAAGTGCAATATCGAAACCACCCAATTTGTAGAAGTCTAAAATGTTCAAAAATATAAATTATGAATTAAACTAATCCATTTTGATAATTAACATAGAAAATAATTGAAAATACATTACCATTAGCTGCATCTAAATTGTCAACATGTTCGGCAATTCTATCCAAAGCTGCTTCATATATACAAGGATCTTGGGGAGTTTCAGCTGATTCAGTTTCTTCTAATTGCTTCAGAGTTGCAATGGCGTCTGACAGTTCTCTTGCAATATCTACCGTCATTGATTTAAAAACATCTTCCAAAATTTTTTGTCTCTGACATAATAAAGAAAAAATTGAGAATTAAGGACAAATATAGTAGTCTATTTTTTCGAAAAATTAAATTAAATTTACCAACCTCAGGGTCTAGTTGTCTCAAATTATTTGTACCAGTAGATGGATCATGTGCGCTGATTTCACTTGCATATCGGAGCAAATCTTGCAAGTTTCTTGGTTGTCTAGGTTGAGTAGGAACAGTGTGAGATTCAACAACGTTTAAAGCCATGCTATTATTAGCTCTAGAGTTTTCATTATTTGACATTTTAAATTGTTTTTACTGCTTTAAGTTAGTAAAGAAAATCAAAACAAGAAAAAAACAAGGAATAGTTAAAGATTTAGTGTTATGGGAAGGTTACAAATGTTTGTAAATTTCAAAAGGACAGTGTAACCAACCTTCTGTAGACTTTACCCTCTAGACTTTTAACTTGCTCACTTTGTTGTAACTTTATCATTTTCAGGGTTTTTAATTTTAATAATTACATGTAATATCACAAATAAATGCACTTAAATGCATTTTTTTTTTTTTAGTTTTTGAAGTTTTTAGATCATAACTGAAATGCGAGCACGGCCAAAAATCTCAGAATGACATATGTAAAATCTTTATGCAAAATTAAATATTTATAGCATAATACAAAATTATAATTTATTAAATTTATTGGTGTCATAATGCTATAACACAAGTAAAAAAAATAGCAAAATTAAAATATAAGTATCAGTAGCGCCGTATTACTGTTTCTCATTAAATTAAATTACTTCTAGTA
Organism: Aradus depressus; assembly: GCA_963662175.1. Classification (NCBI taxonomy): domain Eukaryota; kingdom Metazoa; phylum Arthropoda; class Insecta; order Hemiptera; family Aradidae; genus Aradus; species Aradus depressus. Next base: position 19,164,593 of record OY759225.1, on the reverse strand, counting down.
AAATTACCTTAGGTGTGCATAAGAGGCCTGCAGAAGACTATAATATATAGTCAAATGCTTGAGTTTTTATGTGAATTTCGTATTTTCTGACCTGATTCCAAAAATTAATAGAAATAATGAACCCAATAACTTTCGAAAGATTACATCAACACGAAATTTTCTATGTAGATCCAGAATCCCGTAAGGTACGACACCTGTTGATTCCAGCTAGATCGTTTTGGTATGAAAATTAATTCAAGACTGAGCAGCGCTGCATAGTTGATTGATGACATTTTTTTTCACAACCCCATCCAACTTATTTAAAAACATTACCTATGGGATGACTTGATACATAGTTCGTGAGTCACCGACGAGTTTTTCATTGTAAGAATGATAAAATGTGGCGTTGCAAATAAAACAATTGTTATAGAAATACATAATTTATTCGACAAAATTAGACACATATTGAATTGAACTGTTAAAAATCACTCCCTCATACGTACATACTTGACAGCTCTCATTTGCATAGATGAATATCATGCCGAAGAGAGTACCATTTACAATCTATTGTTGACACAAATTTAATAATAAGAGAAAAAATAAATCGTAATAGTAACAAGCAGGCAATCTAAAATGCAAGTTTAAATGTTATCGTCTGTGTATTATTAAACACTCAATATTTAATAAAAAAATTATTTATATTTCATTAAAACATTTATAACAATCAGCAATACCTAAAGTAATCCGCATAAATAAAAATATTATTACAAATAATGAATAGAAGTTTATACACAAATTACAATCTAGCATGCTGATTGATAGCAACAATAATATAGTATATTCCCAAAGGAATTATTCACTAACTTAACCATTTTTATACACTTAATGTTTGAATGAAAAATTTAATTGATAATATTAAAAAAAGGAAAAAATATTCAGTCTTTTCAATTATTTATTTAAAGTTTCGTGGTGTTTTGCTTCGAATTAATCCCTGGTAATATCCTGAAACAAAGAAATGACAAGTTAAATTAACAGAAACTGCAATTGCTAAATAAATTATATAGAAAGCAAGTGCAGTATGCATACAGTAAGCAAGCGCACATATCACTCAGCTACCGGTGCCCTCAATATATATGTATATGGTGGTTAATAATTTATGTTTAATAACTTGTTTATTTTCCATAAAGACTCCTCTATTCCTGTACGTTATCCGCTCATATACCAAGACATAAAGACTCCTATACCTGTATGATATCCGCTCATATACCGAGACTCCTATACCTGTATGATATCCGCTCATATACCAAGACTCCTATACCTGTATGATATCCGCTCATATACCAAGACATAAAGACTCCTATACCTGTATGATATCCGCTCATATACCGAGACTCCTATACCTGTATGATATCCGCTCATATACCAAGACATGAAGACTCCTATACCTGTATGATTCCCGCTCATATACCAAGACTCCTGTACCTGTATGATATCAGCTCATATACCAAGACATAAAGACTCCTATACCTGTATGATATCCGCTCATATACCAAGACATAAGCATGGCTGAAAGAGCGTCTGTCTCATCTTCGGGGAGGTTGGCCATGAGGAAGGGAGGAGGTGGTGGCGGGATCATACCCATTATCTCCTGCAACACAATGTCAAATATTATCCATATTATATAAATAGTTAAATAATATGTAGAGTGTGGTTCTTATCGTATAGTTCTTTCATCCTCAGGCGTTGACAATTGTGGAATTTATTTTCAAATATATGTATTTCGATTTACTGTAATTGATATTGGAGATAAATTTTCAGATGTAAGTTATAATCAGAACTATATTTTTCCACATCAATCTAATTTATATTTATTTTAAGAAAAACCTAGTTTTTTTTTTAAAGTGAAACTTCTTTACGCGCACTGTGTTACTTGGGGACTAAGCTGGTAAATGAGTTACGAAATTATTTGACGTGCTAAGGCGAACGGAAATAGAAAGCGAGAGAGTTAGAAAGAGCGATGCGCGTGCCACCCCGGCTCGAAACTTGAAGTCTAGTGCGCGCGCACACTTCCTCTCTCTCCCTTGAAATAGTGTAACTTAGGGAGTAAGCGAGCGTGCCTGCGTTACACGAACGGTAACTGTGCTATATATCTACATCTCATTATTATTATACATTGGCATTTTTATCTCCAAAGTTAAATAGTTTAAAGCCAAATAAAGTGAAAAAATTATTAATATGAACTTTTTGTAAATTTGGTGAACCCTAAAATCAAAGAGGTAGTGATACAGACTCTGAATATGAGAATAATGGTCCAGGACCGTCGTCCAAAAAGAGGAAATTAAGTTCAGATATTACAAGTGTTGCATCATGTTCGGAGGAACAACATTTTCATATTAATACCCAATCTACTGCCAATGAATAACAAAGGTGAAAGTACGCCTTCTTAGCGTTGCTGGCGTCATTAACAGCGTCTCTTTTTCTTTCTCAATTGTCATTATCTACTCTCTTGCGTTCAAAAATCTAGCTTCCCTTAGGCCTATTACATTATACTTAGAGGCCATCCAAAAATTACGTAATGCAATTCTCGAAATGTATTGACCCCGCACCCCAGATGCGACTCCTGAATCCACATATAAATTTTCTTATCAAAGCATTCAATCTAACTCGAAGTAAAACAGTTCTACAGTTAAACCCCTCCATTCCCTTTGACCGATTTGACTGAAAATCACAAAGGGGACGTCTTTACAGGTAAACAGACAGAAACCTGAGGATGACTCCCGAAACTAGTAGCCTTAGTGTAATCTAGGAGACTTCTAGCTATAGTTTAAAAATATATTTTCACAATAAATTACCTGCTGTCTTTGTTCGTTTTGGTGAGGGTAAATTACGGCTTGATCCTGGTATGTTTCCCTTTTCGACTAAACAGAAATCAGAAATATATTTTCTTTTATTGTTAATACACATAATAATTATATATTATTATATTTTTTGGCAGCTTTAATAAAGCTAATATTATTATTAACACATTTTTTTGTTGTTTTGTGACAACACATTAAATTACATACGTTTCGGGAAGTAGTCCCCTCATCAATATATCTCAAATTAATTTGCAGTGCAATGCAGTAAGTACAGATTGCACTATACTGAACACAAACTCACAACACCTTTACCACACACATAAGGCCCTGAACAAGGAAATAAATACGTTTCCGAAACGTTGGCCAAATTATGAATTTTCATTCACACGACAGAACCTCGAATTCCTTCAACATTGAAAAGATACTGTCGATTCTATTAATCATTAATTATTTATAATTAATTCTTCACCTGCATCTGTTGACTAAGTCTAGCTTCTGCTCCATGGCTTGATTTCAAACTATCAATTGGCACTTCTTCTTCATTGTCATATCCTATATAAAAAAATATACGATTATCTAATAATTTACGTTTTGTTTTTACTGTATTATTACAATTTACTTAAAATCATATACATTTTGTAACACATAATGCTTGAATCAAAATAACTTACCAATATATTTGACTACACAAGTACCAGATGATCCGACAGATCGAATCACAGATTCATATTCCAAGCCATCGCCTGTGTATACAGTACGACAGAACATCCCATTTTTCCACTAAAAAAGAATACTTCAGTTAATAAAAAAATAAAATTATGCAGATTTAATGACTAACTCAAAAAAAAAATAAAGTCGTCAGCAAATCACCGGCTATGCACTTCCCCATCAAGATTTAATCGATTATCTTTTAGCTCTTCCTCTGTTTGGACTAAAACCCAATATTTCACACATGGTGGCTTCTGAATCCTCACTAAATTTTGTGTCGATACATTCATTACATCGGCAGTTATTATAGCATTTAAGTCGAAATGTTTTTGTCTGATTCTCCCCTTTCCTAAGACAAATTTCGCGAAAAATTAATTAATGCTATCCTAATTATTAATTTTAATATAATTCATTATATCGGATGTTATTGGGATTTTTGAGTTGAGCCCCCCTCTCATCCTCCCCTCCCCTGCAGCTGATTTCGCTGAAAATTAATAGATGTCCCCCTAAAAGGGCTTTGAATTTACATATGAAATTTCGAGTTAATACATTCATTACAATAGGGATAATAACAGTTTCTGTGTTAAGACTCCCTCCTAATCCCACTCCCCTTCGGCCAATTTGTCTGAAAATCAATAGGTGTCGTCTTTAGAGGGTTCTGAAAATACATAAAAATTTCGTGTTGATACATTAATTCTATCGGGAGTTCTCACACACACACACACACACACACACACACATATACATAGATTTTGACGAGAAAACGTCTATTCGCTTTCTTGTGTTACAAAATACCGTCAGATTTCAATCGATAACTACGAGACTAATAATGCGATAACAACGGTTGAGGTCACAATAGATAGAGCATGTCTGTACGTGTTTGTTTTGCCTGTGACGTTATCGGGCTAGTGTGGGCGCCGGTGGAAGATTGTTGCGAATTAGCGTTGTGTAAAATTAGAAATTAGTGTAGCGTGATAACGCGTTTAGATAGGACGTTGATTGTAAAGAGCTTGAGGAGCACTACTAGAACTCAAAGTGAAACAATAAAAATATTCGCCGAAATATATGTATAAATCGGTATAAAATTGAAAATTTAAAAAAAAATTAAAGATGTCTCATATGAATCGTAAATATGCGCGGAATTACAGAAAACGCAAATCAGAGGAAAGCTCGCATCAAAAGGAATTTAAAAAACCTAAAAAGTCTAGTGTTGAGCAAATGCAAGAGCTACGGCAGCATCGAAAAGAAAATGAAAAATGATTTTATCCCGACGTTTTCACGGACTACGCCTTAATGTTTTTTTAAAATTTGTTTTCGGAATCAGGTCGGAAAACATGAAATTCTGTTGAAAACTCGCATAGATTTTTTGACCGATTACATAATGTATCTTCCTACTCCACAAATCAAATATAATTGCTAATATACTTTTAAAAAATATAATAACTCACTGAATTATGTTTTCTAGATTTTTCCTTCTTATCGTGCCTTTTAGTTACAGTACCGTTAACTGCTCCTTTCATATTAGCCTGAAACAAAAAGTCATCGGTGAATCACCGAAAATGTACTTCCCCAGTGCGAATTAATCAGCTAAGTTTTCGCTCTTCCTCTGAAACCAACTCACATAGTTTCATACTCAGGGACTTCTAAATCCTCATACTAAATTGATACATCCGTCACATTGGCAAAAGCTATTAATGTTTTTAATACTCTCCTCCTCTGGTATCCTCCTTCCCCTAAAGCCGATTTAGCTGAAACATGTTGGATGCGTTCTTGTGGGGTACTGAATTTACATGTAAAATTTCATGTTGATTCATTACTTCAACAATTATTGGAGTTTTTGTATTGAGGCCCCCTATTTTTTTCGATTTGCCTGAAAATCAATAGATGATGTCCTTATGGTGTTCTGGACAAATATACAAAATTTCGTGTCGATACATTCATTACAACGGCAGTTATTACAGTTTTTTTTGTTTGGACAATGCATCGCGATGCATATGCATTAGGGTGGAACGAAAAAATCACCTTTTGATTTTTAATTTGGAATAGCGCGGAAAAGTTGCCTTTTAGTGTAGATAAGATAAATAAAAAATATGAAAAATATTGGAGTACGTCTTGAGGTGCCGCAAGGACCAGTTTAATGTGGCAATGAAGTAGAAACATTTTGCAGCTGTAACATTTGTAATCATTAAGGATACAGAAGTAAGAAATACAAAATTTGATATTGCAAAATATTTTTTTTTTTTTATTATATTTTATAATTAATAATTTTTTCCAATTCTAATGCTTATATATGTATTTTTTTTTTTTTTTTTTTTTTCTTTTGGCTTTATGAACGGTGCATATTAGCCATGTCAATGTGTTATGTATAATTATTTAAGACATCCATGGCCCCGGGAGGGAGTTCTATCTACGAAATAAAACTCACTCCCGGACGGGATTCGAACCCGCAAACCATGGTGAGACCATGCTATATATGTATTTAAAACCATCTTTTGTAACATTATATGTACGAGAAATTCATAAAAAATAATTTATCAAAGTTTAAAATTTTTCATTTTTTTCACAAACTTTAAGCTCTTTGCGGCACCTCAAGATGTTTTAGTAAAGCAACAAATTTTTTTTTTATTCTTTTTGAACTTAAAAGGCAACTTGTTTCCACTATTACCAAACTAATAACTAAAAAAAATTTTAAAAGGCCATTTTCGTTCCACCCTAATATGCATTTTTCTGTCTGTATCCACACTATTTTATATTTAATCGTAACGACACTGTAATCTGAACTTTTTATATTATTTTTGTTTCAAGGGACTATATTTTTTTTCAGAGTAGGCTGAAACATCATGAATAAGTATCGGTCAATTGAAATTATAGGTTAGGTTAGGTTTTATGACTCATGCCCGGGCTTTAACTACGAGGTCATATCGCCTACTACCAGAGCGCTCTTTCGTCACTCTGGTGGACATGAGCCCGACTCTACTGTGGGAGTCCTAAATTTTGCCTACCCTAAATTTTTATTCATCTAGGGTAGGGGTCTTTAACGAGTACCTGACATCGTACAGGCTCGGGACCATCGCTTAACGTCCCATCCGAAGGACGGCGTGCTTAAGTTTATTTTACCTCCCAGATAAAATAAACTAAGGGCCTCGGTCGGGCTACGAACCCACGACCTTGAGCTCAGAAGTCAAGCACGCATACCACTGAGCTACCGGCGCCCTCTTGAAATTATATATAAAGTACATAAATAACATATGTTTTTTTAAAAATAAAATACCTTTTTTCTATCGGATTTTGATGCAGATGCTTCCTCTTCTCCATTCATAGAACCCATATCTTTAGTCAACTGAAAAGTATAATAAATTTCATATTGATCAGTTTAGAAATTGAAATACACATAATGACCTCATGATATAGATATCCTATGTACTTTACAATTTGTTGTTCTCAAGTGAAGTTTAAAAATAAACAAAAAAAATTATAAATACTGGACAGTCCACGTATGCATTACAGAATTTTTCAAATGTAAATTAGAAACTAGATATTAAAAATGAAATATAGAACCTTCCAGTGTAATCAACAGCCAGACGTGAAGGATGGATATAGTAAATAAAAACTAATAAAATGATTTTCACACTGAAATGTGTTTTCTGTTCATCTTGAGAACTACAACACGTTTTTTTTTTATAATCTGGGAGAGAATTCAGAGGATAGTATTATTGTGTAATATATGAAATTAAGAGATAAAACCTTTTCTTTCGCCATTAAAATGGCTTTATCATAAGCTTTGACCAAAGCTGTGTCATCCCAAATATCATCTTCTATAGACTCACTTTCTTCCTCGTTTTCCTAAATTCAAAATAAAAAAAAAACTAATGAATTGAATAAGTAATAAATTAAAATAGGACTTTAAATCAACAAAAATATTCAAGCGACAAAGAATTAATACAAACTATAGAAAAGTAATGCATTTGAAAGAAAATGAAGACTTACGTGATCCATTACCTCATCACTTTTCACATAAACAACGTTTTCACTCATGTCAAATTACCTATTACAAATAGCAATGGAAATTTGAATTAATAATATCAAAACAGACTACAGCTATTTACCTCTATAAAAAGTGAAATCAGTGTTGCCATACTATCTAAAGACTAAAGTAAATTCTTGGTTAACTCCTAATCTCTCAGTTAAATGTAAATTCTCATCATGAATATTAATAAAGAAATAAAAACATATTTAGATAATTAAATTTTATTTTTGTGTTCAAGACCCATGTGTTCTCTCTCTCCCCCCCCCCCCCCCCCCCCCAACAATATCAATCCTTTTCTATTTTAGCAAAGGATTTTGCTTTAACTTTTTGTTTCTATATTATATAAATTATAACATTGAATAAATTATTTAAAGAATCTAATAATCAAAAATGTTAACGAAATATTATTCAGAAATACTATTTCTACATGTAATATGCTGTACTTAGATTTTCTGACCGAGCGAAGGAAGCTCTCTAGGCTCGTTTAGATCCAAGTTTGTTTGTATGTTAAGCAATTATCTGTCGCATGTGGTCTCAGATTTACAAAAAATTTGCATAAATGTTCATTAGGGCAATAGTTTTGGTTGTTTCAAGAAGAAGAAGATACTTTCAAGATATAAAAGCCAAAATACAATTGTTTTTCTTCTTTCCACTTTCTACACGCCTTTTATATAAAACATACTACGTATTTTCTTATATTTTTTCAAAATTATTCTCGGATTCTTTATTTGATCCCAAAATGTGTAATCCAAATAAATTTTAAAGTTATACAACTGGGACTCTGGCTAAAGACATAATAGCAGCATTGTAATATTTATTATAAAATGCTTATCTTTGTTTTTGTTAAATAATAAAATGTTCCTGAGAAAATGATTCTAATTCTTTCTTACCTTCCTTTGGTCGTGGGTCCGCCAAGACTAGCAGTTGTGAAAAATCAAAATGACATGAGTTGCAAAATACATGAAATAAAAATTAGGCCATTCTGGTTTGATTGTATATATTCTTAATGAAAAACATGTGTGGAAAACTTAAAAACAATTACTCAGAATCCTTATTAAACAAGTCTTTAAAAATTGAAAATGTATTTTCTCCAAATACTCTCTGGCTTTGCCTTTATAATGGTTTAAAATTCACGGTACCTTCTTGATTTAATGCTGGATGTGATGGCTATTGGGTCCTGGAGTTCTGCGCTGATCAGCCTCTGCTGTTGTCTTAATGGTCCAGAAGAACTCCAATGGATTTCCCTCTGTTGATCTGATGTTGAATGGTTGCTCAGGACAGTTGATGAAGTAGTGTGATCCTCCCTCTCTGGAGGCAACGGATGAGTTTGGGGCAGGTCCTCCCTCGGCGGCGGTCTCTGACGAAGTACCTGTTCCTACCTCTCAGGTGGCAACAGTTGAAGAATATCGATCCATATTGGGGTCCGCTCACTGCAACTTTTCCCGCCCTCCGGGACTGATCTGGGTGCCTATTGGTGGCTCAGTTCCCCACCTTGGTTTCTCCGTATAGTTGTAGTTCTTCTTGGACTTCCTGTTGATCAAGCCACCTGTTTTCATTCCTTTGTTCCTAATTTATTTCAAACAATGTATGTCCATATTTTTGGGCATTACAGCATTGAAATTGACAAAAATATCAATTTAACTTCCATTTTAAGTATACTTTTTGCGAAAAATATTCATTTTATTATAAAATTGATACACTACGATGTTTGTCAAATTTCTCAGATGGGAGGTATTTTTGTGTCTGAGAAAATACCAAAAAAGTGCTGTAAGGTGAAAAACCATGAGTCCTATCGAAAAATTGGTTTCTATAAAAAATGTTCCTTACGAAATTACCAACTAGTTTTTTTTTTTTTTTTCTCAGATTTGAAATAAGACCATCTTAGGGAAGACGAAGTCAATGAGTTGAGTATTCTTCAAAAAGTCCTCATTTTATGCCGTTACAAACCTCTAAAGAAATGTATGTGTATATAAGTATATATATAGAAACCGAGGGTAATCATATATATAAAGCTGAAAATGTCTGTGCGTTGTACCGCTATAACTCACGAACGGCTTGATGGATTTGATTATTTTTTTTTTTTAAATTTGTTCGTCATCGTCTGTGGAAGGTTATAGGCGTATTAGTACCTCAATATCTGGTCCATCCCAGCATCCACCCACACAATCTTTGTAACTCAAAAACCACTGCAATGATTAATGAGGAATCTTTTTGAATAGATAAGTTTTATCTACCGGAAGGTTAAGGTCTAATTTTTAATCAACCCCTGGTCCATCCCAGCATCCACTCACGCAATCTTTGTAACTCGAAAACCATTGCAACGATTAATGAGAAATCTTTTTGAATAAATTAGTTTTAGCTCCAAAGCTAGCGTTACTACAGTTGAAGGACTATAAGCCTTATTCCGTATGAATAATTGAAAATTAAAACATTATGAATGTACTGTCGAGGAACTGAATAGCCTTATAGGAGATATTGGGAGAAAAGTCAAAGTTCCCCGGGCAACGCCGGGTATTACTGCTAGTAGCGTAAATATGTAATGCATTTTTTTTTTTTTTAAATAGCTGTATCTTATTTTTTATTTATATTTTTACAGCACAAATGATTAAATATATATTCAGAAATTTCAATCTGTCACTTCTCTTATTGTAGATTGAATGTCCCACTTGCCTTCTCAAATGGTCTAATGATAACATTGCCTGCAAAATATAAATTAATGTATTATCCAATAAGATTATATCTATTATACTTATAAAATGATTTTAAATATGTTTTTGCTTCAGAGTGCAAGTCACGTGCGCAGAAAATATGTTTTTTATTTCAACAGCTATACGAAGTATAGGGGAAGTTATGAAATGGTCAGTAATTCGATATTCAGTTTTCATTGGAGTTTTTTGTTTTGGCGTTTGTAATTTTACACATTTATTGTGCTTTTGATACATTCAATACTTATATTCAGTCTTCAATTCAGATTTTGATTTTGTTTTGAAAGATGTAGTACTGAGCAATTTTTTCGAGATTGATACAAAAGTTATAAAATTTCAAAAAGTAGTTTAGGTTATGATCTGTTGAGTGCGCTCATGCTTTTGGTTTCTATGTAATTTGGCACGTTTATTGGCTTTGAGTGCTTAATTACTTGCGTTCAGTTTTTAATCCAGATTTTGGTTTTGGTCATTTATTTCGGACGAGTTAACACTATGAAAATTATACGGGTACTTCAGCTAATAGTATAATAGAATAATATACGTGAAAATATGGAGAAAATCCAGGAACCGTCAATAGTAGGTGTGAAGCCCCAAGTTTCCTTTCCAGACACCATCAGTTTCCATGACTGTTCTTTGTATATCCTGACTGGGACTGCATTGTAAGTTAGGGTTAAGTTTTCCATATTAAAGTCCCAATCGATAACATTTGAGGAGCTGCCTTTCGAAGGAGTATAATCAACAGAACAGCTCACCTTATCTAATAGGAAAAACAAATATAATAAATTAATTAACAATTAACAATATAAAATAAACCACAAACTACATTTCAAGACGGTTTTCGGCATGTACCTCAAAAACAGGACGACCTGCAAAAAATCGTATTTCATAATATGTATTTCAATATTCCCTACAACAATTACTCTAGAAGATTTTTTATTAGATCATGAACATAAGCGGTATCTATATATGTAAATAGTATAGTTACTTACAGAGTGACCTACCATTGTCAAGTATTAGATTAATAATTAAACTTAGAGGTGAACTGTGTATCTAAACTATACACCTATCAATCAATATACCTCCGATGGTCGTATATGATGACTTAAAAAATAAAATATTTAAAAACAACATAGATACTTCATTTATGTTGGAATTATTAAATGGTAAAGATTGGCAATTACTGGTACAATATTGCAAAAAGGCTTACGATTTCAGAAAGTGTGAATTAAATAAATAGATAAATAGGAACAAAGATATATTTATTATTTTATTTTTATTTGTATTTTAGAAAGAAAAATTTGTTGTTAATAAGTTTATAAGAAATAAGATTATAAGTTTATAAGATAATATTATTTATGTAAATCTAGACTCCTGGAGACGGCTTAGGCTATTGAGTTAGTCTTCATAAAAGGTCACATTATTGTATATATGTTTTGTATGCAATTTTCTATTATGTTAATTGAATAAAGACTTTATTACTACTACTACATAAGCGATATCTTGGAAAATAAAGGCTCCGGAGTAACTTGGTATAAACCTCTAAAAGTACTTGTTTCAAAAGTACATTTCAGGTCGTTTTTCGGCATATATTTCGAAAACCAGACGACCTTAAACCAATTGTTTTGCATATAAAATATGTATTTTATTCTTTTCTACAACTTTTACTTGGAAAGATGTTTGATTAGGTCATAAATGTAAATAGTATCTTGTAAAATGTACTTAACCCTAAATCTAAGATATCACATGTGACCAATTTCATTCCAAATTTCAATTGGGGACAGAGACAATACGTATGGTTTTCAGTTTTCCTGTCTATTACTTTATGCCTCTGTTTACCCATTATCAGTGTGAAATAGTTAAACATATTTCATATTTTGAACTGCCTATTCAGTAATAACATTTAGGATGAAAATGGTTTAAAAATCACAGAATTTTAGTTAGCAGAATATGTTATTTCATGTTTTCTCTATTAATGTTGGTCATAAATGTAAAAGTTCTTCTTTGCCCGGGTATTGCACATTATATAACTCAGTTACTCTGGAACAACGCCTACTTATATCCTCTCAATTCACCTGAACTCCATGTATAAGATATTTTCCAGTTGCCGGCTTCTGTGTCCCAGCTCCATTCTTTCGGTGGGATCGTCACACCCCGTTTCTTCACCTTAATGGGACACTTCTTGAGAGACTTCCTTTCCAACCACCAACCTTCTCCCTAGAAATTGAAACAAAACTAGCACTTAAAGATTCAGTTATATTTCTTTGTTTTCTTTACACCGTGTTTTATTTTTTATTTCTACAGCTATGCAAAGTATAGGGAAATATATGTAACCGTTCGAAAATTCGATGCGGAGTTAATAAAAGAAATTATGTCTTTCTGGCTGTGCGTGTTTATGAAAACGATAACTCCTCATATGAATAAACCGAAATTCGACTCTTGTGCATATTTTTGATTACATAGATGTTAGAAAAATTAACAATTTATTTTTATATTTTACTGTAAGTTTTAAAATTAAGAATAATATAATTTAATTTATTGCTTAATATATAGTATATATCGAGGGCGCCGGTAGCTCAGTGGTATGCGTGCTTGACTTCTGAGCTCAAGGTTGTGGGTTCGTAGCCCGACCGAGGCCTTTAGTTTATTTTATCTGGGAGGTAAAATAAACTTAAGCACGCCGTCCTTCGGATGGGACGTTAAGCGATGGTCCCGAGCCTGTACGATGTCAGGTACTCGTTAAAGACCCCTACCCTAGATGAATAAAAAATTAAGGGTAGGCAAAATTTAGGACTCCCACAGTAGAGTCGGGCTCATGTCCACCAGAGTGACGAAAGAGCGCTCTGGTAGTAGGCGATATGACCTCGTAGTTAAAGCCCGAGCATGAGTCATAAAACCTAACCTAACCTATAGTATATCGTCGCCTAAGATGCAACATTGTGCATCTCAAATTATTAAAAAAATCAGCTAATGGTCGTGTTTTGTTTTTTTACTCATTTGTTTTAGAATAAAATTGTTTTTTATAGAAAAATAAATAAAATTATTTTTTATTATTATTAATAATTTAATGTGTGTATTTTTTTTATACATCACATATTACAAGCTTGAAATTAAAATAAAATAGTTATATGAAGAATGTTACTGAATGAAGGTACCTGAGTTCTATCATCTGGAGTCTCTCTGCAGATCTCCAGGTTAGGTTCCTCTGTAACATCTCCTTCTGTATCCCCACCGTCCTTCATGAATGGATTGTAGTGTAGATTTCCTATCAGCAAGAATCAAAAATCTTATACCAACCACGTTATTGCAAATCTTTTGCTCCCTCACCTCCCCTTTTTCAAATTCATGTCAAACTGACATGACGGTATGAAAATAATGCGTTGGCATTAGTGATTTTCTTGTGTTCAGTGTTATTTGTAAACACGTGTTTGGTATAAGAAAATCCTGTTATGGCCACATCACATATTAATTTTTATTATCATTATACAGTAGAACCTCTATAAGTCGAACATCAACGGAGACGCCAAAAAATTCGAATTATAGAGTTTTCGACTTGTGGAGGATTTCGACTTAGGCGGATTTTGATTCGACTTGTAGAGGTTAAGATTCATTCTAACTAATTTTGAGTTAGAGAGGAGAAATAAATAAAAAATCAAGTTACAGAGGTAACAAACATATTTATATTTATTATAAATCAACATTATTTCAAAACATCCTTAAAATAAAAAATACGTAGTATATGTAGGTATTAAAAAAAGTCAGTAATTTTTTTTGCTTTAGATAATTGGTAATCCTATTAATTGTATACTCCTAAATTGTTTTCTAAGAAACAATGGTGTACATTGTCGGCAAATTCTTAAAGTCGGTAACTTATTTTTCTTCGAGCTATAGAGGTAATAAGTTTCAAATAATCGATTTGTAAAGGTTGTATAATAAAACATTGCTATGTTCGAGATACCGAGGTCCAATTTATTTGTTCGAGTTATAGAGGGAAAATATGTACCAAAATGGCTTGAGGGACTCACTGATTATTTCGAATAATAGAGGGTTGAAATTTCGAGTAATGGAGGTTTTGGGGCTTGAAGGGAAAGGAACAAAACTTTTTTTCGAGTTTTGGAGGTTTTCGACTTATCGAGGTTTGACTTAAAGAGGTTCTACTGTACTATCTATTATTATATTATACTATCTCAAATTTAAAGACATTTTGATAGTTGAACATTTTTGTAAAGACCAATTTTTTGATAGGACTGATCGTTTTCTCGAAAATGAAGCAAAGGGTGGGAAGAGTGGCTTAACCCTAGAATTCCCAATAATTGCCGATGTAATGAATGTATCGATATGAAATTATATATTCAAATTCAAAACCTGGTGGGATCAGAGAAGAGGTTCGACTTAGCTTAAATACTTTGTATACTTAGATAATGTTTCTAAAAAGCCATATAAAGCATTTTTACATTTTCCGATCCCTTTTAAAATAATATGTTGATGAACTAACTTGAGTAGATGTGAAAGACATATTGGCCATTGGAGGATGTGGGTTGGAACCCAAAAGAGTCACCATTGTAACCCATATCCCAAGCGGTACTTTTAATCGGCATCTTGTTACTTTTCCATGTCTCCGCTGTACTATAGGATACGCAAGCCGGCTGGCTCTCCGGGTACTGGGAGAAGCAGGCACTAATTCCATAATTTCCAGCTAAAAATATTAATATACACAAATAATTAAAAATTATACAGGTTAACAGTGAACTATTATAGTTAGTTCAGGCTCGGAACCATCGCTTAGTGTCCATCCGAAGGACCGGAATGCTCAAGGTTTTTTCACCTCCCAGATAAAAAACCTAATATATAGGTTAGGTTTTATGACTCATGCCCGGGCTTTAACTACGAGGTCACATTGCCTACTACGAGAGCGCTCTTTCGTCACTCTGGTGGACATGAGCCCGACTCTACTGTGGGAGTCCTAAATTTTGCCTACACTAAATTTTTATTCACCTAGGGTAGGGGTCTCTAACAAGTACCTGACATCGTACAGGCTCGGGACCATCGCTTAACGTCCCATCTGAAGGATATTTTTTATAAATATAAAAGAAGATAAAAATTAAAAGATAAAATTGAATTATTAATTTGAATAAAAATGAATAATATAGAATACAAAGCAAGAACGAATAATGGATATCATTTGATTTATTTATATTACTACGCAATATTTATATTTTTAATTTTTTATAATTAATTGTTAATTAGGCATGGTATATCCAAAATGATCCAATTTTTTAAATAAAATCATATTCATTTTAATTATGCTTTGGTTTCATTTTTTATTTCGTCAGGCAATTTGTTATATGCAGTCGGTGCTATGAACATAATGTGCTGTTATCCAATTGTTTTATAACGAAAAGGTATTTCATAAGTATGTGAAGTTCTTAGATTTATTCCAGCGTAGTATAGAATTATTTTTAGAATTAACTATTAGATGTAAAGAAAGCTTGTAGGTTTTGGAATCTATCTAATATAATACAGGGTAGTTAGCTCATAAAGCAGGTAGAACTGTACTGACTTGTGAATGTGTGGACGTAGGCAATATTCCACTCTCCTGTGGCAGTGCCCCAGTTCCAGGAGATACTTCGGTTGGAGGTGTCTATCACTTTCACCTGGTTCATGTCTTTTGGGTCTCTGTTGAGGCAGTACCACCATGTCACCTACATATCAACCATTTGTCAGTCAATAGGATTATCACTTATAACTTAGTTCCAATAAATTGACTTATATTGTGTTTTTTTTTTTTTTGTAACTAGCAGGTTCACCCAGCGTTGCCTGGTAGTACCTTCTTAGTCCAGGAACGCGGACATATTGTGGAAACTTACAATAAATAAAACTAACTTATCTTTTGAAATATCTAGTTATTTATTATGACTCATGCCCGGGCTTAAACTACAAGGTCATATCGAGCCCGACTCTAAATTTTGCCTAAACCCTAAATTTTTATTCACCTAGGGTACAGGCCTCTAACGAGTACCTTCAGGCTTGGGATCATCGCTTAACATACCATTCGAAGGACGGTGTGCTCAAGGTTATAACACAAAGCTCTCGAACACACGAACTTGAGCTCAGCGTTCTCTATTCCATGAATTTGTTATACATTTACTACCGGTTTACACATGTAGTTAGTACACTATCGTGAGGACTTAGTTTATAGCTAAACCTAACGATGATGTAATCCCGAAATCGGTAGTTTGAGCAACCCGTTAAGCAATGGTCCCGAGCTTTTACGAAGTCAGGTACTCGTTAAAGACCCCTACCCTAGGTGAATAAAAATGTAGGTTAGGCAAAATTTAGAACTCCCACAGTAGAGTCGGGCTCATGTCCAGGCGATATGACTTCGTACTTAAAGTCACAATAATTAACTAACGAACTATAATGATAATATTTGAAAAGGAGTTTGTTTGATTTATTTACTTTATATGTCTTTACCCGAAGGATGAACACGTGCGATGTCCGAATAAATAAAAAGCTTTTTTTAGAAAAAAAATATAATGTGTGTGAAAAAAATATAATGTGTATGGCACATATATTTATGTTTAGGACTATTATGTTTGTACTATATGCGAAATTTCATGAAAATACAATCCATTATTGTAGAGCTAGCAGTAATTTTGGTTATTATTCCGAATCGGGCCTCCACCCCAAATCGTTCCTAATTTGTTTTTAGTAATTCGCGTTACCAACAGCAACATGAAAATATTAATATTAAGTCGGGAGAGGAAAATATATGTATATATGTCTAGTTCATAAAAAAAATTATTTCTCAATATAAAGGATATAATATGTCAACTATTCTTCATATTTTATTTAATATTGAATGAAATAATCTAGGATTAGAGCATAAAACTGTAAACCACAGTAAGAATTTCAAAAATCCAGTTGATGGATCCGAAGAAATAGAATGTTGACACTCCCGTCGGTCCTTTTAGTGAAACAGTCCAGGTTCTCCTGATATAGAGAAACCCCATGGGGGAGCATAAAAAAAATATCTAGTTCATAAAATAAAGACTATTCTCAATATAAACGATATATTATGCCAATTAGATATTTTTTTATGCTCTCCGTGGGGTTACTTACTTTATATCAGGAGAACGTGGAGTGACTGTTTCATTAAAAGGAACGATGGGAGGGTCAACATTTTATTTCTTCGGATACAATCAGTAACAAAAATTTTCGGACAATTTATAATTTTGTTTTTCTTTTGCAGTTACACATAGTTATATGGCAAAATATTTAATTCAAGCAAAGTTTTAAATTTCGAGATCATCAATCATTTCAAAACGCCGTAAAACAATTAATTAAACATTTACAGCTAATAGGAAATTTTGCATTAATAATTGAAGACAAGAAATTCACGTAACAAAATTTTCTGGACACCTGTTGTTTGTTTTGTAAACAAATGCGACTCTGATCATGATCTTTAATCCCTTCTCAACCAACCGCTAATACCGAACAAATAAAATGTGTTTATATCCTTCTATTACTGCATTCAGTAGTTATTTGTATTTCCTGCTGTCAAGATGGGTCGAACATCTTTTGAAGTTCAACAGATAATAATTTTTAATTATGAAAAAGGATTAAGTGTCCGCAAAATCGGTGGTATGGTAGGCCGAAGTAAAAGCACCGTAGCCGATGTAATTCGAAGGTATAAGCACGAGCATCGGATAGATTTGAAATCTTCCTATGGCCGTCCAAGAGTATTAAACGAGCGAGCGTTGTAGCGTTGTAGCGTTGTCCGGAAAATTAAAAACAAGCCCTCGAGGAGTGCACCTCAGATCGTCGCCGAGGTATACAGAGAAACGGGAAAGAAAGTTCACCCACAAAATGTTCGAAGAATTCTAAAAGAAGCAGGATATAATGGGAGAGTACCAAAAACCGTTTGTGAGTGAAAAAAAAATAAAAAAAAGATTGAGCTTCGCAAAAGAGTTCCAGAATCATTCAGAAATTTTTTGGAGTAATGTCATTCATCTGCGAGGTAAAATAAACTTAAGCACTCCGTCCTTCGGATGGGATGTTAAGCGATGGTCATGAGCCTGTACGATGTCAGGTCAAAGCGTTTGAGCTCTCACATAAACACACACATGCAATTGATCTCTGATGTTCACACGATTACAAAATTTTTAGTACATATTATTATGTATACATATATTATATGTATAGGGAAGTAAACAAAAGTAAAGTAATAGTATATGTATACATATATTATACGGAAGTAAACGGACATGATCTGGAAACATTTATTTGTCGAAATATCGGAGAAAAAACGTTTAAATTAGAAAAATTAGGTACTTAGTTTCTTTAGAGGGAAGGTGGAGGGGATAGAGTAGGGGGAAGGGACGGTTTCTGCCGAGGGTCAGCGCTGCTGTCGCTCTCTTCCAACGTCATATCACAAAAATCTAGTTTTCTGACATTACATGACCTGAGATTTCTTTTTATGTTGTGAAGAGTTACAAGATACAAGAATATTTTATTATTGCGGTTTGTTCTATTGCAAGCAAATACTTTTGAATGTAAGTTTAATATATTTAGTCCCGACAGTCGCGACAAAATTTGGAGAAGACGTAATGAGGAGCTGAATCCAAAAAATTTAAAACCAATAGTAAAACATGGGGGTGGCTCAGTGATGATGTGGGGGTGTATGGCGTCTAGTGGAATTGGTGAACTGGTTTTCATTGAAACCACCATGACTGGAAAAGTTTATGCCGAATTACTAAGGAGCAATTTGAAAAAGAGTGCTGAAAAACTTGGGATTTTACGGACTTTTCATTTTTACCAAGACAACGATCCGAAACACACCTGTGAATTGGTACGTATTTGACTTTTGTATAACTGCCCTAAAGTTATGAAACCCCCCCCCCCCAATCGCCCGATCTCAACCCAATTGAACACGTATGGGGTGAGCTCGACATGAAAATTCGATTAACACCCATTGCTTCAAAAAACGAATTGAAACAAAAGTTATTAGAAGAGTGGGGTAAAATATCTCCAAATTTCACCAAAAAATTAGTTTCATCATCAATGCCGAATCGAATGAAAGATGTTATTACACAAAAAGGGTACCCAACCAAATATTAATTAACATTATGGTTTTTGAATTTGTGAAATCGTAAAAAAAACATTGAATTTATTTATAGTTGTT
The DNA here is from genome assembly GCA_963662175.1 of Aradus depressus. NCBI lineage: Eukaryota > Metazoa > Arthropoda > Insecta > Hemiptera > Aradidae > Aradus > Aradus depressus. The sequence goes on along the minus strand of OY759225.1, from coordinate 19,145,135 downwards.
TACATTTTTGTCCGAAAATTTTTGTTACCTACATTACTTGTTATAAAATTTATTAAATTAAAATATTTATTTGTTCTAATCAAAGCTGTTTTTCCTTTATCCTAACCCACTTTTGAATTCTTATTCTTGATTGAAAAATGGCTTTAATTATTTTTTTAAATTATTTTTTATTACTTTTGCATTTAATTATTATAATTTTTTATTGAAAAATCAAACCGTCCGAACATTTTTGTTACTGGCTGTATATTAACTGGATTTTTGAAATTCTTGCTGTGGTTTACAGTTTTATGCTCTAATCCTAAATTATTTCATTCAATATTAACTAAAATATGAAGAATAGTTGACATATTATATCGTTTATATTGAGAAATACATTTTTTTATGAACTTATATATATATTTTTTTCTTCTCCCGACTTAATAATAATGTTTACATGTTGCTGTTAGTTATGCGAATTACTAAACAAAAAATTAGGCGCGATTTGGGGTGGAGTCGGAATAATTACCGTAATTTTGTGTTTCGAGCCTCCACGAAAATCCGATCAAGCGTGCCAGCACTCATGATATGTCCCCTCCTACTTTCATAGTCATAATTCTGTTTAAATTTTTGAACATATACTATATTCCAAGTTCGGCAAAAATATTTTGCAAGTTTCTTGAATATTCATTCTTCGGTCTAAATGTAAAACTTGACCGACCATATTAATGGCCGGAACGGCGAGGCGGGAAGGGCGATCGCCTAGGGCGCCTCGATGTTAGGGGCACAAGAGTTGTTGACTCTTTGACCTTGATTGAAAGAATTGAAAAAAAACTAATACTTGCGACTTATTCACGAACTTGTGGATTGCGTTACGCATACTTTTAACGATTCCAGTATCAGTAGCCAGTTGCGAAAGGAGTTTTAGCAAATTGAAATGAATAAAAACATATTTAAGATGAGCTATGACACAAGAAAGACTCCATGCTCTTGCTGTTCTTGCAATAGAAAACGAACTGGCCAACAACATACATTTCAAGGATATAATTGAAGAATTTGCTAATGCTAAAGCCCGAAAAATACAATTGAATTTTTCCAAAAATTGATACAATTGATGTCTTTCAATCTTTTTTTAAGATATATTATGATAATATATGTTGTTTTTATAATTTTTTCATATATAGTTATAATGTTTTTTTATTATAAAAAAATATATATATTATATATTTTTTTTTATAATAAAAAACATTAAAACATTTTATTATGAAGTTTTATTTTTAATTATTGAAATTTTCTCTCCTTACAAGAGGACGCAAGGTAGTTTCGCCTAGGGCACTGATATATGTTGCGGCGGGGCTGTTACCGGCATTTCTGAATATTTTGGCTATAAACTCATTTTAAATTTACTCATAAGACCTCCTCCAGAACTCTCATTACTTATACCATATTTTCATGCATCTCATATTCGCGGCACTTATAATTCATACCTACAATTCTAGAATAAATAATATATTAAAAATACCTACAGGACATGAGATTTCAGCTGGTGTTGCCTTCCGAGGTAAATATAAAATGGATATAATTATAACTAACATATTTAAAAAAATAATAATCACTTGAGACTTCACTATTTTTCATGGATATTCTGTTGTAACTGACAAAAAAATTAATAAATAAAACTCAATGCCTCAGATGGTATCTGTTTTCCTCTAGTTATATAAATATGGTTATATGGTGGGTTTTTAGTTTAAGGTCATTCAGGGTAGCAGTGCGTGTTAGACCAATTTCTATTCACATTATAAGTGTAGATATTATTGCATATAACACTAATTTGGTTATGCCTTTCTTATGCAGCTAAAAGAAAATGTACCGACATTTCTGCATTTGCAATATGTAAAAATTGTTTTAGCTCATCAACGAATAGTCGGATTGTTATGAAATTTCACATGTAGTATTCTTAAGAGCCAATTGAGATATAGACTATGTGGCGTCACGAAATTCTTAACGGGAAGGGGGGTTAAACATTAAAATAGTGCTAGCTCATCAACGCATGATCAGGTTTTGATGAAATTTAACATGTAGTATTCTTAAAAGCCAAATTGGAAAATAGGGCGCCTGGTGTCTCCAAATTCTTAATAGGGGCTATGGGGAGGGGGGGGGGGGGGGGCTAAGCATAAAAATTATAGTAACACATTAACGGATAATCGGATTGTAATGAAATTAAAGTAATTGTCATCTTAATTTGTTGAAGTTTGTGCTGCTGATGGCATAATTCAAAACTGGTATATTTTATGAATATATTTTTGTGAAATTTGTTTATAAAAATATAAAATAAATTTTCCACTAAGTACTTTTTCATGGGATTTTGTTTATGCAGATACTGAATTTAATAAAAAAATTATTAACTAATTAAATTATTATGTTATTAATATTCGTATTAATATTACATTAATATTCGTGCAGTTTGTCGACTTGTGAAAACTTAACACTGCCGTAACATCCTCAGCAACGAGTTAACTTTCTCCGAAACCGGACCAAGAGCGTTTCCTAACTTCTCCGTTTGTGTTTGAAGACAGACAAACATTGACAAAAGTTATAAACATCAGCCGAGCCCACATTTGTTGAGTGGGCCAATTCTATTTTTTGCTTTGTACTGACACCAATTGACCTCGTTTAACTGAAAGAAATCTCGGGGTAAAAAAAAAAAAAAAAATTAACAACCTCATAAAAAATCGTACTCTAATAGTTCAATTATAGCTACCTAATAGCTTATCTATTAAGAGGGCGCCTGTAGCTCAGTGGTGTGCGTGCATGCTTACTGAGTTCAAGATCGCAGGCTAGAAACCCGGCCGAGGCCCTTAATTCATTTTATCTGGGAGGTAAAATAAACTTAAGCATGTAATCCTTCGGATGGGGCTTTAAGCGATGGTCCCGAGCTTGTACGATGTCAGGTACTCGTAAAGACCCCTGCCCTAGGTGAATAAAAATTATAATATATACAGGGTAGGCAAAATGTAGGACTCCGATTGTAGAGTCGGACTCATGTCCACCAGAGTGAGAAAAGAGCGCTCTGATAGTAGGCGATACGACCTTGTAGTTGAAGCCCAGGCATGAGTTCTGGGTTCACAGGGAAAAGAATAGCATAGAATAAGAGAACAAATATTTGGTTTATTTACCTAAACCTACATTACAAATAAAATCAAAATATCAATATGAAATAGAAAATCACATTACTTACAATAAAAATCTTACTAATTTCTACATCTACTTTACTCTCTTTTCTTTTTAAATATTGTAGCCATTCTTTAATTCAATGTTATTTTGGACATATAAACATATAAATAAATAAAAGTACCTTTGCGCATTTACTTCACTGTTATTTTCACTCCTACATCTTCTCTCACTCTGACTGGTTCACTACACCTTACATTAATATTCACTGAAAGAAATCTCGGGGTAAAAAAAAAAAAAAAAAAAAAAAAAAATTAACAACCTCATAAAAAATTGTACTCTAATAGTTCAATTATAGCTACCTAATAGCTTATCCAATAAGAGGGCGCCTGTAGCTCAGTGGTTTGCGTGCTTGCTTACTGAGCTCAAGATCCCCGATAAAAACCCGGCCAAGGCCCTTAATTAATTTTATCTGGGAGGTAAAATAAACTTAAGCATGTAATCCTTCGGATGGGGGACCTCTAACGACAAAACCTAATGTTTTTTTTAGCGAAATCGACCAAAGAGAAATGGATGATTAGAGAAGAGGCTTAACTCAAAAACTCTTAATAATTGTTGTAGTGGATGTACCGACACAAAAGATTATATATATTTATTTAAAACCCTACAAGGACGACACTTATCAATTTTCAGCGGAATCGGCAGAAGGGAAGGAGGGATTAGAGGGGGACTTAACTCAAAAAATCCAACAATTGGCGATCTAATGAATATATCGACATGAAATTTCATATTTAAAGTTCAGTTAAAATTTCAGTGATATTGGCTGAAGCGAAGGGAGGGTTCAGGAGAGGGGCCTCAACTCAAGAAACCTAATGACTGCCGATGTAATGAAATTATAGACACAAAATTCAGTATTCAGTAGGAGCCTTATGTCAGTCAAATGTCGAATATTAAAACAAGCGGTCGACTGGTTTTCTTTTTTTTATACAGAATAAGGAAGTTAGGTAATCGTGAAAAAATCTGAGATCGATTTTTCAGAGGAATTTCACGATCCCCTGAACACGTTTGTACCATTTTCGAAATGTCTGCGTGTACTTTTGAAACTTTGTTCTCTAACTCAGAAATCGGAAGAGTTAACTTGAAATTGAACGCAAGTTCTAACTTAGATCTCATTATAATTCGGCCAAAATACTTACTTCGGAAACTAAGTACATTTTAGAAGATACCTCTTATATTTATGACCTAATCAAAAATCTCTTTGAATAAAAGTTACTTGACAAATGACTAACTTGGAATCCTGAAAAGACAAGAAATGAACAGACGTTATAAACTTTTACTAAGACTACTAGACAAAAGATCAAAATTAATTTTGAAAACAAAACGACTTATATACAACGCAATACTCAAAACTATGTAGACTTACGGACTTGAACTCTTGGGTTCTGCCAAGACCAATCTCCAGCGCATCCAATCCTTTCAATCCAAAACTCTTCACACTGACCTTACCGTACCTTTTGTCACCGAAGTCTCTAAATCCAAGTATAAAAAATTATTTTCCCATCTTAGTTCCCACAATGATCCTCCATTTTGTCATACTTCCCCAAAGACGGCTTAAGCGTCAATAGCATAGACAGCAGCAGCAGTGACCATGATTAGTTACAAAGGAGAGGAAATCAGTGACTAGGGAGTGTCACCATTGGGTGATTTCTCCCCTCTTGACATTTTGACATTGCCATTATCTCTCTATTAGCACATTTGCTTGTATTAAAAAAAATAAATAATAATAATAAAAATTATAGAGAAAACTGAAAGCACAGTTTGTATAAAATAAATTTTTTTTTCAGGTCGCCTGATTTGCGAGATAAAGGTTAGGTTAGGTTTTATGACTCATGCCCGGGCTTTAACTACGAGGTCATATCGCCTACTACCAGAGCGCTCTTTTGTCACTCTGGTTGACATGAGCCCGACTCTACTATGGGACTCCTAAATGTTGCCTACCCTAAATTTTTATTCACCTAGGGCAGGGGTCTTTAACGAGTAGCTGACATCGTACAGGCTCGGGATCATCGCTTGACGTCTCATCCGAAGGACGGCGTGCTAAAGTTTATTTTACCTTCCAGATAAAATAAACTAAGGGCCTCGCTCGGGTTACGAACCCACGTTCTTGAGCTCAGAAGTCAAGCACGCATACCACTGAGCTACCGGCGCCCTCGGCTGCGAGATGAATGCCGAAACGTTTGCCAGTTATTAGAGTTTTTGAGTTAAAGTCCTTGCGTTAGGCGGGATTGGCTGAAAATCAGTGTCTTGTCCTTAAAGGGTATCGTGTACAAAGACATTTTTTTCATTTTTGGAATCAGGAGGTCAAAAAACACGAAACTACGTTGAAAACTCTTTATTTTTTAGCGATTACATAACTTCCCCTATACTTAGTCTATCTGGGGAAGTAGAATGGAGACACTTCAAATTTATAGAGTTCCTTGACATAATTACATTGATTATAACAATGATTGATAAGTCATAATATGAATATGAAACTGGTGCTTGCAAGTCAATAAACCGTTAAAAATCATGGTGCGTCTAATAATATCACCAGGGACTCTTATTAAATAATTTAATCATTTATATTTGTGGATAAAAGCCGCTTTGAAATGTTATCGCTGTAAGTTGAAATCATTTTGCTCCACTTTCGGATCACGCAGTGGTCATCACGGTAGTGTTCACAATAGTTATTGTGACTCATGCCCGGGCTTTACCCATGAGGTCATATCGCCTACTACCAGAGCACTCATTCGTCTTTCCGACTCTAGTGGAGGGATTTTGTCTTAACGTCCCATCGGAAGGACGGCCTGTTCAATCCTTTTTGTTACTCACAGATAAAACATCTAAGAGCCTCGCTGGGTTTCGAACGCTACTTCTGAGCTACCGGCATACTGTTTGTTCATGAAATATTTTTTTTAAATTAATTTATTTACATATTTACAACGATATAACATTTGCTATTAGTAATGGCAAGTGTGTGGCTGTACTGCTGAGGTACGTGACCGAAGAGGAGTCCAGGATAGTCCTGGAGCAGGTCCATCTGCCATGCCCGCTTGAGACGTCGAAGTGGATTTGAGGGGAATGTGTTTGTGGATAATAGTTGAATAAGTGGATTGGCATGATGATCGTGTTTGTCCTGATAACAGAGGGTACAAATGGGATGTTATTTGCGATTGGAAATTTTATAAGGAACAATTTTAGTAAGCGATAGGACTAACCGTAAAAAATCATATTAAATATAAATACAATAGTATTTATTTCATATTGAATATAGTATTTAGCTACAATAGTTTTTGCGGTATAGAGCTCAGAACATTTCAATCACATACAAACACAGAAATCTGTTGAAACTTCGATCTCGGATTTTCAAACGGTTACAATACTTCCTTATACAAAAGGTATGAGAAGATAAAAATACTAGTGACCGAACGAACTTCAGTTTTCGTGACTTGTCGTGCATCGTTCGACTAACTTCGGATGAGTTCGTGGCTTGTGAGTCGTGTGTGGTTGCCATACGAATACTAAAACTAATTAGTAATTTAATAATAATATTTCTTTTTTTTTCTTTTGATTTTATAACTGTTTTTTTAAATTAAGTAATTACTAGATAGTCTTACAAATTGTTGTAATCGTTAAGACTGATAATTAGGCAATTCTTTAATCACCAAGTCTAAATACAAGATCTCAGTAGAAAATAAATTAATCTTAAGAATATTGTGAACACAATTAAAATAGGTACTTACTTAATTAAGGAGTCTGTACTTTATATCTAATCTAAGTGTTGATTTTTGACAAAGTTTACTTACAGGGCAGGTCTTTACTTTAACGTGTTTATTATTTTTGTTCATGTTAAATTAATTAATGTAACATAAATAAATAACAATTATTGTTTTTTATTTCATTTAACACGAGTTAACTGTCTGTAGGTTGGTGTACGTGTAAAAAATACACTAAATTTCAGTATACAATGGAAATTAGATAGAAATGTCTAAATAAGTTTCGGTTTCGGCTGAAAATCCTGTTTCGTCGGCCACTAAGAAATACATTAGTCCCAACCTAACCATCACTGCTTCCTTGATCATCAACTCATAATACAACATTCATTATAATACTTTTTTGCCTTTTTGATACAACCCAGTATTTATACTCCTTTCCAAGAGAAAGTAGGTTTATGAGATCACCTGGCTGTATCGTCTATCAACTCCGTATTTCATCATTGGAAACCCGTATACGACTGAAACGACAAGAACTGAGCTGACAATTTGAACAGTTCTATTGTCTGCTTTCCAGACTTTCTGTTGAAAACAAACTGACTATATAGAAGACAATAATACATGAACATACGGACTTGAATTATGGGTTTGTGTCTATCATCAAAGCGTATCCAGTCTTTCCAATCTAAAGTCCTAAGAACAATTTTCGATGCACCCTTCTGTTTCTAATCTCACCCTCCACATTGACCTTAAAATTCCTTCGAACGATCTCATCAAATCCCGTTTCCTAAACATCCTTTCAAAACTTCCCTTCCACGAAAATCGTGAATAATAATACATTTATTTCCGTTAAACCAATACATGGTAATAGGATACCTACATCAAAAGAATTTAAACATTAAGATCGCTTATAAATTAGATTTATAACTACTTGAGTCTAACACATCTATGATTAGTAGTAATAACAAAACTATTAAAAAAAGTAAAATGGAATAAATAAAAACTGAACAAATAAATACTAAAAAATATATGAGTACCTATGTAAAAAAAAATTAATACAAGATACGTTTATAATAAGTAGACATATTTTTCAATTTAATTAAGGTAATTAAGGTAACTATTAAAAAAAAAAAAACTCTTCGGAAGTGTCTTTATCCCAACGATGTTTCGGGACGTTCTTATGTGTGCGAGATATAGAAAAGAAAGAAAACAATGTAAATATAACAATATATAAAAAATAAATCAATTTATATACAGCCAGTAACAAAAATGTTCGGACGGTTTGATTTTTCAATAAAAAATTATAATAATTAAATGCACAAGTAATAAAAAATAATTTAAAAAAATAATTAAAGCCATTTTTCAATCAAGAATAAGAATTCAAAAGTGGGTTAGGATAAAGGAAAAACAGCTTTGATTAGAACAAATAAATATTTTAATTTAATAAATTTTATAACAAGTAATGTAGGTAACAAAAATTTTCGGACAAAAATGTAAACAACTATAAATAAATTCAATGTTTTTTTTACGATTTCACAAATTCAAAAACCATAATGTTAATTAATATTTGGTTGGGTACCCTTTTTGTGTAATAACATCTTTCATTCGATTCGGCATTGATGATGAAACTAATTTTTTGGTGAAATTTGGAGATATTTTACCCCACTCTTCTAATAACTTTTGTTTCAATTCGTTTTTTGAAGCAATGGGTGTTAATCGAATTTTCCTGTCGAGCTCACCCCATACGTGTTCAATTGGGTTGAGATCGGGCGATTGGGGGGGGGGGTTTCATAACTTTAGGGCAGTTATACAAAAGCCAAGTACGTACCAATTCACAGGTGTGTTTCGGATCGTTGTCTTGGTAAAAATGAAAAGTCCGTAGAATCCCAAGTTTCAAAAGTATTTGCTTGCAATAGAACAAACCGCAATAATAAAATATTCTTGTATCTGGTAACTCTTCACAACATAAAAAGAAATCTCAGGTCATGTAATGTCAGAAAACTAGATTTTTGTGATATGACGTTGGAAGAGAGCGACAGCAGCGCTGACCCTCGGCAGAAACCGTCCCTTCCCCCTACTCTATCCCCTCCACCTTCCCTCTAAAGAAACTAAGTACCCAATTTTTCTAATTTAAACGTTTTTTCTCCGATATTTCGACAAATAAATGTTTCCAGATCATGTCCGTTTACTTCCATGTAATATATGTATACATATACTATTACTTTACTTTTGTTTACTTCCCTATACATATAATATATGTATACATAATAATATGTACTAAAAATTTTGTAATCGTGTGAACATCAGAGATCAATTGCATGCGTGTGTTTATGTGAGAGCTCAAACGCTTTGACCTGACATCGTACAGGCTCATGACCATCGCTTAACATCCCATCCGAAGGACGGAGTGCTTAAGCCTATTTTACCTCGCAGATTAATGACATTACTCCAAAAAATTTCTGAATGATTCTGGAACTCTTTTGCGAAGCTCAATCTTTTTTTATATTTTTTTCACTCACAAACGGTTTTTGGTACTCTCCCATTATATCCTGCTTCTTTTAGAATTCTTCGAACATTTTGTGGGTGAACTTTCTTTCCCGTTTCTCTGTATACCTCGGCGACGATCTGAGGTGCACTCCTCGAGGGCTTGTTTTTAATTTTCCGGACAACGCTACACCTTTCTCGGTCGTTTAATACTCTTGGACGGCCAGAGGAAGATTTCAAATCTATCCGATCCTCGTGCTTATACCTTCGAATTACATCGGCTACGGTGCTTTTACTTCGGCCTACCATACCACCGATTTTGCGGACACTTATTCCTTTTTCATAATTAAAAATTATTATCTGTTGAACTTCAAAAGATGTTCGACCCATCTTGACAGCAGGAAATACAAATAACTACTGAATGCAGTAATAGAAGGATATAAACACATTTTATTTGTTCGGTATTAGCGGTTGGTTGAGAAGGGATTAAAGATCATGATCAGAGTCGCATTTGTTTACAAAACAAACAACAGGTGTCCAGAAAATTTTGTTACGTGAATTTCTTGTCTTCAATTATTAATGCAGAAGTTCCTATTAGCTGTAAATGTTTAATTAATTGTTTTACGGAGTTTTGAAATGATTGATGATCTCGAAATTTAAAACTTTGCTTGAATTAAATATTTTGCCATATAACTATGTGTAACTGCAAAAGAAAAACAAAATTATAAATTGTCCGAAAATTTTTGTTACTGATTGTATATAAATCAATAAATAAAACAATAACGTACATTGGACTGACCTTTAAGGTGTGGAGGAACTCTGCCCAAAAAATAAAAATGAAAGCTTTGTATCAAATAATGTTTTTTGAATATGAAACACGCATTTTATTTTTTTATTGTGGTTATTTTATTCTTTTTGAACAGTGAGAATAAAATTCTGTTTCCGTGTAAAGGTTTCCTCTAACATGAACATTGTTAGTTGAAATTAAAATTTTTTATTTATATTTATTGACTTCAATAAGTCGGGAAGGACATTAAATAAATTACTTCCTTTATGAGTTAAAATTTTTTCAGAAAGAGAAGAGCAATGTTTAATTATTCGAAAGTCTTCTTTCTTCCTGATTTCTTAATCGTGACTAGTATTGTTGAGAGGGAAAATATTTATATTTTTCCTAATGACCATTAATGTTTCAAATATAAACAGCGATGGCAAAGGCAGGATTTTAAGTTGTTTAAATATTTCTCTGCAGCTTGTTCTTTGAGTAATATTGTTTATAATTCTTAAAGCTCTTTTCTGAAGTCTGAAAATATTAATACTCGAGCTACATGAGCCCCAATGTATTAAACCGTAACTGATTATGGAATGGAAATAGGCTTAATAGAGTAGTTAACGTTTCCTCCGATAAGATACGATGGTAGAATGGGTAAGGAAGTCTATGTTGATTATTTATGCAGTGAAGACATCGAGGTCTGCATGTAACTCTTGTCTAGGGTAGGAAGAACTGCCAGGCGGTAGTGAGGGACACGACCTTGCAGAGATAGTCAGAGTTAGCCATGGCTCACTATCAGTCCACCAGCTCTCCAGACATGTTCTACCTTCTTGCACTTCTTCCAGGTGAGTCATAACTCAAATCACTCTTTATTTGCTCATTAGTCGTTGATGAATCACTCTTTGGCGTAACTGGGGGGAGCAGGCATGCGCCCCCCCCCCCCCCAGAAAAGTGCGAAATATACCTAATAAAAAAAAAAAAATTTATATATAACGACAACTCCACCACAGACAAACATTACAGTCATGACATTAGAACGATATAAAAAGCTTCAGTTTCCAGTTAAAAGTTATTCGGATTCAAATTAGGCTTTAAAGTTTGAACACGATAAGAGTTCATAAATAATTATAAAAAACTTCTTCAAAATTGTTGTTTCAGCTGTAGATGCGAAAGCGATGGTAATGAAAAACACACTTCAATCCAAAAATAGTGATATAAATGCAAAAAATTAAAAAAAACATGAAAAAGAATTATTGTACAAACTTGTACAGCGCTCCCAGTAAGTTCAGCTAATTGTGAAAGAAGTTTCTCTGCCATGAGGCGGATGAAACAGTAAAAAATAAAATTTCAGCTGAAAAAGTGTTGGACCGATTGTTGAAAAAAAAGAAAATTAAGGCTTATTTAATTGAGGATACTTACTGGATAAAACTAGATGACTAGACTCATGAAAATTTTAATTGTTTATTTAAATTTATGTTGATTATTAAGTTTAATTAAACTTAAACTAAAAATATGATTATGAAATTTAAACTTATTATATCGGTTGTGTTGTAAGACCACTTCGAGGCCTAACTACATTTTACAATATAACGCTTATATTTATGACCTAATCAAAATATCATTAAAAATAAAAGTTGCAAAGAAAACTGAAAGCCATATTTAATATGAAATATGATTTTTCGCATAGGAGATAAATATGTTTATCTTATATAAGCCCTTTCTTATATTAAAGAACTTTTTCTCGGGATTTCGTCGTTATAGACGGTACGTTGTTATACACCCGACGTTGTTAAACAAGGTTTTGACTGCACAAGGTCATATCGCCTAGTACCAGAGCGCTCTTTCGTCACTCTGGTGGACATGAGTCTGACTCTACTATGGGAGTCCTAAATTTTGCCTATCCATCTATGGAAGGGATCTTTAACGTGTACCTGACATCATACAGGCTCGGGACCATCGCTTAACGTCCCATCCGAAGGACGACGTGCTTAAGTTTAATCGTCGCTTGGTTATGAACCAATTGATTAATTCGTGCTGGGTCGGTGATTGTATATTTGAGAAGGTGTTCAATTCAAATGTTTTTTCTTTTAAAGAACTTCCCGTTCTCGAAGGTTCGGGGGTGGCTCGTGTTTGCATGAAACTTGAAGATTTCTTTACATTTTAAATAAGAAGAAGAGTAGAGGGTGCCGGTAGCTCAGTGGTACGCGTGCTTGCTTTCTGAGCTCAAGAACGTGGGTTCGAAACCCGACCGAGGCCCTTAGTTTATTTTATCTGGGAGGTAAAATAAACTTAAGCCCACCGTCCTTTGGATGGGACGTTAAGCGATGGTCCCGAGCTTGTACAATGTCAGTTACTCGTTAAAGACCCCTGCCCTAGGTGAATAAAAATTTAGGGTAGGCAAAATTTAGGAGTCCCATAGTATGAGTCGGGCTCATGTCCACCAGAGTGACGAAAGAGAGCTCTGGTAGTAGGCGATACGACCTTGCAGTTGAAGCCCGGGCATGAGTCATAAAACCTAAACTAATCTAAGAAGAAGAGTTTATTATAACAGTCGCATTTACAGAGGTAAAATTATACAATAACGTTCCTTAACCATTACCTTTATACACTAAGTACAAATCAAAAATAATCAATTAAATTAAAAACAATGCTACTGTTTTTAGTTTAAACTGTTATTTTAAAAAACTCTTAAAGAAAAAAGAAAAAACAAAAACAAATACAAAGTAACTGAAACGAATAGAGAATAAATTAATAAACATTCAAAGACAGCGATTATAATTTAAAATTATGAACGGATATTTTTGTGTGTTCCCTATTTTCTTTACCAAAACGTTTCGATTTGTGTCACATTTAAGTAAAACGTTTTTATTGAAATTTATTATGTAGTCCAGTAGGAACTCAAAATTTAGGTCTTCATGGATTTGGAGGATGGAGGTGTCCCTCGAGTAGCTACCAACCAATATTTTGTATAATTTGAATTAACTAACATAATTGTTAGCTTAAATAATAATTATCAATTATTGATGGTTCCTTAATATCATTTGTTATAGGTTAGGTTAGTTTTTATGACTTATGCCCGGGCTTAAACTACGAGGTCACATCGCCTACTACCAGAGCGCTCTTTCGTCATTCTACCCGACTCTACTGTGGGACTCCTAAATTTTGCCTACCCTAAATTTTTATTCTCCTAGGGCAGGGGTCTTTAACGAGTACCTGACATCGTACAGGCTCGGGACCATCGCTTAACGCCCCATCCGAAGGACGACGTGCTTAAGTTCATTTTACCTCCCATATAAAATAAACTAATGGCCTCGGTTGGGTTTCGAACCCATGTTCTTGAGCTCAGAAGGCAAGCACGCATACCACTGAGCTACCGGCGCTCTCTAATTTGTTATATAAGGAAATCATTTAGAGATATTGACTATCTCAGTACGTTATCTACATAAATGGATACAAATTCGAATTTCAGATTGTGGGCGGAATTGAAGGGTGTCGTATATCTAAATATCTATGTTTCCGCTGCCGTATAAGCCACAGTTGTCGTAATAGTTGTTATACAATAATTCAAATTGTTGCCGTTAAGTAACTCAGAGCATATTTACAGAGCATGGTCTCAATTAGTTCCAATTGGTAATCTTTTTTATCATATTTTGAAAATGTAAACCAGATTCGTGGTGGGAGCTTACATATTCATTAATTTCATAACCTATTATTTCTAGGTAAATATATATATAATTGCGTACTTGCTTAGTGAGCTCAAGATCGCGGGTTCTATCGGGAAAATGAAAAAAAACTTGAGAATGCCGTCCTTCGGATGGAATGTAAAGCCATGGTTCCGAGCCTACTGTTTAATGATCCCTTCTCTAGGTGAATAATAATGTTGGGTAGGCAAATATGATTTTCAGCCGAATCAGATGAAGAGATGGTGGGACTTGAAGAAGGGTTTAGCGTCAAAATCACAAAGAATTCCCAATGGAATCAATGATATATTATTTTATACGTGGATTCAGAAGATGTAGCGAAATTAGACAGAGAAGGAGTGTTTAGAGCGAGAGTTGAAACTTATTAAAAACAAGCAGGTTCTCGGATGTGTGTGCTTCACCTCTTTGCACCCTAAATCAGAAGAAATTACTGGGCCGTATATTAACTCTACAAAGGTATATTTGTAACTAAGTGCGGCCCCCCCAGGCGTGTGACGTAGTTTGTGAACAGCCCCTAATGCAAAATAAATAAAACAAAGACAATGATTGAGAACATAAAATGCAGACTCAGGAGAAGAAAATGAAGATCTTTCATGCGTATACATAATAGAAATAGATAATAGAAGTGGAAATGGAAATGGAGAAAAATACGTTAATACGCACTCATACATAATAAATAACTAGCTTATATAATATTAAATTTTTGACAGATTTGATAACTTTATACTTTATTTAGCTGGAGATTTGATAAATCAACCTATATTTGACAGGTCCGGAACTACGGGCGCCCTGTTTACAGTATGGACGGGCGCCCTGTTTACAGTTTGGCCTTGGATAAGTAAGAGGTCGACATCACTTTTCCACAGCTATACAAAGTATAGGGGAATTTATGTAATCAGGCAAAAATAAAATGTTGAGTTTTCTCAGGATTTCATATTTTCCGGCCCCCTGATCCCATAAATGAAGAAAAAAGTGATCTAGGATGTGTGTCTGAACACGATAATCCCTATGTATGTATTGACAAGAAATTTTATGTGTCCAGAACTCTCTAGCGACGATATCCAGGGGCGTAGCCAAGGGAAGGGGGCGTGTCAGAGCAAAAAACCAAGATAAAAATTAAATAAACTAAAAAAATTGTTTTTATTTAAAATGGATTGCTTGCAAGTTACCAATAGGATCTTCAAATTTCCCGTGCGTCTGATTCTTAAATCAGCAATCAGCTGTTACATAAATGTACATGTACAAAACAAGTCATATTACATTTATTTAAATATATATGAATTCGATCATTTCATTTCCTCGTTCAAAATCTTCATTTATGTTATACTTTATACTCTTAAAGCTGATTTTACATGCTCAGTATAAATGCAAAGTGCAGCAGCAGCAAATGCACGCTATGGATGTGAGTCATTTAACTCTAAAAGCACAGAAACCGGCGTGCATTTGCTGCTGCTCTGCTTTGCATTTTTGCTGCTCATGTAAAGTCATCTTAAGTATTACAGTCCAGTGGTTACCTCTAGGGGAGCTTCAAGAGGTCCGAGTCTCCCAAAATAATAACAAAAAGCCTACAGCGCTAACCATGGAAACTGCGGGCTGTGCCCCCGGAAGTCTATACCCCCCCCCCCCCCCCTGCTCAAAATCCTGGCTACGCCCCTGACGATATCTATTGATTTTTCAACCAAATTGTCCAAAGGAATGGAAGGGAAGAGGCGGAAAACAGAGGAACCCAACTCAAAAACCTCAAAAACTGCCGATGTAATGAATGTAATGACATGAATTATTATATTTAAATTTAAAATTTCATAAGAAATGCATCTATAAATTTTCAGCGGAATCGGTCAAAGGGGAGAGAAGGGTTAAGCTCAGAAAACCTAATAACTCCAGATGAATATATCGAAATGAAATTTAGTATGAGGCTATATAAGTCCCTTTGTAAGTGAACAATTGATGATTTTTAACCGAAACGGTTCATTGGTGGGGAAACGCGAAATCTTAATTAATTAATTCGTGTTGGGAAAGTACATTGACGACTTATTTCGAGTGGTTTATTTTATATTATATTTATAATGATTCTTACAATTATATAAGTAATTATCCCTGTTTCATGATTACTATTTGAATGCTACTGCTATTCAGCTCTCATGTGTGTAAGTGTTATACCTGTAGTTATAATGACAGCTGGAAGTAGGCCAGGTTGCAGTGAGCCGACACGAACACAGACATACAGCTGGATATGTTAGACTAATCTTGTTAATTCGGTAAATTCTCAAACCTCATATACTGTTAGATAACTTTTAGAATTTCTCAACTGGAGCGACATATCTAAAGGTCCTTCATATTATATGTGGTATACCCACTACCTCAGGAGCTGGAGACATTACCTCCGGAGATGGAGATTGTATATGTTGTATAAATACCTACCTCAGGAGGTGGACTGTGTAATTGGTGTACACGCTACCTCAGGAGATGGAGACTGTATATGTTGTATATACACTAGCTTAGGAGATATAGACTGCATATGTTGTATAAATACCTACCTCAGGAGATGGACTGTGTATTTGGTATACACACTGCCTCAGAAGATGGAGACTGTATATGTTGAATACACACTACCTCCGGAGATGGAGAATGTATATATTGTATATACACTAGCTCAGGAGATATAGACTGTATATGTTATATAAATACCTACCTCAGGAGATGGAGACTGTATATGTTGTGTACACACTACTTCTGGAGATGAAGACTGTATACGTTGAACATACACACTACCTCAGGAGATGGAGATTATGTGTATACACACTACCTCCGGTCATGGAGAATGTATACGTTGAATACACACTATCTCAGGAGATGGAGATTATGTTGTATACACACTACCTCCGGTGATGGAGAATGTATATATTGTATATACACTACCTCAGGAGATAGAGACTGTATATGTTATATAAATACTACCTACCTCAGGAGATGGAGACTATTTATGTCGATGGAGTAAATATTTCAGAACAAATACGTTCTTAACTATAAGCGATGGGGGATTTTCCAGTTAAAATTTCAACTTCTCTCTTACAGGCTCGGGACCATCGTTTAACGTCCCATTTGAAGGACGGCCTGCTCAAGGTTTTTTCACCTTCCAGAAAAAAAAATATAAATGGTATCTTGTAAAATGTACTTTGGCCCAGGAGTAAAGTGTTTCTTTGATCTAATCAGATCAAAGTTAGCACATGTAACTTTTCCATTCCAAATTTTTGGTTTCGAACCCGCGATCTTGAGCTCAGTAAACAAGCACTCTCATTGGATTTTATTTATAGTGAAATTGTTCTAAGCAGACTGGGGTTCTCAGTTTAGAGTGAGAGCGGTGGACAGGGGCTGTATTCCACACTTCCTAGTGGTTAGTGTGTCATGACCAACTAACCGACAGCTTCACAGGGAACGTGTACAGGCAGCTCTTATCTAACCATAGTCTTCTTCTGAAATACTATATTAACCAATACACCGGCTCTTATATTTTGGTATATGTCAACATTTCCACCAGAGACTATTTTTTCTATTTATTATTAGATGCGGTACACGACATTGTCCAGGAGACTCAACGTCTTTTATTCCAATTCGAGTCTTTTATTTTTATGCGAAAATTTATTTGATTAATTAAGTATAAGTTATGTAATCGTTCAAAAATTCGATGTAGAATTTTCAATGGAATTTCAAGTTTTTCAGCCTTTGTATTCCAAGTATAAAAAAAAAAAGTGGTGAATCACCAGCAATGTACTTCCCCACAACAAATTAATGAAGTAAATTTTCGCTCTTCCTCCAATATCAATCGACTGTTTGCGCTAACATTCAACGGTTGATACATTTATTACAGTAGAACCCCTATAAGTCGAACATCAAGGGAGACGCCAAAAAATTCGAGTTATAGAGTTTTCGACTTATGGAGGATTTCGAGTTAGGCGGATTTTGATTCGACTTTAGGAGTTAAAATTCATTCTAACTAATTTTGAGTTAGAGAGGTGAAATAAATAAAAATTCAGGTTACAGAGGTAACAAACATATTTATATTTATTATAAATCAACATTATTTCAAAACATCCTTAAAATAAAAAATACGTAGTACATATATGTAGGTATTAAAAAAAGTCAGTAATTTTTTTTTGCTTTAGTTAATTGGTAATCCTATTTATTGTACATTGTCGGCAAATTCTTAAAGTCCGTAACTTATTTTTTTTCGAGCTATAGAGGTAATAAGTTTCAAATAATCGAGTTGTAAAGGTTGTAAAATAAAACATTGCTATGTTCGAGATACAGAGGTCGAATTTATTTTTTCGAGTTATAGAGGGAAAATATGTACCAAAATGGCTTGTAGGAACTCACTGATTATTTCGACTAATAGAGGGTTGACATTTCGAGTAATGGAGGTTTTGGGGCTTGAAGGGAAAGGAACAAAACTTTTTTTCGAGTTTTGGAGGTTTTCGACTTATTGAGGTTCGACTTAAAGAGGTTCTACTATACATTGGCAGTTATTGGGGTTTTTAAGTTGAGCCTCTGATTCCCCCTTCTGCCGATTCAGCTGAAAATTAATGTAGTTTTAAACTTACATAAGAAATTTTGTGTTAATACAATTATTCTATCGGCAGATATTAGTGTTTTTGTTTTAAGCAAAATCAATAGATGTCATCGTTGGACAGTTCTGGATCAAAACCAAATGTTATTATCATTATGAAATTTTATATTTAAATTCAAAGCCCCATAAGGATGGTACCAATTAATTTTCTTCTTAAGAGAAGAGGGGGACCAGAAAAGAGGGGCTCAACTTATATACCTTAATATATGAATATATCGACAAAATTTAGTATGAGCATTCAGAAGACACTATGTATGACATATATTAAGTTTTAACCCAAAAAGTCCCGTCCTTCAGACCTCTTCATGCCCTCCCATCGCTCCTCAGCCTTCCACAATTCATTCCTTCCCAATCCGTCACTCTCCTTCCGTGGCTCCCTTCAAATCCTCACTATTCCAATTCCTCTTCACCAAACAATCCACTCCTCTTTGATCTCTCCCCTGTATTCCCTAATTCGTCAACCTTAATTATATAATCATTCAAATTACTTTTCTCCCCTTTTTTTTTTTTTTTTTTTTTTTTTTTTTTTTTTCTATCTCTTTCTTGTCTTTGTCATTCTCTAGTTTTATTATATTTTTTTTATCATATTTTCTAAATTATTCCATCATAATCAATAATATTCATTTTTGGCTCATTTACACATTACTATATTTTTAATATGCATTTATTTATTTTTTATTTTATCTTATTTTCTGCTTTCTAAATTAATTTTATTTTTAACCTTGGCTGGGCATCCTTCCTTCTCTTTTATAATCAACCACCGTACTATGCTCGATCGATTTATATTTATATTTATATATATTATCAATTTTATCTCTTTCTTAGTTGTATAGATTTGCTTTTTTTCTTTTTTTATTTATTCTCTTTTATTTTTGTAGATACTTTTATTTATTTTGTTTCATCATATTGAAGTTGTTAATTTTATGTTTTTTCCTGTTTTTTCATTTCCTGTTTATCTATTTTTTAGTTGTATAGTTTTTCTCCAATGTAGCACTAATTTTTATATTTATTCTTAGGGGACCTCGGTCCCAGAATAATAAAATTTATTTTCATTTTCATTTTCAAAAAGTCGGTTGGTTTTGGAGGGAGAGGAAAAACGTTATCGATTAATTCGTGGTGGGGAAGTACATAGTAAGTGATTCACCTATGTTTTTTTTATAGCCTGTCATTGCAACAGCTCGCTAAATTCAAACTGGATGCCCTATACGCTATCTTAGGTTATGAGATACTTTCGAAAGTCTAAGACCCGGAGAGAAACTTAAAAAGCTCGTTACTGTTTCATCATTCAGGTAGTTTTATAGCTGTTTATACACTTGTCGGTATAACCAGTAACGGTTTTAGGTGCGGCAAACCTGGGCCACCGCCCAGGGCCTCGCGCTTGTAAATTTAAAAAATTTATACATTGATCAATTTATTAATGTGCATTTATTAGTGTTTGCATGGACGTTTGAATGCATCTTAATTCCATTTGAAACGATTTTCGAATATAATCGATTGTTGAAAGGCGTGTGTATCGATAACAATATATCGGATATTTCGCGTACTACTGATTTCGACACTGTCATCGACACATTTGCAAAACAAAAAGCTCGCAAGGTTAACTTACATGTCTAAATTGAAATGTATTTGATCAAACTAATTATCGCATGCCACGAATGTAAAAATATTTCTTCTGATAATATCCTTAAGAACACGAGATATTGAATAAAACAATTCTGATCGTCCGTAGTAATCAGTATATTATTCTGAAAATGATTTTAAAAAAACCATTCAATGGAGTATCGATTGAAAAATACCATAACAATACTATTAAATGATGATGATTATTCGAAGAATTCGCAGTATTACTACAAACTTTCTTCCCAAATGTTACTTGAGGTGAAACCTTGAGCTGAAATTTAATTTTAACTGTGAAGGCCTCGCGAAAAGTCCACGGCCCAGAGCCTCGCCTTGGCTAACCCAGGCACTGGGTATAACTAGCATTTGGTATATCTTTAACTAAAATATTAATGTACCTATGGATGTAGTGATAACCTACATTCATTGTTCTATTATCAATAATGACAATATTTCAAAATAATATTCTAGACAACAGATTTTCAAAAACTTTCCTCACCGACCAATTTTTCAAGAGTTTTTTTTTTTTCTTTCTTCTTTATTTCACCAACTCAAAAAATGTAAGTATGTTATACATGGTGAGATACCCTTAACTATCAATATCATATTGAAAACAGAGGGCGCCGGTAGCTCAGTGGTATGCGTGCTTGTCTTCTGAGCTCAAGGTCGTGCGTTCGTAATCCGACCGAGGCCTTTAGTTTATTTTATCTGGGAGGTAAAATGAACTTAAGGACGCCGTCCTTCGAATTGGACGTTAAGCGATGGTCCCGAGCCTGTACGATGTCAGGAACGCGTTAAAGACACCTGCTCTAGGTGAAAAATTTAGAGTAGGCAAAATTTAGTACTCTCGTAGTAGAGTCAGGCTCATGTCCACCTGAGTGACGAAAGAGCGCTCTGGTAGTAGGCGATATGACCTCGTAGTTAAAGCCCGGACATGAGTCATAAAACTCAACCTAACCTATTGAAAACATTAGGTAAAAGTCCTCAAATTAACATGTCCTGGAGAAGTCTATATTTGAGACGTGTAGTGGTGGGTTGTCCAATGTTGTATGTGGTAGCTCCTGGAACAGTGGACAGCCTGTCATGGTATTTACGGAATTTGGTGTGGATGAATTCTTCTATTGAGGGGAATTCAAGGTCGCGGTGTAATTGGGAGTTTCAAACAAAACAAGGTGAGTTCACAGCCATTCTGAGGATTTTGTTCTTGAAAACTTGAATTCTTTTTATTTTAGTTGCGTAAGCAGATCCCCAAACTTCACTGCCCTAAGTTAAGAGTGGTGTAGAGTAAGAGGAAGTTTTCGAGCTTTAGATTAGATTTCCTATTCATAATAGTGAATATACAGTGAAACCTGGTTAAGTGGGCCCTGGATATGTGAGAAACCTCTGTTACTGATAATTACAATGAGGTCCCGACACTTTTGCATTGAAATACCTGTGTTACTGGGAATTTTCAAACATTTTTAATTAAGATTTTTTGATGTTTATCTCTATATTTGAGACTTTGTAGCTCAATAACCTGTATAAGTAAGACACTTCATCAGGTTACAACACGTTTGTTTACAAACATCCTAATTTCTTTGTTTTCCAGTAGGTACTATCTAAAGTTTTGTACGATAAACAAGTGAATAGAAGTGCACAAAATGTCGAAACGAAAGTGTAATTCATTAACAGCCACTGACAAATTAAAGCTATTATTGGATTATGATAGTGGAAAGTCGCGTGACGAACTGTGTACGGAGTTTAATGTACCAAAGTCTACTCTCGTGCTCTTCTTCCTCTTTGGAGATAGAAGAAGAAGAGGCGGGTTGTGAAGAGATTTCAGAAAGAGTATCAAAGCGTGACGCAGAAAAAGCATTAGAAACCTTACATAAATATTTTGAGATGTCAAATATTGATAATCCTGGCATATTTGATCAAATTTATACTATCAGAGAATTACTTAAAGCTACTAGCACTCAAATACAAACCAATATAACAGATTGTTTAAGTCATAAGTTTTGTAGTATTGTTCTGAAAAATAAAAATTGGACATAACAACATAAAATCTGCATTTTTCATTAACATTTTCACCTCTATAAATGAGAAACGATACATTTCGACCTCTCTTAGCGGGACCCTCTATAAATAAAACAACTGTCATTTCAAACCTGCCTATTTGGAAAACTGGGTAAATGAAAATCCTCTATAAGTGATAAAAAATCCACTTTCCTCTCAAAATCATTTCATACTGACATTACTGTTAAAATAAAAGTAATCCTTTCGCGTCCGCTGTTTTCTGTTTTCTTTGTTCCATTGTACAATATAATTTTGTTAATGACTTTCATATACAAAGCAATGCCAGTTTGATATGATTTCGTTCACAGCCCGCAACAAACGCTTTTAATATAATATATAATTGTACTATATTATTAATCCACATTATAGTTATAACTAATAACATTTTTTCCTCAAATTAATTACTTCATTTGTTTATTGCAGTCGTTCTCAATGTAAATGCTTTGATTGCTACAGAAAACTCAAACAGAGAATACAATATGAGATGGAAGTGTAAAGTGAATTTCATGCAGCCATGTCAGGACAATTCCGATATTAAATTTTATCTTTACAATCGGTAAGTAAGATTTACGTTAAGTAAGTGTGAAAAACAAAATATTTCAAATTCGTTTCTTTTGAATGATAAGTATAATTAACATAATTGAGAATAAATATAATATAGAATAAATAAATAAAACAAACTTATTTTTTTTAAATATTTTTTACTCTACAAAAAAAAATGTATACAGAACTTTCGGTTTACATCATTGTCAGGTTTAGTTATAAATACACTAAGACAAGTTTGCTTAGTGTTTTTTTGATGTTCACGTTCCGTTTATTTAGAAATTTTCAAAACTATAAATAGGTTTTTAAATTTTATATATAAATATTTATTATAGATCTCGTTATTCCTGTTAAACAAATTATCATTAATAATCTGTTTTTAACCAAAATAAAACTCTCCCGGCAGGGATTTGAACCCACAACCATGCGACCAATGCCCTATGCTCTAGCCCGCACAGCCACCATGGGCCTTCCTCGAAGTTAAGAGCCCTGTTATGTGAATCACAATAATTGATTATTTATGTCTAAAATTGAAAAATGATCTATTATTATAGTTATAGTTCAGTATTATAGTTCTGAAAATGTCCGAGTGGGCAGAACAAGTACAAGTACAAAAAAGAAACATGGTTGGGGGACCGAAAGGCCGTGATAATGTGTTATTATGATCACCTTTTTCCAAATGTAAGATCTAACGTGATATCAGTTGTCAAATATATGCCGAATGAAGCGTTGTTAATCTAAATCAAGTTTTGTGCTAAATTTATTTATTATTATTGGTTTAACTTTTTTTTTCGCGAGTTTTACAGGACAATGTTGATCCTTGTTTCATACTGTACACTTTTA
This sequence comes from Aradus depressus, assembly GCA_963662175.1. Lineage (NCBI taxonomy): Eukaryota > Metazoa > Arthropoda > Insecta > Hemiptera > Aradidae > Aradus > Aradus depressus. Next base: position 19,121,600 of record OY759225.1, on the reverse strand, counting down.
ATCTTTTAACTATTTCAATCTTTTTGTGCAATTGTGTTTAAAAATATGATATAAGATTGTGGTTTAAATTTTGTCCAATAGAGGAAAAACCAGAGAAGTGCTTAATTTGAATGCCCAAACACCACCAGCCGACTTCGATCCAAGTATTCCTCTAAAGGTCATCATTCATGGATATTCCAGTTTATCTTTTATGAGTGATATTGTTGAAGGTTTGTTTGTTTTTGTTACTCATGCCCGGGCTTTAACTAGATCATATCACTTACAATTGTCTCAATGGCCTAGAGACCTCCTTAGCAGCAACAGTGACAGTGATTAGTTACATGTGAGAGTATATTTCTCCCCTCTTGACATTGCTATTAGCACATTTGCTTGTTGTATTTATTTTTATACAGTTGTAAATATATATTTGTAAATAAAAAGAAGTAACCTAGTGTATAATGGATGTGATGCTTTCTGAAAAAGATCTTCTTAAGTGTTTGTTGTCTTACAGCCTACATGTGGAGTGGTAACAGCTCCGTACTGGTGGTCGACTGGGAGTCACTCGCCCAGAAGCCATGCTATCTAAGTGCTCGCCTCAACACTTGGCAAGTGGGCCAGTGTACCAAACAGGCTCTGATCCTTCTCAGACCCCTCTCACTCATCCATATGGTAGGGTTCAGTCTGGGGGCTCACATTGCTGGTATGGTCAGCTCCCAACTCGCCTCTCAGAGGAACATAAGAGTACACAGGATCACAGGTTCGTCACATATCCTCTTAAACCTAATTGTCTTTAACGAAGCCCATATAATAAGAGTTTGACGTTCATCTGTCTCTTACTGATTATCTTGGACGTTTTTTTGATGTGTAAACGTTTAGCTCTCGGTAGGAGCTATGTCAGACCGCCAGAGCGTAAGTCTCGTTGATGAGCATGCGTTAGTGTGTGTCGGACGGTAGCACACACTTCGGACACAACTACACACTTTTTATCTGTGATGTCAGCTGTTTTTGAGCATTTCTATTGTATTTTTACAACATTATTGATCATATTTACCGTTGCAGTGAATTTAACTAAAATATCAATATTACGAACTATAAAACGATCTTTCGGTAAGAACCTTTTAGGTTAAGATGCTTCGTTAGCTTGAATTTTGGGGCCATGGTGGCCGTGCGGGCTAAAGCGTAGGGCTTTGGTCGCATGGTTTCACCATGGTTTGCGGGTTCGAATCTGCCCGGGAGTGAGTTTTATTTCGTAGATGGAACTCCCTCTCGGAGCCATGGATGTCGTAAATAACTAGATAACACAGTGGCATGGCTAATATGCACCGTACATAAGGCCAAATAAAACAAAACTTAAATTTGTCAAAATAAATCAAATTTGTGGTAAAGGAAAATAATATAGCAGTCTAAATCTAAAAAAATATAATATGTCAATATATTATTATACGATATTATAAAATATTGTTATTAATATATAATAATAACTGCTGAAAATATCCATCAATAAATAATATATTTGTTCTCATATTGTTACAAAAAATAATATAATGTTTATACTCATTTCAGGAGATACCGAAAAGCTTATTTCATTTTTAAGTGACAAACTTAATCTACAAATGAATACGAATTGAAGCATTTCAACAACAAATTCGAAAACTACCATCGACGCTGTATTCTCGCTGTAGTTAGATATAGTCACTACAGTCACAGTTGTAAATATTTTATTTTAGCTATCACAACCTATAATTCATATATAAAAGAAATTGAAGAACAATAAAGTTGAAAGTTTAATTCCTCACACTACTTTTCTTATTGTCACATTATAATACAAATTTTAATCAAAATTAGTGTACGACTGCAAATTTTAGAAACTAAAGCAATTGTTTACACATCAATTCTCGTGAGTAGCGCGTCACTCACTCATTTGCTTTTTTTTTTTCTTCTTCTTCTTTAGCACTGGAGACCAAGTTGGTTCTTAGTCTGCTTCAGAGTTGCCCACTCGACTCGATCGGCCACGTTGACAGATTCCAGTTTCACCTCCATTTGATCCTGACACTTTTTGATTCCATTTTGAATGAATTAATGAAAAATTATCTTTATTCTGAGACGTATGTTCCCTAAGAATACCAACATAAGAAATAAAACGAAGAATAATAATAAAGAAATGAATACAAGTATCAGCCTAGAGAACCAATTGAGAAAAATAAAATAGAATAAACAAGAGACCTCTAGCAATTAACTAAAGATATAATAATATGATAATAATCGTTATTAAGAGCAATAAAACAAAGAATTTGTTTAACTTTTATATTATTTAATTCCACAAAAATATACATAAAGCGTACTAGTTTCGGCTTACGCCATCGTCAGCGCAAAGTTCCAAAGTGACTTTTTAGGCCCTTAGAGAGATAGCATAAGGAAGGACTAAAAGAAGTACTCGTATGTATTTCACTTTAATCTCTAATGTGTTTTTATGTTATATGTTTTTGTACAGGTCTTGATCCTGCTTTACCTCTGTATGCGACTCCATTGGATGGCAAGAAGCTTGATGCAAGCGATGCAGACTTTGTGGATGTGATCCATACCAATCCGGGGATATTTGGTAAGACGGAACCCTCAGGACATCTTGACTTCTACATCAATGGACACTCGATACAACCTGGCTGCTTCAACACATCAAGTAATTATTACAGTCAAAGATGTCACAATTTTTATAATATCTCCATATTTGAAGTTTAATTAAAGAGCATAATAACGATACATCAGTACAAGAGTGTTATAGCCCGAAAAAGTGTTACAGGAGAAAAAAAAAAATTTCACTTTAGACCAAAAATATATTAAATGTAATCTGTTTTTAATGTAATGAAACTATTTTTTTTTTGGAGAAAACTCACTTTGAACCAGAAAACTCTTATAATCTTAAGAAAAAACAAATTTTCGAGTTGTAATTACTGTAAGACATTGTCAGAACTTGGAAAACACCAATTCATAGGCATTGAAGGATTCATCAGAATTAAATTTCGGCATTTATTTTTTTAACCTACGTTTGATTGAAGGTCACAGACGTGATAAGACTGCCGATGCTTAGATGGGCATGCCATGTGCAAAGGATGCAGGAGGCTAAAACCCCACGAAGACTGATGATAGTGATCCCGGAGGGAAACAGAGGACGAGAAAGACCCAGGAAGAGATGGATGGACGCAGTCGATGGGGACGCAAGGAACCTTCGGCTGCAAAACTGGAGAACGCTGGCGTTGGACAGGAATCTTTGAGGGAAGTCCCTGGAGGAGGCCAAGGCTCGAATGGAGCTGTAGCGCCGAGGATGATGATGACATTTGATCTCCATATATTATTCATATTGCACATTTAGAGAAGGGGTTATGATATTATACTTGAACGCTAAGTGATAGATATACTTAATTTCTTCTTTATTTGTAAATTATGGTCGTCTTTGGTATAAGATTTATGATTTTCAAATTATTTATATATGTGTATTTTATTTATAAATAAATAAAAACTTAATAATAATAATAATTTGTTTCAGATCCAGCGCTGTGTAGTCACCGAAGATCGTGTGAGCTCTTTGCTGATTCTATTCGAGGTAAACTGTACCTTGGCACACGATGTCCAAGTTTTTGGTACCTTTTAGCTGACTTCTGTAAGGATGTTGAAGGTCCCGATCGAGTACTCTTGGGAGAATATGCTGATACAAGGTAACTTATAGTTAAGCATTTCTTATAATATGTTAATTACTCTGTTTCAATGTACTTATATGTTGTGTCAAAGAAAAGTGGGTTAAATCAGTAAGGTTCCATTTTTAGTAGGTCACACACTGAAGGGTTCCGAAATTGAATGAGTATAAAATTAAAAATAATAATCGAGGGCGCCGGTAGCTCAAGTGCTTGTTTACTACTTCAAGATCGCGGGTTCGGAACCTGGCCGAGGCCTTTTGGTTTTTTATTTGGGAGATTAATAAGCCTTGAGCACGCCGCCCTTCGGATGGGACGTTAAGCGATGGTCTTGAGTTTGTGTGTTGTCAGGTACTCGTTAAAGACTCCGGTTAATAAACCTACGTAGGCAAAATTTGGGATTCTCACAATAGTCAGGCTCATGTCTACCAGGTCGACGAAAAAGCGCTCAGGTAGTAGACGATATGAATTTTGGATTTAAAGCCCGGGCATGAGTGTTCTAAACTTTGAAACATTATTTTATTCAATTTCTCTTTTTGTGTTTGTTACATGATGATAGATGTTATGTATGCAAATGAAAAGGGCTAAGACCATTTTTTTTTTTATCTGGGAGATAAGGGCCTCGGCCGGGTTTCGAACCCGCGATCTTGAACTCAGTAGGCTAGCTACTACCTCCGAGCTACTGGCGCCCTCCGTCCCTGGAAGAGTCACCTACAGCGAAGCGGACCATCTTCCTTTAGAAACCCTGTCTTTATTATTTTCAAATAAATTCTCTCCACCTCGCATAGTTAGACTCCAAAATATCTTTTGCTTTCGTTTCAAAGTATTTTTTTAACCTTTTCAAAATATAACAACAATAGTTGTTGTTATTGATGAGTTATCTCACAACGTTGTCAGCAAAATATGTGTTTGTGGAGTCAACTGTATTCCCAATTGCCCAACAATATTAGTTTATTAGCAGCACAAGATTACCTTACTTTCTTAATATATTTTTTGTAATTTTCTAGATTTTATTTGAAAATGAGCTGTGTCCGACAAATTATTGATGACTAACAATTTTAAAGTTCTTTTGTCCTGATTAATCTACCTTTTTCTCTAAACCAGAATTTTGAGTAACTCATCACAACTCTCTTTTTTAAAACATTTTCTTTCACTTCCCCAGCTTTATGAGGTATAGGGGAAGTTATGTAATGTTGAGTTTTCACCGGAATTTCATGTTTTCTACTTCCCTACCAAAAATGAAAAAAAAAATCTTACCTGTGTGTGTCTGTGAACGTACAAAATGTTACATGTGATGTGGAAAGCGAAGAGGGACCTCTTGTCGGAAATTTCGATTTTGAGTTTTTGATATTTTTTAATTTAACACTAAAAAATAGACATTTTTCAAAAAAAAAATGGAGTGAATATCTCAAAAATTACGGATTTTATGAAATTTTAAAAATTTTATTAGTAAAAGTGGCTTTTGTGGGAAAACGCTGATAGATACAAAAGGGACATCTTGTCGGATCAACGTTATTTCTCCATAACGACAAGAGGTCCCATTTCATAGACCTGACCTGACCTAATTAAGTTTTTAAAATATTTCTGAACGTAACTTATTTTTTTAAACAACTTTCACAGGTAAAGGAGATAGTAGAGTATTATAATTCATAAGAAACAGAAAATGTCATTTTTTGACGCTAACACCTTATTTTGATTATACTGAAGATTTCACTCTCCCGACAAGAGGTCCCTCATCGCTTTCCACATCACATATGTGTATCCCCATTAGAGCGGCATCTATTAATTTTCAGCCTTCTCGATGTATCGACATGCAATTTAATATGAGAATTCAGAAGTTCCTAGTGTAAGGAAACTAATGATTAAAACTATCGATGAAGGACGAGCGAAAAATTAGTTCATTAATTCGTGTAGGGGAAGTACATTGACGGTGCTCTGACAGCTGTTTTTTTTTTTTCATTTTATTGGTGGTACTTTGGTGGTATGTAGATGTATAAGTTTTTTTTTAACTTTAACTTTTATCGAAAGAAGCAATTTCAAAACAGTTATTGCCAAAACTTTTATTTTCTAACTTAAATCATAATTTTTATTTTTTTTTTTTAACTGTTATAAACCATTTTAACGAAAAGGTTTTAATGAAAAAAGTAATATGCTTTTACATTTTTGTTTACAGAGACCGTCTTAGCCTAGTAAATAACAACTTAGTAAACTTTATCAATACAACAATTTAATTCAATTTGACTAAAAAAATATTTTCAAGGATTTCATTGCCAAGGTTGTACCGATAATCATTAAAAATATATTTTAGAGATGAAAATGCCCTTTCTACAGATACTTGAGTTGCAGGGGAACCATGTATGACTAAAGCTAATTTATTTATTTATTTAAATTTTTTATTTTCCCAGTATGATAGTAAGTTTGTATCTAAGGGAATTTTTTTTTTTTTTATAAGGAATAAATAAGTAAAAGTTTAACAAAACAGTTTTGGTGATAATTATATCGATATTAAAAAAGTTAAAACTTTTATTTAACAGTTATTAAAAAACTTTTTTCATTAACCACTTATTGATAAAAGTTAACAGTTAAAGTTGAACTCTTTTGTAAAAACAAATAACTGTTTCAACCTCTGCTATTTTTACTTCAAAACATAACTAATCTCATTATCGCATTGCTGTTCTCACCAATTAACACTCTTTATAGTTATTTATTCTAAATACATTTATTGTATATAAATGAAGTATTGGCCAATGAATATTGCAGATATTAATAGAGTTTGTGATATATATATATACAATTTTTCAAATTTATTTTTCAGGGAAAGAGGTATAATATACATCAAAACAAATGATTCACCGAACAGCGAAGAAGAATCCAACCTTATCTAGGACAGAGGTTGACAATAGTTTTGCACCTGCAGGAGTTGCCAACCAACATCACGCCTCCATTGAAAATATGAGACTAGAAGCTTGTTCAAGACATCCTGACTACTGTCTTTATTATTATTTTATTTATTTTTTAGCCAAACCATATAATTCTATTGCGACCAGATTGAGAACCTCTGACCTAATTAGTCAAGTGCAGGCCGCATATATATACATTTTTCCGCAAATTAAAACTTTTTTTTTTTTGGCCAAAAAAATCAATTTTTTATTTCTCTAGCGAAGATCTCTCACCCTTGGTCCAGGGAATGTTTTTCGATTGTTTGTGCACTCTAGAAACATTTCAACTTTTGTAAATAGATTTTTGTTGTATATATGTACATACATATTTCATAGTTTCTATTTAGATAGCTGACTAGATGTATAGCTGAAATGGAATTTAAAATACTAATAACCATTTTTGTGATAAATGTTCAAAAACGATGCAATTTTTTGTAACGTCTTGAAAGTTGTCATACATTATTATAAATATATTTATATTTTTTTCTCCCTGCAATGCACCTATGGAAGCCCCTTCATTTGTGTCCTGTTACCTTTCCAAACACTTTTCTACATAATATTATACATGTCAATATACAGGGTGTCCCAGATAAACGGGCCACAATCCAAATAATTCGGAAACGATTAGTGCTAGCAAAATTTTACAAAGAATGAAAGTTGTACGTCTCAACGAGTGGTATGCAGCGGTGTGAAAAAAAAAAAAAATGAAAAATTTAATGTAATAGGGCTTAAATGGCCAACGGAAGGCAAGGGTTTCCTTTTAAGCCCATTAACAATTAGCACATTTTAAAAGTACTTGAAAAGTTGGGAAGAACCCCGCGAAAAAAATCTTTGTACCTGTAAAACTACCGGAGATATGTTGGTTCAAAATCTGAAAAGTGTTAAACCCAGTGTTTGACGTGTTAAACCTTTGAAAAGAGTGAGTATTGTAACTGAAGTTAAGAATGGTTCTTAATGTATTTTTTTCTTTACTTTCATATAAAAATACTCGAGATTGTAATAATTATAATAATAAAAGGGCATAATTTCAGCCATATTTTGAACATTTTCTGAAGATTTGGACAGTATTTTAGGTAATATGGACTTTGGTGTTGTTGGTAAAGGCATTATTATTATTATAAAGTCTGTCTAACCAATAAATAAAGACTTAAGAGCACAAATGTTACAAATCTATATTATGATTTTTTTTTTATGACTTCATTACTTTATTTGTTTAGTTCTTGGTCAGTATAAGATAAGAATTGTTCATTGAATATTGCAAAAAATGTTCAGCGCTAGTTAGATAGTAGATATGACCCTTATTATAGGGGAGTGTCATAGCAAGTTTAATGCTGCTTCTCAGGTTTACGCCGTACGATTTCCAGAAAGAAATCATCCATCCCGGAAGGTCTTGAAAAGGATTATTCAAAATCTGAGAGAAGGTAGATTTACGAGTTTCAAATCTAAAGGGGGAAACATTAAAAGACAAGGGAATTAATTTTAAATATCGTGCAGCGTGACCCGCACATCAGCATTAGAAATTTAGCAAGGCGTGCTGGCTTTTCTAGAAGTGTTATACATAGGTTTCTGAAAGAACACAAATACCACCCATTTCACATTCCTTGCCGAAGATTGGATGCATGTTTGAGAAATCGGGGAGCAATTTTTGAACATTTAGTGTAAATCAATAATCACCTACATGTAAGCATGTGTATTGTATTTTTAACGTAGTTCAGTTCTTCATCTCTTGTTCAATTGTAATAATTACTTTATACATACAGTATTGGTATTTTATTTCTGAAAATGTTTATTGTTTCTTTTATACCCTTCAAAGATACCACTTTTCGGAAGCTTTTGTATTATGTCAGTTCTGCCCATAATGCTTTTACCAACATTTGCAAGAGTTACCTAAAATACTGTCCAAATCTTCAGAAAATGTTCGAAATATGGCTCAAATTATGCCCTTTTATTATTATAATTATTACGATCTGAGTATTTTAATATGAAAGTAAAGAAAAAAATACATTAAGAACCATTCTTAACTTCAGTTACAATACTCACTCTTTTCAAAGGTTTAACACGTCAAACACTGGGTTTAACACTTTTCAGATTTTGAACCAACATATCTCCGGTAGTTATACAGGTACAAAGATTTTTTTCGCGGGGTTCTTCCCAACTTTTCAAATACTTTTAAATTGTGTTAATTGTTAATGGGCTTAAAAGGAAACCCTTGCCTTCCGTTGGCCATTTAAGCCCTATTACATTAAATTTTTCATTTTTTTTTTTTCACACCACTGCGTACCACTCGTTGGGACGTACAACTTTCATTCTTTGTAAAATTTTGCTAGCATTAATCGTTTCCGAATTATTTGGATTGTGGGACACCCTGTATATCTTAACAAAAGTTAATAATTTGATATTAATTTATCTACCATTATTTATTTATTTGAAAAAAAAATATATATATATATATCTTATTAAGAAGTTTTAAGAAGATTCACTAACTTTTTAATTGTTTTTATAATGTTAATTATATTCTTTTCTTTGGCATTTTTCACGAGTTGAAATTTTTGATAACTATTCTAGGCTTTAAAGGTCTCATTTGCTCGCATATGCTACTTTTTTTCTTAAATGTTAATAGAAGATACCTAATATTTCATATTATATTATTGCTGGAAAATCCTCCAGTATCGATGGAATACAGTTTTCAGACCTTTCATTAAAAAAAAGTTTTATTTTTAAAAATTTTTGTTTTTGTTAGGTACAAATTTTTTTTTGGGTTCTTTTTGATGTGTAAACATCTTAGCTCTCGATAGTGGCTATGTCAGACACAACTACACACTTCTTTATCTTTCATGTCAGCTGTTTTTGGACATTTCTACGTTCATTGAATAAGAAAGTGTGTAAAACATTTTGACTGCATTACCATATAATATATTTAGTCACTAATGAATGAATCTAAAGGTAAATGTATAATAAAACCAATAAGACAACTCTAAAAACATGATTAGATAACATTGTATTTTACAACATTACTGATCATATTTACCGTTGTAGTGAAATTAACTAAAATATCAATATTACGAACTATAAAATGATTTTTCGGTAAGAAACTTTTAGGTAAAGATGCTTCTATAGCTTAAATTTGTCACAATAAATACAATTTGTAGTAAATGAAAATAATATAGCAGAGTAAATCTAAAAGATATATAATTATTTTAGATATCACAAACCTATAACTTCATGTATAAAAGAAATTGAAGAACGATAAATTTGAAAGTTTAATTCCTCATACTACTTTTCTTATTGTAACATTATAAAACAAATTAATATTAAAATCAGTGCACATCAAATTTTTGAAACTAAAGCAGATGTTCACACATCAATTCTCGTGAGGATCGCGTCACTATGTTTTTTTTTCTTTGCCGTTGATTCTCCAACTTTTTAAAAAATAACTGTAAATAATTGTTTTGTGTCACCTCATCATTTAAACTGATTTATTTTATCCATTCTCATTTATTTCATCATGCTGCCCTTAACATTAACGGTAAGGGCCTCAGCCAGAGATGGCCCTTTCTCTAATAGTCAGCGATTCAAAGGTCACTTTCATTTGAAGAAGATTAGGGGATTTAGCTCTAAATTTAAAGATAGAAATATAAAAAAACAACACAAGAATACAGTAATGTCATCATTTGGTTCATTGACTAAAATTGTACCATCTTACATTATGTTGCCATAGTGCAAAACATTGTGTGAATAAATTTACAACATGAATACGCCAATTTAAAAACAATTTATAATCCCATTCTCTTCCATTTATTTTCATTATTTCTACACTTCTCATCTTGAAACATATCATTTTCGAATTGGAGTCCTAAATGATGAAATCACTAATATAATAGAAAACAATAAATATATATATTTTACTCTTGTATATACAATATAATTCTTCGTGATTCAACACAGCAGTGATCAAATAATTTTTGTACAATAACAAAACAAAACAAACAAACAACATTTAAAGGACTTGGTGTAAGTTTACAGTCCGGTCATTAACATTTAACAAATAAACATTTTCTGTACCCAAATTTCGATTTTTATATAATTTATATATGTTGTACTACTAATGGAGATATTTAAAAAATATCAACAATTTTTTTTTTTCTATTTTATGGAAGTTCGAGTTGTTTATGTGGGGAGCATAGTCCTTTTCACTAATAGTGAACGATTTAAGTCACTTTTGAGGAAATTATTTAAATTTTAGGGAATTTGGTGCATTGACTAAAATTGTACATTTTTCTGACATTTCATTGCCGTAGTGTTGCCATTATTTTGCTTTTTTTCTATTTTATGGAAATTTGTAGTTTGGTTTTGTTTTCTATACATTGAAGTAAATAATAATACATTTATTTTCTTCATTTCTCACTTCTACTCATTGTATATTTCGTATATATACAGGTTAAATTAAATAAAAATTAATAAACAATTTAAAATTTTCATTTCATAGTATTTTACTTATTTATTTATATGATTGAAGAAGAATGTTCATCAATATTTGCGAATGAAATTCATAATCTCTCAGTTATTCCTATTTTATATTCTTTCAGTGAAAAAGTATTATATTTTGTTTGTTTTTGTAACTGTGCCTGCCCAGGTTTAGTTATCTAGGGTAGGGGTCTTCAACGAGTACCTGATATCGTACAGGCTCGGGACCATCGCTTAACTTCCTATCCAAAGGATGGCGTGCTCAAGGATTTACCTCATCTTGAGCTCAGTAGGCAAGCAGGCTAGCATTATATTAACTTCATTAGATAGATTCGTGAAATACTAACTAAGTGACAAGGCACTGAAAGTAGGTTATAAAAAAAAACCAAACCGATGATTTAACTAAAACAAATGACATAAAAATGATTTAAAAGCGTTTTACAATTAAAATAATGGCAGATGCATCGAAAGGTGAAATCTGTCAGTTTTGTCTTAAGATAATTCAACGGGATGGTGGACTTAGTTATTTGTTTTTCTATTCTCAGTTTTACTTCAATATCTTTCAGAAATATATAAGAGTACCAGTAATGACCCAATCTATCTTTAAATTCAATATATTGGGCGTCAAAAATGATTTGTTCTCAGAGGGGAGAAACTGAATAAAAATGATACAATGAGAACCCTTTTCGTCATTTTTTGAATTCCTTCATCAGTAGTACTACATATCAAAATTGTATGAAAATCGAAAAGTGAATAATGTTTTTGGTAGTATTGGGTACAACTAAACTAAAGCTTAAATTTCATTTTTTTTTTTTCAAGACTAGGATTAGCCGCTTTTAGCAGAAAAAAAACAGAATATAAATGCAGAAAAAATACTTAATCTTCAAGTATTGATCATGATGAGTTTGTCATAAGTCTGTATCTGTCTGTACACTTGAGAATGCTCTAACGAGCGAAATATATTGTGTTTTTCATATAAATAAAGTGGAATTTTTTGACTCGTTCTAAGTTTTTTATTCATTAGTATTCACAATGAACTTCCACAAGATCTCTGGCGAAAACATCTCTAATTTGTAATTTTTTTTATTATTATGTCCAACACGAGACTAAGAATATTATTTTTCTTTTATTCACAATTTTTTTTTTTTTTTTTTTTCCACTTGGAACCACAGCTAGTTCCTACTTAAGAACGCCGGGCACCTTAGATAGTATGCGCCTTGCAACTCCGTGCAACCAGCTATTAAGTTCTTAGGACCGCTGGGCAAATGATAGTACGTAGTTAGGAACGTTGGACACCGCAGTTAGTACGTGCCTTGCAACAGCGGATGCCCTAGGTATTTTGTGCTTAAGAACGCTGGTGAGAGCCCCATCTTTAAGAAAGCTCCACGTGAGATTCATTCAGCATTAATGCACCCCATGGATGTGTGCGACTAACCCTAGTCTTAATCGCAAATAACGAACATAATATATATAAAAAAAGCTAGTTAAATAGTGATCTGTACCACATTGGCTTTAGTATTGAAATGTCCCAAGGATTGGTCCGCTTCTCCCCCAGTTGAGACCATGTGCGTCTTGAGATTGCTGTTGTCCCTAAACTTATAGCTATAGAAATTGCACTAGGAGGATTTCTTCCCGTTCATCCTCTTCATCGAGCCGGACAACCGGTCACAGGGTGTGATGAGGCTGCTCAGGTCCCTGTCGAACGGCCGGTCCCCGAGGTGAAACATGAGCCTCTTCAGATTCGCCAGCACCGACGCCTGTATCACAGTCAGACATGGGTTAGGATTGATATGACCCTGGGCTTGGTTCGCCTCTCTGGTGTGTCTGACCATGTGCTTCTTCAGATTGTTGTTCTCCCTCTACTTATAGTTACAGAAAGTGCACTGGAAGGGTTTTTCCCCGTTGTGGATCATCGAGGCGGACAACCGGTTCAGGAAGATGCACGAAGGACACTGGAGTAGCTTCTCCCAGTTGCCTATCAGGGTATGCTTCTTGAAGTTGATCGAAACCTTCCATCCGAACGGCCGCTTCCCGTTGTGGATCATGTACTTCTTGGTCGAGCCGGACAACCGTATCCGGAAAGTGCACAAAGGGAATTGGAGTGGCTTCTCTCCGGTGTGTATCAAGGTATGCTTCTTGAGGCTGCTTGAGTCCCTCCATCCGAACGGCCGCTTCCCGTTGTGTATCATCATGTGCTTCTTCGTCGAGCCGGACAACCGGTTCCGGAAAGTGCACAAAGGGAATTGGAGAGGCTTCTCTCCGATGTGTATCAAGGTATGCTTCTTGAGGCTCCTCGAGTCCCTCCATCCGAACGGCCGCTTCGCATTGTGGATCATCATGTGCCTCTTCGTCGAGCCGGACAACCGGTTCCGGAAAGTGCACAAAGGGAATTGGAGAGGCTTCTCTCCGATGTGTATCAAGGTATGCTTCTTGAGGCTCCTCGAGTCCCTCCATCCGAACGGCCGCTTCGCATTGTGGATCATCATGTGCCTCTTCGTCGAGCCGGACAACCGGTTCCGGAAAGTGCACAAAGGGAATTGGAGAGGCTTCTCTCCGGTGTGTATCAAGGTATGCTTCTTGAGTCTGCTCGAGTCCCTCCATCCGAACGGCCGCGCCCCGTTGTGGATCATCATGTGCCTCTTCGTCGAGGCGGACAACCGGATCCGGAAAGTGCACAAAGGGAATTGGAGAGGCTTCTCTCCGGTGTGTATCAAGGTATGCTTCTTGAGGCTGCTCGAGTCTTTGCTCCCGAACGGCCGCTCCCCGAGGTGAATCAACATATGCCTCTTCGGACTGGCCGAGTGGTGGCACTCCAACGGCTTCTTTCCCAGGTGGATCATGTGTCTCTTCAGATTTGCCGGCACCCTGTACCTCAGTGAGACATTGGTCAGTATTGACATGACCCTGGGGTTGGTTCGCCTCTCTGGTGTGTCTCACCATGTGCTTCTTCAGATTACTGTTCTCCCTACACTTGTAGTTACAAAACTTGCACTGAAAGGGTTTTTCCCCGTTGTGGATCATCATGTGCCTCTTCATCGAGCCCGACAGACGGCTCCGAAAGGTACACAAAGGACACTGGAGAGGCTTCTCTCCGGTGTGTATCAAGGTATGCTTCTTAAGGCTGCTTGAATCCCTGCACCTGAAGTCGCACACTGTGCACCCGAACGGCCGCTCTCCGAGGTGAATCAGCATGTGTTTCTTCAGACTGGCCGAGTGGTTGCACTTGAACACACACCGGCTGCACTCGAACGGCTTCTCTCCCAGGTGGATCATTGTGTGTCTTTTCAGATCCGCCGGCACTCGGCACCTATACCAAAATTATGAAAAAATCAGTTTAATTATCATATTAAATTAATTGCTTAATGACTAGTTATTGAATTGCAGCCAAATCGACCAAAGGGAAGGGGGGTTGGTTTAACGCTGACTGTATCGACAGGAAATCTTAGAGGATTGAAGACTAAGAATCATAGAATAGACTTGGCGACATACAAAATGTAGATTCACCGGCGTCTTTTTACTTGCCCAGCTACACGAAGTATAGGGAAAGTTATGTTGTAGTTAGTAATTCGAAGTTGAGTTTCACAGAAATTTCAAAATTCCAAGAATGTGTATGACTGACTACAATGTAACGATATGAAATTTTATAAGTGTATCCAGAACATCATACGGAAGATACTTATTAATTATCAGCGGAAGGGGCGATCAGAGAGGCACAAGTCAAAAAACCCAATAACTGCCAATGAATGAATATATCGACATGAAATTTCATATTTTTTTACTTGCAAATAGATATTTACAACTGTATAAAAATAAAAACAAGCAAATGTGCTAATAGAGAGATAATGGCAATGTCAAGAGGGGAGAAATCCCTTCCTAGTGACTGATTTACTATCATTTGTAACTAATCACTGTCACTGCTGCTAAGGTCTCTAGGCCATTGACGCTAGAGGATTACTGTGGGAACAAAAATGGAAAATAATTGTTTATACTTGGATTTAGCGACTTCGGTGACAAAAGGTACGTTAAGGTCAATATGATGAGTTTTGTTGGAGATGTAATAAGGAGCATTGGCTATTTTACGAAGGATTTTGGATTGAAGGGATTGGATGTGCTGGAGATTGGAAGCTTTGGCAGAACCCCAGAGTTCAAGTCCGTAAGTCCACATAGGTTTGAGTACTGCGTTGTATATAAGTCGTTTTGTTTTCGAAGTTAATTTGGATCTTTTATCTAGTAGTTTATAAGTTTATAACGCCTGTTCATTTCTTGTCTTTTCAGTCTCGTGTGAGGATTCCAAGTTAGTCGTTTGTCGAGTATGAGGCCTAGATACTTACTTTTTAGTTTTCTTCTTTCTCCTCACACTTTTAGCCTCTACTGTCTAGAATTAATTTTATTTCAAAGCTTGTCTGGGCATCCTCCCCTCTCTTTTATAATCAACCATCACAGTATTATGCTCTGTCGTTTTTACTAATCTATTAATTTTTTTCTTCATAATTAATCTGTTAATTTTATGTCTTTTCATGTTAATTTTATGTTTTTTCATGTTAATTTTTTGTATATGTATATATTATTAATTTCTAGTTTTCTCCAATGTAGCACTAATTTATTTATCTCTTTGTACGTCATACTTATTTCATTGTTTCCTTATCTTTACTCTGTATTTATTCTTAGTGGACCTCGGTCCCAGTATAATAAAATTTCTTTCCATTTCATTTCATAGATAGCGGACTTCGTTTTTTAAAGGGATGGGATTTTTGTTAAGGTACACTGGAGGGTAGAAATTTCATATTTAAAATCAAAACCTTGAGGACAATACATGTTAATTTTCAACGAAATCAGCTGTAAGGAAGGTGATTCAGGGGAGGATCACAACGGGAAAACCTTTATAACAGCCAATGTAATGAATTAATGGATACAAAATGTTAGATTTAGGAGCCCTTATGCATGGCAACTATTGTTTTAGCCCAAAGGGTCGCCTCGTTCTGGAGGGGGAGGGAAAAGTTATTTAATTAATTCTGGGGGAGTACATTGCTAGTGATTCACCAACCACCTTTTTACATGACATAATCCCCGACCGAGAAACTCTGGATTAACAATTAATTTTTTTTTTACAATGAAAATATAAGACTGACCTGTAGCCGCACTCGGAGCAGTTGTAAGGTTTCACATCCGTATGGGTGAGTAGATGCTGTTTCAGTTTACTTGAGTCAATGCAGCGATAGGTGCAGAGAGTGCACTGGAACCGCTTCTCTCTCGTGTGCAGCAGCATGTGCCGTTTCAGTTTGTACTTGTCCCCACAGGTGTACTTACACATGGTACACTCGACAGGCTCACCTCTTGAGTGCCCCGCCAGGTGCCGCCTCAGACTACAAGAGTGTTTACACTGAAAACTACAGAATGTACACTTGAGTGGTTTCTCTTCTTTGTGCATCCTCAAGATGTGCCTCTTCAGACTGGCAGCATCCTTCCCAGTGAAGCTACACGATCGACACTGTAAGGGATGTTCTTCTCCGAGAATCCACTCCTCACCTACACAACAAATATATAATTACTTTTACTTCCACAGTTATTCGAAGTATATTAGGGAGCCTTGTTGGCTAGAGCGTAGGGCTTTGGTCGCATGGTCTCACCATGGTTTGCGGGTTCGAATCCCGTCCGGGAGTTTTATTTCGTAAATAGAACTCCCTCTCGGGGCCATGGATGTCGTAAATAACTACCCCTTTATAAGAGACGTGGCTAATAAGCATCAAACTTAAGCCAAAAAAAAAAATATATATATATATATATTAAGGTATTCTATTGGTCAGAAATTTGATGTTGAGTTTTGACAGGAATTTCATATTTCCGACACCCTGATTACAAATTTGCAGTAAACAAGCATTTCAATCTTCAGCGTTTGATATCAAAACACAGACATTAATATGAAATGTATTTCAGTTTATGAATTTCATGTGACCCAATAGCCACATAATTCCGAATAAGCGCTCTCAAAATCAGTATATTACAAACAATATGTTTTTCGGCATTATTTTTTAAATTTTAACATTTTAATTCTACTATTTGTTTGTTTGTTATTTTTTTTATTATTGGACTGAGGGTTCAGGTATAAGTTTTGTCCTGAAAGTGTCTGCAGGCTCTGTACTTTGAACGAAAAGGACGACCTCATACACTTTTTGTTCTATTGTCCCTCTTTTTTATCCCAAAGCAAACCTTATTTTATTCTCCAATATTTTGGAGTGGTCCTCCATAGAACTCGAGGAACCGTAGCTCGGTTAACTGGAAATTTCAAATTTGGATTCCATTCCCGGTTTATACAATATGCAAAAAGCCAAACTTGAAAACTTGCATCCGTACTAACCTGATGGAGTATCTTCTGTTACTATTTCTTGCCTTTTGCCTACTTCATCAATATCTGAAACATGATAATGTAACTCTTATATACAAATATTAAAATATAAGCTTTTGAAAAACTTGTGTTTTTAATATTATTTTTTTTAGTGGTATTAGTATTAATGATGTTTAGAGACTGCGAATATAGTGAATATACGCGAGCAAATGTGAAATTTTTGACGCCACTGCCGCAGTGAATAATTTGCGATGCTCTGAGAAGGGCTTCAAGATTTTTCAATACTCGACTTCAAGACTTTTGCCCACGATATCAGGTCTCTCTGTCAACTGAGCATTGTTACAAAATTTCCCAGCTTTTGGAAAAATAAATATAATACAATATTTATTGGTTTTACCACTTCTTGGAACTCCCCAATCAAGACTAGAACGACAAGAACTTAACAGACGATTTGGGCAGTTGTACCGACTTGTCAATAGAAAGTCTAAATTCTCAATAGAAAACGAACTTACTATTTACACAACTATACTAAGGCCTTGCTGGAAATACGGACTAGAGCTCTGGGGTTATGCCAAACAACATTGGACCTGTCCAATCATTTCATTCCAAAGTTATCCGTACAATCGCAGGTGCTCCCTACTGTTTCGAACCATAGTGTTATCCTCCACAATTTCAAAATTACATTTGTCCATAATCTCATAAAATTTTAAACATTGCACACCAATCTCACCTGAATCCAGTGATCTTGGACTGGCACGCTTCTCCCCTCCGATGCGGCCACCGCAGTCACTACTCCGCCGCAGTGGAGAGCCGCTAACTCAAAAACCCCAATAACTGCCGATTTAATCAATTCATCGACATGAAATTTCATATTGGAAGTACAGCGATATCTGCCAAAGTGAAGGAGGGTTCAGGGGAGGGGGCCCAATTCAAAAACCCCGATAACTGCCGATATAATGAATTTATCGAAACAAAATTTAGTATGAGGATTTAGGAGCCCCTATGTAAATCAACTGCCGAATATTAGCGCAAACGGTCAACTGGTTTTGGAGCAGTGAAAAGTTAATTGATTAATTTGTTCTGAGGAAGTACATTGCCAGTGATTCACCGACGACTTTTTATTATTCTATAATATTATTATAACACTGTCAATATCAATATCACAAAGCATTCATCCATTTTTTTGGTGTATTACATAAGACCGATTGTATACATACATAAATAAAAAAATATGTTAAAAAAAAACTTGATTGTCTATTCAACCATAATAATGCTCATACAAAAATCTATCTAGGGATGATATTCGTAGAACTTTGAAGCCACCTAAAACAAGAGCGCTTTTAAAACAATTTAAACTGCTTTGATTGTACGTTTAAATTGATGTCAACTTTCAAAAAATCGCATTTTCATAATTGGCAAAAGATTAAAATTGAAAATATAGCATACCTGACATATTTTCAAAGTGATGTACATCAGAGAGTTCCACTTTTGATTCTATCAAGTGTGATAACGCAGCCTCATCTAAAATAAACAAATGAAAATTCAATCCTCATTTGAGATAACTTCTAAAACTGGACAACTTTTCCATTCTTGAATAAATTTTGTATTTTTTTTTTCTAAAATGTGAATAATGTTTCTGTATTCATGCTGAAAATCCGACAGAAAATTGCTTCTGTCTACTGAATATTCCATCTCTGCTGTTTATCCAACTATACAGGTAAATAAATCCTTACTAAAATCTTCTGAAAACTGATAATCTACCTTTCAGAATATCCATTGGTAGTATTCAAAACAAAATATGGATACTTAAATACAACAAGATGTGATAATTACTTTTTTCTACCACATTTCCTGTAGAAATTTGATCTCTTTTGTTTATTTAAATTTTTATTTCTACAGTAGTTTGCCGAAAATTGCCCTAAAAAAAAATATTATCAATAATTTAAGACGTGCAATTTTTAAGAAAGTACACGTATACAACAAAAAATCCGATTAAACAAACTTTACACTTGGATTCACAAAGAGATACCAATTTTTAATAATTTTAAATAATATTAATTTCTAATCCAAAGGTTTTTCAAATGATACTACTACTGGGCCAACAGGGAAGATGAATAGAATAGAATTTGAAGAGGAAAAATATTTGGGTTATTTGCACATTCTAATAAAAAAAACTAAACATTGAACAAAGCAAAAGAAAAACAAAGCAACAAAATCATTTAACTAAATACTTAAAAACTATTATTATTTTTATTTGGGCATATTGAAAAATATACATTATTATTAATTGTACCTTCTCGACGCCTCTACCACAAAAACCAGACCCCGTCAACTCTTCACACTTTAATTCCACCCCAGTCAACTTTCATCTAATTGTTCAACTTCATTTTTTATTTAAAACATATCAATTCACAGTGCACCGTTTAAGAACTAGCTCACGACTCCATTCCACTCAACCCTATTTTACAGCTGTTTTATATGTTTTTTTGTTTTGTTTTCTTAAACACCTTGATATATATTATATTATAATAAAAAAAAATTACCTCTTCTCATTAAAATATTCATTAAAAAATGTTCCATAGTGTACATCACAAAGAAAACTAAGATAACTCAATATTTTCTTTAAAAAAAAAAATACCTGCAAATGTTTCCAAATCCAATTTCTCCATTTTCTTCAATTTTCAACAGAAGATAACTTTAATAAGTTTCAAAGAATTTATAATACCCATTATCAGCTTGTCTTATTGACTCGTTTTTTTAATTTTTTTTTTTTTCGAGGAGGTTATTTTTGTGTGCTAATTTATCAGTGTTGCCGCTGAAAATAAACTAATATTTCTGCCATTGAATATATATTATTCAAAAGCAGAAATATACTCAAATATATAGATATGTACTATCACAAAAAATTGTAGATATTATTTTTAACAATAAATAAATATGAAGAAATTTTGATATTATATTTCCTTAAACAATTAACTCAAATTGTAATAATGAATATAAATCAATTCAATGTTGCTCACTTACGAGATACACCCGGAGGCCAATAATAAAGAAAATAAATTATTGTCAATCTGATTTCTAAATGAAATGATTTAGGTCCATTGTTCGTTATTTCAAAAATAAATAGTGTCCAAATGCCTTACTGTTTTACGACTTCGTTGGAATATTTCACTCCACTTATCCTCCCCACTAATTTATAAGCAATCAAATAACTTATATAATAGATACAACTAAAAGCTGATTATAAATACTATTCGAAGTATTACGGGTCATTCCACGTCAAATTAAACATAGTTTCTATAAAATTTTCATGATTTTTTTCTTCGCATGAAAAGTACTCAGTGATATCACAAAAAATACAGATTTTTAAATAAGACACAATAATATACAAATAGTTCATTAAGTTAAGTTTACCAACTGTACTCCTTTACGGAGTTTTGTACTCCTTTTAAAAACCGTACTCCAATAATACTCCTTTACATCTTTTGTACTCCTTTGTGCTCCATTACTAAATATATAAGGTGTGTAGAAATGTTTTCACATTTTAAACGACAGTATGTTCCCCACAAAAATTTTAAATTATTAATTAAATTTGCCCCGGCACTAATGCTGCTATGGAGAGGGTATTTTCCCTTGCGGATTATTAAAATGATTACTGGCACAGAAGAAAAAAAACACAATTACAGAAAAACTAGTTGCAATATTAACGGTGAAGTTGAACATGATTTTTTTCGATAGTTCTGAATTTGCTTCTAAGAGTGCACTTATATCAGAACAAGTGCTCTCTTATAAGAAAATTCAGAACTAACGAAAAAAATGCAATCAAAAGGAAAATATGATTTCAAGAATTAAAATGATTGGGTAATTTTTTTCGTAATAATAAAAAAGGCTCCAAAATACAGGTCACATATTCTTGTAATAAAATGAATAAGCGCGTTTTCATTTAAAATGTCAGAAATACGGAAAAAAAGTTTTTGGTGAGTCATCATGTTATGTACTTTCCCAGCACAAATTAATCAATTACATTTTCGCTCCGTAAAGAATATGACCAATATAAGGAAAACACTGATTACAATAAGAATCAGCAAATAAATTATAGTTAATAATGATAATAATAATGAAAAAAATATATATTATTAAAAATTAAGAATCTCCTTGCAAAATTGTTAAATAATTAAGTTTATTGATATTTTAATAACATTTATTAGATCAAAACTTTTACAATTTATTATATAGCTTTGTAGTGTACAAATCAAACAGTTGGATACTGAAGTGTTCATTAGTGAGGTTGATTAATAATATTTATC
Source organism: Aradus depressus (assembly GCA_963662175.1). Classification (NCBI taxonomy): domain Eukaryota; kingdom Metazoa; phylum Arthropoda; class Insecta; order Hemiptera; family Aradidae; genus Aradus; species Aradus depressus. The sequence continues at coordinate 19,099,882 of OY759225.1, read as the reverse complement.
TAAAATAATATTCAGAAAATAATTTAAAAAGAAGTAATGGGTAGAAATGTGCGAGAAATTAATTGAAAACTAGTCGCAGAGTGCGTGCGTACCAGGTAAGAAGAGCAATATTTAAGCAATCAAACTATCTAATTGCGCATCGTAAAAGTTGCCAGTGCGCCAATCATTTCATATGTGATAGTAATAGAAGCAGTCCTTTCGCCTCGAATGGGATGTGCCACTGATGATGACTCTGTTAAGTATAAATATGATTTATTGGTGTTAGAGAAAAACTGTTCAACAATTTTACTGTATGATTTTTTATTGATATGATGATTTTTACAATGGAATTTACATTCTTGGTGGATGACATAATTATACAAAAGGACTATACTTAGGTGACACTGTGATTAATATGTTTGTATTTTATTTTTGGCTAACGACAATGATGTCAACATAGGAAGGTCCTTCCACGAAAAATGTCTTCCTTGAGTTACAGAGAGCAGCCAACATAACAGGCTTAATCGTGATCCAGTATATGCGAACATGCAGTTATTGTGACCCATGCCCGGGCTATAACTATGAGGTCATATCGCCTACTACCAGAGTGCTCTTTTGTCACTCTGGTGGACATGAGCCTTACTCTACTGTGAGTCATAAATTGTGCCTACCCAGGTTTAGTTATCTAGGGATCTTTAACGAGTAGTGGCTCGGGACCTTTGCTTAACGTCCTATCCAAAGGACGGCGTGCTTAAGGAATTACCTCAAAGATAAAAAACCTACAAGGTTCATCTGTGCTACCAGCGTCCTCCAATTGTAACTAAGAGTATAGTTATACTAGACAAAGTTACTGCCGGACAACGTCACCTGATATATTATGATTATACAATGATAATAAAAAAGTATGACTTTTTGAAATATTATTTCATTTTTTGTACTCTTAAAATAGGTTATTATTTCAAGAGTTGAATAGTATGTAATGAAATAAAATGAAAAATGGCGGTCTGTGACATTACAATTTGTTTTATTGGCGAATAATATGAGCGGTGTGAGCTTATTTTGGTCAAACTCTCAAGAAACTGAACTAGTCAATATCCTCTGGGCGCATCTCATCTATAGCGACAGCTGGCTTATCAGAGCGGTACCGCGCATGAAGACAACTCGTCCCTCGTCCTATCGCCAACCTTTCCATCAACTCAATTCGCACTGGGTAACAAAGCCCTTCATTCCTCCAGAGCAATGAGTTCATCTAATATCTCGTATAGGCTAACTTGGACCTGTGAGCAAGGAGTAACTAGTTATCGTGCTTGAGCATGTGACTCCTGAGGGAGGCAGCCTGTCGGCAGGTATAGTCGCAGAGGGAACATCGGAACGGCCGCTCTCCTGTGTGCTTGAGGAGGTGCCTCGTCAGGTGACTCGACCGAGCTCCAGTGTAGCTGCAGTAGACACACTGGTACGGCCGCTGTCCCGTGTGCTTCAACATATGTCTTTTCACGTATTCAGACCGCCTGAAAGAAACCCCACACAACGAACATTTAAAAGGTTTCTCCCCCGTGTGACACAAGTTGTGCCTCTTCAAGTCACCAGGTTTTCGGCACCTGAAGCTACACATTTCACAATGGAACGGCTTTTCATCCGAGTGAGTCAACATATGACTTCTCAAATTGCTCGACTGTCTACAGCTGTAGTCACAGAGCGGGCATTGAAAAGGCTTCTCGCCCGTGTGCTGTAACATGTGTCTCTTCAGTTCTCCAGGCTTTTTACACGCGTAACTACATAATACGCATTGGAAGGGTTTCTCTTCGCCATGCGTGTACATTTGTTTCATTAAAATGTTTGAATAACCACAATTATAGCTATGAAATCGTCCAAGAAACGAAACTTTTTCCGACTGCCAGATCGACTCATTAACCAATGTTGAAGAGTCGGTTGGAATATAGAGGGGACATGAACAGCTGATTTCAGGGAATCTGGAATAGCGGCCCTCCAAGATGGATGCCAGGTGTGGCCTCAGAGTGCTCCCTACGTGCCGATTCACGATATGTTTCCGAAGTCTACCCAAAGTTCTACAAGAATATCCACAATGATCACACACCATACCCGATGAGTTGACCACATCTCCTGAAACAAACAAACATAATCTTAGAAGCAGGAATAATTATATCACAAAGCCACCACAACTCACTAGATCCCGTTCCTCTTAGGAACTTTCATGAACTTCGCAAACTTTACCTCCCTTTCCCTAGGACAACAACTCCTTCCTGGAGAGGCTCCTACTCTTCATTTATTTAAATACCTACTTTTTTAGTACCTTCTAACTCAGCAAACATGTGATTCCTAAAGGCCCATTTACATTTGTCACTTTGGAGGATCATCTTGGATGAATCATCCAAAGTGACAAGTGTAAACTGCCATTCATCTTCAATTCCTCCAGAGTGAACATCGAAAGTGAACGATGAAAGAAATTGACCGCCTACTAACTTGTGATGAAACAGTCGTTCCTCCAACCGATGATTCATCCAGAGTGAAGGCGCAGTGACAAATGTAAACAAACGTCCCCTCTTTGCATTCACTCTTCACTCTTCTGTATTTCATTTGAAGCGTCATTTGAAGTTTTATTTTGGGGTTCAAAGCTTTTCGGAACCTTTTTCTTTTAATAAATGGAGTATTTTTTCGAGAAGATATGCGAATTGGTTCTCATCGATTCTTAAATGGTTCCTGTACTCCTCAGGATTTTCTTCTGCCCATTCTACCAACAGCGTTGACGAGGCACCCACACTTTCTCTCCTTGAAACCCATGGTTTCACCCACCAACGTATTTGAGCACAACCACTTGCTGTTAGGCTTGCATTCAGTTCATGAAGTAGTCCGCTTGAAATTAAATCAATACCTGCATGCACAACTCTTGAGTTCCTTCTCGAACGAGACATATTCTGGCACTATACGCGAAGAGGGCACAAAGACGCAAAATTATGAGGAACACTGAGCAGTGAAAACACATAACTGGATGAAAATATGTAAACAAGGATGATTCACTTTGGATGATTCACTACAGATGTTCGTCAAAAGTGGAGTCAGCGCAGTTGGAATATAACTTGGTTACCACATATTCCCTTATACGATATTGTCATCATCATTAATATATATATTTATATATAACAGTGTCGTTTTAAGACTTTCGGAGTCCTGAGGGATAAACCAGAACATTCTAGAATCTTATAGAGTGTCATGAAACCCAGCATGTTTCTCGAAATTGCAAGAAGTTTATAAAAAAAATCCAACCTAGTTTCTCCCTTTTTCAAATTTATCGCTGTTTAATTTTTTTTTGAACGAACGGGAGCCCCCAAACCTTGGGGGCCCTGAGGTGGATGCCTCACTTGTCTCAGGGATAAATAGGGACTGAAACATATCGCACCCGTCATAGAATAAAGGTACAATTCAAAACTTGAATTTGTTGGGAAATCAACATTTCACATCACGAGTTTGTTCGCAAATTTTGTGGTGGCGTTTAAATAAGGGGGTTGTCAAAAGTGTAGAACAAAAACTTTTATGTTGATTTCCCAACAAATTCAATTTTTGAGTTGAATCTTTATTCTACGACGGGTGCGATATACATATTTTCTCTCTGACTTTTTTATTTTTATAATTTAGATATAACTCATTATTGTTTACATTATTATCCTTACTTTGTTATTTCTTCATTTTATATTTTTCACTAGTATTTTCATTGTTTTAATCATTGCCTGTAATTTATAATTTAATATTTCTTTAATTAATTCTTAGAGGCCTCTTTTTATTTTCTTTATTCTGTCTCAATTGGCTCATACTTAGTTTCTTTTGTTTATTTCTTAAGTTATTATTCTAAGGGGATGTATGTCCCAGAATAAAGATTATTTTTCATTTCATTTCAACATTTTGCCTAAGACACAAAAAAAATTATTCAAATGGCCTGAGTTTACATTTGAAAATGCGGCAGGGCTTCGCTGCCCAAGTTTAAGTACAAATTTTCAATATTTATACTATCCAATTCTACGAAAATAAATATATTTTTCGGCTCATGCCATCGTCAACAGAAACTTCAACAGTAAGTTTGCGAAGTTGGGATATTTATACAATTTTAGACTATCTGATGCTACGAAGGAAAGTCTTATTGTCGTAACGAAAAAATCGGACTACCCTCCTCCATGGGGTTTCCTTTGTGGAAGGAGAACCTCAGATAATCTCAGAATTATATAAATACGCCAATTTAACAAACTTAAATGTTGATTTTGTTTTTGTAGAATTGGACAGTATAAATGTTAAACAAGCTCTTTATTTCCAATAGTTTTCCAATATATTAACACAGATCGAAAAATGTTTTCGAACAAGACTGCATCTGCGGGTTTTTGGACCATCTTGTTTTCAGTGTGAAGACCCTTTAAAGACATTTTTGGATGGCCTACAATTACAACTCAAATGCTAGTCTGCATTTAAATCGATCAATCAGGGCACGAGAATAACTATTCAAAAAGCTAAATTGTTTTTTAGTCTTGTTCATCTTCGGCGTTGGCGGATTTACAGCCAGAATAGATCAGTTTGTTTTTACTCGTTCTTCCAAAACGTTAATCATACAAATTTCAACCAACAATCCTTGAATTTGAGATTCGACCACTGTGAAAAATGTTATTGCGTGAAAAAGCACGGGAATGAATTAAGTCGAATAACTTTGATTTCCACTTCTTATCCGCTACAAAAAAAAAATGTCGCAGTGAATCACCGACAATGTACTTCACCAGAACGAATCGCCTACTATCAGAGCGCTCTTTTATCACTCTCGTGGATATGAGCCCGATTCTACTGTGAGAGTCCTACATTTTGCCTGCCCTAAATTTTTGAAGTAAGTGTAGGGCTTCATTCGAGTAGTAACATTATATTGTAATGAAAATGAGTACAACATACCTGTGAGAAGATCGTCATAGAAGAAGTCGGCAGGCTCAAGAGCAACTTCAATGTGAAGAGGAGAGGTGGGAGTAACCGCTGTAACAGAGAAATTATAGGAAAAAAGTTGTATGTCGGCTATGTACATCATCTAAACTAAGTAATCTAAAAAAGTGAGCGATCAGGAAAATATAACAGAACTTCAAATGCAATCATACTCTAGAATAATACATTTCTAGGTGAATCAAAAATTTCGAATATAAAGCCTGATTAAGAAAAATAATGTATTTTTCGGTATATTAGAGCTTTATTTAGCCCATACATATTTTGGACATTTATGGATAAACACATACTTTAATATGAATGACAAAAAATCAATACATAAATAATCAAAAGCAAATGTATTTAATATTTAGATTAAAAGAAACTTCTATCGAAAACAACAGACTACGTCCAGGATTTAAAGTAATTTGTAGTACAAATAAAATGTGGTATGTTACCATGGGCAAAATATATATTGAGCTTGTATTTTTAAATTATTAAATTACCTGCACATTGCTTCATAATTCCACGCAATAAAATCGAAAATCACAATTAATACCTCCAATCAACTTGACAGGGAAGGTAGGTTATAGATAGCATCTCCTTATAGCAGTGAAGCAGTGTTGTTCCAATCGGTGGGAGCCATTGCTGCCCTCAATATTTGTCTGGGCTCCTCCCATATTTTTATTTACATCTATCTGAATGGAACATTTTTGCTGACATCCAAATATAAAAAGTTTGAAAAATTTATAATTTTTTTTCCACAATATTCTATTATATTTCTCTCTTTAAATATTAGGAAAGTATGAATAATAATGTAAAATATAACGATAATGAGTTATATATGAATTGTAAAAAAAATGGACTGATGAAACAATAGAGTAACAATCTGTACAGTGGAGTGAGAGACCTATTGGAAGTTGTGGTGGGTTGTCCTATGGGAAGGGAGGTAAAGATCAGAAGGATGGGATCTGGTGACTTTCTGATAGATATGGGATTTAAATTGGAGCATTTGGAAGATGTAGGAGGGCTTTTGGGAAGATATGGTTTGATAGAGAAAGGAGCCTATGAAATATTGTTGACGAGAGGATGGGAAGAGCCATTTTAGATCGGTATAGGATCACATCATCTTGTCGTAAACATCAAAAGCAGAAGAGGGATGGAAAGAGAGATGAATTTGGAAATCATCAGCATAAAGGTGGTATTTGGAGTGTTTGATGGAATTAGGGAGGGAGGTCATTTATGAATATAGAGAAAAGGGTAGGATAAAAGGATGAGCCTTGAGGGACCCCAGAATTAACTGGCAGAGAAGAAGAGAAAGGGAGACTAGGGACGAGAACCGACTGAGAGCGACCGACCAACCAAACCAGCGAACAGCACTGGAGGAAAGGTGAGTATTGTGGAGCTTGGAGAGGAGGATGCTGTGGTCGACGGTGTCAAAGGCTTTAGTAAAGTCGAAAAGTACGAGTAGAGTAACCTGTCTGTTGTCTATGGCTAGTTGGAGGTCATTGGTAACTTTAAGGAGGGCGGATTAAGTGCTTAGGCAAGGATGGAAGCCGGACTGAAGGGAATTTAAGATTTGAGAGGTTGGATATTGAACGGAGATCTTTTGGAGAAGAGTGATTAGGAATTTTATTTAGGGGGAGGACCATAGCTGATTTCCAGACGGTCGGGAAAACTGAGTTCTGCAGGGAGTAGTCGATATGGAGGAGGACAGGATGGTGGAGACGGCGCATTTGATCAATTTCACAGAGATATTGTCTGAACCGTAGGCGTTAGTTTGGGATTTAAGGATACTTTTGAGAAGATCTTCAAGATATATATAAGAAAAAAAGAAGGAACTTGAATTGAATGTCAGATTAGGAAGGAAGGAAAACATGCAAAAAGTTGCATAATTTCGCTCTTCATTATTTCATACTCTATGACTGCAATGAGTTTATCTTTTCAATAAAACTTTATGCAGAGTTCAAAAATCAATGAGTAAATAAATAATTATTTGGAACAAAAAAAATGTTTGAAAAGTAAACTTCAGTTATTAAATAATTGCATTTATAAAAAGACGGAGACAGAATACATTTTAGAACTATAAAAATAGACATTAACTTTTAATAAATGTATCATTAGGATTTTGTGTTGGTACACTAGTTGTTTAATCGATAGTGTAAGGTTACGAAGGTTACAATCGTTGTTTTGATCGAAGTCTGACATGGTATTCAAGAAAAAATAATTTGTTTGTAATTGTTTCAGAGTAAATTTGTGTAATATTAATTTATTTTTATGTTTATTATTTAGGCTTCTGAAGTAGACGATACTTTGAAAAGGATTCAAGCTCATAAAGGAGTTGTGGGTACGATTGTCATCAATGGAGAAGGTTAGTTTTCGTGTTATTATAAAATACACGCAAATAGTAATGCTTGTCATTTCGTACTCTTGTTGCAATATCTCCTTTTATCTAGAGATACATTCTACAAGGTCGAAAATCTGTTGTGTTTGTGAAATAAGGCAGTGCGAAAACAAACGTCTGGTTATTAAATTGATAAGACTTACTCGACAATATTTTCGTTATATTTGGGTGATTGAGCCACCTCCGTCTCCCCGAGGATTTGTTTAATGCTCATGGTTTTTTCACCTCTCAGATAAAAAAAAACTCAGTGCCTGGGCCGTGTTTAGAACCGCGTTCTTGAGCAGAAGGCAAGCACCCGGGCAGATCCCCGATGAGCAGGGATTTCCCTTTGTGCTGTACAGGACAGAAAGAGATAACTGAAACACAGGGCCTTCAGCGTCTGTAGTGCGACAGAAAGAAGAAGAAAAGATATTCGCCTCTTACGTGATTGTATAACAGGAAAAAATGTCAGGAGAAAAAATTAAATTTTGTGAAAGGGAAAGAATCTGGCAGAGAGGCACCATAAAAACTGATACGTTAATTAGAATTTTCTTCTAATACATATTTTTGTGCTTATTTTATTTGTGCATGAGGCCCACTCTTTAAAACCTAGTTCCTTGGGTACTTGAAAACCTAGATCAAATGGCAAAAAGGTTGACGATGCTGTAGTCCTGTAGTCATGTACAAATGAGAAATACGAACATATATTATAAATATCAGAATAACTCTGCAGAACATGTTAAGTATCGATACTTAACATTTTTCGCAGAGGTATTGTGAAACATTCAATAAAAAATATTTAAAAAACGAATGTGAAATATACAAATTTTTAAAAAACATTAAGGCGTAGTCAAGGTCCACACCGTAGATTTTCCGTGAAAACCTCGGTATAAAATCATTTTTCATTTTCTTTTCGATGCTGCCGTAGCTCTTGCATTTCCTCGGCACTAGACTTTTTAGATTTTTAAAATTCCTTTTGATGCCAGCTTTCCTCTGATTTGTGTTTTCTATAATTCCGCGCATATTTACGATTCATATGAGACTACATCTTTAATTTTTTTGCAATTTTCAATTTAATACCGATTTTTACATATATTTCGGCGAATATTTTTTTTTTGTTTCACCGAGTAGTGCTCCTCAAGCTCTTTACAATGACACCCGAATCAACGTCCTATCTAAACGCGTTATCACGCTACACTAATTTCTAATTTTACACAACGCTAATTCGCAACAATCATCCGCCGGCGCCCACACTAGCCCGATAACGTCACAGGTAAAACAAACACTGCACAACTTACGCGTAAAAACATGCTCTATCCATTGTGACCTCAACCGTTGTTATCGCATTATTAGTCTCGTAGTTATTTTCGATTGAAATCTGACGGTATTTTGTAACACAAGAAAGTTTGACCGGCTATCACTGTGCTTAACGAGCGAATAGACGTTTTCACGTCAAAACACATTAGTTTTTCTTTATGTTTTTTATGTTAAGTATCATTTAATAGCATCATTATCCATTCACATATCCTATAGAATACATTGTTTTTATAAGGAACATGTTGGCATGCAAAGAATAAATCCTGTTGGTCAATGCGACTTGTTAATTTACCACATTTTCCCTTATCTATCATAAATCTTACGGTAAACTGTCCACAGTCTATAGTATTTACGACTATGCTGTTGATGCATTTAATTTCTTCATTAATATTATAAATGAATTGTTTTTTGTCAGGTGTACCTATCAAAAGTACGCTGGACAACACAACGACGGTACAGTACTCCTCTCTGATCACACAGCTGTGCGACAAGGCAAGGGCAGCTGTTCGAGACTTGGATCCTTCCAACGATCTCACCTTCCTCAGGATCCGTTCGAAAAAACACGAAATAATGATAGCACCTGGTCAGTTTCTAAAGAATATGTAGACTTTAAGTAGAACATGCTAAGGACAGGATTTATAAACATTTTTACAGATCACAGCTCATTTTGACGTGTCCACATATTGACCCCAACTTCAATAAGTCCTGTTTCCTGTACCTCTATTATTACATAAATATTTTACTAAAATTTCTAACTTTTCTACTGCTTTGTCTACCTGTATAATCTTGGCTCCATATTTTTTATGAAATGTTTGATATTTAAATCTAAGTTTTATCGATTTATTATAAAATGTAACTTTTTTTTTTTTTCAGATAAGGAATTCATACTAATTGTCATACAAGCGCCATTAGAATAAATCAAATCAAATCGGAACTAATAATTATTATTTTCTAATTATGAATTATTTATTGTTAATATATTGATTTTTTATTAAAATTTTTATCATAAAAAAAAAATACACGAAGAGTGCACAATTTAATTATATTTTTTGTTAATACCTATTTTATAACTGAAGTATGTGTAATATTATTGTATAGTATACTATTTAATTAATTTAAGTTTTAATTCTTTCTCCTGGGCATCTCATATAAAATAATATAACCCCTTGTTTTGAGAAATCATATGTATCTTTTAAATTTTTACTGAATAGAAAGTATCTAAATATGAAGTTTGGTTAGGGACATTTTATCTGGGAGGTAAAATAAACTTGAGCACGCCGTCTTTCGGATAAGACGTTAAACGATGGTTCCGAGCCTATGCGATGTCTGGTACTCGTTAAAGACTAGGTGAATAAATAAATAAAAATTTTAGGAAGGCAAAATTCAGGACTCCCTCTATAGAGTCACCAGAGACACATAATAAGATACTTAACTCAAAAACTCTAATAACTGCCGTTGTAATGAATGTATCTGCCCAAAATTTCATACATATGCAAATTCAAAACACCATAAGGACGCATCAGTTTTCAGTTGAATCGGAAGAAGGGGTGGGGGGATCAGAGATGGGCTCAACTCATTAACCCCAATAACTGCCGATGGTAATGAATGTGTCAACATGAAATTTGTGGCAGGCTATATAGGGCAATTACGCCTTGGAGCCAAAAAAAAACATGAAATTTCATATTTAAAGTAAAAACCCAATGAGAACATAACCTATCTAATTTCATCGATATCGACAGAAGGGAAGGGGGGGTTCAGGGGAGGGGGCTCAATTCGAAAAACCGTTTTAACTGTCAATGTAATGAATTTATCGAAACATAATTTAGTATGAGGATGTAAGTATATTATGTATCTATGAAATTTTTATTATATTTCTTTTATTATTTATTATACATTTTATATTATATATTATACATCATTTATACATTTGTAATTCATAACACAATAAAAATTCCTGCTTCACTACAATTTAGTAGTTACATTATTATAATATTTTGAATGTGTGTTATATAATTATTTTTCCTTCCTAATAGCCACCAATCAAAATGAATTTTGTCAAATAATAATCTCACGTTTTTTCTAAACATGTGAAATAATTCTTGTTTCAACCTAAATTATTGTGCGTTAATTAAATACTCAAATCCTTAATTAAGATAATTTTTTCCAAATTTTTATAAATATGAGGGAAATTAAATTAATTCAGAGTTTGTTTATTTAAGTAATTATTTCCTGGCCTGTGCCTTTTAAAATTTGAAAAGGTAAGCAATATAGTTTGTTGTACAATGATTGTATTATCTAAAGTACAGGACAATTTTTGAGATAAAGCAGCAAGATCCACCCGAACTCTGGGAGAAATAAAGGTATTAACAGGTAAATTTTTTTTTATAAAGTTTCTATTTTTCCAAATTATATAGTATTATATGTGCAGTGAGACAACATTAAATAGGCAATGTAATTATTACAATTATTGATATGATATACTATATAATGTTTTCAAACTAAATAACAAAGTAAAATTTGAGGAAAAATCCCACAAGGCCTAGGCCTGAGTGCGGGAAAACAATTTAAAGGAGATGGCTAAATGGAGTTGGACAATACTTATGTAAAGTATATTAAAATGACATTAGTTTTAAAAATTCTTCATCATTGATTTTATTCATCCAGTTTAAAGGTTTGAATACTACAATTTTTGAGAGCAAGTGGTATTAGATTATAAGCTCGAAGGCCTAGGTAGTAAACATTAAGTTGCGTAATTTTTTTGTCAACTGGGGTAATTGAAAAGTTGATTTACTTCGCAAAGTTATTTCGGCTATGTTTTTGTTTTTATTAAACAAGTAGGATCTTTTGTAGATTTGTAAATATATATCTTTCAATTGAAATGTATCATTTTAACCATAGGACAAACGTTCCTATAAGCACGGTGTCCGGATCCGCCTCGTTAAAAAGTTAGACAAAAACACATTTTTTTGTACACTTCTCATATTGTTTTTTGGTAAACCTCAGATCAAAAATGTGTTACATAGAACAAAAGGAGAACAGTAAATTTCCAACAAATATCAAGGCTATTAAAAAATATTTACAAAATAGAGAAGTGTGGCTGAAGCCATTATTAAAAAGTCGGTGAATTACCTGCTATTTACTTCATCAGATCGAATAGTCGATTAACCAGTCGACCTTTTGGGATACTAATCTAATAAATATATAATTATGGCGGGAGAGTGATCTGTTAAAAAGTGGTTGGTATAAGAAAGTCCTCTTGTAGCATATCACATATTTTTTAGTTGAGTTTTTGGAATGTTAACAATCTTTCGATTCTTACAATGACAGATTCATAACCGTATATATGATCTACTAGGTTCGTGTAGAAGTTTACCTGAGAGCCCCGCCCAGTCTATTAGCCAATCGTCGCGAGGCAGCCATTTTTTCCGTTTTATTATTTAATGGCAGTATATATTTTTCCAAACCCATAAGTCAACCGCTCTATAAGACTATGGTCAGGCCTGTCCTGACTTATGGAGCAGTGACCTGGACGATGACCAGAGAAGCCGAGATTCCAGAGAAAGGTTCTTGGTCCGGTCCATGAGAACGGCATGTTCAGTATTAAAAATAATGCCGAGTTCGCTATGGAGTTTGGAGAGCCCAAGGTCACAGACGTGATAAGACTGGCGAGGCTTCGATGGGCAGGCCATGTGCAGAGGATGCAGGAGGCTGAAACCCCACGAAGACTGATGCTAGTGATACTGGAGGGAAACAGAGGACGAGGAAGAGATGGATGGATGCAGTCGATGGGGACGCAAGGAACCTTCGGTTGCAAAACTGGAGAACGCTTGCGCTGAACAGGAATCTTTAAGGGAAGTCTCTGGAGGAGGCCAAGGCTCGAACGGAGCTATAGCGCTGATGATGCCCTATAATAAAAATATTAATTTTTAAAAAGCCCGGGTATCGGTGGAGTATTGGGACGGCTCTTGTCTCAAGTATTTGTCAACTATTCCAGAATCCAATGTCCATGATTTGGCTTGAAGTACCTGGAAAGTACCAGAGTGGAACAAAGCCCAGAATGTATCAACACAGAAGTTAGTATGTATTAGGATTCAGAAGCCCGTCGTATCACCTACTACTACAGCGCTCTTTCGTCACGGGCGATGATAACCATGGCAGTTTTTCGCCCTAAAACCACAATCTTTCTCTCTCTATACTGTTATGTAATCGATAGATACATACTTCTAAATCCTCACACTAAATTTTGTGTCGATACATTCATTACATCGGAAGATTTCTGAGTTCAGGCTCCCCTGAACTCCCCTTTCTCTTCGTCCGATTACATAACTTCACCTATACTTCGTATAGCTGAGAAAGTAAAAAAAAAATGAAAAAAAAAAAAAAAACAAGGATCATGATAATAATTTTTAGGATGAATATTTAGTAGGTAATAAAAAATTTAACTCTAGTGAAAAAATAATAATAATCTGTGATAATGAATATGATGTAAAATAAAATAAATAAAAATTATATTAAAATAATTGAATTAATAATAAAAAACAAATAATAAAATTACCACATTTCTTGTAGAAATTAAATCTGGTCTTCTACTAAATTTTGATTTCTACAGTAATTTCCGAAAGGAACCCTAAAAAGATATCGAAAGTTCAAGACAAGCAATTATGAAGAAAGTACACGTATTTAAAAAAAATTTAATTAACAAATTTTTTATTTGGATTTCTTTTAAATTTACTAAAGATATGCCATATTGCTTCATTTCAAAAATGTTAAATCTGATCCAAAGGTATAAATTATCTTACTGGGTTCACAGGGAAAATTAATAGCATAGAATAAGAGAACAAATAATAGGTTTATTTACCTAAACCTACATTATAAATAAAATCAGAAAATCATTATCAAATAACAAAAATCAAATTACTTACAATAACGATCTTACAAAATAATTGCTACATCTACATTTTTAAATATTGCGGCCATTCTTCAATTCAATGTTATTTTGGGCATATAAATAAATAAAAGTAACTTTGCGCATCTACTTCACTGTTATCTTCACTCATATATGGTTCACTACCTTAACCCTAAAAACAACTCTCTCTCTTTTTCGTAACCCGACCAAGGCCCTTAGTTTATTTTATCTGGGAGGTAAAATAAACTTAAGCATGCCGTCCTTCGGATGGGACGTTAAGCAATGGTCCCGACCCTGTACGATGTCAGGTACTCGTTAAAGACCCCTGTCCTAGGTGAATAAAACTTTAGGACTCCCACAGTAGAGTCGGGCTCATGTCCACCAGAATGACGAAAGAGCACTCTGATAGTAGGCGATATGACCTCATAGTTAAAGCCCGGGCATGAGTCATAAAACCTAACCTATCTCTCTCTCTAGACTGTCCACCTCTACATTTCTCCTTAGACTGTTTCTTGACTATTTTAAACAGCTGATCGTCGTCCTTTGTTCTTCATTTATTGGTTGTTTACATTCCGTTTTAAAACAAAATGCGACTAGTCCATCTTTGTATATTTACCCACTATTTAAGTTTCTTCACTTCTAACAGCTGTTTTTATACAAATAATAATAATTGATTTCATAATATATTAATAATCTTAATGTGTGTACATTTTTTACATTACATATCATAATTGATTATCATTATAGTACACTTCAGTTGAGTGCAGATCTCGTGAGGATTAACGTATTCTTTTTTTTAGATTTCTACAATTTAATAATTATTTTATTTCTATCCACACTTTATTTATTTTATTTTCACATTTATATACCTATAATTTCTTATTCTTAGTGACCTTCGGTTTGGTGAGTACAATCTAATATATTTTATACTAATTAAGTGGAAAAAACAAAAACAAAATGAGCATACCGCCGGATAAACGGCACAAGCGTGGAAGAATCAAGTCCCCTTTAGAGCCACTAACCTCGAACATCCAGCTTTTACCGAAATTTTTGATAATTTCCCGTATAGGCGAAGGGAGTTTGAGTAATATATCACCATTTCTTGTGAATAAATCAATAGTAGGAGTCGCGGGGGATGTGAAAAATATAAAAAAACTTAGAGACGGTACGATTTTGGTTGAAACCCTAAATAGTAACCAATCAAAAAAGTTACTGCAAGTTGAAGAATTATTCAACAAAATAAAAGTTAAAGTTGAACCCCACAAAAAACTTAATCATAGTAAAGGGGTAATACGATGCCGAGATTTTGATTTTCTAGAACCCGAGGAAATTTTATTCGAATTAAAAAGTGAAAATGTTATTGACATAAAGAGGATTATAGTGAAACGAGACAATACGGAGACAAAAACAGATAATTACATTGTTACCTTTTGTACCCCAACAATCCCATCTCATCTACGAGTAGGTTATTATAATGTTTCAGTTCGACAATTTTTTTCCAATCCCTTGAGATGTTACACTTGCTTGTCTTTTGGGCACCCATCCTTCTCATGTAAAAAAGATGCACTTTGTGCCAAATGTGGAGAGAAGAAACACGAGGAAGTCGAATGCAATAAGCCAGTTAAGTGTGTAAACTGTAAGGGAACTCATAATGCTTTTTATAAACAATGCCCAACGTTCATTAACGAAAAAGAAATAAAAAAGATACAGGATAGTGAAAAAATTCCTTACGGTTCGGCTAGAAAAAAATTGTTAGACCGGCAAAGTAGTACCACCTTTCAGAAATCCTTTGCAAATATAATAAAAGAAACTAAAGTTAGTGTTAATACGAAAGAAATTAGTATTCAAGTAGACCCATCTGAACTTGAAACAATGTACCCAAAACAAGAGATAAGAGATAAAGCGACGGGGACCCCCCACTCTACCACCCGCACCTATCTCTCCCCCTCCTACTCCTGCAGTACCTGTTACTGCTACTCCCACCACCCCTCCATCACAGTCTCCAGCAGTACCTTTTACTGCTACTCCCACCACCCCTCCATCACAGTCTCCAGCAGTACCTGCTACTGTTACCGCTACATCCCCTCCTTCCCCCATCCCAAGTGGCAGTGAAGAAATTCCTGCCACTGACACCCCCAAGATTGTTATAAGAAAAAACGAAAAAGACAAACAATACACAATAGTAACTAAATCATCAAAAAAGAACGTACCCCAAAAGATGGAGACTGATAAATAAAAATCATAAAGATATGATTTTTATCAGCTTTCAGTCTGTAGTTTACACTTTACGCTTATATAAAAGCCTTTTTAACTTTTCTCTTAAATACTGCGGTATTTCTTCATTTACTGTACCTAGTGATAATATGCAAATTTTACTAACATATAACACAAGGCATTCCATCTCTATACTAACGTTTAAAAATTTCAAACCAATATGTACATTTTATCTCATCTCCAATTATTTGTATATTTTAACCAATGACATGTACAACATATATGAGACTGGACATCTAGCAGATTATACATACACATGGGAGTGTCAGAAGGAATACACCTGTACATGTACCATACAAACCTCTATGGTCCTACTCCAAATAGACATACTGCCACATGTGCCAAATTGTATAACTAAGCACTGTAGAGCTCCATATAACTCCACTTATTTCAGCCTAATAAAAGTCGAAATCACTACAAAAATTACAGGCCAAACCCAACTAATTTTACAGCCTCTTCTTAAAAGTATCCACATAGTATGCGCTAATATACAGATAAGCGAGTTTACATTTAATGATTTCAAATGACCATACTACAATGGAATTTAAACGGATTAAAATGTCAATTTGAAGAACTCAAAATACTTCTGGAAGACTATAAGCCATGCATATTCTGCCTCCAGGAAACTAAGTTAAAAATCAGTGACAGAATAAACATCAAGAACTACAATATATTTAGAAAAGATAGAATAAATGTGAACCGAGCCTGCGGTGGAGTGTTGACTGGTGTTTCCAAAGACTATCAAGCTGAAGAAGTGAACATCAACACATCTCTACAATCTGTTGTCATCAAATTCTATGGAAAATTTCCACTGACTATTTGCAACGTTTATCTTCCGCCAACAGAAAACATAGACGAAGCAGAGATGACTCACCTTATCGGAGAGCTACCTCAACCTTATATCATCCTGGGTGATATGAATGCCTCACATGGGATGTGGGGCTCCTCCAGGTCAGACAGCCGTGGGAATACCATCAAACGGATATCTGATGGCTCAGACTTGATTCTACTAAACACAGGAGCAGGCACATATGTCAGCCCAGCTTATGGCACCATCTCAGTACTTGATCTGGCTTTTTCCTCGCCCAACCTTTCCCTCCAGCTTGACTGGTACGTGCTGGACGAGCTACACAACAGCGACCACTATCCAATTAGAATAGTACTCCGGGGAACAGAAAATCGGTTTGAGAGGAACCCCAGCTGGATCATTGACAGAGCAAACTGGGAGATGTTCAAGACCTTGGTACACATCGACGAAAAGATGTTCACTGACAATGTCAATGAAACGAACGAATACATTACCAACTGCATCGTCAAACCTGCTGAGGAGACCATTCCAAAAACCAAGTCATATTATAGTAAAAACTCTACACCTTGGTTCGACAGTGAATGTCGGCAGGCCAGGAAAGAAAGAAGGCAAGCACTCAGGATATTTAGAAACAATCCAAACACACAAAATCTTATCCACTATAAAAAAATGCGAGCTTCCTGTCGGAGGATGTTCAAAGGAAAACGTAAACAAACATGGCAAAACTATGTTTCTACAATCAATCATAACACTCCTTCAAAGGCGGTATGGCGGAAAATAAGAAGTATTTCTGGAAATAACCACCACGTCCAGCCTGCAATCAAGGTGAACAACAACATAATATATGAACAATCAGAGGTTAGTAACCTCTTCGTTGAATACTACGCATCCCAGAACCCTAGCGCAGAGACAGGACTGGACACAATCTATCGCACCAGATTCAAAGATGGAAACAACAACCAGACATACAACATGGAAGTCACAGAGTGGGAGTTGGACTCAGCCATTAGAGAAGTCAAAAATACAGCAAGCGGCCCAGATGAAATTCATAATGCCATGCTCAAAAATTTGAACCCGGCAAACAGAAGAGCACTTTTGGCCTTCTTCAACAAAATATGGACAGAAGGGTCCTTCCCTGATGCTTGGAGGGAATCTATCATTCTCCCATTACTAAAACCAGGAAAAGACAAACTACTACTGGCCAGTTATAGGCCGGTCTCATTAACGAGTTGTCTTTGCAAACTGTTCGAAAAGATGGTCAATCGACGACTACTCTGGACACTCGAAACTAGCGGCCACTTAAAGAACATTCAATGCGGTTCCCGAAAAGGTAGATCGACGCTTGATCATTTGGTAGCCTTAGAGGCTGAACTGCTGAACACCTTCATCAATAAAGAAGAGAGTATAGGGATCTTTTTCGACATAGAAAAGGCCTATGACACTGTTAGAGGCACCGCAATACTACATCAAATGTACGATTGGGGACTACGTGGAAACTTACCCATATTCATAAGCAATTTTCTAACAAATAGGTGGGTTAGAGTAAGAATAGGAAGCAGTTTATCAGCAAGAAGGCAGGTGAACAACGGTATCCCACAGGGAAGCGTTCTTAGTTGCGCAATCTTCGCAATTGCGATGGACAATGTTGCGTCTGCTATCCCTAAAAAGATGAAGGCTTTTCTTTTTGTAGATGATCTCGCCGTTCTGTGCAGGTATCGTGACACCCATAAGGCCCAAGATGACTTACAGATACTCCTCAACAACCTCAGAGAATGGTCAAGTAAAACAGGATTAAAGTTTTCAAAGGAGAAAACTTGTTGTGTGCACTTCTCTCGCAAAAGGCGGCCTAGCCCCGACCCTGCACTCGTACTAGACGGAGAACCCCTCGTCTTCAAAGATGAAGCAAAATTTCTTGGTCTGATCGTAGACAAGAAGCTAAACTGGTCCAGCCATATCAAATACTTGAAGAAAGAAAGCTCCAGAAGACTTAACTTATTGAAAATTTTGGCCAATACGCAATGGGGAGCCGACAGGACATCTCTTCTAAGAGTATATCAGAGTGTTGTGAGATCGAAATTAGACTATGGAAGTTTTATTTACGCTTCGGCTCCAAAGAGCTACCTGAGCAGATTAGATCCTGTGCACCACGCTGGCCTTCGACTTGCTACCGGAGCCTTCAGGTCAAGTCCCGTTGTCAGCCTTTGTGCCGAAACTGGAATTCCCCCTCTTCTGTTCCGCCGACATTGGTTAGCCTCCAGCTATATTGCTGCTCTGTCATTAAATGAAAATAACCCTGCCTACAACTATATCTTCAAACCCAAATACCGCCGTTTATATGAAGGGATACCGAATACGTCAGCTCCCCTGGCAATAAGGGCAAGGCAATTCATAATAGACCTCATGGACGAGCAACCACGAAGTGACCCTCCGGAAGAACCACCATGGACACATAAGAAACCCATACTCCATCTGGATCTGCATCGACTGAAGAAGTCTACAACTAGCGATTGCACATTTAGAGCAGAATTTAATAAAATTAAAAGCATACGCTACAAAAATCATTTTTTGTACACTGATGGCTCCAAGAGCTCTGAGAGCGCTGGCTTTGCTGTAGTTGCTATGGACTCCACAATAAAATGCAGACTAACACCTTGGAGCAGCAGCTACACTGCGGAGCTGTGCGCCCTCTCTGCAGCACTTTACCACATAATTACCATGAAAGGACAATCCTTCACCGTCTGCTCCGACTCAATAGCTGCACTACAAGCCACACAAATATTGTTTACCGATAATCCTGTGGTTAGTAAAATACATAGATACGCAGACAATATCATATCACAAGGCAAAACGGTTACTCTTATGTGGGTCCCATCACATATTGGGATAGAAGGTAACGAAAGAGCAGACACCGCCGCAAAAGAAGCTTCTACCTCCGCTACCGATTGTAAGAGAATTTTTACAAAATCAGATCTGAAACAGCTGCTTCATAGCAGAGTTAACCAGGGTTGGATCGACATGTGGAAGGAAATAGACTGTAGCAACAAATTGAAATACATAAAAGAAGGAGTGGAACCTTGGAAGACATCTATAAGAGATAACCGAAGGGAAGAGGTTGCCCTGATGAGGCTAAGAATAGGTCACAGTCGTTTGACTCACAGTCACCTGATGAGCAGAGATGAAGCGAGGAAATGCGAACTGTGTGAGGAGGAGATGTCGATCCGACACATCCTAGAGGAATGTCCGCTCTACCAGGAGGAGCTGGCCAGGAGAGGCATCACCAGATCACTTCCAAGAGCACTAGGCAACCGTCCAGAGGTACTTCAGAGAACAATGGATTTCTTTAAAGATTTGAAATTAATAGACGAACTATAGAGGAAAAAAAAAAAAAAAAAAAAAAAAAAATAAAAAAAAAAAAAATTCAAGATTTGAAATTAATAGACACGAACTATAGAAGAAAAAAAATATATATATATAAAAAAATAATAATAAAAAAAAAAAAATAAATAAAATAAATAAGTAATAAAAAATAAATAAATAAATAAATAATATAAAAAAAAGGGGGGAAAAAAAAAATAAATAAAAAAAAAAAAAAAAAAAATAATAATAATAATAATAATAATGATAAATAAAAATAAGAAGAAAAAAGAAAAAAGAAGGGGGAAAAAAATAAAAAAATAAATAAAAAAAAAATAATAAAACAATAGATGCATTGCGTTATTTAATAAGTTATTAGAGTTTTCTTTTAATTAGTTATTATATTCATGTTACTTATTTTTATATTTCTTTTTAATTATTTTTATATTTCATTTTACAAATTGTACACTAAATGAATAATGCTACATTAAATGTAAATGACTAATCACGTCTCCATCTTAAAGAAACAGTTTGACACTTAGATGCTTATGACCTAGCTG
Organism: Aradus depressus; assembly: GCA_963662175.1. Taxonomy (NCBI): domain Eukaryota; kingdom Metazoa; phylum Arthropoda; class Insecta; order Hemiptera; family Aradidae; genus Aradus; species Aradus depressus. The sequence goes on along the minus strand of OY759225.1, from coordinate 19,079,342 downwards.
TTGAGCATCTAAAAATCCTAATCCTAATCATAATTGATTATCATTATAGTACACTTCAGACAGTTGACAACAAAATGTAAGGAGCTAATACATTAAATAAGAAAGTCTGACTTACATAATATAATGTATTGACTTGATTTGCAGGAAGGAGGGAGGCAGAGATTACGAACACAGCGTACTAATAATCTTTAATTTCTGTTGGCCACTACGAATCACGACTCAGTGTTGCCTTGGCTCGTCCACAGTCTCCAACTTTCCTGTTTACCTTCTCATCGACTGTTAAATTCCCACTACTTATAAATATTTTTTTTTAAATAATGACATTTACTTTTATTATCTGTGTTGTTTTATTTAATTGTTTCCGTCAATTCATCAGTGTCAGTTATAATTATAGAGAAGTATGTTGTTATCGTTTTTGAAATAAATATTTATAATCTTATCTTAGATAAAAAATATTAAAAAAAAGTTTTAAATTTTAAACAAGAGCCCGATCAAGAAGTCAATAGTGCAAATCACCCACTGGTCATTATGTATTCATTTCTTGGATTCATCTATATCCTATTTTTAGGTAAGTGATTTTTAATTTATTTATTTATTACTTTCTTATATCTATAGTATAAGGAAGTTTTGTAATCGTGCAAAAATCTGAGATTTGAAAATGAAAATGTCACATGTGCTAACTTAGATTTGATTAGATTTTGACCGAAATCAGACAAATATTGAGACCATTTTACTCAAAGGTTTACCTAAGTACAGTTTACAAGATACCACTTACATTTGTGACCTCTTCAAACATCTTTTCATGTAAAAGTTGTAGAAACGACTGAAATACATATTTTGTATAAAATACAATTTTTTGTAAGTCGTCCGGTATTTGAGATATATGCCAAAAACCGTCCTGAAATGTAGTTTTGAAACTGATATTTTTAGACGTTTCCTTGATTTACCCAAAAACAGTTATTCCTATAGAAAACTTAGTTCTTACAAAAAATGTTCCTTATAAAATTTCCAATCGCTTGAAGTTCTCAAATTTGAGGTAGGATTAATACGACTGAAATTATAGCGTCTTAAAGAATGAAAAATACATTTTCAAGATTATGTTTAAATTGTATTACGAAGCAATGAATTAAATTGTTTTTTTAATTTTTAATAATAAGGAGCCGGTAGCACAGTGGTATGCGTGCTTGCCTATTGAGCTTAAGATCGCGGGTTCGAAACCCGGCCGAGGGCCTTAGTTTATTTTTTCTGGGAGGTAAAATAAACTTAAGCGATGATCCCGAGCCTGTCAGGTACTCCTCAAAGTCCCCTACCCTAGGTAAATAAAAAATTAGTATAGGCAAAATTTAGAACTCCCATAGTAGAGTCGGGCTCTGGTAATAGGCGATATGACCTTCTAGTTAAAGCCCGGAAATGAGCCATAATAACTAACTAACTTATTAGTAATTTTCATGAAAAATTATAAAAATGAATAAAAAAATAATATATATATGATGTAGCCATTATAGATCTTTCTTATACCAACCACGGTTACAGATCACTCTCTCTTCCACTCCCCCTTCTCAAAATCATTTCATACTGACTGTATTGGGTATAAGAAAGTCACGCTGTAAAACGATATAACTGTACCTCCGAATCTAACTCATTACCTTCATATACCCCGTAATGCCAGTATGAAATGATTTTTAGAAGGGGAAGGTGGAGAGAGAATGATTTAAAAAAACGTGGATGATAAAAGAAAGTCCTGTAATAGCCACATCACGACTTTAGACAGAATCAAATGTAAATCCGTTGATTATTGTTTATCATTAGTCAGTGGCGTAGCGTGAGTGTCAGCCGCCCGGGGTGGAAGAAAATTTTGCCTCCCTCTTATTTAGGTATTTCAATTTAAAAGACTATAATATACAGTAATTCTAAAGAACTTTTCGGCAAGAACAGGCATCATTATTGTGCATTGTACAGGTTACAAATAAAAAAGTCATAAATACAGTGTAAACTCTATTTAACGCCACTCGATTTAACGACAAACTCCCTAAAACATCGAAATTACTTGAATCTGGTTGGTTTAACTTGTTGTCCATACAATGATACACTCTTTGTAGCATAGGGTGGTCGTAAAAAGTAAAAAGTTCGATTTTTCAAAGTCCTCATCCAAATTCTTGTGTAGTTTGACGAAAAAAATTTTTGTAAATTTTTTCAGATTTTTTTGAATGAATTAACCTGGCCCTGTGGGCGGTCAAAGTTTAACACGTGTTTTAAATGGGGTTTTTGAACATTTACATATTTTTAAGTTTTTAATATAAAAATCTAAAAATACATGGATTATGGGTTTTCGGGGTCGCTGAAAACGAATTTCATATTAAAAAAGTTTTTTTGACACTCACATTTCCCACGATTCGAAAAATTTTATCATTTTCGTCAATTTTTGTACGAGTTTTTTGGGAAATGTGACTGTAAAAAAAATTTTTTTAATATGAAATTCGTTTTCAGCGACCCCGAAAACCCATAATCCATGTAATTTTACATTTTTATATTAAATTGTAGCATCACACCCACTCTAAATAACGATAACAAGACGTCATTACTAAGCAATAAACAGTACTTTCAAGTTGCTGAAATTAATAACAACTGTAGCTGTGTACGGTCTTTTGTTTGTTATTTTGTTGCTTTATTGTCTAGCACGTATTTACCTCGACTGTCGGCATCATACGTACCGAAGATTCTAAGAAATTCGTTCGACAGCCTGACTACAACAGCTTCACTTACAGATGAAGAAATTCTGGGTTCGATGAGAAAAACTGAGGAACAACAACAAGGAGATGAAGAAGATGAGACGGATGATGCTGAGCCTCCACCAAGCATTAAACAAGCACTCGATGCAGCGAAATTATTAGAAAAATACTTTTTGTATAACCAAGTTGATCCCACAGTATCCCAGGATGTGAATAAAATACATAAGAAAATACAATTAAAATACTGGATCAGCAAAAAACGTCAGACGAAGATAACGGACGCAATAAGCGTTGTTATTTGTATCAATATTAATGTTTGTTGTTTGTAAATTTTATACTTTATTAGTAAATACATATTATAATAGCAAAATACTATTAAATATAATGTAATATGTATTGATTTTTCTTCTCTTCATTTAACGACAACTCTTAATAACGCCATAAAATGCGCAGTCCCTTAAGTGTCACTATATAGAGTTTACACTGTATATTCAAACAACATTGCCATCCTGCCAGCTGATAATCAAATAAGTGCAGACCTTATTATTTATTGTGAAATTTTGCCGCCCCTACTGCGCTACGCCACTGTCATTAGTAATCTCTCTCGTTACCATGGAGTTTCCGCGCCTCTCATCTAAGACTACTTCATCCACTCGATCTAGAACACCTACAAAACGAGTTTAGACCGACTGCCATCTAGTAGAAAGCTAGAGGCTAGAGGAAATTATGTAATCGATCAGAAATTCGATTTTGAGTTTTTAACGCAGTTTCATGTTTTCCGACTTCTGATTCCAACAAAGACAAAAAAAGTGTGTGTGAATGCGATAATTCCCAAATTCCCGATATAATTAAGATAATATAAGGTAAGGGAATTAAAAATGGGGAATTTTTTGATTAAAAATAGATGTTTATTTTACAGTTATATGTTTGTTGTGTTGATCAAAGTATGCCCCATCAAAATTTACAACCTTGGCCCATTTATCAGGAAAAATATGGATTTTAAAACATTATGGAAAATTTAAGAGACTTGGCGGGGTTTCGAACTCGCGATCTTGGGCTCAGTTGAGCGTAACCTAGGCGTGAAAGGAATGTAACCACATAAATAAGAACAGGAACTTGTTTTGTAGCCGCATACATTTTCACTTGTGTTAAATAACTTACTTATGTAAACTTTGTATTCGCCAAGTAATTTAACTGTAAATTATTATCTATTGTTAAATTTGATATGTTGTTCTTGTATTACCTTCTGTTTGGAGATCATTTATGTAGCTATTTCATTTTTTTAAAATCGACAAATATATCTTATAGTCGTGTCAACTGTAAAGTATCGACAAATTATATAATATTGATGTAAATAGTTAAGGGTATCTCTACTTAGAGGCATTCCCTAATCTAATTCCCCAAGTTACCCCCACCATGTATAACATACGTTTTGTTGAGCTGCTGAAATAAAGAATATTAATAGATTTAAAAGCTTATTTATAATTGTTTTTTCATCAATAAATTATACTTTTTTTTTTTTCAGTTTTATTGAAAGATACAGAGGAGGTCGAACAGAAAAACTATGATCTAGTTCATCTAGGTCGTTGTCCTATCGTTGGTAACGCCAAATGCGACAGCAGTTATATCAAGTTTTATCTTTATACCAGGTAATGTATAACTGTATAATAATTAATAAAATTGACATGGTGTTTACTAATATAGAGATTTTGTCGGCTAAAGAAAAGAAAAACACAACATTTTGCCATAGTTTCCGAAATTATTTATTTTCTTCCTCAGGGCTTAACAGAATGTAACAAAAAATTAGGGGATTATTTATTATGGAGAACACAATAACAAAAAAAATAAATATAATGGATAACAATTCAAATTATATTGTACTTCAGTAGCAGGTAACCCGGAGTAACTCAAAGCAATTTAGTAACGTTATCTGCCTAGTTAGTAACTTGGTTAGTTTAGAAATAAATTGAAGTTTCTGATGCCTTACGTATGTACGTAGGCTGCAGGTACATTTAAAACGATGTTCTACACAATGTTCAATTGAAAATCGGACTATATTTTATTTTACAACCTTTCGTTCAATTCAAAACTTAAATAATATTGTAATTAGTTATTAATTATTTAATATAATAATTAAAACTTACGTTATATATATATATAGCTATTTTTTGATAAGAGAAAAAAAATAAATGGGAGAAGTGATGCTGTAATAATATATTATATATGAATTAACAATCTTCTTAAACAACCCAAAAGTAATATTTATTACGAGGGCGCCGATAGCTCAGTGGTGTGCGTGCTTGTCTTCTGAGCTCAAGAACGTGGGTTCGAAACCCGACCGAGGCCCTTAGTTTATTTTATCTGGGAGGTAAAATAAACTTAAGCACGCCGTCCTTCGGATGGGACGTTAAGCGATGGTCTCGAGCCTGTACGATGTCAGGTACTCCTTAAAGACCTCTAACCTAGGTGAATAAACATTTAGGGTAGGCAAAATTTAGGACTCCCACAGTAGAGTCGGGCTCATGTCCACCAGACGAAAGAGCGCTCTGGTAGTAGGCGATATGAGCCCGGGCATGAGTCATAAAACCTAACCTAACAATATTTATTACGTATTCTCTATTAGGCCTTGAGGAGAAAAGGGAATAGTTTCCGAAACGTCAACATTCTGAGTTGTATTACTTATCCAACAGAATCTCAATTTATAATTGTATATTTAGAGCACATTTATCCTGATTTAGGTGTATTTCGTAGTCAATATTGTTATGATAAAAATTGCAATGTTGAGCTTGAGGGTGCATGTATTTTACTGAAAAATAATATGTACAAAATTTAGTTACCTTTATTGTCTCCAATAGTGGCTCGACAGTTGTATGCGTAGTTACAGAATTCTCGAAGTTTTGTCAGAAGAATAAATTGTAGATCTGCAGATCATTGACCTCGCGATTTTCCTTCGATAGTTTTTTGCTTACATTGATGAGTAATACATGCCAAACTCGATCATAAGCTTAAATTACACCATTGGCCGAATACAATTTTTGCGTTTTGTGTCGATATAGTGAAAATACTAATAAATAAAATAAAAAATATGATAAATAAAGCACTTTTTTATTGAACACTTGTATTGTCTAATTCCATATACATATACATAAATGTGTACCGGTTTCGGCTTACGCCATCGTCAGCACAAGATTCAACAATAATGTAGATATGAGCTAGGCAGACATGTTTATATTAACTTAATATATTTGAAAATAGATACCTAAAAAAACGAAAAAAAAAAACAACAAACCAAAATATTATAAAATATAAAATTATAAAAAGTTCTATGAAATCAATATGACATGCTATGAAAGTGCACTTTTCCACCCCCTAGGGAGGACGACTCCCCCATACCTCAGGCACCCTTAAGTTAATATAAATATGTCTGCCTCGCTCATATCCCTATTATTGTTGAACCTTGATGGCGTAAGCCGAAACCGCTACACATTTATGTATAATTAGACAATATAAATGTTCCAAAAAAAAGTGCTTTATTTATAATCTTTTTAATTTTAAACTATGAAAGCCCCAGTAAATATACTAATTTAGTCACTGTAATTATACTAACAAATTGTAAAATATAATTACTTTTTTTTTCTCTATTTTTAAGAATAAAGTATGATGGATATGGAGAATTCATAAAATTTAACGAACATCGGAATAACTTAAGTGCATCTCATTTTAGTCCGAAACGGGATAATATTATAATCGTTCATGGGTATAGTGCGGATGTAATGCTGGATGTGCTGCAAAATTTAAAAGAAGGTAATCATCTATTAGAATTTAATTAGAAAAAATAGAATATTTAGTATCAATCGCTCTCTGAAGAAGAATATAGTTCAGTATAATCGTTTGACAAATATTTCTCCTATATTCTTTATTTACTTATGTTTTGTTTGTATATTGTCTAAAACTATATAACTACTAATCATACTGGTGATAAAAAAACCATTTGTGAACAGGTCAAGCGTCATTAATCACTGCACATCGTAAATTTAGGGTTCAACAACGGGGTGAGTGATGCGGGAGAGTGACGTGAGCAGAGAGGCGGGGTGGGGAGCGCTCCTCTCTACTAGCCCGTCCAACAATCCCAAACTGTCAGTTCTGATAATTCAAAAAAACTAATTTCATTCTTCCCTTTGCGCAAACTTCCTAATTTGGAATGTAGGGTCTTTAATTGGTGCTCTCACAGATTATATACCTTATTAAAAAAAAACAAAAAAAAAACTTTAAATCACTTTTTTGTGGGACGAACTAAAACACTGGTGTGGAACGAGTCTGGGAGGTGTTCAGCGCGTCACATAATTTCGTAAGTCATTTACCAGCTTAGTCCCCAAGTTGCCCAGAGCGCATAAAGAAGTTTCACTAAAAGAAAAATTAATATATATATATATATATATTTATATACATAAGTTTTTCAAAAATATAAGTACCTTATATTTCACTTAAAATACACTGAAAAGTATGAAATAAACTCTTTCTTTCGGCAGGCGATCGATATTGGATGATAATAGGAATAATATACTTATATAAATATATAAAAATATATATCGGTATGATGATATTTATATTATAACTTATATATTATTATATCTTATAAGGTATCGTTTCATTTTACATTGATGATCTTGCCTACAACCTGCCTATTATTGCCTCTGCAACATACAATTCGACACCTTAAATTATTTGAAATGTTTTTTTTTAGATATCTATTATTTATTTTTCTATATCTATTATTTTTTATTCTATTATTTATAAACCTAAAACTGATCGCCTGCGGAAAGAAAAGTTTATATTCCACTTTTCAATGTACTTATATTGAAATATAAGGTATATTTTTGAAAAACTTGTTTTCATATAAATTTTTAGCTTCTATTTTTGGGGCCATGGCTGCCGTGCGGGCTAGAGCTTTGATTGCATGGACTCACCATGTTTTTATGGGTTCGAATCCCCTCAGGGAAAGAGTTTTATTTCGTAGATAGAACTCCCTCCCGGCGGCCATGGATGTTTTGTAAATAACTAGATAACACAGTTGTAGAGACATGGCTAATATATAATTTGTATTGAAGTATACAGTAAATAGGTATATAATACAAAATCTCGGTTTGCTATTAAGTCACGTCTCGCCATTACTCTGGGTAGCTTTCGCATTTGAATCCGCAAAAATCGTCCAAAAAGTAAAAAAATTTCATTTTTCAAAGATGATTAAAATAGGTAAAAATTACCGAATGTGAAATAATTATTTCTGAACTTTGCTTTTGTAGTTCACTGTGTTTCCCCTTAAAACTTGCTTCATTCATTACTACGCTTTGCAACAAAAATAAGCTTATCGATTGTTCTGTGAGTGTAAACAGACTTCCAAGACTTGTTGAATGAAAAGACCTGACGTACGTGGGTGAGTAACCTCTGGGGGTTGTGAGATATGTAAACAGCAGACATGATCAAGACCAGGAGGGAAAATAAAAAAATAAAGACATTAGTATAACAGAATATATATATATACACTTTGTATTAGAGAATGTACGATACATATTAGCCATGTCTCTACAACGGTGTATTATATATATATACACCGTTGTAGAGACATGGCTAATATGTATCGTACATTCTCTAATACAAAGTGTATATATATATATTCTGTTATACTAATGTCTTTATTTTTTTATTTTCCCTCCTGGTCTTGATCATGTCTGCTGTTTACATATCTCACAACCCCCAGAGGTTACTCATATATATATATATATATATATATATATATATATATATATATATATATATATATATATATATATATATATATATATATATATATATATATATATATATATATATATATATATATATATATATATATATATATATATATATATATATATATATATATATATATATATATATATATATATATATAATAAGTGCTAAATTATGATATATTTAAATTATATTTTCCCCCTTTTTTAACTGTTGTCTTTATATTTTTGAAGACAGACAAAAAGTGAACAAGGAGAGTTCATATATTTTAATGAAGATTGGAATAGCTTAGCTGAGTCTCATTTTGATCCTAATCGGAAAAACATAGTGATCGTTCATGGTTATGGATCAAATAAATTGTTGGGGGTCCTGCAAAACATGAAAGAAGGTAAACATTTATATTTTAAAAGTAGCTTATGCTCGTCCGAGAGAAAACGGGGATTAGTGGAGAGGCTTAACTCAAAAACCGTAATAATTGCTGATATAATGAATGTATTAACACACAATTTAGTATGAGGATTTAAAAGTGTCTATTTAAGTCAATCATTCATTTTTAGCCTAAATGGTGGATTGATTTCTCTTTCGTAGCTCTAGTGGACATGAGCTCATGGGTAGGGAATGCAATAATGGTATTTGCGATACCAAAAATTCGAATCCCTCTGAATCCTGGAATTGTCGGGATCCCGTAGGTTTTTTTTAGCAGTTTTTTAAACTGTTGATATTAAATAAGTGAGTAAAAATGAAAATATTGTTTATTTTTATTATTTTTTAATGTAAGTGACGTAAACTTTAAACTGGATGGATGAGTAGTTATTTAGTTGCATTAATACTAAAATTTATGTTAATGAACGATAATTGGGACATATTATTGCATAAAAGTTGAACAATTAAAAAAATGTATCTTTCTTTGTTGCTTTTAATAGGCCCATTTTGTTTTTAGCCAGTCAATTATGTTAAAAAATAATACGAAGCTCTCAACTTTCATAAAGTTAAAAATATTGAAACCTATTTTTAAAAAAAATACTTAATGAATAAAAAGTCCTTCAACGTTTGAACCTGTTCACATCTGATAGTACAATTTTGATTTATAAAAATTGTGGACTAGACTGCGCTAAAACAACCAAAAAAAGCGGAAAGCGCGACACTTTGACGCTGCGCATTAAATTCTAGATGAATGGCGCCGCTGCACCAAACAACGCGCAACGCAGTGATCCTAACGCTTAATTTTATCTGTTATGTTTACTTTCTTTTTGTTTTATTGTCGTTATTAATGTTTTTGGAAGAACGCTCTGGTAGTTGGCGATTCATAAAGCCCTGGTATACGAGTCATAACTAACATATATATATATATATGGACCTCCAGTACACGATAACTTCCGAGATAGAATGAATATACCGAAATATTATATATATATATATATGACTTGTCAACACCCAATGAGGACATAACCTATCAAATTTAAACGATATCGGCCGAAGAAAAGTTGGGGAGTGGGCTCAATTCAAAAACCCTAATAACCCTAGTAATCATGTTATCAAAACCTAACGACTGGTTTTGGAGGGGGAGCAAAAAGTTAATTGATTAATTCGTTCTGGGGAAGTACATTGTCGTACATTTCTTTATTATATTCACAGAATACCTGAAGAGGTACGATGCGAACGTATGGATGATGGACTGGAGCAGTCTTGTTCAATCGCCCTGCTACCCGATGGCAGTCTTTAACACGAAATACGCGGGGAAGTGTCTTGCTGAGATGTTGGACAGTCTGATGGACGCAGGAAGCACCTGGACCAATGCAAGTCCTCATATCGTCGGGTTCAGTCTTGGTGCTCATGTACCCGCTCATGCTGCCATCTACTTTCGTCCATTGAAATTACCTCGAATCACTGGTAAGTTGTTTATACTCCTAAATTACATCGAATCACGGGTAAGTTGTTTATACTCCTAAATTGCCTTAAATCACGGGGAAGTTGTTTATACTCCTAAATTACCTTGAATCACGGGTAAGTTGTTTATACTCCTAAATTACCTTGAATCACGGGTAAGTTGTTTACACTCCTAAATTACCTCGAATCACGGGTAAGTAGTTTATATTCCTAAATTACCTCGAATCACGGGTAAGTTGTTTATACTCCTAAATTACATATTAAATTACATCGAAAAATGGGAACTGTTGTTCTCCTAATCCTAACACGATTGATCCAGCTATATAGGACTACAATTAGTCTTAAGGCCAAGAAGAAAACAAAAAAAAAAAAAATGCAGCAGGACAAGCTGTCATATTTTTTTCCACAAAATGGAGGTATTTTATTCCCGTTGCTTCCTTGAATATGTGACCTAAATCGCAAAAATGTATTCGAACATTAGCACAGTTTTAATAAACCAAAATAAACTATTCTTTTTGTGAGAGGATTTTGCGTAGATGTCAGCAAATTGATGATGTATTTTATTTGTTGTTACCCAAGGACTGGATCCAGCGCTGCCGCTGTTTATGGGGAAACCTCTGGACAATCGTCTTGACAGTTCGGATGCAGTATTTGTGGACATCTACCATACGAATGCCTTCATGCAAGGACAATTTGAATCCACGGGACATGCTGATTTCTTCATGAATGGGGGTGTGGTTCAGCCTGCCTGTGCCAATGCGACCTCTGAGATAGGTAAATGGCATCCCCATCTTAAGCCCAACACCCTGGTCTTATATATACTATATATATATATATATATATATATATATATATATATATATATATATATATATGTGTCTATTCGTTTGTGAATCTGTGAACACGATAACTTCCAATAGAGCAAAGGTATCGATAACAAGGCTCAAACACTGATGATCTTTACCACACACATCCACTTGAGATATGATATTACAAGGCTCTGAAGATGGAAATAAGTAGTTTTCAAATCGTTAGTCAAATACTCAGTTTTTTATTAACATGATAGAACTTTGACTTTTCTCAACTTTGAATAATTGTATTATTCAATTGAATCATTCAAATATCAATTAGTTAGTTGTGACTCATGCTCGGGCTTTGATGAAGTCATATCGCCTAGTACCAGAGCGCTCTGCTTTTGCCTACCTAGGTTTATTCACCTAGGGTCTTTAAGGAGTACCTGAAATCGCATAGGCTGGGACCATTTTTTTTTTTTGGCCGACCTCCGGTGAAGGCCACGACACAACGTCGGGGAAAAGAGGGCCTAAAAAGTTTATTAGTCAAATAAAGCTCTGGTCGGCTAGGAGCGGCCCCCTGTTACCTTTCAGGCTATGTACCCCCGTTCTCCAGCCCCCTGTTGCCTTTCAGGTTATGAGCCCCGTTCTCCAGCCCCCTGTTACCTTTCAGGTTATGACTCCCGAACTCCAGCCCCCTGTTACCTTTCAGGTTATGACTCCCGAACTCCAGCCCCCTGTTACCTTTCAGGTTATGAACCCCGATCTCCACCCCCCTGTTACCTTTCAGGTTATGAACCCCGATCTCCCGCCCCCTGTTACCTTTCAGGTTATGAACACCGATCTCTAGCCCCCTGTTACCTTTCAGGTTATGAACCCCGATCTCCACCCCCCTGTTACCTTTCAGGTTATGTACCCCATGGGTGTAGCTACCCCAAACCTCTCCTCTTCACCCATGTATACCGGGCCTGTCTTGGGATTGCAGAATGGCTTCAGTGTGACCATCGGATAGCCCCTGTCTACTTTGCAGAGTCCATCAATTCTCCTGTCGGCTTCTGGGGCTGGTCTTGTCCTGGCTATTTTACCTACTTCTTTGGAAGGTGTAAAAAACGAACGCCTCTCGTCCTTATGGGTGAACACATGAACAACAGGTAACTATATCCTTAGCCTTCGACTTATATTGGACGACCTTCATAACTTTCCTAATCTAAGAAGATAAAGAAGGTTATGAAAGCTTAGAGAGTTTAAGAAAATTTAGAAGTTTGGAAGGTTAAGACTGACAGTCTTAAAAAAAAGAGGTTCCTAAGAATAAATACATATAGAGTAAAGAACAGGAACAATGAAATATACTATCAGTATGACGTACAAATAAATAAATAAATTAGTGCTACATTGGAGAAAAACTAGACAATTATAAATAGAGATAAACAAAAGATTAACATGAAAAACATAAAATTAAGCTTCATTATGAATCATAATAAACCTTAATTTTATGTTTTTCATGTTAATCTTTTGTTTATCTCTATTTATAATTGTCTAGTTTTTCTCCAATGTAGCACTAATTTATTTATATGTGTGTTACATGTATGAAATATGTAAAAAAAAAGTATATAACTAAGAAAAAAATAAAATACATAATAAAATCGATAGAGCATAATACTGTGATGGTTGATTATAAAAGAGAAGGGAGGATGCCCAGACAAGTAAAATTAATTTTAGACAATAGAGGCTAGATAGAAAAGTGTGAGGAGAGAGAAGAAAAATAAACATAGTGAAAATAAAAAAATAAATAAATACATGATAAAAATATATAAATGTGTTAAATTAACAAAAGAGGAATAATATTTATTATGATAGAATAATTTAGGAAATATAATAAAAATAGAGAATAACAACAAAAAAATATATTTTAAAAGTTAAACAAGTTGATTGTTTATATTTATGTTATTCTGAAAACGTTAATTTGGATGTAACTAATGGAAATGTTCAAAACATTCTTGTTTCAGTTTACGAGGAAGATTTTTGGTCAAAACTTTGGATCATAGTCCTTATGCAATTAATTATACAAAAACTGGCAAAATGCAATGCCAGGAAAAAAGAGAACAAAAAATATGATCAGGTTGGAATGTCGAATATATATTTGTTTTCAATTTTATATATTTACACTAAGACGAGATATATGCCCCGCAGTCTTTATCTACGACAAGCCCCTACCTCAGATAAATGCCGTGAGATATTTAGGACCTACACTGGATAGGCTGTCGATGTCAGTTGGACTATCGATATTAATTTGCCTTCATTGCAAGGGATACGTTTTGTTGAATGTTGCCTACTCAGGTTTAGTTACTTTGGGTAGGGTCATTAACGAGTAACCAACATTGAACAGGCTTGGGACCATCGCTTAACAGCCCATCCGAAGGACGGCATGCTCAAGATTTTTTCATCTTCCAAATGAGGAAGGCCTCGTCCGGGTTTCGAACCCGTAATCTTGATCTCACTAGGCAAGCAGGCTACCTCTAAGCTACCAGGCGCCCTTATTTTAAATTATATATGAGATTTTACTCTTTTTAAATGGATGAAATCTAAAATGTCAGACTAGCCTGTTCGATTAGAAGGAGCAGGAATTGTGAAATTGACTATTTAACTGTTAAAAGGAGCAGGAATTATGAAATTGGCTATTTTACTGTTAAAAGGAGCAGGAATTATGAAATTGGCTATTTTACTGTTAAAAGGAGCAGGGAATTATGAAATTGGCTATAATATAACTGTTAGAAGGAGGCTATCATTAAATGAATGTTGCCTACATCCTTTTTTGAAGGAGAAATATATATTTTCCCTTTTGTTTTGGGCATTTGTTTGGCCTGAGGCTTACGCACAATATAACCGGTCATATTAGTGTTTACCTAAGTGTAGATTGTAGCTCCACCAGTAAGTGTACTACAAGAGAGCTGACTATCTAGATTCATTTAAAATTGATTACTGAACACAATATAATTGTTGTAAACAAATTCTGTTCGAATTATTATTTTAGTGAGCATAGTATTATTATCTTTATTTTTGTGAAATCCCATAACTTTAATTTTGGTTTTACTTAATACATTATAGAATCAGCTAAAACATTATCCAGTTTATATACATATGTGTCACTTCATACATCTCCAGATAACTGTACAATCAAAATTTTGGATGGAATTGTATGTTATTTTAAGAAATTTTGATATATTTAAAAAAAAAAAATGTTCGTCACAAAATTAAGAGTTCCAAGGATGAACATTGACAGAAAGAAACAATAACGAAGCAGAAATTTTCATAGATATTTTCATAATGAATCTCACCAGGATTTTATATTTTCTTCAGTATTTCCATGCTATGTTTTATATAAGTGCAGACCTGTATAATGTGAATTTTTTGAACATTTGGATAGCTTTTAAGTGTCTCTCAATTGTTTGATAATAATAAAAAAATTTTTATAAAGAAAGACATACAGTTATTTTTTTTTCATTTGAATGGAACGATAAATATTATTGAGCGTAAAAAAAATTAATTTAACCTTAAAAATATAATTTTTACCTGGTATTCAGTTCATTGTTGATTTGAATATGTTTCGATAGATATACGAGTACATATGACCCATTTTTTAACGTCGTGAAATGTTCCAATGAAATACGTTTTTAGTTACCAAGATATTTACTATGTTACTGTCAAAAAACGCTGTACAATTGATTTTCGGGTTTACGGAACCCTAAAAATGAAAAATAACAATTCATATTAATTTTTTTTATTTTCAATTGCATTTTTTTTCTTCAAAGAAGAGCAATTATATCTTTCTGTATAAAGAAAAACATTGGTTGGTAGCCATGTTTTAAGGTTCAATTTGTGGCTAGTTTGATGAGTCAAATATCTGTTCCTAAGAGTCAGACTATCTTAGTCACTTTTGTCTCTTTCTTATAATCTACACATTCTCGAATATACTTTACAAAATTTATGTATACATTATTTCTTCATTATTTTCATATATTTAACGAAAATCTGGCCTATCTAATGTGATTTTGAACTTCTCAAATATATTTAAACCTTTTATTTCTTCATTATTTTCATCCTAATTTTTACGAAAGTGCAGGAATATAATATGTGAGAATAAACTCAAATGTACTTTGAACCAACTATATTTTCAGATATATTCATGATTCTTTATTAACCAGGATGGTAAATTTTATAGCTGCACTTAACTGTCAAATACACTTTAAACTACATTATTTCTTCATTATTGACATGTTAAGTCATAAAAAAATGCAGGCCTGTATAATGTAGCATATAAAGTAAAAATTAAAAAAGTGATAAAATAATATAATTTTTGCAAAAACCTTTTTCTATTATTAGAAAAAATTGCAATATTAACCATATTGTAACTTTTTAATTGTTAGTTTATTTATTCTAGGAATGTTGATTTGAACTTTAATGGTTTGTGAATTCTAGTGATACTTGTTAAACATTTATGTACGATTAGTTGCATAAATAAAATATATTGTTGAACTCATACCTCTTGATTACTCATTTGTGTAATTATTTTTCAAAATTATGGCTTTTAAAAGCTCCTAAAAAGGAAAAATAGTTATAGGTAAAGAAAAATACAAAGGAAACAACAATTAAATCTTTTGAATATTAAGTAACATTTAATGTCAAGGAATATTTGAATATAGCGAAATAACATAGAATAATATTTATTTTATAGACTTTTCGTTTACTCACCTGTTAATATTTTTTTTTCAAATTTTATTTCGCTTTATATAATGATATACTGAGGGCCGGCGGATCATGAAAATGGCGCCCTGGCAATACTGAAATTAACAATACTCAAAGTTACTTTTTTAGAGTATCATTTTCTCAAGTATTACATTTTACATATGAGTAGGTGATTTCCAAAACCAGCCATTTGTCCGTAAACAACTTTTGGGATAATCACCAAAAACTGATAAAAATTTACTGTTTTAAGTTGAAGTTCCTATTTTTTTTTTATGGATGGGTAATAACTTTATCTCTCATCTTGCAAACGTTGCCAAATATATTGTGGCTAGAAAATTTGCTATTTTTTATTTAAGTTTTCTAATAGCTACTTTTGGCACTCAAGATGAGAAATGGCTGGTTTTGGAAATCACCTACTCATATATGAGGAGTTTGGAGCCTGAGCGGACCAACCCACAATTTTTCGGAAAATGAGTTATTACCATCCTGATGTTGGCATAGGTTCCCTTTTTCAAAACCAGTGTGGATCACTTAGTTTCTTCACTTCAGTGATAGATAGCAGCACTTTAAGTTTAGTCCACAAGTATTTTGTGCATATATTTTCAAAGTCACAATGGATCATATGGCCTTCAAAAACTTTATAGAACACAAAAAGGGATCACTCATCCAATACTATTCTAAAATTTCAAATATAAATAAATATTTGGGGCCCATTTATGGAGATAAACAAAATGTACTCAATTTTCAATTGCCATTTTCTACCTGTTCGGTTTCAACCAGTTGGTCCGCTCTGGCTCCAAACTCCTCACATTGTAATTTTATTTGATTTTAATTTTAATTTTTAAATATTTTATTATTGATTTTATTATAAATTTTATAACTTTTTTGAACAATTATTTAGTTCTTTTAAACAAAAGGAGAGTAAAATAACAATTTTTAGTAGCATCATTTTATGAAATGATTTTATGTCAATACCACTTCTCACTTTTACAAATTATATATTTTTTTATACATAATCGGCGCTGCGAACTTTTGCCCGCTTCGCCCGGTCCTGGATATACTATATTTTATTGAATTGAAGTATATAGATAATATTTGAAGCTTCACACTATTTTATGATATGATATATTTTTATACAACAATTATAATATATGAAGCTATGAAATGCGTTTACTTTCTATTTTCCTGCTTTCAGATTTGATGCGGATGGGATTATATCTAAAGATATTTTTTTGATGAGAAGAGCACGATAGAATTATATTTCGTGTTTTAAATTTTGTTTGTTGATTTCACCAAGTCAGTTGCGGAAATTTCTTTCTACCGGAAAATGTGCCCCCTCCTCCATTGAAGAATAGTTGCTAAAAATCTGAAAAAAATAATAATAGAGCTTAACTCATGAAGGTCAGATCCTAAATTTGTTTTGGGAATTCTCAAACAAATTGAGCCCCCGAGAGTAGCGTTATATTCACAGGCGAACGTTTTCGACAAAAAAATTCACATTTAAATGATGATAAATAATTATCGGGGCCATTTCAGCAATGGTTGTAGCATCGTAAGCCCGTTGCTGGGATGTTTGCCCCTCACTAGAATATAAACTACAGTAGACTCTCCCTTATTCGGCGTTGCCGGGACCGACGTAACGCCGGATAACAGAAAACGCCGGATAACGGAAATCAATTAATGAGAAAAAATATATCAATTAAAGCATAAAAAAAAGTGTTTTTAGGTGAGTTAAGGAATAAAACAGGTAGGTATTTTGTTGATAACATTTATTAAATTGACAAATATGTACATACTTTACTAGTTAAGTGTTCATTTCCCGATAAGACGATATTGTTGTGCCACGGACATCGGTAGGTACCTTTGTTTTTCTATTCTAGGAAACATTTTTTATAAATGTTTGATTTTCAACTATGTATTTATTATAATTTACTTATAGGATATTAGTGGAGTAATAAAATATTGTATTAGCGTTCCCATCATTATATATGTACAATAAAAATACATAAAAGTTTCGTGAGTTACGGAATTATTATGTGCTCGTAAATACACGTGACTCATATAATTGATAATCTAATAATTGAATGTTAATTTTAGTTTAACAAATTTTATATTAATTTGCGAGAGCCGGATAAGAGAGCGAGTCGAAGAACCAATTTCATTTTCTATTTGCATAATCTACTCCATTTTGTTTTACCGATGGAAAGTTGTCTCTATTATAGTTTTTGTACAATATTATTTAAGTATACTGTTTAAGTGACCTTCACATTTATATTTCATTAGTTCTTTGAAATGGTGATTTAAGATGAAGTCATCATTTGAGTACATCTGCTCCCTTCATTTTATTTTTATAATATAAATATAATGATTCAATTGGAACATTCTTGTATAAAATGATTTATAATTGTATAAAGTTTAAATATAAAAAATAAAATTAAAGAAATATATTTGTTGAAGGGAGAATGTAAAATTAAAGCGCTGTGAATGATGTGGAGACGGGAGGAGTGGAGTCTAGGTTTTATTTTGGCGGTCGAGTCAGTCTTCTTGGACTCAGTCGGTTCTGTGAGCTCACTCGGGAAGGTTCTATGGCCATTGGTAGAAGACATCAGTAACATCTGCCCTTAACACTGGTAAATTATAATTATTTAAATTTTATAACAACCGTACCTGGTGTTTTTAAGGTTCATTATTGTGTGTTTTAATTATCCAATTATACAAGGTATAAAAGTAGGTAATACAATCGGTAAGAAATTCGATGTTGATTTTTTATCGGAATTTTATTATTTTCAAACCCTGATTACAAATTTAAAAAAAAAATAAAAATAATCCTGTTTGCGAACACGGTAACTCCCTATAATATGAATATAAATAAAATTAAATAGCTTTAATGAGATTCTTTTAGAACAAAAGCCTTTCCTTTTGGAGGTTTTGAGTTTACTGCTCTTTCAACAGAAGAAATCAGAAAAGCAATCCGAAAGGAAGTCAGAAAAGAAATTTTAAAATGAATAGAAAAAAGAAAAATGACAACTAGTTGATATTGAATTTAAACGATTGTTCAAATGAATATATCGACATGAAATTTTATATGCGTATTCAGAAGCACATAAAGACAACACCTATTAATTTTCAGATAAATCGGCCAATGGGAAGGGAGGGAATAGGGGTTATAACATAAAAACTTAAATAACTGCCGGATATAATGAATGTATCAGCACGAAATCGCGAGGTCGAAACCCGGCCGAGGCCCTTGAGTTTTTTTATCTGAATATTGAAAAATGTAGAGCACGCCGTCCTTTGGAAAGGACTTTAAGCGATGGTCCCGAGCCTATGCGATGTCAGATACTTAGTTCCTCGCTGTGTTCAGTAGCAATAACGTGAGTGTGCAGTTGCTCTATTTGTGATATTATTACAGTTAACCCTACGATTTTTATTATTAAGTGTGATGGCAAGTACAAGTGGAAGCAATAAACGTAAGCATAAAACATTAACTCTTCCTGAAAAATGGGAAATTATTAAGAGGCATGACCGCGGCGAAACTCCCACGGCTATTTCTCGTTTACGGTATAGGGTGTGTACAATGTTGTGGAGGATACACTGACACTTTGCGATGATATAAATATTCCACAAGAATCATGAAAGAATTAAGAAGATGGGTCTTAGACGACAACCTGGGCGCTGACAAAGGATGAAGAGATAGTGCAAGAAGTAACATCTGATACACAAGACGACATAATCGAGGAGGCCGTGGAGACGAAATATACAGTCACTTGTGATGAAGCTATGTCGGCTGCTAACACTTGAATACGCTGGTGCGAGGAACGTGAGCTTGACGTGAACAATGTGTTCATTTTAAAAGACATTCAAGAAAAGGATATGACTGATTGTATGCGTAAAAAGAAACAGAAGACCATCACAGATTTTTTTAAATCAATTTTTCAAACTTATACACTGCAAATTCAATTAAATAGAGCCAACCTTTGGTAATCCGACAACCCCGCGGTCCCGTAGTACCGGACTATCGCGAGTCAACTGTATTAAAGACTCCCACTGTAGAGTCGGGCTCATGTCCAGAAGAGTGACGAAAGAGCGCTCTGGTAGTAGGCGATATGACATTGTAAACTGCATTGTAGTTAAAGCCCGGGCATGAGTCATAATAACTAACTCTACTCTATTTACTATTTATTTATATAATTTATTTTCTAGTATTTATTCATTGATTTTTTATTTATGTAATTGTATTTATTATTATTATTGTTATATCTAAGTACATTTGTGTAACAATCTAAGATCTAATAACTAGTATAATCAGAACCTTCTAAGGATGACACCTATTAATTTTCTGTCAAATCATCCAAAGGGGAGGGGAGGATCAAGGAGCTATACTCAAAAATCGCAATAACTGCCGATGTAATGAATCTATCGACTCGATATTTTGTATTTACATCCAAAACCCCATAAGGATATCACCTATTTATTTTCCGCGATATCGGTCGAAGGGAAGGTGAAGGTGAGAGAGGGGAAGCTCGATTCAAATAATAACAAAATCAAGTATGAGGTTTCAGAAGCCACCACGTAGGTCAAATGATGAGTTTGAGCCTAAATTTAAAATTATTTATTAATTTATTAAATCTATAAATTAAATTTATTAAATCGTGCTGGGGAAGTACATAGCCGGTAATTCACCCAGACTTTTTATTTTTCATAAGTTTCTGTGAGTAGAAAGAAAATTCCAATGTTATCTATATACGTCCCTGTTGGAGTATTGTTTTTTTTTTTCTGTAAATAATGAGTAAGATACTGCTTATGGGCCATAAAGCTACAGAGAAACACTAAACTCGTCAGGGTCAGCCACTTTATTCTTCAGTAGCTGTCCTCCCATCTCAGTAAATCTACGTCCTTCTCAATAATTCTTAAAGAAAAATTGGAGGAAATTGGACAAAGAGACCACTGCAACTCTTCTAGTTTATTGTTACTTTAAACAGCCAACTTGATTTATTTTACTATAGAACAAAAGCTGACAAAGCATATGTGACATATTGTTTTAAGCTACTGCGCATGCACTGAATCTTTTCCAAAAATAATAAGGCTTTTAGAGTTCGCCGGTAGCTCAGTGGTATGTGTGCTTGCCGAGTGAATAAAAATTTAGCTATTAACGTAGGACTCCCACAGTAGAGCCGGGATGTCATGTCCATCAGAGTGACGAAAGATCGCTCTGGTACCGGCCTATATAATATAAAGGAGAATTGGCTATTTAGATATATATACCTATATATCTTACATTATATATATATATATATATATATATATATACATTATATATGTATATGTATATATACATTATATTACACATTATATATATATATATATATATTATATTACACATTATATATATATATATATATATATATATATAAATATATAATGTGTAATATAATGTAAGATATATAGGTATATATCTAAATAGCAAATTCTCCTTTATATTATAGATATTGACATGTTGGCGTGAATGGCATGTGAGAGGAAGGCCAGCCAGTGGTAGGTCCTCGGGACGAAAATTTATACTAATTATTAGGACAAGAACAGGAAGAAAAAAAAATAAAAAGGAATTGGAAAACAATTTTGATGAATGGGTAAGAGTATATGGATGATAAAAGTAAAGGAAAATAATGTAAAAAAAAAGTTAAGAACGAAGAGGATTTAAGGTTCCATCTTCCATATATATATATATCTTACAAGCAATAAATTATTATATATTATTCTTAATTTTCAAGCTTACAGTAAAAAATAAAATTAAATGGTTAATTTTTCTAACATCTGTTATCAAAAAAATGCACAATTTCTTCTAGGTCGAATTTTGGTTTATTAGTGAGATAATTGTGGAGAAGCCTGGGGATACACAAAGGACAAAAAAGGGACAAACAAAAAGTGTATGAGGTCGTCCGTTTCGTCCAAAGTACAGAGCCTGCAGGCATTTTTAGGACAAAACTCATATCTAAACCCTCCAAGTAATATCTTAATATTTCTATTGCTATTGTGGAGACGAATTTGAGCTAGTAGTCTGAGTTTTTCGATATGGGAGTTTATTGAAAGATAGTTTAATTTTTTAATTCCTGAAATTAATAAAATTTATGTTAATGTGTGAGAAAGTGTCCCGTGTCCCATTAATAGAGCAGCTGCGATGCTCATTGTCCCAACAGATGGAGACTGTCTCAAGACCCTCAATCACTGTCAGACCAGGTCACGGGGTTACTGACATTTCAGAGTCTCTCTTCAGTTCTCAGTCTCCTTCTGTCTGCATGCGTAACTAGTTGAGACCGAAATTGAAATGAGCAACAATCAACATTTGACTTGAGTCCTTGGTTCGAAATTCAAACTTCCGTTTGGGTCCCAGTGGTGACACTCCCTAGTCACTGATTAATCACTGTCACTGCTGTTGCTAAGGAGGTCTCTAGGCCATTGACGCTTAAGCCGTTGTTGGAGAAGTATGACAGAATGAAGGGCACGGACTTGAGGATTATTGTGGGAACTAAGAGGGGAAAATAATTTTTTATACTTGAATTTAGCGACTTCGGTGACAAAAGATACGTTAAGGTCAGTGTAAATTAAATTAAATTTCCAGAATTTACCTTCCACTAATCTTTTTTACTTAATTTAATATTTTTTATGTCGGAAAAGTATAATAAAACCTTAAAAATCAATAACTTTTAATAAATTGACCATGAAAATTACTTTTACTTCTTATTTTGAGTTTTTCACGTCCACTTTTCCCTGTTTTCATAATGTACGGAAGTTTTGATCCAAAGTTTTGTTGGAGACGTAATAAGGAGCATTGGCAATTTTACGAAGGATTTTGTATTGAAAGGATTGTATGTGCTGGAGATTGGAAGCCTTGGCAGAACCCCAGAGTTCAAGTCCATAAGTCCACATAGATTTGAGTACTGCGTTGTATATAAGTCGTTTTATTTTCAAAGTTGATTTGGATCTTTCGTCTAGTAGTCTTAGTAAAAGTTTATAACGTCTGTTCATTTCTTGACTTTTCAGTCTCTTGTGAGGAATCCAAGTTAGTCGTTTGTCGAGTATGAGGCCTAGATAGCGGACTTCGTTTTTTAAAGGGATGGGATTTTTGTTAAGGTACACTGGAGAGCAGGTATATTTTCGAATAAGGGTGAAAAATAAATGAACTATTTCGTAAAAAAAAAATTGATGATTAACCGACGACATTTTTTGATATTCATACAGTTCTACCGATTACCAAAGTTGGGCAGAGAGCTTTTGTTTCAAAATATAGACTACCTACACACTGTCTACTGTAAATAGTACACTTGGCAGGCAGTCATTGTTCTCTAGACACATATTTAGGACGGACAGCTCTAGATGTGAACGTGATTGATAGAAGTGTAACAGGGACAGTCTCTGTTCCTCGGCCGCCATCTCTTCAGCCAATATAGCAACCGGTGAGAACCACCAACATATCGTCGTTCCGCAAGAACAATAAGACAACTACCAAATTGAGATATTACAGTAGAACCTAAAAACCATAATTTTTAAATTAGTATGACGTTTAACCCTCTAGTACACTCGTATTTTATTGTTTCATTAGTACACTCGTGCGGCACTCAGTACCGTATGCTTAACTATTCAGTTTTTCAGCAGTTTTGCACCCCATACAACGCCAAAAAGTTATTATTAGGCATACTAATTGCATAACAATGTTTTTGAAAACTTTATTGAAAAAAACAAAATACAAAATTGTTTAAAAAAAACGTAACAAAAATTGAACCATTTAAACATTAAATATATATTGAAGCAAAGAAAAAAAAAAACTTTATATTGAAAAACGAAATTGAATCAAGGAAAAATTAAAAAAAAAATTATACCTTTGCATTATTAGTTTATTTAATAATCAAAAATTTTGCTCATTTCCTGCGGCACAACTGCAACAAGTGACCTTATTTTTGGAATGCTTTTTGTTGACCATTCGAGTGCATTCTGAACAGTGTACAGTTGTTTTATGTTCTTGAGCTCAGAAGGCAAGCACGCATACCACTGAGCTACCGGCGCCCTCCTTTCTTGGATATATAAGAAGAAAAAAAAATGTAATATATATATATATATATTTTTTAAGAAACACGGTAGCTCAGAGGAAGCAGCTTAATGAGCTGAAGATCGCGGTTCGAAACCCGGCCGAAGGCCCTTACATTTTTTATATGGAAGGTGAAAAAACGTTGACCAGGCCGTCCTTCGGATGGGAAGTTAAGCGTTGGTCCCGAGCTTGTACGATGTCAGTTACTCGTTAAAGACCCCTAATTATACCATGATTACATAACATCCCCTAATTTGAGGTTGACCATCCATATTTTGTAGTCATATTAAATATTAAATAATATATTTTATAAACAATTAATACAACTCTCAAAACATTCTCTAACCAGTAAGTATCCCTTATTTTAGAGAAAACATTTCAACAAAGAGAGCGCACTCTATATTTTTAAGTTAGACCAAACCAAAATAGTTTATAATTGAGTAAGCTAGTCCTATTCTAGTTAGCACTATGAATTAGTTAGCTATTGTGACTCTTGCCCGGTTTAACTACGAGGTCATATCGCCTTCTACCAGAGCGCTCTTTTCTCGCTCTGGTGAACGAGAGCCCTACTGTACGGGAGTTCTAAGTTTTATTACCTTAGGGGTCTTTAACGAGATAATAAATCTTCGGGCCTCGGTCGGGTTTCGAACCCGCGATATTGAGCTCAATAGACAAGCATATAGAACATATAATAAATCCTCGTCCCTAATCCCATTAGATGATTCTGGCTACACATATAAAATTTCGTTTTGATATATTCATTTTATCGGGTGTTATTGTATTCACACAGAAATTTTTTTTTTCATTTTTCTATTCAGAAGATCGGATAAAATGAAATTTCGTTGAAATCACCACCAGCCGATTACATAACTTCCCCTATACTGGGAAAGTAAATAATAATAACATACAATATTTATCCAATTATTCTAGTTTCGCACAATTCCGTATAAATAAAGTATATTATTTTTAAAATAAATATGAATATATATATTTTCACAATTTATTTATTTTTTTTCAGTTAAATTCGATAATATAAGAAACATCTCAACAACTTCCTAAATACTATTAGTTATGGTGTAATTTTACCTGGACCCAGATCAGATTTAAAGAAATCTAAATATATATGACGTTAAAAAAGGAGACATCACTGCTGGGACTAGTCGAGCCTAGAAATATATTATTTCAAATGTAGTTCAAGAGATTTATTTTCTTCAATAACAACTTTTCGAGTTCACTGCATTAGTTGAGCTGTACTTATTACTCTACGCGTAGCGTCAACTATCGCGTCTACATTAAATCGAACAATTTATACAGTAAGTAAATGTTTTAGTGACAAAATTAGTTGAGCTGTACATATTATTAGCTAAACTAATTTTGTCATTAAAACATTTGCTTACTGTATAAATTGTTCGCTTTAATGTAGACGCGATAGTTGACGCTACGCGTAGAGTAATAAGTACAGCTCAACTATTTTTTTTATTTTTATTTTTTTTTTTTAATTCTTAATTTTGAATATTTATAATCGGTATAAACCATGAGTCGAGTGATCCCTCCTGCCTTCTCGCCCCACCAATCACTGTCCAGCAGTGGAGGCAGGCCAAGAAGGAGGAGAGTTGAAGGTAAGAGGATTACATGAGGAGAGAAGCTGGTCAGCACCGGCACTCCCTAAATATTTTTGCTACAGTAGCAGGTCTCTCGGCCAGCGCCGCCTCAGTCTTCGGGGGGGGGATTATCTGGATGGGAATGGGATGACAATAGTCGAGCAACTGGATTGACATGGGAAGAAATGTTAGAGTGGAATTTTTTTTTTTTTTTTTTTTTTGCATTGGAGGGGGAAATGCTGTGACGCACATTCAGGGAAGGTAGCCCTGGATAGTGTGGGACTCGAGACGGTTCACCATCACCATACCCACTAAAACCCCCTCCTTGCCGATCCTGATTCCCTTCCGCGGAACTGACGGTCTGTCATTACTTCGCGGAAGGGAGGAAGGGTGGCTGGTAACGCCCCTTCTTCTGTTTTATTACCGCTACTGTTCCTTGTCAGCCCTCTCCTGAAGGGCCAACCCGCCCATGATGAGCGCTGCAAAATCGCAGCCTTCATCCCACGACTCCTGGGAGCGCAGCATAGCGTCCACGTAACTGGTAGCAGCCAGCGGGGCGCCCATGCTGCACTCCAGATTTTTCCTTCCCTCCTCAAATCTGGGGCATTTGAGGAGGACATGCTCCGCCGACTCCGTCTCACCAAGGCACGCGGGGCAGTCTGGTGTTGTTGCTGCCCCGATTTTGTGGAGGTACCCCCGGAACCCACCGTGTCCCGTGAGTACCTGGGTGAGGTGGTAATTCACCTCCCCATGCTTTCTGGTGAGCCAAGGCTCGACTCGAGGGATGAGCCGATGGGTCCACCGTCCCTTTGTGGACTTGTCCCATTCTTCCTGCCACTCCCTAATTGTCCTGGCCCTCTCTGGCTCTGCTGGACCAGGGCTGGCCCCCGCGTCCTGATAGAAGACCCGGTTTCCCCTGTGGTCGAAGCGCTGCACCACCTCTTCCACCTGAACCGGGTCTTGTTTCCTTTTGAAGTGTCGCGTACGTTCCCGTGCCAAGAGGTCAATGGGGGGCAGCCCAGCAATTACATAGGCAGCGTCGCCAGAAACTGTTCGGTAGGCGCATGCGACTCTCAGTGCGCTTCGCCTGTGAGCGGGGGCGATCAGCCTCAGATATGAGGGATCCTCGTTGCATCTGCCCATGTCGGGGCCCCGTGCAGAAGGATGGATGTGCTGACTCCTGCCAGCAGTCTTCTCCTGCTCTGCCTAGGGCCACCGACGTTGGGCAGAATTCTCGAAATCGCCGCCGATGTCCTGGCGGCCTTCGCCGGTGGAATTTGGAGAAGCGCGACTTGATGAGGTCAATAACATAAGGGATTTTAAGGTCATTATGGAGGGTAAGGTTGGACTCCTAGAAGGGTGCATCGACAATTGTTCTTAGGACTTTGGATTGGAAGGACTGGATACGCTTGATGTTAGATGGCTTAGCACAACCCCATAATTCAAGTCCGTAGGTACATATAGGTTTTATTATTGTCTTGTAAATGGTCAGTTTGTTTTCAGTGGATAGTTTGGATTGCCTGTTGAGCAGCCGGTACAGCAGACCAAACCGTCTGTTCAGCTCCTGTCGTTTTAGTCGTGTATGGGGGTTCCATGTCAGTCGTCGCTCTAGATAGAACCCAAGGTAGCGAACTTGACTGGAGGCAGGGATTCGAATGTTATTGAAGGAAATCGAAGGACATTATTGGCGTCTCAGAGTGAAGATAACATGGTTACACTTTTCTTCGTTCATTTTCACTCGCCACTGCCGACACTAATCCTCTATGTGGAGAAGGTGCTGTTGGAGATTTTTGAAGGCTATGGTAGGATCTTGGTTGGAAGCAAGGATAGCTGTATTGTCGGCAAATGTTGCCAGGAGAGTGTTAGGATTGGAAGGAATATCAGCAGTGTAAACTGTATAGAGGATGGGACCGAGGACACTTGCTTGGGGAACCCCCGCTTCAACAGGCTCATAGTCAGAGAGCTCATTACCCTGACGCAACTAATTTTGTTATTAAAACATTTACTTACTGTATAATTTGTTCATTTTAATTTAATGTAGACGCAGTTACGCTACGCGTTGAGTAATAAAACTTGAAGGGGGGGGGGGGGGGCAGAGGAGGACGGTTAGCTCGAAAACTTTGGTAACTGTCGATGTTATAAATGCATCAACACGACATTTAGTATACAAATTCAGAAGTATTGTTTTTCAACCAATCAGTAGATTGGTTTCAGAGAGAAAGAGAGTGATAATTTAGGTGATTAATTCGCGTTGGGGAAGTACATTGCCGGTGATTCATCGATAATTTTTTTGGTCTTCTGACCTCTGATTAGGTGTAGGTGGTATGAGGTCACATCACCGTGATGTGATATTTTATCACCCGCCCAGTGTGAGTGAGGGAGGGTGTCTCTCTGACCTGTATCTATCTTTATCTCAAGGATCTCGGTCATAACTGAAGCAGGCCAACTTATCTATAGAACAGTAACCAATCTAACTGACTCTCCTCCAGCCCTCCTGGTAATGCACAACATTACATAAATATGTGGCCATTACAGGACTTTCTTATACAAACCACGCTTTCAGATCACTCTTTTTCCCCATTCTCAAAATTATTTCATACTGGCATTACTGGGTATAAGAATGTCCATTCTCAAGATAATGCTGTACAATGAAACAAAATGAAATGATTTTGAGAAGGGAAGGGGAGAGAGTGATCTGTAAGCCTGGTTGGTATAAAAAAATCCTGTAATGGCCACGTCATATATTTACCTTAATTTTTATAATTTTTCAAAAAAAACTACCAATACAAAAACCATATTTTAAAGTTCGTTGTAAAATTACTTTGATATATTCCTTAGACATTTAGTTTACATTTTTCGGGGCGCTATATTTTTTGAACTGTATTAAATAAATATAAAAATATTTTTGCAAAATTTAGAAACAATATGCCATCTCTTAACAAATGAAAAGTTTGTTAATTGAAATTTTTTTAAATTACCTGCACTTTCTTTGAACACAAAATTTAATATTTTTTTAGGGCCCTTTTCGGAAATTAGTGTGGAAATCAAAATTTAGTAAAAAGACAAAAGAGATACAATTTCTACAGGAAATGTGGTAATTCTAATTGATTTTTATTTGTTTATTTAATTATTATATTAATTTTATTAATCCAATTATTATTTATATTTTTATTTATTTTAATTTAACTTAAACTCTATTTATTTTTATCATACGCTGTACAATGAAACAAAGAAAACTGCTGATGCCAACATATTACTTTCATAAACCCTATGACAGGTAGTAATGCCAGTATGAAATGAATTGGAAAGAGGCGAGTGGGAGGGAAGGTGATCTGTAAAAAGGTGATTGCTACAATAATGTCCTGTTATGCCCTGTTTTTACTACAATAGTCTGATTGGATTTGAGGTAACAAGCATTGATTCTATACTCTGGATAGTTGTTAGTTTGAACCGGTTCAAGTTTTTCTTCCAAGGATCCCGGTAATTCTTGGAGATTCCATTCTTGGAAGACGAGATACTCGTTGAGAAGGAAATGGGTCAGAACTGGATGAGATCTGAGGAGGGGTGTGGCTCTCTTCCCATTTATGTGAAACCATCTTTTAAGGAATGCATCTTTGAAGAGAAGGATTTGCGTGTGAGTTGTAGCATTACACAATCTGATTACCGATTCTCCTACTGAGAGTACCGAAACAGGTCGTTCTACTTTTCCAGATATACGAAGTGTAGGGGAAGGTATGTCGGTCACAAATTGGATGATGAGTTTTCACAAGAATTTTATTTACTTCATCTGATTTTAAAAATACCAAGCAGGTTCTCGGATGTGTGCAGGTTCCTGCAAAGGTGTGTTTCGCCTTTTTGCACCCTAAATCAGAGGAAATTTCAATTTAACTTTCCAGCATGATATGTGTTAGCACAATTTTTATGTTTTGCCTCCTCCCCATAGCCCCTTTCCTGTTAACAATTTGGAGACATCACACACCCTATTTTTCAATTTGGCTTTTGAGAGTATTACATGTTAAATTTCATTAAAATCCGATCATCCGTTGATGAGCTAGACCTATTTTTATGCTTAGACCCCCTCACAACCCCATTCTCCTTAAGAATTTTGTCACGCCAGATAGTCTATATCTCAATTGGCTTTTAAGAATACATGTGAAATTTCATCACGATCCGACCATCCGTTAATGAGCTAGCAGTATATTTATGCATAGGCCCCCCACAACCCCCCTCCCGTTAAGAATTTTGAAACGTCACACACCCTATTTTTCAATTGGCTTTTAAGAATACTACATGTGAAATTTGATGACAATCCGACCATCCGGTAATGAGCTAGAACAATTTTTATGCTTAGCCCCCCGTTCAGACGCCATATAGCCTATTTTTCAATCTCGTTCAAAAGGAGTTCATCGATTGTCACCATAACAAATTAGATCGGATAAATCGTTTTCAAGATTTCCTAAAATTCTCTTTTTTGGCAATATTTTTGTTTATAAACAAAAAAACGGGTGGACCGAATTTGATAAAATTTTATTCAGATCATATATTCGTTGATACGCTTCGATTGGCACCAAAGCGGAGTCGATATCATTTTTCATTCGCGAGTTACATACATACACACATACTTCTTCTCAAAAATAGTTTAAAAATGCTGTAACTTAAAACATAAAAATATGTAAGTAGAACATTTTTATTTCGATGTTAAAAATAAGTGTGTTTGTATCTGTGAACACGATATAACTCTCGATAGAATGAATGTATCCATATGAAATTTTATATGTGCATTCGAAACCCCATAAGAACGACACCTATTGAATTTCAGTCAAATCGGCCAAAGAGAAAAGGAGGACTGGGGTGCTTAACAAAAAAATATACTAACTGCCGTTGTAAGATGGCTTATAAATTTGATACATAAGAGTGTAACACAAATATAGTTATAAAAATATTAATAAAAAATAAAATAAACAAAAAATTAATAAATACTAGAAAATAAATTAATACGAAAATATTAATATAAATAAATAGAATAGAATTAGTTATTATGACTCATTCCCAGGCTTTAACTGTAAGGTCATATTGCCTACTGAGTGCTCTTTCGCCACTCTGGTGGACATGAGCCCCCAACTCTACTATGGGAGGCATACCTTTTGCTTACTTTAAATTTTTATTTATCTAGAGTAGGGGTCTTTAACGAGTACCTGACATCGTACAGGTTCGGGACCATCGCTTAATGTCACATCCTAAGGACAAGGTTTCAAGTTTTGCTCAAGGTTTTTTTACCTCACAGATAAAAAAAAATCGCCATCTTGAGCTCAGTAAGCAAGCACGCATACCACTGAGCTACCGGCTCCCTCTAAATAGAATAGATAGTTTTAAATTATTTTTACTGAAAAATGAAGGAATGGATCTTTGTTGATCATATTCACTCAAAGGGAGAAGAATAAACATTTTTATTTTTTTCCAAGCTAAAAGGGATTTTTAAAATATTGTTTTGAATCTAAATATACCTCATAAATATAATAAACGGGGGATTACAACCCACGAGACTGAAGACATGTGGGTCGACCAGAGAAAAGATGAAAGACCTAATTTTCATATATTTATTTAGATATATACTTGGGACTCTACCTTGACAGAAGACTGACTTGGAACAAACAAGTTAGACTTGAAAGAAAATGGTAGGTCTACTAGACAAGCGATCTCAACTGCAAACTGAGTAAAAAATAAAGATAAAGATACTATTTAAAAAAAAAATATTGTCTATTTCACAAAATAATATGGGAGTAATTTCAGTAATGCTACCATCTTCAGCCACGACTTAAGAAATACAGTATTATAATATCCAACAGTAACTTGCAGAACAGAAAATACAGTGTACAATAATTGTTAATTAGATAATTATTGTCGAGTTTCTGCGGTCAATTGTAGCAGTTTTGCAAATTTCTTAGAGAACGATTTTTGATCTAAATATTCAAACTCTGGACGTTTATAGTTCAATATATTTATTATAATCCAAGTTATGAAATGAATGATCCTATTGTGTTTATTAAGAACTTGCAGCTTGAGTTAGGGAATTGTGCCAAAAATTCAAATTGCCAAACAGCTCTGAGTTGCGAGGACAAACTGTCTACCTGTACAGAATAGCCAACTGTAGTAGAATTCATTATTTTGTTTAATCACCTTGTGCAAATTAATTTGTAACCAATTTCAATATCTTTATATGACAAAAATACTAAATGTATGTGATGTAAACATAATAGGACTCTCTTATACCAACCATGTTTGTACAAATCACTCTCCATTCAGAAAACGTTGTGTTGGCGTCAGCATTATTCTTTGCTGCATTGTGCAGCGTAATTATGAGTGTGAATTTCTATACCCAGTAATGCCAGTATGAAATGAAATTGAGAAAGGGGAGGGGAGAGAAAATGATCTGTTAAGTGGTTGGTAAAAAAAATGACCACAATTTTCAGTCAAATCGGTTTTAGGAGGAGGGGCCGCATCTCAAAAACCGTAATAACTGCCCATATAACGAATGTATCAACACGATACATGATTAGTTAGTTATTGTAACTAATGCCATTTAATTAAAAACCATATCGATTACTAATAATAATAATAATAATAATAGCCTTTTTTATTTCTTCCTTAGTATAATAATATAACAACAGTATTACTAGATATTTATATAAATTGGAAACTAGGCCCATCTTTGGGCATAGGCCTCTCCCAGTTTCTTCCATGCACTCCTGTCCCAGGCCGATCTGTGCCAGAGACTCCCCACTGTCCTGTCCAGATCGTCCAGCCACCGCACCAGTTGTCTTCCCCTTCTTCTCTTCAGGTATATCGGGTACCACTCTGTCATCCTCTTGGCCCATCTTCCTTCTTCCATCCTCGTCCTGCCCATTTCCACTTTTGTTGCAGCACCACTTCCTTCACGTCCCGTACTCCTGTCTTTTTTCTTATTTCGGAGTTCCGTATTTTATCCTTTTTCTTAATTCCCAGCATGCTTCTCTCCATTGCTCTTTGAGTAACCTCTAAGCTCCTCAGCACATCTTGGGAGAGAGACCAGGTTTGGGATCCGTACGTTAGACAAGGAGTGATGTAGCAGTCGAACACCTTTTTTTTCAGGTCCATGGCCATTCTGCTTTTGAAGATATATTTGTAGGACCAATATTTCTTCCATCCAAGTGCGATTCGCCGATTTAATTTCTTTTTTAGGCCATTCTTGAATGAAAGTAGTTGTCCTAGGTAAACGGTTTCTTCAACCCAGTTTAACTTCTTCCCGTCCAGACTTATTTCTTTCGTTTTCCCATTTGCCAGAATGATTGTTTTTTGGAAGTTTATCTCAAGTCCTGCCTTTCTCCCAGCATCATTCAGCTCACTCAGCATACTCGATAGCTCCTCTGGGGTATTAACAAAAATAACGACGTCATCAGCAAATCGTAAGTTGGTAATTTTATATCGATTACTACCAGAGTGTTTTTTCGTCACTCTGGTGGACATGAACCCAACTTTACTATGGGACTCCTAAATTTTGCCTACTCTAAATTATTATTCAACTAGGGTAGGGGTCTTTAACGAATACCTGACATCGTACAGGCTCGGGATCATCGCTTAACGTCCCATTCGAAGGACGGCGTGCTTAAGTTTATTTTACCTCCCAGATAAAATAAACTAAGGGCCACGGTCGGGTTTTGAACCCACGTTCTTGAGCTCAGCACGCAAGCACGCATACCACTGAGCTACCGGCGCCATATATATATAAGCAATAAATTAAATTATATTATTCTTAATTTTCAAGCTTACAGTAAAAAATAAAAATAAATTGTTAATTTGTCTAACATCTGTTATCAAAAAAATGCACAATTTCTTCTAGGTCGAATTTTGGTCAATTAGTGAGATAATTGTAGAGAAATGTTTACCTGGGGATACACAAGGAGGGACGATAGAACAAAAAGTGTATGAGGTCGTCCGTTTCGTCCGAAGTACAGAGCCTGCAGGCATTTTTAGGACAAAACTTATATCTAAACCCTCCAAGTAATATCCTAAAATTTCTATTGCTATTGTGAGGACGAATTTGAGCTAGTAGTCGGCTTATCGAACCATCAGGCGTGCTTAAGTTTATTTTAACTCCCAGATAAAATAAACTAAAAGCCTCGGCTGGGTTTGGAAACTGCGATCTTGATCTTAGTAAGCAAGCACGCATACCACTGGCATATCGGCGCCCTCTTCTGTTAGATGATTTTTATTGATGAGTTTATTAATGATAATTCACTATTTATTTTGAATATTCGTTAAGTAAGACGCTATCAGAGTATGGTCCTTCTGTCTTTGAGAAAGATATGAACACAACTAGCCAGGAATTCCTGGAGAGGTGTGCAGGCCTCCCAGGAAGGGACTGTTGACCCCATCTCATCCCATGACTTAAGTAAACCTTCCTTATCTGGTCTGTCCTTGAGCCTCTAATAATTCACTGTCTCACCCTCTCCATGTCTTCTCTAGCCACGGCTCTTCTTAGATATTATGGCGTCAAATATACTCTTTCGTAAAGCGATCCGACCTTCTCGCAAGAGGAAGCTGATGAAAATATTAATAAAATAAAATATTCAATTTCAATATTCTTTCAATAAAAATCGATGAGCTATCGACAATTAATTAATTATATATATATATATATATATATATATATATATATATATTTATTATATCAACTAAGTTTTTGCTCTCCCTTTAAACAAATTTACCTATTTTATAAACAAGTTTCCCAAAAATATATCCTATTGTGACGTATAAAAAATACACACATTTAAATTATTAATATTTTATAAATTAATTATATTTATTTATATAAAGAAGCAACTAAATTGGTGAATAATGATATGAATGCATTTTGTTTTAAAACAACCCATAAATATAAAACAAAACACGACGATCAGCTGTTATTAATTCGTGTAGAAGAATCGAAAGAAAAAAAATCTTAAAAACTAAATTCTTAATACTAATTCAATCTTTTTGTATTATATTTTGGGCCATTCTCTAAAATTAAGTTATATATTTCTGGGCATATATCCTGTACATATAAACAAACAACAGTACCTTCTTTGCGGATCAGTTTCACCGCCAATAGACTTCTATTTAGTTCATTACAACTTAAGCAACACTACTGTACATTTTTGCTTAGACCGCCGCCATAGAACCCAGCCCTCGACCTCTTCACTACACACACTAATTAAAACAGCTGATGGCCATGTTTTGTTTTCTACATGCATTTGTTTTAAAAGAAATGTTTTTTATATAAAAATAAATATAATTAATTTTTTAATGTTTATAATTTAATCATTTCATGTGTGTATTATTTTTATACATCACAAAGTACATATTACATGTTATTTTTACATGGGGAAATTATACAATAGGTCAAAAATTTGATGCGGAGTTTTCAACGGAATATCATGTTTTCCAACCTATAGAAAAAAAAGTCTGTCGTGTCTGTGAACACGATAACTCCCGATAGAATGAATATATCGACACAAAATTTTATATGTGAATCCGAAACTCTCTAACAACTACCTATCGTTTTTCAGCCAAATCGACCAAAGGGAAGGGGGATTAGGGGAAAGGTTTAACATAAAAACAAAACGATTGGTTTCGAGGGAGAACTTTTTTCGTCAAATATTGAGTTTTATCCCAAACGGTGATTTGTGTCACCGCGGCCAGAGTAGGACTATTGTGTGCCCTGTGTGTGTTGGTCCCTACAGCAGCCCTGTATCTTTGATATAGTCCAGGATTTTTCTGCAGGTTCCTTCCATTACCTGCTTCGGTTCTGTTATGGCAGACCCGAAGCAGTGGAAACGTCTGCTTTCTAGTGCCCCGCACCGGCTTAGAATATGAACCGGAGTCTCATTTTCCTCGTCACATTTCCTGCACAGAGGGCTTCTAGCGATGCCCATATTGTATAGGTGTTTGTTCATATGACAGTGTCCTGTAATCAGCCCTGTCATAGCTCTTAGATCCATTCTGCTCATATTCAGGAGCTCTCGGCTCCTTTTCTCTGAGGGTTCCTCTATAAAGAGTTTTAAATGTCTTTGCTTTGGGACCCCTCTCCAGAACTGGATTTCATTCCTGGTCAACCAACCATTTATTGCCGCCCTTGCGGTGCTCTTAGAGATCCCGCAGAAAGGTTCCGGTCCTATAGGTTTTCTGTCAGCTCCTGATCGGGCCAGTTGATCAGCCCTTTCGTTGCCCTCAAACCCCCGGTGCCCTGGCACCATTAGGGAAGAAAGTATTCACTATATCGACACAGATCGCAAAAACGTATTCGATATGAGACCATATGGTCAATTAAGTGTTGTTTTATCAATCACCTTTCACTATTCAAGTTACAACTGATCTCAAATCAAGGATATCCTTCCTCCATGAATTGTTTATTTAAAATATATCGATGTATCGTGTGCATCCCTATCGATAATGACATATGGGCTACGATATATATTGAGAGTAGTGGAACTCCCATGATATGTGGTGTGGGCCGACTGAGGGCTGAGGTGTGTCTTCCTACGGGATGTGGGAAGTACTGTGGGTAGAGACGGGAACTGTGCCCAGTGTTGCCAACCTCAAGGATCTTAGCTCCGCTCTGGAGTCTCCATAAAAGGAAGAACTTCACTGCTATTCAGGTCAGGGTAGCCTCCAAGAACACCACCTGCTTTATTTACCGCTAAATACCTCTTGTTAAAAATTAAACAGCAACATGGCATTTTTTCCTCTGTTTTATTTTACACTGTAATTTAGTTTTTCTTTAAAAAAATAATAATAATGTTTAAAAAATAAATAAAAAACTTTTTAAAAACAAGCTTTTATTTGAATGAACTAAAAAGGATTAAATATTTATTAATTTTGTTACATGGGTGGTTCTCTGAAACTAAGGAAATCTGGGAATAAAAGTTAACAAATTTTTTACTTACATTTTTTTCATTTTTGTGGTGCATTTCGAATGGTCTCATCTACTTACATGAATTACTGTGAAAGTACTTCATAGAGATTCATAGTTAATGAGAAAGATTAAATTTAATTAAATTGTGAATGTGAGGGATTGTGAGGGACTGAAAAAATGGGCGGAGGAGGGACTGAGATATCTCTTAAAGGGACTTAGTAGACATGACAAACAGTTTTACAAAATAGGTCTAACATCAAACAGCCTAATAATAAACAGTTTTTCAAACAGTTGGAATTAACTATCTTATATCTAATGTTACAAACAGCCTTTTAAACCTCTTGGGACAAGGATATACTAATTATTTTTGATCATGTTACACTAAATTCCCCAAGTTAACCAAAAGTTGAGACCTAATTTGACAAATTATATGTACATTCATCTCATTTTTAGTTGATTATGGATAGTTGTCAGCTTGTTGAATACAGCGACCGCGAGTGTAGGTCATAGGGAGGGACTGAGAATCCACCATTTTGAAAGAAATTTATTGATACAAGAACAAGGGTTAGAATGATAATAAATGATTGAAAAAGTCTCCTAGGCCATTATTCACCTCATGGAAAAAGAAAAATACTATCATACTGGTCACGAAGTCCTTGGGACAGCGATTTCCTTAGTTTCAGAGAATCCCCCATATATGATATGCTACGTACTTATAAAGTTGAAATTGTATATATTTATACTTAAAAACAAGTAGCTTTATTGACATTCTTTTAGAACAAAAGCCTCTCCTTTTGGAGGTTTTGAGTCTACTGCTCTTTCAACAGAAGAAATCAGAAAATAATTTAACCATTGTTTCTAAATTAAATTAAATTATTTCTTAAGTAAGACTGTTACTCCTTGATTAAAAATAAAATGAGAAAAAAAAGTAAAAATGAGTGTTATTTCTTAAATAATAATACACGTTTGTTCCACCTTTCTCTGTTGCTGGCCACTGTGCTCCATCCATCCCCTATTCTCTCCACTATCTCGTCCCTCCACCGCAGTCCAAGTCTTCCTTTTCCTCTTCTTCTGTCTCTAGGAATCCACTCCGTGCAGACTTTAGCCCATCATCGAGGATCCAACCTTGTCACATGCTCGATCCATCTCCACTTTAGCAAGTGTGCTTCCTTCTGGAGGCCTTTATTTATATGTAACATGGTGGCCGTATGGGCTAGAGCGTAGGGCTTTGGTTGCATGGTCTCACCATGGTTTGCGGGTTCGAATCCCGTCCGGGAGTGAGTTTTATTTCGTAGATAGAACTTCCTCCCGGGGCCATGGATGTCGTAGAAATAACTAGATAACACAATGACATGGCTAATATGCATCGTAAATAAGGCCAAAAAAACATTAATTTGAAAAGTAAAAGATTGTCGTTCACAAGCCTATTTATGTATTATTTATTAAACTATAGCGTAATTCGCAGGCGACAAACTTTTATTTTTATATCATATGTAACAAAATTAATTACCTACCAAATTATTAATTTGGTTTGTGGGTTCGAATCCAGGAGTGAGTTTTATTTCATAGATAAAACTCCCTCCCGGGGCCATGGATGTCGTAAATAACTAGATATAACACATTGACATGGCTAATATGCACCGTACATAAGGCCAAAAAATAAATAATAATAATTAATTATTTATTCCTTTTTAGTTCGTTCAAATAAAAGCTTGTTTTTAAAAAAAGTTTTTTTATTTATTTTTATTTTTCACTTTTTAGTCTTAACTTATTTTGTCAACTTAAATTTTATGTACATATATCTTACGGTTAGTGTGTGAATGCCGTAAGTATTGATAATTGCCGGGTACGTATTATAAAACATACATAATTGAAGTCTCAATTTTCAATCATATTGGTCAATTGGTTACAGAGGGTCAGCGTATAAATATTAATATTTAATAAATCTCAATATCAACTAAATATTCTCCTTACTAAAATTATTAAATAATATATTCTAATAGCCATTAGCTATTTATATTCTTAGATTTTAGTATATTATTTATATTTTAATAATCAATTTTGAAAACACAAAAACATTTATATTGGTCAATAAAAGAGGTTTAGTATAATGAATAGCCCGGGGTGCTTGTAAAAAACAAAAACAAATTCAGTTCCCGTTAAATTAGTTAACACCATTTTTGAGTGATTTTTAAAATCAGGTTTACGATGTAGCTTTGAGAGAGGGTTAATAAAACCTTTTACGAACAAAGAAATTTACATTTTTTGTGTAATTAGCTGAGTGGACAGCCTCGTAAAAAATTACACAATCAATAATGTGCCTGTTATTTGAAGATAATTTTGAAGACGAGTTCAAAATAACTGTTAGTGAAGATTTTCAGCTTTAAAAAATTATGATCAGATCGCACATTAAAGGGTTCCTT
The DNA here is from genome assembly GCA_963662175.1 of Aradus depressus. Classification (NCBI taxonomy): domain Eukaryota; kingdom Metazoa; phylum Arthropoda; class Insecta; order Hemiptera; family Aradidae; genus Aradus; species Aradus depressus. Next base: position 19,040,365 of record OY759225.1, on the reverse strand, counting down.
TTCTTTTTATATAGTAGAACCTCGATTATCCGTGTTTGCGATTAACCATGGTGTGTAAGCAGGAATGTTCTTATGCTTGATAATGCCCCTTCACGCCCCTCAGAATCTACCCTGAAAACAAAGGATTTTGTCTACTATCTACCACCTAACGTGACTTACTTAATACAGACAATGGATCAAGACGTGATTTCCTGTTTGAAACGAAGGTACAAAAAGATTTTTCTCCGGTTTCTTTTACAACAAAATTGTTTTGTTTCAATTAAAGAACTTCTGAAAATGTGGACCATAAAAGATGTAATTTTCACAGTTTGCGATACTTGGGAAAACCTGCAAGTACGTTAAGACTTTCCTGGGCGAAAATTTTAGATCAAGAATATGATGAAGAAAATATACGAGTAGAAGAGAGGAAGATATCAAAGCTTGTCTTGAGCTGACCACATCAATTCTAAATTTCACTAACGTTGATAAAGACAATATTGTTGATTGGCTGCAAAAAAATGATAATGAAAAGGGATTCGAACGTCTACGCGACAGTGACTTGGCAGCACAAGTAGTACTCCAACTACCTCACAACAGGCTGATTCAGAGGACGATGTGAGTGACAATGATGACAGTTTTGATGCTAAAGAAGAAAACATTCAGACAAGTCAAGCAATGGAAGCAGTTCATGTCCTCCTCAACTTCTGCCAACAAGAAAATTTTGACTTCCATGAATGAGAAAAATTAGAACTGAAGTAAGGAAAATCATTTCAAACCCCAAAAAACTAAGAAGGATTACTTCAAATTTCAAGCCCTGATAACGTTATAACATGAAAATGTACACACATATGTAATTCGTTAAATGAAAAGTGTCTCGATTAACCGTGGTCTTCGTGTATCCGTGCGACCTCTCCCCCCATTACCCCGGTTAATCGAGATTCTACTTATAGAGTTACATTTCATGTAATAGATAATAAATAAGTAATTTCTGTGCTGAGAAGAATGCTATTGTGAAATATTTTCTTATATTTTACAAATACAATAAAAAAAAATATATGAGATGTGGCCATAACAGGACTTTATTATAAGAACCACACTTACAGATCACTCCCACTTCTCAAAATCATTTCATACTGGCATTACAGTAATGAGTTGGAGTCAGAGTTTTATTTCATTGTACAATGTAATGTTGATTTTGAGAAGGGGGAGAGAGGGTTATTTGTGACCTTGGTTGGTATAAGAAAGTCCTGTAATAGCAGCATCACATATATTTTATTTTTTTCTTAATTTCCTTAACTTTTCATAAAAACTATCAATAATAAAAAATATTTTATAATTCGTTCCTATGCCTTACAATTTAAACATTATTTTGACATACTTCCTACGAAAATTTATTTTTCATTGTTTGAGCCGCTATAACTTTTGTTGTATTATTTATATCTCAAATCTAGGACTTATCAACGATTGGAAATTTAGTAGAAAACATTTGTGGTGAGAACAAATTTTTCGATAGGACTAAACGTTTTCGGGTAAACCAAAGAAACTTGTAAAAATATGTGTTTTAAAACTAAATTTCAGGACTGTTCTTGGCAAGTATCTAGAAAACCAGACCACATACGAAAAATGATAGGTTATATATAAATAATAATAATAGGTGGGAGGGCTACTTAATACGGATAATACTTAATTGATTATTTCTTGATGGGGAAGTACATAGACGGTGATCAACAACGACTTTTTTAATGCATTTTTTTTTTTTTATTATTTTTTTTTTTAATTTACAAATAGCTATTTACAACTGTATACACATAAATACAACAAGCAAATGTGCTAATAAAGAGGTAATGGCAATATCAAAATGTCATGAGGGGAGAAATCACCCAGTGGTGACACTCCCTATAATGCGTATTTATATTAGTTTTTGGCACCTTTAAGTTTGCTTGTCTTGGTCAAGTACACAATTAGGATACTGTTGAACTCAAGGTCAGCTTTGTGCTAAAACAGACGTGAAAGGAGAGTCTTAGACACTTGCAACAGACTCAAGGTCGAGGTCACTGCTAAACACTTGGTCTACCTGCCAAGGGTCCCCGCCTCATCCAGTTGTTAACGAGGGCACCGGTAGCTCAAGAGATAGCCTGCTAGCCTATTGAGCTCAAAATTGCGGGTTCGAAACCCTGCCGAAGTCCATAGAATCTGAATGAAAAATTTGAGCATACTGTCCTTCTGAGGGGACGTTAAGCGATGGTCCCGAGCTCTACCCCAAGAGGATAAACCAAATCATTAAAGACTTCTATAGTTATAGGACAAATAAAAAAAAAAAAATAATAATAAAAAAATTAAAAAAAAGTTATTCTAGTTCCTAGAGTCGGGCTCATGTCCACCAGAGCGAAGAAAGAGCACTCTGGTGGGCGATGACCTCGTAATTAAGAAGTGAAGAAAAAAACATATGTTTTTGTTTTTTTTTATATTGAAGATCTAGTGTAAAGGAGGGCGCCGGTAGCTCAGTGGTATGCGTGCTTGACTTCTGAACTCAAGAACGTTGGTTCGTAACCCGACCGAGGCCCTTAGTTTATTTTATCTGGTAGGTAAAATAAACTTAAGCACGCCGTCCTTCGGATGGGACGTTAAGCGATGGTCCCGAGCCTGTACGATGTCAGATACTCGTTAAAGACCCCTACCCTAAGTGAATAAAAATTTAGGATAGGCAAAATTTAGGACTCCCACAGTAGAGTCGGGCTCATGTCCATCAGAGTGACAAGAGAGCGCTCTGGTAGTTGGCGATATGACCTCGTAGTTAGAGCCCCCGGGCATGAGTCATAAAACCTAACCTAACCTATAAAGTTTTTAAAGAGTGGCCACAGAAAAAATACTGATGTAGTTTTAGAAAATTAGTAAGAATTTGGGTAAATACTTTATTTTTTTATTTTCCTAAGTTATTCTTTCTTTTATAATGTAGGTTAAGATTAAATAAACCCGATTTTTGTTCTTCATTTTCCCGGTCAACCAAATAAGAAAATACATTTGGATTAGATTGAACAATTTTTGCGAATTTAGAAAAATTGGTGGCATCTCAGAATTATATATTTAAAAGAATCCAAATGAAGTAATTGTTAATTAAAATTTTTTTATATATGTACGTGCACTTTCTTCAAAATTGCACGTCATAAACTTTCTATATATTTTTATTAGGGCCCTTTTCGGAAACTACTGTAGAAAGCAAAATTTAGTAGAAGATCAGCATAAAATTTCTATAGAAAATGTGATAATTTTATTAAATATTTATTATTTTAATTAATTTTTATTATTTCTTTTTTTTTTAATTATTTCACAATATAAGCTAAATACGCAAGTTGATTGAGAATAGTTGAGCACGTTTTGTGAAACGTTTGTACAAATGGACTGAGATGAGTGGGTGGGTGGAGGGCGTGGCCTCAATTAGAGAGAGGCCTCCCACACAGACATACTTCTAGTCGCTGGAGCCTTGTAAGGCCGTGCATTCCAGGAGGCCATGGAAGTCTGGTAGCACATCGGCTAAATATAGGGCGAACGAATAGCATCGGCGTAGCAAGTCTGCTTCCTAGACATCTCGAGGTCTGGACTTTGATGCCAATATAATGTTCACTTGATAAAAATGGTTTGAAACAAACACAGATTGACCTTCGGTCTTCCAAAATTTACAGTTGACTCCGCATAATTGGGACAGTCCCTTTATTGGGACATTTGTGATAAAACAAAATCAAAATTAAGTAAAATTACGACATTTTATCGGGACAAAACATTGGATAATCGGAACAATGTTCTGGAACTCACTAATTTTCCGAGAAGCGAAATGTAAACAAGTGAGTTAGTGAAAGTACATACTTCTTTGTTCAAAATGCCCCGAAAGACTTAAATGTTGCCCAAAAAGCGGAACTTTCAAACAAAATAAAAGAACATCCAAACACATCGAATCGGAGTTTGTCAGAAATTTTAAAACTATCGAAAACTACGATTGCGCTAATTCCGAGAACACAACATCGCAAGTGAGATTGGATAATCAATTAAAAAATTTTATTTCTTATTTTAGTCTCAAAATTTTCAATTTATTTTCTATCTTTCATTTTTGTTTTCATAATATATAGTACAATATTTCGTCCTTAAGACATTATCAAGTTCACATGTAACATTATTATCATTGTTATTAAAAAATTAACTTTAGCCAGTAAAGTACGTCTTATTATTCTATCAAATTTTTTTCAAAATCCTAAAACATCATTCACCAAAAAAAAAGGTTACATAAATTTGTTTTATTGTCCAAATGGGGGCCTCAAATAAATTTTTTTTTTTTTTTTTTTTTGTGAATGATATTTTAGGATTTTGAAAAAAATTTGTTAGAATAATAAGACGTACTTTACAAGCTAAAGTTAATTTTTTAATAACAATGATGATAATGTTACATGTGAACTTGATAATGTCTTAATGACGAAATATTGTACTATATATTATGAAAACAAAAATGAAAGATAGAAAATAAATTGAAAATGTTGAGACTAAAATGGCTTTAAATATTAACATATATATAAAGCTGAAAATGTCTGTGCGTTGTACCGCTATAACTCACGAATGGCTTCATGGATTTGATTAATTTTTTTTTTTTAATTTGTTCGTCATCGTCTGTGGAAGGTTATAGGCGTATAGTATACGTTGTAACTCGAAAACCATTGCAACGATTAATGAGAAATCTTTTTGAATAAATTAGTTTTAGCTCCAAAGCTAGCGTTACTACAGTTGCAAGGACTATAAGCATTATTCCGTATGAATAATTGAAAATTATAACATCATGAATGTACTGTCGAGGAACTGAATAACCTTATAGGAGATATTGGGAGAAAAGTCAAAGTTCCCCGGGCAACGCCGGGTATTACTGCTAGTATTATATATAATACCTGCAATAATTGGAACATAAATGTCTCATATATCGGAAACCGATTTACGATTATTATATAATTTTTATTACGTTTTGTTTTTCTTCTTTTTTACATTAATTACATACATATACATATTATATTATAATGTATAAGTGTAATTAATGTAAAAAAGACAAAACGGGGAAATCTATTTTGTCCCAATAAACAGGAGTTCATGAATAAACTCAAAGAAAAACATCTAATTGTACCTATTGACTGGTGTTTACTCTCAAATATGCATACATGTACATTAATGACTTATTAAAAAACAAAAAAAAACGCGAATTTATTATCTAGGTAGACATATTATGTATTGTATGTATACAATACAACAATACATAATATGTCTACCTAGATAATAATTCGCATTTTTTTTATTGATTATGTATTGTTTTTTTAATAAGTAATGAATGCACATATTTGAGAGTAAACACCAGTCAATAGGTACAATTAGATGTTTTTCTTTGGGTTTATTCATGAACTCCTGTTTATTGAGACAAAATATATTTCCCCCAATTAAGTGGGAGTCGACTATTATTTTTGTTAACCTTTTTCTCCATTAAAGCATTATCAAAACATTTATGACAAAATAACTTATACATATAATATAAGGAAGGATTGTAATGGTGCGAAAATTCAAGTTCATGGTTTCAACGGATTTTCACGGTTCAAGGTCCTCTGCATTTTGCCCATTTTCGCGATAATGTATGTGTGTGTGTGTGTGTGATTGAAAAGTTATGGGCGCTCTACCGCTCATTTGGAAAGAAGGAGGCACTTGAGCTAACTTAAATCTGATTAAGATTGAGACCAGTTTACTTCGAGGTCTATGAACATTTTATAAAGTACCGTTTATGTTTAGGTTAGGTTAGGTTTTTATGACTCATGCCCGGGCTTTAACTACGAGGTCATATCGCCTACTACCAGAGCGCTTTTTCGTCACTCTGGTGGACATGAGCCCGACTCTACTGTGGGAGTCCTAAATTTTGCCAGCCCTAAATTTTTATTCATCTAGGGTAGGGGTCTTTAACGAGTACCTGACATCGTACAGGCTCGGGACCATCGCTTAACGTCCCATCCGAAGGACGGCGTGCTTAAGTTTATTTTACCTCCCACATAAAATAAACTAAGGGCCTCGGTCGGGCTATGAACCCACGACCTTGAGCTCAGAAGTCAAGCACGCATACCACTGAGCTACCGGCGCCCTCAACTGTTTATGACCTAATCAAAAATATTTTCAAATAAAAGTACGGGACCGCGGGGTTGTCGGACTACCAAAAATGTCGGATTACCAAAGGTGGGCTCTATTTAATTGAATTTGCAGTGTATAAGTTTGGAAAATTGATTTAAAAAAATCTGTGATGGTCTTCTGTTTCTTTTTACGCATACAATGAGTCATATCCGTTTCTTGAATGTCTTTTAAAATGAACACATTGTTCACGTCAAGCTCACGTTCCTCGCACCAGCGTATTAAAGTGTTAGCAGCCGACATAGCTTCATCACAAGTGACTGTATATTTAGTCTCCACGGCCTCCTCGATTATGTCGTCTTGTGTATCAGATGTTACTTCTTGCACTATCTCTTCATCCTTTGTCAGCGCCCAGGTTGTCGTCTAAGACACATCTTCTTAATTCTTCCGATGATTCTTGTGGAATATTTATATCATCGCAAAGTGTCAGTGTATCCTCCACAACATTGTTTGTGACTTGATATGTTTCGTCATGCGGTCATGCCTCTTAATAATTTCCCATTTTTCAAGAAGAGTTAATGTTTTATGCTTGCGTTTATTGCTTCCACTTGTACTTGCCATCGCACTTAATAATAAAAAACTTAGGGTTAACTGTAATAATATCACAAATAGAGCAACTGCACACTCACGTTATTGCTACTGAACACAGCGAGGAACTAACGGCGATATGTAAGATACGACGATCCTGTGAATCACAATACAAACTAGACCGATGACTCATACGGCGCGGCGTCGGACTACCGAGCGTGTCGGACTGTAAAGTGTCGGACTATCGCGAGTCAACCATATTTTATATGAAATACGATTATTTTTCAGGTCGTCCGGTTTTCGAGATACATGCCGAAAATCATCATGAAATGTAGTTTTGAAACATATTTTTAAATGTTTCCTCGATTTACCCGAACAGGGTTAGTCCTACCAAAAAGTTAGTTTTTACCAAAAATGTTTATTATAAAATTTACAATCTGATAGCGTAGTTTTTATGAAAACACAGATTTTCCAGTATGAAATGATTTTGAGAAGAGGGAGGAGTGAGTGATCCTTAGTGGTTGGTTTAAGTTAGTACCTACTGTAATGGTGACATCACATATTTTTGAGCGTTAGGGTGGAACGAAAATGGCCTTTTAAATTTTTTTTTAGTTATTAGTTTGGTAATAGTGGAGAAAAGTTGCCTTTTAAGTTCAAAAAGAATTTTAAAAAAATTGGTTGCAATACTACAACACTTGAGGTGCCGCAAAGAGCTTAAAGTTTGTAAAAAAATTGAAAAATTTTAAACTTTGATAAATTATTTTTTATGAATTTCTCGTACATATAATGTTACAAAAGATGGTTTTAAATACATATATAAGCATTAGAATTGGAAAAAATTATTAATTATAAAATATAATAAAAATAAAAAAATATTTTGTAATGTCAAACTTTGTATTTCTTACTTCTGTGTCCTTAATGATTACAAATGTTACAGCTGCAAAATGTTTGTTTCTACTTCATTGCCACATTAAACTGGTCCTTGCGGCACCTCAAGACGTACTCCAATATTTTTCATAATTTTTATTTATCTTATCTACACTAAAAGGCAACTTTTCTGCGCTATTCCAAATTAAAAATCAAAAGGTGATTTTTTCGTTCCACCCTAATGAGCGTAGCTCAATCTTTAGACGACTCGTGTGTTTCGTTTGTGCCCCTCCTGCATTAAAACTGTTTATCTGATCCTGATCAATTTTTGCATATTGATGGATGTCAGTCACGTGAAGGTTGTTAAAAAATAATTTTGAAAATCGGACGTACCACGGAGGAATAATCACCGAAAATATGTTCATCCATAGACTTCAATGCGAAACGTTCAAATTCTTGACCATTGTTGGAAGACATTGTTGCGGTGCTGCGCGTGAATTATAAAGTTCGGCTCGGTGGCTAATGAATTTAAAGTTCAAGGTATAGGCAATTTGAGTCACGGCTCCGCTCAATATTTGCAATTAGCAGAATGCATTGCATACCTAGTTTATAAACACTATAGTTTCGTAAGGTAGAAAATATTAAAATTTATCATTTAAACACCATTTGACCGATTATATGCAATCTTCGCCTTTTCATATTTTTTTTATGTATAAAAGGAATGCAACTAAAAAGGAGAACAAAAAAAAAAATTCTTGAAGAGTAGGGGCATTAAGAGAAGGTTTAAGGCCCATAAAGTGGAACTATAAGGCACAGAGATACATAAAACGTGTTCTCAACAATGGAATGGAAAAGCTATGGTTGTGTGTGGTTGGCTTTTTTTTTTGAACGTAGAAATCCTCAACCTACACACTCCCACGGTTTGTTCCTTTCACATCCGTTCGCCATCTTAACTTAACTATTCCAATAAATACATATCTCTCTTCTCCAACCTGTTACCTGTCTCACCTCACTATATATATACTAGTATTATTTAATTTTATTATTGGTAGTTTATTTGGCAATATACTTCTTCAGATTGATATAAACAATTAACTATTCAATCAAACGTTTGCACAATCAATATTAGATTTACAATGGATTCTGAATCCTCATACTAATTTTTTTTTTATACATACGGGTTGAAACCCAATTTGATTTTGTGATGTAAAAAAAATCGGGTGCGTGCAACTCCGATGCGTGGCGAAATGAACGTGACAACGTCCGAGTTGCGAGATAGCGAAAGTGTCAAGAATCAAATATAACAAATCATTTCAATAAAATTGTTGAACCTTGAAACAATTTAAAAACAATATAGAAAGAAAACATTCATAAGCATAACAGTTAAAAAACGAGTTTATTATTAATCTGTATATATCTAATAATAATATTGGATAACTAGGTTATCTGTTTATACAGAAAGTAACAGCTGTACTATAATATAATATATATTCTGTATTAGTAGTAACAGCTGTCTCTCTCTCTCGGCATATGCGCGATACGTGTGTTACGTGTTACCGAAAGTAACATAACGCAGTTGTCGAACATGGGGTGCCGGCCTACCAAATTATAAGACGTTGTACGTCAAAAAAGTACCTATATTAAGATTATTAAAATATTATATAATCAATTATAATTACTTGTATAAAAACAGCTGTTAGGAGTGAAGTAACTTAAATAGTGAATAAATATACAAAGATGGACTAGTCGCATTTTGTTTTAAAATGAAATGTGAACAACCAATGAATGAAGAACAAAAGACGACGATCAGCTGTTTTAATACTATAAGACAGTCTGAGTTGAGATGTGAAGGTGGACAGTCTAGTAAGAGAAGTGTTTTTAGGGTTAAAGTAGTGAAACATGTATGAGTGAAAATAACAGTGAAATAGAAGAGAAAAGGTACTTTTATTTATTTATATGTTTATATGCCCAAAATAACATTGATTTAAATAATGGCCAATAATAAAACAGAGAAAATAGGGTTTTTCACCTCTCAGGTAAAAAACCTAAGGGTCTCAGCCTGGTTTTGAACCCGCGATCTTGAGCTCAGTAAGCAAGCAGGCTACCTCTGAGCTACCGGCGCCCTCTGTTCAACTCGTCTGTACTATTAAGGCTACCTTACACGGTCAATATTATTGACGCAATATATGGTATGATCAATAAAGTGTCAGTTTCAATTGTGCAGTCAAGAAGGATGGATCTAGCGTTTCCCATAGGAAGTCCATAGCGTCAAAATACCACAACGTAGATTCGTTCTCCTCAGCTCCTGCCCTTCATTTTTTGGAATACTTAATTTTTTTCAATTCCTTCCTAAAGTTGGTTCGGAGGGAGTTGAATTTTTTTTTTACAGCATCTGTCGTAGCATTAGGGAATTTCTGTTGATAAAAATGAAGCAACCGTTCCATTGCTTGAGCTGTTTTGTCTCTGTCCATGTATTCCTCTGATTTTATTTTCCATAAAACTGGCATGGACTTATATAACTAAAACAATCGTTAATACAAATTATTACCCCTTTTGAAATGACAAAATAACCACTTTTATTATTATTTTATTTTCAAAATCGATGTAAATACAGCACCTACCTCACCTCTATGCACGTTAAAATAAATTTTCTTTCTTCTTCTTTTTTATCTTGTGAACACTTCTTTCGCTTCTTTTCACTATCAATTTCACGTTTTATATCAGTTTCCATCTCCAAAACAAACACCCTCTACAGCGTCTGTAGAACGACTGTCGTCTTATTGCACAATATGGTGTATACCCCTCACAGGGTGTCAATAATATTGACGGCGCCTCAATATATTGACGGGACTTCAATAAAAATCAAACCGATTTTATTTTTTTCAATATTATTGACATCAATATTATTGTTTCAATGTACTCCTTACACGTTTAATATATTGATCAATATCGATATTGCTTCAATAATATTGACCGTGTAAGGTAGCCTTTAGAATGGCTGGGATTTACCTCTAATTACAGGACTTAGTTGCCTTAATGTATCAAGATAAGCTCTAACATGAACAAGATATTCCACCGATAGACCAGTGATATTTATTATGGTGACCTTGCAGTCTTAGTGTTCGCAAACTTGTCCCGGTCATAACTTTGTCTCTATTTAAAGTTTCACTTTTGGCTTCTCTCCAGAATCCCTCTCACCACATCTAATTAAGTTACATTAACCCGTTCTATATGAAAAACCCCAGGGGAAAAATAACATAGTCTACGATATTGCTGAAAGAGAACAGCTCAACAGTTGGATGGCATAAGTGGATGCGATGGGCTCCAAGGATTTTTAAATAGTTTTCTTATATTTTATTTTTTCATAAATATATATATACATATTTATGAAATATATATATATATATATATATATATTTATATATCGACATATATATGGGTAATTCTTCGTGAAACCTGCCACCCTCTGTGTCCACATTTTGCAGCTGTCTTAACGAGTACCTGACATCGTACAGGCTCGGGACCATCGCTTAACGTCCCATCCGAAGGACGGCGTGCTTAAGTTTATTGTACCTCCCAGATAAAATAAACTAAGGGCCTCGGTCGGGTTTCAACTTTAAAGTTTGACTCGGGTTTCTTTTTTACCTTTCGGTGGATACCGTCGTCACTGGCTGCTGGTCGAGTACTGTGGGCGAGCGCGACATCATCTTCAAGCCACTGTTAATGTTGTACTGAGGTTAGTCCGTGTTTGTTGTCTTATAATGTTTCAGGTAATTTGTTTATCTCTGTGGTCCGTGTCAGGTAGTCTGTTTGTCTGTGAGTTTGGTCTCAGATAGTCTGTTTACAGGTGTAATTAATCTATGGGTATTGTATTCTATGTCGCTTGGTTGGGCGGTGGTCCGTGTGTCCGTCTTCAGGTCTTTTCCGTTTGTGAGTATGTGGAAGTAGTTTGAGTGGGGTGAAAATCGTGTCAGATTTTGTGTTTAGTTGTTCCCTTCACTCCCCACCCCACTATCCTTCACCCCTCACCGCTCCCTCCCTCCAGTAACCCTACAATCACATCCCTCACCACCCTTCTATCCAACCTTCTCCACATCAAATAAAAAAACATTCACATATGATGAATTTTTCCACTGTTTTCTCACTTCTACAATTTTGTATAAGCAGTATTTTCTTATTTTTATTGTATTATTAAAGTCTCACAAAAATTGAAAACTGGTGCAACACATGGAAAATAAAACTTAATACAGAAAAATCACAGTACATCACATTTACACTTCGACGAGAAACATGTCCGTTTTCATCTACGACAACCCTCACACGCTGAACCGTCGACTCAAAATACTCTATGCACTTCAAAATAGACGATCAGAATTAGACATGACACAAAAACGGAACTGTTATACTTACTTAGACCATTATGGGCATACGGATCACAGATATACGGTTCAGCAAAAACATCCAACATCAAACGAATTCAGGTGTTTCAGTCAAAAACCCTCAGACTGATAACACAGTGTCCCCCATACATAAGCAACAGAACACTTCATAACGATCTTATGATACACACAGTACCCGACACAATACAAACTACTTACATACATTTTTTTAGAAAACTTTACACACATACAAACCCAGAAATACGTACTTTATCTTCACAACACTTACCACAAAACCCCCCAAGAAGGTTGAAGAGAAGATGGAACCGCGACTTACTGCCTCCTGAAATCCTATTCGTTCTTAATATTTTTTATTTATTTTTTACATTATTTTCCTTTACTTTTATCATCTCTCTTACCCATCCATCAAAATTGTCTTTCAATTCCTTTTTATTTATTTATTTTTTTTTCTGTTCTTGTCCTAATAATTAAGATAGATTTTCGTCCCGAGGACCTACCACTGGGTGGCCTTCCTCTCACATGCCATTCACGCCAACGTCTCCATACCTACCAACATAGATGCTGGTTGTTGCACCCTAGCAACAGTTGCATCTTTATAAATAAAAGACAAAAAAAAAAAAAAGTTGTTCGTTAATGATGATGTTGGTTTCAATACAACTATTCATTAGTTTTAAACGAAGGGCAAAACGAAATTGATTAATTCTTGCTGGGGAAGTACATAACCTTTTTTAGACTTTCTTATACTTGTGTACTTATCATTTTTTAATCTCTATGGAAACTTTCATTTAAATGGCTTCAGTATGATCCAAGATATAAAAAACACATTGGCCTAAATGTCTGTTATCTCGACTGAATTACAACATGATTTCTCAACTATTTTTTATGACTGTTGGAAAACAAATGTTTTCTGTTTGAGAAGATACAATACATACTCCTAATTTCATACAAAACGAAAGTGAATACAATTATGTTATTAGGCAAATATTTTTTAAATTTTTAATGCCGATCATTTGCGATAGTGCAAAAGCACTGTTGTTTCTCCATTAACCCAGGTGATAGGATGGTCCAAAATCCAAAAATAAAAAATAAATGTCAATAAAAAAATTCCAATAACTGCTGATGTAATAAATGTATCGACAAGACGACACCTATCGATTATATACGAAATTGGACGAAGGGAATCAGGGATCAGAGAGGGGTCAACTCAAAAACTCCAATAACTGCCGATGTGATAAATGTATCGACAAGACGACACCTATCGATTATACACGAAATTGGACGAAGGGAATGGGGGATCAGAGTGGGGTCAACTCAAAAACTTCAGTAACTGCCGATGTAATTAAAGTTTCAACAAAAAACTTATGAGAATTCCACTCAACTATTAATTATTGACTCAAACTGTTGACTGGTTTTGAAGGGAGAGTAACTCACTAGGGAGTGTCACCACTGGGTGATTTTTCTCTTATGGACATTTTGACGTTGCCATTATCACTCTCTTAGTATATTTACTTGTTCTATACATTATAAATTGTAAATTAAAAAAAACAGTGAAGTTTTAAAGTGTATTTATTTTATTAGTTAGTTATTGACCCGACAGCTTCGACCGGAATTTGAACCCGCGATCAGCACTGTAGGCATGCACGCTACATCTGAGTTACCGGCGCCTTCTGTGTATTTTATTAAAATTAAAACTTCTTATCTATATATATAAAATCTAATGTCTGTATGTTTGTGTTTTATAGACTCCTAAACTTCGATCCGATTTTGTTCTTATGTTCAGCAATTATGTTCGTCGAGTCACCGAGAAGGTTTAGAACATAGTTTTATCCCACCCTTACCCCATCCACGCATTTGGTGCATTCGCTTATGGAGCAAATATCATTGCACCAATTGGCATAAAACCTTATTGTATTGAATTCTAAAGAGCACTGGAAATGTTTCAGACTTCTTTCTACCCGTACCTTGCCTTACCCCCGTCCCCAGGGTTTTCACGGCTTCACTATTACTAGCTACGTTGACCACTGCTGCTCACCCTAAAATGTTATTCATATCAAACCAAAAAGCAACATTGACTTTTTCCGAGATTTCATGACCTCATTTCTATGTGAGTTATTGTAAATTGCAACGTCGTGAATATACTGTCGATGAATTGCCTAGGATTCGGATGAGAGGTATTATAAGAAAAATTCGAAGTTCTCCGGGCAACGCCGGGTAATACTGCTAGTCTGGTAATAGAAATTATTTACGTGCGCCATGTACTTTCTAGTTGTTAAGATATATCAGGATGAGAAAAATGTATAGTTTCTCATGGATATTATATAACTCTTAGAGGTCTAATTATGGCCAAACTATGCAATAATAGTTACATCCCAGACTAAGGTGAAAAACCTTGAGCATGCCGTCCTTCGGATGAGACGTTAAGCGATGATCCTGAGCCCGTATGATGTCAGGTACACGTTAAAGACCCACCTGCTCTAGGTGAATAAACCTAGGCAGGCAAGATTTAGGACTACCATAGTAGAGTCGGACTCTTGTCCATCAGAGCGACGAAAAAGCGTGAAAGCCCGGGCATGAGTCATAATAACTAACTCTATTTGAGGAGTTTGGAGCCAGAGCAGACCAACTGGTTTAAACTGAACAGGAAGAAAATGGCAATTGAAAATTGAGTACATTTTGTTTATCTCCATAAATGGGCCCCAAATATTTATTTATATTTGACATTTTAGAATAGTATTGGATGAGTGATCCCTTTTTGTGTTCTATAAAGTTTTTGAAGGCCATATGATCCATTGTGACTTTGAAAATATATGCACAAAATACTTGTGGACTAAACTTTAAGTGCTGCTATCTATCCCTGAAGTGAAGAAACTAAGTGATCCACACTGGTTTTGAAAAAGGGAACCTATGCCAACATCAGGATGGTAATAACTCAATTTCCGAAAAATTGTGGGTTGGTCCGCTCAGGCTCCAAACTCCTCATATGTAAGATATAATAAAGTAACCTTTGTGTGTTGAATATTTGACTGCTGGAGGAGTGAATTATCAAAATATGTCCATATTTGGAGGTGGCGTGTGATATGGCAACGGAAGGATATCAAGAGGCGGACCTTGGACTAGTCTATCTCCCTTATATGGCATATGTTGAGGGCATTTTGTGTTAGGTCGAGGATACGGCACCAGTCATCTCTCAATGTCATGCCAGACATCACTCAACACTCCGGCGCCACCCCCACCCCCTACCACCCCTCTAACAGCAATTAACCCATCAGTGGTCCCATCTAGCCAAAACAGTTCTTGGAGAATGTCATTAAGGAGCAACAAACACTCCCTCCCACATAGAGAGCGCTGCATTATTAATATTGAGAAGACTACTGGAACCCGAGACTCGACCTCAAAACAAGCGACGAAGGAATCCTCGTTATCCAACTCTCTATTAACCCCAGCTAACCAGTTCCGGATTAGCCCATAAGCAAATTAAACAATTGCATAGGGCATCACGTCTCGGGGGGCACCATAAACAGCACCGAAAAAATATTTGCTAGCACATGAAAGGCAAGGTTGTTTGAAAACTCGCGCGTTTAAATTGACTAGAGCAATGACCCGACTAGAAATTTAGGTTCGTTTTTCATAAAGTTCTAACTAGGACAACCGAGTTCTGTACTCGGTCCTAATAAGGTCTGAATGTGATAACCCTATAAGATCCTAGTTAGAAAGGTAATGCATATTTAACTTCGTTCCTTACAATTTAAAGTCATGAGTTTTTATGGCGTCATTGATATATTGAATGCAGATGCGAAGAAGGGGAGAGATATACAAAGAAATAGCAGACAAATTCCCATTCCTGACTAAAATACCCGATGTCGATAAAATGATGTGCCCCGATCAAATATCAGAATACAGTCAGCATTGTAGAAATTTAGTAGACACATATCCACAAGACCTTAATACCGATATAGAAACCGAAATTCAGCAGTTTCATTCATATGTCATAAATAAAATAAGTTCCAGTAATTTGCCTCGCACAAGTTCACATCAAACTCACGCACAATTGTACAAAATAATACACGATGATAAAATTGAATCAGCGTTCCCTAATGTGGACACAGCCCTGCGTATATTTTTATGCATGATGGTATCGAACTGCACAGCGGAACGATCTTTTTCGAAATTGAAAATAATAAAAAATGAAAAAAGAACGACGATGCTGCAGGAAAGGCTCGATGCTTTATCAATATTATATATAGAGGCAGATATGCTAAAAACGTTGAACTTAAAAACTATTGTCCGCGAATTTAATTCCCGTAAAAGTCGCAATTCGCATTTCTATAAATAAAAAAATTTATGCGTTGGTTTTTATTGTAATACCTACTCCACGTATCTCTTTCGTACATATTCTAAGGTACGTAATGATCTATCTCGTTGTAATAAATAAGTTTAAAAAATTTTAAAGACCGATACTAGTTTACTAGTGGATAGGGGGGCCCACAGGCGTGAATTGCTTAGGGTAGTGGTCGGCAAAGTGCGGCTCGAGAGCCGCATGTGGCTCTTTGGCTCCTTAAGTGCGGCTCTGGCACAAATATCCACGGAAGGTGTTCTTTCCCTTTTCGGTTTTACATATATATGCGAACAATCTTTTTCAATCATGAACATTATCAAGAGTAAACTGAGAAGTCGTCTTATTGATGAGAACTTGGAATCATGCCTAAAATTAAAAACAACAACATACAAACCTGACTTACTCAAACTTTCCAAGGAGATGCAAGCACATTGTTCGCATTAATAAATATTTATCAAGTATGAAATTTAGTTTTATTTAGTGTAATAAAAGTTTACTAAACAAGCAGATTTGGCTCCCAATTTTTTTAAAAATTGTTGTAATGTTCATATTTGGCTCTTTGGCTGATAAGTTTGCCGACCACTGGCTTAGGGCATCAAGTTGTCTTAATCCGGCACTGCAGCTAACGCAGTGCTGCATTATTACTATACAAAACTCTACTGGAACCCCGAAACTCGAGCTCACATATTGAAACAAACATTTAAAAAAAAAATAAATTAGTCCAAATCAGACCACTGAACTAATGTCCTACATTTTAAATTTACGTCCTCCTCAATAACTATTTTCAGAAGATAATTTTGTCCTGAGTAATTTAAGGATTCATACAACGATCCCTTCAAAAATCAAAAAGTATTTTTGGTCCACTATTACAATTGGTTAATATTTAAGTGAAATCAATGCCATTCATTGAATGAAATATGATCCAATTGGCTGTGGCGTGCCAAATTTGGACGGTCTCGTGAGTTTGTTTTATGAAAATAAACTTAGATATTGCTTCTCTAGATCTATTCTATATTTCTTATTCTTGATATTGTTTGATAACTGTTCCTTTTAAAGTATATTTATTTGTTATTAAAAATGTTTCAGAGAATGAGCAGGATGAGACAGGTCACACACCATCATACGACCACATCCTCGAATCAGGATCACGAGAGTAATCTAGGTATGTAATATATTTTCTTAAAACTATAGTCTACGCAGAGATTATGTTCATGTTTGATATTTATACTTACATTTCCTTCCATTTATTTGTAAATAGTAGCAGGCTACATGGCTTCGCACGGAATAAATTTAAGAAAGTTAGTTACTTCATCTACCGTTAGTAAAGTTATCTGCCAGCTTAGTAGCTTTGATTTTTTTTTTTTTTTTTCTATGAGGGAGGTGGAATCCGTTATCAAATTACTTTAGGCCCGGGGGTCTCTTGTTTTGACGCAGTACGTCAACTCCTTTTTGCTAGTTCATCTATTCGCACATAGCACCAGCTTTTTCTAAATTATCCCCAGTAAGAGGGAGCACCTTATTCTTCGAGGCATCCGTCAACATTCTTCTTTCGAAGAATCATATCCGCGTCCAGGAGTGTCCATCAGGAGTGTCCAACATTCCTCCTTCCGTAATATCAGTCCGACTATTAACTTTAAGCTGGTTAGTAAGTTATTTGCGACGTTATTAGTTTAAGCAAGTTAGTAAAGGTGTCTGCCCGGTTAGTAACGTTATGTGTGAGGTTATTAGCTTTATGGAAGTTAGTAACGGTATCTTTTGGCTCGATTAGTAACTTTAAGCTGGTTAGTAACGTTATCCGCCCGTTTAGTAACTTCAAGCAGGGTAGTAACGTTATCTACCCCGTTAGTAACATTTAGTTATATGATTTCAGAAATAAGTTGAAATTATCAATGATTTTGAAGCCGGTGATTTTTGTGAACTGGGGATTTCTGACGCCTAACGGCCTATGTAAGACCTTCAAAACAATATTCTACTCAATCTTCAATTCAAAACTCGAACCCCCTGTTAGCAGCGCCTTCTCCCACTCCCTTCAATACATGTAATATCCATATTATCAAACGTTGGAAATTTGATTTGATACATTTTTGGTTTTATACATTTACCTCAAAAATTTTAATATTTGGGATAGATTTGTATATAGATATAAATAGATTTGTATATAGATAAAAAAAATGAAGGCTATCGGTTATAGATAGATATATGTACTACAATTTCTCCATAGATAATTTTGATATTTCTTCAAAGTTTTAGGCAGCGTATACAACAAATGGCGCCCGAACGACCGTTTCTCCCCCGACTTACTTCACTGTTACCATTACTGCTCAGTTTCCTATTGATAAAGTGTGAAGATGTATAGCCTATGTCTACCGTAAATAAATTCCCCTGCGGTGAAAGAAGTATCTATATAGGTTAAATATTTTTCAAGATTACCCCAAAAACACAAATAAATTTTCTCTCTTTATATATTAGTATAGTTGATACAGTAGAACCTCTATAAGTCGAATATCAAGGGAGACGCCAAAAAATTCGAGTTATAGAGTTTTCGACAGGCGGATTTTGATTCGACTTGTAGAGGTTAAGATTCATTCTAACTAATTTTGAGTTAGAGAGGTGAAATAAATAAAAATTCAAGTTACAGAGATAACAAACATATTTATATTTATTATAAATCAACATCATTTCAAAACATCCTTAAAATAAAAAATACGAAGTATATGTAGGTATTAAAAAGAGTCAGTAATTTTTTTTTGCTCTAGATAATTGGTAATCCTATTTATTGTATACTCCTAAATTGTTTTCTAAGAAACAATGGTGTACATTGTCGGCAAATTCTTAAAGTCGGTAACTTATTTTTCTTCGAGCTATAGAGGTAATAAGTTTCAAATAATCGAGTTGTAAAGGTTGTAAAATAAAACATTGCTATGTTCGAGATACAGAGGTCCAATTTATTTTTTCGAGTTATAGAGGGAAAATATGTACCAAAATGGCTTGTATGGCCTCACTGATTATTTCGACTAATAGATGGTTGAGATTTCGAGTAATGGAGGTTTAGGGCTTGAAGGGAAAGGAACAAAACTTTTTTTCGAGTTTTGGAGGTTTTCGATTTATCGAGGTTCGACTTAAAGAGGTTCTACTGTAGTAGAATGGAATTTGATGAATTGTGTGAAAATTATATTGATGACTATTATTAAATTTTGATATTTAAAAAAATAATATGCTTTGACCAGCGGAATATTTATTCAATCAGCAGTCAGTTCTACAGGTATTTTTGTTTTTTATTAAACATTCAATTAGGTGTAAAATAATTAGTTGAATAGCAGAAATATTTTAAAAATACGTCGGTGAATCACCGTCTATGTACTTCCCCAGCATAAATAACCAACTATGTTATCGCTCTCCCTTCCTCTTCGACCGTTTGGGCTAAAACTGAATATTACATTGTGGCTTCAGGATCCTCATACTAAAGTATCGATACATTCATTATATCGGCTGTTCGAGCCGTCCTCTGAACCCTGGGGCGTAGCCTGGCCAGAGCAAAAATTTAAGATAACGAAAATTGTGCTTTACTCATATTACATTTATTTAAATATATTAAATATACATGAATGCGATCATTTCATTTCCTCGTTCAAAATCTTCATTTATGTTGATACTTTGCACTCTTAAAGCTGATTTTACATCCGCAGTGAAAATGCAAAAACGCAGCAGCAGCAAATGCACGCTATTGGGTCAGTCATTTAATTCTAAAAGCACAGAAACCACAGCGTGCATTTGCTGCTGCTACGCTTTGCATTTTTGCTGCTCATGTAAAGTCGACTTAAGTATTACAGTCAGTGGTTACCTCAGGGGGAGCTTCTAGAGGACCGAGTCTCCCAAATTAATAACAAAAAGTCTGCAGGGCTAACTACGGAAACTGTGGACTGTGTCACCGAGAGTCTGCCTCCCCCCCCCCCCCCCCCCCCCCCCGCTCAAAATCCTGGCTAAGCCCCTGTCTGAACCCCTCTTTTCCTTCCATCGATTTGGCTGAAAATCAATAGGTGTTGTCTTTAGAGAGTTCTGGATTTACATATTAAATTTCATGTCGATACATTCATTCTATCGGGAGTCATCCTGTTCACAGACACCCAAATCAGAATTTTGTTTTTCATTTTTGAATCAGGAGATGGAAAAACATGAAATTCCGTTGAAAACTCAGCATCGAATTTATGAAAGATTCCATAACTTCCCCTATACTTCGTATAGCTCGGGAAGTAAAACTAGGAAAAAGGTGCCAGCTGGTAGTTTAAAACCTGACTGAGGCCCTTAAGTTTTTTATCTGGGAGGTGATAAAACTTTGAGCACGCCGACCTTCATATGTGACGTTAAACGATGGTCTCGAGCCTGTAAGTTGTCAGATACTCGTTAAGAGCCCTTCTCATCTGAATAAAAATTGAAAGTAGACAAAATTTAGGACTCCCATACTAGAGTCTGGCTAGAGTGACGAAAGAGCGCTCTGGTAATAGCCGATATGACCTTATATTTAAAGCCCGGGCATTAATCATAATAACTAACATGGTATCAATGCTTAGTAACGGAACTACTACCTAGTATAAAAATATATATTCTAAAAATTCATTTCCGAAGCCAAAAAAAAAAACATTAAAAAAATTCAAGGAAAATAAACAATTCTTATATTAATTGGTTTAACACGTAGACCCCAATAACTGCCGGAGTAATGAAAATATCAACATGTAAATCCAAAACCATGTAAGGCAGCACCTATCAATTTTCAGCCAAAATGACCGAAGAGAAGGAGAGGATGAGAGGTGGGGACTTAACTTAAAAACTCCAATAGCTAGCGATGCAACAGATGTACCAATATCTTTACTATGACGATTCACAAGATTAATTCCTATTGATTTTCAACAAAATCGATACATTTGGTTTGAAAGGGAGAGCGTTTAGTTGATTAATTCGCGCAGGGGGAAGTACATCGCTGGTGATTCATCAAGGTATTTTTGTTTATATTCCCAGCTATGTGACTCTTTTAGGGAATTTTGTACTCCTTTTAAAAACCGTACTCCAAAAATACTCCTTTGCAGTCCTTTGTACTCCATTAATGAATATAAAATATAAAAGGTGGTTTAAAATATTTTCACATTTAAAAAAGAATATATTCCCACAAAAATTTGAAATTATTAATTGAATTCGCAAGGTGTTGCCCCGCCACTAATGCTGCTATAGAGAGGGATTTTCCCTTGCAAATGATTACTGGAGCAGTGAAAAATCACAATTATCTGCAGAAATACTAGCTGCAATTTTAACGGTAAAGTTCAACATGCGGGATGCAAATGGTTCTGACATAAGTGCGCTCTTAGAAGAAAATTCAGAACTAACGAAAAAAAACTCAATCAAAAGAAATATATGATTTCAAGAATTAAAATGATGTAGGTATATAAAATAAATAAGTGGTATGCGTGCTTGCCTTCTGAGCTCAAGATCGTGAGTTCGAAACCCGGCCGAGGGCCTTATCTGGGAGGTAAAATAAACTTTAGCACGCCGTCCTTCGGATGAGGCGTTAAGCGATGGTCCCGTGCCTGTACGATGTCAGCTACTCGTTAAAGACCCCTGCCCCAGGTGAATAAAAATTTAAGGTAGGCAAAATTTAGGACTCCACAGTAGAGTCAGGCTCAGTCGGGTAGTAGACGATAACCTCGTAGTTAAAGCCCGGCCATGAGTCATAATAACTAACTAAAATAATTAAATTTCTATTAATTTTTATATTATTTTTTAAAAATATTTAGCCAAATGGTTGGGTTTTAATGTTTTTATTTTCAGAATCCCAATCACCATAACCAATGAAATACCATTCGTACTCCTTTTGTAAAAAAAAAAATTGACAAAACCACATAAGGACATATATTAATTTTCAGCAGAATTGGCAGAAGGGAAGGGGGATCAACTCAAAAATCCTATTGACTGCCGAAGTATTGAATTGAATCGCGAATGTTAAGAGATAACACAAGGTGGCGGATGCTCTCTCTCTCTCTCAGCGCATGCGCGATACGAAAGTAACATAATATGTTAATGAATAAAACATTTGCAGCTTAATAAAATTATAAATTTTCAAGATACGAGTGGAACTAACAATTTTATGTATACTTTGTTTGAGAAAGAAAAAAATCAACCCATGAAACAGAAAAACAAAACAATTGATTTTACCATTTGTAACTTTTAATTGAAGAATGATGAACTTTCTGAATAATTATTTTTCAACAAAAAATAAAGAAAAACATAGCAATATGTACAGCGCGTCAAAATCATTTTCTCGAGTTGTTTGTTTTGTTCAACAATATTAGAACCATAACAAAAAAAAAATTAAAATAATGAAGTTTTACCTGAATCAAAAGTAACTTCACTGATCATGATCCATCTGGCGGCAAAGTGAAGTTGAAGTTTAACAAAGCGGCCAACTCTTCGATGAAGTTTCACGGAAACATTATATACGGTATAAAGCAGAAGTCAGTTTCCGTCATCAGCTGCCATAGATCCAGTCCCAAATACGACCCTGTTGCCTGAACCAACTCCACCCTTGGTCATACAGCGTATTCTGCAGTCTCGATGCCACCGCACTTTCACTTAAAAAAAAAAAAAAAAGCTTAGAGTCAAGGTCACCATGACCTGATAATATTTGGGACATCTAATAACTCCCAAAAAAACAATATTTACCGTAATGATAGCATCGAAATAAAATTTTATATTTTAAATCAAAACCTTATAAGGACAGCATTTATTTATTTTCCAAGAAATCGGCCGAAGAGAAAGAAGGATCAGAAAAAGGGGCTTGACACAGGATTCAGAAGTTTTATACAGAATTTATAAGACGTTGTCACGTCAAAAATCTCAAATTGCAAGATGCGATAATATACAATATTAAAATTTAAAAACAGTACACTAGCTGAACACTTTAATATTGTAATATTGTTAATGATTAACATGTTTTAATTACGCGAAAATTCTATACTATTTTTGGTTAATGTACGTTTAGGTTCCACCTGAAGATGTCAGTTTACTGACGAAACTAGTCGTGGTTTAATAAATGTTGGACTGATATATCTTATTACTTATTTTCACTAATTATTATTATTATTTTTTTATATTTCCTTTTGCACTAGCTGGTGTATATGAATAGTTAGTAAACTAAACATTACTAATTACGAGTATAGTTAGTTACTGTGACTGATGTCCGGGATTTAAGATATCGCCTACTTCCAACGAGCTCTTTCTCTCGTGAACATAAGCGCGATTTTTCCCTATGATTTAAAATTATAGTCTTATAAGGTTAATCAAGAAATAACATTTTTTTAATAATATTATTTATTTTCTTTGTAAACATTCAAAATATTTACAATAATTTTTGTTACAATAAAATTGCAACAATAAACTAAAAAAACAAGAAACAACTTACACTTCAAGAAAATTGTTCTTGAAACAAAATATAAATAAAATTGTAATAGTGTGAACTTTTATTTTAAAAAATTGTTTTTAAAATTCATTAATTCATTAATAATAAAATTTTACATACATCAATATTAGTTAACAATAATTATTTAATATTAACTTTTATGTATACATAATTACACATTTAGACAAAATTGAGTATGAGGATTCAGAAACCCCTATATAAGTCAACTATTGATTATATTATAATTCGTTCTGGGGAAGTACGTTGGAAGTGATTCATACCGGTTCATAGTCAAATGCCGGCTATGATTCCTCATCCTTAACCTAACTATTTATTTCGTCGCTAATGTAATTGAGGAGGTGAGATTCAAAAACAGGTTTCTCACATTTTTTGAGAAAATGATCTTGATATGCCGTTTTTTTCGTCTCATTGAGAGCTATCGGTATGTGTAACTGTAATGATTCAAAAATAGTTTTCTCCTATCGTAAAACTACTTCAAAAAAAATGGATTTGGTTCAAAAGTAGGTTTCTCCAACAACAGCTGTGCATCAAAGGCAGGATGTTAAGAAAGTATGAGTCTCGTGTTGGGTGAAAACTGGGAGACGAATGTTGAAGAATCTAGTCTGGAGTATTACCGAAGAGTTCTCTCAATGGATGATGGACACCAGAAGGAAGAATGCGATTGCCTCGAGCATGAGGTGGCTGTCCGTGTTTAGCTGCTTTTTTGTTGATTTATTTTAATGATTTTAGGTTTTTTTTAAACAATAACAGACATTTTTCACTTGCACGTTTTTGTTTATTTCTTATTCCATATCAGTCGACTAACTGAATTGTCTATTTGCTGCTCATAAAAAATAATTTAAAGGACAAATGAAAATTTTTATATGCAGATATGGAGTGTTTGGATCATAACCAGGTTTCTCCTAAACATTTCTCTGTTTATTTAAAAAAATACTAAAAACATTTTTGAAACCTATTAGCACTGGAAAGACAATACCAAAGTACACCTCTGAAAAAAAAATTAAAGTCACAACCTGAAAGAAAACAAGCAAAAACGTTTTTCCTGATTTCCCAAATTTTTGTCTTGAGTGAGAAACCTGTTTTTGAATCCCACCTCCACCATTATGATGATAGTATAAGGTGAAAAACATTGACGATTGTTACATACAGTTTTGTTTATTTCTTCTAATGTCAATTGCCCTGACCTCTTTAGCTCTCTGCCCTATCAATTCTACGAACCCCCACACTTGCATCATCGGTCTAAATGCAGCAGCTTTCATCAGAGAATCATGATTAGCACAATACTGTCTGACAAAAATAGCCAGAAGCCTTCCCATTACACTTTCTGTGTAGAGAACTCTACTAGCACAATCAGACGAACCCCAGGATATCAATTTGTATGATGAGAGCCATGCATGCAGACGGCACAGGGGCAGCCAAATTTAAGCCCATAATAGGGGGGCCACTAGGTGAAACTAAAAAATTGAAATTTAAAGTAGATTTTTTCTACACAGTTTGAAACACTATTTTTCATTCTTTAGAGGAAAGATTCATATTACTACAAGAATACGATAACGAGTTTTTTTTTTTTTATTTAGATACACTTTTTGGAACTTGGGACATCAATGAAAATGATATGAAAAAAAAACTGTAATACTTATCAAGAAATGTTAAGAGACAGAGACAAATGAAGACGATATAATGAAGCAATGAGTTGTGCGAAGAAATTAAGGTGTTTGCTTCTGTATTGCCCTTCCATGAAGATATATCAAGTGCTATACTTGTTTAAAATTATATTGTTAAAAATGAATTAAATAACATATTTCCAAACTTAACTGTTGCGTTAAGAATTTTACTAACATTACCTACTTCTGTAGCCAGGAGTGAACGATCTTCTTCTAAACTAAAAATAATTAAAAATTATTTACGAAGTAGCATGAGTCAAGAGAGACTGACGGGCATTCCGTTATTATCCATGGAGTGCAGGGGCGTAGCCAGGATTTTGAGCAGGGAGGGGCAAAGTTAGACAGGAGGGGGGGGGGGGGGGGGGGGGGGGGGGGTCATAGACTGCCGGGGGCACAGCTCGCAGTTTCCGTGGTTAGCGCTGCAGACTTTTTGTTATTAATTTGGGAGACTCGGACATCTAGAAGCTCCCCCTGAGGTAAACACTGATGAATGTAATACTTGAACTGACTTTACATGAGCAGCATAAATGCAATGCGCAGGAGCAGCAAATGCACGCTGTGGTTTCTGTGCTGTAGAAAATGTTCCTTCCATTAAGATCCTGCTTTGATTGTAATTTACTTTTATTTAATAAATTACTATTTGTGATAAATTTTTATAGTTAAAAAAAAAAAAATTGACTTGTGTTCATTAAAAACTACTTTACTAAACTAAAAGTTGTGTCCTTAAAAAAAATCTATTATGTTTTTTAATATTACATATATCAAAGTTTATTATATAAAGTATATTGTGTATGTACAAATATGTGAATTTTATTATGTACATAGATAATAATTATGTTTAAATAGGGCCATAGGGTCTGCATGGCTCTGATCATACAAATTGATATCCTGGGGTTCGTCTGGTTGTGCTAGTTGAGGTTAAGCAACTTTATCAATTTATTTATTGGCTTAAAAGATTCAAAACTTTTCTTAAATTAAATATATTATTTTTATATATTATTATTGTATATTACATATTTCAGTAGACATGAGATGGCAGCAACAATGTTGCAGGGACTATGTATCCTTAAATGCATTTTCTCTTGTGACCCAGATCCCAGCACACATTCCATTGATATGCTATCTATTATCTGTATATTGATAATAAAAAATTTAACATGAAAACTATTTTGAAAATAATTTTATCCGCAGCGAGTGAGCGAAGAGTAGGAAGTAACATTAAACTCGACTCAGATCGTATATTGTGCCCAAATTCTTATATCAGTGTGAAAGAGAATTCAAAATATGTACTATAGTTATTGTGACATATCTGGACTTCGCAGCCGTGATCATGAGCTCAGTAGGAAAGTACGCTATCTCTGATAGGCGCTCTAAAAAAAAAAGTGTAACAGTTCACAAACAAAATAAAATGTTTTCGTTGATCATTTTTGACCGTTTTTCCAAGAGAAAAATTATATAGGTAATTCTATAAAAATATATTTTATATATATTTTTACAGTAAGATTCTGATTAATTATAGGTAAAGTAAATATTTGTGTAATTGTTTCTTGGTAAATTGTATTTAGTTTATATAAGTAAAGTTTGACCATATCTGTAGGCAATCTGTGATTAAAACGATTGCCTGTGAAGAGAAAATCAATGCAAAATTTGAGATAAACGACATGGCGGGATAACATTTTTTTTGTTTACTTCCTCAGCTATACGAAGTGTAGGGAAAGTTATGTAATCGGTCAGAAATTAGATGCAGAGTTTTCAGCAAAATTTCCTGATACCTAAAATGAAATTTGTGTCTGTTTGTGTGTCTGTGAACACAATAACTCCCGTTTAGAATGAATGTATTGACATGAAATTTCTGAAGACAACACCTATTGGTTCTCAGCCAAATCGGTTAGAGGAAAAGGCCTCTATGAAAGTCAACTGTTGAATATTAGCGCAAACGGTAGACTGGTTTTGAAGGGGGAACGAAAAGTCATTTAATTAATTTTTTCTGGGGAAGTACATTGCCGGCGATTCTCTTTTTTTTAAATTATCAAACAAGAGAAAGTCACCTAAAAAAATAATCAAAGCAAACATTTATTGTCATTCGTTTCTACTAACAATCAGTGTTACCATATATAGATATTTTTCATTGATCCTATAGAAAATATTGTTAAAAATGAAGAATATAATTTTTAGAAACTCACTGCATATTATCCGAATAGTAAAAAACAAAAGTAACCTGGCGACACTGGTTCTATAAAATTCCAAAGATTGTAAAAAAATGGCGGTGTCATAAAATGAACTTGTAAGTACCGTAAGCCTTTTTTTTTAAGTTATTAATTATTATTTGAATAAAATATATTGTTGAATGATTTTTACTTCCCCAGCTATTGTAACCGAATATGAAAAAATAATTTAATGTGTGAATAGAATAACTCATACTTAGTTGTAAGTAAATCTCTAATATTACTCTGGTTTATTGTGAATCGTAAGAGAATGTTGACCCTCCTAGAGATTTAGAATTGCTTTATTCACAAAGTTTTGAATTATGAAATATATATAAACAATTTTTCATAATATTGGTGAGGCATCTGATTCATGAATCTACCAGTTTGATGTGTTGAAAGGTAACAGGTTAAAATAATCACTTAATTCTGAGAAATGTTACTCAGGAAATGGGATTCGCCGGCCAAGGACATTAAAATAAAGATAAGAAAATAGTAACCCAGTCGGCGTTTAGAATAAAAAGATTTTTTATTTTATTTTTTCTCTATTACTTTGTATTTAAGGTTTCTAGTTTCAAATAAATTTAAATATATTGTTACAAATGATAGTGTTACGAACGGACTGGTCGCACAAGATGAAATTAATACCTTTAGAATCAATTAACACATTGACGGAAATGTTTTTTTATAATCTGCACGGCTAATAATCTTTGGGACTGAGTTAGCTATTATGACTCATTCACGTGTCATAAGGTCTTATCGCCTACTACCAAAGCGCTCTTTCTCACTCTGGTGGACATGAGTCCGACTCTACTGTGGGAATCCTAAATTTGGCCTACTCAGGTTTATTAACCTAGTCAATCAAGTATCTGACATCGTACTGAGCTACGTGCGCCCTCTCAGAGCCTTATTATTTTTTTGGAAGAGATTCAGTGCATGCGCAGTAGCTTAAAATAAGTTAAAACAATATGTCATATAAGCTTTGTCAGCTGTTTTTGTTCTATAGTAAAATAAATCAAGTTGGCAGTTTGTAACAGTAAACTAGGAGAGTTGCAATGGTCCCTTTGTCCAATTTGCTGCAATTTTTCTTTAAGAATTATTGAGAAGGACATAGATTTACTGAGATGGGAGGACATCTACAGAAGAATAAAGTGGCTGACCCTGACGAGTTTAGTGTTTCTTTGCAGCTTTATGGCCCATAAGCAGTATCTTACTCTATATTTACGGGAGAAAAAACAATACTCCAACAGGAAAGTAGATATAAATAATATTTTACGTGGAACTATAAAAATGAATTATTCATTTTTCTTATAAAATGTAATATAAACATGGAGATTGCTGCCTAAAACCTAGCCAAGATGGCAGATTCAGTCGAGTTCTGATGTTCGCACCGTTCACACGTTTTCAAATAATATTTAAATGTAATTTTTTATGTATAAAAATATACAAAGATAATACCTTAAAGACGTAAAATTAGACAAAACAAAGTTCAATTAGATAAAAATAAATGAAATTCAAGTATAAAATAATTACCAAATTTGACGAATAAAATAGTTTGCAATAAAATATACAAACATTTTTCTTTTAAAACATGTTCTGTGTTTCACATTTTAAATAGTAAGTTAGCAATCCTCGAAACATTTCTTAGAACTCCAACCAATAAAATTCTAATTCATACTGTGAAATAGAAAAAAAAAATCACATTTGCCCGATAAGTAGTCTTTCAAGTAAATCACACCTCGAATACATTAACATTTAATTATTATATAATATTAATATAATAAAAAAACACAAATATTTTAAAATTAGGAAGTCAAAATATTTCTTAATGCCTAAATTAAGTATTTGGAAATGAATACCTGAACCAAAAAAAAAAAAAATGCAAATAAGTAATTAAAAAAAATTAATCAAAAATTATATCAGAAAAAAAGGCAGTGAATCATCGAAAGTGTATTTCCCCAGTTCGAATTAATCAAGTTATCGCGCTCCCTCTAAAACCAATCTACCGTTTTGGTTAAAATACATAGAGCCTTACTCAGGGGCTTCTGAACCATAATAAATTTAAAGTTGATACATTCATTACATTAACATATTATGTTTCTGATGTTTTGAAACAGTAAAGTGATAGTTGTGAGAGTGATGAGGTGATGTTAGTGGATATGAAGTGATATTGATGGAAAAATGATATAATGAAGGAGATGATATGTAAAAGAATTATTTATAATATTAGGAATCGGCAGTGATGTCATTGAGAGTAGAAATTATATTTCAAAATGGCCCCTCTAGAGATGTATTTTGTTTTAAATAAATGTGTAAATTTTTTAAATAATATATTATGTTTTAATTTCTGTTTAGCTTCCCACAATCTCTCTCAACAGACTTCGCGTTTCAAAACTTATGGTTTTCTTCGGATTCATGCCTTTGGATAGTACCAATTCGGGACATAGAAAGTTTTATTTAAAATCGGAAGATATTTCTTTATTAATTGCTACAGTTAAAGTAGCTTCAAATTTTGCCCAGAGTCATCTACGTAATTTTTTTTGAGCCCCAAACAAAATAATGTTTATTGAAATGTCTTTTTAATTATTATTTTTTTAGGTACAGTTAATTAAAATCAGATTAATAACCATTTATATTCATTGCATATTTTCTTAAATTCATTTAGATTTGTGTTGCTTTAATTTATTTTCAATTATTTATTATTAACTTAAATCATTTCATTTTATTTTCATATTATCAAACATACTTTTCCTAACAATATACATACTTGTTTTAAAAAATCTTAAAATGTAAGGCTTTTATCAAGAAAAAACATATATTGATCGTTTAAACCATGGGGTTGACTATTTTTTAACAATTGTGGGCTACATTAAGTGCATCGAAAGAGGGTTGCAATAAGCCCTTGGTTGTCAAGTGCGGGCAGCACATATCAATAAATCAAAAGGAACCAGGAGCAAATGTGCCGCAACCTACAACGTAGAACTACGTCAACTGTCTCTATTTCATGGCACTATCGCATATATGTTCCACGTTTATAGAGTACTTTATTTCGGTGTATCACGTATGTCCATTAGCTCTGACCATCAGCTAGGGAATGCAGGGCTGATGTCATCGCTATCATTATTCAGCCTTGAAATGGCTTGCGGCGAAACGAAAATTCGCGCGATATTCAGCTTAATTTACTAACGCTACTTATCGAAGGGTTAAGGGCTAAAGGGTTGAATTTTGTTTTGTTATAGATGGCACTTTATAATCTTTATAATGATTTATTATTAATTACTTTATTATTGTTAGTTTCGAAGCTATAAACATTCAAAGTGTAACATGTTTTGTTTGCATTCGAGCTCCCGATGTCATCCCTTACCCAGGATAGGAAAAGACGTAGTTATATAAAAATATTTTAAAATTATATTTTATTGAAATGGTACTTTACTGTTACTTATAAATGTTACCAATGGTTTTTGATAACTTTGGAGTTGACTAAAGCGTTTCGTGAAGTTTTTTGTACTTTGAACTATTTAACATAAACTCGGAATAATTATTATTCATCATTTATTATATTTAAAAATTATTTTAACGCATAAACCGTATACAAACACGTAGCACACAACAGCTGATGCATCGACACCGACCTAAACTCATAGTTGACATGTACGCATGCTCTTTTCATCCCCCTCTCTTTAGCGTTTCATGTTTAATTTTTTATGTCGATGTCACTAGTCTCACTAAAAATATTTTTACTATGGTTATGGAATAACATAAATTGATTACCATTTCATTGGTAGTTTCATTTCGTTAATATAGTGTCTTCACTGTTATTTAAACAATAAACTCCGAAGAGTTAAAAATTATTATTATTATTATATTGTGGGTTTGTTGTGTACAGATGCTTTGCTGGAAGACCTGCAAACAACAGTCTCCCGGTCCAACTCGAGCCTTGCTCTGAATGGTGGGAACACAGTGACTGGTTACAGAGAGGTACGAAGGACAGTCACCGATGGGAGTCCACATGGCGGAGTCAGCACTGAGTACCAAATTGAGTACCTCAATCCTGCCAACTCCACCTATCATGTGGCAGAGACCAACACATCCTACCAAAACACACCTGTAAGCAAGTAATAATAGATAGATAAATAATTAATAATAACTAGATAGATTTTTATTGCACAATACATGCTCTATGATATATATATTCTTTAGGATGTACATATATTTAGATGAGGGGGCCATGGTGCCCGTGCGGGCTAGAGCGTAGGGCTTTGGTCGCATGGTCTCACCATGGTTTGCGGTTTTGAATCCCGTCCGGGAGTGAATTTTATTTCGTAGATAGAACTCCCTTCTGGGGCCATAAATAAAATGTATTATGCAGAAAAATACTTATGGGAAGTTGTATATGAATAAATACGAAAGAAATGAATTCAATTAAAAATGATAACAAGTTATTAATAAGAATAGTAACAAATATTTCCCAGCTAGAGTATTAGTGAAAATCATACCAGTAATAATTTTTCGTAACTAAAACATAATATATTTGCAAGAGTAATTTCTTAATAAAATAAAATAAACTAAAGCCTTTGTCTGTGTGTGTGTGTGTCTGTGGCATCGCTGCTCCACGACGGTTGAACCGATTTCAAAGCGGTTTTTTTGTTTCAAAAGCTGGTCTTTGCGAGATGGTTGCCGTTTCCAAGATTATCAGGTTTCATCAGAGCCTGTGTCGGGATCTCGGCCTCTATTATAACTGGAGACTTGGAGTTTGAGTTCAAATGTTTATAAGGCCAAGCCCCCCCCCCCTCAAAAAAAACCTCCCCACCAAGGTTTTAGTAAAAACAAAAAAAAATTTTAATTGACTTTTAATCAAAACACCAAAGACCAGACTTTTTTTTATTATTTAAATAAATAAAATCAGGATTTTTGCAGGGTGTGTCGTCATCGTCCCGCCCCCAAAATTTTATTGTGTCCTATAAATTAGGTTTTATTCCATAAATAATTTTCATAAAAGTATAATTTTTTCTGACACAATATTTGAATGAGATTCACGAATTTTTTCTTCATTTTAACAATATCTTTGTTTAATATTTACATTCTTAATATAGATGTGATCTAAAAGATTCTAATTTAAGATGGCTGTGGTAAACGAAGTTGAAGGTCAAACATCTCACACATGAGCTGGTCTTTCTTTCAACTGATAACCATTCACTAATCTTTTCTTTTTTTTTCTTTTTTTTTTAGCAAATCCAGAAGAATTTGACATCTTACAATTATACCAACTCGAGTGAGCACCGAAACACGGGTAATAAACTTGTTTATAATAGGAAGGAAGTATGATAATAAGAATGGCTTGTGGTTGATAATAATAATAATATTTATTTCCGTTAAACCATAACATGGTAATAGGATATGTCATAAGAATGTTTACATTAAGATAGCTTATAAATTAGATACATAAACAGATATTAACTTTAGTCTGACATGTGAATATTAATAACAATCTTATTAAGAAAAATACAATTAAATAAATAAACACTTGAAAATATATGAGTGCAAAAATAATTATATTAATAAATACAGTAGATGCATTTTTTAATTTAATAAAAACGAGATAAATATTTTTTTATTAATTTTCCGGAAGTGTCTTTATCACGACGATATATCGGGATGTCCATTCATTAGGTCTCAACGTGCGAAATATAGAAAAGAGAAAGAAAACAAAGTAACAATAACAAATATTTAAAAAAAATAGCAATAACAAATAATATATAAATCAATAAATTAAAAAATATTTTTAAAAAAAATGAAATAATAAAAGTACATAAAAGAATATACCAAAGAAATAGAATAAATTAGTATATAAGTAATGAAAAATAATGATTAATCATAACGTAGTTAGATACAAACTCAAATAATTTCTGCCAAGCTTTTAGCATTTCAGGGTCTATATTAACATATATACCTATACACAGGAACGTAGCCAAGGAGGTTTCTAGGCCATTGTCGCTTAAGGTGTCATTGGGGAAGTGTGACAGAATGGAGGACAAGTTATTATGTATGAATTCAGAATCTTCTTACATAACCCAAAATTATTGTATTTATGTTTACACAGACCCTCAAGATGAGACAATCAGTGCCGAAAGCTTGGAGTTTATTTTATTGACCACAATCATGATTTCTCTCTTTCTAATTGGTATTATTCATCTCTCTTTAGTATTTAACATATTCATTGTTCCATTAACCTCTATAATCTTTAATTTAGGTTGTTTTTATGGTATGACTAGTTGGTAACACTGGGATCTCACAGTGAAACCTCACACTTATGTGACCAGATCTAAATAATAAAATAACCATTTAATACATTTTTATAATGTGAATTTTTCCTGTTTTTTTTAGGAGGAAGAACCGATGTAAGATTAAAACAGAATATCTCGGAGTTAGACTCTCTGCTCGACGACCTGAATACCGCACAGAAACGAAATTTTTCAGAAAGTAAGTTAAACCTTCCGGTTAATGCACTTTTATTAACATATTTTTATGTAAACGAGTGAATAAATAAAACAAATTTCTTCTTGAAATGTCTATTCCACAAAAATTCGATACATGGATGAACTTTCAACTAGAATTTCCCTATGTCTTTTCAGTTAGACCTTTTTTTTGTTCTGAAATACTTTTTATATTATTTTCAATAACAGTAGCCAAATTAAAATTGAATACAAAATGATTATATTCTTAGAAGTTAAACTAATTCATATGGGATTTGCGTGAAATAATATTTGTGGATTTAACAAAATGATTACTGATGATGATACTTAATATTTTTGCAGGGATATTGTGAAACAAAAACAAATATAAAGAAAAACGTATATTTTTTAAAAATATTGTCTTATTTAATATATTTTGTGAAATAGACAATATTTTTTTAAAAACGTACGTTTTTCTTTATATTTTTTATCATTGATAACATGAGAATACTAATAAAAGGCTTATTATTTTTTTTAATGGTCTCATGTCATCAGTAATCATTTTGCTAAATACACAAACATAATTTCACGCATATCACATGCATTAATTACCTTTTGAAAAAAAGAGAAGAAAATATTACTGACCAAACATTATAAGAATGGTTCGCACTCTCGTATTTCTTTTATCATATTCCCTAAATTATTCGATCATAATCAATATTATTCCTTTTTTGTTCATTTTACATATTTATATATTTTTATCATGCTTTTATTTATTTTTTATCTTATCTTATTTTATTTTCACTATGTTTATTTTTCTTCTCTCTCCTCACTTTTCTATCTAGCCCCTACTCTCTAAAATTAATTTGATCTCAAACCTTGTCTGGGCATCCTTCCTTCTCTTTTATAATCAACCATCATAGTTTTATGCTCTGTCGATTTCTATTATCTACATATTTTATTTTTTCTTCATAATGAAGCTGTTAATTTTATGTTTTTTCATGTTAATCTTTCGATTATCTATATTTATAATTGTCTTGTTTTTCTCCAATGTAGCACTAATTTATTTATTTCTTTTTACGACATACTGATACTATATTTCATTGTGTCCTGTTCTTTACTCTATATGTATTTATTCATAGGGGACCTCGGTCCCAGAATAATAAAATTTCTTTTCATTTCATTTCACTCTCGGTCAAGGAAACTGACTTGATTTAAAACTAAATCTGACGATGGTGTAATATCGAAACCGTACAAAATGTTTGTCGTATAGACACTATTTCAAAAAATAAGTTTATTTTATTTATTTATTTATTATAAGTTTCCATTATAAGTCCAAGTGTTAAACTCTAATGAATCCTGAAAATATAATACCAGTTTTTTATCTTGATTTTTTTAAAAAAGAAATGAGTTGAAATTAATTTTTTATTTATTCAATTTTATTTATTTGTTTTTCAGATACATCACTTGTTGCCAGAAATGCTCAAGGACATGATTCTAGACTATTGTAAGTTGATTTTATTAACTATGTTACTTCTGAGTGACAGTGAGGCAGAGGTGGGTTTTGTACCTATGTTATCTAATGCCTGAAGGTCCATATAACTGCCCCTCGCTAGTATTTAACTACCTATTCTCCTATCTCTTTAATGAAGTGCAGGATCCTTTCGGAAGTTTTGTTTCTTTAACTGATCTGGGTTGAGGAAGGTCTTGTCGAAGATTCTCCATCGGAGGTGTGAGTAACCTTCACATCATCTGCAGAAAGGATCCGGAAAACTCATTTTAAAAAGATGTTTTCTTGCTGAGTGTCCTGTTAGGTACCCGATCACTGTCTCAATGTCCTCCGGAGTTGGTCATGAAGTAATGCCCATTCCTCCAGGGCTCCTGTTGAAAGGCTGCGACTTTTTTTTTGTTTGTTTTTTGGCCTTATGGTCGATGCATATTAGCCAAGGCTGGGACTTATGAGGTCCTTTTCCGTCAGGGGCAAGACACATTTGTCTGTTTCTACCCATGCAATTTTTTTTTTTAGTGGTTTATTTATTTATATTAAGATATTTATTTATAAGATACATTTTATCTTATTTGTTTCATTGTTATATTACATATATACTATATATATATATATTGTATAAACTAGTATATATATAGTTATTATGGCTCATGTCCGGGCTTTAACTACGAGGTCATATCGCCTACTACCAGAGCGCTCTTTTCATCACTCTGGTGGACATGAGCCCGACTCTACTGTGGGAGTCCTAAATTTTTAATCACCTAGGGCAGGAGTCTTAAACGAATACCCGCAGTCGTACAGGCTCGGCACCTATGCTTAACGTCCCAACCGAAGGACGGTGTGCTTAAGTTTATTTTACCTTCCATATACTCCCATATAAAATAAACTAAGGGCCTCGGCCCGGTTTCGAACCCATGATCTTGAGCTCAGAAGGCAAGCACGCACACCACTGGTGCCCTCCTTTTTTTTTTTTTGACTCCTATTTTTTTTCATTTTATGTTAAAACACTCAAAAATGAAGTTTCTTATTATTCGGACTGCGTTAACCCGTGCCTAATCGCATCGAAAAATGTCAAGACTTGCGCAGTATGTGTCACTCGGCCGTTGGTTCTTGATTGTTTGAGGATGCATTATTCCAAGTCATATCGTGGCGTTTGTTCAGTCAGTATTGTAGATCGTAACAGGCATTATGTCCGTGGAATTACGAAATTCGAAAAAACATATTTTATACATAAAATATCGGGGTCCCTCCATATATATATTATATACACTAAGAATGCCTCACTTAAAATGTATAATATATTTTTAAGTGTAATTAATAATATATTTGAAAAAGTTTTGCTTAATAAGGGATGCTGAAAAAAAATGGGTAAAGAGTTTAAAATTTTAAATCATAATTTGTTTTTCAAATCTCCTTTCAAGAATATCTGTGACAAGTGCGACCATATCTTTATTTGACATCTTGGTTATCCATTCCAGAGAACCAGTCTCCTCAAGCACACCTCATGGGGGAGGACGAGTCATGGAGGAGAAACACTACCGAGAAGAGCGTGTGGTCCGGGGTCGCAGTTCTTCACCTCGGAGGGAGCTAGTCTTCACAGGGTCGACCAGGTCCAGAGACCCCAGCCCGATACAGAGTCTAGAGCTGGGAACTGGAGTACCTCCACCTCCAGGGGTCAGACAGCAACAGTTCTACAGATATGAGAAGACCACCAGCACCCGAACCACAGGTATCTATCAATATATCTGTATATCCACTATTATATAATATATTATATAATATTATTCAACATTTCACATTAGGTTGAGTGATCCTTCGTCTTCTCTTAGTCTCTTGAAATGTTCTGATCGCGTTGTGGTAAAAAAAAAGATGTAAAATTAAAATAATGAAATTAAACAAATGAAATGAATAAATAAACAATAAATTACCACATTTCCTGTAGAAATTAGATCTCTTTTCTTTTACTAAATTTTGATTTCTACAGTAATTTCCGAAAAGGGCCCTAAAAAAGTATCAAGACGTTCAATTTTTAAGAAAGTGCACGTAATATTTTTTAAAAAATTTCAATTAACAAACTTTTTATTTGGATTTCTTAAGAGATCTTGTCTTCTAAATTTTGGAAAAATACTAAATCTAATCCAAAGGTTTTCAAATTATCTTACTGGGCCAACAGGGAAAATGAATATAATAGAATTTACGAGAGCGAATATTGGGTTTATTTTCTTAAATTTACATTATTAAAATAATTATAAATAATATTATAATAATTATATATTAATATAATAGAATTTACGAGAACGAATATTGGGTTTATTTTCTTAAATTTACATTATTAAAATTAAAAACTAAACATTAAAACAAACAAAAATCAAAAGAAAAATCTTAAAAACTATTTCAATTTTTTCTTTGTTTTATATCTTTGGCCATTCTTTAAATTTAAGTTATATATTTCTGGGCATATATCCTGTACATATAAACAAACAACAGTACCTTCTTTTTGGATCAATTTCACCGTCAATTCACTTCTATTTATTTCATCACACCTTAGCCTAAACACCTTTTTTCATCTCAGACCGTCTCCAATCAACCCAGGCCTCGACTCTCTACACACACTAAAACAGCTGATGGCCGTATTTTGTTTTTTGTACTCATTTGTTTTAAAAGAAATTTGCTTTTTATAAAAAAATTAATATTAATTTTTTTAATATTAATAATTTAATCATTTTAATGTGTGTATTTTTTTTTAATATATATCACAGCGTAGAGGTCCATCAAACATTTCAAGGATTTTTGCAATAATAGACAACCATAAACATTGATAAATAAAAACACTTCTGAAATATAGCTAATAAATTCTTCTTCTTTGCCTATCTCCGCATGCCTCTCGGCGTGGAGGGACCCTGGATTCCATTCCACCGAAAGCATTGAGTATCCTTATTAAGCAGCGTCAATCTCGCCATCCAATATAATTCAATGTTGTTCAGCCTCTTATCTTTATAGATATTTTGGTTATTTAGAAGTCAAATTGATTTTCTAAGTGCGAAATTTCTGTTTTGTTGAATTTTCTTTTTACACTAAGAATCGAGGATTGTTTCCCGAGACGCCAAAATAAAAATTTATAAAACTGTCCTGAGACCGGTCGTCATATATGCGAGTGACACCTGGGTCCTGGCTAAGAGGGACGAAGCCTTGCTGAATACGTGGGAGAGGAAGGTATTGAGGAAGATATACGGTCCTACTCCAGAGAGGGATAGATGGAGGATACGGTCCAATAGAGTTGAGGGACCTGGTGGCCTTTTTGAAGCAGAGGCGGCTGCGATGGCTGGGGCATTTACAAAAGATGGAGTCACACAGGTTGCCGAGGAGGATACTGGAGGGACAACCGGGAGGACAGAGAAGAAGATGGAGACGGGAGGCCGAGGATAGAGAAGAATGACGGAAGATCGTTGCGGAGGCCCAGGTTCTACAAGGACCGTAGCGCCAGGGAAAGTAATGTAATAAGCGACAGTTTGATTTCTACCGGCTGCTCAGCAGACAATCCAGACTTTCTATTGAAACCCAACTGACTATTTACAGTACAATAATAAGACCTATATGAACATATGGACTCGAATTATGGGATAGGATTAAGCCATCTAACATCAAGTCTATCCAGTCAATAGAAGATTTGTGGATGCACTGTTCTTATTTTCCAACCTTACCCTACATAATGAGCTTTAAATTTCTCTTGTAATTTACCTCATCAAGTCCCATTTCTCTGAATTTAACTGTTATTTTTTTTTAAATTGTATTCTTATCTATTACTATTGTTATCTTTTACTTATAGTATAATTTGCACATATTTGTTTATTGTTGTACTTAGTTCATTTATTTTGTATTACTCTTCTTTTTTTTTTTGATAATTTTAATAATTGGAATGTAATATTGCTCAAATAATCTTGAATATAAAATATATAATGACCCTGGAATGAACCTAATGTTTGATTATTTTTCAAATGACAGCTCCAGTAGTGACGGAGACGATCCCGGCCCTTGAGTCGTCCTACAGAAGCCAACAACAGCAGGAGATAGACCATAGACCATTGTCACCTCTTCGGTCTGATCCATATGGCACACAGACCAGCCACCAGTACACAGACCGGGTGGACAACCGGTACAACGGAACCACCAGAGACCACCACGAGAGAGAGTATTCACCACAAGGTTAGTTATATTTATTATTTATTTATCTCATGTATGAAAATACAGTATTCTGTAAGGAGTAAATATACCAGTATACTGCATTATGGTTTAGTGTCTAAACTATATTTTTTGAAGGGAAATTTCTTTACGCGCACGGGGCAACTTGGGGACTGAGCTGGTAAATGAGTTACGAAATACACCTCCCAGACCCGCTCTGCCCCAGTGTTTTAGTTCGTTCCCAAAAAAGTGGTTTAAAGTGTCCTTTTTTGAAAATAAAGTGTATAATCTGTGAGGGCACCGATTGAAGACCATACATTTCAAATTTGGACGAAATCGAACGATTGGTTTGGGCACAGGGGTGAGTGAAAGCATTTCATCGTTGGACGGGCTAGTAGAGGGGAGCGCTCCCCACCCCGCCTCTCTCCTTACGTCACTCCCGCTTCACTCACCCCGTTGGTGAACCCTAAAATCATGACAGGCAGTGATACAGACTCTGAATATGAGAAAATGGTCAAGAAGGAGTAAATAGACCAGTATACTGCATTATGGTATAGTGTCTAAACTACTTTTTTTTAAGTTATGTACTAAGCACTCTTTATTATCAGGTGAATAACCCAAGTGAAACCGGTTTTATGCGGACATAAACAAATTAAAATTGTAACAAATATCAAAACAAATAAATTAAGAAATAATGGAACTAAAGTAACAAAAACATTAATAATGTTAATTATCTTATAGCAAGGAGCTCGATACATAAACATCAATACAACAATTTCTGAATAATAAGGAATAAAATAAAATAAAACAAAGCAGATAATATTAACTAGAAAAACAATGACTTCTTAATACTAAAATAAAATATAATTATATATTAATAAAAAGGTTAAATTAAAATAAAGCCACAGGTAACATTAGTCTTTCAGTTTTTCTTAGCTTCAATCTTGTTTGGACAAGCAAATAAATATGATGAAGCTTCTGTTCATCTGAAACTAATAGTAAGTTGTGGAGATGTGTCTATTTCTGAGAGACATCTACCGGAACATCTCCCAAATAAAATATTAATAATGAAAGTAAATAGTAATCAGAAAAATTCCTAGGAACTTGTAATAAACTTGTTCTGTTTTATGTGACTCATGCCCGGCCTTTAGCTATGAGGTCATATCGCCTACTACCAGAGCGCTCTTTCGTTGCTCTGGTAAACATGTGCCCGTCTCTAACCT
This sequence comes from Aradus depressus, assembly GCA_963662175.1. NCBI lineage: Eukaryota > Metazoa > Arthropoda > Insecta > Hemiptera > Aradidae > Aradus > Aradus depressus. Next base: position 18,999,369 of record OY759225.1, on the reverse strand, counting down.
GGGAGTCCTAAATGTTGCCTACTCAGTAACCTACTGGGTAGGGGTCTGACAGGTTCGAGCGAGTACTGAACCCGCGATCATCAGCACAGTAGGCAAGCACGCTATCTTTGTGCTACTGACTCCCCTTTGTTCTAATATATATTTTTAAATATTTTCAGGATATACTACTGGAGGTAAGACCAATAGCAGCTATAGTTACAGCAGAACAAGTCGAGAGACGACAAGGAACGAGTCACCTCGGTAAGTTAAGTAAATTAATTAAATGTATGAAGAAAGTTATTTTAATATTGTTTTTAGTAAATGATGGGGGGAGGGGGATAAATAACTAAAGATTCTTCGGTGAATCACGGCAATGTACTTCCCCAGCTCGCCAGAATTACTCTGATCCGAGTATATTATCTTAAGGCCCCCATTCACGGTAGTTCCAATGGAGTGGAACGATGACGTATCGGAGCGAGTGGAGTGACGGAGGGGGTCATTCACGATCACTCCATCGAGACCTTTCCTAGCTTGTAGTTCAACAAAATGGACGACGAATTATTGTTGTATGCCGCAATTTGTTTATCTTTAAAGAAACGAAAGGTAAAAAAAACAGTAGGTAAAACAATGATTAAGTAAACGGGCTACACTTTCACACTTGAATTTGATGAATGAGTTAACTCTGGAACCATCGCACTGGAGAAATTATATGAGGATGAACGAAGATTCCTATCTGATGCTTCTTGAAATGGTAAAACCGCTGATTAAAAGAAAAGACACAAACATGCGGCAGAGCATAACTCTTCATGAAAGATTAGCTGCAACTCTTCGTTGCCTAGCTTCTGGGATGAGCTATGAAGCACCACATCCTTATTAGCAGAAGGATTTTTCGTCTTGAACAATTCCACCAACTTTTCCATTGCAATATTTCTCATATTTTTGTCATGGTAATGCTTGTCAGTTATTTTCCACACGACCGTCAATGGGGGCCCTTACTGTCATTTGCAAAACATGGAGATATGAAACAGAAGGTGAATCCTAGCATGAAGGCTCTTCAATCTCCCCGATTTGACCTGCGCAGGTTTTTTCTCTTTACGCCAAACTTACCATATCTTAGTCTTATTTGATCTTGGATCAGGGGTAGTCAACCTTTTTATACCTACCGCCAACTTTTGTATCTTTATTAGCTGTAGAATTTTCTTACCACCCACCGGTTCGGCAATAACTTAATTAGCATAACTGCAAAATACTCGTAATTTTTGAGTGGAGGTTTATTCAAAATATGTAGTTGAATTTATATTTTGCATATCGCAGTCGTATTTCTAAAGTGACAAGTCAAAAGTATTTTTAAGTTATCATGATAAGAATTGTTCAAAACGTTAATTTTTGACTTGTGACACTTTAGAAATACGTGTGCGATATGTTTATAATGCACAGAAAATTTAATTTGATGCTGCATTTCTGCATCTCCATGGATACAACGCCTACTAGTGCGGAACCTGCTTAAATTTAAGAAAAAGAACATTAAATATAAAAACTATAGTCTATTGAAATTATCTTTAATTAATTAATAATGAGATTCTTGAGGCTGATGCTGCGAAACTTAATATATGATATCTGGTTCAATTTTCGTAAGGAACGTAAGTGTTTACTTTACCCTACCGCCCACCCCACTAGTAGGCGATAAGCACCAGGTTGACTACCCCTGCTCTAGATAAACCTTGTTGTAGGTCACCACAGCCTCCACATCGGTCACCATCCCCGGTGTCCTTCCAGCAGCCACCACTCCCTCTGGTGAAGCAGGGGAGCTTCTCCTCCTGGGATAATCGTCCTCAGTCTCCGCAGAAGTTCTCACCCTCCGATCCCAGTCATCACAACCTGGCCACTTACAAGTACAGCGCTACCACTACTACCAGCTACGCAGGACGGGAGGTGGGTTCATTCGACTTGTATCTAAATTGTCTTGGTTACTTGACCTGGCTAACTATATTGTCGTGTCAACTGTAAAGTATCGTATGTGAAAAACCCGGTTTTTCATTTTCGTCACTTGGCGGTTGCTTCAGAGGCGATAAGCACAATGGCATAGGAGCGATTGTGGGTTTCCTTTTAGAAAGCCCTAAATCACAATTGACGGGGTTAGAATCAAAATGGTCCAAGTGACATTTTTGAAAAATTTTCGTTAAGTGCATAATCGGGTGCAAAAATGATAGTTCTGTTCAGGAAAAAAGTTGTACAAGTGAAATCCTAGCCAGTGCTGAGATCTAGTGGCAAATCACTTATTCCATTTTGGTGACATGAACAAGTAACTTCAACATGTCAATAGTTAGCTTGAAATTAAGATTTTTATTCAATTTTATGGTTTGCTAACAGCAACTTTCACCATAAAAACAGAAGACAAAATATTTCCTATTTCGAAAAATTATAGATTTTTTAAATCAGTTAAGAAATTACTGCACAGTTTCCTCAACGTTTTAAAAATGTCACTTAGACCATTTTGATTCTAATCCCGTAAATTGTAAAGTATTGGATATGTTGCCCAGTACTGAGCAGTAAAATACTACTCCTAAACTCTATCTGTATAATTGTTTATTGTATCACGGTACCTTCTAGTCTTTGTTCGTTGCTTGTTGCGGTTGCTGTTGGGTTCTAGAGTTCCGCAATGATCAATCTCTGCTGTCTGCCTCTAAAGTAGAAATGAGCTCCTAAACATCTCCCTCTTTGGCCCTGTGGCTGAGTCCTGGATCTGGAACGTTGGCTGAAAGCAAGGGCTGGTCTCTGAAGTGGACCTCTTTCCTCGGTGGCGTCTCTAGAAGTAGCTCCTACCTCTCCGGAGGTAACTGACGAAGTGGAACGAAGCTGGGTGGGGCTCGCTCGCATCCATTTTCCCTCTCCCGGGACTCTTCTGGATGCCTATTGGTTGTTCAATCCCCCACCCTTGCATTCCCCTTACGGTTGGGGTCTTCCAAAGACTTCCGGTGGACTTCCTGCCTTCCAATTCAACTATTTTCACTACACTGATTATAATTATTTTAAACAATTAATATTCCTAATTTTGGGTATTACAGACAATGGTAAACAATCGAATGTTCCTTTGATATTTCCCCTCGGAACTAAAAAATGAAACTTAAGAATGACACGAGGCGAATCAAAGAAAAGTGCTATGGCACGATTGGTCTAAAATGAATATTTTATAAATAATGTTTTCTTACAAGAGTTTTTATTTTTAATGTATTTTTTCAGTGTAATAATCTTTGGAATTTTGTTACTTTTCAGGGCGAAGATGCCCCTCTTCTTCCGAGGCCGTTTCCCACCCCGTCACCACCCCCTGACCAACATCAACAGCAGCCTCCCAAGAAGTTGGATGAACTTATGGCCACCTTTTCGGACACCGATGTCAGGGTAAATCACTGACTTTCAAGAATAATTTTTAGTAGTTTACGGTCAAAAGTGCTTGAAAAAGGCGTACAGAATGACTTCAAAATCATTCCCTATAAACCGGAATTTAAGCACTTTCCTTTATTGTTAATTCCTCTTATTTTAAGCCTAAATAAAAAAAAAATGTTTATTTGCATCTTATAATTCATGATGGGTGTATGACGTACCATGAAATATCCATTTTACGAAATACTATTAAAAATATGGTGTATGCATAAGTATGAGTTAGATATTGTGACTGAAGCCCGGGCTTTAACTGCCAGGTCATATCGCCTACTACCAGAGGGCTCTTTTGTCACTCTCGGGACATGCGATGTTCAGTTAGATAGTTATTATGACTCATGTCCGGGCTTTAACTACGAGGTCATATCGCCTACTACCAAAGCGCTCTTTTGTCACTCTGGTGGACATGAGTCCGACTAATATAGGAATCCTAAATGTTGCCTACCCTAAATTATTCACCTAGAGTAGGGGTCTTTAACAAGTACCTGACATCGTACTGAACTATCGGCGCCCTCTGTATGTTCATATTAAAATTTTACAGTTGTTAATGACAAAGCTGAAGGGAGACTAACTCAAATGGTTCTTCGAACAATGATTCTTTGGTGACAAACACCAATTTTTCAGACAATAGCTCTCTTGGGGGTCCCTTCAGTGGCCTAAGAATCCTAAATTTTGCCTACTCAGGTTCAGTAACCTAAGATAGTGAGAGATCTTTATTTTAAATTGTATTCTCAGTTATGTTCATTTTATTTATTTATATATATATATATATAAATTTTTTTTTTTTTTTCAGGACAATCGTTACACTGAAAGACATCATCGGTATGAATCTGACAATATTCAACAGAAGCATCTGACTCCTAACGGTAGAAATAAAGAAAAGGAAAGAGTTGCGGTTCAGGAAAAAGCAGTTGAGAAGAAGGACTTGTCGAAGAAAGTGGAAAGTAAGAACGCAGCAGGTCCTCCTGTCTACTATCCTCCAGGAGTGGAGCTGTTCAAGAAGAAAGAGGAGGCTATGGCTATGCAGGTAAGTTGGTAGTCTGTGTTCCCCAAATGAGCCAATATCCATAATAATAATTTATTTCCGTTAAACCAATACATGGTAATAGGATACGTCAAAAAAATTTATACATTAAGATAGCTTATATATTAGATTTATAACTACTTGAGTCTAATACACCTATGATTAGTACTTACTTACTTTCCCTGGCGCTACGGTCCTTGTAGATCCTGGGCCTCCTGACATGATTTTTTTTTCTCTGGGGGGGTTTATTTTAGATTTAGATTTAATTTTTACTGAGGATTGAATTAGTAACGCCGTCGTAGGTATGTTCGGATTGTGTTGGGATGTCATCGGCTGCAAAGCGGGAAGTAGGAATTGATCCACCGGCCTGTCAACTTTCGGACGCTTTATTAAAAACCGATCCATCACTGGTCAATATATTTTTATAAACTACCTACATCACATAATTTAAAAAACTAGGACTAGAACTAATAGTAACTAGGACTAGAAGACATCCGACTACAGTGATAACATATTTTGGAGGAGCAAATGATAAGAGGTTATATGAATTCCGCTTGGAGCGCCTCGAATGCAAGACTTAGAGGGTATTCTAGTTTAATATATTATATTCAATATGAAACTGTGACTGAAGATTATTAAAAGAATAATTAAATAGGTATAATTAAAAAATAAAGAAAGAAACAAAGGCTCTATTTGATAAAAACGTGGGTCGCGACCCGAATTTTAAAAAAAATTCCGCGACCCATAGGTTGAGAACAACATTTTTCATAAATTATATTTATTAGGTTACTGTCGATCGTTGACACCCTGCAAACACGAAACTTTCAGTCCAGTGCGGTGCACTTACGTCAGATTACCGCAACATCCCCCACGAACACCTCTCCATATAAAAAATAATGTTTTCTTATTTCTCTTTTTTTGTTGCAGAGTGGTGGAGGGCAATACAAAGCAAAGGCCAAGTATGAATATGAAGCAAAAAGCAAATCGAAGAGTAAAGAAAGCAGTGGAAAATCTGTGGTGCCAGTCTGTCTACCTGTCTGCTGCGCCATGCCTTGTACCATTATGTAGTCTTTTTTTTTTTTTTTTTTTTAAATCCAAGCTCAGATTTCTGTTTATTGTTATTTAATAATACAATTTTAAAATGCTCTATTTAATAAACCCCTCTCCCCCCAAAAAAATATTAACAATTTAACAATTTTTATTGCATTTAATAGTAAATTTATTTTTGTAACTTGGATTGTCTAATTACTGTTTATTTAAAAATACAAATTGAAAAGTATTGAAAAAAAATGTATGAATATTGTTACATGACTGTGAAAAAATAAAATTTATTCATTTAACATTAGTTAGCATATTGATTTGTAATTTTGTAAAATATAAAATGTAAAAACTGTAATTAATACCGATTAGCAATCATTAATGCATAACGATTATCATATATATGTATGTATTCATAATAAATTCTATATATATTTTCTTGGATTTCTCTATTATACCTATATACTACTACATACTTCGTTTCTCGAGAAAGTCTTTTTATAAATGGACTAAAGTTTTTTCACTACATTAAGCTTTTATGTATGTTTGGAAAAAAAAAACTAACAATTCCATTTTATGCCAGTGAGTTGTCACTCATGCCTGGGCTTTAACTACAAGATCATATCGCCTACTACCAGAGCGCTATTTCATCACTGGTGGACATGAGCCCGACTCTACTGTGGGAATACTAAATTTTGCTTACCTTAAAATTTTGTTTACCTAGGGTAGGAGGGGTTTTTAACGAGTACCTGATAGCATTTTCCTGGAACTGGCCGATGTAGTGGGAAACTCGAAGAGTATTCCTTTCCCATACTGTACCTGAAGTATTTGTTAAGTCGTGGCTCAAGATGGTAGCAATACCGAAAGTACTCCCATATTATATATATTTTGTGAAATAGACATATTTTTTTTTAAACTTACATTTTTTCCTTTACTTTTTATTAAGTGTTTCACAATATCTCTGCAAAAAAAAAATGTTATCAACAAAATATATATTTAGGGTGAGCTTTCGGTTGTTACACCGTCCTCAAACCCTTTAAAAAGCATATAGAATATAATCAACAATGCAACCAATTTATATTCTATGCATTTTATAAAAATGTAACTTTTTAAGAAACCATCAAAAAGATATATATAAATTTAAATATTTATTTTTGTGAAGATTTCTTAGAAAATTTTTATAGAATACATTATGTATAATAATATTAGTTATTATGACTCATGCCCGGGCTTTAACTACAAGGTCATACCGCCTACTACTAGAGCGCTCTTACCTCTATTGTGGGAGTCCTAAATTTTGCCTACCCAGATTTATTCACCTAGGTTACGGGTCTCTAGCGAGCCTGACATCGTACAAGCTCGGGACCGTCACTTAACCTCCCATCTAAAGGACGGCATGCTCAAGTTTTTGTTTTTACCTCCCAGATAAAATAGACTAAGGGCCTTGGCCGGGTAATAATATTAATATATAAATTGGTTGCATTGTTGATTATATTGTTATGTACATTTTAAAGTGACTGAAGATGGTTTAACAACCGAAACTGGTTGGTAACCCTAAATATATATCTTGTGCGAAAAATGTTCTTTTCCTAAAGTACCTGACATCGTACCGACTCGTCGGGACTATCGTCCCATCCGAAGGACGGTGTGCTCGACGTTTTTTTTTTACCTGTCACATAAAAAACCTAACGGTTTCGAACCCGCGATCTTGAGCTCAGTAAGAAAGCACGCTACCTCTGAGCTACCGGCACCCTCAAATTGTATACTTTTATTTGTTCTCGCAGGTTATAAATATTTTTAATAAGTATATTTTTTTCTGAACCAGTTTCTAGCTTTAAAATTTAACTACTACAACGACAAAATTCAAATCCAAATTCATTGGTTTTGGAGGAAGAGCGAAAACGTAATTGTTCATCTCGTGCTGGGAGATATACTGACGGTGATACACCGACTTTTTTTTTTTTAAGAATTTAGACTTTAGTTTAAAGAGCATGTTGGAAAACATGAAAATCGGTAAAAACACAACCTCAATTTTCTGACAGGTTACATAACTTTCCCCATACTTCGTATAGGTGGCGAAGTAAAAAAAAAAAAATCGGGTGCGTGCAACTTCGATGCGTGGCGACAACGTCTGAGTTGCGAGATAGCGAAAGTGTCAAGAATCAAATATAACAAATCATTTCAATAAAATTTTTGAACCTTGAAACTATTTAGAAAGAAAACTTTCATAAGCATAATAGTTAAAAAACGAGTTTATTATTAATCTGTATATATCTAATAATAATATTGGATAACTAGGTTATCTGTTTATAAAGAAAATAACAGCTATACTATAATATAATATATATTCTGTATTAGTAGTCATAGCTGTCTCTCTCTCTCGGCGCATGCGCGATACGTGTGTTACGTGTTACCGAAAGTAACATAACGCAGTGTGTTACGTGTTACCGAAAGTAACATAAAACAATATAGAAAGAAAACATTCATAAGTATAATAGTTTTCAAAAAATGAAAATTTGATTTACAATGTTTATAAAGAGTTTATTCGATAAAAATATTATTTTCAAATTTATAGATCAAATAGTTTTAGAATGGTGAACAATTTTATGAAGCGTTTATTTAAATCAATGCTATTTTCACATTTAGACATCATGTAGGACAATAATATAATTGTTACATATTTTGTGAATTTCAATTAACAATTCGATTCATATGTGTGATTTTGTTCAGTATTGGGCGATGATATGAAAAATAAGAAATGAAAGGAAGAGTTTCTGCTGTGATGTGCCTAGCAAAGGTCAAATCCAGAGATGTTCCTCCAAGTGTTGTTGGCTTTAAGAAGAAGAACAGCCCTGCCTGCTCGTGTGGCGGCCTCGAGACTGCGAAACACGTAGTTCTCGAATGCCCGCTATACGACGTGCCCAGGGTGGCGCTGATTCCTGGGGCTGGACCTGCCGGGACTGATGACTGAGGCAGGCTACCTGGCCTTTGGTCGGTTCGTCTCCTCCTGGCGGAGAATCAAGAAAGCCTTCTAACCCGGTGCCGGGGGCCCCACCGACCACCGACAGGCGTGCGGCGGCTGCCCCCGGCTCCGGGACACAGGCAGAACAGAACCCCCGAAAAGATCCCGAGATCACTCAGCGTAAAGAGCCGGAAGAACATAGGATGATGTGACCGACCCCCCTAAGGGGTCAGGATCACCCGAAAAAAAAAAAAAAAAAGTGTTGGCAAAGATACTAATATAAAAATTATTATAATATAATTTTTACGTTTATGATTTTCAAAACAATTTTATTGCAACATTAAGTTTTTTTTTGTACTGTAAATATTATTTTCAAATAAATGTTATTTATCTATAAACATTTACCGACGAAAATTTTTTTTTTTAATGTTTAAAATAATAAATTATTCAATTTAGAAATACGTACTCATTTCGTTTTGTTTTGAAATATTTTATATTTTAAAAAGTAAACATCAAATCGGTCAGCAGCGATACGTTTGTAGGCGGTACCACGTGAATCGAGACAGGAGAGCAACTAGCGGAACGAAGACAGTGTGAAGCGCTCTCACTCTCTCTCTCGGCGCATGCGCGCTACGTGTTACCGGAAGTAACATAACGCAGTTTTAGAACATGGGGTGCCGGCCTACCAAATTATAAGACGTTGTCACGTCAAAAATTGTGTGAAGTGTCAGGTGACCTAAATAGGAGACTTGACTGCTGCTGATAAGATGGGGTCCCCACTCAGTCTAAGGAGATTGTTTATCGATCGATTACGAACTTGGAAAATACCAACTATTCAAAACGATTTTCGTCCGGTCACCAGTTACTAAACTGGAACTGTTGCTCGCATGGACTCACTTTGGTTTGCGGGTTCGAATCCCCTCCGAAAATGAGTTTTATTTCGTAGGTGGAACTCCCTCCCGGGGCCTTGGATGTTGTAAATAATTAGATAACATCTTTATAAGAGACATACATATAATAAAGCCAAAAAAATAAAAAAATTAAGGTTAGAAAATTCATTTATTTAAGAAAATATTTTTGTCACCTAAAATGCAGATTTTTAGCAAAATAATCTTCTTTTGTGTCAAGAAATTTAATAATTCGGTTTTCTTGAACATTTATCGATATTTATTGAACATTTTAATTAACCATATATGAATAGAACAACACTGAGGAAAAACAAATGACTCGTTACTATAAATCTGTGGAAGGTTCTTCTATTTATTTTGTCTTTAGGTGTTTGTACACATTTTTTGGAAGTATGTTCTCGCGATCTTATTGGGCATGTAAGCCTACTTTTAAATTAGAACTGGTTAAATTTATTACCGTTGAAAAATATACAAACTTAAATCTTGTCAACCTGACACAATGAAGATATAAATTGATGTCCCGCAGATTAAGTCTTAAGGTAAGTATTTATTTATGTTATCGAATGTCTGTAGGTAATTTACTGCTTCACTGCGCTTCAGAACGATTTCGTTTTCACAATATTTTGGGTGTTTGAAAATCATAGTTGTACAATATTTGCTTAATTACCCTGTTTCTTCATATATGCTTTGTTAAACATTCGAATCTATACAGCTCAGAAATAAGAATCATTTTAGCAAAATGCTCAGTCATAAGACGTACCTTTTCTTCATTAATTCCTTTACTGATTGACAATTATTAAATTTAATTAAGCTTAACCTAAAAATATGATTGTGAAATGTAAACTATTGTTTTATTATCTCGGTCGTGCTGACCGTTGTGTTATGTATAACCCATATTATTATCGATGTAATGAATCGACATGAAATTTGGTATGATTTTTAACCGAAACAGTAGATTGATTTTGTACATTGCCCATGATTCCCTGACGACTTTTTTGCTTTTTTAAAGTACATTCCAAACAATTAAAAATATAAATATACGTTTATATTTGAAGTAAATGAGAAAATATATATTTTATGTCAAATATATATATATATTTTTTTTCTTCTAAACGTATTCTATATATTCATACAGATCTCAACTATTTCTAAAGACGAATCGAAAACCAGAAACCCACATCTCAAATGTTGAAATAATGAGGATGATATTCATGACACCTCGTTCATACTTAATTATCAGTTGGTACTGTTTATTTTCAGGACGACCGTTTATTTGTGAAGTCACCAGGGAGAGATAGCGGAAAAGAGACAAAGAAAGATAGTGGGAAAGACGAGAGTGGAGGTGGGGGTGGAAAAAGCTCAGATGGAGATGGGGGTGGGAAAAGCTCAGATGGAGGTGGTGGTGGTGGGAAAAGCTCAAGTGGAGGTGGAAGTAGAAAAAGTTCGGGCAAGAAAAAGAGCCGTCAAGTAAGTTACAATTAAAGGTATTTTATTTAATTGAGGCAGTTACGTAATCATTTTAGAGGGCGCCATAGCTCAGTGGTATCCGTGCTTGCTTACTGAACTCGAGATCGCTGGTTCGAAACTTGGCCTTTGAGTGTAATACAGCACAAACCGTTACTTAGTTTTCAAAACCGTTGAAATTGCTGTTATTGTCACAAGTTATTGTGACTCATGGCCGGGCTTTAGCTACTAGGTCATATCGCCTACTACCAGAGCGCTCTTTCGTCACTCTGGTGGACATGAGCCCGACTCTACTGTGGGAGTCCTAAATTTTGCCTACCCTAAATTTATATTCACCTAGCGCAGGGGTCTTATAATTATATATACTTTATAATAAATGCAAAATTTTGTTGAACGTAATAAAATACATTTAAGATAATTATTAAATTGTATTAATTAATTAAAATATGTAATCATCGAAAAACGAAAAAGACTAGATCAGTGACAAACGAAAACTATTTTTAATGTTTATCAAATTATGTAAAATTAATTTTGACTCTCCACTTATGACTTTCGACGATAAAAGAGAAAAACAAACAGATGAAGTAAACCTACTTAATCCTAACTAGGAGAGAATAGGGATTATTGTTTATCATCCGAGCATAATATTCATTTAAAAATGTCTCCTCATTATTAGGAATAGATAATTAAAATACACAATTTCTTTGTCAAATTTCACTATATATTCTCAAATACTCAACTAGTTTCGCCGTGTTAAGGCATTATCAAGAGTCACTTATAAACTTTTTATAACTAGTGCGAAACTAGTTGAGTATTTAAGAATATATAGTGAAGTTTGACAAAGATATTGTGTATTTTAATTATCTATTCCTAGAATGGAGCTTCACAAAGTAAATCTGGAAACCATAAATTATTTTCATTATTAGTATTAGTATTTTATTAAAATATTTAATTACAAAAAAATTTTGAATTTCGATGGTGGTGAGCAGATTTTTAGAACATTGCCTATTCATTTTTAGGTAGTACAGTAATGTAGTAACATTAACATGTTTATATCACTCACCCCTCAGACGGTCAATTTGACCATGAGTATTGTCGGTCAATATTATTAATGTACATTTGTAAAAAAGAAAAATAAATAAAGACTATTATTATTAACATGTTTATGCTTGTTTCAGGAAGGAGATGAGAGAGGTAGGGTTAGGAGATGTATTCACTATTACCTGAACAGAGACCCAGTCTGTGAGCCGATCTGCTGCATCATGCCCTGTGCCATTTTGTAATATCATCACAATATTTTTGTTATTTTCTAATAATACAGATTATTTAAAAGTGCTACATGAGTTTGATATAATTCCTATAAGGCTAATCGCTGACACAAGATCGGGGTAAGTTGGTCTGGTTCACAGACAGATTACATGGGAGTTATAATTGAGCTGAGTTTACGAAGCTCTTTCTTAGGCGACTCATGTATTTCGTTGTACTCGTATTTCTCCTAAACCCCTTTACCGATCACACTGAAATTTGCCACGATGGTAGTGGACACGGTGACGATGGTTTACTACTAAAAAAATCTGAAATCGAACATACCACGGAGGAATAATCACAGAAAAAGGAAATCCCCATTGAAATCAATTGAGAGACAAAATTCTCGCGCAAAATAGAATTTTTCTATTTCAAATGTAAAAATCCGGGCGAAGCCCTTTTCGGTTTACCATCGGACACCACTTTTTTTGAGCCGTTTTTTTTCAGTGTTCTAACGTACAAACATCGACTTCTTTTCGGTAAAAATATTCTTCAACATACAAAGAACATATAGTAAAAAGAATTTTGTGCAAAAACAGCTGTTGTTTACAAAAAGGCTAGAAAAAATCCATTGAATTCAATTGAAATCTATTTAAAGTATTAATATATTCACAAAGGACATACAAGGTGAGAAGTTACTGATAATTATTAAAACATTAACTGAGTTTTTTATACAGATATACCTGACTCAGCTCAGTTTTTGCAAACAGCAGAATGTATTGCACACCTAGTATATCCCTAGGTGTATATCCCAAGGTGTTTCAAGTTGAATTATATGCCATCCTCGGGTGCGTCTCAAAAATGAGACTCCGGTTCATATTCTAAGCCAGTGTAAAACTCTAGAAAGCAAGAGGTTTTACTGCTTCGAATCTGCCATAACGGAACCGAAGCAGAATCCTGGACTTTATTAAAAATACACGGTTGCTGTAGGGATCAACACACACAGGGCATACCATAGACCTACTCTGGACGCGGTAATACCTCCAGCCATCATTGAAGAAAAAAAAACCAGCCGCGCACAAATTCGACAAGACGTAATTCGACAAAACATCTTGTCTAGTTCTCGGCAAGTTGTTTTGTTGACAAGACGCCCTTAAAACATTCTTAGGCATGTTTTTCACAAATAATATTACTTCAGTATTCTATTATATGGTATTCCTTGCTGTTACAAGACAAAGAAAAAGAATAAAAAAATTAACAATAATAAATAAAAAAAGTAAAATTATGAAGTAAAGAATATTAAATATTCTTTAAATTAAATTTTAATGTTAGATAAACTTTAGATAAATTTGATCTAGATAGTTATTAGGACTCATGTCCGGATTTTAACTAAGAGGTCATATCGCCTACTACCAGAGCGCTCTTTCGTCACTCTCGTGAACATGAGCCCGACTCTACTGTGGGAGCCCTAAATTTTTATTCACCTAGGGCAGGGGTCTTTAACGAGAACCCGACATCGTACAGGCTCGGGACCTTCGCTTAACGTCCCATCCGAAGGACGGCGTGAATAAGTTTATGTTTCCTCCCAGATAAAATAAACTAAGGGCCTTGGCCGGGCTATGAGCCCGCTATCTTTAGCTCAGTAAGAAGGCGCGCATACCACCACATTGTCTTGACTCTCTCTTCACATCATACCACTTCGCATACACCAGTATTAATCTATATTGTTTTCTTAATATTTTCTTAAAATCCTAAAAAAAAAAGGCCGCGCCTACAAGAGGCTGGCAAGCAACGGGTGGGACACCCTTGCCTACAAGAGGCTGGCAAGCAACGGGTGGGCCACCCACGCCTAGAAGAGGCTGGCAAGCAATGGATGGGGCTCTTCGGTTAATTTTAAACTATAAAAACTTATCAATTTAAAAATATTTTCTAGTATTATTGATTTATTGTTTTTTAAATTTCATTGGAACATTTTTAAGCTGTTTTTCGTAAAATCTTACTCTTCCGATTCTCGTGAATCTTTGGAGGATGCACGAGATCTCATTTGAGGACTTGGAGAACCTTCAAGATCGGAGGCCTTTTTCGCAGATTCTTCAGGGGATCCACCACTTCTGTCTTCATTTAACTCCTCTTCTTCCAATTCTTCTGTAACGGACTTTGCCTCTTCCAAAAGGGGAGATTCCGTCTTCCCTGTTGACTTTCCAATGTCGCTGGCGTCTCCCAAGACAGATTCAATTTTTAATGAAGTCATTCCAACATCACTAGTGTCCCCCCACACAGGGGATTCATTTTTCATTGACGTCTTTTCAATATTATTTATATCACCTGGTAAAAAAATTAAGCGATTGTAAATTTTGAAATTTAATAAGAAATATTTTTGGTAAGAACCAAGTTTTCAATAGGACTAACCGTTTTCGGGTAAATCAAGGAAACGTAGAAAAATGAATATGTTTCAAAATTACATTTCGGTTTTTTGGTGTATATCTCGAAAACCGGACGGCCTGCGAAACATCGTATCCCATATAAAATATGTATTTCAGTCTTTTCTACAACTTTTACTTGAAAAGATTTTGATTAGGTCAAGCGGTATCTTGTAAAATGTACTTAGGCTGTGAAGAAAAAGGGTCTCACTTTTCATCCGATTTCGACCAAAATGTAATCAGATCTGTGTTAGCTCATGTGACTTCCACATTCCAAATTTTAATTCCATAGCTACAATCGTTTTTGTGGTAGAGCGCTCACAACTTTCCAATCCTATAAACTTAGAAGCGCAGGCAGACATCATCGCGAAAATGAGCAAAACGTATTCAGGGGACCTTGAAACGTGAAAATCCGATTTTCACACGATTACAATACTTCTTTATAATATAGGTATAAGATAGTAAAAAAAAGAATTGATTTAATTAATTATTAACAGAATGGGCGAGCGAGGCTTTAATTTTATGGGGTTCATTTCTTGGCTACAAAACAACCTCTCAAAGAATGTGTAAAAGAGAAGAAGAAGAAAAACATTTTTATTTGGACCAGTACTAAACATGTACTTTACACAAATGTGCAAAAAACATGAAAATTATAATTAAAATAAAAAGTCTTGGTACAATCTCGGCTGCAGCCTGCGAGCTACAGGCTGGCCGAGACTGTAGTGGACCGCACCAGAGCAGGCTGGCAGACCTTCATGGAAGTTTCGAGTGAGTTTTTCGATGTGGGCTGCAAAAAGAGCAACTCCTAGTTCCCGATGGATTTGGGTGCTCCTGATAAACCAAGGTGCGTTCACCGCTATCCGGAGGACTTTGTTTTGGAATGTTTGTAATCTTGTTATGTTAGTGTGGCTAGTGCAGAACCATACGGGGCAAGCGTAGGTTAAGAGTGGAAGTATTAGTGTTTTGTAAAGTAAGGATGTGCATGTGTGTCTGAGTGGTGTATTCCTGTTTATGAGTGGGTAGATGAGCTTGAGTCGTGTGTATACTTGTTGGAGTTTTATGTTGATATGTAGGCGCCTTGTTAGTCTTGTGTCGAGGTGCACTCCAAGATAGCGCACACACTGGTCTTTAGGATTCCATGGAACTGGGAGCCATTCGATTTGCAGCCTTCTGAGATGTTCTAGTGAGAAGTTGCGTAAAGCGAACAACTTCGCCTCTGTCTTCGTACCGTTCAGGTTAAGTTTCCACTGATTTCATCAACCTGGATTTGTAAACAACTAACAAACATATGACAAAGAAACAAAAAGTTTATTCTCTTTTGAAATATGTTTCTTTGGGTCATTTTTTCCCTGAAACAATAGATTCTTCAGGTTCATTGACAAGAAAAGACTCTCGAATTATCATCGGCGGTAAATCACTTATTTCTGAAATAGTTTCTGAACTCTGTGTTATTTTTGAAGGGGATTTCTTTTTACGTTCCGTTTTACTAATAGTTTCATTTAAAGATTTCAAAGTTTTCATTGCCATTTCTTCTTCTCTCGCCCTCTTAACGCTAATACTCGAGCCATGATTTCCAAGTGAAATATCTGAATATTCAATTGAATAAGAATTTCTTCCAATATCTTGATCTAACACTTTTCGTTGGATAGGAGTCTCAACTTTTTCTACAGTTTTAGTACTCTCATCTGGTATTTTAGTTAAAGATTTTTCCATTTTTGTCAATGAAATAAGTGTGTTATTAAGTATATTATATTCCTTCATAGTTCCTTCAGTTTTTTTCAAAACAATTGATGATTTTTTACTATCATAATTATGTATTGTCATTTTGTAATGTTTGCTGTTTAAATGAAGCAAGTACCACAATTTGCTTATAGGCTCATCAGGTAACATAAATGCATAATATAGTTTAGAACCTGCAAAATAAAAATTACCCAACCAAAAAAATATTAAATAGTAAAAAAATAGAATCAAAGTGGTCTAAGTGACATTTTTAAAACTTTGAAGAAACTTTAAAATTGAATAAAAATCTTAATTTCAAGGTCACTATTGATATGTTTAAGTTACTTGTTCATGTCACCAAAATGGAATAAGTGATTTGCCACTAGATCTCAGCACTGGCTAGGATTTCACTTGTACAACTTTTTTCCTGAACAGAACTATCATTTTTGTACCCGAACTTAACGAAAAATTTTCAAAAATGTCACTTGGACCATTTTGATTCGAAACCCCGTAATATTTGTTGTAGCCATTACAGGACTTATTTAGACAACTACGCTTACAGATCACTCTCCTACCAACTATCTTCTCTCAAAATCATTTTATACTGGCATTACTGGGTATAAGAAAGTAATGAGTTGGCGTCAGTTTTTTGTTTCATTGTACAGCGTTTTCTGAAACCCGATTTGGACATCAAATCGTCAAATCTCAGCAAAATCGGCTAGGGGGCTCATTTCAAAAACCCTAATCACATCCGATTTAATTAATTTATGTACAAAAAATTTAGTATGAGGCTTTAGGAGCCCCTATGTAAGTCAACTGTTGAATATTAGCGCGAATAGTCGACTGGTATTGGAGGGGGAGCGAAACGTTAATTGATTAAATCGTTCTGGGGAAGTACATTGCCGGTGATCATCTGTTTAAAACAGTAAAAATTAACGAAAGTATGAACAAAATATAATTATTAATCATTAATATTACATAAACGTATAGTTTGATTATAGGTTAGGTTTTATGACTCATGCCCGGGCTTTAACTACGAGGTCATATCGCCTACTACCAGAGCGCTCTTTCGTCATTCTGGTGGACATGAGCCCGACTCTACTGTAGGAGTCCTAAATTTTGCCTACCCAAAATTTTTATTCACCTAGGGTGGGGTCTTTAACGAGTACCTGACATGGTACAGGCTCGGGCCATCGCTTAACGTCCCATCCGAAGGACGGCGTGCTTAAGTTTATTTTACCTCCCAGATAAAATAAACTAAGGACCGCGGTTGGGTTTCGAACCCACAACCTTGAGCTCAGAAGTCAAGCACGCCTACCACTGAGCTACTGGCGCCCTCAGCTTGATTATATATTATATATGAACGAATTTTGATTTTTTTACTAATTATAATTTTAATCCAGTCAAACCCGAAATTTGTTAAACTTTTTTTTTTTTTTTTTCCCCACTAACAAAGAAATAATTTATTATACATGAAAATAACAAAAAAAATATGTAAGGATTACTTAATATTGTTTTTTGTGGCTAAAAACAATAATAAATTTGTTGTGCAGTATTATTGATGTAGTCTGTAAGGTGGAAGTTCATCCTTGAGATAGGTCAGTTCTCGATATAACAACCAGAGGGTGGCATTTTACAATCTGTTCCAAAAATATCGACCTCTTTCTCTTAAAAAAGCAATCCCGACTACTTTAGCTCAATGAACAATGTTCTGAGAGTGGTTAGTACACCCTTCATTGACCTATCTTAAAGAGGAAATTCACTTTACCAACTATATATAATTTGTAACAATTAAGGATACCGTCTGTAGAACGTAATTTGACAGCTATTTGTTCTTTGGAGGTTTTGTCATTTAAAGATAAGCCACCAGCGTTAATTTCCTTCTGAAAAAATAAAAAAATATATATTATAGCTTTTAAGTACATATCTACTCAATTTAAATATAAATTAGAAGATAATTATATGAAAATATGAGACGCTTCGCAAGAAACCATACTGAAAAAGAACTTTTTACAAGAGCGCGAAATGGAGGTTATATCTTTAGGTACAACTTACTTCTGCACAGTTTCAGTAAAAAATTAAATTTTATGTAAAATGAAACACAACGGAAATGCGTTACGGAGTCGATGAGAAGCTTCTGCACCATTTGGTACGAGTATAAGTACCCAGTGCGACAGTAATATGGGGGAGCTCGTCCGGTCGAGTGGCAAAAGTGAGGCAACGGCAATCTGTCACGATCTGAAATTGAGGTGAGGCTGAAGTCGGCCACTATTTGTATAAGGCAGATAGTTCAATTTAACATTTGAATGAAGCCAGACAATTTTTAAATTCAATATATTGGCATCTAATATTAATTTCCAAAACACCAGACAGGTTATGTGTTTTTGGTAATTTTTTTTATTATGCATTATAATATATATATATATATATTATATGAAGCGTTGAGTATCAAACGTGGCTAAGTCCAAAAAATCTAAAAATGAGTTATCGACTTTAAGTTGTACACAAGGCAATTCTACACCTTTCTATGCTATTATTTTGTTGCAAAAGACACTCTTAGTCAGTTAAATACCGTATCAAAGATTGGTGTTGGCTGCAAGACCATCCTTGTCCACAACTAGTTTTGTAGCAAAAGGATCTTAGTCCATGAAAGTTTTACTAAGTCCCTTAGTAAAATCGATGTATATTTATGCCAAATCAATAAGTGCGAAGGAAAATGTACAAGATAAATAATTAAACCTAATTATTGTTTTTAGTTCATTTATTTTGTTTTGTTGCAAAGACATCCTTGTCCCAAGCCTTTAGTTTCAAAACCGACTTAAGTCCACCATTTGGTTGCAAAATCAGTGAAGTCCATTTTATAATTAATTACTCATTGCCCCACCATTTGTTTTACCTATCTTATCTTTTCTAATGAGTCAAAATTTGTATTAAAAAAAAAAAATGGAAACGAGAGGAGAGGGAAAGATAAATAAGTTTTTCGTAATTTCCTAAATATTTGGACTTAGCTACGTTTGGTACTCAACGCTTATATATGTATATTTGTCATATATATGTATATATTTCCATAAAAGTACTTACAGGGGTCAGACCGTCATCATCTTCATCTTCAACCTCTTCAGGAACATCATCAAGTTCCTTTACATGCCTTAAAATTAAAATTTGATAACATAAATATACAGACTTTGAGAAATATAAGAACCCCCCATCCCAGAGTTCTAAGAAACAATAACCACTTCAAAAAATGTCCTTCGCACCATTTATTAGTAGTTAGATCGTAATTGTGACTCATGTCCGGGCTTTTAACTACGAGATCATATCGTCTACTACCAGAGAGCTCTTCCGCCGCTCTGGTGGACATGAGCCCGACTCCAATAGGAGTACATACTAAATTTTGCGTACCTTAAATTTTTGTTTACCTAAGGGGTTTTTAACGAGTACCTTATAGCATTTTCCTGGAACTGGCCGATATAGTGGGAAACTCAAAGATTAGGAAATTATTATATTATTATTAGTACTTTCCCATACAAGATATATTTAAAAAAAATATACTGTCTATTTCACAAAATATATATAATATGGGAGTCTTCTTTCGCCGCTCTGGTGGACATGAGCACGACTACTGTGGGAGTCTTAAATGTTGCATATCCGGGTTTATCCACCTAGGGTAGAGGCTCTTTAACGAGTACCTGACATTGCACTGGCTCGCGACCATTGTTTAGCATCCCATTCGAAAGACGGCGTGCTCAAGTTTTTTTCACCTCCCAGATAAAAACCTAAGAGCCTCGGCCATTTGAAAATGAAGAGAATGGGAGTTATCTCTAGAAAATTTAATGTTATAATTTAATTCGATGACTTGAAATAAACTGGGAGATAGAACTGCATAAAAACAATACTACATTAACTGAACCCCGACCGAGGTCTTTAGGTTTTTTATCTGGGCGGTGAAAAAACCTGAGCACGCCGTCCTTCAGATGGGGCGTTAAGCTAAGGTCTTTAGGACTCCCATGGTAGTGTCGGGCTCATGTCCACCAAACTGACGAAAGAGCGCTCTGGTAGTAGTCGATATGAGCTCGCACTTAAAGCCCGGGCATGAGTCACGATAACTATTTTTAAATACTTGAACATACGTTTTCATTAATGTTTCTGAAGTATCTTCTACTTTTCCTGTAGGTTCAACAGTCTCCTCATTTGGTCGACCAAGGTATGTAAAGTGTTCAAACTTCTCATTTGGATTCATTGTCTGATGTTTTATCTTCTGTTGTTCTTTCTTGTACTGTTCTCGTATTGCATCTGCAGTTCTTCCGTATCTGTCAGCATATTCGGAGTATCCCTCTCGGATGCTCGGAGGTCGTCCCCCTATGGAAATAATTTGAAAGACTGTCAACGAGCCATAATATCTTTTATTTCTAATGAAATCTATCAAAAATATTGATTGGCTAGACGGTGAAATCAGGACGATGGGTATGAGAAGATGGAGAGGCTGACGATAGAGAAGAATGGCGGAAGATCGTTGCAAGGATTCAGGTACTGAAGGACCGTGGCGCCACAAAAAGTAAGATTCACCACCTGAGGATGGCAAATGGAAACTAATTGTGGAGTACCTAAAAAAATATATTATTGGACAAGATACCTCTGTATTATTAAAAATGTTTATGCTTTACTCGGAAACGGAATTTTTTCTTACTGTTCAAAAATAAAAAATTCCTACAATAACAAATCGTGTTTCACAACCAAAAATATTTGATGTATCAAATGTATACATAACTTTCATTTTTATTTTTTAGGCAGAGTTCCTCCACAGGTCTTTCGAATCTACGTTTTGATCATTATTTTTCATTACTTATATAATCAATTCTTTTTATTTCTTTTGATTTTTTCTTTTATATATTTTTATTATTTTATTTATTATTTATATATATATATATTTTTTATGATTGTTATTGTCATGTTTTCTTTTTCTTTTCTATATTTCGCACTGAAGAGACGTAAGAATGTCCAGAAATTTCGTGAAAAAGACACTTCCGGAAAAGTTATAAAAAAAACTATTACCTTTTTTAAGTAAATTTAAAAAAATAACTCCTATATTTATTAATATTATTATTTTTGTAGTCATATTTTCAAGTATTTATTTATTAATTTCATTTTATTTTTTAGTTGTATTGTTAATTTTAATACGTGTGTGTCAGACTCTGTTTATGTATCTAATTTATAAGCTATCCTAATGTAAGTATACATTCTATTACCATGTTATGGTTTAACGGAAATAAATATTATTATTATAACATTTTTTTGGATATAATAATTAATAATTTTATTATAAACTATCATATGGAATTTACCTCTAGCAGCGTCGGCAGCGTCATACGCTTGTCTTCCATACATTCGTTTAGTGGCTTCCGCAGAATAAGGTCCTCTAGGATCACCTTCCGCAGAATAAGGTCCTCTAGGATCACCTTCCGCAGAATAAGGTCCTCTAGGATAACCGTCAGGAGAACGAGATGTTCTTCTAGGATCAACTTCATATTCGCTTGGAGCCCCATATTTATGATTCTGTACAAATAGTTTCCTCGTGAACTATTATAAATAATGTAAAATTATATTTAAGAAAGAGTATTGTTTTCTTATAAATAACAAACTTACATAATAAGGATGGTGCCTGACTTCTTCATCGTCAACATAGTCCAACTCCACATCTCCGTCCAAGTCTGCTCGTCCTCGGTAATAAGTCTTACCTGATTTACCATCATCTTTTATGGTAACGTAAAGAGGAGCCTCATGGTATGTTATATTCTGTAAATAAAAACAAAGAAATTGTTCAATTTTTATATTGTTTAATTTATTTAAACATATATAAATAAAGTGTACAGGTTTAGGCTTATGCCATCGTCAGACAAAGTTCAAAAGTGACATTTAAGTTTGTCATATTTATACAGTATCAGAGGCTGTGTATTTTCTCTATTACTTCCCCAGCTTTCGTATAAGGGAAATTATGTAATCGATCAAAAATTCGAAGCTGAGTTTTCAACGGAATTTTATATTTCCGACCTCCTGATTCTAAAAATTGTAAAAAAAAATGTATGTCTGTGAACAGGATAACTCCCGATAGATAAATGTATTGATACGAAATTTTATATGTGCATCCAGAACTCTACAAGGACAACACTTATAAATTTTCAGAGGAATAAGCCAAAGAGAAAGGCTTAACATAAAAACTTAGAAACTGCCGTTGTAAAGAATGTATTGACACAAAATTTCATATGTAAATTCAAGGGCCTAAAAAGAAGACACCATTAAAGTTTCAACGGAAGCAGCCAAGGTTGTCAGGTTCATTCCATCAGCACTTCATTATTCATCTATTTTCATTTTACTTTTCTTCTATATTACGAGAATATTTCTTATTTTAGTCACTTTTTCTTTTATCATTTTTTTTTATTCATTTTTTTTTTACTAAAGATACTATTTTTCTTTTTTTTTTCTTTTTCTTTTTTGAATTTCTTTTCTCTATAATATGTTTAACTATTAACAGTGATTGTACAGTCCTAGCTGACTGCTGCCCCTCCCACACTCAGACTCCGTCTTCTAGGAGGAGGCAGCCTATTTATCATTTCTTTTATTTTATTTTGTAATGATCTAAAGGCATTAAATAAAAAAAAGGGAGGGAGGGATAGGGGGGCTCAACTCAGAAAGCTCAATATCTGCCGATGTAATGAATATATCGAAATGAAATGTTATATTTAAATTAAAAATCCCATAAGAATGGCACTTATGAATATTCCGCGAAATCGGTAGGAAGGAAGCGAACCAGAAAAGTGGGGACTCGACTAAAATACGAGTTTACAAAGAGATCAAAAATGGTTGTAGGCAGAGCACACCGAGTCTTCTATTCATATGGATCAGCTTTGAAATGAAAATTAATTATCTCGATGAACTTTCTCAAAGGCCATAGCCGGATAAGAAGGTTGAATTGGCCTTTCTCATAGAAGAGGTTCATTTTTTGTTTTGAACATCACTTTTTACGTAAACCTAGTCAAACATTAGCTTCCAAAAATTCATGATTTCGGACAAAAAAAAATATTTCAATTTTCCAAACAAAAAATATTGTTAAACAAAAAAAATCCGTATCTAAAATTTATTCGCGCTTGTAGTTGTACTTCATAGAGGTATTTATTGGAACAGATTTAACGAGAAAACAGTCGATGAATCATCGGCTATCAACTTCCCCAGCACGAATCATTTAAGTTTTCGCTCTCCCTCCAAGTACATAAGTTCTCTTATACTTCGTATAGCTGGAGAAGTGAAAATCACGTTTCTATATATCGAAGTATAACCTAGATGAATAAAAATTTAGGGTAGGCAAAATTTAGGACTCCCACAGTAGAGTCGGGCTCATGTCCACCAGAGTGACAAAAGAGCACTCTGGTAGTAGGCGATATGACTTCGTTGTTAAAGCCCGGGCATGAGTCATAAAACCAAACCAAACCAAGTATAGGGGAAGTTATGTAATCGATCAAAAAATCGATGCGGAGTTCACAACGGAATTTCATGTTTTCCTAATTCTAAATATGAAAAAAAAAAATGTCTTTGTGTGTGTCTGTGAATACCATAACTCCCGATAGAATGCATGTATCATCCCGAAATGTTTAATGTGAATCTAGAATCCCTCCATTAACAACAATTATTGTTTTTCAGCCAAATCGATCAAATGGAAGGGAGGAGTCTTATCTCAATAACTCTAATAACTGCCGTTGTAATGAATGAATCGACATGAAATTTTATATTTACTGTCAAAACCCAATGAGGATATAACCTTTCAAATTTCAGCGATATCGGCTAAAGGGAGGGGGTTCAGAGGAATGGGCTTAACTCAAAAACCCTAATAACTACCGATGTAATGAATGTATCGGCACAAAATTTAGTTTGAAGATTTAACAGCCCCTATATAAGTCAACGTTGAACCGCTATTTTGTGTATAGTATAGGAAAATTCTAGTTTTTACTTTAAACAAAGCAATATTCAATAAACTGTAAAATATAGCGAAAAAACAATGAGTACCTAAACTGTTAACATAAATTTCGATTCGGGTCCGCACTTTTTTGTCCTTAGAGGCTGCTCATGAAATTTTCAAAAAATTTTGGACCCCCATGTTAATTTATTGCTTTTTGGTTGTGTAAGAAGATTGTTAATACATATATAATATATTATTACAGCACCACAACTCCCATTTATTTTTTTGCATTGTCAAAAAATAGCAATTATAAACGAATATAACCAATACGCCCTGGTTTGTCCTTAACAAAACTATACACAATGATCTTGAGATCCCTGAGGTAAAGAATGTCTGCCTATTTGCTACGCCAGTCTGCTGCGGACAAAATCCTCTGCTATCTATCCCTCTCCACCAAGACCAGAACATCGTCTGAAGAGGAAGCATCATAGCGACCTCAATCAAGAGGACTGACGCTGGTCAGCGGCCTCATTCAAGTGCCACATCTTTTGTTTTATTTGGTTTTAGCACAATTGAATGTACATTGTACAAAAATTGACAATAAATAAGAAAAAAATAAAAAAAAAATAAAAAAATACAAACTTATGAAGGGAAGAAGGCTCAATGCAAAAACCCTAATAACTATCGATGTAATGAATATATCGACACAAAATTTATTAAGAGAACTAAGGAGCCCCTATGTTAGTCAACTTTTGAATATTAGCGCAAACGGTCGAAAAGTTAATTGATTAATTCTTCCTGGGGAAGTACATTGACTGTGATTCACCGATAGTTTTTTTTTCTAAGTAACATGGAGTTACGTTACTGAATTTGGCTAGGTTTAAGATTACTTAGAAAGTTATGTTCAAAAATTAGTCAAATCTTTGTGAAATACTAATTCTTCTAAGTTGAGGAACGCGGACATATTGTGGAAACTTGTAATAAATAAATAAAACAAACTTATTTTTGAAATATTGTATATTCCACTAAAGATATATATATATATATATAACTACCGGTTTCTAGTTAGTTTGCAGAGAGCGACCCTTCAATACATCTCAGGTGAAAGGGTGCTATTAAAACTTGGGAGTCCCCCGGCTGTACCATTAGCTATCTCATGAAATATTTCCTAACAAAACTTAGTTCTAAATTTATATAAAACAATATCATTAGACTAATACGTGGAAAAAATAACAAATAAATAAGTAAAAATACAAATAAATAAAAAGTAGAAATAAAATTAATAATATTATATAAATCTTAATATTATTATTAATTTTATTTCTATTTTTTATTTATTTGTTATTTTTCCACGTATTAGTCTAATGATATTGTTTTATATAAATTTAGAACTAAGTTTTGTTAGGAAATATTTCATGAGATAGCTAACGGTATAGCCGGGGGACTCCCAAGTTTTAATAGCACCCTTTCACCTGAGATGTATTTGAAGGGTCGCTCTCTGCAAACTAACTAGAAACCGGTAGTTATATATATATATCTTTAGTGGAATATACAATATTTCAAAAATAAGTTTGTTTTATTTATTTAAATACTAATTCCTCATTCTTATCTAGGCTATGTCTTTTCGCTTCAGTATTGTACCATTAGCCTCCATACTATACGTACTGTGACGTTGATGTTGTCCCTGTACAACGGTTTCTTGTGACTCTCCCCTTCTTTCACTATCGTCGTCGTCGTTGTCTCCTTCGGATGAAGATTTCGTCTCACTTTTTGAGCTATCGTTCCCATCTTGTCCTCATAAAACTGGATTACATCTTTGTCATCATCCATTGGCATATTTTTCACTTTGATCAATTTTTCTTCCGAAGGCTTTTTTGACTTCAAAATTTCAACTGACGGTTCAACTTTGACTTTTGGTGGAACTGTCTTTACAATGTGTGGTCTAGATCTTACGTCTGATGCTTCTTTATCTAAATCTACTACTGTTCTACTTAATAATCCATTATCTAGTTCAGTAACAGAAGTTGTTACGTTAACTAAATCAGGTTTCTTCTTAGTAATAATTTCTTCCGATTTTATTATTTCATTTGATTTGTCTGATGATTCAAATTTCGATGATAACGGCTTAGGATCTGGTTTTTTCTTACCACCTTCATCACTTTCTTCAGCAACATCAGCATAGATCATTGTTCTTGTCATGACAGGTTTATAAGGTGCAGTTCCATCCTCTAACATCTGCTTTACGTCGCCCTTATTTCCTTCAGATTTCAAGTGTCTTCCTGAAGGACCAGGATACGGAGGTACCTTCCTAACTTCTTCAGATGATCCAAGACGATGTCCTTTTCCAGAAAAGGGTTGGCTTGTATTACTTTCAGCTTCTTTGTATGGCTGAGTTCGCTTGTCTATGATCTGAAACAAAAAAAGAAACAAAAACTATTTACAATTCGTTCGAATACAATATAAAGTGACCCAAACTTACGCTCGAAACTGAAGAAAAGGGTCTAGCCGAATAAGAGTGCGAAAACTGCCTTCAACAATTTTCGAATGGCAAATTGACCGACAGTTTGCACATATAAAAAGAATATTTTTCTGAAAATTTCAGCTCCCAACTCCAATTATTCGATGAGGAATCATAAAAAACGCAATTTTATTTATTTTTTGTTACCTTTACAGAAGGACCTTTACTCCTACATAATATAATTTTATTATTTTCCAAGTTGAGAAACGCGGACATATTGTGGAAACTTGTAATAAATAGATAAAACAAACTTATTTTTGAAATATTGTCTATTCCACTAAAGATATATATACATATATAACTACCGGTTTCGGCTTTATACCATCGTCAGGTCTAGTTATGAACTAAGTCAGTTTGCAGAGAGCGACCCTTCAAATACAATAACAAGAAATTCGAATTTAGCATTCACAGAAAACCGACTACAACAGACACGGTAATACACCCATCTTCTAACTGTCCTTCCAGTTACAAATACGCGGCCTTTTATTCCATGTTCCACAGAGCCTACTCCATTCCAATGACCCAACAATCAAAAGATAAAGAACTTAAGATTATTAAGGAAATAGCCAAAAACAATAGCTACCCACAAAAAACAATAAATAAAATTGAAAAGAAGGTCAAAAATCATAATTTTAGGAACAAACTGACCAAATTAGAAACACAAAATAAAGTTTATAATAAATGGGTCAGCTTAACTTACCACGGAAAAATTTCAGAAAAAATAGGTAAAGAGTTGAAAAAAGAAGGTTTCAATATCGGGTTTAAAACTATCAATCCCATAAGCCAGTGCCTAGAGAGAGGTAGGGACAAAACAGATATTGAAAATAAAAGCGGTGTTTATAGTCTAGAGTGTGCGACGTGCAGTCAATTATACATTGGACAGACAGGACGTCGTTTTAGGGAAAGAATTAAAGAACACACGGCCGAAATAAAGAACCGAGGAAACCGTTCTACATTCGCGACCCATATAATTGACAATAGCCACACTTTCGACCCATCTACAGGCATCAAATATCTCCATTATTGCCCAAAAAGCAGGCTACTTAATAGCTTAGAGCAATTAGAAATAAATAAAGCTAATAAAAGGAACATTTGTATGAATGACCAAATTTATTTCAACTATTCCCCTTTGTTAACAGCCTAAACCAGTTCTGTTTCCACATATATGTTTGTATTATCTGTTATTAATATTTGGTTCCACATATATGTTTCAAGTTATCTAAATCTTAACATTATTATTAATTGTATTTCTATTTTTATTATTTACTTGTATTTGTACTTATTTATTTGTTATTTTTCCACGATTAGTCTAGTGACATTGTTTTATGTAAATTTAGAACTAGGTTTTGTTAAGAAATATTTCATGAGTTAGCTAACGGTACAGCCGGGGGACTCCCAAGTTTTAATAGCCTTTGACCTGAGATGTATTTGAAGGGTCGCTCTCTGCAAACTGACTTAGTTCATAACTAGACCTGACGATGGTATAAAGCCGAAACCGGTAGTTATATATGTATATATATCTTTAGTGGAATAGACAATATTTCAAAAATAAGTTTGTTTTATCTATTTATTACAAGTTTCCACAATATGTCCGCGTTTCTCAACTTAGAAGTTGTTAATAGTGCGAGTCGGGCGGTTAACGCGGTAAAGTTTAGTAAATTAAGTGTTAAGTTTGCAAAGGCGAATAGGAACATTTGGTTCAATCAACAGTGCATCAAGTATAACGTGTTACCAAAATACATCTTTATCAGTAAGAAAAATGGAAACCCCCGAGCTGAAGAGGCTATAAGGATGGCGGAAAGACACTGGCTGAGGAGTGAAGTAAGAAGATGGTACAAGGCGAGAGACGAGTTAGGTTCAGCTCTCTACTATTTAAGACAGGTACTTTGTTCACAGTACACCAACATAGAGTGGGACCTGATTGAAGACAACGTCAGATGTAAGGTATGGGACATTGCTCAGGAGAAAACTGAAGTTCAGAAGAAAAAACTACAGAAGTTAATAGAGATGAAAGAACGAGAAGAAAACAGAAGCGAAGAACCAGCAGGGAAAGATACCTTCAAATTCTACAAGAGAATTGAGAATCTAACCAGCATGGTTCTTTCAAAAGAAGAAAACACCTTACTAGAAAAAGGTTTGAAACATTGTTTAAAGAGAAGAACGAACAAGAAAGAATTGGAATGTTTGGCCGCCGAGGCGGATGCCATACTCAGCGAGGGTAACAAGATGGAAGCCAAGTCACTGTGCGCGAGAAAAATAAAAAATTTCCGCGACAGAGAGGAGAGGAATGGAACGGAACAGAAACTCTTGAAGAAATTTAGTGAAAAACTCAAAGAGAATGACATCTTAACAGTGAAAGCGGACAAAGGAAATACGACGGTTCTAATTAAACGTGTGGATTACATCAATAAAGTGGACAGTTTCCTACAAGAGAATGGTTTTTCGAAAATAAGAAAAGATCCAACGCCTCTATTCCAAAAACAAGTCCGAGCAGCTGTGTCAGAAGCCGCGATAATCACAAAAGGTATGTGGAAACAGAACCTAATAGTAATGAACCCTTCACCCCCCAAATTATCTGGTCTGCCCAAAATTCACAAAAATGAGGCCCCCATTAGACCGGTGGTATCTTACATAAATTCCCCTACATATAAATTATCGAAATTCGTCAATAGAAAATTAAGGCATTTTATCAATTTTTCGCCACCTTTCACCGTTATCAATTCATTAGATCTCGTCAATAAGATTAGAGATGTAAAGGTACCTCACGGAGCCAAGTTAATATCATTAGACGTCTCTAACCTCTTTACGAATGTCCCCGTAACCGAATGTCTAGAGTTAGTTAGGGGCCTAATAAACAACTCAAATAGGTCCATTTTTGAAAAAATAGAACTTTGTAACCTTTTAGAACCGTGCATAGAACAAAATTATTTCATCTTTAATAGTGAATTATATAAACAGAAAGAGGGGCTAGCGATGGGGTCCAGCCTGTCTCCCCTGTTAGCTGATATATTCATGGATAGAATTGAGAGGGAAATTCTAGAGAAGTCTCCATTTATCAGTAATATCATGTTTTGGAAGCGGTACGTGGACGATATTTTGATACTTTTTAACGGAACAGAAAGACAAATTAACTTATTTTTTGACTTTGTCAACAAAGTCCATAACAAAATAAAATTCACGTTGGAAATAGGAGGTCAAACCATAAATTTTCTGGACTTGGAGATCAAAATTAATAACAAGAAATTCGAATTTAGCATTCACAGAAAACCGACTACAACAGACACGGTAATACACCCATCTTCTAACTGTCCTTCCAGTTACAAATACGCGGCCTTTTATTCCATGTTCCACAGAGCCTACTCCATTCCAATGACCCAACAATCAAAAGATAAAGAACTTAAGATTATTAAGGAAATAGCCAAAAACAATAGCTACCCACAAAAAACAATAAATAAAATTGAAAAGAAGGTCAAAAATCATAATTTTAGGAACAAACTGACCAAATTAGAAACACAAAATAAAGTTTATAATAAATGGGTCAGCTTAACTTACCACGGAAAAATTTCAGAAAAAATAGGTAAAGAGTTGAAAAAAGAAGGTTTCAATATCGGGTTTAAAACTATCAATCCCATAAGCCAGTGCCTAGAGAGAGGTAGGGACAAAACAGATATTGAAAATAAAAGCGGTGTTTATAGTCTAGAGTGTGCGACGTGCAGTCAATTATACATTGGACAGACAGGACGTCGTTTTAGGGAAAGAATTAAAGAACACACGGCCGAAATAAAGAACCGAGGAAACCGTTCTACATTCGCGACCCATATAATTGACAATAGCCACACTTTCGACCCATCTACAGGCATCAAATATCTCCATTATTGCCCAAAAAGCAGGCTACTTAATAGCTTAGAGCAATTAGAAATAAATAAAGCTAATAAAAGGAACATTTGTATGAATGACCAAATTTATTTCAACTATTCCCCTTTGTTAACAGCCTAAACCAGTTCTGTTTCCACATATATGTTTGTATTATCTGTTATTAATATTTGGTTCCACATATATGTTTCAAGTTATCTAAATCTTAACATTATTATTAATTGTATTTCTATTTTTATTATTTACTTGTATTTGTACTTATTTATTTGTTATTTTTCCACGATTAGTCTAGTGACATTGTTTTATGTAAATTTAGAACTAGGTTTTGTTAAGAAATATTTCATGAGTTAGCTAACGGTACAGCCGGGGGACTCCCAAGTTTTAATAGCCTTTGACCTGAGATGTATTTGAAGGGTCGCTCTCTGCAAACTGACTTAGTTCATAACTAGACCTGACGATGGTATAAAGCCGAAACCGGTAGTTATATATGTATATATATCTTTAGTGGAATAGACAATATTTCAAAAATAAGTTTGTTTTATCTATTTATTATTTTCCCATTTAAATTCTCTCTTTTTCATGAACTTAAGAAAAATTTAAAATGACCTTTTTGAATGTTGTTTTTGAGTGACACTCACCAAATATTCACAGAAGTATGTGATTTTACATCAAAATATTTCCTAATTTTTTCACATTTTTTGGTGTGGTGTAACAATGTTAAAAAAATAAAAAATATTTTTTTTTCAGTTATTTCCGTTTATATGATATTATGAATTTTTAATAAAATAACGTCGTAAAATATGTATCATACTTATACAAATGGAAAAATATAACCATAACTAAATCTACATTGAAGGAAAATTAATTGATTTGAGACCAGTTGTAAACTATTGATACATTTTATTATGAGTACGAAAATGTATTTGTGTAAATGTAATATTGGATATTAAAGGGCGCCGGTAGCTCAATGGTATGCCTGCTTGCTTACTGACCTCAAAATCGCGGGTTCGAAACCCGGCCGAGGTCCTTAGTTTATTTTAACTGAGAGGTAAAATAAAATTTAACACGCCGTCCATCGGATGAAATCTTAAGCGATGATCCCGAGTCTGTACCATTTCAGGTACTCGTTAAAGACCCCTGCCCTAGGTGAATAAAAATTTAGGGTAGGCAAAATTTAGGACTCCCACAGTAGAGTCGGGCTCATGTCCACCAGAGTGACGAAAGAGCGCTCTGGTAGTAGGCGATATGACCTCGTAGTTAAAGCCCGGGCGTGAGTCATAAAACCTAACCTAACCTAACCTATAATATGGATAGTTGTCTATAATTCTTTAAATTCTTGTTTATAGTTTTGAAAATGCCCAATCGGATGAAATGTCAACAGATTTATAATTCCTAAACGAAGTACTTTCGAATCTTCTTTCAGAGGGACTTTTTACTTAAAACTTAATTTCCTGCGAGACTCCTAAGTATGTTTGATTAATTTGGTGTAACTTTGAATATTTTTCTATTAAATTTATAGACTGTGAGAACAATTGTTGTTTTTTTCTAAAAACGTTGATGCAACATACAAAATAAAATACCTTAAAAATAACACCTTCAGGATGTCTTCCTTTTAATTCTGTTGGATAATATCCATCTTCTAAATCTCTAAAAAATTCTTGAACAGACGCCGAAGAATACTGTCGAAAATCGTTATCTTCCAACTGTATGCCATCTGCATACAATGTCAAATCCAAAATGTCAGCTTTCTGAAATGAAATGAAAAATAATCTTTATTCTGGGACATACGTCCCCTATGAATAATAACATAAAAAATAAACAAGAGTATACAAGTATCAACCAGGTGAGAAGAATAAATATAAAGTAAAATAAAATAGGTCTCTAGAAGTAAATACTAAATGATAAAAACAGGCAATGAGTAGAACAATATAATAAACTAGTGAAAAATAATAAAGAGAAATAAAAAATAAATATAGAAAAATTAGAAAAACAAGTATGAATAATAATGTGAAACATGATAACAATAATGACTTGTATTGTAAAAAACTGGACTGATGAAACAGAAGAGTGACAATCTGTCCAGTGAAGAGAGAGACTTATAGGAAGACGAGAACTATCTATTGTGTCTATTTAGGTCTACTATTTGAAAACAGGGAAGTATAATATAAGCACGCATTTGATCTTTCACTATAATCTGGATAGAACATTGTAACATGAACACATTAGAATAGTCTGGTTGGAAAGGTGACGCCATAACCTCTAGTAAACAACTTATGAAGTAAACAGGTAAACATTGTTGAGGTTATAACAGTCTTCCCCCTTAATTTGGAACTTGAATATTGAAAAATTTCATGGGGTTCAAAACTTCAGCTGATAGTCCCCTAGATAGGCTGGAGGTCGGCGAGTCCGTCCAGAACGTCTCGGCTCGACCATAGGCGCTCTCGGACCTGGATCTCCCGGTGCTGGTGTTGAGGCGGAAGTGTCCTGAGGTAATGCAATGTTTCTTTCTGGAACCGAGATAGGCTTCTCTTCCTGAGGAGTAGCCTGATATGCCGGAGGAACTTGCCATAGCCGAGGTTCTGTGGCTTGCAGATTAAAATGGACCTTCTTCACCAGGGTATGGCGGAGTTGGTCCAGATGTCGTTTGATGGTGTAGCCAGAGTCGAGTTTGACAATGTAGTGCAGTACCCCCAATTTTTGAATGATGGTACCAAAAACCCAGGTGTACTTATTGTTCTGTGAGTAGTCCCTTACTTGGACCCTCTCCCCCACTTTAAAAGTGCGGAGAACCTGGTATGTTGAATCTGGATTTTTAGCTGGATGATAAGGTCGGAGTGCATCTAGTTTGATCCTGAGCTTCCGATGAAGGTAGCGCTCAGCTGGAGACTGGCCACAAGCAAGTGGCGTTGCGCGATAACGGAGAAGGACGTTACTAGGACGAGGCATATCTAGGACGGCTTGAACTTTTTCTGGTGATTTTGAAATTTTGTTATGTTCGATTATATGCCCCAGGTATTCAATTTTTTCAGAAAAGAAGGAACATTTATCTTTGTTCAAGTGCAAATCATGAGCCTGCAGACGGTGGAGGCAAACTACCAAATTTGAATAACACTCGTCTCTAGTTGAGCCATGTACGATGATATCATCATAATACGTCTCTGTTTTATTCAACCCGTGCAAAATTTGATTCAAAATTCTATTAAATTCGCTTGGGGCTGTTTTAATTCCAAAACTCAATCTGAGCATTCGGTAGGTTCCCCTATGAGTAGTTATAGTCTGGATTTCACTACTTGCGTCATCGACCGCAACATGGAGGTATGCTTTAAATATATCTAATTTACAGAAAAATTTAGAATTTGGCAAATTGTGAAGAACGTCTGGAATGGGTCGAATTGGGTAGTTTACTGAGACAAGGCATTCATTTACCCCTACCTTATAATCGACGCACAAGCGAACTGCGTTGTTTCCTTTGGGAATGACCACCAAGGGAGAGCCCCAGTCAGTCTTGTCGATCCTAGAAATAATACCCGCTGATTCCAGGTTATCCAATTCCACTTCCACTTTGGATCTGAGAGCATAGGGCACATCGCGTTCCCTAGTGTAGATAGGCTTGGCGTTTTCGCGCAATTTCAGAGAAACCTTATAGTTTGGAATGCAACCTATTGTCTGTTCGAACACATTAGAATAGCGACTAATAATATCTTCAATAGTATCTTCAATCCTCGTCGCCAAATATTGTGTCTATTTAGGTCTACTATTTGAAAACAGGGAAGTATAATATAAGCACGCATTTGATCTTTCACTATAATCTGGATAGAACATTGTAACATGAACACATTAGAATAGTCTGGTTGGAAAGGTGACGCCATAACCTCTAGTAAACAACTTATGAAGTAAACAGGTAAACATTGTTGAGGTTATAACACTATCTCATAGGAGCCAGCCTTAGGAAATAGGAATCAGAGGTTTGCTGACTTAAATGAAAGAAGAGTAGGAGCATGGCGAATCTGGAGAGGGAGAGAGTTAGTCTGGATAAGGAAGGAGTTGTGGTAGGTTGTTGTCCTGTGCGAAGGGAGGTAAAGATCAGAGGGACGGGATCTAGTGACTTTCTGGTGGATATGGCATTTAAATTGGAGCATTTGGAAGATGTAGGAACGCTTTTGGGAAGATATGGTTTGATAGAGGAAAGAGCCTAGGAAATATTGTCGACGAGAGGATGGGAAGAGCCATTTTAGGTCGGCATAGGAACTAGTAATACAGGAGTGTCTGGGGAGCCCGAAAATGAATCTTAGAAAGGAACTTTATGACTGGTCACATGGTCGAGAGCGTCGGTAGCTCAGTGGTATGCCTGCTTGCTTACTGAGCTCAACATGGCGGGTTCGAAACCCGGCCGAAGTCATTATTTCATTTTATCTGAGAGGTAAAATAAACTTATACATGCCGTCCTTCGGACGGGACGTTAAGCGATGGTCCCGAGCATGTACGATGTCAGGTACTCGTTAAAGACCCCTACCCTAGGTGAATAAAAATTTTGGGTAGGCAAAATTTAGGACTCCCATAGTAGAGTCGGGCTCATGTCCACCAGAGTGACGAAAGAGCGCTGTAGTAGTAGGCGATATGACCTTGTAGTTGAAGCCCGGGCATGAGTCACAATAACTAACCTTAAAGGTGGCACCGTTGGCTGTATACTTGATATTGGATTCATTCTCTGCTCTCCCATTTAATTCATCAATTACAACAAAAATTTTATTAAAGTCTGGCGAAAAAATAATACTAGTTTGAATTACAGCAGACCTAAACAAAAAAATAAATTATAGAATCATCTATAAAAAAATGATTTAAAAATTAAATATATATGAAAATGTCAACAAGAAATATACAAAAAAAAAAATTAAATATATAATACATACGAATCATCACCTTTATCTTTGGTTACTGGATCACCAATCCAAATGAGACCGTAGTCAGCTAAAAATGCCTGTAAAGATTTATACTTTTCAAACATTGTTCATTAAATTACAAAATTACTTACAAGATCTAATAACTGTGTAACACAATCTAATAAATATATACAAAAAGAAAATTATATATATATATATATATACCAACATATAAAGCGTTGAGTATCAAACCTGGCAGTCCAAAAAATCGAAAATCAGTTATCGATTGTAAGTTGTTCACAAAGCAATTCTACACCTTTCTATGCTATTATTTTGTTGCAAAAGACGCTCTAAGTCAGTTAAATACCGTATCAAAGTTTGATATTGGTTGCAAAACCATCCTTGTCCACACCTAGTTTTGTAGCAAAAGGCTCTTAGTCCATGACAGTTTTACTAAGTCCCTTAGTAAAATCTGTGACGTTTGGTTGCAAAAGCGGTCTTGTTGCAAAAGATTTCTTGTTCAGGTTATCATCCCGGTTATTTCTTGTCCATCTTTCATTTAGCAACATGTTGTTTACAATAATTTTTAGAATTTTACTATATAAATCTATATTTATGCCAAATACAATGAGTATGGAGGAAAATGTACAAGATAAATAATTAAGCCTAATTATTGTGTTTAGTTCATTTATTTTGTTTTGTTGCAAAGACATCCTTGTCCCAAGCCTTTTCCATTTTATAATTAATTACTCATTGTCCCACCATTTGTTTCACCTATCTTATCTTCTCCAATGAGTCAAAATTTGTATTTATAAAAATAAAAAAAATGGAAATGAGAGGAGAGGGAAAGATTAATAAATTTTTCGTAATTTCCCAAAATTTTGGACTTAGCTACGTTTGATACTTAACGCTTCATATATATATATATATATATATCAATATATACCAATCCAAAAGCTCTAATCTAATTAGAACTAGTCGAAATTTTGATTGTAAGATTTGACCTAAACTAACAAGTGAAGTTAAATAAAAGCTTGTAAAAACATTTGTATTTATTTTAAATGTAATAATATGTATATATATATATATTTTAAAATCCGTATTGAATGTATCCCAAATATAAAATAACAAAATATTACTATATTATAGTGTACTTTTTTAAACAACTGGCTACTTTATATTGTTATTATCCCCCATTAAAATGCCCCCCCCAAAAAATGTCTGAATTCAACACTGGTAATTAATCAACTATGTTTTCGCAATCTAAAACCGGTTTCAATTGTTGAGAATAAAGATCAGCAAATAAACTATAAATACTGCTGGGTTTATTTGCTAGATTATAAAGATTAAAAAATAAATTGGGAGAAGAATAAACGTGTGGAAAATATATATTATTATATTATGTTTATTATTAAATCTCCTTACATAACTGAAAAGTTTATATGTATTAGAGATACCTCCATTTCTGCAACCTGATTTGCCAACCGAAGATATTCCTTTTCTAATTCATCACTGTTTTTATTCAATACTTTATTGACGTCTTGTGAATCATATTCATTTTCAGCACTCTTTAAATCTGCTCGCGCTTTGGTTAGTTCTTTTAAAAATTCATGTTTTCTTTTTTCATCAAATACTGTTCCTTCCGTTATTGGCGACAAATTTGAAGATTCTCCTGATGAGTTAGACTTATCTTCACTTAAATCCTCGGTGGATGATGGCTGTGTACGATGTATTCGTTTTCCCTTGCGTGGAGTTTTTTTTCCATTTTCACTTAACTGAAAAAATATGAAAAAAAAATCAGTTAAAATAATAGAGTAAAATATGTCATGTATTTAATGAAAGAAAAATCAGTTGCCTTTTAACGAAATATTTATAACTAAACAGGTTACCAGGCGTCGCCCGGAGTAACTTTAAGATGGTTAGTAATTTTATCTGCCTGGTTTGTAACTTTAAATTACATGATGTTTGGGGTGTTTTTTTTGTTTTCTTTTCAGTTGGGGCCAACTGTAAGATGCAAAGTTTTCTTTTGCTTATTATATTCTTTTAAATTTTCAAAAATTATTTTTTTTTGAAAATGTTTTTTTAGAATTTTTTTTGGAAAACATTTTTTTTTAAATTTTTTTATTAAAAAAATTTTTCTAAACATTTTTTTTTAATTTTTCGAAATAATTTTTTGAAAATTTTTTCTTGAAAATTTCTTGAACATTTTTTGGAAATTTTCTAAAAAAATTTCCATGTAAAAAAATTTGAAAATTCCTTCCCGGAACTCCCCCTCCCCTCAGCCGATATCACTGAAATTTGACTGGTTATGTCCTCAGTGGATTTTAATTCTAAATACGAAATTTGATGTTGATACATTCATTACATCGGCTGTTATTGGGATTTTTGAATTGGGGGGCTCTTATCTACCCGTTCTCTTCGACCGACTTGCATAATCTATATTAGTAATGCTGAAACGGGTTTGTGTGTTTGTTTGTTTGTTTGTTCCAGCATCATGCCCAAACGGCTGGACGGATTTCCATAAAACTTCACATGTAGCATCCTTTCGAGTCCGATTATTAAATTTGACTGGTTATGTGGCGTCCCAAAATTTCGAACGGGAAGGGGGGTTACGGGAGGGGGGGGGGGGGGGGTTGTGGGGGTAGGCCTAAGTATAAATATAGTGCTAGGTCATTAACTAATTTTACATGTAGTGTTTGTTCCAGCAATTCATGAAGGCCAAATAGAAAAATAGGCTATGTGGCGTCCCAAAATTTCGAACGGGAGGGGGGCTTGTAAGGGGGGGCCAAGCATACAAATAGTGCTAACTCATTAACTAATGACTGGTGTGCCAACCTCCGCCGCGAGAGGTTGCCTTATAAACAGTCTCTCCGTCGAGTGTTTATCCGAAGTGTACAAGTGAGTTATTGTTAGGTTTGACGCTGCTATACCCTGGCAGGGTATTGAAGGAGGTGAAATACAAAATTTCACCTCAATCGGTCCGGTAGTGTGGTGTACATTTAAGTGAAAAAAAAAGTGAATTTAAAATCTTAAATACGGAACCCAGTCCAGTGTGGCGAGGAGATAAGACGAGTAGGCGTGTCTAGTGTCCCCCACCCAGCGCTATGGAGAGGACCCCGCCAGTTGCCTCCAGGAGTCGAGAGCATAAGGATCCCGTGCCAACGCCAGCTCCCTCCCAGATAAGTGGCGCCACCGCGGGAGGGAGTGGGAGGAGCCTACGCCCCCCTCCTTGCCTCCAGTCCCCATCCCGTGAACCGGACCCGGGGAGGGCAGTAGCCCGTCTGCAGCCGGACCAGGGGGCTAATGGACCTGTGGCTACCCACCCAGATAAACCCCCATCTGTACATCGCGAACAGACCCCCCCACCCATAAATCACCCCCCATCTAGTTCTCCACCCGCTTCACCCCCCCTTGATTGTAAAAATTACCCCCCCCCTTCAAACCCTTCAGCCCTTCAAGCCCTCTACATCCCTTATCAGATCCCCCCCCCCTTCCGATTAAACCACCCCCCCCCCCCCCCCCCAGGAAATCTAAAACACCTCTTCTCCCCCCCCAGCAATCCTGAAACCACGACCCCCGCCCCCCCGTTAAAGAGAACAGCTCCCCCTGCAATGACCACCCCAACCCTCGCCTTTACCCCCCTCACTCGGGGGAGGAAGAGAGCCCGGAAGGCGACCCCCGAAGAGGCCATCGGCCAGCCAGAGGAGGCCTACTCAATACAAACGTCGATCACAAACATCGTCGCAAAAAGTAGAGTCAGTCTGGCAGGCCGTGATAAGATCAACCGGGGAGTAGCCAGACTGATCGTAATGATAATGGCAGCCCAGGAGGTGGCCGAGGCCAGGACTGAGACGGCCAGGATGATGATGGAGGGCCTTACCGCGACTCTCGCGGAGGCCCTCAGGGCCCGTCCGGCCATCCCCCAGCCCCCGCCCGCCCCTCCCCCCCCCCCCCCCCCCCGCCGTCTTCCCTCCCCCTCTTGGAGATTTGAACCAGGGAGGGGTGGGGGATGGCCACGGAACGGGGGAGAAAGAAAGGGGAAAGAAGAAGATGAAGAATAAGAAGAACCAAGCGGCCGTGGCACTCACCAGAAAAATCCCCCCGGCTCCAGTCAGGGTTCCCCTCTCCGTGCCCGCGGTGCGGGGGATGGAAGTGAACGGAGCTCCCCACCACCTCTCCTCATGGAGACAGCGCAACACCATGCCCCCCTGGACCCTGTGAACCCGGCCCTTCCGGACCCAGCAGAATGGATCCAGGTGGTGAGGACCAAGAAGAAGAAGAAAGCAGCCCCTCCAGCAGCGACAGCCCGGCTGGGACAACGACCGCTACCACCTACCAAGAGGAAGGAAGACGTCCTCCGGCAGCTCGCCACGGCCGGGGAGAGCCAAAATCGCCCTAAGACGTTCTTGGCCGTGGTCGAGCTGTCCAGCAAGGAGGACTCACGCCCGCTGGCGGACGCTATGGAGCAGGTGACCCCGGGAGAGCTCGGGATCACTATGAAAAACAGCAGACCCGCCAGGAGGGGGGGAATCCTCCTGGAGGTGTCCTCGGCCGAAGAACTCGAAGCGCTGACGTCCAATGCTCGACTCCAGGAGTTGGGCCTAAAGGCGGAGGCGCTGCACAGGAGAAGACCGCGCTTAGCGGTCTTCGACGTGCCCGCGGGTTGGTCGGCCGAGGACCTCACCAGGAGGTTTCAAGCCCAATTCCCCGACCTCTCCCCCATAGTCCCCATTTATAGGAAGGGCCCCCCCGGCAGATCGACGGTGCGCTGGGTGGTAGAGACCACCCTTGCGACTCGGAGGGCTCTCGTCACCTCAGGGAGGATCATCCTAGGATGGTACACTTGTGCAGTGCGGGATTGCCTGGATGTAACCAGATGTGGGAGATGCCATGGCTTCGGCCACCCGGAGAAGCGTTGCCCAAGCAAGGAGAGGGTGTGTGCTTGGTGTGCAATGGTAGGGAACGACAGCTCCAGCTGTAAAAAGAAA
Organism: Aradus depressus; assembly: GCA_963662175.1. NCBI lineage: Eukaryota > Metazoa > Arthropoda > Insecta > Hemiptera > Aradidae > Aradus > Aradus depressus. The sequence goes on along the minus strand of OY759225.1, from coordinate 18,958,965 downwards.
TCGTTGCCGCCGAAGTGTTGCAACTGCGGCAGCGGGAAACCGGGCGTGACCCATAGCGCTGATAGCGCGACATGCCCGTCATACATCCGCGCGCTTGAGAAGCTGGCCTCGCGCACGGACTATGGCGTGTAGAGTTAGGGAGCGCACCGGAATCCACGTTGTCCAGCACAACATGAATAGGCGTAAGAGAGTGGCGGATGAGTTGCGAGCACTGGTGTACGATGAGTCCGTCCAGCTCTTGGCTCTACAGGAACCCTATTGTATAGGAAATCGCGTGGCAGGCCTTGGTATAGGCCACAGAGTAATAACTGGCGCAAGGAACAACGAACGGCCTATGGCCGCAATCGTTGTGACCGGCCCCCAGGTGGATGTGATGGCGCTCCACCATCTGTCCACCAGCCACATTGCTGTGGCCTGTATCAGGCACGCCAACGTCGATTGCTATGTAATCAGCGGATATTTCCCTCCGTCTGAGCGCATAGACGTGCAATTGGGCCACTTGGACCATCTGGACGAACTAGCGGGACGCCAAGTCATAGTCATGGTGGACGCCAATGCCTGGTCTGCATCCTGGGGATCGGTTCGCACCGACCGCCGGGGTGACAGACTAATGGAGTTGATCGCCCGCCATGACCTGTGCATAGTTAATGACCAGCATTCTCCGCCCACTTTTCGTGGCCACAATGGAGAATCGCACATCGATGTCACGTTGGTTTCTGGAGAACTATACAGGGCTGTCAGTGGCTGGGAAGTCCAAGGGGTTACGTCTAGTGACCATGAAGTCCTAGACGTGAGGCTCTTTGACGCCCGGCTAACGACAGTCAGGTCTAGGGACCCTCGCTTTGCAACTCGCAAAGCAATACCGGAAGCCTTCGTGGCCGCCGCTGCTGCCTACTCCTGTGACGAGGAATGGGAAGGTCTCAGGGGTTCCGACCCTGTAGACCAGATTGAGGAGGGCGTCGATAGGCTCAGTAATATTTTACTGAGAGCTGCCGACGAAACCATCCCCAAGAAGGTCCCCAAGAAGGTTGAGGAAAGTCCCCTGGTGGAGTGAAGACCTCACCCTCGCCAAGAGGGCCGTTTATCGTGCCAGGAGGCGGTACCAGTGGTGCCGAGACCAACTCCATCGGGTTATTCGCAGGGAAGAGTACCGGCAGCTCAGCGAGGCCTACGGTCGGAGCATCGAAGCCGCCAAGAGAACCAGCTGGAGGAGGTTTGTTGGAGACGAGTCCAGCAAAAACCCGTGGGGGATTCCCTATCGGGTCGCCACTGGGAGGCTTAAGGCGGTCGCCCCGGTGGCTTCAATCAGGGATGGCATGCAGTATGCCTTGTCCCTGGAGGAGGCCGGCGGGATGTACCTAAGCCAGGCCTTCCCGGAAGACGACCCGGCAGGGGATACACCCACTCAACAAAACATCAGGTGTGCTGCCCGTGACTTGCCGAACACGGAGGATGCCCCTGACTGGGACGAGCTAGACCTGACCCTGGTGATTGGGAGGCAGAAGAGTGGCGGCGCTCCTGGGAGCGATCTCATGGACGCGGCCATAATCAAGAAAGCCTACCCGGTCATTAAGACAGACCTACTCTACTTGTACAATGCCTGCCTAAGGCGAGGCCACTTCCCTAGTGCTTGGAAGCGGGCCATGGTGTGCACGTTTGTCAAGCCTGGGGATAGGGACCTTTCCTTGGCAGGCAGCTACAGACCGATCAGCCTTCTGTCTCTGTTCGGGAAGATACTGGAGGGACTCGTTCTCGACAGAATCCGCACCCAGGTATACGCCTTCGTATCCCCTAGGCAATATGGTTGCTTGAGGGGCAGGTCAACAGAGGACGCGTTGATAACACTGAGGTCGGATGTCGAAGGGACCAGAGGCAAATATGCCCTCTGTATCTTCTTTGACATCGCGGCGGCGTTCGACTGCGCCTGGTGGCCTGCCATCCTCACGCGACTGCGTGCAATGGGACCGCCTAGGAATATATTTGGGCTGATATCCAGCTTCCTTGACGGCCGTTCTGCGACTGTGAGCCAGCTGTATGCTAGCACATCGGTGAACATCACCAGAGGATGCCCCCAGGGCTCAGTCCTAGGACCAACACTCTGGAACATACTCTTTGATGGACTGCTCCGTGAGCTGAAGAGTCGTGAATATAAGGCTATTGCCTATGTTGACGATCTCGCAATCACGGTGCACGCTGATAGCCGGGCAGCTCTGACCCGCGTAGCCCAAGCCGCCATCGACTTCGTCGACAGCTGGTGCTGCGCCAACAAGCTGGCCCTCTCACCAAGCAAGACTACGGCCCTGCTGATGAGAGGGAAAGCCGACGCCCGCCACCCCTTCTCCTTGAGGATCCGGGGGATGCGCGTTGAGTTCCCGGAGGCGGTCACATACCTAGGTGTGAGACTGGGTCCGGGCTTCAGCGCGACTCCCCACGCTGTTGCCATCAAGGAAAGGACAAATGCCACCTTCAACGCTCTGAGCCGCCTAGCTCGCGCAACATGGGGCCTCGACTACTGAGCGTGTAGAACAATCTACACGGGGGTATTCGAGGCTGTAGCACGGTACGCTGCTGCAGGGTGGTGGTATCGCCCCACCAAGCAGCAGAGAACGAGACTGCTACAGGCCCAAAGAACCGCCCTCCTGAGAGTCACAAAGGCCTATCGTACTGTCTCCACGTCAGCGCTACAGGTGCTGGCGGGAGCTCCGCCCATAGACTTGGTCTTGGACGGGGCGGTCGCCTCGTACTACTGTAGACGTAATTTGCCCCTGAGAGCAGATATAGATGAGCCCTTGCGCCTCGCCCTGGAGGGTGAGCTACGTAGACAGAACGGACCAGAGCGCTGCAGGGACATGGTCCAAGACTGGATAATGAACAAGTGGCAACAGCGATGGTCGCGCTCCTCCGATGGCCGAACGACATTCGCGTACATCCCCGACGTCCAGGTCCGCCTGCGCTCCACTTGGGTACAACCCGATCACTGGACATCCCAGGTACTATCAGGTCACGGCGACTTCAACTCCAAACTCTTCTTCTTCAAGAGGAAGGATAGCCCAAACTGCTCGTGTGGCGGCATCGAGACTGCAGAACACGTGGTCCTCGATTGCCCGCTGTACGACAGGTCTAGGGTGGAGTTGATCCGCGCGACAGGATCATATCTGGGATTGAGCCTGCCGGAGTTGATGGCGGAGTCGAACTATCCGGCGTTCGGCCGGTTTGTCACCTCCTGGCGGGAACAGAAAAAGCCCGCTTGACCCGGCGCCGGGGGCGATTGACGGGCTGCGGCCCGATGTCTACCCCCGGCGACCGCGATGTAGTAGCAGCCCCCACTCCAAGATCCTGAGCTCTCTCGGCGCCATCTGGCAGCCGCAACACAAGGGGGTCTGGGAGCGCCAGTTTGTCCCGCAAGGGACCAGAGGCTGTCGCCCCCAGACACCCACAGCAACAAATAAATAAATAAATTTAGCATAACCATGTCATGTATCCTCATTCCCCGACGAAAAAACGGGCCGGGTGATTAACCGGAGCACCCGAGAAAAAAAAAAAAAAAAAAAACTCATTAACTTATGGTCGGATTGTCATGAAATTTCACATGTAGTCGTAGTAACTACGTACTAGCTGTGGGGTCCGCCGGTGCCAATCACATACTAGCTGTGATGGCCAGTGGTCCGAACGCAACATATTAGGAGAAAAGTCAAAGTTCCCCGGGCAACGCCGGGTATTACTGCTTGTATTTGAATATGTGCAATGGGTACTTCAGCTTTGAGTTGTTCCACTTCCATATCCTTCATTGCTATCAGCTCAACAGCTTGCTCCAATTTTTGTGTAACCTGATTAACTGTGTCTTCAAGTTTAGTTATTCTTTTTGACATCAGAAACAGTAAATCTTCCTGACTTCCAGCATCTAAATATAAATCATGTATTTTAAATATATATAATGGTTCTTTTCATAAACGTTTTCCTAGTTGGAGATATTTAAAAAAATGTATATATTAGTTTATTCTATATAATAATGCAGAATGTTATTACTGAGACTCATGCCCGGATTTTAACCATGAGGTCTACCATAGCGCTCTTTCATCGCTCTGATGGATATGAGCCCGACTCTGGGACTCCTACGTTTAGTTAGCTAGGGTAAGGGGGTTTTAACGAGTATCTGACATCATACTTGGGATCAATCGATGCCGCAAAATATCGATACTTTTACTCACGAGTAGTTATTATAGGCTTTTGAACACACAAGTTTTCGTGTAGATACATTTATTATCGGCATTTATTAGAGTTTTTGTGTTATGCCACTCCCCTAATCCTCCTTCTTTACTTTGGCCGATTTGGCTGAAAATTAATAGGTGTCGTCCTTAGAGGGTTTTGGATACACATATAAAATTTTGTGTCGATTCATTCATTCTATCAGAAATTATCGTGTTCACAGAAACACAAGACAAACAGCATTTTGACGTGAAAACGTCTATTCGCTCGTTAAGCACAGTGATAGCCGGTCAAACTTTCTTGTGTTACAAAATACCGTCAGATTTCAATCGATAATAACTACGAGACTAATAATGCGATAACAACGGTTGAAGTCAAAATGGATGGAGCATGTCTGTATGTGTTTGTTGTGCAGTGTTTGTTTTGCCTGTGACGTTATCGGGCTAGTGTGGGCGCCTGCGGATGATTGTTGCGAATTAGCGTTGTGTCAAATTAGAAATTAGTGTAGCGTGATAACGCGTTTAGATAGGACGTTGATTCGGGTGTCATTGTAAAGAGCTTGAGAAGCACTACTAGGACTCAAAGTGGAACAATAAAAATATTCGCCGAATTATGTGTTAAAATCGGTATTAAATTGAAAATTGCAAACAATTTCTGACCGATTACATAACTTTCCCCTATACTTTCTATAGCTGGTGAAGTAAATATAAATTAAAATAACGTTACCATTTTTATGTTTACTTAATCTGGGAATATTTTCTTTAATTTTTTCTTGAATACTATTTCTATGTTCTTTGCGATTATTATTTCCAAATGACCTGAAAATTTAAAATACTTTTATACATTTCATATTAACAAGTTATAAGAATACTTGTCAATATTGACAAGTGATTACTTCACTTCAGTTGGAGGCATATTGGATTTCTTGAGATTTGCTATTGGTGAAGTCATTATGTTAAACTGTTGTAAATATTTTGTCAAAAACAGTAATAGTTATACATGAATTTTTAATAATTTAACGCAATTAAATAAACAGGAATAAATAAACGCAAAAAAAAGTTCCATTTTGTCATAAAAATCTTGCATTAAGTTATTAATACTGGAAAAGTAAATAAAGAAATGTCTAATTCATTGTGTTTTCATCTGATTTATCAATTGGATATCCTAGCAACCAAATTTAGGTCAATCCATTCTGTCAAAATCTCATATGAAAAAGTGTTTTAGTTCGTGTTGTACAAGTAGTTTCTCGGTGTAAGGTTAGTTTAGTAGATTCTAGTAAATAAAACTAGATTAATAAATAGAAAATGGAAAAATTAATTTGATGAAATGTACCGAACAAAATGACTCTATTCAAAGAGACGGAAGGAAGGCTTAAACACTGTCCCATCGCAGACTGTTATCCAACTTCAATTTATATTCCTCGTAAAAAAGCAATAACACCAAGAATTGTTCCTCCGTTTTCTATTCAAGCTTTAAGACAAAAAAATGTTATTGTTCAGCCTTATCGGAAGGCAAGTCCTGTGAAGCCTCATCCTGTTGGAAGTTCAGCCTTCAAAAAACACTACAGACGAGGAGATTTTCCAATTGCATTAGAATTTGATAATTTTGGACAAAGGATTTCCTGGAAGGTAATCAAATTCATTAATTACCTTTAAAATAAATTTAAAGATAAATCTTTAATATAATACTTTTTTTAAGGTAACTCCTAGTCAGCTCGACTACAGTTATTATCTTCCGCTGTTTTTTGATGGTCTGTGTGAAGTTGAACATCCGTATCACTTTTTTGCTGAACAAGGAATACGAGATTTACTTTTGAATGGTAAAAAGAAAATTTTACCAGTAATACCACAGTTAATTCTTCCAATTAAAAGTGAGTTTTGTTCATTTATTATTATAATTTTAAGTCGAACCTCGATAAGTCGAAAACCTCCAAAACTCGAAAAAAAGTTTTGTTCCTTTTCCTTCAAACCCCAAAACTCCATTACTCGAAATCTCAACCCTCTATTAGTCGAAATAATCAGTGTCCCAACAAGCCATTTTGGTACATATTTTCCCTCTATAACTCGAAAAAATAAATTGGACCTCTGTATCTCGAACATAGCAATGTTTTATTTTACAACTCGCTTAATGAAACTGATTACCTCTATAGCTCGAAGAAAAATAAGTTACCGACTTTAAGAATTTGCCGGCAATGTACACCATTGTTTCTTAGAAAACAATTTAGGAGTATACAATAAATAGGATTACCAATTATCTAAAGCAAAAAAAAATTACTGAGTTTTTTTAATACCTACAGTCAGTAACAAAAATGTTCGGACGGTTTGATTTTTCAATAAAAAATTATAATAATTAAATGCAAAAGTAATAAAAAATAATTAAAGCCATTTTTCAATCAAGAATAAGAATTCAAAAGTGGGTTAGGATAAAGGAAAAACAGCTTTGATTAGAACAAATAAATATTTTAATTTAATAAATTTTATAACAAGTAATGTAGGTAACAAAAATTTTCGGACAAAAATGTAAACAACTATAAATAAATTCAATGTTTTTTTTACGATTTCACAAATTCAAAAACCATAATGTTAATTAATATTTGGTTGGGTACCCTTTTTGTGTAATAACATCTTTCATTCGATTCGGCATTGATGATGAAACTAATTTTTTGGTGAAATTTGGAGATATTTTACCCCACTCTTCTAATAACTTTTGTTTCAATTCGTTTTTTGAAGCAATGGGTTTTAATCAATGGGGACTAAATATATTAAACTTACATTCAAAAGTATTTGCTTGCAATAGAACAAACCGCAATAATAAAATATTCTTGTATCTTGTAACTCTTCACAACATAAAAAGAAATCTCAGGTCATGTAATGTCAGAAAACTAGATTTTTGTGATATGACGTTGGAAGAGAGCGACAGCAGCGCTGACCCTCGGCAGAAACCGTCCCTTCCCCCTACTCTATCCCCTCCACCTTCCCTCTAAAGAAACTAAGTACCCAATTTTTCTAATTTAAACGTTTTTTCTCCGATATTTCGACAAATAAATGTTTCCAGATCATGTCCGTTTACTTCCATGTAATATATGTATACATATACTATTACTTTACTTTTGTTTACTTCCCTATACATATAATATATGTATACATAATAATATGTACTAAAAATTTTGTAATCGTGTGAACATCAGAGATCAATTGCATGCGTGTGTTTATGTGAGAGCTCAAACGCTTTGACCTGACATCGTACAGGCTCATGACCATCGCTTAACATCCCATCCGAAGGACGGAGTGCTTAAGTTTATTTTACCTCGCAGATGAATGGCATTACTCCAAAAAATTTCTGAATGATTCTGGAACTCTTTTGCGAAGCTCAATCTTTTTTTTATATTTTTTTCACTCACAAACGGTTTTTGGTACTCTCCCATTATATCCTGCTTCTTTTAGAATTCTTCGAACATTTTGTGGGTGAACTTTCTTTCCCGTTTCTCTGTATACCTCGGCGACGATCTGAGGTGCACTCCTCGAGGGCTTGTTTTTAATTTTCCGGACAACGCTACACCTTTCTCGGTCGTTTAATACTCTTGGACGGCCAGAGGAAGATTTCAAATCTATCCGATCCTCGTGCTTATACCTTCGAATTACATCGGCTACGGTGCTTTTACTCCGGCCTACCATACCACCGATTTTGCGGACACTTAATCCTTTTTCATAATTAAAAATTATTATCTGTTGAACTTCAAAAGATGTTCGACCCATCTTGACAGCAGGAAATACAAATAACTACTGAATGCAGTAATAGAAGGATATAAACACATTTTATTTGTTCGGTATTAGCGGTTGGTTGAGAAGGGATTAAAGATCATGATCAGAGTCGCATTTGTTTACAAAACAAACAACAGGTGTCCAGAAAATTTTGTTACGTGAATTTCTTGTCTTCAATTATTAATGCAAAATTTCCTATTAGCTGTAAATGTTTAATTAATTGTTTTACGGCGTTTTGAAATGATTGATGATCTCGAAATTTAAAACTTTGCTTGAATTAAATATTTTGCCATATAACTATGTGTAACTGCAAAAGAAAAACAAAATTATAAATTGTCCGAAAATTTTTGTTACTGATTGTATATATACTACTACGTATTTTTTATTTTAAGGATGTTTTGAAATAATGTTGATTTATAATAATTATAGTTTGTTACCTCTGTTTAATTTTTATTTATTTCACCTCTCTAACTCAAAGTTAGTTCGAATGAATCTTAACCTCTACAAGTCGAATCAAAATCCGCCTAAGTCGAAATCCTCCATAAGTCGAAAACTCTATAACTCAAATTTTTTGGCGTCTCCCTTGATGTTCGACTTATAGAGGTTCTACTGTATATTGCCTTAATTATGAAAATTACAACATTATTGCTTCTATTCTTATTTTGACAGAACTACGACTTTCTCGGCGGTGTGTGGTCACGAAAATTTGTCACTTTGAGAGCTTATATCTCCTAAAATAATAATCGTAGAGTAATGAACCAAAAGCAGATAGAAAGCTTCTGTACGATTTATTATGAAATGTGTTTCAATCCTTCATCTTTCATCCCTTAAATACGATATAGAAAAATTAGGCGAAATCCCGAATGATTGTGTCTCAAAGTTAGTAGACGAGTCGTGAATCGCCTTCTATCCGTAATATCGTTGGCCTAAACGTGAAACCCAGAAAAAAAATTCAATTGATCTAGTGGGACCTCGTACACGTACCTTGCAAAAGAAATTGGAGCGAAATTCTGGTAAAACCTCGTAACTCCTCTAAGTACGTTAATTCTTTACTTGGATTTGCAAACTAGCTTAAAAACAATTCATGGCATGCATATACATCTCACTTAATACAAATGTCGAAAAAATTGAGGTTTTCTATAAAGAATATTTTCTTAATCAGTTTTGTGTCTCTCCTGTAAAGTTGGCTTTTTGCACATACGAGGTATCACGTTTAGACCGACGATATACCAAACTTTTTACCGACAGGCATCCATCTCTTGAAAGATGAAGGGTTGAAACATGTTTTATAATAACTCGTCCTAGTCGTAGTTGTGTCCCTTTGAATCATTTTTTACTACATCAGCTCTATGAAGAATAGGGGAAGTTATGTAACCGGTCAGAAATTAGATGCGGAGTTTTCAATGGAATTTCATATTTTCCGACTTCCACATTCCAAAAACAAAAATCAAAAATGCTGTGAACAGGATAACTCCCAATAGAATTAATGTATCGATACGAAATTTTATGTGTGTGTCCAGAACCCCATACGGACAACACCTATTGATTTTCAGCCGAAGGGAAGGGGGGAATTAGTGGACCTAACTAAAAAACTCTAATACTGCCGTGCTCTTAACTTCATAAGGATGACTCTTATCTATTTTCAGCGGAATTGGACCACGGAGGGGGGGGGGGGGGGGGGATCAGACGGAGGCTCAACTCAAAAACTCTAATGAATATATCGACATCAAACTTCATACTAGTCAAAATACCATGAGGACATTACCTGTAAAATTTCAAATAAATCGGACGAAGAGAAGCGGGGTAACTCAAAAACTCTAATAACTGCCGATGTCATGTATTTATCGACAGAATTTACAATGAGGTTTTAGGAGAACCTGTGTAAGTCAACTATTGATTATGAACGCAAACGATCGACTGTTTTTTGAAGGGGTGCGAAAAGTTAATTGATTAAGTAATTCTGAGGAAATATATGTTGATTCACCGACGACATCTTTGTCTAGTAAGTTTGCCTATGTGTTTGCTAATTAGAATTAATATAAATTATGTTTATTTGTTGACAGACGCATTGAATACAAAGAATAGAGTTGTAATAGCCACAACACTGAAAATGTTACAACATCTGGTAACAAGCACTGAAGCTATTGGGGAGGCACTGGTTCCATATTACAGACAGATCTTACCTCCACTCAACCTCTATAAGACTATGTACGGTAAGGTTTAAATGAAAACATTATTATCCTATCTCTGTCTTCAATTAATATAAACATACAGAATATGTATCTGATATATAGGATTCATCTGGTCACAAAATATATCTAGTGAGGAAAGGTATCGATACTTTGTCGTATCGATTGGACCCTACATGAAATGACTTACTGATAATTAGGGTTTATTCGATTTAACCTCGTTATCGATATGATACCGAGGATTCCGTATCGAAAGAAAGTATCGATAACGATAAAATATCTGACAACTTTATCGATATTAGGTGATATCGATAACATTCTATATCTGAAGTGTCAATTAAGAATCCATAGAAAGAAGGTTTAATTAGAATTCCGTCAAGTTAAAAAAGTTACGTTGGTAACTTATGTTTTAAAATAGTATTACATTAGTTATGTAAATAGAAAAAATATTTAAAGAAAGAAAATTATTAAGAAATTACTGCTGTATTCCACTCGCTCGTCTCAGCACTTTGCAAAACTAGCAACTTTTCAAGCAACTTTCCTGAAAGTCTATTTCTTGCCTCTCTTATTGTACCACCTGCTTTGGAGAATAACCTTTCGCAGGGAACAGAGGTGGCCATGTTGACCAAGTAAGTCCTGGCTTCTCTGTACAGTCCTGGGAACACGTTCTTCATGTCCTCCCAAGTTTCTAGAGGGTTAGTGTTCAAAGGGGTCACACAATTATTTAAATAGATGGACAATTTATCGCGTTTAGTGTTGTAGGAGTCTTTTTGTTTCCTCGTACGTTTATGCTGTGCCCAGAAATCGAAGGAATCGTTATTATTGAGTGACTCAACGTCCGAAGATTAGTCAGTTTGCGGATCATTATTCAGTAAAGATGTAATTTTTGTTTGGGCTTTTGCCACATTCTGTGGGTCTTTGAAATGTAAAGCTTTAAAACGAGAGTCCAATATTGTAGCCACAGCTAGTCTAGACACTTGTTCACACAGCCCAAATCTAGCTTTTATATCTTTGAAAATACCATCTTGCATATTTCTAATTATCTCATTGTCACTATCGAATGATTTCACTTTGCCTTTTAAACAATTCAATATTGGAATGATTTTTATTATTCTTCACTATCTTCTTTTAGTATCCAACTTTTCATTCGAAATTCGATTTGATATCATGACTGGAGTATCGATATCGATAAAATATCGGTTCGAAAGAACATTATCGGATAAAAAATCATTTTATCGATATCACATCGATATCGATAATATCGAATCAACCCTACTGACAATCATAAATGAATTAAGTTGAGGGAAGTAGAGGTTCTGTCGTGTAAATAAAAAAACTCAGTATTTGACCAACGTTTCAGAAATTACAAATAATTATAACTTTCTTATTCATTCATAAGTTCATTTATTATACATAATTGTTTTAATATATATATATATATTTTTTTTTATTTATTATATATATGTAGGGTTGAAAGTCATATTGGTGTAAGTCACTTTAAGTTCATTATGAGAAACCAAAGGCTCACACCACTATTATTGGTATCAAAATAGCACATGTCTGGAAAATGTTGCATTCTATCGGCTAGGACTTACTTCACTCTTCCTCTCAACAGTTAAGTATGCCTATAAAAGTTTCGTAAAAGACATAAGTCAAGAATACAAAAAAATTGACTTACACCACAATGGCTTTCACTTTCCACCCTTCATATATGTATTTGTTTTCTTTTTCTATCATTATTTCAATATTTTTTTTTTTTTTGTTATCTTGTCCATAATGCAAAACCAAGTAATTTGTTAGTAGAAGGAAATAAATAGTTTAGATTTATTTTTATTTACACGAGAGAACCTCAACTTTCCTCAACAAAGATACTGTCGACTCTATCAATGATTATAAATGAATTAGTTCGTAACAGTATATATTTTTTAATTTCAGTTAATACCGGTGATGATATAGACTACAGTCAGCAAAAAAGAGAAAATATTGGTGAGTTAGTGCAAGAAACGCTGGAGACATTGGAAACATACGGTGGGAAAGATGCATTCATCAACATAAAATATATGATCCCAACGTACGAATCATGTGTTCGCAATCAGTAATCGCATCTATCAAGCATTGGAGAAGGTCGAATGAGTGTCTTTTGACCATCAAAAAAAGAAATTGTAATTTTATGTCCAGTTATCGAAATGTTTCTAGTATTCTTCGATTTAGTGTTATTTAAATTAAAGCTAAAATATTACATATTCAACTTTTACACTAAATATTAATATCAATTTGAATTTATTATAACTTACTTTTTATGATCTTTCAATATGGTAATTTGAGGCAATTTAGGTATATTTATTTTAAAACAATAATTATTTTTTTCATAAGACGTTTTATTTATTATATTAAATAATAACAACATTATAATTGTAATTCTCATAACTATTTTTTCATATAATATTACAAAGACCGATAAGGACTCACCTAAATACAGAATGATCATAATTTACTCATCCAATCATATTCTACAACTAGATTGTCGTCAAATTTTTATACTATTTCACTTTTTTTTCCAAATTTCACCCTTACATTTTTTAGATTTTATAATATTGGTTTTTTGAAAAATGTAAGGGTGAAATTTGGAGAAAAAAAATGTGAAATAGTATAAAAATTTGACGACAATCTAGTTGTAGAATATGATTGGATGAGTAACTTTAATAAAGTAAATTATATGAAAAAATAATTATTAGAATTACAATTATAATGGTGTTATTATTTAAAATAATTTGTATTTTTAGAATTGAAAATGACAGTAAGTCGAAACGTCTTATGAAATAAAGAATTATTGTTTTAAAATAAATATACCTTAAGTACTTATTGAAAGACTAAATAAATATTAATTATTCTTGACTATCAAGAGTACGAAGATCTTAAATACTCTTTTACAAAGTGAGCATTTAAAAATTAAAAGAACCATTTTCGAATTGGGGAAGTACATTAGTGTTAATTTACCTATTATTTTTTTGTCTTTGTGCATTAGTGTTATTATCATATTATTATAGCATCATTTCTCCCATTTATTTTTTGCCTTCTCAAAAAATAGCAACTACAAACGTTTTGAGAAGTGCTCCCTTCATCAGTATATAGGCGGCTGGAGAGCGAGCGCGGCGCGACAGGTGTAACTGTAAATTAACATGTAAGTGAAGCCTCCAAATATTTCCACATGTATATAAAAAAAAAAGGAAAATTTTCAGACTAGATAAAACATACAACAAACAAAATTTGGGACAGACAGCTGCGCCTTCCAATCCCCAAAGGATTTAATTATTCAAATGGTTTTTAGTGCGTGTTGATATCAGGTAGACTATTATTGATATCAATTTTTGCAATAAAAAAAAAAACTAATTTTTGTCTATTTCACAAAATATATAGAAATGAGAGAATTTTCAGACTTCTCGAAGAAAGGGAAAAAAAATCCAAGGGTTGGAGATCTAAAAGTAAAACTTTTGAATCATACAGTATTTGTTAAGTCTTGGCTAAAGATGATAGAAATACTGAAAGTACATTCCCATTTGTATATATTTTGTGAAATAAACAATATTCTTTAAGAACATTATATTTAGACAATTATTGTTAAGTTCCCTCTTAAATACATTTTATAGTTTATTTTCTCAACGTTAAGAGTTTATTGAATTTTGTTGAATCTTGTTAATTGAAATTGCGGCTGAAATTTTATTTAAAAATAAACTTGTATTAATATATATTTACTATTCTTTTTTTCTTCAACGAATATTTTTCTTCTTTACTCTTCACTGCACTTTCAAAGGTTTGCTTTCAGAGACTCATGTGTCTGTTTCCGAACGAATGGAACCCTGCATATAAATATATATTTGAACCTGTACCGGATAACGTTCACCTGTATAATAGGAATCTAAGAGCCACACTTTCCCTGGGAGTACGAGCGTGCGACTATATCTGAGGACTTCTAGATAAAAATGTTACTATTGAAAACACCAAAAGAAGATCAGGGGAGAGGTTTAACTCAAAAAATCTAATAACTGCCGTTATAATGAATGATGAAAACAAAATTTCATATATGAATTTAAAACACCATCGGGGGCTCAACTTAAAAACCCAATAACTGCCGATATAATGAATTTATTAACAAAAAATTTAGTATGAGGACGTAGAAGCGCAAACAGTGGACTAGTTTTGGAGGGGGAGTGAAAAGTCAATTGATTAATTCGTTGTTGACATGCTGAAAGACGACGGTCTAAGCTGGTTTTCACACCGGAGCGACATGCGACGCAACACGTGTTGAACACATTTGTAGGACACAGGGCTTTCACATCAAAGAGACAAATGTTGCATACATTATAAATATTTATACATAGGTGTCGTCCGTTTAGAATTCACATATAAAATTTCATGTCGATACATTCATTACATTAGTTAAATGAGTTTGCCGACCTGAAGGACAGACAGACGAACAGAGATCATTAAAGGAGTTCCCAAATAAAAACTCTAAATCAGATCCTTGGCCAGCTCAAGGCCAGTAATATTATCAACATTTCTTCTTCGTGGTGTTGGAATATTCTTTCAACGAAGTGTTGGACAACGCGGGACGTTGTTCCACTTCCTCAATGAATGAGGTATTAAATTGTTCCGAATCTGGCAACGGCATTTCATCAAGGGAAAGAAAGAATCTTCAACAAAATCGGTACGAGAATACAATAGGTGACAAAAAACAGCTGACGGGAGGTTATTCCCTATCCTAGCGTCACGGATTACTGGGTAGGGAATAACCTGCAACACAATGAAACATCGCCATCGGTCGGTTCCATGCGAAAAGTGTTGGACACATGATTTGTGTTGGATACATTTGTGTCTTTAGTGTGAAAGCTCCCATTGATTTCTAGGTTTCATTCTCGGGTACAAATGTATCTAACACATGTGGCGTCACATGTCGCTCCGGTGTGAAAGCCACCTAACGGTGATCAAGGAAAGCCGCCTCATTGAAATAACATCAACATCTCGATAGGGATCAGGCGGCGATTTTAACAACATTTCAGAGTTTCGCAGTTAATGTTTTTACACAAAAAAACGTTATACTGCCAATGAATAACACAGTTTTTTTAAATAACAAAAACATTTATTTAATAGATAAAAAAAATATTCTATGCACATTTACAAATAAATAAAATAATAGAGATCAAATACTTTTGGAATATTATACACAGTCATAAATATTTAAGCATTTCTAAATTTATTTTAACTTTTACATTTTTTGTAAAGTTACTAAACTTAAAAAAAATCTCTGATTATTCTCAAACAGTTGTGAATTTAAAAAAAATCATGAATATAAACAATTTCAGAAATACATTTAGTAAAAAAGAATACCATACACAGTAGCGACGCAGAACAGTGACTCCTAGAAAAACAAAAAGAAAGCAGATTAAACATTATTATAGTTAGTTATTATGACTCAGTGCTCTCTGGTGGACATGAGCCCGTAAAACAATACTTTCAAACAAGAAAAGGCTGTTTGTGGGACGGGAAATGTTTTGCTCTTTTCAAAAGTGCAAATTCGTGTACCAGAAGCTGAGAAAAATGCTTATTTCGGTATCAGGTCGTGTTTAATTACGAACTTTAAAAAAATCATGTCTAGCTAGACAGTTTTAGATAGAGAGCTGCGGTTGGTGGTGTGTTACTCCTTTTTTGATGTAGTTTTACCCAATTTTTTTTTTCGGGTTTATAGTGGACCACTGATAAGTATATTTTTTAACTGTTCAAACATCAAAATTGCCGAATAAATAAAATTTGTGCAAAATATCCAAAATTCGCCACTGCCCTACACAATGATCTCCTTGTCTAATTTCGCAAAAACTTCTACATTTAAGAATTTAAATTTGAGGAGAAAATCTTGCAGGTTTACACTTTTACAAACAATGACTGTATGAAAACCTGCGCCTACCTCAGTACCCTATTTGAAAAGAATGGCTCGTTCCTATTCAAATCGTGAATATGCGGAGAAGCACTTTCTGTACGGGCTCTGCAACAGGAACCACATTTTTCTATATTCAAAATGTAATTTCTACAAAAGTATTAGAGAAATCGGATCATTTATCGGTATTTACTGGTAATAATCAATTAAAATTTGATACGATTTGATGCAATCCATATCTCCCCATCAACAACAGGTAACACAGCTAGTATATTAATTTTAAAAAAATGTCTTACGTTAATAAAATAGTCAGAGGCGTAGTTGTCACACTCGGGGTCCCAGAGGCAGCGCGCCCCACATTTCACACCTGCTCCCTTGTTCTCGCCGAGGATCACGTGGACCACCAGCTTGTACCTCTTGTAGACAATACCTAGAGGGAAATGTTAGAATAAATTAAGGAGTTTTGAAAACACAACAGAACATATCGTCGATACAAATTCAAATTATCCAATGTGAAATCAATACTTTTGAGATATATTCCTTATATTTTTCTATCTCTGTTATTCCGTCTATATATTTCTACAAATTCATGGTCGTAAATTTTCAAGAGTAAGGTGAAATATTTGTTGTCACTTCGTCACTTTCTAACTGATTTTTTGAGCAGTTTTTTGAATGGCACTAATTGAAAATCTATTTTTAAGACACCTTTTCGATTAATCGTTCAAAATATATTTGATACGTCACTTTTAAATCGCGAAAAGCGGTGTTACTAAAAATGGTATCCTTTTTATCCTGATAACTTTGTGTTTTTACGTTGGTATCATACGTTTATTGCTCTGTAATGTGTCGGGTCTCTGTTTGTCGAGGGAGCTCTGGTTAGTGCTTAAGTAAGACTATCGCGGGCCGGGAGCGACTACCGGGTGGCGATCGATGGTCGCCCGAACCCGTCACTTTTTTCTGTTCTCGACAGGAGCCAACAAACCGGATGAACACTGAGTAGCCGGTCTCCGTCACCAGCTGTCGCAGATCCAGTCCCAGATATGATCCGGTCCCGCGAATCAACTCCACCCTGGCTTGGTCATACAGCGGGCAATCGAGGACCACGTACTTGGTACCATACATCAATATTTTCTGCGTAAATCATCTATAAATATAAAACATATGCTTCATGATCGTTAAACTTAGAAATGTCAATATTCATTATTTCTTGTAATACGGCAAAAATTTTCAGTGTTGTTTTCTATTTAGTTTGATCCGCATAACGTTTGGAATTTCCATCATGGTCCGCATCTAGAAGCGATTGCCCCTGCAAACGATTAGACGATTAAAGAATGTAGAATGTTTGAAGCAATCCCTCATGCAAAGGGGAATGAATATTTTTAAAATAAAAACAACGAGGTCCTATCGCCTACTACCAGAGCGCTCTATCGTCACAATACCTGACATTGTATTGGCTCGAGACCGTCCCATCCGAAGGACGGCATACTCAAGGTTTGTTCACCTCTCAGATGAATACCTAAGGTTCTTGGCCGGGTTTCGAACCCGCGATCTTCAGCTCAGTAAGCGCTTCTAACAAGAATTATTATTATTAACTAGTGTACTTGGTAGAATCTTTACGTTAAAAAAAATACCTTCCATTCTCTTTCTTATAATATTTGCCAAATATTTTGTCAATTCTTCCACCTTATCATCCTCGTATTGAGCTCCGGCCAGTTCCTGCTGAAGAATATTCCTTATTACTTCCTTAGCTGCAAATCCTTTAAACCTAAAGACAATAAAAAATAAATAGAGGATAATTATTTTATTAACATAAATGTATTGTACTAATATGGACTACAATATTATTAAGGTCACATCCCTAATATTTGGACTACAATTAGCGAATATTTTTCACAGTTTTCTTCTATTAAAAAATAATTATCATTGCTTACGTATTTTTTAAGTTTTCCCTTGAACCCCTAGATTAGTCTTAAAAAAAGATTTGTAAATTGGTATATAACCGTTTTGTCAGAGGAATTTTTTTTACTGCAGGCTACAAAAATAAGTCTTGATTATTAACCCTCCAGCAAATGAATGTACCGTAAACTTCGGTTATAACGATATTCAAGGGACTAAGAAAAATACATCGTTATATCCGGAAACAAACTGTTAAACCTACATACAAATGTATGGGCTTGTTAGTGAAAAAAAAGTTGTTTTACAATGCTCATAACGAGAATGTTAACATATTTTCATTTACTTTTTAAAATTTACTTACATACATTTGTAACTGTATACATAAATGATGTATACACATGATTACATATGTATTAAATTTCCACAAAAAGTTTGCTTGCTTTTTTTCAAGTATACATTTTTGCTTACATGGTTATGTATACATTCCGAAATCACGATCCCTACGGAGGCAAAGGAAAGACTAATCTGAAATTAGGAATAGACGCACTAGAAGGGAAGAAGGGAGTTCGAAGAAAATTCGACAAGGGGGAAATGGAATGACTCATTGCGCTCGGAAAGAGTAAATTATGTGTTGTATTAAGACAGTACTACCTTTAATTTATATTTTTTTGGGCTAAATCAGTGAATGGATAAATTTTTACATCAGAAGGTTAAATGCAAGATTTAGACCCTTATTTTTACTGGTGAAATTAAGAATTTTTGAACATTTAACCAATTTTTGACATTATATAACATTCAACTGTTGATTATTGGCGCAAACGGTCCACTGGTTTTGGAGAATTAATTGATTATTTTGTTCTGGGGAAGTACATTGCCGGTTCACCGACGACTATTTTTTCTATAGTATGAGAATTACCTTTTTTCAACGTCTGGCCTTATTTGAAACTCCCTATGAACCTTTTTGGGAGCAGGATGCAACATCTCCTCAAGAGAGGGTGTGAGATGCAGCTCTTCTTCTTCATCGTCTATTGGTGGATTCTTCTCTGGCGATTCCATTCAGTTCCTACATAATAAATTCAGTACATAAGTTTCTACATAATAAAGTTTCATTACATAATCTGTGATCTTCATCATATTTAAATGATACTTAACATTTTCTGCACAGATATTGTGAAACACAATAAAAAATAAAGAAAAACGTTTCTTTTTTTTTTTAATATTGTCTATTTCACAAAATATACATACAACATGGGAGTCCTTTCGGCATTGCTACCATCTAGCCCCACGGGGTTTTTCCCTGTCCCTCAGTGTTAAAAACATGGAAAACAATAAAAATAAAATTTCACCTCAAATTGAAATTTTAATAATAAAATAATTTGAAATAAAATGTGCTGATTAAAATACAATTATTACCATCTTTAAAGCTGTTATACACTAATATACAATTGTTCTTTATATTAATAATGTTAATAAATTGCTTACAGCACACAGGTTGAGCGCCTTGAGGTAGCAACAGACGCATTTTGATTGTACAAGCACTTGCGCAAGCAGGACAGAACATGTGTACTAAGATTGTGCAAACGTATGCAACGTCTCTCATCAGTCGCGGGGAGAGCTGGCCTCCGTGCACATCTCGTCGTTCTGTTCAATAAACGTCCAGGTTTTTTATTTAATTATTATGCGCCATGACTAGCGATCTAAAAAATTTGAATTGTAGAGCCCTTGAAGATTTTATCCGTTTATACGAAAGTGAGTTGAGCTTTTGGACCATGAAATCGAAAGAGTACCACAACAAGGGAATGAGAGATGCGGCGTACAATAAAGTATTAGAAAAATATCAAATATTTTACCCAAACGACGATCGGGAGTGATCAAGATAAATCCCTTCCGAACGAATTATAGAAGAGAGAAAAAAAAAATTGTCTTGACGCATAAGACAAAAGCACCCAATGCGAGCGCATCATTGTCATCTGAACTCGACATTTTCCACGCACAAACTGCCGCTGGTTCAGCAAACTTGTGCCGTGTGGTGGCTGCAGGGTATTTGTGCATGCTTGTACACAAGGATTAATCATGAATGCTTATCAAGCTTGCAGTTACGTGTGTAGCTAACTATATTATATAATATAATAGGATATTATCCTATCCTAATTTAATAAGGAACGAATACTTTGAATATAATTAACAAATGAATAATTATATTAAGCTAGAGATAGTGTTAAGTAAATTATCTCACCTTAAATATCTAACTAGGGTTAACGTTCCTTAGTTGCGATTCTATGGTCAGTATCAGGGCAAAGTCGCTAATGGGTAAATACAAAATTATCCCAATATATTGACATAACCAAAAATGCAACCGCGTTTCTATGGTTACCTTCCCCTTAACAATCGATTGTTGTTAACTCAATATGAATCTATTTTTGTCGTTACTCAATATTTTTATTTCAATAGCTACACGAAGTATACGAGAAATTATGTATTTGGTCAGAAATTCGAAGTTGAGGTTTCGCCAGAATTTCATGTTTTCCAACCCCCCGATTACAAATGTTAAAAAAAGATCTGTCTGTATGTGTGTGTGTCTGAGAACACGATAACTCCGGACAGAATGAATGTATAGATACGAATCGTTATATGTGTATCTAGAACGCCATAAGGACTATACATATATATTTTCATCCAAATCGACCAAAGGAAAAGGGGGGAGGCTCAACTCAAAAATTCTAATAATTGCCGATGTAATAAATAAATAGACATGAAATTCCATATTTGAATTCAAAACTCCATGAGGACGATACCTGTTAATTTTCAGCTAAATTTCAAAATTTCAGAAAAGGAATTAGGGGGTTTAGGGAAGGAGGCTCAACTCAAAAATCCTAATTACTTTCGATGTAATGACTTTATCGACAAAAACTGAGTATGAGGAATTAGGACCTCCTATGGTCAACTGTTGAATAGTATCTCAAATGGTCGACTGGTTTTAAAGGGGGAGCGAAAAGTTAATTGATTAATTCGTTCTGGGGAAGTACATTGCAAATGATTCACCGACGACTTTTTTTACTTTAGCCATGAAGTAGAGAAAGTATTGAGATCATCAAAAATGTCGACTTAGATTTTTTTACGTATTTTTGCTTAATTTGATGTCCAGAGTATGAAAATCTCGATGGTGTTGATTCGTAACGCTAAAAATTGTTACCATTAATCTCCGGAGCTAAAAAACAGATTTTGAATAAATTTAGAGTATGTTCAAGCTGGCTTCCATTTGGTTCCAACTTAATTTCAAATTGATCGCTTCAGAAATTGTAACATGAAATTTAAAAAAATATATGATTTCGCGCTACGTTCTTGAATTTGTCAGTTAGAAATAAATTATATACTTAGTTCTGTTTAAAACGATCTATAAAACGTTAGTCTACGTTCATTGGAAGCTAAGATAAGGCGTTCCGAAATTTTCCATTCATGCCATAACCCCTGATATTACCGAACGGATATTTATTAAATTGACAGTTTATATTCAGTCTGGCATCCCCTTGGTCTTAAATAGGACCAATTTCATATCACCTTAAACAAGCTGAGACAATTGATATTTTCATATTGTGCACTAATTTTTTTTGTTTTCATTTGTTTTGCATAGAATCTCGATAACGGTTTTGAAATCAACCCAATATGGAATGTGATATTTTGAAAACTTATTAAATTTTGGTATCGATTTCTGGAACAATGAAAATCAGCCTTAAAGTTTTCACAACGTATAAATTATAACATACCAACTGAGGTTCCTGCCGTTGTAAAGCATACTTATATACAAGCTGAGATTCGTTTTTTAACTAGAAAAATTAAGGGAGAGGGGAAATTGGGGACATTTTGAAAAGTTCGTAATTTCGTGCTGAACGCTTGAATCCGTGATTTTCTCTCAAAATAGATTACTTAGTGTTATCTTTAATTTGAACTAAAAAAACTGTAATCAACTGAACAGTAATTGATCACCTGAAAAATAACTTTAGTTAGAATGATGATAAAGTAAGGTCATCCCATGAGAAATGTCGGTTTTTAAATAAGTTGTGTAGAAAAATGTTACCAGTCAACTATGTATTTTCCCTCATTTTGTACAATGTGATTCCTTTTTTAAAAAAATCTTTCTCTTTTGAATTAAAAAATTGACTCACTATCATTTTCACGACTTCATTGTTTTTCTCTTCAAATAATTTTGTAGACTCCGAAAAGATGGTAATCTGAGAGAACTAAATCAGGCGAATAAGATGGGTGAGCCATAATTTCCCGAACAAAGCAATTGGATTTTTGTAATTGTGTCTTTGGCAGTGTGAGGCCTTGCGTTGTCCTGATGAAACAAAATTCCACGTCTACTCTCTAAAGAAGGCCGTTTTTCTGAAAGAGCTTCACAGGGAGTCGAAAAAACATATAATTCCATGGAAAAGTGGACATCGAATTTCTGACCGATTACACAACTTCCCCTATACTTCATATAGCTGGGGAAGAAAACATTTTTCCAAAGTGGATCTAATGGACAGCATCTTAATTAGGAGACAATAAAATAAAAAAACGCTGATTACAACACATATAAACATTTATTTATTAGTGAACATCATTTGGAAAAAGATTTATTTAAATTAATACAAAAGTAAATAAATAAAAAATGTATATTAGTATAGGATTCTATCATTCCAAAAATATATGTTCGGTATCTTAAGCAGAGCTAATTGTAGTTACGAAAAATAGCTGAAAGCATTTAGAAAAATATTTTTTTTCTTTCAACTTTATACAATACAGGTAATTTTTTCTCTCTTTACAGTTTATTTATTTAATTTTCATAAGCACAAGTAAAATGAGCAATATTTAAATTCATAAAATAACAATTTTCACAACGTATTGTTCCATACTTATTCGAGAAGCCACCTTTGAGTATGTACGCGAACTAACCTTCTGACGAAATCGCCAAATTTCTCTAAGAGAGAGCAGCACTACAAGTCATACCCTCGAAATAATGCGAGTCAAAATAACGCGATTTAAATAATTTATTACCCTGTACATTATTTATCACAAATATCTACAGCAGACATCAGTCGTTGTTGATCAGCTTGTCTCTCGCTATCCTAAGGTCAGTCGCACACCAACTCGATAAAATGTTTTGTTCGAAACTTGTAGAATGTTGTTATTCAGTGCACATTGATTCGACAAAACAAAACATTCAGTCACAGGAGTGATAGGTATTTTTGGTCCAAATTTGGCAGTTAAATTTATATTATTTCAGAGAAACACAATGGATTTTGTACTGAAAAATTGATAGTTGAAGTGATTTATACGATTGCAATCGAAAAAGATGAAAAATTTTGGAAGCAGACGAGGGAAGGGGGAAGTTACAGGAGATTTAGTGAATAAATTCAAATGTTTTTATAAATAAATTAATGAGAGATGTACAGTGGAGGATCTGAGACCGCAGAGTATGTGGTCCTCGAATGTCCTCTGTAAGTTGATGCGCGTGTCTGGGTCGTACCTGGGACTCGACCCATGGCAGCTGGGTGACGGAGACCGGCTATCCAGTGTTCAGCCGATGTCGCCTCCTAGCGGAGAAAGAAGAAAACAGTCCAACCCTATGCCGGCCGCAAGGTCTCTCAGCGCGCCAAGGAGCTCCGCGAATGAAACTTAGGCCGCCGATTGTCGCTTCCAGCCGACCACAGCAACAGATTTTTTATTTTCTAACAGTGTTAGACCTATTTTCCCAACGATTCGGCCTACAGACGTTGTGTCCTCCATCGGGGGTTGGGACACGAAAAAAAAGTGGAGGGTCTGAAGAGGTTAATGGGAATAATTCCCCCCAAAAATTTGGTTAAAAAAATAACATGTCGATGTGCGTTTTAAGAACGACTCGACAAAATGTTGAGAAACATCTTGAGAACTAGACAAAACGTTTTGTCGAATCGTGCAGTCGACCTAAGCTGTTTATTTTTTGTGACTCATCTCCAGGCTTTAACTATGAGGTCATTAGCCCAACGATATACTATGAGAGTCCTAAATGTTGCCAGGCTCAGGACCATTACCTAATGTTCCCACCGAATGACGGCGTGCTCTCTCTAAGTCAATAATTTATTATTAACATCAAACGTAAACCCTTCTCGAAATGTAAAAAAAATTTCAACTTACAATTAGTTCATTTGACCTCTCAATGACCCATGAAATTTAATAGAATGTCATAGACTTAAAGTTTTTTCTTAAAATAAACAAGTTAAGGAAATATTCCGTTTTCATGCCCCCATTTTTTTTTTTTCTTTGTGTTGTAATATATGCACATTCTAGGTCTTATAAGCAGGCGCCCTAGACGAACGTTCAGCGTAAAACCTACACATCCACACAGTAGGTATGTCTGTGAGCCTCAATCTTACGTATCTAAAATAGATACATTTTGTTTAAACTATTATTTGCTGCGTTCCACCGACAGTCATTTAAAGTTCGAAGTAATACAAACACTGTCGATCTTGACCAAACAAAAAACATTCCCAATCAGTGACAAAAATTAGCAAAACTAGATTCGCGTTTATCAGAATCTAATGACGATGTTTGTATATTTTAAAATAAGAAATACAAATCCATTCAGTTCCATTTTTTTGTTTTATAGTTTATCTCAATCATCATATACGTTTTGCGTAATTTTTATTATCATGAAACCTCAATAAAAAAAAAAAAAAAAAAAAAAAGAGAAAAACAGGGGGAAAAATTGAGGGCATGAAACAGAAAAGTTATCATATTAATTTGAAAAATAGTTATTTGACTAACACAATATAAATTCCAACGATACAAAATATAAAAAAAATATACATTATACCTAAATATTACAAAAGTACTAATGGCACTTTAAATTAAATAAATAAATAGAGATCAGGTAAGTAAAAAGGTTAACTAGGAAGAAAATCACAGATCTGGGTAATAAACGTACATAGTAACACAACAGACAGTAACTATTACGTACAAGTAGGTATGTACTCTTAACTATATAACTACTATAAATATATATATATATATATATTTAACAGCCATTTAAGGAGAGTATATCTCAGGATAACAGTGAACACTTAACACATATAGGTTAATACATAATATACTTTAGTATAATATAATATTCTATATTATTGTATATTATAACATAGGTTACAACATAATATACTATATTATTGTATATTATAGGTTAATATATAATATACTATAATATCTGTAACTTAATATCAAAAGGTAAAAGGTACATATGTCATAAAATCTATGTATTTCTGGCTCCTTATTACAATTTACATCAATTGTCTGTCCGTAATTCGAGGACACAGCTGATCGTACCCACCCTGGTTACCAATAGCTTATTAATGTATCTGGCCTAAAAACATTTACTTGTGTTAATGTTAACTCGTAAACAATAACTCAAATTCGATCATTTTTTTAGGACGTGTACTTCCCACCAATCAAAAGTCTGTCACCAGGAATCCTCATTCCTCCAGTTTAGTCAACCTGCGCTTTCCAATCGCAGACAGACTAGTGCGTCAACTTATTTGATTTAAGAATAAAAATATTAAATGCACACTTTAAATTTAAATAAAAGGTTTAATGCACAGTTCAAAAGTTCAAAAAACAAAAAGTTGTGATGCATTATTTTATGCATTTATTTTAAAACAAAACATCTGATGCTCAGTCTATGTTTTAAAACAAACAGTCCAATGCCCACAGTAAGTTTAAAACAAACGTTTGGCCCATTTGTTCCTACATAAGGTTTTCTGTTTCATATCAAAACCGCTATCCATTCCCTGATTCCCCTGTCCTTAATAGAAATTTGCAATATTTTTTCAGAACAAACCAAAAATATATATACTTATGTTCGCTGATATAATATATTATTCAATATATATATATTTTTACATATTATATGTATAAAATTAGTGAGTATTAAAATGAGTTGTATTACTCCCATCATGTGCATAATATGCGAACTTGAGCGCTCAAGTTTTGACACATTTAACATAACATATCGTCGCTTAAGCAGCAACAAACACTGCATATCTCAATTTTGAGAGGTTTACAGGAAAGAGGAAAAACTTCTTTTAAATGATTATTGTAGTAATTTTACTTTATCAACGAGTGATCCAATGTTTATTTGATCAAATATTTATTATTTGTTTGAACCAAAAGTAATTTAATTAAAAAGGCTGGTATTTATGGTGTTGAGTTATGCGCTGTTTCCATGTAGGGTTGAGATGTGTGGTGTTGTCTTTTTTATGTTTTTCACGCTCCTAGTGGCCGGTATAGTGAAACTAGTAATCTGAGCTTGTTTCCCGCGAAAATATGAATCCAACGATATGCATAACTCAATTTGGGCAAAAATTGAGTTATGCGGCGTTGCTGCTTAAGCGACGATATAATTCATATTCTAATAATATAACATACACAAATAATATATTTATACTTAGATTAAAATATTTTAGGCCTTTGAAGGGACTAGCTAATCTCAACATCGATATCATTATACAGTCCATTGTGATTCCATTCAATTAATAATTTTTTAAGAGTTAAATAGAAAATGGCGCAAAACAATGTCAAAATAGTTTGTTTCCTCTCCAAAAAGTATGATTTTTCATGTGTGAACCTAACAACTCCATTCCTGATACAGATACTCATGCCCGGGCTTCAACTACCCGACTCTACTGTGAGAGTCCTATATTTTGCCTATTCAAGTTTAATTACCTAGGTTAGGGGGTCTTCAATGAGTACCTGACATTGAATAGGCTCAATTAATAACTGCATTTTTGTTATTACCTCCCAGATAAAAACCGGCCGAGTTTCGAACCCGCGACTGTCTCATCTGAACATACCTTGGTTCAGTGATAAAAATCACTAAGCACATTTCTTTTAGAAAACAGGGGAAATTATCATTAGGAATCTTGTTGATCTATTTGCTTCAGTAAAATAAATCAATTGATTCTGTTAAGAAAACGAGCTTGTAGAGAAATTAATCACATCTTCTGTATTTTGTGATGAAAAGTTCCTTTTATGAAAGTGATTTTTACCAACAAGCTGCCAAGATTGAAATTAATTTGATACTGAGGGAATACTCCCCGAAACTGTGATATAATATGCTCTAAAACCAGTAAAAAAAAAAAAAATAGAATAATATAGGTTGAAAAAGGCGGACATATTGTGGTAATTTATAATTAGTAAATAAAACATACCGTTTTATAAAAAATGTTGTCTATTCCACAAGAAATCTTAACAAAAACTAACGGTTTCAGCACTACATCATCATGTATAGTTATCAACTTAGACAAGTCTTTAGGGGAAATCTCATTAAATATATAATGTAGGTTTTAAGATTATCAAACCCATGAGCCAGTACTTAGATAGAGATAGGAACAAAACTGAAATTGAGAAAAAAAAGTAGAGAATATGGTCTACAGTGCGGGACGTGTATACACTTTATCTACGCACATTATCTAGAATAGCCACTGACCCAATCGAAGGTATCAAATACCTCAATTTTTGCACAAAACGCAGACTCCTTCATAGTTTAGAACTGAAAATAACATATGAACTCAGATCTGTTTCTACAAATGTATTTATTGTGACGGTTATTTTTATTAAATATATCATCATAGTGGCATGCGTGCTTGCCTTCTGAGCTCAAGATCGTGGGTTCGAAAGCCCACCGAGGCCCTTAGTTTATTTTATCAAGGAAGTAAAATAAACTTTAGGGATGGGATCATTAAAGACCCCTGCCCTAGGTAAATAAAAATTTAGGGTAAATTTGGGACTCCCGAAGTAGAGTCGGGCTCATGTCCACCAGAGTGACGAAAGAGCCCTCTGGTAGTAGGCGATATGACCTCATAGTTAAAGCTCGGGTATGAGTCATAATAACTGACTACCTTAAATATTATTTATCTTTATTTTGTTATTTTAATTTATATGTTAATTGTTACTCATTTAATTATTTTGATTATTAATATTCTCATGCTATCAGTAATTAGTTATTGTGA
This sequence comes from Aradus depressus, assembly GCA_963662175.1. Taxonomy (NCBI): domain Eukaryota; kingdom Metazoa; phylum Arthropoda; class Insecta; order Hemiptera; family Aradidae; genus Aradus; species Aradus depressus. Next base: position 18,930,965 of record OY759225.1, on the reverse strand, counting down.
CTCATGCCCGGGCTTTAACTACGAGGTCATATCGTCTACTACCAGAGCACTTTTTTGTCGCTCTAATGGACATGAGCCCGACTCTACCATATTTTGCCTATCCTAAATTTTTATTCACCTAGAGTAAAGGGATTTTTAACGAGTACCTGACATCCTATAGACTCGCAACATGCTCAAGGTTTTTTTTACTTCTCAGATAAAAAATTTAAAGGCCTCGGCCGGAGATTGAACCCACGATTTTGAGCTCAGTATGCAAGCACCTCTAAGCTATCCGCCCTCCTTTATCAGTAATCATTTCGTTAAATACACAAAGATCATTTCACGCATATCGCATATAAATTAGTTTCACTTCTAAGAATATAATAATTACCTTACTATTTATCGTTAATTTTAGTTTTACTACTATTATTGAAAACAATATAGAAAATAGTTCAGAACAAAGATATTATAAACTATAAAGACACAGGGGATTTCCTGTTTTTAGTTTACAGCTAAACATGAATGGTGTAATGCACTAGTAATTTCTGTCTAAATATCTTGTGGAACATACAATATTTGAAAAAAATATATTTGTTTTATTTATTTATAATATAGCTGCCAATATTGTGAATTTAAAATCTCCTTATAACAACTTCTAAGTTGAGGAACGCGGACATATTGTGGAAACTTGTAATAAATGAATAAAACAAACTTATTTTTTGAAATATTGTCTATTCCACTAAAGATAAATATACATATAACTACCGGTTTCAGCTTTATACCATCGTCAGGTCTAGTTATGAACTAAGTCAGTTTGCAGAGAGCGACCCTTCAAATACATCTCAGGTCAAAGGGTGCTATTAAAACTTGGGAGTCCCCCGGCTGTACCGTTAGCTAACTCATGAAATATTTCTTAACAAAACCTAGTTCTAAATTTACATAAAACAATATCACTAGACTAATACGGGTTCAAGTTATCTAAATCTTAACATTATTATTAATTTTATTTCTATTTTTTATTATTTACTTGTATTTGTTCTTATTTATTTGTTATTTTTCCACGTATTAGTCTAGTGATATTGTTTTATGTAAATTTAGAACTAGGTTTTGTTAAGAAATATTTCATGAGTTAGCTAACGGTACAGCCGGGGGACTCCCAAGTTTTAATAGCACCCTTTGACCTGAGATGTATTTGAAGGGTCGCTCTCTGCAAACTGACTTAGTTCATAACTAGACCTGACGATGGTATAAAGCCGAAACCGGTAGTTATATGTATATATATCTTTAGTGGAATAGACAATATTTCAAAAAATAAGTTTCTTTTATTCATCTCCTTATAACTCAGCAATTTATTATTTATATTTTATTTAAATATAACTGCGGATGGATATATTGTTACCAGTGTCTATTGTGTTACTTAGAGTAACCATAAGACGATCATTAGCCTCAATGAGTATACCAGAAAATGGACTTGTATATAATGTTTTACCAGTAGTTGGATCCAACACAGTAAATCTGATATATTTCTTCTTGTATTTATGAGACGGAAAAATAGTCAAATATTTATCCAAAATCATAACCATTTGACAAGGAAATATAGGAGAAGGACTAGGAATAGACAAATTGTAAGTTTCTTTCCAATTTGGCTTCAGGTCTATTCCAGGTTCTGCACTCCAACATGCAACAGTTTGCTTGTCCAAATCGACAATATATATAAAATTTTCATGTACCAGAAATGAATCTGCAACAACATGTAAAACTCTCAAAAGAGTATTATCTTTAACATTCCAAATTTCAAGTACATTTACTCCGGTCAATTTGATTGCCAAATAATTTTCACTGAACGATGTTGAATCTATTCCTTTATTGTGTAGTATAAATTTTTCTTCGCCTTCAATAGAAGATAATTTGTATACATTACTATTCCAAAAGCAAACATAACAAGGACTCGTTTTAAATAAGGTAACACTTCTAATGTAGAGAATTCTTTCAGCCTGTTCGCTAATGATAATAACTCGACCACTGTAGTAATCACACAACCAGATTACATTCTTTTTAAAGTGAACAATTCGTACAACACCGCATCTTCTATAATTTGATTTAATGAAATTTCTCACATTATCCTCATAACTGCAATCATCAGTACATTTAACAAATTCTTTATCATTGCAAGCGTAAGCTTTAGCTAAAATGTACTCTGTTGCCTTTTTTCTGTAAACAAGGAGGATGTTGCTCTTCACAGCGACGATGGACTGAATGTCAGTGGCCAGGAAAGTGGGCTCCAGACCTGGGATCGGAACCTGAAATAATTATAATAGTCCTTATTTAGAAGAGAAATATACATAAAATATTTTTTAAAAAAATATGTGATAACAAGAAATCCTTATACCAAACACATTTTTACAGATATCTCTCCCTTCCCACTTTCAAATTGGTATTACTGGATAAGAAAGTAATGTGTTAGCATCAGCTGTTGTCTTTATTTCATTGTACAGTGAAATTCTGAGCGTGACTTTGTTATATCCAATAATGCTAGTGTGAAATTAATGAATTTGAGAGGGGAGTGGAAGGGAGAGTAATCTGTACTGCGCCGAGCATCCCGTCCATTTTACAGAGCCTGCTTCTGCTCCCGACAGGAGCCGATGAATCGGCAGAATATCGGGCAGTTTGCCGTTTGCATCATTTGCCGTAGACCCAATCCCAAATACGATTTTGTCCCATGAATCAACTCCACCCTAGCTTGGTCGTATAGCGGACATTCGAGCGATTGACGGGCTGCGGCCCGATGTCTACCCCCGGCGACCGCGATGTAGTAGCAGCCCCCACTCCAAGATCCTGAGTTCTCTCGGCGCCATCTGGCAGCCGCAACACAAGGAGGTCTGGGAGCGCCAGTCTGTCCCGCAAGGGACCAGAGGCTGTCGCCCCCAGACACCCACAGCAACAAATAAATAAAATTGTAATAAAACCATTTATGTTATGTACATCCTCTTTTCCCGACGATGAGCGGGTCGGGTGATTAACCGGAGCACCCGTCAAAAAAAAAAAAAAAAAAGTACAGAGGACATTCGAGGACCACATGTTCTGCAGTCTCGATACCGCCGCACGAACAGTTCGGGGTGTTCTTCCTGTGAAAGAACAACAGTTTGAAGTTAAAATCACCATAAACTGATAATATTGGGACTTCCAGTGATTTGGCTGTACCCATGTTGAGTCAAGGCATACCCGGACGTCCGGGAAGTATGCGTACGTCGTTCGGCCATCCGAGCATTGTGACCAACGTTGTTCCCATTTTTCCACTATCCAATTCTGGACGATGTCCTTGCAGCGCTCTGGTCTGAACTGTCCGTGCATCTCTTCCTCCAGGGCTAGGCGTAAAGGCTCAGAGCCACAGACACATCTAAAATTCCTGTGAAACACAGTTCTCAGATTTCCAACGCTGGTGACACTTTGCTCCCACCGCGACTATTGGAGGATTCAAGTCAAACGCATACTCATTTAGGATATAAAGTAGCGGTTAACTGTGGCACGGAACTCGCGCAACATATAGTTGACGTTATATTTAGTGAATAGTAAGATTTAAGAATAAAGTATGCATACCTGTATTTTCTGGTCCAGTTTGAATGTGTACCTGGAGATAGTGAACACGTCTATCGTGTTGTCGCTGTAGGTGGGCAGAAGACAGACACTCTGACAACTAGCCCATCCCTGGAAGTACCAGGCGTCGCCTCCCTTCCAGTGGTTCTCGTAGCGGTTCTTCCTCCAGTTGATACATCGCTCTACGTACGACTGGTAGTAGTACTTCCATCGATTTATTTCCCTCACAGTATCTGCAATCATATTCATGTTGTTAAAACGCAACCTCATAAGATACAAACTTCTGTGTTCACAGTTCCATATAAACCTCAACCAGAAAAAAAGTCGTCAATGTGGTGATTCAATGTACTTTCCCAGAACGAATTAACGTTTCGCACTTGCCAGCACTGAAATTAGATCAAAGGTAGTAAGGGAGTGGGCAAATCAGTGAAACACCCTAAGAAACTACAAGAAAATTGGACTCTTCTGGGTTCCCGGACACTCGGGGATTCAGGGAAACGAAGAGGCAGACCGACTAGCCGAGGAAGGTTCAAATAAGCCCTTCATGGGACCAGAGTACTAGGAATATCTCGGGAGGCATACCGAACCCGGATTAAAAAGTGGACTAAAGATCTTTTGAAGCAGTCATCGAGAGAAAAAACCACATGCAGACAGGAAGATGTTCCTGGGAGGGGAGTCCAAGGTGTTGAAGGATGGGATCCTGAACCTCAAAGGAACGAGCTTCGGCAACTAACTGGAGTTCACACAGGACACGGTCCAATCAATAGACACTTACCCATTGCAGGATTGAAGGACAATCGCACTTGTGATAGATGTGGAGAAGTTGGTAAAGATGTGATCACAGAAGAGGACTTTAGAAGATTGGACCATGGGAGCATTCACAGATTCGTTAAGATAACTGGAAGACTGGGTACTTCATGAAGGACTTAGTTTAGGTAGTATAAACGAACAAATTATTGCATAAGTTTGAAAAATCTAAGAAAAAAAATAAATGGGAAATAAACTGTTAAAATTCCAAAAAATATCCGTTTACATATAAATTGTGCAAGTTATTCAAGCCATCAAAATACTACAACTCACTGGTGAATGTCGAGATGTCGTGTTCAACTTCGATGCCATTTTTCACACAAACTGCCTTCCAAAAGTGGTCCCTGTATGCAACATTCTTCCATTGTTTACAGACCATGGAACATTGAATTAAATCTTTCACATTCAAGTAAATGAAAATCTTTTCTAGAATTTCATCTGGCAATTCGTCCATTCTAAAAAAAAATATATACAATAATGAACACTTAAAACGAAAGGGTAATGTATACAGGCTACACAAATATATACTATCATTTTAAAGATATGTGTCTTTTACATTGGTATGCAAGCAGTAAAATTTCGCTAAATGTCCAGCGTTTTATTAATATAAAGGTCACCTGATATATTGTATAATCATTTTCATAGTATGGAATAGATTTTGGTATAACGCCCATGCTAGTCCCAACTTAGACAGGCGGACGGGTTCTCTTCGGGTTTGATGCTCTTCCTTAATCGCTTCTACTTCAACGCCAATTTGTTAATATATTCGTTACATGTATGTAGTTACTCAATGTAAATTCTATCAATAAAGTGTATAAATCGTTAGACAACAATAAATACAATTTAAAAAAATTCTTTCGATCAGTATAAATGATATAAATATTACTGATAAGCCTTTTAAACTATAATAGTTAAGTAGAATCAACAGTTCACAGATAACAATCAACCAACATCAGAGTAGATTGTATATTTTTCTTGACTGTTTCCGAGAATTGTAACAAATGGGAAGGTTACTAATTAAGTCGATTTTGTGCATAAATAGGGATTATCGATCCGGTCACCTTATTGGATCACTTAAACAGTAGAAAATTCACAAGAGATTATGTTTTTATTTAATTCTGGAGAAAGGATTCGACTTTTTGTATTTAAATTCCCTTCAATAGAGGTTTTTGACCAGTATTTGAATCAAAATGAGTTGTAACTGAGCCAAGAGTAAAGCCCTTATATTACTATTCTACTAATAGTAAATTAAATTGTAATGTCACGGAGGCGCGATTTTTCATTTTGTTACTCAATAGCATCCTCTACTCACCCCTTAAAGTAAATTTTAATCGAAAAAAATAAATAAATATTATAAACATATTTTTATTATTATGGTCTATTACAGATATCGTGTAATTTCTTAAATATATTTTCATTTTATTATCAACTGCAGCTTCTCTTATTATCATTGTTCATTATCGATTTAATAATTATTGTTGATTGTGCTCAACTTTCAATTCAAAACTCGGTTTTTTTTTTTTTTTTTTTTTTTTTGTTTTTTTTTTTTTTTTTTTCTGGGAGATAAAAAAAACCTTGGGCACGCCATCCTTCGAATGGTCCCGAGCCTCTGAGATGTCAGGTACTCGTTAAAGACCCTTAATCTAAACCTGGGTATGCAAAATTCAGGATACCCATGATAGAAACGGGCTCATGTCCACCAGTAGTAGGCGATATAAGCCCGGGCATGAGTCAAAACAAACAAACCAACCTATTAGTCTGCTCTGGTGGGGGAGTTCCTGGAGTGGAATTGTTTTTGGAAGTGCGCTCCGTCCATGGACAGGTCTTAGGGGGGGTGCTCTCCATCCGGTACACTGTGTCTGTACTCTCAGCTCCGATCAGTCTGCAGTGTCGCTCAGCAGCCCATCGCATCGGTGGCCAGCGCCACACTAAGCAGTGCATAACTCCTTCCTTCTCTCTAAATACCCTGTAGTAACGTTACATTCTGTGATTTCAAAAATAACCCTACAATATCATGAATACATAATGCTTCAATTTATTAGTGGAAAATGGTATTTGGAGAAAAAATAGGAATAAAATAAAATACATGCAGACGTAGACCTGAAACAATATTTGTTGTTTTTCAAATAAAAAAAAGTGTATATTAATTTTTTTGTGGATCAGCCAAAAAATCAAACATACAACGTCTTCAGTCAATACAATCCATTACACTACGCCATATTGCCAATGCCCCATTTTACGATTCTAACCTCACATTAGATAATGACCTCAACATCCCATTTGTATCTTCTGTTATCAGGACACGATATCAAACTTTTCACGACAAACTCCATCATCACGCCAATCCACTTATACAAGAATTATCTACAAACCAACAAATCCACCATGACGCCTCAAGAGGATATGGGACCTGCTCCAGGACTAGCCTGGACTCCTCTTCGGTCACGTACCTCAGCAGTACAGCACCTGACACTGCACTATTTATCGCAATTGCTAATGGCAAATGTTATGCCGTTGTAAAAATATGAATAAATAAATGTTTTTGTATTTATTTATTTGAAGCCACAACTATACAAAAAAATGCACAACCAGCGGCTGGGCTGACATATACTATACAAAAGATAAAAATAAATATGACAAGAAAGGCTTAAGAGAAAAAACACCCAGCGGTGAACCCTCATGACATCACTTCATACCAGGAGATCTCTATGCCAAACTCTCTTTGATCTTCTTGGGGGATTGTGGGGTAAATTTGTATTTAAGATTTTGCGAACTTCCGGATTGGTGTGTAAGTAAATTTTGGTGTAAAAACGTTGGTATAAATGTTTAATGGTTGTGTCTATGGGTGTGATGTTCAAGTATATTAATTTAAATTTTAAAAAATTGCAATTTAAATATTAACAAACATTTTTCTTCTGTAGCCATTAAATAAATCCAGAAATCAACGTAAACCCCCAAAAACATTTACACAGTTGAGGCTATCTCACCTATGGATATCGTCGATATCAGTTATTTAAGATGTTTGTATTTCTGAAATTCTGTGAAATTGATAGAAATAAGGCAAGTTAATGTAGAAATCATGTGTCAAGCGGCGCAAGGAGTACTTCATAAAAAGTGCATCATTTAACATACGATTTAAAAACGAATAATTGTATAGTAAATTATTGAAAAAAATATATATATATATTTTTCAGAAAGTAATAATATGAGACAATGTCTTACTGTTATTATAATTTTTTTATTACTATTTTTACATATTATTATATAAATTTGTTTCTATTTAATGTAATATTATCAAATGAATAATAAGGCATAATGTACATTGAAGTTATCAAATAATTTAAATTAAACTGATTATCAAAAACACGTTAAGTACTTTGTTTTTTCTGGAAAATAATGAATTATAAAAATATTAAACACTAGTCAAAATTAAATTGATTTAAATTTCACCTGTCTAAAGTGGAGCACGGAAAGGGGGCTGAGCCAGGTCTGGGGCTCCTGACGTCAGCCGTAGCCCGGGCTGCCGCTTCACAAGAAATCAATGAATATCAGTCAGGCGTGTAGCAACCAACTCATGTTGAATGATTGCTTTTAATCACTATTATTCACATAGAGAATGTGATATTTTTTCGACTAAAGTCAACTCATTCCAAAAACATTTTTTCTCGTATTTTTCTTCCAAAGTTTATAGATCATGTGTCTATTTTTATATTCAAAGGATTTAAAAGTTATATTGAAGCCTCACCATTTTTTCTATATGAAAATCCCCAGAGTTTTGCTGCTTTCTGCATTAATTATCACATTAAAAGTTCATAAATATGAATGAATACTTTATTAAAATATGCACATACAAGATATTCTAGTATCTAGTATACAAACATACTGACAATGGCTAGGGCCGTCTTTCAGGAGAGAGGATCTTCATAAAATATATTTAACATGAAAAAATTAAGAACATTCAGTATAAGAATAAGTAGTGAAAATGGTTATAAATAAAATTAAGTAAGAGAGATAAGCAGCAAAGTTGTAAGTGAATCACTGACAATGTACTTCCCCAGAACGAATTAATCAATTAACTTTTCGCTCATCCTCCAAAACCAGTCGACTGTTTGCGCTAATATTCTATTTTTGAGTTAAGCCTCTTTCCTAATCCCCCATTTTCCTTTGGTCAATTCGACTGAAAAATAATAGGTGTCGTCATTGGAGGGTTCTGGATTCACATAAAAAATTTCACGTCAATACGTTCATTCTATCGAGGGTTATCGTGTTCACATGAGCCATGTGAGGGGATGAAGAGGTCCGAAGGAAGGGATCTGGTGTGTCTTTGGTGGATGGGGGACTTCAAGGAAGCCACGGAAGGAGAGTGACGGACGTGGGGAGGCAGGGAGTTGCAGAGAGAGGAGGCTTTGACGAGGAACGATTTGTGGAAGGTAGAGGAGCGATGGGAGGGAATGAAGAGGTCCGAAGGAAGGGATCTGATGTGTCTTTGGTGAATGGAGGACTTCAAGGAAGCTACGGAAGGAGAGTGACGGACGTGGGAAGGCAGGGAGTTGCAGAGAGAGGAGGCTTGGACAAAGTACGAGTTGTGGAAGGCAGAGGGGCGATGGGAGGGGATGAAGAGGTCCGAAGGAAGGGATCTGATGTGTCTTTGGTGGATGGAGGATGGATTTAAATTGGAACAACTATTTTTTTGGATTTTAGCATTCGGAAGAACATCATTTTAGCATGGTGCAGACATTCTAAGAAATAGTCAGTAAATTCAATTCAATTCTAATTTTAGGCATATTTAGATTCCAAGTTAAACTGCTTTCCAGGAAACATATGACTAGAAGAAGGAATTATAACAATGTTCATAGTGAATATAAAATTTAGATATATAATATTATTAATATAATTGTGCGTAAATGTAAGTTTGTACTAAAAGATATTTTTACATATGAAAAAATAATTAATTCTCCAGAACCATAAGTAAAGAAAATAACCTTTTTGATCAGGAAGTCCAAGGAGCTATTAGAAAGATGAAAGATGGACAATGAGCTGAAATAAGGAATACTGAGTCGCTGCAGGTTAAAGAGTAAGTTGACAATCATAAAAGAAAATGTCAGATATTGACCAAAAATAAGATAACAGAATGTAAAATAAACACAAGTTCTAACAACATTGATAAAATAAGTTAATAGAATAAAACCGAAAAAAAAAAAAATTAACTTTTTTGTTCTCTTATCGTCTTGGCCATGATTTGTAATCAATGAATTGACGTTTATATAGAAAATAATTTGCAAAAGGTAACCTACATAGACCTAGACCGATCAACATATAAGGCCGGCCGCACACTATCGCAAACAAAACATTTTGTTTGAGGCGGGCGGAGAATGCACCGAAATACGGTGTAGGGGTGGTAAGTCCGCACACTAGCCGAGCAGGTGTTTGTCATTCACACAAACAGCCCAGTCAAGGTTTGCCAACTACTTGTTTGTGGCCTAAACAAAACTATGTTTTCATATTTTTTAACAAAATACTCTTTATTATTGATTTATGTGTGCTCGAACTAGAAATAATATTAATTATAATATTATGTATAATAATTTATGTTTATAAATAAACATTTAGAAAGTTTCATTGTATTTTATTTATGATTGCTTATCTCAATGTCAATAAGGACTCCACAATACCTAAAACGTTTAGGAGCTAATATTTTCAGTAGCATAGAACATATTGTTACTGTGACAGCCCCATGCCTGTTACAAAATACCTGTTACGCTAATAACAGGACAATACTGATAACAACTGGCCTTGATAAGTTGTTTGTTGTTGTCAGAATGACTTTAAAGCTTTATTATGACTTACTGTCTCAACCATCTCGTGCTTTATATATTTTTTTAAAATTGAACAGTATTCCATTTGAACCTATATCTATACGTCTTGGCAATGGTATGATCATTTATTTGTAATAATATGTTTAAATTTATGTTTTGAGTTTAATATATTTTTCTCATCAGGCCAACACAAAAAGGAGGAATTTAAGAAAATTAATCCACTTCAGTTAGTTCCAGTTATTGATGACAATGGATTCATATTGAGAGAAAGGTAAGTTATTTTAATAATAAGTAAATACATAATCGGCTAAGATTTGATCAATTTGGCAAGTCACTTCTAATATTTTTTTAAGCCTAAACTTTCTATATTTTCTTTGTATATTGCGGTTTTTGTTTAGAATATATATATCTAGTCAATTAACATTAAATAAATAAAATAAATTTGGTAACTACGTACCTTCCTATTAATATGTGGAAACTATTCCTTCCTATGGAAACTACATATAAGTTGTATATTTATATTTACAAAACGAATGAAATTAATTAAAGTCGCAACAAGTGCTATGTTTATTTGCGACGGACTTTTAAACATGCTTAGATAGTTGGCATGGTTAGCAAAGGCCCCTACCCTAGTTGAATAAACCTGGACAGGCAACATTTAGAACTCGTACTGTAGAGTCGGGCTATTGTCTACCTGAAGTACGAAAGAACGCTCTGCGGCGATATGACCTCGTAGTTAAAGCCCGGGCATGAGTTATAATAAATAACTAACTAACCTACTATAATTTTTCAAAGTCTGCTCCAATAATTATTCCGAATCCGGCCTCCACCCCAAATCTCGCCAATTTTTTTTAGTAATTCGCATAACCTACAGCAACATGAAAACATTATTATTAAGTCGGGGGAATGAAAAAAAAAAATATATATATATATTATATATCTAGTCCATAAAATTAAAGTATTTTTCAATCAAAGCGATATAATATGTCAACTATTCTACAAATGTTACTCAATATTGAAAGAAATAATCTAGGATTAGAGCATAAAACTGTAAATCACAGTAAGAATTTCAAAAATCCAGTTGATGTATCTGAAGAAATAGAATGTTGACCCTCCCGTCGGTCCTTTTAGTGAAACAGTCCAGGTTCTCCTGATATAGAGAAACCTCATGGGGGAGCATAAAAAAAATATCCAATTGACATATTATATCGTTTGCTCCCCCATGGGGTTTTTCTATCAGGAGAACATGGACTGAGAACCTTTTTGAAAAATTCAGGTCTATTTGCATATGCTTTATTGACTTAAATAAATAAAACAAACTTATTTTTGAAATATTGTCTATTCCACTAAAGATCTTTAGTGGAATAGACAATATTTCAAAAATAAGTTTGTTTTATTTATTTATTACAAGTTTCCACAATATGTCCGCGTTTCTCAACTTAGACTTTATTGACTTCCTGAAGTAGATGTTATAGTTAACTTCGAGGTCATATCACCTACTACCAGAACGCTCTTCAGTCACTCTGGAGGACATGAGCCAGACTCTACTATGGGAGTCCTTACATTTTTATTAATTTAGGGTAAGGGTCTTTAACCTGACATTGTATAGGCTCGGGACCATCCGAAGGACGATGTGCTCAAGGTGTGTATATATATATGTTTGTAGTGTTGGGATCCTGAGGTACCTATCTCGGGAGAAGGGCCTTGCGGACCACTGGTACCCAAGGGACAGCAAGGAACAGGCCAGGGTGGACGAATATCTCGAGTGGCAGCATCTCGGGATCAGGCTCTCATGTGCAATGTACTTCAGAACGGTTGTAAGTATCTAGAATCATTTTATCAGATCATCCCATAAATAATGTCAGTTCCTGTATTCTGTGGTAAAAGTTTATAAAAAAAACAACATCATGAGTGAGTGTCACGGTACTCACGAGAATTAATATGTAAACATCTGCTTTAGTTTCAAACATTTGCTGTCTTGCACTGATTCTGATAAAAGTTTGTTTTATAATGTCACAATAAGAAAAGTAGTATGAGGAATTTGTTGTTCTTCAATTTCTTCTATACATGAAATTATAGGTTTGTGATAACTAAAGTAATTATATTTTTTTAGATTTACGCTGCTATATTATTTTCTTTTACCACAAATTTTATTTATTGTGACAAATTTAAGATATCGAAGCATCTTAACCTAAAAGTTTCTTACCGAAAGATCATTTTATAGTTCGTAATATTGATATTATAGTTAAATTCACTACAACGGTAAATATGATCAATAATGTTTTAAAAATGCAATGTTGTATCTAATCATGTTTTTTAGAGTTGTTTTATTATATATTTACCTTTACATTCATTCATACGTGATGAAATATATTACACGATAATGCAGTCGAAATTTATTTCACTTTCTTCGATGATCACTACATTAAAAGTACCACATAAATGTACAACTTAAAAAGTCAAATGCAATCGAAATATATTACACACTTACTTATTCCAAGAACGTAGAAATGCTCAAAAACAGCTGACATCACAGATGGAGAAGTGTGTGTGTGCTGCGCAACCTTCCGAAACACACGCATACACATCAACGAGACTTACGCTCTGACATAGCCCCTACCGAGAGCTAACATGTTTACTTACACATCAAAAACTTACTGTGTTAATTTTTAATCCGTGATGTATTTCTCCTCATTTTCTACAATATTTTCAATCCCATTTTAAAATATGTGATTTAGCCGTAACAGGACTTTCTTATACCAATCACGCTAACAGATCACTCTCTCTCCCCCTCCCCGTTCTAAAAATTATTTCATACTGACATTACTGGGTATATGAAAGTAATGAGTTGGAGTCAGCGGTATTTTTTTGTTTCATTGTACAATGTAATTCTGAGAATGACATTCTTATACTCAGTAATGTCAGTATGAAATAATTTTGAGAAGGTGGAAAGAGAGTGATCTGTAAGTGTGGTTGGTATAAGAAAGTACAATGGCCAAATATAGTTTAATTTTTATACATACATACATCCTCGGCGCTACAGCTCCATTCGAGCCCTGGCCTCCTCCAGAGACTTCCCCCAAAGATTCCTGTCCAGCGCCAGCGTTCTCCAGTTTTGCAGCCGAAGGTTCCTTGCATCCCCATCGACTGCGTCATCCATTTCTTCCTGGGTCTTCCTCGTCCTCTGTTTCCCTCTGGGATCACTACCATCAGTCTTCGTGGGGTTTCAGCCTCCTGCATCCTCTGCACATGGCCAGCCCATTGAAGCCTCGCCAGTCTTATCACGTCTGTGACCTTGGGCTCTCCAAATTCCGCAGCGACCTTTTATTTTTACTCTCTACCCATTATTTTTAATCCTGAACATGCCGTTCTCCTGGGATCCTCCGCAGAACCTTTCTCTCGAATATCTCGTGGCTTCTCTCGTCTGCTCTGGTCATCGTCCAGGTCTCTGCCCCATAAGTCAGGACAGGCCTGACCAGAGTTTTATAGAGCTTTTATTTAATTTTTATAATTTATATAAAAACTACCAATAATAAAACAATATTTTTTAATTCGTTACTTCATACCTCTGTAAGGTAGTGTAAGATACTTTTTTATATTTCTGTACGGTAGTGATAAGATACTTATACTTCTGCAAGGTATCTTATTACTTCTGTAAGATAGTGTAGGGTATACTTCAGTAAAGTATTGCTTCTGCAACTTATCCTTCCTGGTCCATGGTAGTATATTTTCTTTAGACCTCTCATACATACATATGGTCCCCGGTTAACCATATTACTTAGATATCACTTATTTAAAAGTTGGGGAATCTCCGTGTGGAGATCGGATGTATGGAGATCGTGCCAGTCTTAACAAATTAACATGTGTATCTCTCAACTGTGAGATTTTATTAGCGATAAATACCGCAGATATAATCTATTTACAAATATTTATATTTCAGTGGCTTGAACCCATTATAACCCAGAAGGAAGCGCTTGAAAGTGATGTTATACGTTATAAGAAGCTTATGATCTACCATTGCAACTTATTTGAAAAAGTATGGTTAAAAGATAATTGTAAATATTTGTTTGGGGATAGTTTGAGTATAGCTGATCTCCTGGCCACTACAGAACTGGAACAACCTCGTAAGTAAATAAATTATCACTATCGTAATTTTGTATATTAACATATACATATTCAAATATTTTGGGTATATTGAGGATGAATGAATTATTCCCGATAGAATGAATGTATCGACACGAAATTTGATATGTGTATCCAAAAGCCTCCAACGACGACACCTACCGATTTTCAGCCAAAGAGAAGAGAGAATAGAGGAGAGGCTTAACTCAAAAACTCTAATAACTTTCTTTGTAATGAATGTATCGACACAAAATTTCATACGTGTATTCGAAGCCCCATAGGGGCGACATTTATTAATTTGCAGCAGAATCGGCAGAAGGGAAAGGGAGGAAAGGATTTTAAAAGCTAAATCTCGCACACGTTTTAAACACAGCAATTGGACAGCATCACATTCTTCTTCTTGTTCTAACCACTTCATAGCCGTCTTAAGGCAGTAAAAAGCTTCCTAACTGGATGGTCCTTTTTCAGCAAGTCGTCATCGCAAGGGTCTTGGTAGTCGATGACACTAGCAATGATTTCATCGTCCGTCAATACTTGATAGCGAGGGTCATTTTCCTTGTCGCATTCTTCGAATCCTGAAAATTATTTAATCAGCCCAGTCAGTTCTTGGCGCGTTCACGTTTAGGCGCCATTGCGATGCGAGTAGGCCGGTTAGCAGGGAGGGGAAAGCGCTGCAGTCACAGCACCAACGGCCACTAGTGGAACTATTTGAATTTGCCGACTGGAACACTTTCAATTAACCGATGTTTAAGGTAATCGATGCTCTACTGTAGATTGTAGTATGTTACTACTATACAGATACCATTTAACTTTTGTAAATTTGGAATTGGTATTATACAATTATCCTAATTTCCAGGGATTGCTGGATACGAGCCGAGAGAGGGAAGACCCAAACTGACAGCGTACATGAACCGCGTCAGGGAAGCCGCGCATCCCTTCTATGATGAGGCTCATATCATTTTAAATAGATTAACTGAAAATGCACAAAAATCAAAATTATAACATTGAGTTAATATTTATTGTAATGTAGTTTTCTAATGGTATAATGTTTTATTAAAAATATATTCCCAGAATATGTAAAGTTCTTATTGTAAATAAAATGAAAGTATTTTCAACGAGGTGTTTTTATTTAAATTATATCACTTTGAGCGAATTTGTCTCCTATTATACTATTTTAAGTGGACGTAAGAACGTCCCGAAATATCGTGAAAAAGACACTTCCGGAATAATTATACAAAATACTTATGTATATCATTTATTTGTTTGCCTTCTCACAAAATATCAGTCATAAACGTTTCGGGTCCCATTATCAGTTCTATAATACATGTGTTCTTTAGGTTAACTATTCCTTCTGACGATCAATTTAAATGTTTTGACTAGATGTTTAAATAAGATCAGGACGGCAGAAACCTAACGCCACTGAACATAAATAAATTAAACTCTTATAAGTTGAAACTAAATGAAAATAAACTATAGATTAAATAATAATAAATGTCTAACAATTTTGTGGCCGGAAGGCGGCGATGAGTCGAGCGGGGGCGGGTTGAGGGGAGTTGGATCGTCCAGAGATGTCTATCGTGGCGTTGGTCTGGCTCCAGGAGGACAACTGAGCGACAATTCATCACATTGCCGGCCGTCATCCTCTCAGGCAGGTTTGTTATTCTTGTTATTCTCACTCCCCCACACATCCCGCCCCCCCCCCCCCCCTCCTAGAATATCCATATCTCGGATATAAGCTAAGCGTGCACTAGGGTGGCACGGCACGGACGGCATTTTTAAAGGTGGGTGCGCGTACTAAAAGGGAACTCCCGCCATCCGCACATGGCAGTGTATACTGAGCTACCGTGTGGTGAACAAGGTCAAAATGGATAGTGATGACGAGTGTTTGGTTGTTAGTGCAATTTTGGTAGAAGAAGAGGAAGAGATGCTAACCAAAAAAAAAAAAATTTGAATTCATCAAATTAATAGAAAAAGACTGACTTTTGGTGAATTTCATACCTTGTTTCCGGACCTTATGGAAGATGATGCTAAATTCTTTCAATACTTCCGAATGACTCAGGAGAAGTTCGAATCCCTTTATGACCACATTAGAGATGAAATCTTCAGGAAACAAACTAAGTTTCGAAGTCCTGTTGAACCAAAGGAAAGGCTAGCGATTTGTTTGCGATAAGTTCCTATGTGATTATTTCATTGGTCGTTTTATTATTATTTTTTTTTTTAATACTCTAAACTTACTATGTATTCTGTATAAAATAAATTGGTGTTAGCCTATATTATAGGCTAACACCAATTTATTTTCCAATTCACTAAATGATATTTTGCTAATTTGACTTTACTATAGGGGAATGTATAACATAAATGAATAAATAACGGCGCAGCTTCAATGTTATAAAATTTATATTTAGAAAATATAATATTTATTTTTAATAAATATAATATTTATTTTTTATTGAAATCTCATGCATCAGTTTCCAACAATTCCAAGGCGCCCGCCGGAGGGGCGCGCTCACTACCCCAGAAATGCCGATGAGTCATCGGTACGGCGGCAGGGCCTTTCGGAAATGTCCTGAAGTTCTTCCTCGCTGACTTTTTAAAACGGCGGAAGGTGCGGAAACCCTGTCCGGCCGGCAGTACCGACCAAGTGAGCGCATACGCATTTGAATCAATGATATTAATTTTTTTAAATTGCCGTGACGGCCGCCCGTCCGTGCCGTGCCGCCCTAGTGCGCGCTTAGCTATACCGTTTAAAATAAAAACTATTTACTAATTATAAAATAATAAAATCTAAAAGACCTGAACAAAAGGTGTAAGGACAATTAAAAACAACAATTATTTTATTAATATTTTTATTATTTCAACAGTATGCAACTCATCAGAGAGAATTAATTGAGAGTTTACATTTCATATATTTTTTTTTTTCATTTTCAATTTGATATATTTTTAAAATTATTATTATAAATCGTAATAATATGAAAAGAAGTAAAGGAGATTCAGATGAAAAAATGGCACAGAAGTATTTAAAATATTTACAAGATATATCTATGTCATTTTTTTCCCTTTTTTTAAATTATTATTATTTTTTTTCCCATTCTTTTAAAAACAAGTGAATAAATATAAAAAATTTGAATTCAAATAATTATTACAATTGCATAATAGAAGATTATCGTGTTTCGAATCGCATTTATATGTTGTATCTGCATACATGAATTTACACAAATACATGAAATTTTAATTTGTGATATATATGTATGAAAACAGCTTTTAGATGCCAACAAGCTGCAAATAGTGAAAATATAGAAAGTAGTATTCGTGTGTAGCTAGTTTTTAGTAGAACAAGTATTTCACCAACTCTAAATTAATAATAAAAGGCGAAATACAATCAACATTATTACATTCTTGTATTGTTTTTCTTATTTTATTTTTATTTTTTTATACTTTTCAAAAAATCTTAAGTTCAATAATCATTTACAATGTTTGTAATAAACTTTCGTAAACATTTTTCTCTTTACAATGTTGTTATTCACGTTTATTCCAAAGAGAGTATTAAGTTAATTATTTTAACAAAATATTTACAATTAATAATATATATATTTACAATGAATATATTATATTTATGATTTTCTCTAGTGATGTTTTATATATATATATATATATAAAGGATTTTGAAAATTGCACAGGGTAAACCTTAATCCATTAATATTTACAATCAACATAAAAATAAAATAAATTAAAATTATGAATTAAAAAAAAAGTCAATATGAAATAATTGACTATACTTGTATCAACTTTGGATAAATTTGTGTTTGTATACATAATAATAACATAATATTAGAGAATTTAAAAAAAAAAATGAACTGTAATTTATAAAAATTGTGATTATCCGTTATCATTTTACGACAGCATTCATGCATTTGATAAAATAAGATTCAATAATGAAATACTAATGTGGTAAAGGAGCCGGTAGCTCGATAGTATTCGTGCTTGCTTACTGAGCTCAAGATCGCGAGTTCGAAACCCGACCCATCTTAGTTTTTTTTTAATTTCAAGGAGGTAAAATACACTTAAACATGCCGTCCTTTTCGGATGGGACGTTAAGTGATGGTCCCGAGCCTGTACGATGTCAGATACTCGTTATAGGCCCCTATCCTAGGTGAATAAAAATTTAGGTTAGGCAAAATTTAGGACTCTAATAGTAGAGTCGGGCTCATGTCCACCAGAGTGACGAAAGAGGGCTCTGGTAGTAGGCGATCCCTTGTAGTTAAAGCCCAGGCATGAGTCACAATAACTAACTAATGTGGTAAAAATTGTAGTTTTTCAATTTGATTATAAATAAATTATACAAGAAAAATGGCTCGAGAAAGATAGAATTTTGTATGTATATATATATATTTTTTTAAATTTTATTATTATGTATGCAATTTGTATTATGTTTACTCATAAAATATCAGAAAAGAAAATTATATAAGTATATATATATATATATATATGTATAATACCGTTATGTACTCGTATATGTATAAAATGTATAATTATGGCACAAGAGCCTGACCATTAGCTTCCAACAATTTCAGCCTTATCAGAATTATTGTATAAAATATGATATACCGAAAGATAAATATAATGTGATTATTTTCATAAGTATGTATTTATATGTAGAAAGATAAAATTGAAATAATCATTATCGTTTTTATTCTTTATTTTAGGGTATATTATTCATGTTTAAATAATTTAAGACATGCAAAAATAATAATAATAAAATTAATATAATATGCATAAAAGCATATTATATTGTTTTATTAATTTATCAATTTTAAATACATTTTTAAATAAAGAAGGTTAATATATAATTATTTGTTGTATTACCAGAAGTATTGGTCCATAGAAAAGAAAGTGAGAAATGCTACAGCCAAGAGAAGAACGAGTTTTACGCAAAAGAGAACTGATAAAAAATTTTTATTTTATTTGAAATTAGTCCTGTGGTGAACTATATTTATCCAAAATTTTAAATTTTATTTGCTTAATAATTCAAAACTTAGTTATAAAAGCGCACTACACAGAAATTAACAATCAAAAGCCGTTAGTTAATAAATAAGCAAAATGGACAAAAAAAAAAAAAAAAATCAAAATTACAATATCATAATCAGAAATGTATGAAGTTAAACATTATTATTTTTTCAAATTATATATGTATGTTCAGTTTATTGTGGTGTTAAACCAGAATGGCAAGATGCATACAGCCCGAACATAATATATTTTATGTAGCCCAGAACAAAATGGCAGTATGGTAATATATTTTCTAAATAGACAACATGAAGACTATATTGCTAATATGAAACGGAAAGAGCTATTACAAAAATTTTGACTGCAACTTTTGGATTATTTCATTTTTTTTTTTTTTTTTTTTTTTTGCTAATGTCCATTTCAAAGAAAATATCCCTTATCTGTTTTTATTTTTAATTAAAAAGCTCTACAAACTACATATTTTAATAAATTTATTTTCATCTAAGCTTCCAAGTTTATCGTCAATGTAAAGTCGAATTTTTGTATTGCAAAAGCTGAAATGTTATATAAGAAAAAATTTAATAACAAAATAAAAAGTATTTATAAAAAAAAAAAATAATAATAATAATAATAGGACGATAGTTTAATAGGTTATGAGTTATAAGCTCTACTTTGCGATATTATCATAAAGATAATTCATACAAAATCTACGAAAACCAACAGTGTTAGCCTTATGAGATTTAAGAGAATTAAGACCCAATGGTGGAAATTATTACTATATATATTTAAATATATAATAACTATATATGAATAACTTAAATTGAAAATATATAATATATTTATAATAATAATAATGAAAAGATAGGCGTGAGGAAGGTTTAATGGAAAATTTGTATATTAATAATAATTAATGAATAAGTGTTGCACTTATTTTTTTAAATTTATATACATTAATATTTATATTTCAAAGCAATTTTTTTATTTTATTTTTTCAACATTAAAACCACTATCACTTTGTAAATCACAAATTCATTTTAAATCAGTGTGTTTACATCTTTTTTTTTTCCTGATTAATAAATAAATAAAAAGAAATAGACAATATTTGAATGCAATGAATATTAATTTTAACACGATTTTTTTTTTTTAAATAGCAAAATACACACCACAATATCTACTTGAAAAGGCGATCAGATACAGTAAAATCTTAAGATTACAATAATTATACATAATATATAATTTGCTTTTCATATTTTTATAGTATCATTATATTATTTATTCATTTTTCAATATAATCTAACATTATTATTTTTTTATTTTTTTTTATAGTTTTTTTATTTTTTAAAGTTCTAATCACCATAGAATCATTTTGAAGACAGGAAAGAGGGGACTTTTTTATTATTTTTTTTTGAAAGGCAAGAGAGAAAAATATCATCCCCCACGATTAGTAAGAAACTAAAAATAAAAATAAAAATAATAACAGTGAATAACAAAAACATATTTACAAAAACATTTTTTTTATTTTTTAAATTTTATAATTTTAGACAAAAAAACTAATAAACTAGTCAACTTGTCTTTTGACATAATTAATATATACAATGGTGTTAACAATTGATT
The DNA here is from genome assembly GCA_963662175.1 of Aradus depressus. Classification (NCBI taxonomy): domain Eukaryota; kingdom Metazoa; phylum Arthropoda; class Insecta; order Hemiptera; family Aradidae; genus Aradus; species Aradus depressus. Next base: position 18,910,032 of record OY759225.1, on the reverse strand, counting down.
ATATATATATATTATATACATATAAAAATAAAAGTCAATAAACAAATTGTACCTAAGGACATTACATATATTATTTATCCGGTGAAAAATAAAATAAAAATTATAATAGAAATAATAACAAAACAATGAAAAGTAAAACTATTGCTTTCGATAAAATTACTTTTAAATTATTTTTTTTTTTTAAATATAAACTTATAATTATTTTTGATGATTTTTTTTTATTTTAATCGATTGATTGACTAGACAGATTAGATGAAATAATAATTTAAAAAAATGAAATAAAAGAAAGTTGACAGATAGTGTGTTAGTGTGGGGTGGGGTTGGGGGGATGATTCAGATCTAGGAAGTGACGAAGGGAGGACTCAGACCTGCTGAGTTTGGGGCTAGTTCATCCCCACTTCCCAACCAAGCTTCACTTCAACCATTCCGTCCCAGCTTCGGATCACTCAGCAACTATAGACAACGAAATTTGTTAGTTTTACATATGGACAACATTTTTTTAAAGTAGGCAAATGTTGGGAAAACAACTAAATAGAAAATAATGACAATTTTTGCAGGATTTTTTTTGTTTCATTTTTATTATCTAATTCCAAACTATGAAATAATACATCACAATTAGGAAATACGGACAAAGAAAAACAATAACATCAGTTGTGTCTTTTGATGAGACGGCAGACAACACCACCTTCTCCTCAGGCAAGAGGTCACGCGGCCAACGTCGATTCAGTCGCACAGGAGATCCGCCCGGCAAGGACCGGACCGATATGGCTTCCACCAGTGTATATGATATACAGGAACAAAACACAAATATGAAAAGGTCTGATCGCCGAAACGTCTAAATAGTCAAAATAAATGTTTAATAAATTAAGAGGCAAAAAGCTGCAACCAAAAAATAAATCTTCGACAATAATCTCCTTAAATATTGTAAACTCAAATTGGCGTATTGTACAATATGAAAACACATCATGATGTAAGGGGTATAATTTTTAGTAAAGAATCGACAAATTGCAGCTTTTTGCGATTTCATATTGAAAACTATGCACCTAAAACAGATATTTTGAAGGATAAATGGAGAGGTATGTTGAATAATTTTGTTTTTCAAATTAGTACCATTCAAAGAACTACTCAAAGAAATGACATTTCAACATTCTAACCTTACTCTTATGAAAATATATGACCATTTATATTTTTATTTTATTTTAATTCACCAATTTGGGGTTGTGGACGGCCCATCATATGATGAAATGGTTGCTAGGCTCCTCAACTGTAGATAGATATTCATGAAATTTCATACATAGCATCTCCTCATTCGGTTAGATAATTTTTTTTTTATGTACATGACCAACTTATACAATTATTAGGTAAATAAAAAACTTGCATTTAGTGTATAGCTCATGAGTTATCCTGGGGTTGCTGCTGATTCTGAGTGGGGGTCTGCTGTGGCGGGGCTTTCTCCTCAGAGGCCGGAGTCGGTGGCGCGTCCTTCCTCGGAGGCATTCTTTCGTTGATCGCATCCAATCCCTTGGCTTCCGCAAACGAAGTGATCTTATGATTAGGCGAGAAGCCTTGGAGAGCTGAAAATATTTTAAATAATTAATTTAAATAGTTGCAATTAATAGAGACGGATATGACTGAAGTGACACGGTAGATGTCTGTGCTAGCTATATCGGTATGCTGGATGCTACAAAGTGGCTGGTATTGAATTGCGCCAAATCGTATACCTCCACATAATCCTTGTATTAATCTGTGCTCATTTGAAAATAGGTATAAATTGAAAAACAGTGAACTCCGCCAAAACACATTTTATTAACACTGCCTACGTACATTACCTTACAAAGTGACTAAGTTTCTATTAATTACAAAATTGTGGCATAGAAACCAGTTACTCTTTGTAAATCCAGTTGATGTATCCGAAAAAATAAAATGTTGACCCTCCCGCCTGTTCTTTTAGTGAAACAGTCCAGGTTCTTCTGATATAGACAAACATATAGTTCATAAAAAAAATATATGTCTCAATATAAACGATATAATATGTCAATTATATTTCCATCTGCTTTAGCTCGATATCGCACATTTTTATAATATATCACAGGACTTCGACTATTGGACTAATAGAAAATATAAACACATAACGAAAAAAACTTAATTTTTCGAATTAGATTCATCCCAATCTCAAACAGATAGCAAATAGAATACAAACCAACAAAAAATACAGTTGGCAGAATTCAATATGAGTTAGAAAGGATGTTTGGCGCAGTTCAATAGTTTTAAATATCATAAACAAGGGTAACTTAAAATAACAGGTATCCCATTGGCGCAATTCGATTTGGCCCTACAAAGTATATACAGTACTAAAACCTATTTGGACTTGAGGTATCGAGATATGGAATCAGTCATAAAATCGCATTCATTTTACGTTTTCAATCTCAAATAACTTCAAAATCCCATTTGTACCCTCTGTCGCTATCGAAGTGTTCATGACAAACTCCATCATCATTCAACAATTATCCATTGATTCCTAACCAATCCACCAGGACGCCTCAAGCGGGCATGGCAGAGGCACCTGCTCCAGGACTCCTCTTCGGTTAGTTACCTCAGAAGTACTCCTGTACTCACATCACAATAGCTAATGAAACTATAAGCCGTAAATTTGTAAATAAACGAACTTGAACAACTTATGACTTATCTTTATTTATTTTTTTTATAGTTTTAATTTATATTTTCATTGTTATTCATAAAAACTAGATTACATACCATTCTTAAGTGATGTTTTCCCTCCAGAGAGTGCGCCCAACGGTAGAGAACCAGTAGGTGTCAAACCCTTCAACTGTAAAACACTTTCACTCTCTTCTCTGTAAGAAAAAAAAAAAAAAATACTTATTCAGTTTGTCTACATGGTGAATTGACATAAGACCCATACAGGTAGGTCTGGTAAGAGATCCTTTCTTGGTAACCCGGGTGTCCTGCGTTTAACCACATCCTTCATCAACAGACCCAACCCGATTCCTTAAGTTATACTGATCACAGTGGTATTATCCACACACTAACTCCCCCTGTTGCCGCCCAATTAAAAAAGTTCGGTTACTTTTTGAACGAAATCTAAAATAATATATCAAAATTGCATCATTATTATCTTCATCTTTTGATGTAATTTTTTGTTTTAGCTACTGATAATTATACGAAAAAACAGAATATACATATTTCTTTCAGTTGAGTACAGGGAAATTTAAAAATGCCTTAGTTTAATAAAGAATATGTCATTTAGTATTCTATTTCAGTACCGTGACAATTCGAAAAACTTGCAAAAAATACGAGAAAAAATGAAAAAATTCCCATAGTAGAATCGGGCTCATGTCCACCAGTGACGAAAGAGCGCTCTGGTAGTAGCCGATATGACCTTAGTAGTTAAAGCCCGGGCATGAGTCATAATAACTAACTCACTATTATTATTTTCTTAATCAAACTTTATTATATATTATATTAAATAATATTATAACTTACATGATTATTCTATTTATTTTTTTTTAATGTGATTAATAATTATCGCAGGTTTCAATAACATAATAAAATATTATAAATTCTAACACATAGAAAATACTTTTTTTTTTTTTTTAAACTAACCTCAGAACAGAGAAAACTCTAGCCATTTTACCAATAGCTCTGATTTTGTTACGGATGACCTCTTTGCGGAGATTGGCTGCTGTACCTATTGAAAAAAAAAACAAAATCATACATACACAAATAACCAAAAATATTTAACAGAAATACCTTTTGTGTGAGATATCAAGATAGAAGACATTACAATATATACAAAATATATTAATTGAAAAAACAAAGAGTTTTTAAAATTGCTCGATATTTTAACAAAGTTCAGGGACTTCATTCAAAATCAAAAATTAAAATTCTTTCGCATACGAGCAGTATCAACTATATAAATTTATATATATAATATATTTATCATAGTTACATTTCTCCCATTTATCTAACAATTACTCACATTTCGGGAAGCACTCCCATCATCAGTAGAATGTTCTTTACGTTAACATTTGTTTATCAAAATCTTCTTTTTACAGAACAGAACATATTTACTTTTGAGTTGTGTAAAATCCTTTTTTTTTTTGGCCTTTTGAACTCACTCCCGGGCGGGATTCGAACCCGCAAACCATGATGAGACCATGCGACCAAAGCCCTACGCTCTAGCCCGCACGACCACCATGGCTCCCAAGGAGATCCTTAATTCATATATAATATACATTATTACAGCATCACTTCTCCCATTTATTTATTTTCAAAAGTAGGAATTACAATCATTTTGGGAAACCATCATCAGTATCTACAATAAATGTGTTCTTAATGTTAACTATTCCTTCTGTCAATCAGAATCTTCTTTTTATGGAATATATTTATTGAATCGATCTAAACACATAGTCAAAACGAATATAGAAGTCGACTTTATGTTATATAAAAGATTCTGATTGACAGAAGAAATCGTTAACGTAAGAACAGATGAATTACAGATACTGATGATGGGAGTTCTTCCCGAAACTTCAGTAATTACTATTTTTTGAGAAAACAAAAAATAAATGGCAGAAGTGATGATGTAATTATATATTATATATGAATTAAGGATCTCCTTTCACAACTCAAAAGTAAATATGTTCTGTGAAAAGAACATTTTGATAGAAAGAAAAAATGTTAACATAAAGAACAGATAAATTCTAGATACTGATGGTGGGAGTACTTCCCAAAAAAATAAAAAATATATGGAAGAAGAAATGCTAAGGTAAATATATTATATATAACTTAAACACTTATTATATATAACATAAAAACTTAATGACTGTAATAGTGGTTTTTCAAAATTAAGTTGACTGAAAACACAAAATTAAAAAAAAAAAAATAAGAAGAAATGTCAAGCATGTATTTTTGAAATGAAGCTTTCAAATAGCAGAAAGCAAGCAAGCCTCATGCATATTAAGAAATAAATAAAATAAAGCAAAATTATGCAGAAAATTATTAAAACATAAAACAAAAAAAATTATATTTATATAGTTTTTTTTAATTTATAGTATTCAATGTTGAATGGGTAAAACGTAGTCAGTCATCATTTCGGTAATAGAAAATCATATCAATTTAAAACAAAAAAATTAAATTATTTCATCCGAAATTGGATATGAGTCAGGTAAAGATTCGTCAATGAATAAACACGTAAATAATATGAAAAAAATGTAAATATAATTGGAGAAAAATATTATAATAAAAAAGATGGCCCTATGAAGCGGGGGTGCGTTTCACGTAATTTTTTTTTATATTGAGGGAGGGTTACAATGTCCCCCTACATTCTCGACTGATCTGAATACACATATGGCTGAACCCTGGCTTTTTATAATAACCTAAACGAGAACTGGACAATACAACATGAATGTTTTCATTTACAGAAGATTTTTCCGTTTTTAAAGTTGCATTTCCAAATTGGATAATCAGTGCTAAAAATTTTGAAAATATAATATAATTAAAAAAAAAAATAATGTCGGAAAAAACGGCAATTATTACTATAAAAAAAAAGTATAGTTTATATATCCAATATAATAAAACAGACACGGGGGCCATGGTGGCCGTGCGGGCTAGAGCGTAGGGCTTTGGTCGCATGGTCTCACCATGGTTTGCGGGTTCGAATCCCGTCCGGGAGTGAGTTTTATTTCGTAGATAGAACTCCCTCCCGGGTCCATGGATGTCTTAAATAATTATATATAACACATTGACATGGCTAATATGCACCGTACATAAAGCCAAAAGAAAAAAAAAAAAAAAAAAAAAAAAAAAAAAAAAAAAAAAAAAACAAAAACAGACACATATCTTCAACACACTCATCCACTCAAATCATTATAAAGTCCTGAAGATGAAAATAAATAGTTTCCGAAAGGTTTGTCAAATACTGAGTTTTTTATTTACAGGACGGAAATTTTGAATAATATTTGCTATTTATTTTTCCATCCTCAGCCTTAACTTCGAATAATTTAATTAATAGTATTTTATCGATAGATTACAAATAATTATAATGCATTAGGTTTTTTATATGTACTGTTAACATAAATGCTGATAACTCTTTTATTGTAGAACATTTTTTTTTGTATGATGCTTCACTTCAATATAATGTTTTTCAAAAATGTCTCACGACTAGTCACGGTCACAAAGACTATTTGAGGGACATAAAGCAAATAATAAGAAAGCTGATTTACAAATGTTATCGCGCGCAGGATTTTATTCCCACTCATGTCTGGCAGCCAATGTTTTACTGTCACAATATCCTAATCGAATGAGGATACAGTATGTTATTCTGAAACACGCCTCATTAAATTATATTATCACAAACGGAATAACGAAAATGTTAATCTTTAACATAAATGTCAAAGTTATTTAAAATAAAAATTATATACACAAATGTTTACAAAATACAACTAAAATCTAAAGTCTAAAGAACAAACAACACAAATATAACCACCGTTTTTATTCACTCACCGAGTTAAGTCCAAATTTGTCATTGAGATTTTGTTGAACAGCGCCATCGTATCCACGTAAATCAAAATGAAAAACAAAAAGAAAAACAAACACAAAATTTTTAAAAAATAAGTAATAAAGTGCATTTTAAATTAACGTTTGCATATTAATAATGATAATACAAATAATATTTTATACTAAAAAAAATGTTAAAAATAAAAATTTAATTGTTTAGAATCTGAAAAAAATAAATGTGGTGGAAGACCGCCCGATTACCAATGGTTTAAAGAAAGTTATTAATTATATACAATAATTGTATATTATTATTATTATAACAATTATTGTTACAAAGAAATATGATAACCATTTCGGACTTTGTTTTGACTAGAGAGCACTATGTCACTAATTCAGGTGAAAAAGTGGAAAAATGTACAAAAATATCAAATTGAACTAATGAAATGCAACAGAGAATGATATATGTTTTTAAAATACAATATCTTCGGAGTGCTGTACAATTGACATTTTGTTATCACGAGGCTGGCAACACTGAACAGAAATACACAGATTCGTTTCTATGAAACTGATAATAAAATATAGATTAAAGGTGAAATCTTAATATGAAACTAACTAGTCGATCCGGTTTTACCATAGAAATAAAAGAGGCTGTCGTCTTCTTTGATTTATTTTAGACCAGAACCGGTTTTCGACGCAACAGCGTCATCACCAGTTGCTCATCTATGATAAAATAATAAAATATACAGATAATGAAAAGTATAAATAACTCTAAAAGCATCAGTACAGAGAAACAATCTAAAAAATAATAAACTTGCATACCCCACTCAGACAGCACAGCGGTTAAAGGACAACTGGCATAATTCTAAGGGGTGGGGATAGCCAGGTTCACTCACTCTCTCTACATGCAAAACCATTCATTCTAATATATACATTAACTAAAACGAGTCTGTACATAATACTAACATAATATAAAAAATTTCACCATACAGTCAATTAATGACTAAAACTTATTTTTTATATTATGTTGCTATTATGTAGAGTGTTGTTTTAGTTATTGTATAAATTAGAATGAATGGTTTTGCATGTTGAGAGAGTGAGTGAAGCTATGCCCACCTTTAGAGCTATGCCAGTTGTCCTTTAACCACTGTGCTTTGTGGGTGGGGCACGTCTATAATTTTTTATCTTGTTACTCTGTACCTTGATGCTTTAAAAGTTATTTATACTTTTCATTATTTGTATATTTTATTATTTTATCATAGATGAACCACTGATGATGAAGCTGTTGCGCGGGAAACCGTTTCTCTAAAATAAAACAGTGGGAAGACAACGTCTTTTATTTCTATGAGAAATCTCGTCCCACATTTTACTATCCATATGAACCGGATATAGGTATACGTTGCAGAATATATGAATTAAAAGCGAGTATATTTCGAAAAACACTGTTTGCGCCAAGTAATATTGTATTTCTAAACAAACCAGTTTGATATCTACTCTAAATAACTTCTAAGTTGAGAAACGCGGACATATTGTGGAAACTTGTAATAAATAAATAAAACAAACTTATTTTTGAAATATTGTCTATTCCACTAAAGATATATACATATATAACTACCGGTTTCGGCTTTATACCATCGTCAGGTCTAGTTATGAACTAAGTCAGTTTGCAGAGAGCGACCCTTCAAATACATCTCAGGTCAAAGGGTGCTATTAAAACTTGGGAGTCCCCCGGCTGTACCGTTAGCTAACTCATGAAATATTTCTTAACAAAACCTAGTTCTAAATTTACATAAAACAATGTCACTAGACTAATCGTGGAAAAATAACAAATAAATAAGTACAAATACAAGTAAATAATAAAAGAATATATGAAGAATATATATCATACATGTTTGTATTATCTGTTATTAATATTTGGTTCCACATATATGTTTCAAGTTATCTAAATCTTAACATTATTATTAATTTTATTTCTATTTTTTATTATTTACTTGTATTTGTACTTATTTATTTGTTATTTTTCCACGTATTAGTCTAGTGACATTGTTTTATGTAAATTTAGAACTAGGTTTTGTTAAGAAATATTTCATGAGTTAGCTAACGGTACAGCCGGGGGACTCCCAAGTTTTAATAGCACCCTTTGACCTGAGATGTATTTGAAGGGTCGCTCTCTGCAAACTGACTTAGTTCATAACTAGACCTGACGATGGTATAAAGCCGAAACCGGTAGTTATATATGTATATATCTTTAGTGGAATAGACAATATTTCAAAAATAAGTTTGTTTTATTTATTTATCTACTCTAAACATTTTCCTGCGACAAAACCTAGGAAAAACTATAAACAGATAAAAAAAACGATAAGCAACGCTGTTTTGTACGACTGGCCATACTTTAAACTAAACTGATATTACATTATAATCTTTAATAATAATATATTTTCCAAAGTTTCGTCCTTTACCCAAATTATTTTTTTTGTCCCAGCCTCAGTATCTTTAATTTATTGAGAAAATCTGCAAATAAATTAAAGATAATGATGATTGAAGTTCTTCCTGAAACTTGTATTTAAGTTGTAGAGACCAATAGAATAAATAGATTGGGAAAAGAATAAAGCTGTGGAAAGTATATATTATTATAAATTCAGAATCATAAAAATTATTATAATTCTTCAACTTTCTTCTTTAAAAATATATAAATACATTAAAATGTATGAAGTTCAAATACCATAAGTAAAACTATTGAGGCGATTGTTCAAATATGGTATACTCTTTAAAATGTTGGCCATACGATTTTTTTCCTACCAAGAAAAATGCAAGTGGAAATGCAAGTCATTAATTGATCCTTGGATTTTGAAAAAAAAAAAAAAAAAAAGTAATAGTGCATTATCCTGGAATAAGAAAAGAGTGGCTACAAATACAACCATTATTTGAAGAAAAAATGACAACATGACACGGAAATATATATCAAGGAGTGATACATGAAATAATAGTGCATCATCCTGGAATATGAAGGAATAAGAAAAGAGTGGCTACAAATACAACCATTATTTGAAGAAAAAATGACAACATGACACGGAAATATATATCAAGGAGTGATACATGAAATAATAGTGCATCATCCTGGAATATGAAGGAATAAGAAAAGAGTGGCTACAAATACAACCATTATTTGAAGAAAAAATGACAACATGACACGGAAATATATATCAAGGAGTGATACATGAAATAATAGTGCATCATCCTGGAATATGAAGGAATAAGAAAAGAGTGGCTACAAATACAACCATTATTTGAAGAAAAAATGACAACATGACACGGAAATATATATCAAGGAGTGATACATGAAATAATAGTGCATCATCCTGGAATATGAAGGAATAAGAAAAGAGTGGCTACAAATACAACCATTATTTGAAGAAAAAATGACAACATGACACGGAAATATATATCAAGGAGTGATACATGAAATAATAGTGCATCATCCTGGAATATGAAGGAATAAGAAAAGAGTGGCTACAAATACAACCATTATTTGAAGAAAAAATGACAACATGACACGGAAATATATATCAAGGAGTGATACATGAAATAATAGTGCATCATCCTGGAATATGAAGGAATAAGAAAAGAGTGGCTACAAATACAACCATTATTTGAAGAAAAAATGACAACATGACACGGAAATATATATCAAGGAGTGATACATGAAATAATAGTGCATCATCCTGGAATATGAAGGAATAAGAAAAGAGTGGCTACAAATACAACCATTATTTGAAGAAAAAATGACAACATGACACGGAAATATATATCAAGGAGTGATACATGAAATAATAGTGCATCATCCTGGAATATGAAGGAATAAGAAAAGAGTGGCTACAAATACAACCATTATTTGAAGAAAAAATGACAACATGACACGGAAATATATATCAAGGAGTGATACATGAAATAATAGTGCATCATCCTGGAATATGAAGGAATAAGAAAAGAGTGGCTACAAATACAACCATTATTTGAAGAAAAAATGACAACATGACACGGAAATATATATCAAGGAGTGATACATGAAATAATAGTGCATCATCCTGGAATATGAAGGAATAAGAAAAGAGTGGCTACAAATACAACCATTATTTGAAGAAAAAATGACAACATGACACGGAAATATATATCAAGGAGTGATACATGAAATAATAGTGCATCATCCTGGAATATGAAGGAATAAGAAAAGAGTGGCTACAAATACAACCATTATTTGAAGAAAAAATGACAACATGACACGGAAATATATATCAAGGAGTGATACATGAAATAATAGTGCATCATCCTGGAATATGAAGGAATAAGAAAAGAGTGGCTACAAATACAACCATTATTTGAAGAAAAAATGACAACATGACACGGAAATATATATCAAGGAGTGATACATGAAATAATTTTTGCAATGCATAGAATACATATACACTTTTAAACAGAAAATTAAATCGATCTAAAATATTTTTGAAAAATTCTATAAATATAAGACATGTGCACCAAGTGCAAACTATACTTGCACAATAATTCCGTGTCATCAGTCCCCCCACTTAAATTATTAATAGTTAAACCAATGGTTCAGCTGTTATAATTTTGGGTCAATTTACACCTAATTCTGAATGTTCATGATTTTTTCAGATTTTTTTGAGCTACCCTTTTGATGAAAAGGGTGGAGGACAGCAATTTTTAAGCGTTTTTCCCGAGACTCCGAAATTGTACCCATCCTGGTATATTTCCTAGGGTATGGGTTTTAACGAGTACCTGACAGCACAAGCTCGAGATTAAGGTTTTTTACTTCTGAGACAAAAAAAACACGTTAGGGTCTCGGCCAGGTTTCGAATCCGTGATCTTGAGCTCAGTATACAAGTACACTAATTCTGAGTTACTAGCGCCCTCACAGCCCTTCTGGTTTTAATGAGTTATAAATAAATTCAATACGTTTCCATGGTTTTTTTGCGTCTCTTTGCTCTTCTATTATATAACAATGAACAAAATGTTAAAACTGAAAATTATTTTTTATTCACTTTATTTTTGAGGCCTCAATACACGCGCTCCGTGCGTCTGTGAAGTGATCCCCCACTGAGTACGGAAGTGATGAGGGCTTGTTATGGAAAGTTCAAAATTGGGATTGGATTAATTCCTGGACGAAGCGGTTATCAAAATGTCCGAAAACAATTTTACGATTTGTATCGATATACTGGAAAAATAAGTATATGTGAGTTCCATGTTAATCTCCTGTCTAGGAACAAACCCAATATAGCCAAATTGGATTGAAGAAGGAGTTAGGATATGGTTCGGAAACAATGGGTAAATGTGACCTGTACTCATTTTCGCCGAAGTTTACACCAATTCTTTTCTTCGTTGAGGTTTTGAGTCTTCTAAAAATACGTTGACGATATGCTATATATCATTTTTTTAATATATTGTTAATCTATTCAAAGATATGTATGATGATACAAATACGAATATAAACGACTCAGCAAACTTCACTAAAATAGTTGTGAAGTATTATCGCATGCAAAGTTTAGCTTATTTTTTATGATAATTTACCAAGAACATTTTTTTGGAGGGGATATAAAAAACTTACGTATACAAACTTTACCCGTTCACTAGGGTCTTAAACATAAACTTATAAACTATCGTAATATATACATTTAAGTTTATACATAATGATAGTAGAAATAAGACTACATAACAAAACAAATTCTAACCCGCAGACCATATTAGTTGTGTCTACAAAAATAACTATACCACACAATACTCAACACACAATCATACTTACATAAAAATTAAATGAATATATATAAATAAAAATTAATTAATAATAAACAAAAATAATAAATTTAAATAAAATAAATATAAACACAACACTCCATGCCAGCAAATAATACATAAAAAACTTAAAATAAATAAAAAAAGAAAAGAATAAAAGGGACAATTCACGATAAAAGAGAAATAGGAAACATAATTTAATATTAATAAATTTAGAATGAATACATTATAAATAAATTTTAAAGAAACTTACTATGCCTTGATACCAGCCAATGAGTTATTTTTCATATATTCTACATTTAGGAAATATTTGTTTTCAAAAAAATATTTACAAAAAAGGAAATAATGAAATCAAAAAAATAAAATAATAATAATAATTTCTAAAAACTTAACTTGTATGTGAAATAAAAAATAAAAATAAATGTAAAATAAAATAAATGATGTTTACTGAAACAAAATAATTTACGAAATGGCCGATACTTTGATAATATTTATATATATATATTTTTTTATATAAATGTATGTGCTAACATGAGTGTAAAATAAAAAAAAGTAATATAATTCAAATGTTAATTGATCACCACCACGCGTTACTGTTGAAATAAATCAACAATTACATGAACTAAAGGACCACAAAAAAAAACATTTTTTTTTTTTTTTTTAATATAAATAATAAAAAAAAAAATAGGTTAAAAATGAATACAATTTAAAATAAAAATTATAAAAAAAAATTAAAAAAACGAAGCACAAAACAATCTTTAATAATTTAATTAATAACAAAATTTATAATAGTAAAAAAAATAAAATAACATCTTTTTACGACAAAATAAAACACTCAATATTTTTCTTTTAATTAATCAAAATAACGAAAAAAAAGTAAAAAAAAAACAAAAAAAAAAAAACAAACGCACTTTGTATAAAGAGGAGGATTGAAACTTACCATTTTTTTGTTTTATTATAACTTTGGCTGGAACCGTTCGGAATGGCCAAGGCATGGCAATAGAGAGAGATAGAAAGAGAAAACAGGGATAAAAGTGCATGTCAGATAACATAACATTATATATATAGATAGGTGTAGTGCACTCTTTTGATAGGGGGATGTATATACTGCAGCCCATGTGTAAAACCACCCTGGGGTCTTATAAAGTTGGCGTAGTGTATTTGTTACAACCAAGGAAAAATAGGAAAAAACAATTATTTATGTTAAAAATAATTTTTTTTGAAAAATGTCTCCTTTAAAAATATAACATAGGTATTATTGATCCTCATTTTAATTTACAATATTTTCATTATTATTTAACGGAAAAAATATTATTTTATATTAATATAAACCAAAATTCAAAATTCGTCCTTTTTCATTTCCTCCCATCAATGTTTGGGATAAGTCTCTTAGAGCATAACTAAAAAAAAAAGGGTGTCGGAAAACCACCGGCAATGTACTTCCCCAGCACGAATTAATTAATTAAGTTTTCACTCTCCCTCCAAAACCAATTGACCGTTTGGGATACAAATCTATAGTTGACTTACATATCAGTTATTGGGATTTTTGAGTTGATGGTTGAAAATTATTATATGCGGTCCTTTGAATTTACATATGAAATTTTGTGTCAATACATTCAGTACACCGGCAGTTAATAGAATTTTTCTGTTAAGCCTCCCTCGCCCTGGATACACACATAAAATTTCGTGTCGATTCATTCTTTTTATTAGGAGTTATCGTGTTCATTGACACACCAATAGACACGAATTTTTTTTTCATTATTTTTGGAATCAGAAGGTCGGAAAACATGAAATTCCGTTGAAAACTTCACATCGGATTTTTGACCGATTAAATAACTTCCCTTATACTTCTGGGGAAATAAAAACGTTTTTACAAACTGAAAAAAAAATGAATCATCTAAAAACGGAAATCTATCAGCTAACAGATAAACCGGTGAGATATTCGCTATGAAAATGAGTCAAATCTTCTCCCACTCTCCGCCGTTCATAATTTGTTTCCATTCCTTCCACGTATTTTGCTGGCTTCCCATGTTTCATTCTCTTATCTAAGTTTAAAAATGCGGCAATAATTGTTCTAACTTTTCGTGATACCAGGATTTCATTATTTTAAATTGTATACAACAAAATTGTTTTTAAAACTTAATTTTAAAAATAATAAATCCCTCTTCGTCCATCTTCTCAACGTCCATAGAAAAACGCAAAAAAACGACTTTGACAGGGCACTACACACAGTCCAAGGCAAAACTGAGTAAGTTGTAACGGAAAAAGTTGAAAAGAAAAAAAATAATAAAAAAGATTCTAATTTCCAAAGTTTTTCTATACACTAACGCCACTGTTTTCATCTCAAATGATAATTAAATGCTCATATCATAAAATGTTTTCTAGGTCAGAGATGAATAACAAACAAATCAATTTCTTTAGAATAATATAAAATATTTTTTATGCCTGAATAAAAAAATAAAATTAATTAAGATTTATTCCTCAGAGCGTTAAAAAAAGGGGGGAGGGTAGGAAGAATGAATGTAGGGAACTTCTGCAGTTAAAATATGACAATTCTGACCCGGAATATTTTACAAAATGGACGAAGGTTTGAATCATGAAACAGCCACGAAAAATAATACAGAAAAAACAATAAAAATAATTATTTAGAAAAACCTTTATCAAATGTTTTACTTTTTTTTTGTTGGTTTATTTAATAAAAATTAGGTTACTGTTGTCATACCTTTCGGTGGAAACCGTCGATACTGGCTTCTGGTCGAGCACTTTCGATGTGAAGACATCATCTTCAAACAACATTAACAGCGGCTTGAAGATCATGTCTTCACAACGAAAGCGCTCGCCCAAAGAACTCGACCAGCAGCCAGTGACGACGGTTTCCACAGAAAAGGTTTAACAGTAATATATTTACTGGCGGATGGTTTGTAAACTAAGATTGTCTTAGGTCTCCAACAAAATATATTTATTTCATTTTCTTAACTTTTCGGCTATATTATACAACATTTTAAACAGTTTTAGTAACAAAGTCACACTCGTTGTTTTTACATATATACAAAAAATGTGTTTGGATATGGACCACTATTTAAAACGTTAATGATATTATATATAAAAAAACGTTGTTCAATTTATCTATAGACTATACCGCTCAATTATGAAAACAGTCATTGAAAACAATTTTAAGTTAGAGAAATATTCTATAATTCCAAAATATAACATAATGAAAATGAGTTTTCTTGAAAGAGCTGGTCTAATTTTTATGCAAAAATTTGTTTGGATACTGACTTAAAAAAATTGGTCAATTTATCCGTTTAGCATAAAAGTTTTGATAATTCCTTGATGGACGAAAGGTTAACAGAATGAGATAAATATATTTTGCGGAAAAAGGCCTATCCTTAATAACGAAAATGAAATTTTAAAAGATTTCCAATACAATGGAAAATAGATTATCTGATAGTTAAAGTATATTAGTTCGTACGTAAATAAAATTCAGTTAATAACTTTTAATCATGAATTATTTAAAAGGAAATTTAATTTTCATAAATTTTACATGGAAAGTTAAATACAGATAATGGAAGTTAATTCTAATCCTAAAATGAATTCAGATTAAAAAGAGGATATTTAAGTGGATGTTTCATGAAATGGAAAGAATTTCACCCAGATAATAGACAGCCGTTTCACAAATAGGATGTAATATATACAAATATGTGAATATATATTAATCACTATACATATATATAGTTTATAGAATGGTAGAATCACTAAAATATATAGGTATAAGAATAGAAAATCACTTTACATAAAACTAAAAAGAAGACTCAAGTTCACTATTAATAGAGTAGTATTAATAAAGATTGAAAAATAATGTTTTGTTTAAATATTGTATTTAAATGTTAACTAATTTATTTAACCAATAAGTAGTAAAAATAAAATCCATCGCATGTCAACAATGCTGTAAAATAATAATTTAAAGATAAGGGGAACATTGATCAAAGATTAATATTATTATATTAAAATTAATTATTCTATCCTCCAAATAGCGAACGAAATTGTTAAAATTTAATGTAATGAATAAATTAATTACAAAATACGAAAAAGTAAAATTGAATAGTAGTACTCTAGCTCAGGGGTGCTCATTTTTGGTTTCTAACTTGATTTATTTACAATTTTTTACACTCTAAATTTTATATTGTTGTTATACCATGGCCGCCGGGTTTCAAACTGAAATAATGGGCAAGAAAATAAATGCCAATAGGACATTTTATGAAAAATGCATTATGAACGCTAATTGCATTTACGGTACATGTACCAAATTTAAAATATAATAATAAATGAAAATTAACGAAAATAAAAATTGGAATATAATAATGAAACGGGCTGTGTATGAGTAGGGAAGGTTTTAAATGGTATGTAAGAACATCATTTCGAAGGTATCGATAACAAGATTCGGATAAAAAAATAGTATTTTAACTTTTTGGTTGGGAGAGGAAGAATCATAGAGCGGAAAATGATCTAATGGCGTTTTAACAAAAATAAAGGACAATTTTAGGATCTCTTAGGGACCGTGTAAAAAAGCCCGGGTTTTAACTACGTAGTCATATTCAGAGCGCTCCTTCGTCACTCTGGTGGACATGAGCCCGACTATACTGTGCGAGTCCTAAATTTTGCCAACCCTATATTTTTATTCTATAGGCATCCGTACGAATCCTAATGACACGATATACATATAACAGGCTCAGTCAGCATCTCGCATATGCGGACGATGTGTTCATAACCGGACGATCGAAAGCTGCATTGGCGGGGGCGTTCTAGGAATGTGACGAGGAGTCTGGGAAGCTTGGTCTTGTTGTCAACGAGGGCAAAACAACGTACATGAGAACCAAGAGGAAAGAAGTAAAAGAGAAGGAACTCGTACTTGGAGGTTGCAGGTTTGACCGGGTGGGTAGCTTCAAGTACCTGGGGGCCGTTATCAGGGAAAGGAACGACGTTAAAGAAGACATCAAAGCAAGGATAACTGCCGGGAATAGATGCTACCGGTCACTGCAGAAGGTGCTCGGATCGAGGACTGTGTCCCGAGACGCCAAAATAGCAATTTATAAAACAGTCCTGAGACCGGTCGTCACATATGCGAGTGAAACCTGGGTCCTGACTAGGAGGGAGGAAAGTCTTGCTCCTACTCCAGAGGGGCCGTATATCTTCGGAGGATACGGAGGACCTGATGGCCTTAGTGAAGCAGGGGGGAGGCTGCGATGGCTGGGGCATTTACCGAGGAGGATACTGGAGGGACACCCGGGAGGACAAAGAAGAAGAGGTAGACCCCGCTTACGTTGGCTGGAGGAAGACCTCAGAACGATGGGGGGTGTGAGAAGATGGAGACGGGAGGTTGAGGATAGAGAAAAATGGCGGAGGATCGTTGCGGAGGCCCAGGTTCTACAAGAACAGTAGCGCCAGGGAAAGTAAGTATATTTTTATTCACCTAGGGTAGGGGTCTTTAACGAGTATCTAAAATCGTACAAGTTCGGCAACATCGTTTCAACGTCCCACCTAAAGGACAGCGCACATATCCGAGAAAGTCACACTTCTCAATTCAATTTCGAATATTCTATCAGTGTAAGTGTATTGCAATTGAATGTTTGATAAACTTGATCGCGTCGAAATAACAAGAGAGATTGTGAATTACACAGAACATTATTTGTGAACTAGAGCTAACTCGAAAAACTACAACGATCGATGAGTTGAGCACCTCTTGACTAGGACTATTTTATTCAATACAAACAATACGTTGGCCAAATATTTCGATTACTCAAAAAAAATAAATAAAAAAATAACGCGGTTCCTAATTATTTAATCGTTTTGAGGATTAAAAATTGTATTAAAATAATAAATAGAATTTAAAAAAAAAATACAGGAGCAGACAATAAATTGAAGAGAAAAGAAAATTTAATTTTGGGGAATTATCTATTTTATGTTAAATTTCATCTAATAATCCTTGGATGATTTTTCAAATTTACTTTCTAAGTTAAAACTTAGCATTAAGTAAACTGTCTTATGCTACCAACCGTATTAAAAAAAATGAATTGTTACCCTAACACTCGGGCGATGAAGTTATTCAATATAAGAATTATTTTATACCTTTTTACATAATATGTTGCTATTAAGAATTGACAATATTAGTTTTAGTTAAATATTTTTTTACAAAAGAATAAAATTTGTTTATAATAATATATGAAAATGTATATTTCGCCCAAATTTTGAAGGTACTTTTTTCAAAATTAAAAAAAAAGATTAGGGCATTGGAAATACAATATTTTTACAGCATTAAGAATTTGAGGTTCTGTCGTATAAATAATAAAAAAACACAGTATTTGGCTAACATTTTGGAAACTGTTCTTTTCCTTCTTCAGGGCCTTATAATACTTGAGTTGATGTACAACACACACATCAACTCAAGCCCTGAAGAAGGAAATAAACAGTTACCGAAACGTTGGTCAGATACTGAGTTTTTTATTTACATGGCAGAACCTCGAATTCTTTCAATATTAAGAAATATATTAGTTTGAAATCGACTAGCGATGAATAATATATTTAATAAGAAGGATTTTGTGAAGAGAAGTAAATTCTTTACAGAAAAAAACTAAATTAATACTTCATTCAAGATAAACTATCAACTATTTTTGTGTAAATGTAAATTACAAAATAATAATAAATAAAAATAAATTAATATAAATAATAATGGTGCATTTAAAGAATTATATTAAATAGTGACTTAAAGGCATTTATAAATATGAAAATAATCAATGTACATTATAAAACTAAATGAATATGTCAATATTTAATTAATGTTAGTCAAAATTAGCAGTGAGGCTGTAAATTAAATAAAAAATCAAAAACAAAACAAAACATATTTCCCTTTTATCAACAAGTAAACAAGAAAATTAATAAGGAAAATAAAAAAGAGAAAAAAAAAATGTGTAAAGCAATAGAATAATAAACTAAGAAATAAGTGAATATCAACAACGTAACACACACACGTCACACGCACGCAATTGTCAAGACGCTAAGCAGGCAAAATAGGAACAGGAGTAGGGCGGATATGGGAATATAGAGATAAAATATAAATAGGAATCAGCTACATTAAATAGGGAGACAATAATGTCGAAAGTAAAGTGACCCAACTTTAAATAGGGAGACAATAATGTCGAAAGTAAAGTGTCTCAACTTTAAATAGAGAGACAATAATGTCGAAAGTAAAGTGTCCCAACTTTAAATAGAGAGACAATAATATTGAAAATACAGTGTCCCAACTTATAGAGACAATAATGTGTCCTTCTTCAAATTGAACTGATTGTTAGTTATTGTGACACATGCTCGGGCTCTAACTATCAAGGTCATATCGCCTACTACCAGAGCACTCCTTCGCTCTAATGGAAATTAGTCTGACTCTACTACAGGAGTCTTGTACTTTGCCTACCAAGGTTTAGTTACTTAAGATAGAAGTCTTTAACGAGTATCTGATATCGTACAGGCTCAGGATCATCGCTTAACGTCCCATCCGAAGGACGGCATGCTCAAGGTTTTTTTTACCTCCCAGATAAAAAAAAAAAAAAAAAAAAAAAATTGAACTGATGTCTAAAAGTACAAGTCTAATAGACAGGACAAGCACCATAATTTAGTCTCTGACCGCGAAAAATTGCATTCAATAGCCAAATTGCGATACATATTTATTTCTATAATATCTGGGAGCTTATGTCAAAATGTATGCAGGGAAATACTTTTTTAACTAATAGTTAATAAAAAAAATGGACTTTTTTCAGTTAAAATTCCGCATAACCGCTTCAAAGAAGCCTATCAGTATCTATGGTCATTAATAATAATATATCGATGTTAATGAATCAATCGTTATTTACGTTTAGATAAGTCAAACAATGACAGACATACAATCACCTTTATTTTATTTTTCTCATTAAAATATCATCTGTATACATTTTGACATGAAAAATACAGTAAATGGCCATTTTAACTTTAAGTCTTATATATATATTTCTCATATCTATGTTTTACCAATAAAAAATATTTAAATCCCCTCACTCCTATTTCAGTTGGTCTTTCTACACTTTTTGAAATTTTTCACCCCAAGTGCACCTACAGTTGAGCTCAATTTACGCATACCGAATATTTGGAAAAAATAATTTTTTTTAATGTGTTCATTCATTCTAGATACAAAGGTAACACAGATTTTTGTCAGCCATTTTCATTCCTTTTACCTCAATTTTTACGCATCTAGAATCATCATAAATTATAAAATAATGAAAAAATTTAAATAACACGATTCTATGTTTGATGTTTCACAATTTAAAGTTGAGACTCCTTCTATATAATTTTCATAAGGAAACATGAATAATTTCAGGAGAATAAAGAAAATAAAATATCTACAAACATTCTCTGACTACCAAAAGATATATATAAGGTGAAGTAAAAAAATAACCCAAAAAAATAATCATGATAATAGTAATGAAGGAGAAAATTATAAAATCGAGTAAAAAAGAATAATAGGTTCTTGATCTATACTGCCAACAAATAAATATAATTATATATAATAGATAATAAATATAATATATATATATAAGAGGGTATTTCTCGATTCTTACCATCTGTTGTGTGAGATTGCAAAATGTTCCAGAGATCCAGTGATAAGTCGGGCAGCAAAGTTTTAAGAAACAAAAAACCAAAAAAAAAAAAAAAGAAAAAAGAGGCAGGCAGAGTCAGAGAGTGTCATGAGAAAGAAAAGTACAGAATGAATGAATAAGGGAAAATCAGGTGTACAAAGGAATTCATTGTTAAACAAAAAAAATTCAAAAATGTTTTAATATTGTTGACAGGAGTGAAGGTAAAACAGTCAAATCACAACTTTAAAAGCAATAATAAATATTTTATTATAAAATTACTTACAATTAGAAATGTCAAAATCCGTATTATCTCAAAATTTCGTGAATGAGTCGATTTTATCGCAAATTAAGGAATAAATAAACTTTGTGTGATCCTATCATCTTGAATATAAGTTGTATAATTTTTTTATAAACTTTTTTCTCCCTTCTAAGTTGAGAAACGCGGACATATTGTGGAAACTTGTAATAAATAAATAAAACAAACTTATTTTTGAAATATTGTCTATTCCACTAAAGATATATATACATATATAACTACCGGTTTCGGCTTTATACCATCGTCAGGTCTAGTTATGAACTAAGCACCTCTGCAAACTGACTTAGTTCATAACTAGACCTGACGATGGTATAAAGCCGAAACCGGTAGTTATATATGTATATATATCTTTAGTGGAATAGACAATATTTCAAAAATAAGTTTGTTTTATTTATTTTTTTCTCCCTCTTTATTTAAAAACTTATTTTTCTATAAAGACGTTTCGGACTGGAATAATAATTTTCATTTAAAAAAAATCGGAGAAAATGAAGACCATAATATAATTTAAAAAGTTTTAAAAATATTCTAAAGTAGTTTTCATTATTCGAAATATGGTTGCAGTAAATTGTAAGTAATTGTATAATAAAAAAATTATAATTATAGTTTTTAGAATGACATGAAAATTTTACCCCCATTTTTTCAGTAGCTTACCAATTGTAGTTTTTTTCAGATATATATTTAACAAAAAAAAAGCTCATTCGTGTTATAAAAAAAAACGCAAAAGAAGCTCAAACAAGTAGAATAGAGCTGATAGTTCAAAATGTTCTTTTTATAGTGATTAAATGACTCCTAGTTGTTAGCAGTTCAACTCAAAATGCAGTTTAGTTTTATTAATACTCAGACTAGGAATAAAGCGTTTCAATATTAAATTCACTGCAAATATAATTGATAATAAAAAAATGCTTGAATAAGCTTATCAATCAATAAAGAAGTAAGCGCAGAGAAAGTTAAAAAAAATGCTTTAGCATTTTAAAAATATATATTTTTTTAAATTGTGTTTTATTCACATGCAAACAAGGCACGATGATATTTATACATAATAAAATAAATAATGAATTCTCAAGTCCACAAATATCGAATAAAAGTTTTCTTTTAATTTTAATAATCAAGATCAACGTAGAAAATTTAATTTTAATCAAAAAATAAAAATTGTATATTAATAATAATAATAATTGGAAAAATGAGCTCATTTAAAAATGAAATTGAGAATAAAAAAATAAATCAATAAATTAACTAGATTTTTATAATTTATTTTTTGATCATGAATATTCAAGAGGACGAAATATAAATAAATTTGATTATTACAATAGAATTTTATTTAGATCGAAACTGAGAATGAAAATAAATTAAATCAATAAATCAACTAGAAGATTTTTATAATTTATTTTTTTATCATGAATATTCAAGAGGACTAAATACAAATAAATTTAATTATTGCAGTAAAATGATATTAAAAATCGGTAACAATAACCAAATAAATTGTTAAAAGCAAAAGTGAGGAGGAGAATTTCATCTTCATAAATTTAGAAAAGCGATTTCAGTTACAGAAGAAAAAAATAGTAAAAACAGACTGACAGAATAATTAAAAAATAATATGAAAGTATATATATAAAATATATACTTACAACTTTGATAAGTATTACCGATTTTATACGAAAATAAGCATTTCATAATAATTAATTACATAATTAAAAAAATATAATTAAGGAAGGCATACCTTCTTCAAGGGCGTCATCACCATCAGACATAAGTTCATCATCAGAACATATGTTGAGCACATTCACCAACATCTCAGTTACTACAACATCATAAAACTAGATTAGAAAATGAATATAAAATGATATAGTGTACATTTAATTGGGGCTGTAGAATTATTTTTATAGGAGTAAGGATAGGGATGATTAGTCAAGATGAAGTAGACATCACTTTGTAATGTAAGACTCCATGACTTCACGATGAGCTATATTCTAAGACCTCATCATGATATGAAATATATTGAAACATTGAAACAATAGTTAGTTATTGTGACTCATATCGCCTACTTTCAAAGCGCTCCTTCGTCGCTATGGTGAACATGAGCTGACTCAACAGTGGGAGTCCAGGTTTAGTTACCTGTGATAGGGGTCTTTCAGGAGTAACTGACATCGGACAGGCTCGGGACCATCGCTTAACGTCCCATTCGAAGGACGGCGCGCCTTACCTCCCAGATAAAATAAATTAAGGGCCTCGGTCGGGTTTCGAACCCACGTTCTTGAGCTCAGAAGGCAAGCACGCATACCACTGATATAATATTCTTGAACGGACCCAAAAGTGATTATTATTAGCGCGAAAAATCCCAAATTCATACAATTATTTACTTAAATTTTCTTGATATAGTTTACAATGAAATATAAATGCAGAGCAATGTATGTTTAATGATATGTGGCGGGATGCCAAACGGGCCAATGTTGTTGTGTCTGCTACCGACCAAAACTAAATATCTTGTATTTTGGTTAACTAAAATACAACTAGAACGAGAGTCTCCAAATATACATGAAGTCCTACATTCGATGGATCCCCAGAGATATGAAACACTTAAGGAGCACACCTCTTTTGTTGTAATACATTCTCGATCATACGTGCTTAAAACCTAATGTATGCCAAAATCGGGGGATGACCGACCCCTGGATGTAAGTAAAATAAACTACTTTTTCCACAACAAATGTGGATATAAGTTGCCAGTTCGGCATTACGCCATCCATAAGGTTTAGTTATAACTTGAGATACGTTTGCTGAGTGCGGAACATTCTTATATATATCAGGTAAAAAAGAGTTTGAAATTTCAACTATAGAATCCCAGTGGAAATTTGTTCGTTCATAAAGATATATTTTTTGTGGAATAGATATTACTTCAAAAAAAGATAGACGGTGAATCACCAGCAATTTACTTCCCCAGAACGAATTAATCAATTAACTATTCGTTCCCTCTCCAAAACTAATCGACCATTTGTGCTAATATTCAATAGTTTACTTACATAGCAGCTCCTACATCCTCATAGTAAATTTTGTGTGGATAAATTCATTATAAAGGTAGTTATTACGGTTTTTGAATTGAATCCCCTCTCCTGAACCCCCCTTCCCTTCGACCGATATAGCTGAAATTTTGCAGGTTATGTCCTCTTTGGGTTTTGACTTCAAATATGAAATTTCATATCGATACATTCATTACAATGGCAGTTATTAGAGTTTTTGAGTTGAATCCCCTCTCCTGAACCCCCCTTCCCTTCGACTGATATAGCTGAAATTTTGCAGGTCATGTCCTCTTTGGGTTTTGACTTCAAATATGAAATTTCATATCGATACATTCATTACAATGGCAGTTATTAGAGTTTTTGAGTTAAGCCTCTCCCCTAATCCACACCGTCCCTTTGGTAGGATTGACTGGAAATTGATAGGTGTTGTTCTTAGGGGGTACTAGTCCCACATATAAAATTTCGTGTCGATACATTCATTCTATCGGAATCGAGGTTGGAAAAAATGAAATTCTGTTGAAAACTCCGCATCGAATTTTTTACATATATACTAACTTCGTATTACTGGGGAAGTTAAATAGAAAAGTGAGTCTACTATAAGGTGGGGGGGGGGGGGGGGGGGGTGTTCCTGGCCCCAGTAGCTCCCTGATTGGTCATGTTCTACTCAGAACTAGACTCAAGAATAGGGAGAACCTACACCTGAACCTCAATCTTGACCAATTGCTATGATGGTTTATGACTCTTATTTACCGGACCGTCATCAAAATTTTCCGTCCATAATGGAAAAATGAGCTTTCAATGGGCTACATTTTATGCAATTTATGAAAACTAATGAAACTGAACTTTCTCTATTAATATCTCACTTTTTCACATGTTCGAAAGTGTTTATTTAATTTGTTACCTTTTTATTTAATTTATAGTTTACAACTAATTGTATAAATATTATCAAATGAAAAAAATATGTTGTAACATTAATTTATATAATTTTACATTTTCGTACGGAAATAAAAAATTGAAGTTGCTCAAATCCTATCATACTCTGCCAACTTACTCCAGGAGATATGCCAACGTACCTCACAACTGGGGTAAGTTGGCATAGTTGGATCACTTTCGTAAACAATTTTTTACGAATAGAGTATATTATTTTAAATTATGTTTTCCTCATTAATTTGCAGCCAAGGAGTTCAACTATCAGCAGCATTGCTCACATTCGCCGAAAATATAACTTTAAAAAATAGAAAAATCAACTATGCCAACTAGCCTCGGTCTCCCCTACTAATAACCATAAACAGTTACTTTTTACCAAATATTTATGTATACCTTTTTCACCAACAAATGGTAAAGACCATGTGAAGACATCCATAAAATTTGGAAGCCAATAAGGATGTGGAGAACAGTTGAATTGTCTAATATTCATCACATTGTTTTCATATTTAAGAACAGCAGCCTAAAATCCAAAAATAAAACATGAGCATTCATTGTTTATTGGAAAAAATAATTGATCAGATAACAATAATTTTTTTTTTTTTGAAAATAGTATTAGTATGCTTGCGTTTGAGCAATTTAGCTGACGATGATGTACTTGATCTTCCCACACTAACTCAAACTACTGAAACTTACGAGTGATTTTAGTAATTTGTTTTTTTTAGCAGTATATATATCTCCATTATCTATCTAAGTAGCTTTGTTAAGTAGATAATAGTTTTCTCCTTAGGGTAGACTTTTGTTGTTTACACTTTTTAGTTAGTTCTAGGCGCCAAGGAGTCTTGTTGTGTTTTTTGCTTACGTTAGTAACTTTTTTTTCAAGATGCACATTCAATTGTGATAACACAATTTTAATAGGATTATTATTGAGTGTCAGGCAACATTGGGAAGCCTTAAAGCACATGAAAGACAATCTTGAACAATCATCACAAGTCCCTTAATTATATATAATTTTTTTTCGATTGAAAAAAATAAATAAATGTACGTATCCGCCAAAAAAGTAAAAAGATAGAACATTTCAAAATAAAAACCGTATGGATGTTCTGAGAGATGAGAGAGAGAGAGGTAAGAAGTGGGGGAAGGAGTCATGTCATCTTCAAACCCTCCCCTCCGTGGATGCCCCGCCCACAATCTTCACTGTCGCTCTGTCAGGCTATACGATTTTCATTTTTTTATTATTTGAAATTTAATAATTACAGAAATAAAAAGAAAAAAATGATTACATTAGTCGGCTACCTCCTCCCAGAAGACAAAGTTTGAGTGTGGGAGACGGAGCAGTCAGCCAGGACAGTACAATTGCGTACTTGTGATTAAACAATAGGGTGGTCCTTAAATATGCCATTTCGCGATTTTGAAACGTGCGCACCCTAGAAAATTTCTTCAACCCGAAACAAAATTTTTGGCGCTAAAAAAATTAAAAATACCATTAAAGAACCCATGCCCCACAAGGGTTGAAATTTTAATGGCATTTAACATAGGATTCAACGACTATTGCTTTCGCGCATGCTTAGCTCTATAGGTTTTCATTGGTATTCTTAAAATTTATGGTATTTAGAGGTTTTCGAGGTCGCTGAATAAGATGCCGTTGTCAAAAAGTCGATTTTGACAGTTGACAGCTGCCAAAACGCTGTCAACAAGGCTCCAATTTTCAAAAAAGCCGTATAAGACTACTTTTTGACAACAGCATCTTATTCAGCGACCTCGATAACCTCTAAATACCATAAGTTTCAAGAATACCAATGAAAACCTCTGGAGCTAAGCATGCGCGAAAGCAATAGTCGTTGAATCCTATGTTAAATTCCATTAAAATTTTAACCCTTGTGGGGCACGGGTTTTTTAATGGTATTTTTTATTTTTTTAGCACCAAAAATTTTGTTTCGTGTTGAAGAAATTTTCAAGGGTGCACACGTTTCAAAATCGCGAAATGGCATATTTAAGGACCACCCTATTAAACAATATAATCATAAACTTAAGTAGGTAAATTGAAATTATAGTGTCCATCGAATCACTATTTTTATGGTTTAATGGAAACAATAATAATAATTATTAAATAATTAGAAAAATACCATTCTCAATTTTTAATAAAAACTGAGCGATGACTGAAAATTAAAAAAAAGATCTGAAAATGAAGAATCTGATGAAGTCCTTGAAAACGTCAGAATATCCATACTTTTATTCGTGGTAAATGCGGCACTTATATTACTATTTAGGAAGGTTTTCGGCTTTGAACTCGTAAACCGAGCTTCGAAAAATCGTATTTCGTATAAAATGTCCCTTTCAGTCTTTCAGTTTTCCCTACAACTTATTATTAGTTGTAATTATTTTGCTGCAACTCACACTACTCATCCGACATTTAGTTAACACTTCATTTCAAAATAATGTTTAAGTATAAAAATTAAATATCTATGACTAAGTACTAATTTTACCTATTGACGAAACTAACACTCATGGTATTAATGAATTATTTTACAATTGTTGTAACGAATTCAAATTTTTATATCTAATATACTTTTAAAAAATTGTCAATAATTGTAATATTACCCAAATGTAGTAACAGTATACCTTACCTTATTGTTGTATACATCTAAATAATTAGGTGCTGAAAAAATGGTAATGAGAGATGGAAATCCAGTCGTTTGACTTTTTCGGTACATTCGATACCTGAAATATATAATTAATAATGAAACACAATTTTTTTGTTACAATAATGATAATAAAATAAAAAAAAAGTACAAAAATAATGATAAATATACACACACGTTAAACAACTATTTAGGTTAACGCTACAGCGAACTTAACTCAAAAACTACGATGTCAGAAAAAAATATGGGATTTTTTTTTTTTATGGAAATAAATTAATCTTGAATTTGAAGTTTATAAATTAAAGCGATGAATTAAACCGAACAAATTAACAAAAAAACGTCCACTAATATATTTTACATACTAAGTACGTGGACTTAAGTTTCTCACTTTTAATTCAAATAAATAAAACCCGCTACCACAGAACATTTCATGAGACATAAACTACTACCGCAGAACATTTCATGAGACATAAACTGAGATCATAGACTAGCTCATTAGATGTTAACTGCTACCACAGAACATTTCATGAGACATAAACTGCTACCGCAGAACATTTCATGAGACATAAACTGAGATCATAGACTAGCTCATTAGATGTTAACTGCTACCACAGAACATTTCATGAGACATAAACTGCTACCACTGAACATTTCAAGAGATATAAACTGCTACCGCAGAACATGTCATGAGATATAAACCGCTGCCATAAAATTAGGGTAGTTCTAATCAAAACAGAGAAGTTTAAAAGGTATTAACTGCTACTAGTATCATAACATTCACACAAACAATTATTATATTTTGAAAATGATAAATACGAAGCGTACCCAGCATCTTGAGCTTCATGCGCCCTTATAATTGAGAGAAGATTATTATTCTGAAGAAAATCACAGCAAGCAGCATAACTGAAAAAATAATAATATATTATAATTCACAAACAAAACGTATATATACTATTTTAAAATGGAGGAATAGGTTGCTACAACTAAAGAAATTCTGTACACAGAGTTACTATTCTGAGAGACGCCTCCACCTGTACGAAATCAATTTTTGAGTTTTTGAATTGAGCCTCCTCCCCTAAACTCCATCTTGCCTGATATATATAGCTGAAATTTGACAGGTTTTGTTCTCATTGGTTTTTGACTTCAGATATAAAATTTCATGTCGATACAGTCATTATTTCGGAAGTTATTAGGGTTTTTGAGCCCCCTTCCCTTCTGCAATTTCCACCGAAAATTAATAAGTGTCGTCTTGATGGGGTTTGGAAATCAGATATGAAATTTTGTATCGATAAATTCATTCGGTGGGCAGTTATTACAGTTTTTGTGTAAAATCTCCCTCCTAATCCCCACTTCCTTTTGATTGATCGAATCTGGAGGTCGGAAAACATGAAATTTCGTTGAAAATTCCGCATCGAATTTTACCGATTACATAACTTCCCCTATACTTCGTATATCTGAAGAAGTAAAAAGAAATGGGGGATAAATACCTATAGAAATAGGAGCATCCACGGACGCTGTTGTGACTGAAGTGTTCAGCGTTTTTTTCATTGCCAAAGTCTTCCAGAGGATCTGACCAGAGGAGGTCACACATGGGGCCAAAAGCTGGCGGCTCCTTGAATCTGTCCAACTGTCAACACACAATACATTATTGATAAAATTAATTGAATTAACCATTCTGTAACACAAAATTAGAGAATCATAAATACGAGGGACATTCAATAATTAACGAGAAAAACTGTTGCTAAGTGAATAAAAATTTAGGGAAGGCAAAATTTAGGACTCCCACAGTAGAGTCGAGTTCATGCCCACCAGAGTGACGGAAGAACGCTCTGGTAGTAGGCGATATGACCTCATAGTTGGGCATGAGTCATAATAACTAACTTTATTTATAAATTAGTTTAAATTACAATTTTAATTTATTAATACAAATAACTAATACTAATAATAATAATAATAATTAATTAATTTTAATTAAGATTTTTGTATTAATTATTATAATTCAGGCGTATGGGGCCATCGCTTTATTATTAGTGTTCTTTTATGAAATGTGGGTGACACAATAGAATACAATAAATAAATTATATATTTAAATAAATACGGAAGGATAGAGGAAGATGATTGGTGTTAAAAAAAAGTGGGTGTTGTGTGCCTTGCTCTGTTGAAGCAGTGTGGATCAATACAGGTGGTTGGTTGGTTATCTCAGTGGAACTCAACGTTAGGACAATCTCACAGCTGACTCAACTCCAACCAGTCTGTCCATTTTAAACACAATGGTACACACAACACTACTTGTATAGGAGTACGTGCTCCAAATTGAATCACCAGCTATGTACTTCCTCAGCAAGAATTAATCAACTAGGGATAGTCGATAGTTGGCAACTATCAATAGTATTGGAAATCTATCGATAGTATCGATAATTCAGTAAATTGCCGCTTTTCCATGCAAAATACTTTCCAATTCCAATATTATACTATAATACGATTATTTTATATTTATTTTTTCTAATTTAAATTATTCTTTATTATGGAGGACAAAAGAGGAATAACAATATCAAAGTTCTTTCAAATCGAACTTTTATTTTATGAAAATAAGATTTTCTGTATAAAATAATCAAAACTTTGCATAAAGTATATTTAGCACTTTCCCCATCATCCTGTTTGATAAAAAAACTTCCACAATACTAAATTTTTTGTTAATAAATCGGTTTTTCAGTTGAGTCGCCCGGTCGATTTGGCTGAGAAACAATATATTCTAGATTCATATATAAAATTTCATGTCGATACATTTATTCTATCGGAAGTTTTTGGAATTTAGAGGTCAGAAAACATGTTGAAAATGTACATCGAGTTTTTGACCGATTACATAACTTCCCCTATACTTCGTATAGCTGGACAAGTAATAAGTAAGTTCTAGGTTATCTTAGATCAACGATGAATATATGAAATGACCTAGTGCTAATCATTAGGGTTTCATTTCGTACCAATAACAATTACTTTTTAGAAGAGTACCTATAGATTAATTTAAATTGATGCCACAGGCAGACTCGAGAATTGTCACTTGTGTTTATTTTCTAATCCCAAATATTTGTGAATTGTTTACGTGACGTGAATAGACCGAAAACTCATATCCATTTACATATATCAATTTCATACATGACTGTTTAAATTTGATTCGCCAATATATAATTGAGAACAACGGAAGAACAAAATGGAGAACGATTTGGAAAAAAATATAATTGTGAAATGTAAAAAAAATATTAAAAAAAAAAAAGTCGTCGGTGAATCATCGACAATACTTCCCCAGAACGAATTAATCAAATATGTTTTCGCTCTCACTCTAAAACCAATCTGGCTAAAAATCAATAGGTGTTGTCCTTAGTGGGATGGTTATTGGAACAAATGTAAACTCATTCTTTTGGGAGTTATAGGCTGACGGACAGGCACACAGATAGGCAGAAAATTGTTTTCACATTTTTTGGAACCGTTGGGTCGGAAAACATTAAATTCTATTGAAAACATAGAATTTCTGATCAATTATATAAGTAAAACATTTCAACTTCACACAGGCTACATATTAATAAATATACATACAAATAAAAAAATATATAGGTTAGGTTAGGTTTAATGACTCATGCCCGGGCTTTAACTACAAGGTCATATCGCTTACTACCAGAGCGCTTTTTCGTCACTATGGTGGACATGAGCCCGACTCTACTATGGGAGTCCTAAATTTTGCCTTCTCTAAATTTTTATTCACCTATGGTAGGGGTCTTTAACGAGTACCTGACATCGTACAGGCTCGGGACCATCGCTTAACGTCCCATCCGAAGGATGGCGTGCTTAAGTTTATTATACCTCCCAGATAAAATAAACCAAGGGCCTCGGTCGGGTTTCGAACCCTCGTTCTTGAGCTCAGAAGGCAAGCACGCATACCACTGAGCTACCGGCGCCCTCAAAAAATATATATATTTTTTTTATCTGGGAGGTAAATTAACCTTGAGCACGCCGTCCTTCGGTAGATAACTCGTTAAATAATCCCTATCTAAGGAACTAAACCTGGATAGGCAAAATTTGATACTACCACGATAGAGTGGATCTCATGTCCACGAGAGCGACAAAAGAGCGCTCTGGTAGTAGGCGATATGACCTCTAAGTTAAAGCCCGGGCATGAGTCACAATAACTAACTTTAAATAAAAAATATAAAAACAATAAGTTAATATTTTCATGGTGGTTAATGATTAAATAACTGAGCACGACAATCATAACAGCTGATTGGTCTCGCCAATATCGGAAGACATTACCGATGTGTACTGTTCCTGGTCCATCCGACAGACGATGTCATTACACATTCTGTGGTGAATGTGAATTGATGTAGAATCTCCAGTATGACCGGCAGTTTGTCCATTTTAAAAACATGGGACGCTCCTCTCAGCCATATTTGTAGTTTTAGTGCTGAATGTTTTGAGAGTGGTTAGTAGAGGATTGACGGGACCTCCCGGGATGTTTGTGAGTGTTACGAAGGTTGATGGAGTCGTGAAGCAACAGGTCTCTATTATCAATAGAGGTGAGGTGAGGAGGCCCCATCCATAGCCTTCTTCAATAGGTGATCCTGTCATGTCTTCCACTACCCTCCACACAGTCTGCTTCTTAATGAGTACCTCCCGAGGACGCCGGTAGCACAGACAGCGCGTCTACGGTCCAAAATTGAGTTCATTCCTAGTCCCTCGAAGAGGACGTTAAGCGTTGGTGTCAGGTATTCGCAGAGCGCTCTCTTGTCGCCATAAACTATAGGGTTCTGTCCCCTGAGTATACGCAGACTGATGCGACCGAAGAGAAGCTGCCAGCAACCAACTTGGAGAGGAGGCTACTTGAGAAGGCCAACGCTCGGCTATGAGTTTTTAAAATAAAGACTATAGCTTTGGTTATGCGAATTATTATTCCCGTCGCGCCGGTATCTGCAAAGGGATGCAGCTGCCGGCGCAGGCACCGATTACGGTTTAACTTATGTTAGCTCTTATCTGGGAAGGTAACAGAACTAATCTCCTGTTTTATTTACTTAGGATAGGTATCTTTAACGAGTACCTGACATTTTACAGGCTCGGGATCATCGCATAACGTCCCATCCGAAGGGAGGCTTTGTTAAACTCCAATATAAAAAATGTAAGGGCCTCGGCCGGGTTTTGAACCCGCGATCTTAAGTTCATTAGGCAAGCATGCTACCTCTGAGCAACCTGCGCTCTCTACGTTTAGTTATAAACTAAGTTCTGACGAATACATTTTTTATGGAATAGACAATATTTAAATAAATAAATTAGTTTTATTTATTTATTATATTTCCATATTATATTCTACATATTTTTTTTGGAATTAGAATAAAAATAGAGACAATAGAAATGTTAAACAAGTTCTTCGTTTTTATTAGTGTTCCACAATATTGATACAAATTCTACTACCTTTGCGCTACTTCGTCGCTCTGATGAACATGAGCCCGAAGGATGGCGTTCTCATGGTTTTTTCACCTTCCGAAAAAAAAATCATGATATCATCTTAATATTCTTTGTGTGCATTTCTTTCTGTGAGGTCACACCGCCTAATTTCCGAGCATTCTGGAGGAAATAATCCCGTCTCTATGGTGGGAGTCCTAAATTGTGCCTATTCAGGCTTTGTTTATCAAGTCTTTTACGAGTACGACATTGCATAGGCTTGAGACCATCCCCTAACGTCCCATCCGTCGGACGGCCCGCATTCTTAAGCTCAGTAGGCAAGCTAACGGCGCCCTTATGTTTAAAAAATATATGTATATTTTATGAGAGAGCCTGATGAGGGCAACTTCGAAAGCCGGCTAGCACAAAATAATAAAATATGTGAGGTTAGAATAGATCGCTATTTTACAACCTGTTATAATCACTTCTCACTACATCAGCTTCGCATTTAATCATCAATGAGTTGTAGCCCCATGGATGTCCGGGGGCCTAATATTCTAAGACCGAATTTGACTAACATCTTGTTACAAACACAATTTACATTTGAAAGAGGCAATTATATCAGAGGTAGACAAAATAATTAGCCCTCGAGGTACATATTCAATGTATTGTAACAGACAGCCTATACAACTTTCCAGGATATTCTCCAACAATGGGATTGTTATGACAGAAGACCAATATTAAACTGAAGAAATTCTTTATACTTTCAGAATCCTCATTAGTAATCCATTCACACTTTATCTGTACTGAGCACCTGGTTTCAAATACATAATCCACTAATTCCTCTCAATTTGGATTCAAATGAATTTCTCCGGTAATTTACAACAATAATTTCTAAAACTACATTGTCAAGTGAAGCTTTCGTTCCAATTTCAAAATGATAATTGTTCACGAAGAACAATGCATTAAGAGATTTTGGAATGCAATTAGGTGAAGTAAATAATGTTAATGGAATTTTAGGATTATATTCGTTGATGCAGCCAACTGTGAAAATAGAAAGAATATGCTATAGCCGGCTAAGAGTTAGTTAGGTATTGTGACTCACGCCCGGGCTTTGACTATGAGGTCATATCATAAAAAGATAGTGCCAAAGGAAACATTAATTACATTAGTTTATGCATATTATTAGCTTGCTGCTAGAGTAATAATATTTTTAGTCTTCTAAAAAAAGCAATAATAAAGAATATTACTCAAAGAACAAGCTGCAAAGAAATATTTAAAAAAAGTTAAAATCTTGCCTTTGCCATCGCTGTTTATATTTGAAACATTAATGGTTATTTGGAAAAATAGAAATATTTTTCCTCTTAACAATACTAGACATGATAACGATACCAGGAAGAAAGAAGACTTTCGAATAACTAAACATTGCTCTTATCTTTTTGAAAAAAGTATAACTCATAAAGGAATAAAATTCTTTAATGCCCTTCCCCATTTTTTGAAGGCAATAGAAACTATAAAAAAAATTTTAAAATATTTATTTAGAGAAAACCCTCTATTCGTAAACGAATTTTTTTTTGTCATTCTTCAAAAATATTAAAATAGCCACAATAAAAAAATACTTTTAAAATAAATAGACACTTTCGGGAAAGTTATCAAAAAAAATATATCTTAAATTCAATTAAATTAAAAAATATGTCTACGGTATTTATTAATATTATTATTTTTGTTCTCATATTTTCAAGTACTTGGACAACTCATATCAGTCTGAAACGCACAGACCTCAAAAGATAATTTGGACGACGATCGACATTATCGCTTGAAAACAAACTTCACATTTACAACACTATACTAAAACCCATCTGGACTTATGGCATCGAGATAAGGGGATCAGCCAAAAAATCAAACACACAACGCCTTCAGTCATTACAATCCATTATACTACGCCACATTGCCAATGCCCCATTTTACGTTTCCAATCTCACATCCTCAACATCCCATTTGTACCTTCTGTTATCAGGACACGATATCAAACTTTTCACGACAAACTCCATCATCATGCCAATCCACTTATACAAGAATTATCTACAAACACTCTCCCCACAAATCCACCATGACGCCTCAAGCGGATATGGCAGAGGGACCTGCTCCAGGACTAGCCTGGACTCCTCTTCGGTCACCTACCTCAGCAGTACAGCACCTGACACTGCACTATTTATCGCAATTGCTAATGGCAAATGTTATGCCGTTGTAAATATATAAATAAATAAATTCAATTAAATTAAAAAATATATCTACGGTATTTATTAATATTATTATTTTTGTTCTCATATTTTCAAGTATTTATTTATTCATTTCATTTTATTGTTTAGTAGTATTGTTAATTCTCATCCAGCTAATATCTGTTTATATAACTAATTTAGAAGTTTTTTAGATGTTTACATTCTTATGACGTACCCCTATTACCATGTTATGGTTTAACGGAAATAAATATTATAATTATTATCAAATACTATCAGACCGCTCTTTCATCACTCTGGTAGTCTTGAGTATACCTACTCTACTGTTCTATCTAACAATAAGTAGTTTTACTCACCTGAGGTTGGGGTCTTTAACGAGTACCTGACATCGCACAGGCTCGGGACCATTGCTTAACGGCGTGTTCAAGGTTTTTTCACCTGTGATCTTAGAGTAAACTTAACGTAAAGAGTAAACTTACAAAAAAAAAATTTCACCTCCCACATAAAAAACTTAAGGGCCTAGACCGGGTTTGGAACCCGCGATCTTGAGTTCAGTAGCACTAGCACCGCTACCTCTGAGCTACTGGCACCCTCATAGCCCATGAGTCTATGAGTAACCCCACTCACTATGTCGTTACATGCTCATCTATTCTATGATAAGACAATATTCCACAAAAATTCATCAGTAAACTTGCAATACACACTACAAACTTAGTGAAACAGCCTTGAAAAAGTGGGGCATAACTTCTTAATCCTTTCATTGGCTGCCTACATCCATTCCGTTATTAACTTCTTATCAACTTGGAAGCTTGATTTCATTCTGAACAGCATTTGTCGTGCACACAAAATGCACGCAACAGATTATATCTCTAACGACAAAGTTAAAAATGAAAGAAGAAAGATTGATCCAGAAAATAATAATATGAAGAAAAATTTAACATTTCCAAATTCTATTTGTCCTGAGTTTGACAATTCCTTTACGATACCTATAAAACTAAACCAAGATTATTTAAAAACGACTATCACTATCGAGATCCTATGCATAGACAGATATCAGAATTACAATACAACTACTATAAAGATCGAGATTTTATGAATAGACAGAAATTGTAATTACAATAATACTACTATAACAACCGAGATCTTATGAATAGACACGAGATTCTAATTACAATAAAACTACTATAACAATCGAGATCTTAAGAATAGACAGAGATTGTAATTACAATACAACTACTATAACAATCGAGAGCTTATGTATGGACAGAGATTGGAATTACAATACAACTACTATAACAATCGAGATCTTATGAATAGACAGAGATTGGAATTACAATAATACTACTATAACAACCGAGATCTTATGAATGGACAGAGATTGGAATTACAATACAACTACTATAACAATCGAGATCTCATGAATAGACAGAGATTGTAATTACAATACAACTACTATAACAATCGAGATCTCATGAATAGACAGAGATTGTAATTACAATAAAACTACTATAACAGTCGAGAACTTATGAATAGACAGAGATTGTAATTACAATACAACTACTATAACAATCGAGATCTCATGAATAGACAGAGATTGTAATTACAATAAAACTACTATAACAGTCGAGAACTTATGAATAGACAGAGATTGTAATTACAATACAACTACTATAACAATCGAGATCTCATGAATAGACAGAGATTGTAATTACAATAAAACTACTATAACAGTCGAGAACTTATGAATAGACAGAGATTGTAATTACAATAAAACTACTATAACAGTCGAGAACTTATGAATAGACAGAGATTGTAATTACAATAAAACTACTATAACAGTCGAGAACTTATGAATAGACAGAGATTGTAATTACAATAAAACTACTATAACAGTCGAGAACTTATGAATAGACAGAGATTAGAATTACAATACAACTACTATTTCTTCATTTCTTATCTCTGATGTAAATCAAAACCCATCAAAATTATGCCAACGGCTTTGATCTGATATTACACAGATGAAACGTGCAACCTTTCACATAAAATACGTATTATACATGGCATTTTATTCTACAGATATAAAATATTTTATATAAATTCAACAGTCTACTAAAATTTAAAAAGGGGGGGGGGGGGGGAGAGGGAGAGAGAGAGCGAGAGAGAGAGAAGGCATATTTATTAAATCACCATGCAAGGAATTTTCCGTTGATTTTTCCTTTCCCAGCTAAATTTAGAGGAAGTTATGCAATTGGTCAAAAATTTGATGTTCAAATTTCATGTTTTCCAACCCTCTGATTCTAAAAATGAAAAAAAAAAAAAAATGAAAAATCATGTCTGTGAACACGATAACTCCCGATAGAATGGATGTATCGACCTGAAATTTTATAAGTGTAACAGAACGCCATAAAGACGACATATTTTGATTTTCGATAAATATTAGGTAAATCGGCATAAGGGAAGAAGGGGATTATGGGAGGGGCTTAACTTTAAATGAATATATTAACGTAAAATTTTATATTTAAATCCGAAACCCTATGAGGACACCACTAATTAATTTTCAGCAGAATCGGCCGAAAAGGGGGGATCAGAGAAGGGGTTTTCCTAAAAAATCACATTGAACAGAAATATAGTATGATGATTCAGAAGCTCCAATGTAAGTAAACTATTCACGTTTAATCAAAACGATCGATTGATTATGAAGGGAGAGCACCAACTTAATTATTTCGTTCTGGGGAAGTACATTAGTGGTCAGGGGCGTACCTAGGAGGGGGGGGGGGGATATGGGAGATCAATCCCCCGAAATTTAAAAAAAAATTGTCCTTTTTGTAAATAAAAAAACTATTTTAACTTGCACGGAATAATTTATTGACATAAAACATTTTCCTACTAGAGGTCATGCGGATCCTGGTGAAGCTTTGAGAAAGCAGTTCGAAAATATTTTATTTCAAGCCTAAAACAATGTGATAAGAACATTTTCCAGGTATTTGAAAATTGTAGCTACACTTCCAGTTTCTGTAGCAACAAGTTAACAGTCTTTCTCAACCCTAAGTCGTATGAAAAGCTATATCAGAAATAGTATTAGTCAAGACAGAATGAATGGATTAGGTCTGAAGTCAATACACAGAGACATTCATCTAGACCCTGAAACAGTTTTAAATAAGCTTGCACAATCAAAAGCTAGAAGACTTGAATTAATTTTGTAATGACCCTAAAACAATTAACTGTGTGGTATATATCCCCCCTTCCCTCTCCCCGAAATAAAATACTTGACACGCCCTTGTTACTGGTGATTTATCGATGACTTACGTTTCTCTGGTCAGTATGGTTCGGTATGTTCTTCATGGCCTCACTTGGTTTATCACTTACACAATTTATTACTCACTAAGAAGATGTGCCCCAATAACGTCCAACCCCCCCCCCCCCCCCCTTCCACCCCTAGCCCCTAACTTAACTGCTCCTATAAATTTGTTATTATCCCATTTAATGTGTGTCTTTTCATTACAGTAATTAAAACACTCACACCAAAAGGCCATACTCATCCCTCACATATGGACCCTCACATCATCTGAAATAAATAAATAATAAAAAAAAGTCGTTGGTGAATCGCCCGGCAATGTACTTCCCCACCACGAATTAATCAATTAAGTTTTCCCT
Source organism: Aradus depressus (assembly GCA_963662175.1). Taxonomy (NCBI): domain Eukaryota; kingdom Metazoa; phylum Arthropoda; class Insecta; order Hemiptera; family Aradidae; genus Aradus; species Aradus depressus. The sequence goes on along the minus strand of OY759225.1, from coordinate 18,870,849 downwards.
ACCTCCTCAAAAACTATACCACCTCCGGAGATATGGACTTGGTATGCCCAATGTGTTACAGCCCCTGTAAAGAAGATCTATATCACTTCCTCATTACCTGCCCCAAATATGATTTAAAAAATAAAATATTTAAAAACTACATAGATACTTCATTTATGTTGAAATTATTAAATGGTAAAGATTGGCAACTACTGGTAAATTATTACAAAAAGGCTTACGATTTCAGAAACTTTGAATTAAATAAATAGGAACAAAGATATATTTATTGTTTTATTTTCATTTGTATTTTAGAATGAAAAATTTGTTGTTAATAAGAAATAGGATTATAGGTTTATAAGATAATATTATTTATGTAAATCTAGACTCCTCAAGACGGCTTATGCCTGGTTTACACGGGTATAGTAATCAGTAGAGTAGAGCAGTTAGTAGAGTAACTCTACCCGTAGAAACCCCAAAAACTGTGCGGGTAGAGTAGAGTAGCGTACTATACCGCGTGCAGCAAAGTGGACTCTACTCTACTTACCCCCACCACAACTCCTACTCTACTAGCCTCTCCACTCTACCCGTATAAACATCTTCTCTACCTACAACATCAAGTATCAAGTAGAGTTTAGTTGCAGTGTACAAGTTGTTGCGCAGTATTTGTTTCTTCTATAACTTCTGTAGCTGTTTCCAGTAGCTAGAAAGTTCAATGTAATTTGTAGTTTAACCTCAGCTTTTATAGCAACTCTCATCGTCGTATCTTCGCGTTGGATTTTGTCTTTCACCATGCTCAATAGTTGTCAAAATTTTCTGGTGTCATCCTGAGACACCGTTTATATTCTAACTGATCCTCTTCGGCTAACTCTTTTAGTAGAAGCGATGTTGCTCCGAGTGAATCTCTTCTTTTGAGCCATTCTCTCACCCACACTCTTTCTTCTCTTTTAATTTCTTCATCTATCGCTTCCACAAACTCTCTTATTAGAGCCATTAAAACTCTAGGCAAATAATTCTTCTTTAATTTTTTTAACACCATTTTACTTCAAACAACTACTGTACTCAACTCTACTATGTGCAACCGAAAAAAAATCAAAAGTGGTGAATAGAGTGAACTCTACTAGCTACTCTACTCTCCTGATTACTATACCCGTGTAAACCAGGCTTTAGGCCATTGAGTTTGTCTTCATAAAATGTCACATTATTGTATATATGTTTTGTATGTAATTTTCTATTATGTTAATTGAATAAAGACTTTATTACTATTAAATTTTGTGTCGATAAATTCATTACATCGACAGTTGCTAGGATTTTTGAGGCGAACCCTTCCTCTGAATCCTGCCTTCCATTCGACCAATTTCAATGAAAATTAACTTGTATTATCCTCATGGGGTTTTGACTTTAAATAAGGAAATTTTATGTCGATATATTCAATAAAACGGCTGTTATTGGAGTTTTTGTGTTAAGCCTCATCGATTTGACTGAAAATCAATAGGCGTCCTCCTTATGATATTCTGGTTAAACACATATTTTCCCCCCCATTTTTGAAATAGGAAAACATGAAATTCTGGTGAAAACTCTCATTCTCCTATAATAAAAGGTATTGAAAATCTGTTGTTAGTTGCAAAACTCACATTCTCCATTTTTATCGAAAATGAGTTATGTGTATATTCTTATCCTCCATATTGAATGGTACATAATTCAGTTATTAAAAGTATACAAAACTCTCATTCTCCTATAATAAAAGGTATTGAAAATCTGTTGTTAGTTGCAAAACTCACATTCTCCATTTTTATCGAAAATGAGTTATGTGTATATTCTTATCCTCCATAATGAATGGTACATAATTCAGTTATTAAAAGTATACAAAACTCTCATTCTCCTATAATAAAAGGTATTGAAAATCTGTTGTTAGTTGCAAAACTCACATTCTCCATTTTTATCGAAAATGAGTTATGTGTATATTCTTATCCTCCATATTGAATGGTACATAATTCAGTTATTAAAAGTATACAAAACTCTCATTCTCCTATAATAAAAGGTATTGAAAATCTGTTGTTAGTTGCAAAACTAACAACAGATTTTCCTATAATAAAAGGTATTGAAAATCTGTTGTTAGTTGCAAAACTAACAGTCTCCATCCCTAGACTAGCTTCAGAACTCAACTTATCCATCCAGCCAATAGGAAACCTTGTTTCGGCTGTCATAATCAGCTGATATTTAATTGTATTGCATATTATGTTAAAAAATACTAAATTTTTAAAGAAAATATATATCAGTTTGTAGCAAAACTAGGATTGAAAACTGACATTATTGCAGAGATATTGTGAAATAATTCAAATGGACTTGAAAAATAAAATAAAACTTGTTTATTTAATAAATTGTCTAATTTCACTAACTATATATACATGGGAGTACTTTCGGTATTTCTACCATCCTCAGCCAAAAGCAAACTTAGTCTTATCTCTTATGCTTTTGGCTGAGGATGGTAGAAATACCGAAAGTACTCCCATGTATATATAGTTAGTGAAATTAGACAATATATTAAATAAACAAGTTTTATTTTATTTTTCAAGTCCATTTGAATTATTTCACAATATCTCTGCAATAATGTCAGTTTTCATTTAGGACTAGGATTCTCCATTTGTGAGATGCAAAACACACATTTTCCAATGTTTTATGCTAAATAAATTCGTTTTATGTAATTCAATTCTATTTTTACAACAATTTTCGCTTTTGAATAGCCATACTGAGACTACTGGTAAGAAAGAACATGGATATTCCGTAGATGTTTTTTCAAGTTTGTGAAAATTGTAAAAAAATTGAGAATGTGAGTTTTGCAACTAGACCCCTCATTTTATATCCGACATTAGGGGTGGTAAACTATAATTTTTAATTAAAATATATTATAATTTACCCTTCGGATGTCATCTAGATTGTGTATCTCAGGCGAAAGGCCGCCGTGGACACAGAGGAACTGTTGGTTCATGAGAGCGGCCAGAGGGAGACAGTCGAACGCCTCCATACACGCGTCGTACACTCGCTCCGAGTACTTTATTTTACCTAAACAATACATTCATATATTAAATAACATACCAGCACAAATCATATTTGTATTGAAAATAGAATTTTCACAAAAGTTTTATGGGTCATGTTTAATTTAGATCGTCGATTTAGACGTCCATAGAGTATTTTGAGTCGACAAAAATAAAATAAAATAATAAATTAAAATAAAATTAAACATCTTCATCATAGTCCATTTAGAGCCTTGGTCTCCTCCAGGAAATGTCCCCATGCAGCTCTGTCCTGGGCCGTCTCCACCGCACCAAACCGTCTGCGTCTCTGTTCAAGGTCTCCAGCCATCTTCTTCTGGGTAGTCCCACTCTTCTCCTACCCTCCGGTATCGCATTCACGAGTTATAATAATAATAAACGAGTTATAGTAATAATAATAATAATAAAATAAATACTTAAGAATAAATGTTTCTTTCCCATAACTTAATGGAGGCAGGACTTTTTTTTTTGGGTTGCCGACCTCCAGTGGAGGCCACACACTCGGGAGCGCCTGCTCCACCTTTACACTGTATAATATACTTTTGAGTTCATATAACATATTATTCTTCGCTCTTATTCATATAACATATTATGTTATATGAACAGGAGGAAAGGGGAGCTGAAAGTGAGTAAATGAGGGGAGAAGCTGGTCACCATCAGCACGCCCCCATGTGTTTACTATCTTATACTAGCAGATCTCTTGGCCAGCACCGCCTTAGCCTAGTCGTCCACTGGGACCGGAAAGTTCCGAACTGCGAAGCAACGAAATCGGGCGAAGCCGTTCGTGCGAATACCGATCGTCCATTGATCCACTCAGTACGTCCGAATGCGTAGACGGGATGGCTCTTCGGAACGGTTTTTTCGATGATTCTGACGACGAATTTTTAGCGATGGAATTATCACCTTAGGACACTTTTCAATACATTCTTGACAACATCTACTCAAGACTCAAAAAATCAATAATTTTCGTGTGGCGATTTCCCCACAAGAACGGCTGGCTGTTACATTAAGGTAAGTGGAAAGAAAGACAAAATCACTGTACTTTTTTTTTACACAAACTGTATTTTTTTATACTTTCAAACGAATAACTAGACAAACGTAGTACAAAAAATGTAAGTAATTTTTTATTGATTTACAAAGAAGGTTCCACTAGGATCTAATTCGTGAAAATAGGACGATGCGTTGTACTGACCCCCGGAGGAATCATCAGAAGTATTATTTGGTGTACGATGTGAGGATGTATTGCTCTTTCGCACCTGTTCGTCCGTAAAATCCCAGCAGAATGGGATCGCTTCGCACTTCGCACCTGTTCGGCCGAAAACTGACGAACGATACGGGTCTAGTGGACGCGGTCCCCCACCTTGTCACATGTTTGGATCGTTCGTGCATTTTCGGCCGAATTCTAACGAACTGATTTCGCTACTTTTCGCAACTTTCCGGTCCCAGTGGACGACTGGCCTTAGCCTTCGGGGATGATTATCTGTCTGGAAGCGGGAGAACAAGAGTCGAGCGACATTGAAAGGACAATTGACATGAAAGGAAAGGTTAAATCGGAATTTACAAACCGTTGGCATCTTTTGCAGAAAGTTAAACAATGGAAAAAGTTGAACCTAGAACCGTGCGTTTAGTTACGTTGTAGCAATCACATGCTCCAAAAAATACTATAAAAACTACCTGTTTAATAGGGCAAGAATGGTAAATATTCTCTAACCCCAATTTTCCGGCAGTAAATTCAACATAATATTTTCGTTGAGATGAAAATTTTTAAAATCTATAAAAAAGATGAAGGGGGAAAAAAGCTTACGCAAATAATAAAATCCCTCCACATAAAAATCTTAAGTTAAAATGTACACTACCATTACAATAAATGGAAAAAGAATGAATGGCGTAATTATCCGATGAAGATTAGGGAGATTATTCTTTTTATCTCACAGGAAGAAAAAAAATGGAGTACAATTCCAGTGAGGGTAAGGTTCTTTAATGAATGAATATTTCTCAGCCCTATTCTAAAGGTCCTTTCCTTCTCATCATAATTTAACCTTTATTAACTTACATTTGAATAGAAAAAATATCTATGTTAACTTTAGCCTTTCGGTTAACCATTATTTTTTTACTCCTCCTGCTTACGGTTAATCGAGAATAGAGTATAGTACTATTAAACAAGGGGGAACACCGATATCCAGAGGCGTAGCCAGGATTTTGAGCAGGGGGGGGGGGGGGGGGGGAGGGGGCAAAGTTAGGCTACGAGGGTGGGGAGTATAGACTCCCGGGGGCACAGCCCGCAGTTTCCGTGGTTAGCGTTGTAGACTTTTGTTATTAATTTGGGAGACTCGGACCTCTAGAAGCTCCCCCTGAGGTAACCACTGACTGTAATACTTAAGTTGACTTTACATGAGCCAAAGCGCAGCAGCAGCAAATGCACGCTGTGGTTTCTGTGTTTTTAGAATTAAATGACTCACATCCAATAGGTTGCATTTGCTGGTGCTGAGCTTTGCATTTTTACTGAGTATGTAAAATCAGCTTTAAGAGTATAAAATATAACAAAATGACGATTTTGAGCGAGGAAATGAAATGATCAAATTCATATATATTTAAATAAATGTAATATGACTTGTTCTGTACATGTACATTTATGTAACAGCTGATTGCTGATTTAGGAATCAGACGCACGGGAAATTTGAAGATCCTATTGGTAACTTGCAAGCAATCCATTTTTAATAAAAACTATTTTTGACGTGACAACGTCTTATAATTTGGTAGGCCGGCACCCCATGTTCGAAAACTGCGTTATGTTACTTTCGGTAACACGTAACACATGTATCGCGCATGCGCCGAGAGAGAGACAGCTGTTACTACTAATACAGAATATATATTATATTATAGTATAGCTGTTACTTTCTGTATAAACAGATAACCTAGTTATCCAATATTATTATTAGATATATACAGATTAATAATAAACTGTTTTTTTATATTCTTATATTTTTTATAAACTATTATGCTTATGAATGTTTTCTTTCAAAATTGTTTTTAAATAGTTTCAAGGTTCAAAAATTTTATTGAAATTATTTGGTATATTTGATTCTTGACACTTTCGCTATCTCGCAACTCAGACGTTGTCACGCTCATTTCGCCACGCATCTGAGTTGCACGCACCCAATTTTTTTTTAGTTTATTTAAGTTTTATCTTGGTTTTTTGCTCTGGCCAGGGGGGTGCACGTGCCGATATCAAACATTTTTAAAGGTGATTCGGGGTCGAGAAATATTAGTTACATACATATCAAAGGAATCGTTCCAATGGGTCTTGGTTTTGTCACAATTTTTTTTTTTTTGTTATCATTAAAAAAATTAACGCAATACAATATCTTCTACACTCTGAAAAACTCAGGAATTACAGAATAAAAAATTAAACAAAGAAAAAAGGGAAAAATAAAAATTGGCATGAGTTCAAACGCTTATTTCTCAATTTTTAGTTATCCGAGGTCGATGTTTGACCAATTATTGGAAAGAACACCATCTGCAAAAAATATTTTAATTAACAAACAAGCCTTTTACCGTTCCGAGTCTACAAGAAGAGCATGGCACTAATTTATCAATGTAGACAGTATCTTTACAATGTTGAGTGATATCGAGGATCTGTTGCGTAAAGAAAATAAACTCGACCAACCTTTCGGAACCTGCTTATTTCCTTCTTCAAGGTCTTATAATGACTTGAGTGGATATGCGTGGTGAAGGTGGTATGTGTCTGTTAGTGAACTGTTGAGTGAGTGACGTACAGTTCACTATCAGACACAGACACAAACCATCTTCACTATGGGAGAGGGAGGAACTCGACCTACCTGATTTAGTCAGCATGCTAACTTGGTGAGTTCATCAGCCAAACTCTAAAACAAGACAAGTGGATAAAGCTCCCCCATCACCGAAGGTTTGTGTTGGGAGAGGGAGGAAGGGGATAGACTCGAACTACCTGATGTAGTCAGCATGCTAACTTGGTGAGTTCATCAGCCAAACTCTAAAACAAGACAAGTGGGTAAGGCTCCCCCATCACCGAAGGTTTGTGTTGGGAGAGGGAGGAAGGGGATAGACTCGAACTACCTGATGTAGTCAGCATGCTAACTTGGTGAGTTCATCAGCCAAACTCTAAAACAAGACAAGTGGGTAAGGCTCCCCCATCACCGAAGGTTTGTGTTGGGAGAGGGAGGAAGGGGATAGACTCGACCTACCTGATGTAGTCAGCATGCTAACTTGGTGAGTTCATCAGCCAAACTCTAAAACAAGACAAGTGGGTAAGGCTCCCCCATCACCGAAGGTTTGTGTTGGGAGAGGGAGGAAGGGGATAGACTCGACCTACCTGATGTAGTCAGCATGCTAACTTGGTGAGTTCATCAGGCAAACTCTAAAACAAGACAAGTGGATAAAGCTCCCCCATCACCGAAGGTTTGTGTTGGGAGAGGGAGGAAGGGGATAGACTCGAACTACCTGATGTAGTCAGCATGCTAACTTGGTGAGTTCATCAGCCAAACTCTAAAACAAGACAAGTGGGTAAAGCTCCCCCATCACCGAAGGTTTGTGTTGGGAGAGGGAGGAAGGGGATAGACTCGAACTACCTGATGTAGTCAGCATGCTAACTTGGTGAGTTCATCAGCCAAACTCTAAAACAAGACAAGTGGGTAAGGCTCCCCCATCTCCGAAGGTTTGTGTTGGGAGAGGGAGGAAGGGGATAGACTCGACCTACCTGATGTAGTCAGCATGCTAACTTGGTGAGTTCATCAGCCAAACTCTAAAACAAGACAAGTGGGTAAAGCTCCCCCATCACCGAAGGTTTGAGTTGGGAGAGGGAGGAAGGGGATAGACTCGACCTACCTGATGTAGTCAGCATGCTAACTTGGTGAGTTCATCAGCCAAACTCTAAAACAAGACAAGTGGGTAAGGGTCCCCCATCACCGAAGGTTTGTGTTGGAAGTGGGAGGAAGGGGATAGACTCGACCTACCTGATGTAGTCAGCATGCTAACTTGGTGAGTTCATCAGCCAAACTCTAAAACAAGACAAGTGGGTAAAGCTCCCCCATCACCGCTCCGACTAACTTTGATTCTAATCAAACCTTATCTAATAACGTTGTGAGAGGGGAAGGCAACCAAACCAGACTAACGATCTTTACTCAAAATTCACCTCCAATAGACTTTTGTGCCGTACTGAGTAGAACAACGTTTCATATGTGGTAGATTATTCATAGAAATAAAAAAAAAAGTCTTCCCACAGTTTTATTTTTGACCAGAACCGGTTTTCAATGCAACAGTGTCATCATCAGTGGCACAACCCACCACCCATCCGTACAACTCAGTTGTTTTCAGCCTCTATGAACAGGTGAGATTTGTCACTTATGATGGCGTTGAAAAGTCTATTGATCACCGGCTCTATTCCCCAGCTCGAATTACTAATTTCAATTATGTTTCTGCTCTCCCTCCAAAGCTTATGGACAGTTTGAGCTAAAACTGAATACTTGACTTACATAGTGACTTACGAATCCTCACACTAAATTTTGTGTCGGTACATTAATTACATCGGCAGTTATTGGTATTTTTGAGTTGAGTCCCCTCTTTTTCTACTCCCCTTCCGCTGAAAATTATTAGTGGTCTTTAGAGAGTTTGGAATTTACACATAAAATTTCGTGTCGATACATTCATTCTATTTGGGGGTGTTCATAGACTATAGCTGAGAAAGCAAAAAACAGAGAAACTCTTAATCAAGGTTTCTAAGAAAACGAAAAAAACTTTCTCTTCTGAAAAATTATGTATTCTGAGTTGGTTCGGTTTTCTAGAGGGAACGTCCTCTACTACCGGAATATTAGCTCCTCAATACAGACTCATTCTGTAAGAGTTAGTAATTATGACCCCTTGCCCGGGCTTTACAAGGTCATATCGCCTACTAACAGAGCGCTCTTTCGTCACTCTGGTGGACATGAGCCCGACTCTACTGCGGGAATTCTATATCTTGCCTACCTAGGTTTATTCACCTAGAATAGGGGTCTTTAACTGACATTGTATAAGCTCAAAACCATCACAACGTCCCACCCAAAGGACGGTGTGCTCAAGGTTCTTTCATCTCTCAGATAATAGAAGGCGGAGGGCCTGGACCGGGTTTTGAACGATCTTAAGCTCAGTAGCTACCTCTGAGCTACCGGCGCCTCCTTATTCTTAAGATATTTGGTAATATTGATAATAAATGCTTATATAATGTTTAATGTCTCATAATATAATGCTAAAATATATTTTTGGAGAGTGGATTCAAACTTTATCCTGACAGTTCACCTATGGAAGTGGGTGGTGTGTGGGGAGAGGGCTGTTGAATGCAGTGCTGCAAGAGGCAGGTTCCTAACGACACCCCATCTAGGGTTACATCTTGGATGTATCCCCTCCCCCCACTCTCTCTCCTTAATGATCAGCCTCATCAGTGCTTCCTTCACAACCCTATCATCCTATCCTCTCTCCCATTATTCACTCTACATTGCAAATTATTGCACACAATTATGCAGTCCATTTTTTTTCCATTCAAACTCACGAATTCAACCCAAATGATCCCTTCAATTTTCTATATACGAGTATTTTCTTATATCTATCGATAGTATATGGAAGAACGTCATTGATTAAATCGTGCTGGGGAACTACGTTGTTGGTGATTCCCCGACGACTTTTTTACTTTCTTATTTCTTTGGTTTAAGAAATTATAGTAATCGTACAAAAATCTGAGATATTTTCAATGGATTTTCAAGTTTCAAGGACAACTGAATATGTTTTGACTATAAAAAGTAAAGAAAAAACATATATATGTATATAATATGGGAGTACTTTCGGTATTGCTACCATGTTCAGCCACGACTTAACAAATACTAAATGGAAGTTCAACCAGTTTACATCCAAACGGTACCCTTCCCTTCATTCAGCCTCACGGGATTTTTCCTGTCCCTCCTGTACAGTTATGTCTTAAAATATGGAAAACATTAAAAATAAAATGTCGTCTAAAATTGAAATATTAATAATAAAATAAATAAACACAATATCTCCGCAAAAAATGTTATCATTGTTTTGATCATTCTGGCAATGATTTGTGTGAAACAGAAACTACGATATTTGTTAAGTCGTGGCTGAAGATGGTAGCAATACCGAAAGTACTCGCATATTATATATATTTTGTGAAATAGTCAATATTTTTTAAAAAACATATGTTTTTTCTTTACTTTTTATTGTGTAACTTCCGTACCTAACTCTTCTAGTTTCAGCTTCTCTTTGTGCTCATAGACTATATTTTTATTTTAACTATTTTTATTAACATTGGTAGGGAATAATTTAATTCATCATATAATATATGTTGGTAACAATTTCTATTTACAATTAGGTTATATTAATTTATTAACTTAAAGATACATTTGACTCTGGTTAAATTTATTTGACGCTTGTAAAACAAAAACCAACTACTTAACATTTTTATCTCCATTTTCACTTGTTTTAAAAAAAATTGTATTCTGTACATGTTATGCTGTACACAATAAATTTAACACAATAAGTAGGTATATTTAAAGCGTTGCACACTCAAAGAAAATACTCAGATAAAGAGATAAAAAGTTTTATGTTTTTATCGTGAAATAAACTGAGTAGTTCAGAATTTTGCCGCTGGAGTTTCTCAGGCACCACATGTCTAAATTTAGAACCCAAACTACTCAGATAACATATAGTCTCTACCCCCTCACCGTTTTTCATATTTTAATAGTAATGTAGGCAGTACTAGGAAAAATGTCTATGAGTTGGTATGAGAGGAGAAACTATGTGACACTCCATAAAACACTGAGTTACAGTCATTCATCACTGTCACTGCTGCTACCTAAAGGGGTCTCTGGGCCATTGACGCTTAACACGTCTTTCAAGATCTTGAGGAAGTGTGGCGAAGTGAAGAGCACGGATTAGAGGATTATTGTGCAAACCAAGGGAGGAAATTGAATTTCTTATATCTAAGTTTAAGTACTTCGGTGATGAAAGGAAGAGTTTTGATGAAGACATAATAAGGAGCATTGGACATTTTAGGAAAGATTTGGGATTGAAGAGGGATTAGATTGGATGCCTTGGTAGTATCCCATCCTTTAATCCCGTAAATCCTCATAGATTTTAGTAATTATGTAGCATTTTTTTTTTTTTAGAGATAATTGAGATCTCTCTCTTTATTATGTCATTTCAGTCTTGACTGTGGGTTCCATGTTAGTCCCTTGTCAAGTACGAGGCCTAATTAGCTGACATCGATATCTGAAGGGATGGGATTATTGTTTAGCTATACTGAAGGGCAGGTATATTTGAGACTAAAAACGATGTGAACTGACTTCTTGTCATTCACCTCTATTCTCCACTTTTTGTACAAGGACTGAAGGGGGTGTCAGATGTTCTTGAAGGACACAAGGTCAGGATGGGGGAAAATAATAGCAGTGTCATATGCATAGGTGTGGAACTGAATCAAAAAATGGTAGATATAAAAATCCCAAATTAAACCAGAAAAAAAATGTTTAGATATATTTTTTATAGAAAATTATATACATACCATACTCTAATTTTGTTTTATTTTGATTTATTGATTTTTTGGAAACCATTCTTTTTTCATATATGGATATACATAATTGTATACCCCCTGGCATGTATCATATTTTTTAATGATAGCTGACAGATAATCCATGTATAATATATTATTACAGCTACATTCTCCCATTTATTTTTTCCTTCACAAAAAATATCAATTACAAACGTTTCGAGAAGCGCTCCCATCGTCAGTATCTATAATACACACATGTTAGGTTAGGTTTTATGACTCATGCCCGGGCTTTAGCTACGAGGTCATATCGCGCTCCTTCGTCACTCTGGTGGACATGAGTACGACTCTACTGTGGGAGTCCTAAATTTTTATTCACTTAGGGTAGGGGTCTTTAACGAGTATCTCAGGAGCTCGGGACCATCGGTTAACGTCCCATCTGAAGGACGGCGTGCTTAAGTTTATTTTACTTCCCAGATAAAATAAACTAAGGGCCTCGGTCGGGTTTCGAACCCACGATCTTGAGCTCAGAAGACAAGCACACATACCACTGAGCTACCGGCGCCCTCAATATACATACATCTGTTCTTTAGGTTAACTATCCCTTCTACCAATCAGAATCTTCCTTTTTATGCAACATATTCATTGAGTCGACTTCTTTTTTTTTTTTTTAAACAAATCAAAACTGTTTTTAAATATGTTTTTAACCGGGTTCACCTGACTTCACCCATGCTGGTCTGCGACTCGAATCGTCGTAATAAATCCACTTTTCATCTCCCGTAATGCGATGCAAAAAAATCCTTCCTTTTTTGCCTTTGCAGGAACAATTCACAAATGGTTTTTCATCGTTCAATGTCCCTCTCCTTTAACTCATTTGGCACCCAATTTCCAAGTTTTTGAACCATGCCCATAGCATATAAACGTTTACCAATTTAATGTTTCTTCTCGATACTTCAAGTGTCTGACGTGGATTGTCGTCTAGTAATTCTTCCAATTCCGAGTTTTCAAATTGTTTTGGCTGCCCTCGATGTTCCTTTCAAATTCATTGTTTTTTGAATCTCTTAAACCACTTTTCGCAACTGTTTTGTGAAGGAGCATGTTCATTATATACTTTCAATAGCAAATAGTAGGTTTGTGTTGCACTTTCTTTAGAAAGAAAATAATGCAACCTCACTTCCCGCAAATCCACCACAAAAAAAATTGTTAACACTTCAGCCAAATGCTTTGTACTAAATATAAAAGATAATTATATTTGTTTATAAACATCTTAGCAAATAAAAAAAAAAGTATACAGTATGACTAATACCAACTTGTAGTAAATCTCCATTTTTAATTATAAAGGGTGTTCATTTTATCTTGACCCAGGTAAATAACTCGAAAAATAATGATTTTTTTCAAAAAAAGCTTGAGACAAAAAATGTAGAGTAGAATTGACTGCGTTATTTACTGTAATCTAATTTTTAAACAAATGAAAATTTTTAAAGTTTTTTATGAATTCAAAAAAAAAAAATGTGCGTATCTGTGCGTTGTACCGCTATAACTCACGATCGGCTTGACGGATTTGATTAATTTTTTTTTAAATTTGTTCGTCATTGTCTGCGGAAGGTTGTAGGCGTATTAGTACCTCAATATCTGGTCCATCCCAGCATCCACCCACGCAATCTTTGTAACTCAAAAACCACTGCAATGATTAATGAGGAATCTTTTTGAATAGATAAGTTTTATCTACCGGAAGGTTAAGGTCTATTTTTTAATCAACCCCTGGTCCATCCCAGCATCCACTCACGCAATCTTTGTAACTCGAAAACCATTGCAACGATTAATGAGAAATCTTTTTGAATAAATTAGTTTTAGCTCCAAAGCTAGCGTTACTACAGTTGAAGGACTATAAACCTTATTCCGTATGAATAATTGAAAATTATAACATCATGAATGTACTGTCGAGGAACTGAATAGCCTTGTAGGAGATATTGGGAGAAAAGTCAAAGTTCCCCGGGCAACGCCGGGTATTACTGCTAGTATATATATACATAAATTTTATTGTAGTAAATGTTCAAACTGATGTCCTGCAACTTCAATACATTTATCGAAGTTGTTCCGGAAAATTGTTCAAGGTAATTCCTTATTAAGTAAGTCTTGATTTTTCTGACCATTTAAATTTCCGTCGATAAAAAAGGGATCAATTACTTTGTCATTGATGATTCCAGCCCATACATTAACTGACCATGGATGTTGTTTATTCATTTGACGAAACCAGCGAGGATTTTCTGCACTCCAGTAATGCATATTATGCCTATTTACTAATCCAATATTGGTGAAAGTTGATTCGTCTGAAAACATTGTGTACCGAAAAAAAATCACAATTAACTTGAACTCGTTCACGCGCCCCCTGACAGAATATAACACGCTTCACCAGATAGAGCTTAATGAAGAGAAATATGGTAAGGGTGAAATTTATGGTTCTTCAATATTTTATGAACACTGCCAACAGAAATCCTAGAACCTTCAGAAATTTTCCGGAACAACTTCGATAAATGTATTGAAGTAGCAGGACATCAGTCCGAACATTTACTACAATAAAATTCATTAATATTGGTCTAACAAAAAAGTGTCTCAACTAACCTCCCCTTAATTTTTTTAATATATTTTTTTTTAATTCATAAAAACGTTAAAAAATTTTCATTTGTTTAAAAATTAGATTACAGCAAATAATGCGGTCAATTCTACTCTACGTTTTTTGTCTCAAAAGCTTTTTTTGAGAAAATAATTATTTTTCGAGTTATTCACCTGGGTCAAGATAAAATGAACACCCTGTATGTAAAAATATATGAATTAAGAATTTCCTTTTGAAACCCAAATAATAAGATAATTAATTTCATTGAGATACTTTTGATGTTTTGATGAATCAAAATAATATAGTAAATACTCACATTCTTGTTTGAAGGTGAAATATTCAGTTAGATGTCTACATTCATGATTGCCTCTAAGAAGAAATAGGGTGGTTGGATGACATAACTTGAGAGCCCACAGGTATAATACACACTGAAACAGACAAAATACACTATATTAGTATATGTTACCAAACCAATACAATGTATGGTTCAAGAGCGCATGGCTAGAGTGGTCACTTTACTATCCTTTTCAAAAACACTCGTCTCAACAGTACAAATGTTGCTAAATTCACATTATCCATCGATAATATTATATATATATAATTTTTATTTTTGTGTCATAATACATTTTAGAAATGTGAGTAGATATAGTTGATAAAGAGGGCGCCGGTAGCTCAGTGGTATGCGTGCTTGACTTCTGAGCTCAAGGTTGTGGGTTCGTAGCCCGACCGAGGCCCTTAGTTTATTTTATCTGGGAGGTAAAATAAACTTAAGCATGCCGTCCTTCGGATGGGACGTTAAGCGATGGTCCCGAGCCTGTACGATGCCAGGTACTCGTTAAAGACCCCTACCCCTAGATGAATAAAAAATTTAGGGTAGGCAAAAAAATTTAGGACTCCCACAGTAGAGTCGGGCTCATGTCCACCAGAGTGACGAAAGAGCGCTCTGGTAGTAGGCGATATGACCTCGTAGTTAAAGCCGTAGTAGGGCATGAGTCATAAAACCTAACCTATAGTTGATAATCAATTTAAAAAAATACTAGTTTAACATTTATATTGTCCGATTCCATTTCAAAAAAATACATAGGTATCGATGTTCTGAAAGAACAATGGCATAATTACAACTTTCAAGTTGAGAAACGCAAACATATATTGTGGAAAGTTATTATTTCTCGGGACCATTAAAGTCCCTTCCGAAGGTTTTTTTAATCATTTTTAATAAAAAAACTACCAATAATAAAAACATTAAAACAAACGCTATCTTTGAGTTACCGGCACCCTCAATTATTTATATATTGAATTATTTTATTTATATTCTTATATTAATATGAAGATGTAGTGAAAAGTGATTATTTCACAGGTTGTCAAATAACGTGTAGTCTGACCTCTCAAAGATTTTTTATTTGTATTAGCTAGCCGGCTTTCGAGGTTGCCCTCATCAGTCAGTCTGATAAATAAATTTTTTTTAAATTAACAAAATTTAAATATTTTAGTAAATTAAATTTAAATTTTTTTATAATAAAATTGAAAACTTTAACAATTTAAAATTTCATGGATGGGGACACATAAGTTTCTCCTGTCCCCCATCTGAGTCACAACCGTGCAGGTGTGTATTTATCAGACTGCCTGATGATGAGGGCAACATCGAAAGCCGGCTAGCTAATAGAGGTCAGATTACATCTTATTAGACAACCTGGGAAATATTCTTATATATTTTTTATGTATTATTATTTTCTCTTTCTTTTCTATATATTGCATATAGTGAGTGACCTGATGAAGGGACATAAGAACATCCTGAAACATCGTCGTGAAGAAGACATTTCTGAATTATTTATCATAATAAAAATTATTATTAAAAACTGCATCTATCGATTTCCGAATATAAGTTCGGAAAAGTGTATATTTTCAAGAATATAATTTAGTTTAGTTTCCCCTATTTGTTCACTCGACGGTTGACCTTAGCAGGGACTGACAAAGACAATATGAACAAAGAGACTGACTGATGTAAAGGTCCCCCAAGTCTGCCGACAAGTGCCCCAGAAAAAGAAAAAAAAATGAAATTCCTTGTCTAATTCTTTTAAGTTGAGGACATACAAGACTCCCCCCCCCCCACCCCCCCCCCCCCCCCCCGTCGTCGTCGTCCATCAAAAAGAAAACACCTCCACTAAAAAGCTTCCTTTCGTCTTTTGAATCCTAAATTAGATGGGCTTTCTTTTTACTTAGGTACTTTCTTTTATTTTCTTCTTTCTACAAGGAGAAAAAAAAGAAGAAAAAAAGAAGAAAGACTGTTCCATTTTTACTTTCCCTTAGGATTATAAAGAAAGTGAGTGAATCGCGGACCAACGTACCCACCCAACTCAAATTACTAATAATTATCGGAGCCCTAATAATAATAATAATAGCCTTTTTTATTTCTTCCTTAGTATAATAATATAACAATAGTATTACTAGATATTTATATAAATTGGAAACTAGGCCCATCTTTGGTCATAGGCCTCTCCCATTTTCTTCCATGCACTCCTGTCCCCGGCCGATCTGTGCCAGAGACTCCCCACTGTCCTGTCCAGATCGTCCCGCCACCGCACCAGTTGTCTTCCTCTTCAGGTATATCGGGTACCACTCTGTGATCCTCTTGGCCCATCTTCCTTCTTCCATCCTCGTCCTGCCCATTTCCACTTTTGTTGCAGCACCACTTCCTTCACGTCCCATACTCCTGTCTTTTTTCTTATTTCGGAGTTCCGTATTTTATCCTTTTTCTTAATTCCCAGCATGCTTCTCTCCATTGCTCTTTGAGTAACCTCTAAGCTCCTCAGCACATCTTGGGAGAGAGCCCAGGTTTGGGATCCGTACGTTAGACAAGGAGTGATGCAGCAGTCGAACAACACCTTTTTCTTCAGGTCCATGGCCATTCTGCTTTTGAAGATATATTTATAGGACCAATATTTCTTCCATCCAAGTGCGATTCGCCGATTTAATTCCTTTTTTAGGCCATTCTTGAATGAAAGTAGTTGTCCTAGACAACGGTTTCTTCAACCCAGTTTAACTTCTTCCCGTCCAGACTTATTTCTTCCGTTTTCCCATTTGCCAGAATGACTGTTTTTTGGAAGTTTATCTCAAGTCCTGCCTTTTTCCCAGCATCATTCAGCTCACTCAGCATACTCGATAGCTCCTCTGGGGTATTAGCTCTCCGTCTAAATACTCCCCATATAACAGAAAATCAGTAGGTGTCTTGTGAACATCTGACTCCTAAAGGACCCACGAAGCAAATCTATCGTCAGATTTATCTTCAGATTGATTTGACGATATTAGGAGCGCACACACAGTTCGATATATCTCAGTCGACGCAATGGAGCAGGACGATCTTTTATTGTTATCTGCGGCTGTTTTGTTATGTAATAAAATTATACGCAAAAAAAAAATAGTTTGGACAAAAGGGTGGTTAATTAAAAATAAAAACAATTTTCGCACATCAGGTTTATAAAATGTTCTAAATTATCTCTAGAGCACGTACACATATCACAATTTAATAAAGGAAAATTATAAAAACAGGAAAGTTAAAATACCTAATCTCTTCCACTTCAGTTTTGTGTTTAAAAAAAGGTTATTATTATAGATAAACTTATTATAACCTCCTTGATTATCGCCACGATAACCACATACAATCAATTGTACAAGCAATTAATCTGTGCGATGATTGCATGAAAATTTCTTCAGATCAAAAATAGATCTGAAGACCAACCAATCGAACCCGATGACGACATACATTGAACGATTCATCGAACGATTGTCAATCGTCAGATTCCTTTAGATTAAAAAGAAAGTCAGTGAATCAACGACAATATACTTCCCCAGCACAAATTAATTAATTACGTTTACACTCTTCGGCTAAAAAACAATAATGGCCACATGAATCTTCATTTTAAATTTCATGCCTTTCGGCCGATTTAGCGGGAAATTATTATGTGTCGTCCTTATAGGGTTCTGGATACACAAAAAATATATATAGTGGGCTGGTGTTTTACACCTAGGGACCTAAGCATGCAATGCTGTTATCCCTTTCCTGGAAGCGCTGGGCATCCACGTTACTATGTTATCTGTCATCTTTGCCAAAAATGTGGAATCTCGTCCGCGCGTATATTCCTAGTACCGGCTCTGGTCCCATGAAGGGCTTACTTGAACCTTCCTTGGCTAGTCGGTCTGTCTCTTCGTTTCTCTGAGATTCCGTAGCCGGACATCCGGAAAGTATGCATAAGGCTTCTTACACACCAAAGCCGAGCCGAACCGAGCCGGGCGAAGCGATACGAAGCCGAGCCGAGCCGAGCGGAATCTGCCTGCGTTCGCACCGAAGCCGATTCGCTCTCAGTAGGTTTTCTAGCCTTGTAGTGAGAGGTGCTTCTTTCCTATTCAGTCTCAGTTGAAACGTGGTGCAAAATAATGTCATCAACTTTGATGATGATGATGTTATTGGATAGTTAGTTCATCACTTGATGATAAATGTGTGGGATTTTCAGGTATCTGTCGACAGGATTATCTTATGGAGCCCTCAGCAATGCATTCAAAATTGGAACCTCTACGGTTCATTACATTATTGCAGAAGTTTGCACAGCAATTTTGGATAAGTTAGTTCCGATCCACATGCCGGTCCATGTACTTCTTGTTAGATTGATCCCACAATCGAACTAATTAATATTTCTATGTCAACACTCATTATAATATTAAAAAATTTAAAAACCACTTGAAACAATAAAAAAACAATACATTGCGCAATATGATGTAACTCACTGGGCTGAAACACCGAACTAGACTGAATGATGGAAGAAACCGCTTGGCAGAAAACGCTCGAATTGGCGGTAGGTAGTACTGCTCAAAACCGCTCGGCCTCGGTTTGAATACTCCCATGTGAAGCCTGCGTATTTAGCGCTCAAGCGTTTTCCGCCCGGCTCGGCTCGGCTCGGCCCGGCTTTGGTGTGAAACCCCACTAAGTCGTTCGGCCATCCGAACTTCGTGACCAACATTGTTGCCATTCTTTCCAATATATCCTTGCAACGCTCTGGTCTGAACTGTCCGCTCACCTCCTGCTCCAGGGCGTAAGGGCTCATCGATATCTGCTCTTAAAGGCATATTGCATCTACAGCAATATAAGGCAACAATACCATCCAAGACCAAGTCTATGGGTGAAGCTCCAGCGCAGCCTTAGAGACAGTTCGATAAGCTCTTGTAACACTCAAAAGGGCTGCTCTCTGGGCTTGCAACAGAATCATGCGCTGCCGTTTTGAGGGGATATACCACCAACCAGCAGCAGCGTATCTTGCTACAGCCACGAATACTCCGGTATAGATTGACTTAAACGCAGAGTAGCCGAGGCCCCAAGTCGCGCGGGCTAGGCGGCTCAGGGCGTTGAAAGTGGCTGTAGCCCTGGACGCAATTTGCACCCCTAGGTACGTAATCACAGCCGAGCTCTCAATGTGCCGCCCATGGATCGTTAAAGCCAGAGGGTGTCATGGATCGGGCCTCTCTCTCATCAGTAAAGCCGAGGTTATATCCAACTATATTAATTTTTATCGAATTAATAAGAAATGTTTCCACAAATAGACAATAGGGTGGGTTGTTGTATATGTGTGTGTAACTTTGATGATGAGTTTTGATGGAGCTGGAGCAAGACGTTAAGTAATTATGATGCTGTGTCATTGGGCTTTAAACAAACCATTAATAAGATAGGGGAGCCGAGTCGAGTGGCACAACTTTTAGAGAAACTTATTTACCAATCTTTAACTTAGTTACCTTACCTGCCATCTACCTCAACAACTCACACCAAGTATCCAACTTTATATATATATATATATATATATATATATATATATATATATATATATATATATATATATATATATATATATATAATAAATAGAGATATAGTAGAAAGTTTGATATTATCCTTCGTAAAATGTTTCTTAACATCACATCTAGAAAAGTATGAGTAGATAAGAAAGGCGGGTTCTGGTGCATGATGGCGAGTGCCATAACAAAAAAATTAGTTACCTACCATCTATCTCATGTGATAAAATTTTAAGTGTTAATCTTAAATAAATAAAAATTAATAATTGAATTAATAATAATTAAATAAACAATAAATTACCACATTTCCTGTAGACATTTTATAATTGGTCTTCTATTTAATTATTATTTCTACGGTAATTTCCGAAAAAAGTATCAAAAGTTCAAGAGGTGCAATTATTAAAAAAGTGCACGTATTAAAAAAAATGCAAGTAACAAAATTTTCATTTGGATTTCCCAAGAGATGCTATCTTGTCTTCTAAGTTTTGCAAAAATATTTAAATCTAATCCAAAGGTTTTCAAATTATCTTGATATATACTGGGCTAACAGGGAAAATGAATATAATAGAATTTACGAGAACACATATTGGGTTGTTTTTCTTAAATCTACATTATTAAAATTGAAAACTAAGATTGGAACATGAAAAAAAAAATTTAATTTTTGGCCATTCTTTTTTTAGAGTTATCTTGGGGCATATAAAACATATAAACAAACAACAGTACCTTCTTTGAGGACCAATTTCACCGTCAATTCATTCCTACATAGTTCATCACATCTTAAGCCTAAACACAACTCTCCACCTTCACTCAGACCATCTCAACTCAACCCAGGCCTCGACTCGTCTCTACACACTAAAAAACAGCTGATGGCCATGTTTTTTTTTTTTTTTACTCATTTGTTTAAAAGTTGCTTTTTATAGAAAAATAAATATAATTAATTTTTTTAATATCAATTATTTAAATATGAGTATTTTTTATATACATCACACTCAACAACTCACACCAAATATTCGTCGATACATTCATTCTACCGGGAGTTATCGAGTCAACATCGAATTTCTGGCGGATTACATAACTTCTTCTATACTTTGTATAGCTGTGGAAGAAAACATAAATATAAATTTGAAAGGGTCACGTAGGATGAGTTCGCATGGAAAAAAAAAATGAACTTGAATTTTATACCATAATTTGCAATAGTGAATAATGGTAGGAAGGATATGATGATAGGGTTGTGAAGGAAGCACTGATGAGGCTGATCATTAAGGAGAGAGAGTGGGGGGAGGGGATACATCCAAGATGTAACCCTAGATGGGGTGTCGTTAGGAACCTGCCTCTTGCAGCACTGCATTCAACAGCCCCCCCCCCCCCCCCCCCCCCCCCCAAGGTTCTGGATGGACATATAAAATTTCGCGTTGATACATTCATTCTATCGGGAGTTATCAGATCGGAAAAATGAAATTTCAACATTGAATTTCTAATAGTTAACATAATTTCCTCTATATTTCTTATAGGCTACGATTTAAATGCACAGTAAAAAAAGGCAGCTTAACGAGTAAGAAAGATTAATTACACGTACGAAATGATAAATGCACAGTAAAATACAACACATTAAATAAAATGTTAATCCAATAACTAAAAATGTATTGCGCTTAGAAAGTTAATCCAAGAACACAGATAATAAAGCAAAGTAGGAAACTACAAAACACTCGGTAAAAAATTTGTCCATTAAAAAAAAAATGACTAAGATTTGAAATGAACAGTACAAATATGCAGTTTACAGAATAAATCCAGTTCATGTAACCGAAGAAATAAAATGTTGACCCTCCTGTCGCACAGTGGTCAAAAACGAGACAAGAGTGCCCAGGCCGTTCTACTGATCGTATCAAGACGAAGAAAAATTTTATTAACTTATAAAAAGATTATTTTATAAAGACAATTATGTTTTTGGAAAATTTCAGAAAATACGCTGTCACTCAGCGAGTTTTGCAAATATTTTGAACGAATTTTTTTTGTTCGATTTAGAATTAAAAACAGGTTACAGCAGTGAATGTCAGGAATGAACTTAACAAATAGATAATTTTTGGTGATTTTTTAAATAATTCCAAAATGTTTCTTATAACTAGATAAATATTGAAGATAAGTGAGTCTGAGTTGTGCTGAAAGTCTATCCTTTTAATCAAATTTTACGCGTTATGGTTTACCAATTTTCTTTTAAACACCTAGTAGACCTTAGTAAACTCCGCGTAGAAAAATCAATTTTTATCCAACTTAATTAAACAAAAAAAAAATCGGTCAAAATATCTGCAAAACTCGCTGCATGACAACGTATTTTCTGATTTTTTCCTGAATGATAAATAATTTTTGTATTAATGAGATGAAAGTGAATTCATATGTGAATAAAATTACGTTGGTCTCGTCTTGATATGATCAGTAGAACGGCCTGTGCAGACTTTTGTCTGGAAAAAATCAGTTTTTGACCACTTTGCGACGGTCCTTTTAGTGAAACGTCCAGGTTCTCCTGATACAGTAATACATATTCAATTTATTTACTGTGAATATATCCTTCTTACCGTGAGTTTCTTTCTTTTACTATTCATTTACTTTTTTAACCGTTTTACAAAATTACTCTTGCAAATGTGAAATTTTGTTACTCTGCTGACTATAAGAATTTACAATTAACAATGCGAAGGCCCTGCTGTACAGTAGAGTGATGGGTTTTGAAGCCGAATTGGTGGTTAGGAATAACATTTTTGGAGTCAAGGATGGGAAAAATTCTTTAAAGAATCATTTTTTCTAGAATTTTTGAAAGGATGAGTAGCAAACTTATAGGACGATAGGAGCTTGGAACGTTGGGGGTTTTTCCTGGTTTAGGCAAAAGGATAATGGTAGAAAATTTCCAAAGGGAAGGAAAGTAGGCTGTTCGAAAGACACAATTAAAAATATATTTGAGGAAAATGATGGCTTTGCGGGGAAGATTTCTAATTATTTTACAAGTGATGAGGTCATACCCAGGAGATTTTCTTGTAGGTAAGGACTGGATGAAGTGTATGACCTCGGAAGGATGGACAGGTTTAGGAGGCAAATTACTATGCACAAAGTTTTGATACTGTACATTTAATTTGCATCGTTTCTTATATCTGTGGAATAAAGGATAACCATTCGGAGTATACATGCCTACGTGAATCTTTCTAGTAACGAATTTAACAAAGAGAATGGAAATGGAGGCCCGCTCTACCATAATTGGAGCGTCAATATCAAAAAACACTAACAACAACTAAGAGGTCAATAACAATTACACTACTGCCGTCAATCAACAGATAATCACAATAAAGTAGGTTTTAATTGTAATTGTTAGTAGCACTGAGTTGTCGCAGTTGCATGTAGTCATCGGTGAATCACCAACAATATACTTCCCCAGAACGAGGTAATCAATTAAATTTTCGCTCACCCTACAAAATAAGTCGACTGTTAGAGGCTAATAGAGGCTCTTAAATCCTTCATTTTGTGTCGATAAATTCATTACATCGACAGTTATTAGGGTTTTTGAATTTAGCCCCCTCCCCTGAACCCCCTTCCCTTCGGCCGATATAGCTGAAATTTGACAGGTACATCATTGGGTTCTCGTCACACATATAAAATTTTTGTGTCGATACATTCATTCTATCGTGAGTTTTCGTGTTCACAGACGCACAAACGCATAATCAGATATTTTTACTTCCCCAGCTAAACATCCCTAGTTTTTACTTTCCTTCTTGCGCTACAAACCAACATTTGACTTATAAATGGCTTCTCTCTCATACTAAATTTTGTATCGATACATTCATCACATTGGTAGTTATTACGATTTTTGAGTTGAGCCTCCCTGTGATCCTTCCCTCCCCTTTCGGCTGATTTCACTCAAAATTAATATGTGTTGTCCTTATAGAAGTTTGAATTTACATATGAAATTTCATGTCCATATATTCCTTTCAACGGCAGTTATTAGAGTTTTTGGTTTAAGCCTGCCCCCCCCTCCCCCCCCCCCCCCCTTTGCCCTTTGTCTGAGAAGCAATACGTGTCGTCCTTAAAGGGTTTCTGGATATACATGTAAACTTTTGTGTTGATACATTCATTCGTGAGTTTTCTTGTTTACAGACGCACACACACACACATAAACATATTTTTTTCTACTTTCCCAACTGTACGAAGTATAGCAGAAGTTATGTAATCGGTCAAAAATTTCCAATTTTCAACGGGATTCATGTTTTTCAACCTCTACATCATCATATATATAAAGCTGAAAATGTCTGCGTTGTACCGCTATAACTCACGAACGGCTTGATGGATTTGATTAATTTTTTTAAAAATTTGTTCGTCATCGTCTGTGGAAGGTTATAGGCGTATTAGTACCTCAATATCTGGTCCATCCCAGCATTCACCCACGCAATCTTTGTAACTCAAAAACCACTGCAATGATTAATGAGGAATCTTTTTGAATAGATAAGTTTTATCTACCGGAAGGTTAAGGTCTATTTTTTAATCAACCCCTGGTCCATCCCAGCATCCACTCACGCAATCTTTGTAACTCGAAAACCATTGCAACGATTAATGAGAAATCTTTTTGAATAAATTAGTTTTAGCTCCAAAGCTAGCGTTACTACAGTTGAAGGACTATAAGCCTTATTCCGTATGAATAATTGAAAATTATAACATCATGAATGTACTGTCGAGGAACTGAATAGCCTGATAGGAGATATTGGGAGAAAAGTCAAAGTTCCCCGGGCAACGCCGGGTATTACTGCTAGTTTCAAATGTTTGTCAAACAAATATGTCAGTAAACACGATAACTCCCGATAGAATGAATGTATCGATATGAAATTTTATATGCGAATCCAGAACCCTCTAACGAAGACACCTACAGTTTTTAGGCCAAATCGATCAAACGGGAAGGGGGGATTTAACATAAAAACTCCAATAACTGATACAGTCTTTTTACCACTCCTTTCGCTCATGTCTAAATCAGGCTTTCTGCACTACCTCCATTTGAAATACGTCTTAAGTGTCTTTTTTTTTCTTTTTTGAGTGACCCTCCTATGGATATTTGATATTTAAAATAGTGTGACAAGATTCACTGCAGCCGACCCTGCCAAATGTCAAGATAGAAGACATATATTTACAGATCAGACAATAGATAGTCTTGGAAGATCTCCAAAAAACTACCATAGTTATCTTCTGATTTCATAATGATTTACTACATATTAAATATCTTCCTCAGAGCCCAGTGTGCCAAACTTTCAAAAACCAGGTACAAATTCCGAGAAAACTGGTCAACTTAATTCAGGGTGTATAACAAATTTTAAAAATTAATTTCCCGTATAATTCCCTTTTTTTACAACTTCTAAGTTGAGAAACGCGGACATATTGTGGAAACTTGTAATAAATAAATAAAACAAACTTATTTTTGAAATATTGTCTATTCCACTAAAGATATATATTCATATATACATAGCATTATTACTACTACATTTTACCACTAAACTTTTGAATTTGAGTCATTGTTGTTAATCTTCCATTATTATTCATTAGTTACATCATGGCTACACTTTCATGGGTCTGATGCAATACATATAACTTCTAAGTTGAGGAACGCGGACATATTGTGGAAACTTGTAATAAATGAATAAAACAAACTTATTTTTGAAATATTGTCTATTCCACTAAAGATATATATATATATATATATATATACAACTACCGGTTTCGGCTTTATACCATCGTCAGGTCTAGTTGTGAACTAAGTCAGTTTGCAGAGAGCGACCCTTCAAATACATGTCAGGTCAAAGGGTGCTATTAAAACTTGGGAGTCCCCCGGCTGTACCGTTAGCTAACTCATGAAATAAGCACCCTTTGACCTGAGATGTATTTGAAGGGTCGCTCTCTGCAAACTGACTTAGTTCATAACTAGACCTGACGATGGTATAAAGCCGAAACCGGTAGTTATATATGAATATATATCTTTAGTGGAATAGACAATATTTCAAAAATAAGTTTGTTTTATTCCCTTTTTTTAGTTTAATTAATTAGTTTTCCCGTATAAAATAATAAATTTCATGTAACTAGAATTAAAATGAGAAGAAAAACAAAGTAAATTCAGTTTAAACTATATTTTCAATCACCATTTTTTATAAAATTTGAATCACAAAACAAAGATATGTATTATAGATTCCTCTTCTTTTTCTTTATCTCTTCCGCAATCTTCCACCATTGCTCGCTTTCTGTTTTCCAACTCTTTAATTTCCCTTCCCTTTCCTTTTCTTTTCTTATGTTTTTTCGCTTCTTCTTCTTCTTTTCGCTGCTCTTGGAGTGACTCCTTGAAACGATTTGATGCGTTCCTCATTGCGTGAATCATAGGTTTTGTTACCTGGACGTTCTCAATCCCACCTAAATCGTTAAGAGCATCAAAGATGTGTCGTTGAGCAATTAGAGACTGATTTTTTTTGTTTTCAACAAAACACATCAACACATTCTTTATTAATCGAAAAGCCTCGTTCAAGATTGGCGTTGCCGTGAGATAAAATGAGAATGAGTTTTCTCAAATCAAGTAAGTTCGCACGTAGATTATGATAAAATTAAAATTTCAAAAAATTCCCGCATAATTCCCGCTTTTTCATCGCATAAAAAAATTCCCTCATAATTCCCGCTTTTCCCGTTTTTCCCGCCTGTTATACACCCTGTAATTACATAGCAACTTATTATATACATATATATAAACTTTTTGTAAGTAGTAAAAAATTGTATAAGTTATATAATTGTTCAGAATTTCATGTTTTCCGACCCCCTGATTCGAAAAATAAAGAGAAGAACAGAACGCTGAACTCCGTAAGGACGACATATATTGATTTTCAGATAAATCGGTCAAAGAGAAAGGGACGAATGATGGGGGTTAACACAGCAAGCCCAATAATTGTCGAAGTAATGAATGTATTGACACGAAATTTTATATGAAAATTCAAAACCCCATAGCAATGATACACGAGGTGTGTTCATAAAGTAACGGGAATTTATTGTAATTTCGCGGGTTGTATTAGTCAGAAAAGTATCTGTACATTGTTTATTAGCCAAACCGGATGTTTAGTCTGCTGTCAAAGAGGTTACATGTGTTTTGGTACAATCGGCGATTATTTATTTGTTTACAAAATGGATAATGAAGAATTTGCATTAAATATTGTTATAAGAATGCAATAAAGTGCAGCAAAGTTTTAGAAATGTTAAATATTGCTTTTGGTGAGTCTGCTATGAGTGAAACTAGGGTTTACGAGTGGATCGCCAAGACCGAAAAAAGTTCGACAAGTGCGGTCGAATGTGAAGGTCATGCTCACTGTGTTTTTCGATTTTAAAGGCATTGTCCATCATGAGTTATAGCCACAAGGTCAAACGATCAATAAGAAGTACTACCTACAAGTGCAGCAAGTTTGCGTGAAGCAATCCTAAAAAAAAGCTCGGATTTGTGGCGAAACAATTCATGGCTTTTGCACCACGATAATGCACCCTCTCACATTTCATTGCTTGTTCGTGAATTTTTGGCCAAAAACAACATTGCAATGATGCTCCAGCCTCCATATTCGCCAGACATCGCTCCGCTGTTCCCAACAATAAAGAGAACCTTAAAGGGCCGTCGTTTCACAAGCATAGATGAGATTAAAAGCGCATCGCTTAGAGATTAAATGCTATCCCAAAGATCGAGTTCCAGAAGTGTTTCGGGGATTGGAAGAAGCGCTGGCATATATGTATAATATCTAATGGGGACTATTTTGAAGGGGATAACATTGATGTAGACGAATAAATAAAAATATTTTCAAAAACCGAACATCCCCGTTATTTTTTGAACAATAATAAGCAAATATGTGGTCAAAAGAGAGAAAAAAAATATAAGATCACTTGATGGGAGAAACCAGCCAGCACTGACACTCACTATTCACAGAGAGAAGATGCCGTCGTTTCACAAGCATAGATGAGATTAAAAGTGCATCGCTTAGAGATTAAATGCTATCCCAAAGATCGAGTTCCAGAAGTGTTTCGGGGATTGGAAGAAGCGCAGGCATAAGCAAAAACCGAAAATTACCGTTATTTTTTCAACACACATCGTATATCAATTTTTTAGCCAAATCCGCCACTTGGGGAGGATCAGAGAGGGGCTTAACTCAAAAACCTTAACTGTCAGTAAATGTATCAACACGTTACCAAGATTTAATCAGTCACTGAGTAAAACATATTGATTTTCAACCAAAGCAGTAAATCAAGTTCAAAGGGAGAGCAGAAACTTAGTTCAGTAATTCGCGCTGGGGAAGTACATTGTCGATGAATGACCAACAACGTTTTTTTTATCTTATTTTATTTTTTTTAGTATATTTGATATAGGTAGTGTAGTGTAGTGGCTTTTGTGTATCCCCTTTCGTATTTGCACTTCCACAAAAGCCCCTTTTCTTCTTCCTTCGTCCCCTGTCTCAACAAACATTGAGTGGATTCTTTGTTGAGTCTCTCTTTCAACAAGTCATGAGAATCTACCCCCAAAAAAATAAGAAAAACCCTGGATACACTCTGAATAACTTTTATTCCAATTTTCTGAGAGAGAGAAAGAGAAAACCATGAATACGTTTTCCATTAAAAATACTTCCGATTTTATTAGGTTTACCATACATCAGTTTTGGAGGTTCAGGATTTAAATTGAACCTTATGGGTAAGCTAGATGAACAAGCCTTTCAACATCCGCCTCTTCTTGAAGGCCTTCGATGGACCTTAACGGGTTCTTCAAGGACTGGGTACACCTTTCTGAAGTGCTGGTCCCCATATCTCATCTTCAGAGATGTCTTTATAGCTCGACTGCTCAGCCAGGATCTTCTACAGCAGGCCAGAGCTTGTTATCGCAGGCTGAGAATCAGTGTTGTTTGTGGCTTTTATTGCAATTTTCTGAGAGAGAAAACCATGAATAAATTTTCCCCTATCCGCCTCTTCTTAGTTAGTTATTATGACTCATGCCCGGGCTTTAACTAAGAGGTCATATCTTCAGAGCTCTCATTTGAAGCTCTGGTGGACATGAGCCAGACTCTGCTGTCTATTCCTGAAAATAGCAAAAAAGCGAATGTGTGAGTGACGCGCTACTCCCGAGAATTGATGAGTAAACATCTGCTTTTAGTTTCAAAAATTTGCTGTTATGCACTTATTTTGATCAAAATTTGTTTAAAATCTTACAATAAGAAAAGTAGTATGAGGAATAAAACCTTCAAATTTATTGTTCTTCAATTTCTTTATACAAGAAATTATAGGTTTGTGATAGCTAAAATAATATATGTACAATTGTGATTGTAGTGTCTCTAAATACCGCGAGAATACAGCGTCGATGGTAGTTTTCGAATTTGTTGTTGAAATGCTTCGATTCATATTCATTTGTAGATAAAGTTTGTGACAATATGACAACAAATATATTATTTATTGATCGATATTTTCAGAAGTTATTATTATATATTAATAACAATATATTTTAATAATATATTGAAATATTATTCATTTTATTTTTTTTAAATTTACACTGCTATATTATTTTCTTTTACCACACATTTTATTTATTGTGACAAATTTAAGCTATGGAATCATCTTAACATAAAAGTTTCTTACCGAAAGACCATTTTATAGTTCGTAATATTGATATGTTAATTAAATTCACTGCAACGATAAATATGATCAATAATGTAAAAATACAATAAAAATGCGCAAAAACAGTTGACATCATTGATAAAAAAGTGTGTAGTTTTGTGTTTGGGCTGCGCGCGCAACCATCAGACACACACATACACTTTACTCATGCATCAACGAGACTTCCGCTCTGATGGTCTGACATAGCCCCTATCGAGAGCTAACATCAAAAACATACGTTTTTCTTTAATTTTTAGGAAGATATCTTGTTTACAGAAACGTAAATTATTTTTTTGATTTATATATATATTTATATAATATATTATTTATTATAACTTGCACTATATTTGGTATGGCTAAGGAAGGTAAAACCCGGCAAGTTTGCCAATGCCACTACGATTGATCCCAATACAAAGAAGTATGGTATGGACAGTAGAGAACAGGTTGGCAGTGGGTCAACAAATTGTTCATTACAAGTTTATATTGTCATCAAATTGGCCTCCGGTTCTAGGAATAGCTAGCAATGACCTAGACTGGTTGACAAATAGCTCCTTCGACTATATATCTCTTCAGGGCAGAGTTATTAGTCACTTTCCTAATCTACTTTACTAGCCTAGACATGTAGATATAGCTAGACCAACTACTAGAAAATATACCATATAACCAAGAGTTCAACAAAATAAAAAATGTTGTTGGTGATAAACTGGTTATCAATTAACTTTTCGCTCCTCCTCCAAAACCAGTCGACCGTTTGCGCTAATATTCAATAGTTTTACATAGGGGCTCCTAAATCCTCATACTAAAATTTGTGTCGATATATTAATTACATCGGCAGTTATTAGAATTTTTAGTTAAGGCCCCTCTATCTACTCTTTCCCTTCAGCCGATTCCGCTGAAAATTAATAAGTGTCGTCCTTATAAAGTTTCGAATACACGTATAAAATTTTGTATCGATATATTCATTGCAACTGCAGTTATTAGAGTTTTTAGTTAAGCCCTAGCCCTTATCCCTCCTTTCCTTTGGTCACACACACAGACCGTCAATTTTTTTTTCATATTTAGAATCTGGAGGTCAGAAAACATGAAATTCCGTTCAAAACTCTACATCGAATTTGCGACCGATTACATAACTTCCCCTATAATTTGTATAGTTGGGGAAGTAAACATTTTCATTAAAAAAAAAAAAAATCATATGTGAAATCAAAATCCCATAAGGACACTTATTAATTTTCAGCGGAATCGACAGAATCGAGAAGGGGATCAGAGGGGGAACTCAAAAAATCCAATAACTATCGATGTAATAAATGTATCGACACAAAATTTACTATAAGGGAGCCTCTATGTAAGTCAACTACTGAATATTATACTGGTTTTGGAGGAGGAGCGAAAAGTTAATAGATTAATTCGTTCTGGGGAAGTACATGGCCGGTGATTCACCGACGACTTGGCTGGGTAAAGTAAAAACCCGCAAGTTTGCCAATGCCACTACTATTGATCCCAACAAAGTCGACCGTTTGCGCTAGTGTTCAATATTTGACTTACACAGGAGAGCTAAATCCTCTACTAAATTGTTGGTCGATATATTAATTACAACGGGTTTTTGAGTTTAGGCCCCTCTGATCTTCCCTTCCCTTCAGCCGATAGTTGTTCTTATGGGGTTTTGGTCACACATATAAAATATGGTGTACATACATTCATTCTATTAGCAGTTATTACACCTTTTCATGTTAAGCCTCCCCCTAAATCCCCCCTCCCCTTTGGTCAATTTGTCAGAAATACAATAGGTGTCGTCGTTAGAGGGTTCTGAATTCACATATAAAATGTCATTTCTATACATTTATTATTCCATCGATAGTTATCGTGTTCATTTCATATTTGGAATCTACAGGTTGGAAACATGAAATTCCGCTGGAAAATCCGCAACCTATTTTTGACAATTACGTAACTTCCCCCATACTTCGTATAGCTGGCGAAGTAATAACAAACAAAGTATATTTATAGTTGAGTGAGCTATACAGGACAGGATGCTGACCTATAGAGTCGAGTGGTTATTTCCTTTTTTAGTTGAACTACAGACGAACGTTAAATAACAGTAGATACTAAGTAATCATTTTATTTACAAAAATAATTTTTTTTCTCAAACGTTAAACGATAGTTTCGACCGTATATGATATATGATATCAGGTACTCGTTAAAGATCCCTAGCCAAAAATATAATAGGCAAAATTTAAAACTCCCATCGGGATCATGTCCACCAGAAAAAAACCCTCTGTTAGTAGGCGATATGACGATAGTTAAAGCCCGGGCATAAGTCACAATAACTAACAGCGAATATGAACCCTCAATGTGAACTAACATTACAAGTACATTTGAAGCACATCATTGATGTGTTAGACTCAAATAGTTATAAATCTAATTTATAAGCTATCCTAATGTATAATAAGAATGTATAATACTTCTGACGTATCCTATTACCATGTATTGGTTTAACGGAAATAAATTTATTATTATTATTATTATTATTAAAATGATTATCTCATGGTTGAGGAGCGGGGCTGTTCAAACAATTTGCAATTTCCAAAATTTCTGATTGAAGAAGTACCTATGGTGCAATGAGATTTGAAAATTATCATAGCCAATTATCCAAATAATCTCTAACTGGGACACTAATTCATTTCGTGACAACTCAAACCAAAATATCCTTTATACCTTGAGATTCCCGAACAGAGCAGCAACTTTTTCAGCCTCAAATTTGAGTATAAGACAATACTACAAGATTTTTCCTCTATAGCACTATAAGTTGGAAAATCGATATCGAGTTTTCACCAAAATGTCATGCTTTTGACCATTAATCCAAAAATGAAAAAAAAGTTGTCGGTGAATCACCGGCAATGTACTTCGCTCCTCCTCCAAAACTTCCCTCAAATAAATTTCATATGGATAAATTTATTACATCGGCAGTTATTGTAGTTTTTGAGTTGAGCCCCCTCTGATACCCGCTTCTCTTCTGTCGATTCCCCTCAAATTTAATAAATCTCGTCCTTATGGGGTTTTGATTTCACATATGAATTTTTTTTATGAAAATGTTATTTTCCCAACTATACAAAGTATAGGAGAAGTTATGTAATCTGACAAAAATTCGAGACATAGTTTTCAATGGCATTTCATGTTTTTCGACCTCCAGACTCCAAATATGAAAACAAAAATATGTGTCTGTGTGTCTGTGAATATAACTCCCGATAGAATGAATGTATCGAGACGAAATTTTATATGTGAATCCAGAACCCTCTAACGATGACACCCTTTGTTTTTCAGCTAAAATGACCAAAGGGAAGGGGTGTTTTGGGGGGAAAAGCTTAACATAAAAACTAATAACTGCCGATAGAATCATATATATAAAGCTGAAAATGTCTGTGCGTTGTACCGCTATAACTCACGAACGGCTTGATGGATATGATTAATTGTTTTTTAAATTTGTTCGTCATCGTCTATGGAAGGTTATAGGCGTATTAGTACCTCAATATCTGGTCCATCCCAGCATCCACCCACGCAATCTTTGTAACTCTTTTTGAATAGATAAGTTTTATCTACCGGAAGGTTAAGGTCTATGTTTTAATCAACCCCTGGTCCATCCCAGCATCCACTCACGCAATCTTTGTAACTCGAAAACCATTGCAACGATTAATGAGAAATCTTTTTGAATAAATTAGTTTTAGCTCCAGGATGGTTGAAGTCTATGTTTTAATCAACCTGGTGGTCACAAGCGTTCTCAAGTACGCACTGGCTAGGACGTCCACTGATGCTAAGTATTCACTAGCTGTGGTTTCCGCCGTTGAATGGCGCGTACTAGCCATGGTGCCCAGGGGTCCTAAAAACTTACTAGCTGGGATGTCTGCCGTTGAAGGACTATAAGCGTTATTCCGAATGAATAATTGAAAATTATAACATCATGAATGTACTATTGAAGAATTGAAATGGATTCGAACGAGAGATATTAGGAGAAAAGTCAAAGTTCCCCGGGCAACGCCGGGTATTACTGCTAGTTAATGTATATATACCACCCCTATTTAAGTCAACTATTGAATATTAGCGCAAACGGTCTATTGCTTTTGAAGGAAGAGCGAAAAATTAATTGATTAATTCGTTTTGGGGAAGTACATTGCCGGTGATTAACCGACGATTTTTTTTTGTCTTGATAAGCTTGTATTTTCTTAGAAATAATTATTATTATTCTGAGAAAAAATTATATATATTTTTTTCCCCTTTCCAATTCAATGACGAAGTTTGAGGAAAAGATAGGTTGCCGTTTATAAGGATACTCCGTCGGAAATTAAAGAACTTCATGTTACTGGAAATACATCTGATGTATCCGGCACGTGATAGATTGTATCAAGAATCCTTCAGAGAATCAGGTAACAAAGGCTAACTATCGTAAGTTTCATACGAGAAGTTATGTCAGCGGTCAGTTAATCAGCAAATATCCTAATAGAGATAATGACAATGTCAAGAGGGGAGAAATCACCCAGTGGTGACACTCCCTAATCACTAATTTACTATCATTTGTAACTAATCACTGTCACTGCTGCTGGGAGGTCTCTAGGCTATTGACGTTTAAGCCGTCGTTGGAGAAGTATGGCAGAATGGAGGCCATGGACTAGAGGATTATTGTGGGAACTAAGACGTAAGTTGCATACGAGAAGTTATGTCAGCGGTCAGTTAATCAGAAAATATCCTAATAGAGATAATGACAATGTCAAGAGGGGAGGAATCACCCAGTGGTGACACTCCCTAATCACTAATTTACTATCATTTGTAACTAATCACTGTCACTGCTGCGGGGAGGTCTCTAGGCTATTGACGTTTAAGCCGTCGTTGGAGAAGTATGGCAGAATGGAGGCCATGGACTAGAGGATTATTGTGGGAACTAAGACGTAAGTTGCATACGAGAAGTTATGTCAGCGGTCAGTTAATCAGAAAATATCCTAATAGAGATAATGACAATGTCAAGAGGGGAGAAATCACCCAGTGGTGACACTCCCTAATCACTAATTTACTATCATTTGTAACTAATCACTGTCACTGCTGCTGGGAGGTCTCTAGGCTATTGACGTTTAAGCCGTCGTTGGAGAAGTATGGCAGAATGGAGGCCATGGACTAGAGGATTATTGTGGGAACTAAGACGTAAGTTGCATACGAGAAGTTATGTCAGCGGTCAGTTAATCAGAAAATATCCTAATAGAGATAATGACAATGTCAAGAGGGGAGAAATCACCCAGTGGTGACACTCCCTAATCACTAATTTACTATCATTTGTAACTAATCACTGTCACTGCTGCTGGGAGGTCTCTAGGCTATTGACGTTTAAGCCGTCGTTGGAGAAGTATGGCAGAATGGAGGCCATGGACTAGAGGATTATTGTGGGAACTAAGAAGGGAAAATAATTTTTTATACTTGGATTTAGCGACTTCGGTGACAAAAGGTACGCTAAAGTCAGTGTGAAGGGTTTTGTTGGAGACGTAATAAGGAGCATTGGATATTTTACGAAGGATTTTGAATTGAAAGGATTGGGATACGCTGGAGATCGGAAGCCTTGAATCATTGAATGTGAATCGAACAAACTTCTGATCTCACCCATCCCTTAGGAGTGGTTGTTAAGGGTTAATGGCTCCACATTTCGTCTCTCACTTCATTTATTACTTTGCGGTTATTAGTTGGTTATTGTGAATCATGCCCGGGCTTTTAACTACAAAGTCATATATACTAATTTTTATTCACCTAGGGTAGGGTTTTTAAGTGTGTACAGGTACCTACCTGACATCGTACAAGATCGCTTGACATCCCATCCCCGGCCTCTACCAGTTTTGGAACCCGCGAACTTGTGATCAGTAAGCAAGCACTTCTTTGAAAAAATGTGTCGTCTTTATGGGGTTTTGGATACGAAAGATCGGGATACGTAATATCGGGATTCCACTGTATGTCACTTTTGATACGAAACAATTTAGTGTAAGCTGAAAATAATTAATTTATTCATAATTCTGAATCAACCTGTAATTTATCTCACGGATCGTTGTAAAATGTCAGCCATTAATAATAAGCATTACATAAACAATTCTAAAAAATTAGCATATTCTATGAAGACGGAGACTGCATACATTATGTCATGGTTTATCACTCCGATCTTTATCTACTGCGGCTGAAAATAATAAAATTGAAACACATGAACACCATTGACGAATAAATCATTATTAAAAACTTATGTCGATACATTGATTACATCGGCAGTTATAAGGGTTTTTGAATTAAGTCCCCTCCCCAGTAACCCCCTTTCTTTCAGCCGATATCGCTGAATTTTGACAGGTTATGTCCTCATCGAGTGTTGACTTTAAATAAAAAATTTTATATAGATACATTCATTACATCGGCAGTTATTGGGGTTTTTGAGTTGAGCCCTCTAGTTAGAGAGTTCTGAATTCACATATAAAATATCGTATCGATACATTGATTCTATCGGGAGTTATCGTGTTCACAGACACACAGACTGATTTTTTTTATTTTTAGAATCAAGAGGTCGGAAAACATGAAAATCCGTTGAAAACTCCGCATCGAATTTCTGACCGATTACATAACTTCCCCTATATTTCGTATAGCTGGGAAAGTAAAAATTGATTTTCAAATAATTAACCATTGAAAAAACCTCTAAAATATATATATATATATATATATATATATATAAACTCATAAAGAAATTTAATACACTTTTCAACTAAAATTCAATTAAAATATTTTATTTTAGAAGCGATCCTCGATTGGGAAACGGATTATTTTATCTCAATATTGAAAAATTAAAAATAATAAGCATCATACAAAAGCTGTGTTTCATATATAAAAAGCTAAAATTTATAATATTATTTTCTTAGCAGAGCCACCAATATCTATAATTTATATCGTAATAATTTTGTTATTATCATTGTTTTATTAGTTATTTACCATTCACTTAATTGATATTTCTATATTTCGCTCTCTGTGACATGAGGAAAGGGCTTATAGTCGCCCAAAAATATTGTCTTGAAATAAAACTCAACTTAAATAATTATATTTATAAAATTAATTTATTTTCTATTATTTTTTTTTTATTTTCATAATAATATCTCATACAAGTTTGTGTTCTAAGAATTTAACTTCGGTTAATGTATATTATTTGTACGCAATTTTGATGTATAAAATTATATGATACCCGGGTTCGAAACTCGACCGAGGTGCTTAGTTTATTTTATTTGGGAGGTAAAATAAAGTTAAGCATGCCGTCCTTCGGATGGGACGTTAAGCGATGCTGCCGAGCCTATACGTTGACTGAACCCTAGGTGAATAAAAATGTAGGTTAGGCAAAATTTAGGATTCCCATAATAGTCGGGCTCGTGTCCAACAGACGTCGGAAGAGTGCTCTGGTAGTAGGCGATATGACCGATGGTTTAACAGAAATAAATATTATTATTGTATAATTTCCTAATGTGTGTATATTTTTGTCTTTTCACATCCACTCTTCCCGCAGGAATCCGAACGTCACTGGTCCCACAGAGCTTCAGCTTGGGCTGCACTCTATCGGGGCACTATCACATTAACTATGTGGGAGACAAGTTCCGGCTGCTGTTTCATAAAGCACAATAGATGGTGAGAGTACAGTTCAAGCCAAAACTAGGAGACCAACATAACTAACGACAAATCTTACCTCTATACTAAAATATCCTCGATCCACGTAGTCACCGAGAAAAAGATATTTTGTAGAGACAGGAGGACCACCCACTTCAAATAGTTTCATCAGATCGTAGAACTGTCCATGGATATCTCCACATACTGAAACATAGATAAAACAAAGATAAGTAACCAAAAAAGTTATTCTAAGAATGAAACAATAGGTTTATGGTAGCTGAAATATGTTATAAATACACTTTAGATTCGAATTTATTTAAATATATTTTTAAAAAAACTCCGTCAAGCGTTGTTCCATATTTGGTTGTGGTCTCATTTGGATCATTTGACATAATTAAATTTAATTTTGAATTCAAAAAATCAACTGAAGGTTTTGATTTGTCTTTTGAAAAATCCACATTAAAATCTCCACTCAAAATCATTGGTAATTTGTGTAGATTTGGATTGAGAAGAGCAGATCCGGCTTCGGTGTAGGCAAGTAAATTCTCGTGAATGAATTCGATAATTTTCTTTACGCCATTTTCTGCTTCACACCTCGCTGTACAAATTTCTCCGATATATGACTGATGGTTCTGTATTACTTGATGCTATAACAAAAGTATTTTTCGTATCTCTGTTATTTTTAAATATAGCAACTCCAGCAGCTCTATGATTATGTCTTTTGAATTTAGCAACACAATGAAAATTTTGAACGTTGATGTTCTCTTCATTATCCATCCAAGTTTCCGATAAAAGTAATATAGTTACTGCACTCCTTGTTAGACAGTAAACGTGGCTGATGACGACTGGAGCCGAGTAAACACGATTCAGCGTCACTGACCCGAAACTGACGGTTCACTTTCGTTCAGAGCGCCACCTAAAGAAGTTTTCACATCAAAAAATATTTTGTAGAAGCAGGAGGACCACCCACTTTAGGCTAGCACCGCCTACTACCAGAGCGCTCTTCCGTCACACTGCTGCGACATGAGCCCGACTCAACTCTGCAAGTATTAAATGTTGCCTACCTAGGTTTATTCACCTAGGGATCTTTAACGAGTACATCCCCATCACTTAACGTCCAATCCGAAGGACGGCGTGCTCAAGGTTTTTTCACCTCCCTTTTCGCAATATCGCATTGTAATTTAACCTCGACTGTCCCTCCCTTCTCCCAAAGGTACTTAGTAAGAGGAAATGTAATATGAATGAATTCAGCGACTAGGGAAGCATAAAACAGGGTAATAGATTTTGAAAATCCCATTAATTTAGAGGGGGGGCCATGGAGGTCTATATGACCAACTGGTCTGGGGGGGCTATAGGCTATGGGACCGGTCCACTGTATAAATCTCATGGATCTGATTTCATTTCCTAACTGTACTAGCGTTCATAATCTAGATCCATTCTTCATCTCCAGTTAATAACTGGCATATAGCAAGGTAACTAACTATTCAATGTCCTTATCAGAATAATACAATTATTCAAAATTAATCTTACATCGAATAATTCATATTATAATAACATTGTGATCTGTTTTCCTAACCCGCATTATGAATAATTATAATTCTTATTCTTATAAATTATTTCTTGATTGGTGGGTACAATAAATTACTTTCGAAGTATAAGGGAAGTTATGTAATCGGTCAACAATTCGATGGGGAATTTTCATGTCTCATGTATGACCTCTAGATTCTAAATATGAAGAAGGAGAGTTTATTATAACAGTCGCATTTACAGAGGTACAATTATACAATAAGGTTCCTTAACCATTACCCTTATACACAAATACAAATCAAAAATAATCAGTTAAATTAAAAACAATGCTACTGCTTAAGAGTAAATTTTAAAAAACTCTTAAAGAAAAGAAAAAATACAAAGTAACTGAAATGAATAGAAAATAAATGAATACACATTCAAAAACACAGAATATAATTTAAAATTATGAACGGATATTTTTGTGTTTCCCTCCCTAAAATTTCCCTATTTTCTTTACCAAAAACGTTTTGATTTGTTCCACAGTTAAGTCATGTCTTATGTGGGTGAAGGCTCACTCAGGGGTAGAGGCCAATGAAATAGTGCACAAGTTGGCAAGGCAGGCTATAGTGGAGGGCTCAAAGCTTCACTGTTTGATTCCCTTCAGAGAGTTTTATGATTCAGTTGGAAGAGAGATTTGGAGCCCCTGGCAGGAGGAATTTTCAGTTTCTAGGAAGGGTAGCTTTTATAAAGATCTGAATCCTTTGGTTGAAGTTCGTCCTTGGCTCACTCGGGAGCCGATTTCCAAGGAACTTTGTCGCACGATTTGTCGTCTGAGGTCCAATCATGGGTTGTGTGGTTTGTATAAGCACAGGATAGGTTTGGCTGAATCGGCTTTATGCCCTCGTTGTGGGGAAGTCGAGTCTTTTGAACATATTTTCATGTTGTGTCCGAAATTTGACGAAGAGAGGCTCTCTTTGTTTATGGCGATAGATCCCAAATTGTGCCAGCCATTCAACTACGCCTGTCTTCTAGGCTCTGGTAAGGTGGACATTTACAGGAGTATCTTAAGTTTCATTAAGGCATGTGGAATATCGGTGTAAAATAAAAAAGAAATCTAATATATTCATGTGAAATTGTTTGTTTGGCTATGGCTTATTGCTGAGGCAAAAAAAAAAAAAAAAAGTCATGTCTCAATCATCTTCATGGATTTGGAGGATGGAGGTGTCCCTCGAGTAGCTATCAACCAAACTAAGGCATTTGTTTTGGGCCACTTGAAGAGTTCTCAAGTTGGTATGGCTTGCAAGACCGACCCACACTCGGCATGCATACGATATCCCTGGCCATAACAGATTCCAAATATAAAAAAAAATATTTCTGTCTGTGAACACGAAAACTTGCAATAGAATGAATCTATCGACACGAAATTTTATATGTGAATACATAACCATCTAAGGACAACAAGTATTGTTTTTCAGCCATATCGACCAAAGGGAAGGGGGGATTAGGGGGGAGGCTCAACATAAAAACTGTAATAACTACCGATAGAATGAATGAATCAACACGAAATTTTATATGTGAAT
This sequence comes from Aradus depressus, assembly GCA_963662175.1. Taxonomy (NCBI): domain Eukaryota; kingdom Metazoa; phylum Arthropoda; class Insecta; order Hemiptera; family Aradidae; genus Aradus; species Aradus depressus. Next base: position 18,830,403 of record OY759225.1, on the reverse strand, counting down.
TCAAAACCCCATAAGCATGACCCTTAGTAATTTTCAGCGATATCGGCTAAAGGGAAGGGGGTTCACGGGAGGGGGCTCAATTCAAAAACCTTAATAACTGCCGATATCGCTATTTTAATATTTTTTTATCTATATATTTTTTTTTATTTTTTTTTTTGCGTTTATTAATTTATTCTTTTTATTTTATTATTTATTATTTATTTTTTCTTCATACACCATTTTTAAGGGAGTGCTGGTGATGACCGCATTCTCCCCTCTGTCCTTTCAACGCCCCGCCTCCTGGTCTTCCTCCACTGCTGGACAGTGGATGGTTGGGCAGAGTGGTGGGAGGGTCAGCGCTGGTCTCCCGCCGCCTCCTCCCCTCTCCACTAGTTGGAGAGTGGTATATGACAGTGTGCTGGAGTCCTACTGGTGCTGTCCTCGTCCAGTTTCTTATATATTTTTAATTATTTTATTTAGTTATTTTTATTTTATTTTTTTGTTTTATCTCTTTCATTTTATGTTTTCTGTTTCTTCATTTACGATTTTATTACGTATTCTGTTTATTATTATTGTATATATTTGCTACTATTTTGTATTATTCATTTCTTTTTTTTTTGCTTCTTATTATGTTTTAAATATTTTGTATTACTTATTATTTATAGTATCAAGCATACTTTATATAAACAGTTAGTTACAGATAATAAAGTTATTTTCTCAGAGATGGATGCGAATTCGATAAGCTGGGTGCTGAAGGTACGAGGTGAACTTCGTTATTTAAATAAGTATTCTTATACTAAGGAGGTCAAGCTTTGCTCCATGTATAATAACAAGATGAAGATGTGTTTCACTTTATTGCCGTATGCCCCATCTTAAAAGAATTTCGTCTTATCTATTTTAGTAAAGCAGAGCTAAGCTATTTTCAGTTTATTGAATATATAAATGGACGAAATTACAAAACTTTAATTAACTATTGCAAAGCCGCCTCGAATTATAGATTTGAGCTGGTTTCAGAGTTTAATTATTAGTGATATATAAACAGCAAGATGTTTTTTATTTTTATTTTTTGTTAGTATTTTTAAAGGATCATTTTAGTTAATTTTGTAAATTACTGCATTTGTATTTGTATTTGAATTTTTTTGTTTTGTCACTTTTATATATGTGTGAGTAGAAATAGAAGAGATAACCCCTCAGACGGTCAATTTGACCATTAGTATGGTCAATATTATTATTATTATTATTAATGTACATTTGTAAAAATAAAAATAAATAAAGACTATTATTATTATTATTTTATCATATCATCTTAGACATCACTTCTGCTTATTGTTATTGTTTATACAGATATACTAATAAATAATGAACTTATCGACACAATAATTAGTATGAGGATTTAGGAGCTCCTGTAGAATATTAGCGCAAACGGTCGACTGGTTTTGGAAGAGGAGCGAAAAGTTAATTGATTAATTCGTTCTGGAGACGTACATTGTCCGTGATACACCGACTACTTTTTTTTTCACAGTGAAGGTAAACCTACGAAGCCTCTCAAACAAATAAAGTTTTAACTTCGAACTTACATCCATTTAACAAATTAAACTTAACTAAGCTCCTTCTCAACGCCAGATCCCTCTTGGTTTTATAGGATGAATGGCTCACTGAAAGTCGCAACATGGAAACGACCCCGAAAACAATATGAAACAAAAAGCTGTTTATGAGGCCCCTTGAGTTACATTTATCTTCATTTTGAGTTGAACTGAAACAAACCAACTTTGGGAAACTTCCAACTTTAGTGTTCATAGCGCTAACTTCAACATTAACATAGCACAGGGATTTCGCCGAAAGTAGACCTTGATTCGAGCTCCTGATTCTCTCTCTTAAAGTTAGTAATTTTGATAAAGTTATATATTTTTGTGTAGGTTCTTATTTAGACATCTAGCCCTTATCTTTATAAGAAACTAGAACGTTACATGGCTTCACCCAGAGTAACCTTACTTTATCTGCCCAGTTAGTTAGTAACTGTTAGTTAGATGAGCTTAACAACATTTCTTCAAACATTTAATAATTTATCATTTTGCTCATATTTTTTTTACTAGAACCTATTTAGGATGTTTATTACTTTCTATTATCTGACATATAATAAAAAAAGTAAAACTTAGTAATTCAAAATGTATATGTTTGCTAGCGACTGTAGAATTCAAAATTCTGGGGGTATTGAGGGTCAGTCAATGATGAAAACACTATTCAAATGCCAACGTTTCGATATATTTCATATCATCATCAGGGCCTAACAAACATGGGGGAATCAAGATTACAAAAATATAATGAGTGATCGATTAAAATTATATACAGGTACATAAATATACATTCACACCTACACAAATTCACATAAATATACATCCATATATGTGTATGTGTATGGATGTATATTTATGTATATATGTATTTATGTGAATTTGTGTAGGTGTGAATGTATATTAATGTACCTATATATCATTTTAATCGATCACTCATTATATTTTTGTAATCTTGATACCCCCATGTTTGTTAGGCCCTGATGATGATATGAAATATATCGAAACGTTGGCATTTGAATAGTGTTTTCATCATTGACTGACCCTCAATACTCCAGAATTTCAAAATGTATGTTATTTTTTTTAGTTAGGAGGTAATCCACTAATGGTATGCTTGAATACCAATTGTCACACGTTAGGTTTCTGTTTCCTCTTTGATGTATTTTATTATTATATTGTATTTTAACTAATAAATATAACATGAAGAATTAATATACATTGAAATGTATCAAAATCAAAGATAAAAGGTACTTATATTTTATAAACACAAGCAAGCTCACACTTACAGGAACATTTACACCAGCTAACAGATTGGGCCAACAAATGGAGACTAAAAATTAATAGAGACAAATCTCTGCAAACCACATTTACTCTCAGACACAACACTTGTCCACCAGTATACATTAACAACCAGCCCATTCCTGCATCAGACACTGTCCGATATCTAGGACTTCATTTAGACACGACGTTTAACTTGGACAACTCATATCAGACTGAAACGCACAGACCTCAAAAGACGATTTAGACGACTGAAATCAATCATCGGACGACGATCGACATTATCGCTTGAAAACAAACTTCACATTTACAACACTATACTAAAACCCATCTGGACTTACGGAATCGAGATATGGGGATCAGCCAAAAAATCAAACATACAACGCCTTCAGTCATTACAATCCATCATACTACGCCACATTGCCAATGCTCCATTTTACGTTTCCAACCTTACATTACATAATGACCTCAACATCCCATTTATACCTTCTGTTATCAAGACACGATATCAAAATTTTCACGACAAACTCCATCATCACGCCAATCCACTTATTCTCCAATTATCCACGAGCAATCTCCCCACAAATCCACCAAGACGTCTAAAGCGGACATGGCAGAGGGACCTGCTCCAGGACTAGCCTGGACTCCTCTTCGATCACGTACCTCAGCAGTACAGCGACACACTTGCCACAGCACATCATCACGATCACTAGTGACAAATGTTGTCGTTGTGAATATGTAAATAAATAAATATTTTATAAAGCTAATGCTCGCGTGTTTGATTATTTCCAACATATGCGACTTGCGTTCAATTACGCTCTGAGGAAATAAACTAGGAAATACCCACCCCCAACTTATAGTCCAGGGAAGTCTAAATATAGAATAGAAAGGGTTGAACAGGTCAACAAATCGCCTCCCTTTCTCTGAAAAGGAAAAATTTGAACACGTTTGAAAAAATCAAATGGTGCGAGTTTGGGAAGGTTAAAAACGATGTTTTACTCAATGTTAAATTCAAACTGAAAATATTAGCAGCGCCTCCCCCCCAATATAATTTCCGTAAAACCATAACATCGTAATAGGATACGTCTTAGATAAATTGTTAAAAATATGAGTATAAAAATAATAATTATAGTAGTATCTAAGTTTTTAATTTAATTAAGATAAATATTTTCTATTACTCTTCCGGAAGTTTCTATTTCACGACGATATTTCTGGACGTTCTTACGTTATCACAGTATGCGAAATTAAAAATAAATACAAACCAAATATAAATAAAATACTAATAAAAATACATAAAAGAATAAATCAATAGAAATCCGAAGAACGGCCTGCTTAAGTTTATTTTACCTCCCAGATAAAATAAACTAAGGGCCTCGGCCAGGTTTCGAACCCACGATCTTGAGCTCAGAAGGCAAGCACACATACCACTGAGCTACCAGTGCCCTCTTTTCTCTTTATATATTAATATATAGCTTTAATTTTTTTTTTTTGACAGAGTTTCTCTATAGGTGTGCTCTCCTCTTTAAGGTCTGTCGAATCTACGTTTTAATCAACATTTTTTATTAATTATATACAAATTTATTTTTCTTGTTTTTCTTTTTCTCTTTTATGTATTTGATTACCATTTTATTTATTTATATATATTTTATAAATGTTATTGTTATTTTGTTTTCTTTCTCTTTTCTATATTTCGCACATTGTGGCCTGAGAAAGGGCCGTAAGAACGTCCCGGAATTTCGTCGTGAAATGAAACACTTCCGGAAAAATATTATATTAATTATAATTAAATGAAAACATTTATTTACTGTATTTATTAATATCATAATTATTGTTCTCATATTTTCAAATATTTATTTATTCATTTTATTTTTTAGTAGTATTATTAATTATATAGCACTGCTGGCATTGGAAATGGATTTTTGGAGACGAAGTAGCCATCCAGGACTAGAACATATCCCAAACACAGACATAAGGAGAAAGGTTAACCAAGATCTAACGCTCATCTATTGCATAGAAACAAAACAGCTTGGTTGGTTCGGTCAGGTAATGAGAATGGGAACAGAAAGATGGCCAAGACGTTTACTTGATTTCACCCCATAAGACAGAAGAAAAAAAGGCAGACCGAAAAAAAAAATGGATCGAAGACGTTAATGCAGGAATCAGTGTTGCCAGATGTACGATAATTATCGTACATGTACGATAATTCAAGCAAAATTAGGAAAATGTACGATGTACGATTATCGTACAATTTTTGTACGATAATAACAAAAAAAGTACGATATTGTACGATAAAAAATAAAAAATTTTACTTTATTCAAATTCAAACCATTTCAAAATTTCCCGCTTATTTTATGTAACTGTAGGTCTCTATATGCAGAGATAGATCGATGTTCAGAGCATCGATTCAACACTATCTTCATAGTTGTATTCAAAGAGCAAAGTATTTGAATGTCCTCTGCTAATCTTATCGTGTAGAAAAACCAAAATAATATTTCGAAAACGGTTTCTTCGGGCACGTGCAACTTTTTTTAATTTTAAATTTTAATAAGAAACTTGTATAATCATTTAGATCGATTTTTTTGTACGAAAAAAAAAAAAAAATGTAGGATAAAACGTACGATAATTTTATTTGTCACCATACGATAATCGTAAGATAATTTTCGATATCTCGATACGATATGTTGTAGTCAAGAATCTGGCAACACTGGCAGGAATGGCAGCGCGAGGCCTGAGGGACGGACAATGGGAGGACAAAAAAATGTGGAAGAAAGCTCTGTTTGGAGACGACATATGAACCTATGTTTGTACAATCAGTCGTTTTAATAAAAAAATTATTAATTATAATCCATGTTGGTCAGACTCTATGAGTTAATTAATAATATTATCTATGTATCTAATTTATAAGCTATCTTAATGTATACATTCTTATTACGTATGACCTTGTTATGGTTTAACGAAAATAAATTTTTTATTATTATAGATAGAATAAATTAATTTAATTAAGACAATTGATTGAATAATTTTAAACCGTGCTGCATCTAGTTTATAGTTGGCGAACGATCAAAACGGAGAAGCTATATTGATTCATTAATGGTTCTGCGTGACTCTCATACCGACTTAGGAGACCATTAATAAAGCAGTGGTCACTTCCGAGAACATTCACATACAGTAGTGAGTTCATTCTTAGAGCCGTGGACACCTAGATAGCTTAACGCCTTATCAGAAGGACGGCGTTCTAAAAATGGCGACTTTTAGAAAAATTGACCGCCATTTCAAAGGATCATATGTGTCAATGTACTAAAAGACTGTCACTGTGTGAACCCTGAGATGGGAATCCGAGGCTCTATATCGATTTGAACCCCCCCCCTCCCCCTCCCCTCCTCCTCCGGCCAGCTCCAATATACAATGTATTAAGAAGGATTAGATAGAATAACTGGTGTAATCTATATATCATTGTTTAGATGTCATCCATGTCAATTGTGATAATTGAATTAACAGAACTATGTATCTGTACAGTATTGCTAGTTATTTATTTAATGTATTTCCCCCTCCAAAAGCCGATGAAGAATTGCCCCTCCCCGAGATGAGAAGGACTTTAGTATGTGATGATTTCAAGACAGCTTTAGAATTCAAAATTAAATTTTATCAAGCAGGCCCTGCACTATCAATCCGCTTCAAGCAGCCTTGGGGCGCATCAAGCATCCCATCAATCTTTTCATCAACATTCATTTCTAGCGGAGTTTTCGACTAGTTAACTGCTCCTCCTGGACTGTAGTGAATCGGTGTTGTGCAGATACCATCGTTTGGAATCAGGATTTGGGGTTTCTCATCTTGACACTTGTTGCTCTCAAGCGGAAAAAAAAATCCAGAGGAAACGACGTTGGTCGAAGGAATGGTATTCTATTATTCGCTTCTATTATTATTATTATTATTATCTACGACGTCCGAACCTTCAGAAGCGAGCGGACGACCCTCCATCGTTGGTTTCGAGCACTGACGCAATGCTTGATCGAAATGGAACTAGACTATCAAGCGCTACGCCCAGCCGCTTGAGTAATTCAAACTTTCCATCAATCACCGTCAATGTTTGGCTCAAGCGTCAAACGGATTCCTAGATTATCAATCAGGCTTGACACCATCGCTTGACGCGCTGTTTTGATCAAGCGGATTGATAGAGTAGGGCCTGCTTTACACTTCATTCGAACATACTAGTGTAAAGAAAGTCGGTCTTTGCGGGCAGCCCCGAGACTGAATCGTGCTTGGTCACGTGATCCGGCCTGGAGAAGCAGTAGTGCTGATTAGCCGCATCATCAAGTATCAGTTCAAAGCATTCAAAAACAAAAAAAAATGCACACAAATTTATGTGAATTTTTTTTTTATTATTGCTATCATCTTCAGACACTATATAACAAATACCCAATGACATTTAGTAAGTTGTAGCTAAAGATGGTAACAATACGGAAAGTACTCCCACATATTTTGTGAAATAGGCAATATTTAAAAAAAATCTTCTTTCTTTATATTTTTTAAAAGTATTAGTTAGTTGTGGGTCTTGCCCATGGCTTTAAAAACGCGGTCATATCGCCTACTACCAGACCGTTCTTTCGTTACTCCGGTTGATAAGAGCCCGACTACTATGAGAGTCCTACATTTTGCCTAACCTAAATTTTTATTCACCTTAGGGCCGTAATGTCTTGAACTAGTATCTGACATCATATGGGCTTGGGATCATCGCTTAATATCCCACCCGAAGAAATGCGTCTTGGCAAGGTTTCGAACCCGCGATCTCGAGTCTTTCACTACATCTGAGCTATCAGCGCCCTCTATAAATAATTAAATACTTCAAGTACCACTTATTGAATAATATAATTAAATATACAAATTATGCACAGTGAAAAAAACAAAATAATTATTTATGCCCTCCTTGTCCCAACCCTATGGTAATTAAGAAATTCGCAGCCATTTAAAAATGTATTTCCCTCATCCTAGTATCAAACTTTTCAATTAACAGCTTAGGAAAATATTTTGGGGAAGGAGAGTCTTTCTAATCTGCTTATACTGATCTCTCTGACGGGGGTAGAAAGAGAAAAATTATAATCCTCCATAACCAAAATTTAAAGTGAGGATCCTGGATCCTACTCTTCATTTTAATAATTCGTGAGCACCACTGATTTTTTTTTTTTTTTTTTGGGGGGGGGGGGGGCTTGGCTTTTTAAACATTTGAGCTCAAACTTCGTCTCTGTAATAGAGGCCGAGATCCCTACACAGGCTCTGATGAAACCTGAATATCTTGGAGACGGCTTACCCGATTTCCACCAAACATGGCTAAGAACCATCTCGCAAATACCAGCATTTGAAACGAAAAAACCGCTTTGATATTGGTTACGCCTTCTTGGAGCTATGATGCCACAGACAGACCGACAGACAAAGGCTTCAAACATAACACCCCTCCTTTTGCGTCGGGGGTTAAAAAATAATTTAATTTATATCATGGATGGGAACAAATATGTTATATCCTGTTCCCCATCTGAGTCACAACTTAATAAAATCTGTGAGAGATCAGACTATATTTTATTTTACAACCTGTGAAATAACCACTTCTCACTATATCAGCCATCTTCATATTGATTACATTTAACTCCCCTTTTTGACTTCTGAGGTCAAGAACGTGGGTTCGTAACCCGACCGAGGCCCTTACGTACGGAAGGGACGTTAAGCAATGGTCCCAAGCCTGTACGATGTCAGGTACTCAAAGACCCCTACCCTAGGTGAATAATAATTTAGGGTAGGCAAAATTTAGGACTCCCACAGTAGAGTCGTGTCCACCAGAGTGACGAAAGAGCGCTCTGGTAGTAGGCGATATGATCTCATAGTTAAAGCCCGGGCATGAGTCATAAAACCTAACCTAACTCCCCTATACTTCGTATAGCTGAAGTAAAAATTGTCTTCTGCATTGCTGCCCTTCGCGACTTCCTAGTAGGTCTCTATGATCGCATCGCTTCTGTATACCTCTATTAGACATTTAGTATTTAGTTCTAGTCCATCCTGACTTGTCTGAGAGAATCTGCTAAAAGAAGAAATTGACAGCTATCAAAAAAAGAGCACTTCAAATATCCATTTATTTTCCTTCTTTTCTTTCTTTTTCTTTGAAAAGAAATGTTCCCTTTTCCAGGGGGGACAGGAGGTATAAGGTCACCAGGATTCTTCTCAAGGGAGAAGCTGGAATTCAGGGAAATATTCTCTAAGGGAAAGTAAAAAAGAAAATTTCGGAATCCATTCCCCAAATATTTTTTATTTTATTTTATTGGTTTATTAAATATTTACAATCAGTAAAACATAAAAAATTTTTTTAAAAAATTCGTCGGTGAATCACCGGATATGTACTTCCCCAGGACGAATTATTCAATTAGTACCTATTCGCTTTCATCTTCATAATCAATCGACAGTTTAGGCTAAAAATGAATGAATGAATAACTTTATTGCTCACTTTTATCCTTGCGATACACTTAGTTTCATGAAAAAATATTTATTTTCTGACAAATGAGAGACAAAACACGCGAACATTTATACTACGCTATCAACTCTACCGTATTCAGTCGAATACTTATTTCGACTTATATTTACATTTATAACGATTTTCTGTTGATTCTTACCTTTTTGACGAAAAAAAAAATATATTTTACAAGTGCGGCACTTAACAACCCTAATTTTCACAATTCCGGGCCGCCATTTTGGATTTTCCATAATCGTAATCAGCGACACCAAAAACCCCCGAGTACGAATTTTCCATTAATTTTGACAATTATATTTGGAGATATTGGGATAGCGCAACTTGGGATATTGTGCATTCTTCTTATATGGTCTTTATGAAGGGGATGCAAAAGGTTTCATTAAAAAACCTCTTTGCTCAACGAGATTCATAAGTCGACGATTTTCTTCCCAAATTTTACTGGGCTATTGTTAGGACAAACAAATAACTATGATGAAGCTTCTGTTCATCTGAAACTAATAGTAAGTTGTGGAGGTGTGCCTGTTGCTGAGAGACATCTACCGGAACATCTCCCAAATAGCTAGGTTTAGTCTAAAAATTAATAGTTGAGATATATAAAGACTTTTGACTCCTCATACTAAATTTTTTGTCGATATATTCATTACTTCGGCAATTCATTACTTTGGGTTATTGAATCGAGCCCCCTCATCTGATCCCGTCCCGGTGCGGTTACGAGACTTGAATTTAAATATAAAAATACATTTCGAAACAATCGGAAAATTAATAGGTTTCGTCCTTATGGGTGTTTGAATTTACATATAAAATTTTGTGTCGATACATTCATTTTAAAGGCAGATATAAGGGTTTTTGTATTAAACCTCCCACACTAATCTCTCTATTCCCTTCGGCCGATTTGGATATATAATAGCTGTCCGTCCTTAGAATATCCTGGACTGAAATGAATGGAAAACATGGTTTTATGACTCCCTTTAACTACGAGGTCATATCGCCTACTACCAGAGCGCTCTTTCGTCACTCTGGTGGACATGAGCCCGACTCTACTCTGGGAGTCCTAAATTTTGACTACCCTAAATTTTTATTCATCTAGGGTAGGGGTCTTTAACGAGAAACTGACATCGTACAGGCTCGGGACCATCGCTTAACGTCCCATCAGAAGGATGGCGTGCTTAAGTTTATTTTACCCCCCTGATAAAATAAACTAAGGGCCTCGGTCGGGTTTCGAACCCACGATCTTGAGCTCAGAAGACAAGCACGCATACCACTGAGCTACCGGCGCCCTCTATTTCTGACCGTTATATACCTGGGGACCAGAGTGGGGTCCTGTGTGGGGCCCTAGGGAGGCTGGCGTGCGTCGCTGGCTGAGATGGGTGGCTTGGGGCAGCAACGCTGGGGCCTCTGGAAGGGGACAGTCCCGGACATCTATAAAGTTTAGCCAAATCGGCACTAAATTTAATATGAGGATTCAGAAGTCCCTATATAAGTCAAATATTGATTTTTAGCCAAATTTTGGTTTTGGATGAAGATCGAAAACAAAGTTGAATAATTAGAGATGTTTTCGCCTGAGATCTTGTGGAAGTTCATTGTGAATACTAATGAATAAAAAACTTAGATCTAGTCAAAAATTCCACTTTATTTATATGAAAAAACACAATATATTTCGCTCGTTAGAGAATTCTCAAGTGTACAGACTTATGACTGGTGGTAATATATTTTTAACAAAGTAATGAGGGAGGGAGGGGGGGGGGGGGCGTGGAGGGGTAGGAGGGGAAGAGTGAGGGAGGGTGACAGAACAGAAGGGGGGGGGGGGGGGGGGGGGGGGGGGGGTCTAACATACTATATCAAAATTTAGTCAGAAAAAATTAAAATAATAAATCTCAATATTAACCTATTAACTATATCACAATATTAACCTATTAACTATATCACAATATAATAAGTTGAATAATTCCTTCTGGGGAAGTACATTAACGGTAATTCACTGACTTTTATTCCTTAATTTATATAAATTATTATTATATTTTTTAAAATCTTTATTTTAATATCCCTAACTACAGATCGTTACAAAATATTAAAAATAAAATAAAACAAAAAAACAGAAAATAATTACAGTAAAAAGTCGAGGAGAAATTTAAAAAATACTTTAACACCACAAAGCAAGACCCAAAAAGGACTTTTAATTAATCAGTGGTAGGGGGGAGTCAGAGTGTATTTAAATTAAAAAAATTAATTACACAGATAAAGTCTGTATTCAAAGTATCTTTATAATTTATTTGGTTTATTCGAAAAACTTATCATAAAATGCAAACATTAAGCACTTAGCAAACTTCACAATTTTTACCACAGTTTTATATATATGTATTAATGCTTTAAACCTTATATACCTATACTTCGTTCATTTTGTGCCGAGCAACAGCGGGCTCCCCAATTAGTATTATTTGTGACGTCACGGTTTTTGGTATAGTAACGCTTTTTCAGGACGTAAATTTCGGTTAATCCCCATGATTTGTGGCGGTCAACAGTGGTCTCCACAGATAGTATTATTTGTGACGCCAGGGTTTTTGGTATAGTAACGCTTTTTCAGGACGCGAATTTCGGTTAACCCCCATGATTTGTGCCGGTCAACAGCGGGCTCCACAGATAGTATTATTTGTGACGTCACGGTTTTTGGTATAGTAACGCTTTTTCCGGACGTAAATTTTGATTAACCTCCATGATTTGTGCCGGTCAACAGTGGTCTCCACAGATAGTATTATTTGTGACGTAACGGTTTTTGGTATAGTAACGGTTTTTGGTATAGTAACGCTTTTTCAGGACGCAAATTTCGGTTAACCCCCATGATTTGAGCCGGTCAACAGTGGTCTCCACAGAAAGTATTATTTGTGACGTAAGTTCAAGACGCTTTCTGTGAACCCTCCTAATTTGTGTCGGGATCCCGAGCTAGTATTTTGTGTAACGTAAAGGTTTTACATTACCAGCTTGACGAGAGCTAGTTAAGATGTAATTCGCCGGGAAAGTACAATCCATGATGCTAAACGAAGTGTAGGGAAAGTTATAATCGCTCAGAAATTCGAATTGGCGTTTTCACTGGAATTTCATATGTGAATTCAAAACAAAATGAGGATGACACTTATTAATTTTCAGCGGAAGCGACAAAAGGGAAGAGTCATCAGAGGTCAACACAAAAACTACAACAACTGCCGATATAATGATTGAACCGACATAAAATTTCATATTTGAATTCATAATACAATACGAGACCGGTCGTCACATATGTGAGTGAAACCTGGGGATAGATGGAGGGTACGGACCAATAGGGAGCTGAGGGACCTGTACAAGAGCCCGGACCTGGGTGGCCTTAGTGAAGCAGGGGCGGCTGCAATGGCTGGTGCATTTATAGAGGATGGAACCAGACAGATTGCCGAGGAGGATACTGGAGGGACACCCGGGGGGACAAAGAAGAAGAGGTAGACCCCATGTACGTTGGCTGTAGGACGTGGAGAACGATGGGTATGAGAAATGAGAAGATGGAGACGGGAGACCGGGAATAGAGAAGAATGGCGGAAGATCGTTGCGGAGGCCCAAGTTCTACAAGGACCGTAGCGCCAGGGAAAGTAAAGTTTTTTTTTTTTTTTTTTTTTTTCTTTCTAAATAGCTATTTACAACTGTATACACATAAATACAAAAAGCAAATGTGCTAATAAAGAGGTAATGGCAATGTCAAAATGTCATGAGGGGAGAAATGACCCAGTTGGTGACACTCCCTAGTCACTGTTTTTCTCTCGTTTTTAGCTAATCACTGTCACTGCTTCTGATCAGGAGATCTCTAGGCCATTGACGCTTAAGCCGTCGTTGGGGAAGTATGGCAGAATGGAGGGCACGTACTAGAGGATTATTGTGGGAACTAAGAAGGGAAAATAATTTTTTATATTTGGATTTAGCGACTTCAGTAATGAAAGGTACGTTAAGGTCAGTGTGAAGGGTTTTGTTGGAGACGTAGTAAGGAGCATTGGCTATTGTACGAAGGATTTTAGATTGAAGGGATTGGATGCGCTGGAGATTGGAAGGCTTGGCAGAACCCCAGAATTCAAGTCCCAAGTCCGTAAGTCCACATATGTTTGAGTATTGCGTTGTATATAAGTCGTTTTGTTGTCAAAGTTAGTTTGAATCTTTTGTCCAGTAGTCTTAGTAGAAGTTTATAACGTCTGTTCATTTCTTGTCTTTTCAGTCTCGTGTGAGGATTCCAAGTTAGTCGTTTGTCGAGTATGAGGCCTTGATAGCGGACTTCGTTTTTTAAAGGGATGGGATTTTTGTTAAGGTACGCTGGAGGGCAGGATGTGAACTGATTTTATTGGAAAGTAAAGTAAATACAATAAGGACATAACCTGCCAAAATTCAGCAATGTCGGCCGAAGGCAATTAGGGTTTCAGGGGAGGAAGCTCAATTCAAAAACCCTAATAACTGCCAATGGAATTTATTGACAACAAAATTCTTTCTGTGGAAGTACATTGCCGGTGATTCACCGACTTAGATTCAATATCAATACTAATAAGCCCCCGTACCTTCAAGCACGTACCCTAAGTTACGTTAGGACCTTGAGAAGGTGTAGAAGAGACGTAATTACAACACTTTTAATCCCCCTCCAAACAACAATAGTGTCATTATCCAAAATGAGTTGTAGGTTATTAAGTCGTTTAGAAGCACCCCCTCCCTCACCTAGTACACAATGGGGAATTCTAAAAGGTTAATGATATGAAAATTTTCTTACAAAAGGTTCCCCATTTTTTTTTTTTTAAAGGAGACCTAGTTTACAGGTAAAGGAGTTACTTTGCGAAACGATACATGAACAGAAATGAATATTTAAGGTTAGTCTTGCTTCTTGGATGTTTTAATTCAAGAAAAAAAGTTGTGGGTGGATGCCCAGAGTAAATTAATCAATTAATTTTTCGCCTCTCCCTCCACAGTAATCTGTTTGGGCTTAACATCAATATTTGACTTACATGGTGGATTCTGAAACCTCATATTAAATTTTGTGTCGATACATTCATAACAAGACACAATATTCATGTTGTCATACCTTTCGGTGGATACCGTCGTCATTGGCTGCTGGTCGAGTAATGTGGGCAAGCGCTTTCGAGTACACCATTAACAGTGGCTTGAAGATGATGTCTTTACATCGAAAGCGCTCGTCCATAGTACTCGACCAGCAGCTAGTGACGACGCACAGTGTGAAATTTATGAGTTTTGATTTTCAAAATTCGAGTCCCCGCTCAATTTTTGATCAATTTGGATGAAACTAGGTGCAAAATATTTGTGAAAGCTGGCTTTTTATCAGGTAACTGCGGGTTTCACAATCAAGGTATTATATGCCAATTGACAGCTGCCAAAACCCGGCGAAAATTTTAAAAAATTTCAATTTTTTTTGTCTAAGTTTTTGTTAACGGATTTTTACAACTTAAATGAATGTTTTTTGGGTCGCAATATTTATTTTAGTCAAAAGCGGTCCTAATGTTGTAATTTTGGCCTAAAGTGGTCCAAATTCAATATATTGGCTATTTTTGCCACTGGCATATAAGCTTGTGAAACCCGCAGTTACCTGATAAAAAGCCAGCTTTCACAAATATTTTGCACCTAGTTTCATCCAAATTGATCAAAAATTGAGCGGGGGATCGAATTTTGAAAAACAAAACTCATAAATTTTACACTGTACGACGGTATCCACCGAAAGGTATGACAACAGTAACATATTTACTGACGGAACTACCCCTTAGATTATATACAATATTCATTCTATCGGGAGTTATCGTTTTTGACGGAGACACCATTTTTTTTCATTTTCGGAATCAGGAGATAGGAAAATATGAAATTTCGTTGAAAACTCCGAATCTAATTTTTCCCCATATACTTCGTATATCTACGTAAGTAAAAATCCGTTGGTGAATCACCGGCAATGTACCTCCCCAGCATCAATTAATCAACAAATTTATTTTAATAATATATATATAATAAATACATTTATTTTATTCTAATTAGTGACTGATTTGAAAGTATTTAATTATCAGAAAGCTGCAAAATATTTCAACCGCGTCTTTTTGGTTACCTAATCCTTATGAGCACCATTTTTGGGTAGCCATTTCTAAAATTGTTCGAAAAACAAAAAAAGTAAAGAAAGTTGTCGGTAAATCAGTGCATATATACTTCCCCAGGACGAATTAATCACTTACGTTTTTGAGCTCCCTCCAAAACCACTCGACCGTTTTGGCTAGTGATCTTTTGAATAATCGGCAGTAATAAGGGTTTTTGAGTCGATCCCCCCTCACCAACCTCCTTTAGATGAGACGTTAAGCGACGGTCTACAAGAGTGATGAAAGTTCGCTCTGGTAGTAGGCGATATGACCTAGCCCGGGCATGAGTCACAATAACTAACTCAACTCCTACAGACCATTTACCTTCTCACTCACTCGCACCAGTGAACTAAAGCCTTCAATTTCGTCTTACCAAGTCACATCACAGGCTGCATAATGAGACACTTACACAAACCTGTGGCCCAAGCCTTTAACATTAAACAGCACCGAATATTTTATCCAACCGAATAAAAAATGAGACACTAAAGACAAACCGCATTAAGGAAATAAATGAAACATTGTTTCACTAAAAAAAGTTTTTCATCTGTTTCCCTCAAGATGAAATAATTTATTTTCAACTTGTTAGATTTTCTTAAGTAAAACTTCCTCGTTTAACTTGACTTATTCTTCACTGCCTCCATGATAAGCAAACGAGATCTAAAGTCTTCAACTTGAGTCAAAAGTACACAGCACATACACAAGATAATTACAAATGGCATGGTAAACTTAGCCAAATATTTGTAAATGAGATAAATAAATAGATACAACAGCTAGATTATAGATTACATGAGGAATGTATCATTATCCTCCTATTTACAGATCTATGTAAATAGAAACTAAGTGTATCCAGATTTCTATAGAATGCAGAAACATCCAGAAGTTACTTATTGAAACTGCCAAAATAGCTTAACTGTCTGTTAGGTTAGGTTTTTATGACTCATGCCCGGGCTTTAACTACGAGGTCATATCTCCTACTACCAGAGCGCTCTTTCGTCACTCTGGTGAACATGAGCCCGACTCTACTGTGGGAGTCCTAAATTTTGTCTACCCTAAATTTTTATTCACCTAGGGTAGGTATCCCAGATAAAATAAACTGAGGGCCTCGGTCGGGTTTCGAACCCACGATCTTGAGCTCAGAAGACAAGCACGCATACCACTGAGCTACCGGCGCTTTCATAAACTGTCTGTTGAATGCTTACTTTACGAGAGGGCATTCGGTAGTGGGCAATAGGAATCCTAGCACCAGAAAGATCTACACCCCTCTATCTGAACCCTGCCTCTTATATTCCCCCAGCTATAGAGTATTGGGGAAGTTATGTAATCGGTCAGAAATTCGATACGGAGTTTTCGACGGGATTTCATGTTTTCCGAACACACGATTCCATGTCTGTTAACACGATAGAATGAATTTATCGACACGAAATTTTATATGTGAATCCAGAATCCTCTAAGGACGACACCTATTGATTTTCAGCCAAAGAGAAGGGGGAATAAAGGGATTTTTAACACAAAAACTCTAATAACTGCCGATGTAACGAATGTATCGACAATACTTAGAATAAAGACTCAAACGCCACATATAAAGTTAAATATTGTGTTTTAGCAAAAACGGTCGATTGGCTTTGAAGGAAGAGCGAAAACATAATTGATTAATTAATTCTGGGGAAGTACATGGCCGTTGATTCACCGACATTTTTTTTATATATATATAAAGGAAAATCCCTTTCAAAATTATACAAAGAAATTAGACAAGCAATTGGTTCGAAGTGGAAAATTGAAATGAGAGAAAAAAAAAATGAATTGTGAGGGATATATTTATGAACTGGTTGTGCGGGGGGAGAAAAAAAAAGGGAGTTTTTAATACAATAGCTTTATCGAGCAATGGTCTATTTGTGACCAACGTATCGGAAGTCGTAACAGCATTATCCGAAACGAATGGGATATTTCAACAAAAGACGAGGGATAAATAAATCACAGGTAACAAAACAATAACAGCGACTCTTGATGGTAGGAAAACGTTATCAGAAAAATATATAAGCCAAACTGGGCTTATGAAAAATTTCCAGCTTGCTTTTTGTCACCAGTACAGAAAAAGAGTATACATTTATTTAAATAAAATTTTTAATTAATAAAATTCCCACTGGCAATTAAACAATTAAATATTCTTAAGATACCGACTTGTTTGAAAATCAATAGGGAATTCGAAGGAGAAATCAGAGGTAGGATGCAGTAGGAAATCTGGAGTGCAGCATGGGCGCTATGCTGCGCTTCCAGGAGTCGTGGGATGACTGCGAACTTGCAGCACTCATCATGGGTGAGTTGGCCCTCCAAGAGAGGGCTGACAAGAAACAACAGTAGCGGCTATAAGCAGAAGAAGGGGCGTTACCAGCCACCCATCCTCCCTTCCGCGAAGTAATGACAGGCAGTCTGTTCCGCGGGAATCAGGATCGTCGAAGGACGGGTTTTAGTCCCACATGGAGTCCCACACTATCCAGGGCTATGTTCCCTGGATGTTCGGAATTGGCATTCCCCCTTCCTGCCAAAAAAAAAGAAAAAAAAAAAGAGGTAGGATGCTTGCTTACTGAGCTCAAGATCGCAGGTTCGAAACCCTTCAGCACACCGTTCTTCATATGGGACGTTAAGCGATGGTCCTGAGACTGTACGATCTGAAGTAATAGTTAAAGACCTAGGTGAATAAAAATTTAGGTTACACAAAATTTAGGATTCCCATAGAGTGGTCGGGATCATCTCCATCAGAGAAACGACAGAGCGCTCTGCTTTGGCTGATTCACAGAAGTTCAATAAGTTTCTTTCTTATGTCCGGGAATACATATAAAATTTCCTGTTGATATATTAATTATATCGTATTATTGTGTTCACAGAAACACATAAACATATTTTTTTTTATTTTCGGGGGTCGAAAAACATGAAATTATTGACAATAAAATAAATAAACATGATTTTTTGACTTATTACTACCTTCCCCTTACTTTGTCTATACAAAGTAGAAACTTATTTCGTTATAAGTACGTGTAAGTACACTCGTAACTCCTGGCGTTAACCCATCAAACCAAATATGACAAAAAAAGGCGAGATACATATAAAAAGCGGGATATAGGGCAATAGGTATGCTCATTCCAGGAATTATTTTTATTTCAACATTGCCCGATTTCGTTTTTGTGCAAAGTATTACGACGATCCTATTCAACATATGTGAATGTGCAATATGTTATACTCTTAAGAGCGAAGTTATCTACAAAATGACTACCTGTGTTTCCTGATTAAAACTTTTTTTTTTTTCCAATGTAATCACATAAACAAATTTTTCACAACACTATGACTTTCCACAGTTCACAAATCGAGTCTGTACGAAAAGCATTTTTAAGAATTAAAAACAAAAACGTTGACTAGCCAAGAAATGGATTCGAAGAATACGAAATTATTCTGACTGCCGACCCATTTCACCTTGAAAGTGCTCACATAATTCCAGTCACATACACGCATAGACATCATGAAAACAGAAGTCACAATTGCCCTCATAGCGCCTTAAAACGTGATTTTCCCATAAAATTTCCATCTACAGTATACTCTTTATACTACAGTAGGAATCGTGTTCAAGTGCCTTAAAGGATGTGTTTCCCATAATATCTTTTTCAGTAGTATAAGAAGGTAAAAAAAGTCGTCGATAAATCACTGGCAATGTACTTCCCCAACACGAATTAATCAATTAAGTTTCCACTCTCCCTCTGATATGAAAAAACAGTTAAGGCTAAAAATTATTAGTTGACTTACATAGGAGCTTCAGAATCCTCAAACTAAATTTTGTGTCTACGTCGGAATTATTATAATTTTTGAGTCGAGCCTCCTCCTCCTCTGATCTCCCACCTCCCTTCTTAAGGGCTTTTGAAATTAAATATAAAATTTTATGTCGATTCATTCATTACATTAGCAGTAAATGAGATTTTTGATTCCCACCTATAATCGTACCTTCTACAGAGGGCCATGGTGACCGTGCGGGCTAGGGCGTAGGGCTTTGTCGCATGGTCTCACCATGGTTTGCAGGTTCGAATCCCGTCCGAGAGAGAGTTTCATTTCGTAAATAGAACTTCCTGGGCATTGGATGTTGTAAATAACTAAAAAAATAATTCCCCCTTACTGCAGAAAATTAATAGTTGTCCTAAAGAGTTTTGAAATTGCATAAGAAATTAATGTAAGGAGAAAAATATATTCTTGCGGCAAGAAAACATGTTCTTGCAGCAAAAAGTTTTATTCTGTATTTTGTGTCGGTGATAATGTATAGTAGACACCACTAGGTGGTAGGGAATAGCAGTAGACACGAGTCGGTGATAGGGTATAGAAGACACAACTAGGTGGTAGGAAATAGTAGTAGACACCAGTCGGTGATAGGGTATAGTAGACACCACTAGGTGGTAGGGAATAGTAGTAGACACCAGTCGGTGATAGGGTATAGCAGACACCACTCGGTGATAAGGTAAAGTAGACACCGTGATTATCTCGATGAGAATAGAGTTTACTGTAAGAAGATAATGTCAAGAAGATATCTTCTTGCCGCAAGAATATAGTCGATAGTTCTTCTATCATGAGTTATCGTGTTCACAGACACACAGACTTTTAATTTCCGATGAAAACTGAACATGATTTTTTTTTTTTTATATTTGACCGATTACATAACTTCCCCTATACTTCGTATAGTATAAGTAAAAAAATTGGGAAACAATAGAATATACAATGAACAACTACACTTAAAAATTGTATATCACTTTGAAATTGTTAAATAACAAACAATTTAAAAAAAAATTGCGTAAAATATGTTTTTTTAAGTTTGTTGTGGTAAGCCAAGTCTGATCTGTTTATCAGTCACGTAGATCGTATAAAGCTACAGTTTTTATGGTATAGTCCCAACATGTTTATTCCAGAGGGATGCCCTGTAACCCAGGCTGTTCGACTACCCGCACAGCATTAGACATCAACATTCAGCTCAGTCGCTGTGCTCTCTAGAACAATCATCTTAACCAAAATGTTGCAACTCCTGGGGGACTTCACTAGTTACTTATTACAGATCTTCAGGTTTCATCAGAGCCTGTGTAGGGATTTATTATTCCTCTATTACAGCTAGACTTGTGAGTTTTTGGACCCACCCCCCCCCCCCCCCCCCCCCCCCCCCCCCCCCCCAAGCCATCCCTCTAACCCCATTTTTTATTTAATCATTTTTTCTTTCATTTTTGAATTCAGGAGTTCAGAAAAAACATGAAATTCAGTTGAAAATTCCACATCAAATTGTTGACAGACTATGTATACTTCGTAAAGCTGGGACACTAAAAGAAAATACTACAAACACCAGTGTTGCCAGGCCTTGATGAAACAGCTATCAAGGCCTACGTATACTAGGCGGTGTGGAACTACATGACCAAGTTCGGGTATATTCTACTGTCTCAGGTAAAAACTAAACAAAAAAAAAACTTACCTTTCTAATTGCACATTTATTTATAGTTAATTTATGCCCGGGCATTAACTACTAGACATATCGCCTACTACCAGACCTTTCGTCACTCTGGTGGACATGAGCCTGACTCTACTATGGGAGTCCTAAATTTTTAAACACCTAGGGTAGGTCTCGTACAGGCTTGGGACCATAACGTCCGAAGGGTGGCGTGCTCAAGTTGATTTTACCTTCCACATATAATAAAGTAAGGGCCTCGGACCTCATTTATAATTTTTTTTTATTTACTTTCCCAACTATACGAATTATAGGGGAATTTATATAATTTGTCAAAAAAAATTAATATTTATTAATCACCGGCAATCTACATCCCCAGAACGAATAAATCAATTACATTTTTGATCCTCCTCAAAAATTAATCGATTGTTTGGACCTGTAATCAATAATTGAACAATTATTGTTGACTGACATAAGATCTCCTTAATCCTCATAAATTCTTTGTCTATAACTTCATTACAATGGCAGTTATTAGTGTTTTTTGAGTTGAGCACCCCCTCCCGTTTTGAACCCCGTTACTCTTCTTTCACTGAAAGTCACAATAACTAACTAATCACTGATAACATGCCCGGGCTTTAACTTCGAGGCCATATTGCCTACTACAAGAGAGTGCTCAATGGTTTTTTTCACCTCCCTGGGGCCTCGGCCAGATATCGAGCCTGCTACCTTGTGCTCAAGAATCAAGCATACCACTGAGAAATCTCTAAATACATAGTATTCGTATATCGTTTGTATTGAGAAATAATTTTATTAAAGAACGAGATATTTTTGTTATGATCCCCCATGGGGTTTCTCTATATCAATCTATCAGGAGAACCTGGACTGTTTCACTAAAAGGACCGACGGGAGAGTCAACATTTTATTTCTTCAGATATATCAATTGGATTTTTGAAATTCTTGCTGTGTTTTACAGTTTTATGCTCTAATCCTAGATTATTTCATTCAATATTAAATAAAATATGAAGAATAGTTGACATATTATATCCTTAATATTGAGAAATACATTTTTTTTATGAACTAGACATATATATATTTTTCTTCGCGCGACTTAATATTGATGATATTTTTCAGCCTTTTTTCTTGATCAAAAAAGGGGTTGAACATACTGCGGAAACATCCTTTTCCGACGCCCTTGAAAATACGATGCTTACATCACAGACAATGAAGCGGCTGTCAGATAATAGATAAGAGTGACTTCCTACAAAATACCAGATAATTTTTACTTTCTAACTATATGAATCAACGAAATTTCATTTTTTTACGACTTCCTATACGAAGTATAAGGGAAATTATTTAATCGGTTAGAGGTTAGGTTTAGGTTTTATGACTCATGCCCGGGCTTTAAATACGAGGTCATATCGCCTACTATCAGAGCGCTCTTTCGTCACTCTGGTGGACATGAGCCCGACTCTATTATGGGAGTCCTAAATTTTGCCTAACCTAAATTTTTATTCATCTAGGGTCTTTAACGCGTATCTGACATCGTACAGGCTCGGGACCATCGCTTAACGTCCCATCCGAAGGACGGCGTGGTTAAGTTGATTTTACCTCCCAGATAAAATAAACTAAGGGCCTTGGTCGGGTTTCGAACCCACGTTCTTGAGGTCAGAAGGCAAGCACCGGCGCCCTGTAATCGGTTAGATATTCAAAGTTAAGTTGTCACCAAAATTTCATGTTTTCCGACACTTATTCCAAAAATGAAGTAAAAAAATGTCTGTCTTTGAGCCTGTTAACACGATAACTCCGAATGTATCGACACGAAATTGTGTATCCAGACCCAATCGGGCAAAGGAAAGGGATAAGAGGGGGGGGGGGGGGGGGGGGGGGGCTTAACACAAACTGATTTCTAATAAAGATATTGAAATGTTGTATCTATGGTCACACAATAAGTTGTTAAGTGGTAAAATGGCCAAAATGAGTCAAGTGTACTGTGATCATCTCCCAAGCCATCTGCACACTGTGAAGAAGTTGAGAGCTCAGAACTCTAATACTTTCGAAATTATAAAGATGTGGGTTTCTTGGTACCTCGTAAAATTGTGTATGTTCTCGATTAAATTAACTTAATCTACTTCTTTGAGGAATTATTCACGAGATAACTGCATTTAACCATTTATTCACTATGTTAGATTATTCCAAGTGAAGAGGGTGTTTTCGGTTAAATCAACTTTAGAGAGGCATCATTCACGAGTATTTCAAAAAGTATGGTTAATAATTAGGTAAGTGATGGGAAATGATCAGGTAACTAAGGGAAAATCCAAGAAAGGATTAACAATATTCATTTTCATCCACTCCTATAGACTTAGAAGGTATATGATTAATAATGATGCAAATATAATTTATTTATTCCAAAAACTGGATTTACACGATTAATGCAAAAGTAAAAAAGTGCTGCCCTGAAAAGTTACGAATTTAGACTTACCAATTTATTCCCTGTGAGCACAGATATGTTCATTAAAAACCCTACAGGGATATAACTATAACTTATCGAAGATGGGGAAGATAACTCAAAAACCCAAATAACTGCCGATGTAATGAATGTAACGACTTGAGGGCATTTTGAGGGCGCCGCTGTAGCTCAGTGGTATGCGTGCTTGATTGAAGATAGCAGGCTCGATACTTGGCCGAGGCCCTTAGGTATTTTATCAGGGAGATGAAAAAGGTGAACCCGCAAACCATGGGGAGGCCATGCGACCAGAGCCTTACGATCTAGCCCGCACGGCACGGGCACCATGGCCCCCAAAACATTTAGTATGAGGATTAGAGGAGCTATGGTGGCTGTGCGGGCTAGAGCGTAGGGCTTTGGTCGCATGGTATCACCATGATTTGCGGGTTCGAATCCCGCCAGGGAGTGAGTTTTATTTTGTAGATAGAACTCCCTCCCGGGGCCATGGATGTCGTAAATAATTAGACAACACAGAGTGACATGGCTAATAATATTAGCCTAATAATATTAGGAGGAACGAAAAGTTAATTGATTAATTCAGTTTGGGGAAGTACATTGCCGGTGATTTACCGACGACTTTTTCTGTACACGACAGACCTCACCCTCAGTTTTTTTTCATCTGGGAGGTGAAATAACTTTGAGCACGCCATCCTTCAGAATACTCTTTAAAGACCCCATTCTCTAGGTGAATAAACATGTAGGGTAGGCAAAATTTCAGACTCCCGTTGTTCCTCGTAGTTAAAGCCCGGGCATGAGTCACAATAACTAACAAAGAAATTTTATAATTGTTATCAGTGCAATTATTCAACTATTTTCATATGATGATAAAAATAGTTATCATGTGTGTAATAACACTTCAAAATTGCATATTTATTATAGGTTACCCCAAAAAAAAAAAATAATACAATTAAAATAGAGAATTATAAGAGAGAAAATAGGTATACACTTGAATGAAATTTGAAGAAATGCCCAGAAAAGGTTCTCAGGGGAAAGGCTCAGCTGGGAAAGTTGTCTTGAAGACTGACCAATGTACCAGTACCACTGAAGAGTCCGAACTGGAAAGAGATGACGACTATGGGGAGTTTAAGACGGAGGAACAGGGTCTGTGTCGCAAAATTATCACCCAAGTACCCGCTCTTGTTATGTGTTTCATTGCCTATGCTATGTTCCGATTTTTTTGAAGATATCACAATACACAAGTACAATTATGCCATTTGTTTTATTATGTTAAAATTATCACCCAAGTACTCGCTCTTGTTATGTGTTTCATTGCCTATGCTATGTTCCGATTTTTTTGAAGATATCACAATACACAAGTACAATTATGCCATTTGTTTTATTATGTTAAAATTATCATCCAAGTACCCGCTCTTGTTATGTGCTTCATTGCCTACGCTATGTTCCGATTTTTTTGAAGATATCACATTAAGTACAATTATGCCCTTCGTGCTTTTATTATGTTAAAATTTTACAGTTCATATATTTTGGGTTGTATAAGAGTACATTGAATTTACAATAATATACTTTTCAACTATATCTTCCTATTTATTTTTTTTTGGTTTTTAGACCTTAGCAAATATAGACGCTTCGGGAAGAACTCCCATCCAGTCGACATCTATGACACCCATAAATGTTAGTTAATTAATATGTCTCACGAGTATCTGATATCGTACAAGCTAGGGAACATTAATTAACGCCCCATCCAAAGGATCGCGTGCTCATGGATATTTGACCTCCCAAATAATATAGGGTTTCGAACCCGCAATCTTATGTTGCAAAATATGTTTCTGCAAAAAGAATATAATGAAAAAAATTACATAAAAATCAACATATAAATTTATTTGCTAGATTGTAAAAACCAAGGAGAAAAATATTTTATTTAGAATTCAAAATCTCCTTGAGGGAGCCTGTAGCTCAGTATGCGTGCTTGCTTACTGAGCACAAGATCGCGGGTTCGAAACCAACCCAGGCCTGGAGATCTGAGAGATGAAAAAAACCTTGAGCACGCTATCCTTCGGGTGAGTAGTTAAGCGATGGTCCCGAGTACGTGCGAGGTTAGATACTCGTAAAGACCCTTACCCTAGGTCAGTGGTCGGCAAACCGCGGCTCGCGAGCCACATGCGGCTCTTTAGCCGCTTGAGTATGGCTCTTCCACAAAATACCAACTGCGGGGGCGGGCACGTACCATGCGATTGAAACTTCATGATCACTGGTTTTCTTATTTCTATTTTTACATACCATTGTTCACGTTAGTGTTTTTCAGTCATTGTCATGATTTAATTTTATGGATACCTTACAATTTAATTTTATCAATAAATAATATCGTTATTAAGTATGATATCAAGTTTTATTCAAAGCAGCTATACTTTAAATAAGACTTAAGCAAAGTTTATTAAGTTAATTTTAGGGAGCGTTGTGGAGTGAAAGAAGATGTAGTGTCGAGGATTGAGAAAGGTATGTTGAGATGGTGTGGACATATACTCGTAGAGTGGATGAACGAAAGGAGAGTGGATGGCCGAGTTGGAAGGGGTCGACCTCAGCGAACATACCTCAATCCGATTGAGGACGTATTTAGCAAAGGCCAGCTTAGGAGTACCCTAATTAAAATAATAACAATGTACCTAGGTACCTATATAGTTTAAAAAGTTTAAAAAATTTGGCTCTCAAAAGATATTTCAATCGTTGTACTGTTGATATTTGGCTCTGTTGATTAATGAGTTTGCCGACCACTGCCCTAGGTGAATAAACCTAGGTAGCAAATATTTAGGACTCCCAAAGTAGTCAGGCTCATGTCCACCAGAATGATCTCTTGTCAGAAGATGATGACAAAAGATCATTCTGGTAGTAGGCGATATGACCTTCTACTTAAAGCCCGGGGATGAGTACAACTGAGTATAACAAACTCTCACAACTAACCCATTATTATTATATTTTTTTAAACGTATTTATCATCAGTTTTTATCCGATCATTTTTATGTTTATTGTTTGATTATTGCTTAGCTGATTTTTAATTGCATTTAGTTTTATTGTATATTTGATTTTGATTTTAATAATGATGTAAAATTCAGAGGGCGCCGGTAGCTCAGTGGTATGCGTGCTTGCCTTCTGAGCTCAAGGTCGTGGGTTCGAAACCCGACCGAGGCCCTTAGTTTATTTTATCTGGGAGGTAAAATAAACTTAAGCACGCCGTCCTTCGGATGGGACGTTAAGCGATGGTTCCGAGCCTGTACGATGTCAGGTACTCGTTAAAGACCCCTACCCTAGGTGAATAAAAATTTAGGACTCCCACAGTAGAGTCGGGCTCATGTCCACCAGAGTGACGAAAGAGCGCTCTGGTAGTAGGCGATATGACCTCGTTGTTAAAGCCCGGGCATGAGTCATAAAACCTAACCCAACCTGTAAAATACATTTTTGATGGGAAACAATTGTATTTTTGTATTTTTCCCATTATACGTAACGCGCTATTATTCTGTTCCTGAGAAGAGCATTATAACCAGGTTACTACAATACTAGGTACTCTACAGACTAGGCATCAGCCCTTTTCTAACCTTACAATACAGGTGAGATCAGGCTTGAGGACGATAAAAACAAACATCTAGAATTTCCACTAAGGTTTCGGCATTGAGTTTGCCTTCTTCAGGGTCTGTATTGACATATATAAATTATCAATAAGATTATATAAGCTACAATTACGTAAAGATATTACGTAACAATAAAACTAAATGTGACTAAACAACAAACCTACATCATGAGTGAATATAACATTATTTTCACTATAACCAAATAAACACAAACTATTATTAAAAAATAAAACGTCTATGAAATGAACAATAAATAATAAAAAATAAACTAAAAACAAAAACAAAGCTTAAATATACTATATCTAAATATTTTATTTTATTTTAAACCTTTGTCCTTTCATTATGTAGGTTTGTTCAGTCATATTTATTTTTTGTTTAGATATATTACATTTTAGTTTATTTTTAATTATTTATTGTTCATGTGTTTTATTTTAGTAGTTTAAATATTTTATTTTATTTGCCTGGCCATTCTAACATTACAATACTAGGTACTCTTGTACAATACTAGGTATCAGTGCCGGTCCGTCCTAACTACACATTCGATTCGCGTGTCCAATTTATCTTCCAACTCTACTATCCCCCTACAGAATACATGAATACATAATGTTGACTAACAGTTTCACATTCTACAACTACTCTCCAGTCCTCCCCCTCCCCCCCCCCCTGAATAAATTTCATTTCTTTTCATCTGTCTGTCTTCCATTTTAAATATTTTCATAACCTGTTTAAAATATTTTATTTTTTTATTTTTATACAGGTGTAATGACATCTGTTTAACCTGGGCGTTCCGGCAATATACATAATTATAAATTTATTATAAATTTTCCCGGCCGAAAAGAGCCAAGAAGAACCAGAGGGACACAGCCCAAGCCCCCCGGGGACCCAATAAGCCATCCGAAGAGGCCCGGAGACGTCACCACAGGATCACTCTATAAACTTTGCAATGACTAATTTGATATATAGTAAGATGTTGTGGGCGAGATTTCTCACAGTTTTAAACCTCCACGCTGTGTGGGTGGGATGTGCCACTGATGATGACACTGTTGCATTGAAAAGCGGTTCTGATCAAAAATAAAACATTGGAAAGACAACAATTTCTTATACCTTTAGTACTGTAATCGTGCAGATCTTTATTCTTCCTTACTTTATTCCACTTATTTTCAATTGATCCAATTAAAGAGACAATCGATTCAAAAAGTTGTAGATGTCAATAATTTTGCCCCCCCCCCCAAAAAAAAAAAAAATCATCGGGAATGTATCTCCCCAGTGCAAATAATGAAATTTCGCTCTTCCCCTCACCATTCGGTTGAAAATCATTAAGTGTCTCTTACTCAGGGTATTTTTTTATTTAAGGCCGTCAGGTAGATGAGAAAATCTTGAGCATGCCGTCCTTCGGATAGGGCGTTAAACAATGTAACTGAGCCTGTGTGCATATCAGGCAATATTTAGGACTCCTGGAAGTTGAGTTTGGCTCATGTCCACCAAAGCGACGAAAGAGCGCTCTTATAGGCGATATGACCTCGAATTTTTAGCCAAATTTCTGACCGATTACATAACTTCCTCCATACTTCATACAGCTGGGGAAATACAGGAAAAGTATTAATGGCGAAGGTGTACAACCCAATACAAATTTATAGTTAGTGATTTCCATGTAAAAAAGAATGCAAGGGGAAGTGAAAGCCATGACCCCCACAAAAAAAAGTGTATTTAGAACTGAGGTAATTCAAGTTAAAAAAAAAAATGGGGGTCTGACCTGGATAATTTGCAGAGGCACCCATGAGGATCACGCAACAACAAGAAACACGACCACTTGGCATGCAGCTTTACCTGTTGTTACGGTTACTAAGAGACCTATTTCATTAGGTGGACAAAATTTCATTAAAGACAACATCTATTAGTTGACCGAACCAAATGAAGTCTTTCACTTTCGGTTAGTAGACTTTTGAATTTGTGTTAGGCGATATCTATCGTATTTATATTTTCACTCAAATCGTTCAAAGAGAGAGAGAGAGGGGGGGGGGGGAGGAGTTAAACATAAAAATAACTGCCGATGTAACAAATGTATCAATGGATAGTAAGATGATAAGATTTTAGAGCAGAATCGATATTCGACGCAACAGAGTCATCATCAGTGGTTCATCTATGATATAAAAATAATGAAAAGTATAAATAACTCTTAAAGCATCAGAGTACAGATTAAGAAAATAAAAATTATAAAAGTAACTTACCCCACCCACACAGCACAGCGGTTAAAGGACAACTGGCATAGCTCTAAGGGGTTGGGATAGCTAGGTTCACTCATTCTCTCGATATTAGAATGAATGGTTTTCCATGTAGAGAGAATGAGTGAACCTAGCTATCTCCACCTGTTAGAGCTATGCCAGGTGTCCTCGAAACCCGTTCTGGTCTAAAATAAAACAGTGGGACGACAATGTCTTTCATTTCTATGAGAATGTATCAATATGGAATGTTAATTTGATTCGAACAGGCAAGTTGGTAGTTATTATGACTCATGCCCGGGCTTTAACTACAAGGTCAAATCGCCTACTACCATAGCGCTCTTTCGTCATGCTGGTCGACATAAGCCCGACTCTACTATGGGGAGTCCTAAATTTTGCCTAGCCTAAATTTTTATTCACCTAGGTTAGGGGTCTTTAACGAATAGTACCTGACATAGTACAGGCTAGGGACCATCACTTAACGTCCCATCCGAAGGACGGCATTCTTAATTTATTTCATCTCCCTCGATTTTGAGCTCAGTAAGCAAGCACGCATGCCACTGAGCTACCGGCGCCCTCAACTCGCTAAAAATCAATAGTTGACTTCAAATTCATTACATATGCCCAGAGTTGAAATTGAAAATTATTTTTTATGACTGATAAATTAAATCATATCTTGATTTTTATTTATAGTTTTTAAAAATCATTTTGTGATTTCCCTCAAAAATTAATTCTTATTTTTCTGCCAATAAATCAAAAATCACCCCGCCATAATTATTTCTGAACGAGATTTTTTAGATCAGAAATAACACTTATTACTTGAGCGATATTTTTTTCACTCAAACTAAAACTCAAAACGCTCTATCGATTAAAGCTATATGAACATACTTTCAAGTCTTTTAGACCTAAAAATCTGAAAAATCACATATTTACGTTTTTGGTGTCGCTGAATTGGAATTCACATTAATTTGTGACTTGCAACTGTCAAAAAACTGTCATTTATTATCAAAAAATGTCAATTTATCAACCCAAATGTTAATGTATCGACCTGAAAAACATATAAAATCGAACCAAACAATGGTATTTTTACTGAAAATTGATAAATTGTCATTTTTTGGTAATAAATGACAGTTTTTTGACTGTTGCAACAGTTACGAATTAAATTCTGACAGTGAATTCGAATTCAGCGACCCCAAAAACGTAAAACTGTGATTTTTCAGATTCTTTAGTATAAGACTTGAAAATATATTCAAAATCGTTAAAAGTTCGAAAACTCCGTTTAATTCCCGTGTTAAAATCGAGCGCCTTACCGGCACGGTTTATTACAATGGAAAAAATCTGAAAAAATTAAGGCAATATTTTTTCGATATTCTGAACCAGTTTCTGGGGTGAGAGCAAAGACATTTTAATTTTTACAAAATAAAGGACACCCTAATATTGATATATGACTAATCTGGAGGTCGGAAAACATGAAATTCCGTTGAAAACTCCGCATCGAATTTCTGACCGATTACATAACTTTCCCTATACTTGGCCATAGCTGGGGAAGTAAAAAAAACATTGGTCAGATTTATTATAATGAGAAAGTGGTCAATATTTTTGGAACTGAGTGAAGAACCCTACCTCAAGGGTCAACTGTTTCTGAGCAGACTTGTGTGCATGACGACCTTACTAGATTGAAGAGGACTGCAATAAGGGAGCTAAAATTGACTCCAAAGTTGTTCCAAGTCTATATTGAACGGCAGGGTTGGTTCCGGTCGATACGAGACAGAAAGATCATTACTTGGCCATATTAATTGAGATTCTGGACTCGCCTTTCCCCTACAAAAATGGGTTAATGACTGAAGTCAATTTACATATTTATACTTCATTTTTTTTTTTATTGCTCCAGCTATAGGAAGTTATGTAATCGGTTAGAAATTCGATGTTGAATTTTCACAGGAATTTCACGTTTTCCGTGCACATGAAACCCTATAAAATGAATGTACCGGCACGAAATTGCATGTGTCCAGAAACTTCAAAAGGACAAAACTTATAGATTTTCAGCCAAATTGACTAAAAGGAAAAGGTGGATTGAGGGGGATCACATAAATATTAATAACCGCCGTTGTAATGAATGTGTTGCCACGAAATTTCACATGTAAATTCAAAACCCAATGAGGGCAACACAAATAGAGGAAAGGAGAACAAAGATATCGCACGTAATCATCTTCAGGTAAAGTTACTGCCATTCATCGTTGATCAACCTATTAAATTTGAAATATGGTGAATCACTGGCGATGTACTTCCCCAGCACGAAAAATTAATTAATTAGGTTTTTGCTCTCCCTCCGAAACTAACCACTCTTAAAATACCACAGGCAGGCAGTTGAAGATGTTCCTGGGAGGGGAGTCCAGGGTTCTGAAAGACGGGATCCTGAACCTCAAAAGGAACGAGCTTAGGCAACTGACTGGAGTTCTCACAGGACATGGTCCGTTCAATAGACACCAACACACTGTAGGAGTCAAGGACAGTCCTACCAGTGATAGATGTGGGGAAGAAGACAAAACGGCGGCACACTTCCTGGGCATCTGTTCGGGATATGCGAAAACGAGATTCCGCATCTTTGATGGAGATGTAATCGCAGAGGAGGACTTAAGAAGATTGGACTATGAGAGCATTCTCAGGTTCATTAAGGAAACTGGGAGACTGAGCACTTCATGAAGGGCTTGGTTTAGGTAGTATAAACATACAGGTAATATAATAAGGGGAAGCCTAGCGCTTCCAGGGAAGGGATAAGAGCACTGGATGCTTAGGTCCCTAGGTGTAAAACCAGCCCACCACATATATATATATACCAATGTTAGGGCTAAACATGATTAGTCGATTTACAAACGGGCTTCTGAAACCTAATACAAAATTTTGTGTCGTTAAATTAATGAAATCGGCAGTCAGATTTCGCTGATAATTAACAATTATTGTCTTCATGCAGTTTTGACTTTAAATATGAAATTTCACGTCAATACATTATACATCAGCAGTTATTGAGATTTTTGAGTTAAGCCCTCTCCCTGCGATCCCTTTCAGATGACGCGACTGAAAATTAATAGGGTCTTTATAAGGCTTTGAATATATATTCATATATATCCTCTTCAATCTGGTAAGGTCGCCATGCACACAAGTCTGCTCAGAAACAGTTGACCCTGGAGGTAATTCAAAGGTAGGGTTCTTTTCTTCGTTCCAAAAACTATTGACCACTTTCTCATTAAAATAAATCTGACCAATATGGTCAGTTTTTTTACTTTCTCAGCTATGCGAAGTATAGGGGAAGTTATGTAATCGGTCAGAAATTCGATGAGTTCTCTGTGTTTGAATTAGTTATTGTGACTAATACCCGGGTTATAAATGAGAGGTCATATTGCATACATTTATATATATGAAATTTCGTAAACTCATAGAAATTCAGAATGATTACAAAACTACTTGGTATAACTGGTAAAGTAATAATTGGAAGATTTTTTTTTTTTTTTCGGTTTCCATCCAGTAGTATCCCTACTGGAAGGGAATATTTTTAACTACATCCGCCATATATATGAGGAGTTTGGAGCCAGAGCGGACCAATTGGTTTAAACTGAACAGGAAGAAAATGGCAATTGAAAATTGAGTACATTTTGTTTATCTCCATAAATGGGCCCCAAATATTTATTTATATTTGAAATTTTAGAATAGTATTGGATGAGTGATCCCTTTTTGTGTTCTATAAAGTTTTTGAAGGCCGTATGATCCATTGTGACTTTGAAAATATATGCACAAAATATTTGTGGACTAAACTTCCTCATATATTACTTGCTTTAACATAACTTAATTTTTAATTTTACGTACAATAATTTAGATAGACAATAAAATTATAGTTCGTCAAAATTAATCTTTTGTACAAAGTTTAAAAATTCTTTATAAAAACTTTGCAGTAAAATAATTGTAGACAAAAGTCAACTTTCACCATTGACCACCACAAATCTCACTAGGGAACATAGATCCTCCAGTAGTTCACAGTTGTAGATTAAATGATGGACTGTCTGCTCCTGGATGCCGCAGAGGCAGAGAGGCGAATCGAGGATCTTGAACCTGTGGAGGTAGTGCCTCATCTTGCCATGTCCACTAAGGAGCATGGTCATCTGGGCTGGCAACGGTTTGTCGTTCTTCATCGCCAATCTGTCCTCTACAGCCGGGAAGAAGCACCTTTAATTGGAAGAGTAGACTGAGTCAAGGGAAGAAAAAAGGGTGAATTCCTTTAAAATTTCCCTTCTGAGTTCCTTAGCGCAGGGAAGTGGCCTATATAAAACAAAGCGAGCAGGTGAGGTAGACTACGTTTAATGAGAGCCAACTACGCTTTCAACAAGCCTGCTTAATTATTAACAACAGACAAGTTAGCCCGACTCTAGTTAAATATTAAAGCAGAACATCACTTCCAGGACCTTACCTTGCTTCACTTTGAACCTTAACATTCTGTCTACCTTTAAACCTTCTTAAAGTTAATGTAGTTAAACGTATTTTTTTTTTTTTGTTTTTGTTTTTTT
The DNA here is from genome assembly GCA_963662175.1 of Aradus depressus. Taxonomy (NCBI): domain Eukaryota; kingdom Metazoa; phylum Arthropoda; class Insecta; order Hemiptera; family Aradidae; genus Aradus; species Aradus depressus. The sequence goes on along the minus strand of OY759225.1, from coordinate 18,796,625 downwards.
TAATTAACACAAATCTTATAGAAGAACGCAGGTTGACTGTGGAAACTTAAGCACGCCGCATAGTGTGAAATTTGGATGAAACTAAGTGCAAAATATTTGTGAAAGCTGGCTTTTTATCAGGTAACTGCGGGTTTCACAATCAAGGTATTATATGCCAATTGACAGCTGCCAAAACCCTGCGAAAATTTTAAAATGTTTAAATTTTTGTTTGTCAAAGTTTTTGTTAAGGGATTTTTACAACTTAAATTAATGTTTTTTGGGTCGCTGATTACCAATTCAATATTTATTTTAGCCAAAAGTGGTCCTAATGTTGTCATTTTGGCCTAAAGTGGTCCAAATTCAATAGATTGGCTATTTTTTGCCACTGGCATATAATACCTTGATTGTGAAACCCGCAGTTATCTGATAAAAAACCAGCTTTCACTAATATTTTGCACATAGTTTCATCCAAATTGATCAAAAATTGAGCGGGGGCTCGAATTTTGAAAATCAAAACTCATAAATTTCAGACTATGCGCCGTCCTTTGGATATGATGTTAAGTGATGGTCCTGAATCCGTACGATGTCAGGTCCAACAGTAGAGTCGGGCTCATGTCCATCAGAACTATGTAAGAACACTTTCGTAGTAGACAAAATAGGTATAATACGAAACCCATAGATAACGAGAAAGCAATCAAAAGAAACAACTAAGTGCAATTAATAAATTTTGGACACAAATTTTGCGAAGTAAAAAAATCTACCTCTGAAGCCAATTGATCTTCTGAATCCTCATTTCAAATTTCGTGTCGATACATTCATTTCAACCCTTCCCTTTATAAATCAATAATGTCGTCCTTAGGGGGTTTTGGATACACATAAAATTTCGTATCGATACATGCATTCTATCGGAAGTTATCGTGTTCACAAACACTCAGATAGATAGCATTTTTTTTTTTTTTTTTTTTTTTTTTTTTTTTTCATTTTTGTAATCAGGGAGTCTGGAAATATGAAATTCCGGTAAAATTCAACGTCGAATTTGTGATCGATTACATAACTCCTTCACCTCTTAAAGGTCAGTCCAATGGACGTTATTGTTTTATTTATTCATTTATAATTTTTTATTTATTTAGTATTTTTTATACATTCATTTATAATTGATTAATATATATAATACATATATATATATATATAATACCGATTAATATATATAATACATATATATATATATATATAATACATATCAACCCTATAGATTAATATAGATTAATCAATTATAAATAAATGTATGAAATTTTGTGTCGATACATTCATTATACGGCAGTTATAAGCGTTTTTGCGTTAAGGTTCTCCCTTAATCTGCACCTTCCCTTTGGACGATTGGCTGAAAATTAATATATGTCGAATAGCTGGGGAAATATAAAATTATATTTTCTGTCTGTTGGGTAATTATGAAAACTATTTGTCCGAAAACCTCTGTTTAGTTGACAGAAACTCCATTATATCCTTAGTTCCCTCAGTATCCACAGGAGATTCATCTTTTTTAATGGCGCCACCCTGTAAAAATATTATTAAAATATATATATATTTTTTAAACTCACCTGTAACGGGTGCTTCAATGTCGATCATGGTCTTCTCCGACCTGAGAAGTGTGGCTCCATCGTTGATTATTCTAAGTGCCGCCGCTTCATCTATCCTACCCTCAGCCATGAAATGCTGTTTGAGCACATCCGGCCGGGGCTTTCCCGTCCTTCCTTCGAATACTTCGGACGCGGTCAGCTTATGCGAAGGAGGGAACGGAACATCTGAGAATAAAAAAAACAATAATTGTATGAGAAGAAAGTCAACAATCATATTTGTAAATGGATGTTAATTATGCTAAAGTTCATCCGCCATTGGAATGCGCGGGATGGGTAAAGTGGTGGAACGAGGGGTGGGGGTAAGAATTTCGATAGTTAGGAGATCGATCTTTCTATTATACCTTTCCCAAAACAATTAGCATATCTTTAACTGAAGCCACCATGCGTTTTCAAGTATAAAAAAATAACAAAAACTATTAATAAATAAATAGTCATTTACAAACTAACTCAGAATAAAACTAAACGTATTAAACCCATAGACACAAGCGTTACACATTTATACCAACGTTTCTACACCAAAATTTACTTACACACCAATCCGGAAGTTCGCAAAATCTTAAGTACTTTACCCCACAATCCCCCAAGAAGATTAAAGTGAGATTGGCATAGAGATCTCCTGTTGTGAAGTGATGCCATGAGGGTTCCACCGCTGGCTGTTTTTCCTCTCCCAAGCCTTTCATGTCATATTTATTTTTATTATTTTTAAATCTTTTGTATAGTACATGTCAGCCCAGCCGCTGGTTGTGCATTTTCTGCATAGTTGTGGCTTAAGATAAATAAATACAAAAAAAAAAATTTAATAATCAAACGTATTATTTTAACCGTACACAAACAGGTAGCACACAACAGCTGATACATCTACACCAACCTAACTAAACTCATAACTAGCATACTCACTTCGGTGTGTCAAAAAAGTGAGAAAGTGAGTGAAAATTTTTAAAAAAGTGACTAAAAATAAAAAACAATTTTCTAATAAAAAGTGATAAAAGAAACATAATAATAAGTAAATTTTATTTGAAAAGTGAGAAAAATGATAAAATAAAAAATACAACGACAGGTTGCAAAAGACACACCATCCTAATCATACTGATCTTTTACTTTTGAAGGGTACAACAGGTAGCAGATTTTGATTTATGACATTCCGCAGACACAAACTATTTAAAAATTTGAAACAAATTGTCTTTTTTTTTTCTTAAAACAAAAAGTATTATCTGCGTTTTATTGTTTTAATTTTTATATTGTGTAAATTATTTACAACCGTAAAATACCACACACCATTGTAAAAGTTTTAATAAAATTCTCGGGCGCAGCTATGAATCCCCGAATACGATGTGGATGGAAAAAACAGGTTCCTTAAAAGGTATTTAAAAATAAAAAAAGTTAACATTTTCCAACTCTCCGATTGAATAATTTTTTTCTATCAATTTAGAAAAAAATGTAATTTTGTAATTTTATAAATTTAAAAAAGTTTTAAAAAGTGAGAATGTGAGCATTTTTCCTCAAGAAGTGTGTCAGAGTGAGAAAAGTGAGCTGGTATGGGCACTGCGTAGTTGACTTGTACGCATGCGCTACTCATCCCCCTCTCCCTTTAGTGTTTCATGTTTGATTTTTTATGTCGAGGTCATTCCGATTCACTAGTCTCGCGAAAGAAGTTTCCCTTCAAAAAATATATAGGTTCCAAACCCGAGATTTTTTTTAACAAATAAAGCAAGGACCTCTTAATTTGTTATTGTTTCGTCTATTATTAAATAGTTGAATGGTCCATTAACGGAAGATAAAATGAACACGATTATATACTGACACAAGTTGACTGAGGAGGAGCTTGAGTGAGGAGGTTGAAAATGAGGAGAGAGGGGGGAGAAAGATGATTTATCACTGAGAAGAGTGACGTGAAGCCATTAGGGAAACATGGAAACCGCAATTCAGCAACCACTCCCCTCCCCGCAACCAATGGTCACCCCCCTTCCTCTTCAATATTAAATACGTGTATATTGCAAGCAACCTCAACGTGAATCACTCCAAAACTACTTCCCCAACATGAATTCATCAAATATGTTTTTGCTCTCCCTCCGATATCAATCGATCGGTTTAAGCATATCTTACTTATCTAATTTTTGTATTTATTTATTTTTTTATATGCAATCTATATACTTCATAGTTACACAAGACAATACTAATGAAACTGAAATAAGGAAGAGAATCTTTGCGGCAAACAAGTGCTACTTTCGGTCTCAGCAAGCACTTCAGAAGCAACCACATATCCAGGCAGACTAAATTCGTTCTATATAAGACCCTTATACGTCCAGTTCTTCTGTATGGCTCAAAAACCTGGACAACTTCGAAAATGAGCGAACAGAGCCTATTGGTGTTCGAAAGGAAGGTTCTGCGCAGAATATTTGGAGGAGTGCAAGTAGGCCACTCATGGCGCAGACGCAACAACCAGGAGCTCTACGAACTATATAGAGAACCAGATGTCCTGAAAGTCATGAAGATTGGGCGGTTAAGATGGGCAGGACATGTCGCCATGGTGGAAGCTGAGGAAATGCCGAAGAAGCTGCTAATGGAGCCCATTCATGGAGTAAGACGGCGAGGGAGACCTAACCTGAGATGGGCAGATGGTATGGCAGAAGATGCCCGAAACATATTCCGCATCAGGAACTGGATGGCAGCCGCACAGGATCGAGACAATTTTCGGCTGTTGGTGGAGGAGGCCAGGACCCGTCACCGGGTTGTAGCGCCATGATAGATAGATAGATTTTTTTTAATGCAATCTATATACAATATACGAGTTGTGTTCAAAAAGTAACGGGAATTTTGTGATTTCGCGGGTTGTATTAATCCAATTCGCGCGATGTTATCGTTGTTGTGTTGGTAAACATGTCTGAAAAGTATCTGTACATTGTTAGCCAAACCGGATGTTTAGTCTGCTGTCAAAGAGGTTACTTGTGTTTTGGTACGATCGGCGAATTTACAAAATGAATCAAGAGAATTTGCATTAAAGTTTGCTATAAGAATGGAATAAAGTGCAGCAAAGTTTTAGAAATGTTAAATATTGCTTTTGGTGAGTCTGCTATGATTAAAACTAGGGTTCACAAGTGGTATAAAAGCTTGACAAGTGCGGTCGAATGTGAAGGTTATGCTCACTGTGTTTTTCGATTTTAACTGCATAGTGCACCATGAGTTCTTGCCACAAGGTCAAACGATCAATAAGGAGTACTACCTACAAGTGCAACGCAGTGGCGAAACAATTCATGGGTTTTGCACCACGATAATGCACCTGCTCACACTTCATTGCTTGTTCGTGAATTTTTGGCCAAAAATAGCACTGCAATGATGCCACAGCCTCCATATTCGCCAGACATGGCTCCGTGTGACTTTTTTCTGTTTCCAACAATAAAGAAACCTTAAAGGCCATCGTTTCACAAGCAAAGATGAGAGAGCTAAATGCTATCCCAAAGATCGAGTTCCAGAAGTGTTTCGGGGATTGGAAGAAGCGCTGACATAAGTGTATAATATCTAATGGGGACTATTTTGAAGGGGATAACATTAATGTAGACGAATAAATGAAATTCTTTTCAAAAACCGAAAATTCCCGTTATTTTCGAACACACCTAATACATAATAAGCAAATATGTGGTCAAAAGAGAAAAAAAATATAAGATCACTTGATGGGAGAATCTCTCATAAGTCGACAGTGGTAGAACTAAAACTACGGTTCCAGGACATGGGTTAGCGTCGTCGGGAGGTAGTTCAGTTGAGCAGGCTCCGGACGAACCACGAGGGTGTCAACAGAAACTTACATATTATCAAAGTGACTAACAGTTCTCAGTGCGACCGGTGCGGCAGCACAGAGGATATGGACCACGTGAAGTGTCTGAAATACGAAGAGACAAGACGAAAGTATCCGGACGGACACCCTGCAAGATTGGCTGAAGAACTCCGTTAAAGAAAAATATAAGCAAATAATAAACTTTCTTAAAGACTTTGAAGTAGTCATTTTATTTATTCAGAATCAGGGAATCTTTTATCTTTTACAAATTTTCTTTTTTCTATACTTCATTACTTTACTTATAATGTTTATTAGCTTACTATATTGCTGACATCTTTTTTTTTTTTTTTTTTTTTAAAGGCATATCAATTATATTGGTTATGAGTGCCTAGATACTGTAACAGTAAAAGGGATCCCCGCGGGAGGCGAAGGGGGGAGCCGGACGGAAACCCAGTCCAGTACCCGGGGGCACCCAGTGGGCGTCCCAACTAGACCAAGGGACAAGAAACGGCGAAACCGGGTGTCTCTCTATAGGCAAAGAGCTTGGGCCCTGGAGAAGCAAGCGAGGCCTGATAAGAAGGATGTGCTTATAATCCGCACACCAGGCCACCATCCGCACACCAGGCCACCCCCAGGACCTCACACAGAGCCCCCACCCGCCACCCCCCCCAGCCCCCGCGGGGGACCGGCGAAAAATGAAGGCTGATACACATTCTGCTACATGTTTCGTATATTATTATCTCAAATTAAAATCAAGCTCAAAACTATAGATACATGAAAAAAAAAATAATAAAAAAAAATAATAATAATAAATAAATTTAAAAAAAATATTACTAAATATTACTAAAGTTAGGATAAAATGAATTACATTAATTGGAGTAAGTTATTTATTTTTTTTAACGAAAAAAAGGGCTGTTAAATAGGTGCTATGGTCGCCCAAGAGCTCTACCAGGTTGTACGGGAGGTTGCTGACATCTTGTTTTTTTTGTTTTCACAAGACAGTATAGTTTGTAATTGAGCTGTTGTCAATGAAAAAAAAAAAAAAAAGAAAAATCGTCAGTATGTCACCGGCAATATACTTCCTCAGAGAGAATTAATCAACTAAGTTTTCTCTCTTCCTCAGAAACTATCGATTTATTATAAAATCAATAAAAACCGTCTTTGTGACTTCTGAATCCTTTTTACTGAATTTCCTGAACATTTCTTATATTATAATATTTTGATTTTTGTGTTAAGCCCACCCCTTTTTGGCTGAAAATCATTTGGTTACACACATAAAATTTCGAGTCGAAGTACTCATTCTACCGGAAAATTTGAAGTTCTGGAGAAAACTCAATATCGAATATTTGACCAATTAACATAACTACCCCTATACATTGTATTTTTAATTTTAAAAAAAATATAGGGGAAGGAACTGATGATCCGGATGCCTTTAAAATCAAGAAATCTAAAAATATACCTACCTTCTCTAAAAATAGAATCAGTTTAGCCCATTTATAAAAATAGCGTTCTCATTCGAAGGATATTCTTCAATTTTTTTTTTACAGAGCTATAAAAATTGTCCCATAGAAATAAAAAAATGTCTTCCCATTGTTTTATTATTGATAATAATTAAGATAAATTTTGGTCCAGAGGACCTACCACTGTGTGGCCTTCCTCTCACATGCCATTCACGTCAACATATCAATACCATCATAGATGCTGGTTGTTGCACCCTAGCAACAGTTGCTTCTTTATAAATAAAATACAAAAAAAAAATATATATATATATATGTTACGCCGAATTGACGAAATTGCCTAGTTCGTGAACTAGGCAAAAAATTGCCGAATTCACGTACTAGGCAAATCTACTGCCTAATACACGTAATCGGCAGTAATCATGTTGCCTAGTTCACGAATTAGGCGACTACATGCAGCGCATAGTTAGGGTACAAAAGATATTCATGCAAAAAAGACGTAAATCTTCACGATGTAAATGTTATAAGAGTGGCTTCGTTTCTAATTCAGCTTGTCTTTCTGGAACATCCTGTAAAAACCATGATTAAGTTTTTTTTTTAAATTTGACCTCTGTTTCATTGTTTTTATAAACATTTGCTAACGAATACTGTTCAATGTTGTTTAAACCCAATATTAAAGAAATTTTTTTGTCATTATTTGTGTTTTATATAATTCAATAATTCCCTATCTATAACAATCTATAATAATTGATGTATAGATCCCAATAATTCTCTATTTAGGGAATTACCCAAAAAGTGAGGGTTGCCTATTTCGCGAAATAGGCAAAATGAAACCAACAAATTGCCTAATCCATGAATTCGGCAATTTTTTGCCTAGTTCAAGAACTAGGCAATTTCGTCAATTCGGCGTAACATATACATTAATAATTTAAATGTGTGTATTTTTTTATACAACACAGTTTACACATCGATTCTCGTGAGTACCGCGTCACTGTTGTTTTTTTTTTTTACATTTTTGTAATACGGGTGTCAGAAAAGTGTAAATTCCGTTGAAAACTCTAAATCGAATTTCTAAATGATTACATAACTTTCACTATACTTGGTATAACTGGGAAAGTTAAAAGTTGAATGGTGTGAGAAGTGGGATTTGATAAAAGGAGAAATGAATAGTAGTAGTCTTTGCTAATTACGATGACTGTTTATAATCAGGTTGGGCCCCATCAACCTCCGGAGGATTGAGTATTCAATTTGGCGAGCTCAGAAGGGCTCTCTCTCAATCTGTGCATCAAGCTTTTTGCCCACCCGCTTGGAAAATTACATTCTCAAACCCCATCTGACAACTACCTACCCTAACCTCCCCGTTCCTCCTACATCAACTGTAGATTTCTTCAAGAAAAATTTACTCAATATTATCGTAAAGCAGCTACCTAAATATCTACCAATGTATTGAACTGATTCCAGGTCTACTTTGTGAAAATTCATAATGAACAGAATTAAGGAATATACACACACTAAGGAATATAAACTCCACACACTACTTGTCAATATTTTCTCTATATTGGTCAAAATTACACGACTATAGTTTCGCCTGTTACGGCCATCATCAAGTTCACTTTCGTGTAATTTTGACCAATATAGTGAAAATATTGACAAGTAGTGTGTGGAGTTTATACATTCCTTAGTGTGTGTATATTCCTTAATCCTGATCTACCAATGTATTTCAATACATAAACAAAAAGATGTGTGGCCTTTCTTATACCAACTACGCTTACAGATCCACTCTCTCTCCCTCCCTCCGAGGGACACCTCCATCCTCCAAATCCATGAACACCTAAATGTTGAGCTCCTACTGGTCTACATAATAAATTTCAGTAAAAACCTTTTACTCAAGTGACACAAATCAAAACGTTTTGATAAAGAAAATAGGGAAAACTCAGGGAGGAAAACACAAAAATATACGTTCACGATTTTTAATTATAATCTCTGTTTTTGAATGTTTTTTAATTTATTTTCTATTCATTTCAGTTAGGTATTTTTCCTCCAAAATTTTTTTAAAATTTACTTTCAAGTACCTAGTAGCATTGTTTTTAATTCAACTGATTATTTTTGATTTTTATTTAGTGTATAAGGGTAATGGTTAAGGAACCTTATTGTATACTAATTATACAATAAGGTTCCTTAACCATTACCCTTATTGTACCTTACAATAATTGTACCTCTGTAAATGCGACTGTTATAATAAACTCTACTACTTCTTCTAATATTCAACTTCGTCTTGATACCTTCATTACCACTTCCCTTTCACTGAAAATTAAAAGGTTTAGTTCTTGGAGGGTTCTGGATACAAATAAAAAATTTCGTGCTGATACGTTCATTTCGTTTGAGGTTATCGTGTTTAGGAAATTTTACTTTTCCGGCTAAATGTTTAAGTAAAAACTTTTTACTTAAGTGTGACACAAATCAAAAAGTTTTGGTAAAGAAAATAGGGAAAACACAAAAATATCCGTTCACGATTATAAATGATATCTAATCTCTGTTTTTGAATGTTTATTAATTTATTTTCTATTAATTTCAGTTACTTTGTATTTGTGTATAAGGGTAATGGTTAAGGAACCTTATTGTATAATTGTAACTCTGTAAATGCTACTGTTATAACAAAAACTAACTTTTCTTCTCCTTCTTCAATTTTTAAGAAAAAAAAAATATATATATATTTTTAAAAAATGAGATGTTTGTTTATTTTTCAGTAGAAAACAATTCGCATAACAAACTATTTATCATAACAAGATCCATATCAAGGGCATGAAGGGCGAAAAGCAGGGCTCATCAGTCAAATAGCGTGAACTGTTTCAAACCTGTAATGCCTCAAATTTAGCGCCCCCCTGGAGCTTTTTTAAAAAAAAAAGTCGTCGGTAATGTACTTCTCCAGCACGAATTAATCAAGAACAATTTCGCTCTCTCTCCAAAACCAATCGACCTTCTGATCAATAGGTGGCGCCTTATGGGGTTCTGGATACACAAATAAAATGTCAATACACTCTTTCCATAATTTTTTTTTTTTTTCATTTATGGAATCAGGGGGTCGGCAAACATGAAATTCCGTAATTTCTGACCGATTACATAACTTTCCCTATGCTTCGTATAAAAGAGAAAGTAAAAAAAAAAAAAAATCTGGCAAGGTCACAAGTAGGTGTAAATAAACGATTGATAAGAGCCAGCAAAATAAATAGAAAGTCGGAAAAAGAATGGGTGTAATGTGTGAGGAGGGGTACCATAAATTTGGAGGGGGCCCGTACCCCCCTCTCACACTCTTAGAGTGCCTCCTCAAATTTACGGGCCACTCTCAGGCGCGGCTGGTATATACGAGACCGGAGATACTGCCTCACGATATATTACCGTCTTATTAGATCTCCCCCAATAGCCTCTCATACTTGCCACTTATTGTAACAACGTAAAAAAATATTATAAAAAAAAAAGTCGTTTGTGAATCACCAGCAAAGTACTACCCAGAATGAATTAATATATTAAATTTTCGCTCATACTCCAAAACCAGTCGTTCTTTGTCCTTTTGTGCTAATAATCATTTAGGGAATGATTGAACAACGATGTAATAGGAAGGAGAGATATGGCTTCTGGTCGATAATGTCTCGAGTCGATCACGGTGTCATGAGTGGTAAAGAGGTTCAAAGAAGACCGGACATCGTCGCTCGTTCAGGACGCCCATCAACTTCGACTGACGACCATCACATTGCCAGAGTTAAAGTTCTCGTGCGATCTAACCATCCGTCGACTGTTCATTCTGCGTTGCCCATTGGCGATTATTGCACAAAAAATGCCATGGCCGTCATCCCCCTGCTCCCGTACTCACCAGACCTAGCCACTGCTTTTTACTGTTTCCGAAACTCAAGAGACTCTTAAAAGGGCAGAGTTTTCACTGAACTGATGAAATTAAAGAAAAATCGCTGGAGGATCTGAACAGCATTCCAGAAGATGAGTTCTCATCGTTTCAACAGTGGAAATGGCGCACAGTGGGACGACTCACGTAAAATCCCCAAAATGGACGAAAAATTAAATTGATGATTCACAAGTGATTCACAAAATTGTTTAATTTTATGAGAGGAGATTTTACGCACCATCTCTCCTGCGAATGTTTCTAGGTGTAACATATTACTCATCGAAAAAAAAGTGGGTGAAATTTGGTTATAGGAAAGAATAGTTTCTTTCAAAAAATGAAAGTTGGCTCAACAGAGCCTTTGAGTATCTCGAGGGATTTCTTCAGCCCCCTGATGATATCAACAATACGTTCAAGCCCTTCGGTGAACTCTCGGAGAGGCAAAAAATGCGCAGGGTTGAAAAGTTGAGGGCAAGCTATTTGGGGGAGGAATTACTTTTTGCCGCGAAAATGAATTTGAGTCAAGAATTAAGGCAAAAATTGTTAATAAAATGCTGGACTACTTAACTTTTTTTTTTATATGTTCCTATTTCCGCTTATATTGGTTTACAAAATTAATCAAAACATACAAAAAAGCTAAACAAAATTAAAAATCAAACAAAAAAATAATTTTTTTTTTTTTTTAACGCATCGGCTACTATGGCCATTAGCGTTATTATTAATTCTTAAGTACCTACAGATTTAAGTAAACATTTTATCTTTTATGTAAAAATAAAAGATTATTGTTCTATGTATGTGCTCTAGATTCTTTCGCATCATTCCTATCGCCAAACGGACTTCACCATTCGATTCAGCACAAAAAAATACATAGAATATGACCCAAATTGAAATTTTTATAAAGGAATAACTGGGTGAAAAAGACATGTCCAGGGAATGGCCTGTTTCGTCCCACTGTGCGACGATGCTTCCCACCCAAGGGGAGTACTTTGAAGGGGAGGAAAACTTATTGAATATAATAGAATAGAACAGAGATTTATTTGTGTTACATTTAGGATACATAATGTTACAAATAGTCAAAATTACAAAATATCATCTCAAAGTATTGTAAAAGTATCTATATCTTTTATAGAGTAGATTGGCTCATTAATTAACATACTTTTAATCAATTTAAAAAAAAACTATTCAAAGGATGATCTCTCACTTCTTATGGTAACTTATTATACAATTTAATTCTTATTATCTCAGGATTATTGAATCTTTTTGCCTTTTTACATAACGGAAGAGCAAGATCACTACAGTTTCTAGTTCTTACAGAGCTAATATCACAGACTTTTTTTAAAACCTATTTGCATTATGATTTATATATTTTAAATTAACAAAAATAAATAGAGCAGATACTGTCATAACTTTCAATTTTTTAAAAAGTGGTTTACAATGTTCTCCATATTTACTATTAAAAATTATTCTTAACGTCTTTTTTTGCATTTTTAAAATTTTTTCTGAGTATTCTACTCCTGCACAAAACTCTATTCCATACATTATGGAGCCCTGAAATAAGGCAAGATAAACAAGTTTCAATATTTCCATATTTATATAATATAAGACAAATCGATATTAATTAACTCGTTCTGGGGAGGTACATTGCCGGTGAAGTTACTGTTTTTCTGGCTCATGTGTAAGACTGAGTACATAAAATTCGTGTTACTAGCTCCCCCATTGAGTCGTACAGCCCCTTGATCTACATCATGTGACCCCAAACATGTGAATACATTATAATATTATGAATGAGGTAGCTGGTAGATAAGATTAGTAGAACCAGCTGTTATCTAACATTAACTCGGCCTTTCATACAACTTCCTATCATTCAAACCTCGCTCTTATCATTTACACCTATCTTGTCCTTCCTAGTTGGGGGGGCCCCCACGCACTAAGTCCGCTAAATAAATCCACTAGTGTGGGCATCTAGTTAGGAACACTATTCAAAAATGGAATTAAGAATATTATTTGAAAATTTATAATTTATACTTTCCCAGCTATAATAATAATAATTATTTTATTTTCTTATTTAAAAAAAAAAAATAACCCATGGGGAATCAGTATTTAGAACATCTTCTTGTCCAAAACATACTGATGGCACTATGGTCATTAAGAAGACTTCATTTACTATCCTCTGGATCCCAGGTCATTGTGGCATTGCACGAGTCAGCAGATAAGAATGTCAGGTGCGCCATACTAGAAGGACTACCCACCATCCGGTCTGTAAGTGACTTCGTTGCCTACATCAATGAAAGTTTGGGTTAAATGGCAGATTCGGTGGCTCGGTATGACCGATAATAAACTAAGGACCATTAAAAGCTCCACTCGAGTCTGGAACACTTCAATAAGAGAAAAAAGGAAAGAATAGGGCACATATAATATAGGGCACATATAATATAGGGCAGACCAGGCTGACCCATGGATATCTGATGGCTCAGGAACCCCCTCCTCTGTGTCAGTGCTGCGGGGTCGGACTGTCTGTCAGACACATTCTAACTGAATGCATGGCATATAGTCCCAGCGTGAAAATTTCAACTTTGCGGTGGATATTTCCGAAATTCTATACAATAATAGCTGCCAAATTACCCAACTATTTCATTCACTTCACAAACCTTTTATCTAAATTATAAAACAAAATTATCTTCAACACGTAGCCTTTCTATTGCTTATACAGCAATCTCCATTATTATCATTAATCTGCGCCTATCCAAATTAGCACGCTAAGATCCCTAGAGACCTGCATCCATCAGGCATCCATGACACTCATTGTCAAAATGCCTTAAAGAAGAAAAAAATTAAAAAAATAAATAATAACAATATAATTTATAACAAAAACTTATTCACTTCAAGTACTTGACTTCAATTACAAAAAAATTCATTTAAAAAAATAAAATAAAGGAGGTTACTAAGTTAGCAAGGTTTTCCATGTATTAGTGTTGTTCCTTGGCATAAATAAACAAAACTTACAAAAACATAAATAAACAAAACTTACAAAAATATTCGAAAAATAAAAGCCAAAAGTTGAGAAAAATCTCTTAGAAAATAACTTTTTTGTTTTTTGCGTCTCCTGAAAAGTTATGTATCTTTTTTTACAAAAGACTCATTTATTCAAAAGTACAAAACTTATGGTCAAGATGCCAACCGTCCTACACATACACACTTACTCATGTACACCAACGAGACACACTCTGACATAGCCCCCATCGAAAGCTAACATGTGTTTACACACCAAAAAAGTCGTCGGTAAGTCACCGGTAATATAATTTCACGGGAAAAGTCTCAATGACTGCGAGCAATCTTTGTGAATATTGTTGGACACAAGGTTTGTTGCCCTTTAACCTTTTTCGATGTTATCTCCAAGATCGATGTTCGTCGCCCTTTCACATTACATTCATTATTTCGGCAGTTACTAAAGTTTTTGAAGTTGTGTCCCACTCCTCCGTCCCTTTGGCCTTTTAGGCAGAAAAACAAAATATGTCGTCCTTATAGGGTTCTGGATATGCGAAATTTCGTGTCGATTTATTGATTCTATTGGGACAATCACATGACACTTTTTTTGTTTCATTTTTGGAATTTGGGAATTCGAAAAACATGAAATTTCGTTGAAAACCCCGCATCAAATTTCTGATCTAACACACAACTTCCCCTACACTTCGTACAACTAAAGAATAAAGTTTTATTGATCTCTGCCCACTGCATACGGGAAAATAAAAAAATAATAATTTCGCAAAATTTTCATGAAGACAGGGAGAGAGTTAGCCCATTAAATACGTGCTCTATCGCGTTAGCTATGCTTCAGGGTCAGAGAGGTTTTTCATTAAGAAAATTCTTGAGGGAGATCGTTAATTTTTAATAATTAAACCTCCCACCACTTTTCTAGTTTCTTTGTACCTAGATAAGAAGATTAGATCAAATTTACAGCCAAAAAAGAGAGAGGGAAATCTAGTAATGTACATCTATCGATTAGAAGGATGGCGTGCTCTTCTGTAACAAGCTTGCCCGATCAATTCACAAGATTACAGAACATGCCTACCATTCTTTTACGAAAAAAACAAAACCAAATACATTTCAAAGATGGGCCCAACATTGGGGCGCTGTAGGAGGGAAGGCCTTATTTTTTTCATAACAATAAACGTGGGAGTGGAGGTTTAATAAAAAATGTTTCATTTTTTGTCTGGGGATCATATGGCTGAACTGAATTAAAAAAATCAACAGGTTTCAACAAAAATGAGTTGGGTATGATTCCGAAGAATTACCCGCAACGAGAGCGGAAGAACGAAACGAAACCTCGATATGTTTACTAGTCTCCGGCATTGCTTCCAGAGGTTTCTTCAGCTGTTTGACCATATTCTGGAGCCTTCAACTTCCCTCTTCGAGGGGGCGGCGGCAAAGAGTGGTACGTTCACTATCATTCCAGAGAAGACTAAGAGAGACAGGATATCTCAAGAATTATACAACTAAAAATATTGACTATTTTTTTTTTTTTTTAGAACCAATAGCATATCATATCGAAGGGTTCGACGGGAGTGGTTCAAAAATGGGGTTTCTCTGCATTAGGAGAACCTGGACTGTTTCACTAAAAAGACCGAAGGGAGGTTCAAAATATTATTTCTTCGGATTCATCAACTGAATTTTTGAAATTCTTACTGTGGTTTACACTTTTATGCTCTAATCAATGGCGGCCTCCGGGGCCCTGCGCAATCATAAATAAAAAAATTAAAAATTAAATTTTGGTCACTTGATGTTAAATCGAATGTTTTTAATTAAGCAAAAAAGGACAATTTTTTTTTTGTCTTTCATTGTTTGAAATCGGTAAAGTTATAAATAGTTCTTATTAAAATGTTTTACATGGAGAAATCCAATTTCAATTTATATTTATCAACAATTTCTCAGCTCGAAATAAAGTTGAATCACCTAAAAATGCTTGATAGAAAGTTGAAAATTGTTCTTATATTACCCCATCAATCAAAAATGTGTTATCTATATACACTTGATAAAGCTAAATTTTTGCTGATTTGATTTACTGTAATTGAGGAGGTGGGTGCAATAAGGACCTATGGGACCACAAGCCCTTATTGTAGAGAATGCAGCAATGGAACCGCCATGTTCTCATGTCACTGCCTACAAAATTTCATTTAAAACTTTTATTTACTTTCGTCGGTAGAAGTGATTTTATAACCTGGTGTTATAAGCCCTTCTTGTGGAGAACAACGTTTTTGTCATGCTTTTATTGCTTTTGTGTGATTGTTGTTGAAAAATAATAACAATAAAATTTGTAACTTTAGTCTATTATATCAAAATGAGTGGTCAAAATCTTGAAAAAAACTCATCTTTCATCTATACATTTTGTGAGTCAACTGCTAAGAAAGGACCTAACTCTGTCGCATCCTTCCTGTTTGACTTTCTAAACCAAAAAACCACAGAATTTCCCAACCTGAATAGGATCATATTTCTCTCTGATGCAGCAGGAGGCCAAAACAAAAATAGTTGTATAATGAAGTTTTGCTCATATATAGCAAATTTATTCTCTGTACAGGTCCAACAACTATTTCCTGTACGCTGTCACTCATTTGGACAGTACGATCGAAACTATTAATTGTTTAATTAAACATAAGTAGGTTATATTGTAGTTTTTGTTATACACATATCCTTTTTTTTATTTTTACCATTATGTGCCATCTTTTAAAATGCTTTAAAAACTAAAAAAAAAAACAGAAAAAATAGGGTTCTCTCCAATAAGGGCTTATAACCCACCCTTATTAATCCGTTTTTTTTTATATATGCATCAAACGTTTCATAAATCTGACTTGTTGAATGCAAACTTCAAGAGAGATTGGTTTAGAAGAAATTAATTTGGGAAAGCTACATCGCATTACGATTTCTGAGTAACACCTGAAAAAGTTTGGAGCCCATTTACTCAAATCGCTAATTTGCACGTAAGGCCCTTATTGCACCTACCTCCTCAATTTTTTTTTGCCAACTTTCAGTTGAACAATTACTTTATGTTATTGTTAAATAAACAATATACAACAATACAATAAATAAACTTTTTTGTACCTAAAAAGGTATTATTAAGTAAAATATGAAGAATAGTTGACTTATTGTATCGTTTATATTGAGAAATAAATTTTTTTCATGAACTAATTTACGTATATATACACAGGGGCATAACAAGTGGGGGGGGGGGGGGGGGGGGGGGGGCACGTGCCCAAGATAACAAAAATTGTGTTTTGCTTAAATGTACATGTACAAAACAAGTCATATTACATTTATTTAAATTACATGAATTCGATTATTTCATTTCCACGCTCAAAATCTTCATTTATGTTATACTTCATACTCCTAAAGCTGATTTTACATGCGCAGTAAAAATGCAAAGCGCAGCAGCAGCAAATGCATGCTATTGGCTGTAAGTCATTTAATTCTAAAAGCACAAAAACCACAGAGTGCATTTGCTGCTGCTGCGCATTGCATTTCTGCTGCTCATGTAAAGTCAGCTTAAGTATTAGTCAGTGGTTACCTCAGGAGGAGCTTCTAGGGGTCCGAGTCTCTAAAATTAATAACACAGTGCTAACCACGGAAACTGCGGGCTGTGCCCCCGGCAGTCTAATTAATCTAACTTTGCTCCTCCCTGCTCAAATCCTGGCTACGCCCCTGTATATATATTCCACGCCCCCCCCCCCCCCGAATTACTAAAAAAAATTGGGCGCGAATTGGGGTGGAGGCCCAATTCGGAATAATTACGAAATTTTTCTTAATTTTGAAAAAAAAAAAAAAAAATTTCGGTGGAAACTCAATATCGACTGACTTATTACCTAACTTCCCCTATAATTCCTTTAACTGGAGAAGTAATAAATAAACATGAAATCGAGAGAAAAAGAACTAGATGAATAAAATGTAGAGAAAATTAACTGTAAAGAGATTATTTTTGGGCTGAAATTATCATTTCTTCCAAACCTCCTTCGTCTTTTAGGCCAGGTTAGCAACCACCGCCTCCTCAGACAGGAAGTCAAGTGTACAACGACAAGTTAAACGGAATTCACAAAACATTTAACTGCTGCTCTATCTGGACTGTCTAGAGGTAGTTAGAAGACTCTAAGTTTGTATGGGTTTACTAGTATGTTCTATCTCGGTCATAATGTTTGGCTTCCCAGGGAAGCCGTTCATGTATAACCGAGACAAACCAATTTCGGTTATAGTTGGAAGTTATGCTAGTTAGTCGGTATTTATGCCAAAAATATAACTATATATTTCTTTTAATTATCCAATTCGATGAGGTAGTCAGAAAGGGTAATATAGGTTTATTTTAATTTTATTTTTTTACTTCTTTAGTCAATCACAAAGCTCAGGGAAATTTATTTTATTGGTATTTATTTTTCACCGAATTACTATGCAATATATAATATTGAGTGGTTCAATCAACCATTGGGTTTCAGGTCACTTTCTTGGGCGCAACAGCGGTGGTCACGATCATCGAATGGCCGAACGACCTATGCATATTTCCCGGAAATCCGGGTACGTCTTGACTCAATAATATTGCCTGACCACTGGATGTCCCAGATACTATCAGGTCATGGAGATTTCAACTCCAAGCTCTTCTTCTTTAAAAGGAAGAACAACCCGAACTGTTCGTGCGGCGGAGTAGAGACTGCAGAGCATGTGCTCCTCGAATGTCCGCTGTACGACGGGCCTAAACGGGTGCAGTTGATATGCGGGACAGGACCGTACCTGGGACTCACTCGACCTACGGCAGCTGGTGACGGGAACCGGGTACCCAGTGTTCAGCCGATTTGTCGTCTCCTGGCGGAGAAAAAAGAAAACTTTAAGCCGGCGGTCGTCCCCGGAGCACCACCGTACTACATCCAGCCAGCGCTCCACATTTATTCAAATAAAGAAGAAAGAAACCTAAGGATGAAGAACAACTTTAAAAGAAATCAACAGGAAGAAAGTAAGAATAACTTTAAAAGGAAGAAAAGGTGGCTGAAGGCCTAACCTTACAGTTATCAAACAAACATTTTAAATAATAATTACAAGATCCACCGACTTCAAAAGGAAACTAAATTTTCAGAAGGGATTAATTTAGCACCCAGAAACAAAATGAAACAGCTAAAAGAAGAAATTTCAGGAAATTATAAGCAAAATTAAGAAAAGGTCAATAATTAAAAAACGAGTCGGTAGAAGGTTGTGAAAATTTTTAGGAAAAGACAGTTAATTATTAAGAAAAGATTAAAGAAGAAAAAGAAGAGAAAAACTGCCCACATCAGAAAGAAAAGCCAGTAGTAAATTTTGAAGAAACGGTCAGTTCTAAAATACATCGAATCAACTAGGCCGGATCCCATCTGAAATAATACAAGTGATCCGAAAGTGTATACCACAAACTTTAAACACTGTTTTCGAGAAATGAAGAAGGCAAAATTAAAAAGAAAAGTTACAAAAAATTAAGATGACAATTTAGAAAAGAGAAGAAACGGAAGAAAGGAGAGAAAACACCAAAAAATATTAATATTTAGAAGTAAAACAAGAGACAACAGAAAAAAGAAACTCGAATTTGCTACCCATAATTCCGTGCGGAGGCAGTTTAGTGAGTCTATGTTGGGTTCTGGTAGAGGTGGAACCTATGAGAGACTAGTCTCTATATTTTCTGACAATTTCAGTGAAAAGAGTGAGTTAACATGTTAAAGTGAGTACTAAGTGAACAGTGAAGGGTAGAGAGGATGCGGGAAGAACGTGGACCTCATAATGTATGTTAAAGGAGTAAAATTTGTAAATATATTTCAAGGGTGACGTCACGAGGTAGGATTCATTTTATTTTTTGTATATATCAATGGCCAATTTTCAAGTTCGAAGTTTTTTTTTTTATTAAAATAGTTTTCATTGTAAATATGTTTTGATTTTTTTTTTGATTCCCCATATCTCTCTCAATGAAATTCAAATCTCAAAACTCATAGGCCTTGCGAATCAACACCTTTGAGATAAGCGCCAATCGTTATCGGGACATAATATTTAATAATCTTTATTTTCAGAATCACACCGGGAGACTTGGATTTTTGGATTGGTGCGAGTAACGTAGTTTGAAAATTTTACAGAGTTATTTATAACATATGTTTTTCATTTTTTTAAGAGCTTCACTCAACCATATGGTAGATTATTTTATTTTTGAAATTATAGTTTTTTTTTTTTTTTTTTTTTTTTTTTTTTTTTTTTTTTTTTTCTCTTCTTTTGGCTTTATGAACGGTGCATATTAGCCATGTCAATGTGTTATGTATAATTATTTAAGACATCCATGGCCCCGGGAGGGAGTTCTATCTACGAAATAAAACTCACTCCCGGACGGGATTCGAACCCGCAAACCATGGTGAGACCATGTGACCAAAGCCCTACGCTCTAGCCCGCACGGCCACCATGGCCCCCAATTATAGAGTTAATTAACTTAAATTTTTTTTTATTCAAAATTTTATTCATTTTTTTAATTTATTGTGAAAGGCATCAAGTCAATAAACAGACATAAAACCTTTCATTATGGCATATCCCTTGTGTGGAAATTAAATACAAGTTTTTTATATACTCAAAGTAATATAACTATAGTAACCTCATTTCAAATTTATATAAAACCTAGCACTATATGTATATGGCAGGTGTCCTAGTGTCCTTGGTTCTATCCTGTACACCGTTTACACTGCTCACCTTCCTAACAGCCCTAATACACTCCTTTTGCGGATGACACCGCCATCTTTTCTTCCAATAATGATCCTACCATAGGTCCCCAAAAACCTCAAATCACACCTGTATGAAATCATATCAAGCGTGTTCGGTTCTTGTAATCCAAAGTCCTAAAAACAACTGTCAAAGCACGAAAATCCTTTTTCTGTCATCCGTTTCCCAAACCGACAATCCTTCCCGACGTTTGAGGCGGTGCTGGCCGAGAGATCTGCTACATTAAAGCAGCTATTATTTAGGGAATGATCATTTTCTCCCCTCATGTTTTCAATCAAATTCAGCTCCCTGTCCCTCTCTTTTTTTTTACATAAACGTAACTATTTTATAGAGATATTTGTATTTTTATTAATTTTATTTATTTGTATCATTTTTTTTATATTATCATTATTTTTTTATTTCTTGTGTTCACTATCCTTGTACATATTGCCATTTATAATTTATAACTGTCATCAAATTTACTTATGGTTTTATTTTTGCCTATTGTAAGTATGCACAATAAAGTTAATATGTAGAAGACAAAAAAAAATTATTTAATTGCATACATAAGGTAGTATTTTATTTATTTGTCTTTCAACATTCACTACACTTGAGAATTGACTGTAAGTCCCATCCTCTTGAGAAATGATACATTTTTCAGTGCTAGCACAAGTCTAGTTGCGGGCAGGAGTCATCATGTCAATTTTATCTAACCCCATTGTGTTTATGTACCGAGTATACCCAAACATACCGAACATTCCCCACTGCTTCACATTCGTCATTTTCATGTCCTAGTGTTAATTTATATAAAAATGTGACTCATGTCAAAGGTCATTACATATTTTTGTTCACATCTAAGATTCTCATTTTAATATAATTTAATTTAATTCTCAACCATTGATGTACCTTGAAGGTACGAAATATAGTAGTACGTTGGGAACCGTATGAAAATGTGTTTTGTCTCCGAATCCCGGATAATAAGGGCTCTGCGGTTAGTTGGTTGTGTAGCTAAATGAGGGTGTGGAACTCGCCTCCCCCACCTCTGAAATCTTGTGTAGGTTGGCCTCCCCTTTAAAGGGTTGTAAATCCTGGAATAATCGGATTTCACCCCTAAACCCCTTCTCTCCTAATGGAATCCAACCTGTCCTTCCTTTTACCAGTAGTAACTGTAACAGTAACAGATAGAAGAACTGTTACTATTACTAAACAGTAATATATTAAGTTTTTGCGGAATCAGTCGAAAGGAAGGGGAGGATTAGGGGGGGCTCAACTCAAAAACACCAATAACTGCCGAAATAATGAATGTTTCATAGTTCAAGTCAAAACCCTGTGAGGACGGCACCTATTTTGATTTCCATCAAAATCGGCCTCAGGGAATCTCGGCTCAAAAACACTAGAACAAAATTTGATATTTAGTCCATAACAAACGATCGATCGATTTTGGAGGGAGAACGAAAATATAATTGAATATTCATCTTCAGGAAGTTATTAAAAATTATATGAAGAGTTTTTTGAAGTTTGCGCCAATTTTCTACTTGTGCTCTCGTTGGGGTGTCTCAAAAACCTCGATATTTTCGGACTTTTTTCGGTTTTTCGCAAATAACTCACAAACGTCGCATTTCTCAGAAAATGTTACTCTGTCATAAATTAAAGTACCTACATAAAATTCTGCATAGAAGAAGCTTATAGTTTTTGAAATTACCTGAAGAGGTATAGATAATATTTGAGTACAAATAACAACAATTTTTCCCATTTTTAGCAAAAATTGCATATTTTTGGTTTTCAATCTCATTTTCGTGCATCCAAAATGCATTTTATGAAAAACATAATTTATTTGGATGTTATACAGCACCAAATGCTCTATCAGAAGAAACGTTTGAGCGTATTAAGCTCACGTTTAAGCGCTGAAGATAAAGTCAATTGGCGATTTTGAAATAGGTATGTACACAGCAAAGAAGTAACGGTAATGGAGCAGAGTAGTAAGTGAGCCACCGGAAAAGGACAGAAGGAGGGTTGCCCTTTGTAGGGGTGAAAACAAGCTAAGAAAATCTTGTTGAATTACTTTCCTGGCTTACATGTAATCGGTCAGAAATTCGAAGTTGAATTTGATGAAAAAACGCTCTGGTAGTAGGCGATATGACCTCATAGTTAAAAGCCCAGGAGTCATAATAACTAACTGCCAATACACCGAATCAAAAGGGCCTGGAGAAAGGCACCTATTGATTTTCAAACAAATTGGTAAATATATTTCACAAGAGGGCGCCGGTAGCTCAGTGGTATGCGTGCTTGACTTCTGAGCTCAAGGTCGTGGGTTCGTAACCCGACCGAGGCCCTTAGTTTATTTTATCTGGGAGGTAAAATAAACTTAAGCACGCCGTCCTTCGGATGGGACGTTAAGCGATGGCCCCGAGCCTGTACGATGTCAGGTACTCGTTAAAGACCCCTACCCTAGGTGAATAAAAATTTAGGGTAGGCAAAATTTAGGACTCCCACAGTAGTCGGGCTCATGTCCACCAGAGTGACGAAAGAGCGCTTTGGTAGTAGGCGATATGAGGAGTTTGGAGCCAGAGCGGACCAACTGGTTGAAACTGAAAAGGAAGAAAATGGCCATTGAAAATTGAGTACATTTTGTTTATCTCCATAAATGGGCCCCAAATATTTATTTATATTTGAAATTTTAGAATAGTATTGGATGAGTGATCCCTTTTTGTGTTCCATTAAGTTTTTAAAGGCCATACGATCCATTGTGACTGAAAATATATGCACAAAATACTTGTGGACTAAACTGAAGTGAAGAAACTAAGTGATCCACACTGGTTTTGAAAAAGGGAACCTGTGCCAACATCAGGATGGTAATAACTCATTTTCCGAAAAATTGTGGGTTTGGTCCGCTCTGGCTCCAAACTCCACATATGACCTCATTGTTAAAGCCCGGGCATGAGTCATAAAACCTAACCTATATTTCACAGTGAGAAGTAGTCGACTATTTCGACGCGTGGGGAAGTTCATTGCTAGTTTTGAACACTAGTGTGTCATCCTCAGTGGTATATCACACGTCCAGCGCCTTTACACCAACACCCTTTTCATTTTTGGGTTCAGGGTCCCGGAATATATATAATTTCGGTGAATACCCAACATCTTATAAAGTTCCTGGTAGGTAAAAGGATCCCTCAAATCTTGATATATCTTGACAGAGGCTCTCAGGTGCCCTTTCTTCTATCTTTCTATTTCTTCTTGGCCTCCTACTCCCTTTCAACCCTTTAATCTTCTTATAACTCGATTTTCCTCCCCTATTTCTTCTTGCAACACCCATCAATTTCTGGTTCAATCTTTCTGGTCTTTTTTTTCAATGGTACGAAGAAGAATGATAGCAAAATTGTAATTTATTTTCATTAATATACCTATTTTCCTTTAACGTAATAGAAGATGGATGACACTTTCTCCTTTTCGCCTTTCGCCGATGCGGTTGAAACTGGTAGGTTTCGTCATAATGAAGTTTTAAATTTACATAACCTTTTTTAAATAATTATCATATATATATAAAGCTGAAAATGTCTGTGCGTTGTACCGCTATAACTCACGAACGGCTTCATGGATTTGATTAATTTTTTTTTAATTTGTTCGTCATCGTC
Source organism: Aradus depressus (assembly GCA_963662175.1). Lineage (NCBI taxonomy): Eukaryota > Metazoa > Arthropoda > Insecta > Hemiptera > Aradidae > Aradus > Aradus depressus. Next base: position 18,772,530 of record OY759225.1, on the reverse strand, counting down.
TGTGGAAGGTGATAGGCGTATTAGTCAATATCTGGTCCATCCCAGTATCCACTCACGCAATCTTTGTAACTCGAAAACCATTGCAACGATTAATGAGAAATCTTTTTGAATAAATTAGTTTTAGCTCCAAAGCTAGCGTCATTATAGTTGAAGGACTATAAGCCTTATTCCGTATGAATAATTGAAAATTATAACATCATGAATGTACTGTCGAGGAACTGAATAGCCTTATAGGAGATATTGGATTGGGAGAAAAGTCAAAGTTCCCCGGGCAACGCCGGGTATTACTGCTAGTATATACTAATTTTTGAAGTTGGGATACCTTAGAATGGAAACTGCACGGAAGGTGAGAGCTCTGAGTAGACGGGGCAGTAGAGAGATATGAGCTCCAGCATATTACGCCAAGCTAGCATCGTTACTAAGGACCCTTCAATGACTGATTATTATTATTTTCAATATATATAAACATCAGTCTATTCTACAATGGGTAAATCTGTGGTCACAGGGAATAAATTCATAATTTTCATTCAGGGCAGCACTTCTTTACTTTTGCATTAATCGTGTAAATCCAGTTTTTAGAATAAATAAATTATGTTTGCATCATTAATAATCATATACCTTCTAAAACTATAGGAATGAATGAAAATGAATATTGTTAATCCTTTCTTGGATTTTCCCTTAGTTACCTAACCATTCCCATCACTTAGTCTGCCGTAGAGAATAAAAGGTTAAATGCAGTTATTTCGTGAATAAAGAAGTAGATTAAGTTGATTTAACCGAGAACATACACAATTTTACGAGATACCAAGAAACTCACATCTTTACAATTCCGAAAGTATTAGAGTCCTGAGCTCCCAACTTCTTCACAGTGAGCAGATGGCTTGGGAGATGATCACAGTACACTTAACTCATTTTGGCCATTTTACGACTTAATAAGTTATTCCCTGTGACCATAGAAATAATTTTTGAAGTTGGAATGAATTGAAGAGGGGTCTTTGTTAGAGGTGTGAGTCCTGAGTAGACATGTTATTGGTTAATATGGGTACAATCAACAGTATAATATGACCGCCAAGATACGTTTCCATGACTATGGACCCTTTATTCTGAATGCACTCTCACAACTAACCCATTATTATTATTATTATTTTAACGTATTTATCATCAGTTTTTATTTGATCATTTTTATGTTTATTGTTTGATTATTGCTTAGCTGATTTTTAATTGCATTTAGTTTTATTGTATATTTGATTTTGATTTTAATAATGATGTAAAATTCAGAGGGCGCCGGTAGCTCAGTGGTATGCGTGCTTGCCTTCTGAGCTCAAGAACGTGGCTTCGAAACCCGACCGAGGCCCTTAGTTTATTTTATCTGGGAGATAAAATAAACTTAAGCACGCCGTCCTTCCGATGGGACGTTAAGCGATGGTCCCGAGCCTGTACGATGTCAGGTACTCGTTAAAGACCCCTACCCTAGGTGAATAAAAGTTTAGGGTAGGCAAAATTTAGGACTCCCACAGTAGAGTCGGGCTCATGTCCACCAGAGTGACGAAAGAGCGCTCTGGTAGTAGGCGATATGACCTCGTAGTTAAAGCCCGGGCATGAGTCATAAAACCTAACCTAACCATAGCACACAGTACTTGACCAATTTTTTTTTTTTTTTTAATATTTTGTTTTGATGATTAAAATTCCGCCTTCCATTTAATTATCCATCTGATGTATACAATTAGATTCTAGAATGAGAACAAAATTTTGCAATCATTATTAAAAGAAAATTATTATTCATAAATAAATATATACTAACTGACCTAAAATTTCACTTTTTGTTTCTTAATCTATAATTATGTATGTTACCGTTAACGTCCTTTGTAATTGGCTAATCTGGGCTTGCAAAAAATTTCGTTTTGGACATATAGTCCTCTGACGGCTCGTTGAGTTCCTCTGACGACTGTAAAAGTACTGGAAACGTACGCTAATGATGTTGCTACCACAGTAATGCTTCGATGGGAAAAGACGCGCGAATGTTCTTAACTGCTTCCGTTATAAATAAATACTAAAGCAAGACAAAATAAAAATTTGTCATTAAGCAAGCCAAATAAAACTTTTATATTGTATAATTCCACAAAATACAACACACTCATAAGGTTCTCTCCCTTTCTTAGGTTATATCACCTCAATTCGATTATCAATTTTAAATCGATAATCGACTTTTTTTTTTTACATAACTGTAAAGAGGGGGGGAATTGTTCATCTCTACTCACCACCACAATACAATATGTCAAAATTTATTATGTGGTCAATTTTCCAGCAAGCAAAATGCTTTCCTTTTTACTTCCAAGCTATATGAAGTATAGGAGACTCAGATAGGGGACAGGAATAACTTCCCATCCATGAAATTTTAAATAGTTAAAAGTTTTTAGATGGTTTTATTTATTTTTTTTTATTATAAAAAAGGTTAAATTTTATGAGACTGCCTGATGAGGGCAACCCCGAAAGCCGGCTAGCTAATAAAAATCAAAATCTGTGAGAGGTCAGACTATATCTTATTTGACATGTGCAAAAAAAAGTATAGGGGAAGTTACGCAATTGGGGGGGGGAGGAGGGGGGGGGGGTGTGTTGACATAAAAACCCTAAATGCCGATCTAATCAACACGAAATTTAGTATGATTCAAACATCCATGAGTAAGACATCTAGTGATTTTCAACGAAATCGGTAAATTGGTTTCAGATGAACAAAACTTAGTCGATTAATTCGCGAGGGGGAAGTACATTACTGATGATTCACCGACAACAAAGATGGTTTTCTACAGTCAACCTCGACTAATCCTCATGCTAAATTTTGTATTGATACATACATTAAATCGGAAGTTAGTTTTGAGTTGAAATCCCTTTTGAATTTATTTTAAAAATAAAATTTCATGTCTATAAATTCATTTTATCGGGATTTTTGTCGTCGGTGAATCACCAGTAATGTACTTCCTCCATTAATCGACTATGAGTTTTTTCAATTTACCGATTCGGTTGAAAATCACTAGATGCCTTACTCAGAGACGTTTGAATAATCATCATAATAAATTTCGTGTTGATTAGGTACATCGGCATTTAGGGTTTTTATGTTAAACCCTCCCACCCCCCGCTAATCCCCAACTTACCTTTCTTCGGCTGAACATCAGTAAGTGTCGTTGTCATGATGACTGAATACATAACTTCCCCTATACTTCATCGCCGGTAGCTCAGTGGTATGCGTGCTTGCATTCTGAGCTCAAAAACGTGTGTTTATTTTATCTGGGAGGTAAAATAAACTTAAGCACGCCCTCCTTCGGATGGGACGTTAAGCGATGGTCCCGAGCCTGTACGATGTCAGGTACTCGTTAAAGATCCCTACCCTAGGTGAATAAAAATTTACTGTAGGCAAAATTTAGGACTCTCACAGTAGAATCGGGCTCATGTCCACCAGAGTGACGAAAGAGCACTCTGGTAGTAGGCGATATGACCTCTGAAATACTAGCGCCTTCCGGAAACAGGATGACACTAAGCTTCAAGTTTCCCAATTTGTTTAAGCCCATAGAAAATTATTTGTTTAAAAAAAAAATAAATCAAAAAAATAAAAATAAAAAAACATCAGAGGGATAAATGTGGTGAACCACCCCAATCATAAAGATTTGTTTTATTTTTTTCGTGTAGCTTCAATCCGATTACTCAGAAACACCACTCACTAAACCCTTTATATTCCTCGCCCTATTAAAGATTATCTGGGTATTGTTTTTTTTTTCTTTTGTTTTTTTATTCCCAGTCAATGCTAGTAGAGATAGTCGGAAATTTGAAGTTAAAATTCAGGTGAAATTTTTCAACTCCCTGGACCAAAATTTCATATGGGGGATTTTGTGGTCTTAAAGGGCAAAAGGGCTCAAGGGTCTTTAACTGTTAAGAATCCAATTTTTATTAATCTAAAAGGACTCAAGTCCTTTAAAGGAATTAAGATAAAATCGACTCTACTACAGTATTTTTCCTTCATTTATTTAACTTATTTTAGAACAGTTACGTTAAAAAAAAAAGCAAGTTTAATTCTTCTTCTTCTTCTTCTTCCTGTGGCGCTACGGTCCTGAAAGAACCCGGGCCTCCGTCACAATCCTCCTCCATTCGTCTCGATCTAAAACCTTCTGCCTCCATCCTCTGATGCCCAACACTCGGAGGTCCGCCTCGACGTCGTCCAGCCAACGGAGTCTCGGTCTTCCTCTTCTCCTGGCACCGCCTGGCCTACCTTAGAGGGCTTGTTTAGGGAGTATTCCTCCTTCCATTCTCTCTATGTGGCCCAACCAACGAAATCTCGCCTGCTTGATCACGGATACCAGATCGGAATCCCCCGTTCTCGGAAACAGGTCCATAAATCTTTCTGAGTACTTTGCGTTCCCACAGTAGCAGAGTCTCTTCATTTTCTTTTGTCAAC